>OX422208.1:530474979-531770813 GCA_949130495.1 Sambucus nigra
GTGAAATTTCATAAATATATATGGGATTATGGTTAACTCCATGATAAGAAAGGAATAATTGGAGTTGGTTAAAATTCCTGAAACAGTAAATGAAAGTAAATGGATACGGATGTAATTCCGGCTAAAGATTAAAAATAAACAATAATGGGAATTTAATGTAAATTCAATCTATTCCATGGAAAGAGTTAATTAGAATTATGAGTAAAGGATAAAGTATGGTTAAATAAATAGCCTAATGAGGCACAAACCCAAGTTTACCCAGTAATGTGTTCTTAAATTTGTACTTTAAGGGTAATAAGCTTAAGATGTATGGATATTTATCTTAAAACACCGGTTGTGTGTGTGGAAATGATAATTAGGTAACTTGGCAATTTTTATGAAATAAAAATTAGTTTCAAAGAAGGTGACAAAGAATGCATTTTCCTTAAACTAATCGGGTTGGATTAATAGAAATAAAAGGTGTTTTGCAAAGGTTAGTGGAACGGTTATAAAAAGGGGGTTAATGTAGTTTACTTGGAACAAGTAAATGTTTTTGATACAAAACAAAGTCTTTGTATATATTGTTATATATAATGGATGAGCATATTAGTTATCGCTATGTTATAGCACCCGTTCTTTCTACCGTTCATTTTGATATTACATTTTGTTGAGAGCTTCACTGGGCATTGTCTCACACCCTTCGTTTGTTATGGCAGGATAAATGTGGTTACATATTTGAAAGCATTTTATAGGTAAGTGTTCTTTATCCTCTTACGCTAGTAGCTCTGATTACATGAATTCTAAAGACACTCTAATGAGTTTTGGACTTGTTATATTGCTAGAAATGAAATTACATCTCAATATTGAACTTTAAAATTAGGTAAAAAGGACTAGAAATATTATTTAGCATTGTTTCACATCACTTCACACTAAGCAGCCGAATCGACTCGGGTTGACCCACGAGTGGCCCATAAATTCGGGTTGGGGCATTACAACTCATCACTTGACATTATAGATGTGAAAATATATAAATATTATAAATGATTGGTCAGGTCTATTACAAAAATTACGGGAATACAAAATATTTGTTAACATTCTCAGCATAATGAAATAACTAAAACTAAATAAGTAGTACAAAAGGATAAAAAACTATTGAGTAAAACAAACCAACTCTGACACCATATAACTGCTGATACAAAATAAATCCAACACTGGAATATAATATGTATCACAAATAAATATCCAACTTTGAATACAAGTACCACATCTACAAAAGCTGAGTCGAGAGAAACGGTACAATTATAACTGACATAATTGAAATATAAATCGGATACAAAAGTAGATGAGCTACACCACTTAACTTCTACAACCTATGAAGATTGAATAAGATGTCTCTAGAGGTGCTCCTCCAACGATTAACACAAGTCAGTGACAATAACAATAGCCGAAGACCTGTGAAAAAGAGATATAACTACAACGTAAACAACAAGTTTACATGGAATAATAATTTAATTAAAATTGGGCCATAATAATAATAATAATAATAATAATAATAATAATAATAATAATAATAATAATAATAATAATAATAATAATAATAATAATAATAATAATAATAATAATAATAATACATATTCCTCATGTTTTAAGTTATTTAAGTCACCCACCCAAGCAACCTAAAATGAAAATGCAATTCGAATCTCAAACCATATGTGGCCCATGTGAATAAATTTCATCTATTAACTCGTTATTCTTTTCTTTCCCATTCTTAGTAAAATCTCTTATATTAAGAATCATATATTTTACAGTAGTCTTTTACCTTGGCACATCTTGCTAACTAACCAGGTCATCACTAACGGTCTCTAAACCCATGTCTCCAATCTCAGTCTAGAGCTACATCATGCCACTAACATAATATATATGCCACTAGTATATATAATACATAAATACAGAGTCATAATCATATGGATATACACCTTTGGTATACATTGTATACACCAATAGTATAACATATAAACCGATATAATTTTCTCTAGTACAACAACAGAAAATCACATAAAGTAGGAGACAAACAATCTCTATGCGTAACAACTACATATATGTATGGTCCTCGACACGTGCAAGTAATTGGGAGACTCCCGTGCCCGCACATAACGAAGGCCTATCCCTATTGCCTTCGGGGATTACTTGCGCGTACTAGGCAGAGTTATAGGTTGTCAGCTACAACCCCAAAAATTAATAAATGATAATCACTACGCCTTCACACCAATCATATGTACCCATACTCAAGATATATGAGAGGATCCCCCCGTTTTATCACCATGGGATAACACATGTACATTAGCACGTAATATCCGAGGTAAAATGACCAAGGTAAAGCCTATCTTTATCATCGGGCTATCAACGTGGTCGACATTGTACGCACCCCATAAAGGATATCCCCTCTAGTACGTATCCTGTGAGAACTCATACATGGTATGCATTGTTAAAAAAAAATCAAGCTAATATATAACCATTCTTTAACAGGTTAAGGCAAATAAATATAAACAAACCCAATGCTACCAATTCATACATAATATCACTATTATTAAAAAAAAAAATATATACAATTGAATTCTATACAACATTATCCCTAACTCCTAAGGCTATGTATAGTCTCACACCTAACTATACGAGAAAATATGCTTGATAAAATAACTAGACTGTCCTAGGGCTTTGAATTAATTTTAGGCTCTCCATAGAATACACGCCCTACAAATATCTCACAATGACATTATCAAATCCAACCATCTACCCCAATTACATAAGCTTCTAAAATCACATATAACAAACCATTCTACTCTCAGATTTGTAAACTAATGCCTTATATCAAAGTTAACCACTATAAATCAAAACGAGGCCAAAATACCACACTGCGCAAACACTAAATCCAAAATCTCTAATAATCAATATTCCTTATACTTCTACATGTACAAGAAACCTAAAGGCCATCCTAAACTATCACTATAACCTAAAATCCAACCAACCAAACCCAGGGGTCGATCGATCGACTGCCAGGGGCAATTGATTGACTTGTCCCGCATGTCTTTTTTTCCCTTGTTACGAGATTCAACCTCTCCAAACTCCTATTTCTCTCTCCAAAACTCCATGAATGGCTTCCCCAGCTTCTATCCAACTATAGACGATTATCAAATTCACTACTGATATATGATTATAACCTAAGTCTAACCTCATTATATGATTTGAAAGAGAAATTTTAGATTTTGTATCAAGAACCTTAGTTTTATAAAATCTCTTAAATTAGATTAAGGTTTACATGGAATGATTCAACTACCACGAGACTTTTGATGGATTAACAATGTATACACAAACCTTAACAATTATATAACAATTCTAACTCAAATTCATAAATAAATAAACCCATTTCAGATTATGGAATTAACATGGTTGTTAATATAATTATGTTATTTATGAATTTAACTAATTTAATATCAAAATCCGATTATACTCAAGTTAATTTAGAATTCAGTGGACTACTACTACCATAATACAATCCCAATTAAATTCTTGAATGATGCAAACTTGTATCATGGATTGATTGGGGAATCAATCCCCAAAATCCCTTTTTACCTCTTGGTGCCTCTTCTTTCTAGCCTTTAGGTTCCTTTCCTAAGTGTAAAGTGTGATAAATGAGAACCCTAGTGACCCTCTAAGCCCCTTAATCCATTAATTAGGCTTAGGCCATATACGGGGCTCAACCAAATGGCCCAAAACATAACCCAAGCCATATACTGACCCAATAGGCATAAACCCACTATTTTAAGTCAAATATGAATATTCCACACCCAAAATATGCCAAAAATTAATTAATTAATTAACTCAGTAATTTAATAAATTAACTGATACGAGTCCAAACATAAACCATTTAATTATTATTAATTTTGCGCGACCCTACATTATAAGTAATTACTTCACGATCGTTGAAACCCGACACCGAGGGAATAATCAAAATAAGGAAACCCTCGATACCGAATCCCTAACCGTTCCATAGTCGCCCACAATACTAGTCACTTTTAAAAATTTTAATTAATGATTTACCGTATATCAAATTCGACTTCAAATACGAGTCAAATAAGACATAAGAATATAAATAGTGACATCACCTATCGCAACAAGCACACAAAATTATTTTTTACAATTTCATAATGCACATAAAATATGTGGTATTACATTCCTCTCCCCCTTAAATAAGAAATTTTGTCCTCAAAATTCAAATTCTTTATACTTCAACTTGAAGCTCTAAGAATGTCTTATCCTTAGTGTCCTCACATTACTATGAAGGAAAATACTCAATCTTTGATCTGATGTACACTAAGGTCTCTCTTGTTATGAATTGCGTTCGGCAAATACTCTGAACCAACCTAATCCAACCATTGAAACATCAACTTGTCTCTCAGGAACTCCTTCTATCATCTACATATGGAAAACATCGTGCACACTTTGACGGTGATCGACTAAGGTCAACCAACACCTACCTAACCCTATCCAAGATTATGAAAAAGAAACTTTACATTAATTGTCAATTACCTTTTGGGGACTTGAACTTCACAGTTCCCCACACCAGAGAAGCCAATTCTAACCCCTCCTGATGCTCCAAACCAAGATTTCGTTTGCATTCATAACTTTCTACCTGCTCTAGCAATCTTCATAAGCTCTATAATGAGCACCACTTCCTTCTATGTATCCCGAACATATCCTAAAATAAAGAACTAACGAACTATTAACTCTAAGTAGCTTTATTAATCTAACTCAAATGACCCTAATTGGATACATATGCTTTTTAAACCCCTGAGCCCTATAAAAAAATCCATGGTTTCACTCTCCCACTTCTACATTGGGACTTCGAACACTAAAAATATTCGAATGTTTTTTATGTTCTATTTTCTCTACTGGAAGGAACACCTTTTTGGCACAAGTATGCTAAAACTACTTCATCATATCAATAATATGGAGTCCTCAAATTTCTATACATCCACCCTTATAAGATGTAATGTGAAACATAAAACACGCGCCTTCGATAAAACTACTTCCCGTATCTTGGGATCCTCTGGAATAAGAATATTTCTTATAAATATTCATCCCTCTCCTGCCATTAAACGGAGAAAGTAAACTCCTCTAAATTACGACTCTTGTATAATTTTCTAGTAGAAAATTCAACGCTTAGGCTTAAACCACCCATGCTGCAAATTAGGATGTAATGGACACTTATGATACATAACTATCTCTTCAAGAAGATGTCATCGCTCATTACAATGAATTGATCCACTATATGGTCAAAATACACTACATGATGGGCACACTGCATATTGTATCACAAAAACCGCCTTCAGGATATTTTCCTCCCGATTCCACCACTTATGATAATTTGTTCACACTCCAATCTTCAAAATCAATCGCTCTCCTCGATTATTCTAATTGGTCACTGATATATAACAACGAACACTCATCCCATATCGTGACTTTGCCTAGCTTCGGGTGGTCCACACATTAACTCAATTAACCGTTCCTCTTTTTGAAGCTTTCCTCATGGTCACATCTTCTCTAAATAACTTACTGTTTAAAATTTCCGTGCCTTATCCCACGAACCTTTAACTCTCCAATTGAGTCAATATAATAAGATGCCCTCGCATTGGGCCCAGTTCTAGTGTCAACTCCAAGGCTTTAACTAATCCCGTATGTAGGTGATAACTCAATACTTATCCAAATACAACTGAAAGAACCTCAGACTATCAGTAACATCACCGTGCAATAGTAATCCCCTCTAATATTATTGCATCTATCTTTAAGTCAGTATGACTTAGTCCCTCTCTCAAGCCTATGCATAACTATACAAATAACCACCGATCGAAAATCGCAATAAAATCCTTCCCAAGGTAGTCGATATAAACATAACACATACCTATACCAATAAACCCACTAATAATATGGCCATTTCTTATCTAAAAAATCAAAAAAGAAATTAGAAACCAAGACGACCAAACGAACTACCACATCTCTACAATCATGACATAAAGAAATCCCCTACCGGTTAAGGTATACATAAATAAATAAAGCTCGGGGATAAAATTATATATCTCATAATAGTAGTAAACACCCTATTAATAAAGGATGACCCTCAATACCCGTAACCATCTCCCAGTGGTACCCCCAAAGACAGGTTTCCACTAAGGCATCTAAAAACTAAGTGGCCTCACTCGCCACCAATGTAAAAAATTCCTTTAAAGGAACTATAAAAACTATGACCTTATTGAGCTTGCCTCTACGGTCGAAATTGCAAAAAGCTGTCATCATCAACCCTGTTCTCATTGGTTGTGGCTCCATTGATCATAATAGATCATATTGTGTACTCCCATAAACATCTTAGGGCTCTTCTTCCCGTATAAGATTGCTTCTATTAGTGAGGTCCTCTTCACTCGAGTCAGCTCTACACCATCTCTAGTTACATGGTCTTAATTTGGCCTTTGTCTTTAAAATCTTAAGGAACTCCATCCTTTAAATAGCTATGACGGTCTTGCTGATGTAGGAAGGTAACTTCCACCACTTGAGCACAAGTGGTGAAGAATGGGTCACCTAATAACACCTGCCAAACCCTTCATGTAAGGTTTATTCCAACTTAAAAAGTCTTCTCACACTATAACTGATATCACAAATATGCTTCTTCTCTTTCATATCAATTCTCCCCCAGTGTAGAAAAGAAAGATACCTGAACTCCTCCTCAAACTGGCTACTACACAGTTGTCCAATCGGGGTCTTCAGAAACTTAATCCTAAAGTAGTTATGGATGGTGGACGGAAGCATTTACCCTCAAACTATACGTTAAGAACATACTAATGGCTCACGCCCAAAAGTCCTTAACTTATGACCGATGTCGACCTCACGCGTGAGACGTCTCACAAAGGAAATCCAAATAAGGAACCCTCCCGATATAATTTTATTGGTCCGAGTCGGTCATCCATAACAAGGGCGTGAAAACCCCTAAGTGATAGCCATTATAGAGAATACAAGTAGTAAATGAAAAAGATCTAAAGTAGGCAAAGAACACAATGTGGAAAAGTGATGTATGTACTCAATATCCCTAAGACACTAGAACCAGGAATGCACTGATACTAACCGTGACACCTTGTAAATTTTATAAATAAATAAATCAAGTGTAATACAAAAATGAAGGGAATAAAAAATATTTGGTAACATTCTTAGCATAGAAAAATAACTAAAACTGAATAACTAATATAAAGAGGTAAAGAATTACTAAATAAATCAAACCAAATCTGATACTATATATCCGTTGATACAAAATAAAACCAACTATGGAATATAATATGTATCACAAATAAGTATCCAACTTTGAATACAATTACCACATGTACAAAAGCTGAGTTGGGATAAACTGTACAATTAGAACTTACATAACTGGAATATAAACCGGATACAAAAGTAGATGAACTACACTGCTCGACTTCTAGAACCTATGAAGAATGAGTCGAATGTCTCTAGAGGTGCTCCTCCAACGATCAACATAAGTCTATGATAGCAACACAACCTAAGATCTCTAGAAAAAATATATAACAACAACGTAAATAACAAATTTACAAGGAGTACGAATTTAACTGGAATCGGGCCATAATAATGATAATGCATCTTCTCCCCTTTTAAGTGGATTTTAAGTTATTTAAGTTACCCATCCAAACAACCTAAAATCAATATGCAATTCTAATCCCAAACCCATATATGGCCCATGTGAATAAAGTTAATCTCTTAACTCTTTACTCTTTTCTTTCTTGTCCTTAGATTAATATTTTATATTATGAATCATATGTTTTACGATTGCCTTTACCTTTAGCACATCTCGCTAACTAACCAGAGCACCACTACCAGTCTCTAAACCCATGTATCAAGTCTATAAGTCTAGATCTACATCATTCTACTAACATAATATATACGACGTTAGTATATATGGTACATAAATCCCAAGTCAAAAGCATATGGATATACAACTCTAGTATAAATTGTATACATCTCTAGAATAACATAAAAATCGGTACAACTATCTCTAATACCGTAGCACAAAATCATATAAAGTAGGAAAAATACAATCTCCACATCTAACATTCACATATAAGTACGCCCCAACATGTACAAGTAAATGGGATACTCTCACACCAACACATAATGAAAGCCTATCCCTATTGCCTTCAGGGATCGCTCGCCCATACTAGGCAGAGTTATAGGTTGTCCCGCACCTATAACCCCAAAAAATCAACACGGGATAATCACTATGCCTTCACACCAATCATTTAGACCTATACCTAAGCTATATGAGAGGATTCCACTATTTTATCACCACGGGATAATAAAGGTACATTAACACATAATGTCTGGGGTAAAAAAGCCAAAGTAAAGCTTGCCTCTATCACCGGGGTACTAGCACGGTCGAAGTTGTATGC
The DNA here is from genome assembly GCA_949130495.1 of Sambucus nigra. Lineage (NCBI taxonomy): Eukaryota > Viridiplantae > Streptophyta > Magnoliopsida > Dipsacales > Adoxaceae > Sambucus > Sambucus nigra. The sequence goes on from OX422208.1 coordinate 530,483,463, forward strand.
ACCCCATAAAGGATATCCCCTGTAGAACATATTCCATGAGAACTCACATATGGTATGCATTGAATAAAAAACATACAAGAAAATATATAATCCTTCGCTAACGGGTTAAGTCAAACAAACACAAACATACTTAATTGTACTGGGTCATATATAATATCATTATTATTAAAAGGGTAAAATAAACATTAACCATTATATAATTCTATACAAGATTATCCCAAACTCCCAAGGCTCCCAAGTCTATATATAGTCTCACACCTAACTATACGAGAAAATACGCTTACCTTGTCCTAGGGTTTATGGCTTAATCCTAAGCTGTCCATAAAATATATGCCTACAAACATTTCATAACGAATTTACCAAATCAGGATATATACCCCAATTATCTATCCTTCTAAAAGCACATATAACAATCCATTCTACTCTCAGATTTTTAAACTAGTGCCTCATAACCAAGTTAACCACTATAAATCCAAACAAGGACAAATACCATACTGGCAGAACATGAAATTCGAAACCATTAACCATAAATACTCCTTATACATCTACATGTATAAGAAACCTAAAGGCCATCCTAAGCTATCACTATGATCCAAAATCTAACCAAACAAACCCTCAGACCAAATCCAAAACCAAACCCAAGGGTTGATCGATCGACTTCAAGGGGTTGAATGATCGACGTGACCTGTAGGTCTCCTTCTTCATTGTTACGGGATTCAACCCCTCTAAACTGCCATCTCTCTCTCCAAAACACTATTATTGTCTTCCCAAACCTTCAATCCAACCATAGACTGTTTCCAAACATCAAATTCACTAGTGATATATGATTATAACCTAAGTTTAACCTCATTATATCGTTTTATCATGATTTGGAAGAGAAATTTTAGATTTAGTATTAAGAACCCTAGTTTTATAAAATTTCTTCAATTAGATTCAGATTTACATGGAATGATTCAATTAACATGGGGTTTCGATGGATTAACAATGTATACACAAATCCTAACAGTTATATAACAATTTTTACTCAAATTCATGAAGAAATCAACCTATTTCAGATTATATAATTAGCATGGTTATTAACATAATTAAGTTAATTACGAATTTAACTAGTTTAATATCAAATCAGATTATACTCAAGTTAATTTAGAATTCAATGGACTACTACTACCACAACAATCCCAAATAAATTCTTAAATGATGCAAACTTGCCTCATGGATTGATTGATGAATCAATCCCGAACATCCTTCAAACAAAGAAATCCTCGTTATCGATTCCCTAACCGTTCCATGGTTACCCATAATACTAAGTCACTTTAAAATATTTTAATTAATGATTTACCGTGTATTAAATCCGACTTCAAATATGAATTAAATAACACATAAGAATATAAATAGTGACCTTACTTATCACAACAAGCATACATAATTTTTTTTTTACAATTTAATAATGCGCGAAAAATTCGGGGTTTTATAATAGAGGTCTTTCCCTATCAAACATATTTGTCCAAAATTAATCACAAAATGTTTTTTTTGGAATTCATGATGTTATAATGCTAGCACGTCTAACAATCCTTATGAATGTTTCTCAAAATCATTTTTCCTGAATTATCTCTTGGAGTTCACATATGAAAAAATGCACCCCATGTGATTTTAATAAAGGTGAAAAGTGTAACTCCGTAGAATTTAAATTATGCTTATGTGTGAGCTTTACCATAAAAGCAAACATATTGTTTACAGTCCAGTAATAACGGTTGAAAGGGCCCAGGTTTTCCTACCGTGGATTATATACCCAGGTGTTCAGCAAAGGGAACATAACTGTCAATATCATTTTCGAATACTTTGTGGAGTTTGAGTGAAATATTTGTTAGGGGGTTTTATGTACCTTACACTGAACATAGAAGATTTGCCAACCATTGGACCACAGTCAACACATCATTAGGTGGAGTACCACCCGACCCGACCATCACACGGGGATCCTCCGTCTATTTATGAAACTGATGATCGAAGTCGAAGTGAAGAGAGACACAAATGGTGATGCTTGATTACGCATTCACGGATTGATCCATATGTGATATCTACAAAGAGTCAGCTCCAAATACAAAAATATATCTCCAAAGGAGATTAACCACCCCTACATATTCTTCTCAAGTTAGAAGGAGACGAGAGAGAGATAATCTCTTTGATTACTACCGTCCTGCGGAGTAGGAGTTAGCTTCATATGGTAAGGGGATGGAGGTTTCTAAATAATTTATTAATGACGTCTGATCGCCATAAACGCCAAAGAAATGAGTTTGGTTGATATATAGTAGTTGTCGGGTTCCTTCCAGTATGTTTTGGCCGGAGGATTCCGTTTTGTCGCATGAGTTTCTGATTGCAAGACGATTTGCTGCCGGATGGACCTTCCGATCGAACTTGGTCGGAGGATTCAAAGTACAGTTGATTTGGACCATTTTTCCATCTCCGCCTCATAAGGATTGAGTGGGTAGTTGTCGAATTTTGCATGGATTACAATGATTAACTCCTATGTCTACTATTTATTAAAAATAACTGTACAACATTATAATTTATAATATAATTATAAAAATGAAACGAAATTACAGAAATGAAATATTTACTAGAATTTGCAAAAATAATATTAGAATAGAAGAAATAATCCGAGCTCGATTTAGAACAGTTTCCTTAAGACAAATTTATTCTCTCCACAAAGTGTCAAATGTAATGAATAATTGTCTCTCAAGATAGAACGGATTTCCAAATTAATCAAGTAGCACGACAATGATTAATTTCTTCAAACACAATTCTGTGTTTATACTCAACCAGACCAAAGAGATGATATGCAGGAATGTATGCAGTAGCAATAGAAAAAGGAATTATTTTCTCGGAAAAGTTGCAGCATAAATTCGGAATTATAGGAGGAAAATTTTTCAGTAGTCAAAACTGTAGGGGAAATGTTTAATTTATAGCTTTTGTGTTGACTGTTGGAACAATCAACCGAAATTAACTGTCAAAAACAGTTAAACAAATTAACTGTTGGCAATAATTGCCAACAGTTTATAATTAATTAATTAATTTCGTAAATAATTAATAATTAAAGTCCAGAAAGTTAAATAAATTCAGCCCAAAAATGTAGGAGATTTTTATAAGCCCGAGCTCGAGCCGAGCTGGTCGAACGGAAGGACGCGCGCGCGCGTGGACCTTTGACCGAAAGTCAACCAGTGCATAGCTTAGGTCATCTCCCCTTCAAAGAGTTGGGATACCCCAAGGCATCCAAGCCTTAGTCCATCATTTGGATTTTATTAACTCATCAACTTTCCACTACTCTTCCAATGTGGGACATGAGTTAAAACATACCCAATTCATTAACTTTCATTGCTTTGTGAGTCACTTGGGGAACATATTTATCATTCATAACTTATTGAAATTGGACATATGAATATACTACGTTAATCTCCTTGCGGAGGTAAACGCGTTCGTATATGGTCCCACGATTTTTATAGTGTGGGTTCCACCTAAATTTGAGCTCAAAGTTGCTCAAAATCTGTCTAGAAAAATCTGGACAGCTTTATAATAGTCCAATTTTCCAACAATCCCCCACATGAATGATATATCGCTATAAATAAACAGAACAGATGCTAATGCAGATGCAGACACAAGTTGAGTAAAACTGAAGACTTATTGCATCGGGAGAAGTAGCCTAGTGGCCTTGAACTTTCCTTAGTGATATACTATCGGATTTACTTGGTTAATCAGTAGACTTCACGTCCTTGAACCGTCAACCATTTTTGTAAACCTAGACAACAGTATTCACACAACAATTCTTCAACACAGTTGGTTCTCACGTTTATGTTCATTTTAGCCATGAACACCACTTGGTTCTGTGAGTATTTTAGAGAATATGCCTTTCATTATTCTCATAGAAGTGGTCCCCTTCTTACTCACGTAGGTGACTTCCATAAAGAATATCCTGCAATACCCCACTTAAACATACTAAGATATGGATGTCATTAAAAGCATAACTTATCAGATATGCACTGTCTCATCTTTGGAATCGATAGGATTTAATCTCCTCCAGTGCTTACTGAATACAATGTAGTTCGGTTTTTCCATTGAGCCTAGATCTTGGGATCTCCAGTCAGCTAGGTTGGGTTGCCACTATATTGATTCTTATTTATTTATAGGCTTTAGACCCATTCCTTTCGATGATCTTTCAACTTGCTCTCGGTTTAAACTTTTCATTAGTCGATCCGATATATTATCTTTTGACTTTACATAGTCAATTGAGATAATTCCATTTGAGAGAAGTTGTCTAACGGTATTGTGTCGATGACGAATATGTCGTGACTTTCCGTTATACATGTGATTTTGTGCCCTTCCAATCCCTGATTGGATATCGCAATGTATACATATTGCGGGCACAGGTTTAGACCAATTTGGAACATCCTCTAAGAAATTTCGAAGTCATTCAGCTTCTTCTCCACCTTTGTCTAGTGCAATGAATTCAGATTCCATTGTCGATCTAGCAATGCATGTTTGTTTTGAGGATTTTCAAGATACGACTGCACCTCCGAGGGTAAACACATACCCACTCGTTGACTTAGAGTCTTTTGTATTGGATATCCAATTTGCATCGCAATGTCCTTCAAGAACAGCTGTATATTTTGAGTAGTGCAGTCCATAGTTTTGAGTATATTTTAAATAACCCAAAACTCTCAATATTGCTTTCCAGTGATCTCTTCCTGGATTACTCGTAAATCGACTTAGCTTACTTATTGAGTATGCTATGTCCGATCGCGTACAGTTCATGATATACATTAAACTGCCGATAATACGAGAATATTCTAGTTGAGATATGCTTTCACCATTATTTTTTATTAGATGTAAATTTACATCTACAGGTGTCTTGGTAGGACTAATATCATACTTCTTGAATTTTTCAAGTACTTTCTCTATGTAATGAGATTGAGATAATATACGTCCATCCGATGTTCTAGAAATTTTAATTCCTAATATAACATCGGCGATTCCCAAATCTTTCATGTCAAATCTACTACTCAACATTTGTTTTGTAGTTTTGACAATTTTCAAGTTACTACCCATGATAAGCATATCATCAATATAGAGGCATACAATGACATATCCATTTTGAATGACTTTATAATATATTTTATGCAAATAAAATATCCGATAAATTTAATATGCAACTTATCTAATTGAGATGTTGTGATACCATCATTGGTTCCATGACGTTCGAAGGATTGTTCAATTTAAAACTACTTTATGAATTATGGAATCATGGTGACAAAACTCGTAATGAGCACATGAATAAGAATCGTATCGTTTCCATAAACGATGCCATTTTGTTGATGAAGAAAATAGTATAACAAATATAAGGAAATAATAAAGAAATCAATCCCACAAGAACACCATATTTTTACGTGGTTCGACTATTAGTGACCTATGTTCATGGTGGGACCCACTCTTCACTGTAATCTTTTGTGTAGTTACAATGGAGTTCTTATGAGGGAAGATAATAATTTCCACTTTTACAATGATTATGTGCCTTTATATAGGCCGATACAACATTACGGTTTTCACTTAAATAAGACATGTGCTCATATTATTTGACTGAGTCTACACACAAATATAACATGTAAATAAAATCATCTACCTCATCCTTTAGCCTTTTGGCCCCCCCATCTTTGATATGGCCGACCGAGTGCATTCTGTTTGGCCGAGTGTTCATCCCGTTCATCCCTTTTAGCTGAGTGTTCAATTTTGTTTGATTCGGAATTGAGGGATATTTTTTCATCATCACATATGATAGTGGATGTTCGAGATATGCCCTAAAACTAATTGATAAGCTGACTTCGTTTGGGATATTATCACTAATAAACCTTTCTTGATATTCAATGTCGTTTAATAATATAATTATGGGAAAGTTATGATAATATATTTAGTCCAATTGAGCATTGCAATTTTTTTTGTTTATCATAAGAGTAAATTATGATCTCTAGGTCTTTACTAATGTATTCCTTGTTATATAAATCATTCCCAATGAGATGTACGTCTGAATAATGCACCATCTTCGAGATAGCATATTTCATAACTTCTACTAGGCCGAGGTTACCTTATAATACTTGCATGGAGATACTAAGTTAAACATAAGGGTGCCAAGGAATATGTACACTAAGCGCGCCAATTTTAGAAGATCTAATGGAATTGCTAATCAATCAATAAATAGTTCTAAGTTACTATTAATACATATAATCCTTGATCTCAGGTATTATGGTAATATTATTAGCATGACGACGGTCATTTGAAGTTAATTTACACTTTATCTGTTTGAGGGTTGGGTGTATTAAATGTTAAGGATAACATTGTGCATATATAGGTTGGTGTATTGAAAAACAATGAACCATAACTTGTATCATGGAAAGAGTATCCTATATGTTCTGATAATGATTCATTCTCGATTCGTGGCCATGGTAAAATGGTAATTAAAAATTACCTATATAATTATATCTTATGATATTACTCAGATGGATTTAAATACACATGATCATTTTATGGGGTAGATAGTAATAATTCATTCCATATATAATTTATTCGCGATATTGGATATAATGGAAGGTAAAAGTGCAAGGATCCCTGACTTAAACAAATAGTTACGATAATTCCAAGTTTTAAAATAATTTACCAAGTGAGATATTATATTATTTTTAAAAATAACAAGGTGTAAATACTATTTTTGTGATCTTTATCCCATTTTATCTTGCGTAAGAATTACTATGTGAGCAATCAAGATTCAATTAAAGTAAAGTAAAGAAACAACTAAACAATGCCATGATGTACGAGGAAAATTTACAATGGGAAAAATCTCAGACAACCCTAGCCTATACAAGTCCATTATGATATAAGAATTTATACATGACGATAGACATTCTTACTCATCGACTTAAATCCCTTCAAGCTTGATGCATTCTTCACTCCTTGCCCTTGATCATAATAACCGCATAAATGCACGAACGACGCACAGTGCAGTCCAACCGTGCCTCGGTATCTTTATTTGAACTAGGCTCCCTCAATCAGCAATAAAGAATCCACCGTGCCAAAACTCTAACAAAAATTGAAGAGTAAATCTTCTTGGGAGTTCAAAACATGACATATATAGTCAAGATTAAGACATTGATTCTTGGATCTTAAAATCGAGTGTAAGACTATATAGAAGCTTAAACATTTTTCTCCGTGAAATCACTCTAAAAAACTGAACAACCCACTTTAATTTATAGTTAAGACCCTTAAAAAATGATGATAAAAAAAGAGGCAAAAAATATCTCATTCGAATGAGATTGAAGTCTCGTTCGAATGACACAGGGTATCTCGTTCGAACAGGATCAGGTTGTTTGAATGATTTCCCCAAACTTGTTATAACAGGCATCGAACTAGCTTCTAATCCCAAAATAAAAAGGCAGACATAATGTTAGCATTTGAAGTTTGTTGGAAGCTCACTCAAACCAGAGTCCATTATCGATTAAATTAGATTAGAATCTCATTGGAATAGAATGCACCTTTCATTAGAACGATAAAACAAAGCAATTGCATGACTTATAAAAATAAAAAAAAATATTTTTTAAATTTTAATTCTAAAAAAATTACCAATTAGGAAAACTAAAAACACCCATTATAGTTCTGAGGATCAGCATATTAATTCGACAATACCTTTCCAAGATCCCAATATGAGGACGTGTAATGACGATATGAATTTGATGTAGCTTTTTGAGGGCCCCGTCAAGTATACAATTGCATAGGCTGAAGGTACATACACAAACAAACTTAACCCATGACTCAAAAATAGTTTTGTATAACAAAATGAAGCCAAATATAATTTTTTAATATTCATTACAAAATTTGTCCTCATAAATCTTTCCCTTCGGCTATTTTGGGACAAAACAAAATATAAATCTAGGCCGTTAAGCTCTAATGCCTAATTCCTAAACTCAAAAAGGAAAAAGACACTAAAAATACTGGCCGACTCTATCGCCTGTGAATCATTCCACTTAAGAAGCTTTGCCGTATCGATGCTTATGTTTGCACACTGAACTCACCTTTAAAATGCAAAGAGACTAACAAATTAAATAGCGCTGTTAGTCTAAAATACTCCCCTGTCATATGAAATCCTTCCCCCCTTATTCTAATCCTTCTCCCCCTTTTTGTTTAGGAATAAACAAAGGTTAAAAAACATAACATGAATTAATTGTGATCATCTAGAGATCAATTATATCAAGCAATGTGAAGTGTAGCAAGAAAATAAGCATATAATATGGAAACACAATTACAAATAATCCTAGAGATGTACCAAGAAAGAACATGGATTAAATTCAAGAAAAAGCTCAAACAACAAGACACACAAAATAAATTTTTCACAATCATATGACATATATATGTATCTAAAAACAGGTGGAACAGAGTGTAGGGGTGTGAACTAGAAATAAGAGAAATATGCTCCAAACACTTAAGATGGACCAAAGAGTTCAAATTTGATAGTCTTATTTTATTAAACATAGTTTTTTGCCTCATGTGACATGTAAAGTGAACTCAAATGGACACAATATTCAAATGCACACATGTCTAGAAAATATTGATGATTCTCAAATCAACAGAGTCAAACATTTAAGCATGAACCAGGAAAAAAAGTACGAACCTATTGATCTTCAACTTATAACTCCTTCAAATATATTTTCAGATTTTGTTCTTGAAGATATGATTTTGATGATGACCAATTTCTAAATTTGGCATTGGCATCTTTATATTTTTCTTTTTCAAAAGACTCTTTCCAATGGTGGACTCACATGCAAAGGAGTTTAATTCCCTTCATAGCTCTTTCCATTCTACACTTACATTTTTTTTAAAACCTAAGAGCATCCACACATGCAATGGTTCTTATATGCACAAAACCCTAGATATAAATATATGCATTGTAACAACCCTCGCTTATGAGAACCTATTTTATATTTACTTACTATGTGAAGTAATTACATATAAAGTGTTGGAAGGAGGACTAAGTATTAATTCAATGAAGAAAAGTTAATATTTACTAACTTGTTGTATATTTACTGTATGAGTATGTAAATATCCTCATGTTGAGTTTTATAGTGTCATAAGATTTAAAATGACCCTATGGTTTAAAATGGGACCGGAACTTAAAATGAGTTATAAAATATACAAATGATAATTTGGAGGTCGTAGTTGGTTCCGGAACGTGCTTGATAGTCAAAATATGTTCCATATTGTATTTTGAGGTTTTGGGCACTTTTGACTGGTTTTAACATATATGTGTAGTTGCGAACCATTTAATGTGGTATTTACCACTTAAGTTGTAAATTGTAGACTAAAGGCACGATTTATGTCTTGATTAAGTCACTATTCTCTTAAGTGAACTTTTGACCTAGAGAGAAAGAGAGAGGAAGAGAAAGAGTAGAGAAAGGAGAAGAGATTGAAGATTGAGGATTAAATTCTTGCTACTACACAAGGAAAATCTGAATTTGCAAGATTTAGGCAAGTTTTCTACTTGCTATACGTGGTTTAAGATAAATGATTAGTTGTGATAATTGTGTAGTAATCATGGTTTAACTATTTTAGGGTTTTTGTGTATTTGTGGGTTTTGAATCATTCAAGAATGATTTGGATGATTAATAAGGTTTATGGTGGGTAAATTTGGAGTCCAAGACTCCATAGCCAAAATTGGCAAAATTCGCAGGGGCGAATCGATTCGTCCAGGCCGAATCGATTCGCATGGGGACAGTTTCCAGGTCTAGGTGAACCGAGCCTCATATTTTCTGGCCGAATCGATTCGGCTAGGCCGAATCGATTCTAAAATCCTGCATTTTTAAGTTTTTTTTATTTTTCAATTTTAACCATTTTTCTCTAAACTTAGGACTTAGGAACCTTCTTATATGAAGTCAACTTAGAGTCCTAGAGTTATAGGTGAGTTAATTTACTACCCTAGTTTAGAATTGGTATAATTGGGATTTATTTCGAGGGTGCGTGAAGTGATGTTTAGGCATTACTTTCCTTTTATAAATTAGTAGGAGTTTAGGAGATTTCGAAGTAATGTTTGGAGACTTTAGAAGTTAATTTGAGGTATGCTGTTCTATTACAAAGCCCAAAAGGAGACTTGGGAAAATAACTTGGGAGTTTATATATTCATCGAGGCTTTTATGATAATACGAAGCACGTATAGTTCCGGATAACCATAATGCATTTGATAAAATGTAAATGGATAAAGTAAATGATAATTTACTAAATTATGTTATGATAATTAATAAAATGGTTGGAACACACCCTCTCTAAATACCATCTTAAGGGGAGTTCGTGCGTAAGGTGAAGACCCCTGGCTAATGAATGCAGGGTGGGTATAGTCCTAGGCCATATGAGCACTTGTTTTATATTTTCTGCGATGGGTAGGTAATTTCGGGTGTGGTTATGACTACCCCGCAGGCATATGGCCGCTTCCCGACGTTTCGATATTATCCCAGGTTGTCTTAATGACAGGCCCTGGAAGATGATGGTTATTTAGGGGCGCGCACAGTGGGAAAACCCGGACGGGTGGTCCTAGAATCGTTATACATGTATACTTATAACTATTCTAACATCAAGTGGGACTTGATGGATATTAATGCCATAAGGAGCATAACGCGATGCCATTAAGAGCATAGTACATGCCACAAAGAGCATACAATTAAGATACGTGCCACAAAGTGCACATGATAATATTTGTATTCCTGATAAGGAATGGAAAGATAAAATGGAAAGGTGAATAATGATAAAAGCTATAGATTAATGATGATTATTACATACCTTCTTGCATGATTGAATTTTACTTATAATCATTTAATCGTCTTAGTTTATTTCATGAGGTCACCATGTTACAATATTATCTCTATCATCCATGATTAACTATTCAAAATTGTCATACTTGTTATTTATCTGGTGATCACATAAAATCGGGCCCTGACCCATTCTGCTTTCTTGTTGTGCATAAAATATTGTAACCGCTCAGGTGCTCCACCGCAAGGATGCCAATATTGACCTCCCCATTCAAGTGTCTTTTGAGGAGCCGTGACATTTTGCGGATTTCACGGGATATTTTGTGCAGACGCCTTCATTGTTGTTTTCTAGTTATGATCGGGTCTTTACTTGGGTGTGTGGCCAAAACTGTTGTAATTATATAATGGAGGTAATATGTAACTCATGGGACTTGTTGTACAATGTATGAATTCTGTTGACCGACATTTCATTCGGTACTTTTATTGTTATTATTATTGTTATATATATCCTTTTGGGGTTTCCACCTTCTTTTCTGTTATGGGTTGTTGACAATGCTTTTTTTTAAATTGTAAAACAAAATTTTTGACAACCCGTTTTCTGAAATATTGTGTGGTTATCCCGTGTACTCTCTATGTTGTTACGATGCTGAGAATAATTCCATCTATGATTCCTGTATTATTGGAGTATCGGGATGGCCACCCCTTATTTCTAATAGCCGGGTTGTCATATATGGTATGAGAGCATCAGGTTCTAGAGTCTTTAGGATCTATGCGGACCTCTCACGTTCTACCATAGCGTTCTTTGATATAAAGCCTAATGTTAGGACTGCTTTGTTGCTTATGTTTGCGATCTTCTGCAAGATAGATTGTTTTATATAGCATCCTAACTCTATTGTTTCTCCATCTCAGATGCCGCCTAAGAGAGGTCGCCCAACGAGACGTAATACAGTTGTGGAAGAGGAGGTTGGTCCTCCACCGCCGCCACCGGGGAGTATAAATGCTGCCGATGTAGCAAACATAGTGGCCCAAGCAGTCAATGCAGCTATGACTGCAGCGGTACAACAAATGCCACAAGCTCAACCACAGGCGCACGAGGCATAAGCTCCTAGGGGACCTTCTCCATGGGAAAGAGTTAGGGAGTATTTTCTAAAGGGCCATCCCCCGGAATTCGATGGAGGCTCGGATGTTATAAGGGCAAATCAGTGGAAGAAAGACATGCAACGCCATCTTCGAATGGTAGAATGTAGTGAGGAGAAAAAGCAAATCCTTGTTACTTTCAAGCTTGTCGGATCGGCATTACATTGGTGGGAGTCGATGACTACACCAGAACAGAGGGATACGATGACAATCACTGATTTTTGGGCCTTGTTCGATCGAAAGTACTTCCCTCCCGCAGTTCAAAGGGAGATGCGAAGGAAGCTTCAAGATGTAGTACAGGGAGAGAGATCTGTTTCAGAGTATGAAGAGGAGTTCACCCGGTTGGCTAGTTTCGTTCTGGATGAGGTGACTCCAGAAGAGAGGAGAATCTCCAAGTTTGTGGGAGGTTTACATTGGCAGATAAAATAACATTTGTTGGGAAATACGACTTTACAAACCTTTGGGGATGCGATGAATGCGGCACTACTTTATTGCCAAGAGCATAGATTGTTTATGCAAAATAGCAAGAAGGCTACTGCGATGGGGCAGGTGGGAAAACCTGGAGGTAATGGGATCGGGGGAGGAGCATCTCCTTCATCCCAATCTTCGGGGAGTAAGAAGAGAGAGAGGGACCCCCAGCAAGGGGATTTGTCAAAATGCCAACGCTTTGGTGGATTTAATGCGGGTGGTAACAATAATAGACAGGGTCAAGGTGGACCGCCACAACAGCAAGCAGCTAGAGGTGGGAATGGAGGTAGAGGCCAGCAGAGCCGAGGTTTTGGGAAATTTTGAAACAATCAAGAGTGGAACCAGGACAATGTGACGAAAAAATGTTTTCAGTGCGGAGAGTTGGGCCATTTTAAGAGGTCGTGTCCTCAGTTGATTGGAGGACAGCTCCCTAGGGCTCCACATCAGCCATATGTACAATTTCCACCCCAGGCACCCAATCCGGTTGTTCCTCCACAGCAGGGGCAACTGCAGTATGGACGGGTCTATCACATTCAGGAGGCTATGCTTCTTCCAGCCCCTCCAGCACCGCTAGCGATCGAGGGTAAGTTTCTCATCCAAGGGCATTTGGGTCGGGTATTATTTGATATGGGTGCGACACACTCTTTCATTTCTAGGGTTTTTTCTCAGACCACAGAGTTGATAAAATTGACTGAGAGTACTTTCACTAGCGTAGAATCTTTTATGGGTTATGGTTCGCTGATTTTCTTTGTTTGTAAACATAGGAATTAATCTTGGTAATTTGTGTTTTGAGGCCGATTTGCTCGTCCTTGACATGGTCGGGTATGACGTGATTTTGGGCATGGATTGGTTAATGAAATATCACGCGATAGTAAATTGTTACGGGAAGAGTATAATCTTCGCCGTTCTGGGACAAGAAATGTTCTTGGTAGTTTTTCCTAGTTTGGAAGGAGGTACGAGTACCTATTTATATTGTATTGCGGAGGAGACTTCTAGGGATGTAGTTGTTCCCCTGGATTCTATTCCTATTGTCAGAGATTTTGAAGATGTTTTTCGAGAGATACCACGATTGCCTCCGAGCCGGGAGATTGAGTTCGTAATTGATTTAGTGCCGGGAACTCGACCGATTGTGAGAGCTCCATATCGCATGGCTCCTGTGGAAATGAGGGAGTTAAGGGATCAAATCCAACAGTTATTGGAGCAAGGATTTATTAGGCACAGTACGTCGCCATGGGGTGCTATGGTGTTATTTGTAAAGAAAATAGATAGTTCTCTCCGGTTATGTGTGGACTATAGAGAGTTGAATAAAGTCACCATCCGGAATAAATACCCTTTGCCTCGTATTGATGATTTATTCAACCAACTTAGGGGAGAATCGTACTTCTCTAAGATCGATTTGAGGACGGGGTATCATCAATTGAGGATACGGGAGCAGGATGTATCCAAGACCGCATTTTTGACCAGATATGGATCCTATGAATTCTTGGTTATGCCTTTTGGACAAACCAATGCCCCCGCTGTCTTTATGGATCTTATGAATAGGGTGTTTCGGGATTTCCTTGACCAATTTGTTATTGTATTCATCGATTACATGTTAGTCTATTCTCAGACAGATTCTGACCATGCTACTCACTTAGGGTTGGTCCTACAAAGATTGAGGGATCACCAATTGTATGCAAAGTTCGAGAAGTGTGGATTTTGGTTGAAGGAAGTTCAATTTTTGGGTCATGTGGTGTCATCCCAAGGTATATCGGTGGATCCTAGTAGGGTGGTTGCGGTGAGGGAGTGGGGTCAGCCCACGACACCTAACGAGATTAGTAGTTTTCTGGGTTTGGCGGGTTATTACCATAGGTTTATCAAAGGTTTTTCAAAGATCGCTAGCCCTTTGATAAATTTTACCCGAAAAGGGGTGAGATATGTTTGGGATAACTCTTTCCAGGCTGCTTTTGATGAGCTCAAAGATAGATTGACTTCGGCTCCAGTCCTCGCTTTGCCAAAGCTGGGCTTGGAATATCTAGTCTTCACCGATGCATCTCTTCAAGGATTAGGAGGTGTGCTTCAGCAAGAGCGACGGGATATTGCTTATGCTTCTCAAAAGCTCAAGCCCCATGAAAGAAACTATCCGGTGCATGACTTAGAGCTTACCACGGTTGTCTTTGCCTTGAAGATTTGGAGGCATTATCTCCTAGGGGAGAAATTCAGTCTTTTCACGGACCATAAATCGCTACAATATTTATTTTTACAGAAAGATTTGAATATGCATCAGCGCCGATGGTTGGAGTTCGTGAAAGATTATCAATTTGATATCCACTATCATCCGAGCAAGGCAAACATAGTGGCGGATGCCTTGAGTAGGAGGCCCGAAGGAGAGTTAGCTGAAGTATGGAAAGCTAAGTGGAAAGAGCTCAGTTAGGAGGATGCGGTGGTGAGAGCATTTATGTCAGTGATGACCGTTACTCCTACCATTATGGAAAGGGTTATGGAAGCCCAAGGAAGGGATAAGGGCTGTCAGGACCATATACACCGATTACTGTCCGAGGGAGAGGAATCCTACTCAATAAGTTCAGAGGGTTGATTACGCTTCCATGTAAGACTTATTGTTCCGGAAGAGGGGGATTTGAGACGGGCGGTGATGGCAGAATCTCACGGTTCAAAATTTACGGTACATCCTAGTGGGGACAAGATGTATCAAGACATGCGCCGCCAATATTGGTGGCCCGACATGAAGCGGGATTTTTCTGAATTTGTGTCCCAATGCACTACTTGCCAATTGGTCAAGATCGATCATCAGCGACCGACATGTTTGTTGCAACCGTTGGAGATTCCGCTATGGAAATGGGAGATCATATCGATGGACTTTATTACGGGATTGCCAAGGTCGCAGAGGGATTATGATTCGATTTGGGTGATTGTCGATCGCTTGACTAAGTCGGCACACTTCTTACCCGTGCGTACGAATTATGATACTACTCGCTATGCCCGATTGTTCATCGAGGAGGTTGTTAGACTTCATGGGGTACCTTTAAATATAGTTTTTGACCGAGACAAGATCTTTGTTTCCCACTTCTGGCGAAGTTTCCAAGAGGCCATGGGGACCGAATTGAGGTTAAGAACTTTTTATCATCCTCAAATAGATGGTCAGACTGAAAGAGTAAACCAAATGTTGGAGGATCTGCTCCGTATGTGTATGTTGGATTTCAAAGGTAGCTGGGAACAATACCACCCATTGGTTGAGTTTGCTTATAACAACTCATACCAATTTACTATTGGAATGGCACCCTATGAGGCTCTTTATGGCCTGCCCTGTAGATCGCCCGCTTGTTGGTTGGAGGTGGGTGATAATAAATTTCTTGGACCTGAAATGATCCAAGATACTTCTTCCAAAATTCAACTTATTCAGAATCGCATTCGAATAGCCCAAGACCGCTAAAAGAGCTATGCCGATGCGGGTAGAAGACACATGGATTTGGAGATTGGGGACCAAGTCTTGGTACGCGTGTCACCAATGAAGGACATTAAGCATTTCGGGAAGAAAGGAAAGCTTGCGCCGCATTTTGTTGGACCTTTTCTAGTTATTGCGAAAGTCGGTCCAGTGGCGTATCAACTTGCCTTCCCGAAACCTTTGCAACAAATTCACGATGTATTCCATTTTTCCTCTTTGAAGAAGTATAAGAGATGCGAAGGCGCCCTTTGGCATATCCTTTTCGAGGATATTGACTTGCAACCCGACATTTCTTATGAAGAACAACCGATTGCTATTCTTGAGCATGGGGAGCGTAAGTTAAGGTCTCGTGTGGTGCCCTTGGTGAGAGTCCAATGGAGTCATCACAATGCTAGAGAATCGATGTGGGAACGTGAGGACGACATGCGGGAAAAGTATCCGCATCTCTTCTTACAAGGTACGCTTGAATTTTGGGGGCAAAATTCCCTCATAAGGGGGGAGTATGTAACAACCCTCGCTTATGAGAACCTATATTTTATTTACTTACTATGTGAAGTAATTACATATAAAGTGTTGGAAGGTGGAGTAAGTATTAATTTAATGAAGAAAAGTTAATATTTACTAACTTGTATATTTACTGTATGAGTATGTAAATATCCTCATGTTAAGTTTTATAGTATCATAAGATTTAAAATGACCCTATGGTTTAAAACGGTACCAGAACATTAAAATGAGTTATAAAATATCCAAATGATAATTTGGAGGCCGTAGTTCGTTCCGGAACGTGCGTGATAGTCAAAATATGTGCCATATTGTATTTTGAGGTTTTGGTCACTTTTGACTGGTTTTAACATATATGTGTAGTTGCTAACCATTTAATGTGGTATTTACCACTTAAGTTGTAAATTGTAGAATAAAGGCATGATTTATGTCTTGATTAAGTCACTATTCTCTTAAGTGAACTTTTGACCTAGAGAGAAAGAGAGAGGAAGAGAAAGAGTAGAGAAAGGAGAAGAGATTGAAGATTGAGGATTGGATTCTTGATACTACACAAGGAAAATCTGAATTTGCAAGATTTAGGCAAGTTTTCTACTTGCTATACGTGGTTTAAGATAAATGATTAGTTGTGATAATTGTGTAGTAATCATGGTTTAACTATTTTAGGGTTTTTGTGTATTTGTGGGTTTTGAATCATTTAAGAATGATTTGGATGATTAATGAGGTTTATGGTAGTAGTTAGTGGTATTTATGATGTATTGGTGACAATAAATGAGTTTGGTTTGAAAGGATTTGAGTTGGGGTAAATTTGAAGTCCAAGACTCCATAACCAAAATTGGCAAAATTCGCAAGGGCGAATCGATTCGGCCAAGCAGAATCGATCCGCATGGGGACAGTTTCTAGGTCTAGGTGAACCGAATCGATTCGGTTAGTCCGAATCGATTCGACATTTATGCAGAAACCCAATCTTCTTGACCGAATCGATTCGATTGGTCCGAATCGATTCGATTGGTCCGAATCGATTTGGCATTTATGTAGAACCCCATATTTTCTGGCCGAATCGATTCGGCTAGGCCGAATCGATTCAGAAATCCTGCATTTTTAAGTTGTTTTTCTTTTTCAATTTTAACCCTTTTTCTCTAAACTTAGGACTTAGGAACCTTCTTATATGAAGTCAACTTAGAGTCCTAGAGTTCTAGGTGAGTTAATTTACTACCCTAGTTTAGAATTGGTATAATTGGGATTTATTTCGAGGGTCCGTGAAGTGATGTTTAGACATTACTTTCCTTTTATAAATTAGTAGGAGTTTAGGAGATTTCGAAGTAATGTTTGGAGACTTTAGAAGTTAATTTGAGGTATGATGTTCTATTACAAATCCCAAAAGGAGACTTGGGAAAATAACTTGGGAGTTTATATATTCATCGAGGCTTTTATGATAATACGAAGCACGTATAGTTTCGGATAACCATAATGCATTTGATAAAATGTAAATGGATAAAGTAAATGATTATTTACTAAATTATGTTATGATAATTAATAAAATGGTTGGAACACACCCTCTCCAAATACCATCTTAAGGGGAGTTCGTGCGTAAGGTGAAGCCCCCTGGCTAATGAATGCAGGGTGGATATAGTCCTAGGCCATATGAGAGTTTGTTTTATATTTTCTGCGATGGGTAGGTAATTCCGGGTGTGGTTATGACTACCCCGCATGCATATGGCCATTTCCCGACGTTTCGATAGGATCCCAGGTTGTCTTAATGATAGGCCTTGGAAGATGATGGTTATTTAGGGGCACGCACAGTGGGGAAACCCGAACGGGCGGTCCTAGAATCGTTATATATGTATACTTATAACTATTCTAACATCAAGTGGGACTTGATGGATATTAATGCCATAAAGAGCATAACACGATGCCATAAAGAGCATAGTACATGCCACAAAGATCATACAATTAAGATACATGCCACAAAGTGCACATGATAATATTTGTATTCCTGATGAGGAATGGAAAGATAAAATGGAAAGGTGAATAATGATAAAAGTTGTAGATTAATGATGATTATTACATACCTTATTGCATGATTGAATTTTACTTATAATCATTTAATTGTCTTAGTTTATTTCATGAGGTCACCATGTTACAATTTTATCTCTATCATCCATGATTAACTATTCAAAATTGTCATACTTGTTATTTATCTGGTGATCACATAAAATCGGGCCCTGACCCATTCTGCTTTCTTGTTGTGCATAAAATATTGTAACCGCTCAGGTGCTCAATCACAAGGACGCCAGTATTGACCTCCCCATTCAAGTGTCTTTTGAGGAGCCATGACATTTTGCGTATTTCACAGGATATTTTGTGTAGATGCCTTCATTGTTGTTTTCTAGTTATGATCGGGTCTTTACTCGGGCGTGTGGCCCAAACTGTTGTAATTGTATAATGGATGTAATATGTAACTCATGGGACTTAGTGTACATTATATGAATCCTTTTGACCGACATTTCATTCTGTCCTTTTATTGTTATTCTTGTTGTTATATATATCCTTTTGGGGTTTCCACCTTCTTTTCTGTTATGGGTTGTTGACAATGCTTTTTTTTTAAATTGCAAAACAAAATTTTTGACAACCCGTTTTCTGAAATATTTTGTGGTTATCCCGTATACTCTTTCTATTGTTACAATGATGAGAATGATTCCATTCCTGATTCCTGAATTATTGGAGTATCGGGCTGGCCACCCCTTATTTCGGATAGCCAAGTTTTCACATGCATTTGATTAGATTGATAGGAGAATACCTCATTTGGTGTGTGCAGAGGCATATTCTTAGATGTACCCATTAAGAAAAATTAAATGATAACAATTACATGATATGGCATGATTAATCAACAATATAAAGCATTTTAAACCATATTCAAATGCCTCTATACACATGAAAAACATGTAATGAATGAGTTTCAAACACACCAATATGCCATATAAATGTGTAAAACTAACTACTTAAAAGAAACAAAAAATCCTTTTGCATTTTTTATGTAGATAAACAAAAGAAAATGATAAATTGGAATCTCTTTATTCATTATGTATTATAGTTGATATCATATATTCCATCAATATCAGTACTAATTGATCATTGTTTGGATTATTTGTGCTTGTGTTTTCATGTTATTTTTGTTGCACTTCACACTATTGCATGATATAATTCCTTTGTCCTTAATTTCTTATTACTAACATATGTTCTGAACTTGGGCTTTGGGGAGATATATTTTATGGTGGAGAAATAGTTTATTATGCGTTATGCCTTTGTCAATTCCAAAAACAAAAAGGGGGAGAAGTAGTATTGATCGAGGTGGAAACCGAGCATCCGTGTAATACGCTAATCGTTGTTATCGGCTTCCAACCGCAATACAAAAACCTAAACTTTAACTACACTATTGTGGAGTATAGTGGCTAGTTTGGGTATCGAATCCTCAGGGAACTAGGACGAGTGAACGTGATGACAAAGGCAAGACTGTTAACCCTAACTTGACGCTAAAAATAAATAAAAAGATGATTGAGATGGGAAATAACTAATTAACTAAGTGAAAACTAAATTAACTATGTGAGCAAAATTAACTAATGCGTTAACTATGTGAGCAAAATTAACTAACTAAGAATGACTTAACAAGAATGAAGGAAAAACAAGTTGGGAAAATAGTCCCCCAAACCCTAGTAAATTTACCGTATAGAATTCTAAAATTTTGAATTAGAAATTTAATTGAACCCGGTCTTTAGTACTCCCAAGCATTACATATATGAGGTTCAAGCCCGCATCATACATAATCAGAGGATGAGTAAAGAAGTATCACAATAGCTACACGCGCATCACATCCTTAAACACCACGGTTACCTAAGATCAACCAAGGTAAAAAGGTCTATGATGGGTGTGACAACTACACAACACGATTCATTCAAATTTCAATTCAAACCCTGGTTTCTACATGGCTAAATTACATCGGGTTGGGTTCATGCACACCAACCCTTAGAAATCTAGCCTAACATGGTGAAATTAGTGAAAACTATATTATCTACGTTGCATGAATTCATAATTTATTGGAAGTTAAACATGAGAAATAATAATAAAAGTGTTGGAAATAAAGTTACTAAGATTGAAGAACAAGAACATGCAAGAAGAAATCAAAGATTGAAGAGAAATCGGAAAATCTCTTGAATTAAAGGTGAAAAATATGTAACTTCTTATCCTAGATGTTCCTACTTGTTTAGGAGCTTATACAGGAATGAAATCTGAATAAAAATAGTCTTAATGACTAAATATATAGGCTAGAGGTCATTTAGAAGAGTCCCCAAAACACAAAACTCTTTTGGCTAAAAGATAAGGACAAAATAAGAATTTCGTATCTGGAAATTTGCCACATTTAGAAAGCATGAATAACTTTGTAACGGATCTGTGTGCGTGAAAAATGGGCGAACCGGTTTGGGCGGTGATTCGGGGGAATTTGCTGGAAATTCAACACTTAGAAAATTTTCAAGCTTTCTTCTTTTCTTTCTCGGATTTTTTCTCAACTTCAAATGATCATAACTCCTTCAACGTAGCTCAGATTGGGGTGTCGTTTTTTCCAGTATTCTTGTTGTTCCAAGATTTTCAACTTTATAGTTGGCCCTACCTCTGGGATTAGGCTGCATAATTACGAAAATGCCCTTGAACTTGCCTTCCTAGCTTTTCTTTCCTTGTTTCGATTTCTCTTCCGCACTGCTTGTATAATTAACCTATAAAACACATAAGAGAAACACAAAACACGGAATACTTGCAACGAAGGTTAGTAGAATAAATATGAGTTCAATCGATATCAATTGCACTACTCGGGTTCACAAAGGTATCGAAATTAAGGATTTAAATATACAATATTTATGCCCTATCAAACCCCCTAACTTAGAACTTTGCGCGTCCCAACCAATGTAAAAGAAAGAGAATAACGTCACAAATCTTCAAAACACTTTATTGGGATAGAATACCTTTTTCGCGGGTGTGATTGCATTTAGCGTATGCAATAAGCCTTTAAACCCCTAGGTTTCCCTACTAGGACGAGTGTTGTCTCGTGAGGGTTTGCAGTGAATATACCCACAAAATTCAACTTAGACTCAAAGAAACATCAAAATATTTTAAAATTGTTTAATTTAAACTCTCCAAAAATGGCCACCTTAATATGTTATTCACAAGTCTCAAGTCATAGTGTGTGTGTGTGTGAAGCCAAAAATCGAACCGCTAATTTCCACCGATTGATCATTACATTACTTTTCAAAAATTCGCTTTGATTTCAAAATCTCACCGAATACACTCACAAACGAATCACTCGAAAGTGTTGTTATTCTCTCGATATGCGTGATTTATAAGAGTAAATGTAATGGAACGGAAGTTCACGCACATAATTATGAAAGACAAAATTATTTAGTGAAATGATCTCTTCATCGGATTACGGTAATTGGAAAAACGGGAAATATCGCCTCAAATTTACACCATTTAATCTCTCATATTATCTTTTTGTATCTTTTCTCTCCACGCGGTAATCAATTTCACAATTCGAACTCGATAGGACTTTTTCAGGGTAAAGGTATATTGGGTAACATGGGAATGGTTGAGAACTTCGGAATTGTAATTTTTTTCTTATGATGTCCCTTAGTGGTTTTCGGGCGTTTGCTCATTTTCTCTTCTTTTTCTCTACTTGCTATTTCTGTTGATCATTTTTATACTATTTTTTTTCTTGCCCCTTTTTATGCACTTTTCGGACTTTATTTGATGAATATTACCAATTTTCATAATTTCGGGCTACTTGGGTTTTTCGGGTTACCAAACGAAAAGGAAAATTTTTATTCGGCTCAATTGGGTTATCAAAAGGATAAATTTTCACATCTTTTTGTGGCTAATGTTTTTGGGTAACAAATGATGGCCTACTTCATTGTCCTAATTACTTATTAATTTACCATATGCGTCTCGAGATTAATTTAATTTAGAGATTTGTAGCTCGCTTTTCTTTTCAAGACAACATTCCATTTCCCATAACCGATCAAACAAGGGTATTGATATCATCAACGACTTATTTAAAACGTTAAATTAGAACTATGAGTTAATCATTAACTCGGATTAATTTAAAAACTCAAAAAGATCGATAGGCTCGAAATCTCACCGGGTTTTGTTAATCTCCACACTTATTCGTTAAGTCGTCAATTTTTGCACAATTTCCATCTTTGGTCAATTTCGGCTTGGTGCAATTGAAATTTAACAATTTGAGACTTCAAATAGAATAAAGGTGATCTTTTTGAAAAATTTAAATTTAAATTCTTATTTATTTTGAAGAAAAATATTTTTGTTTTTTCAAAATTTTTCATTTTTTTTTGAAATTTTTGAAATTTTCTAAAAACACACACTTGGAAAGAACATGTGATCGAATCAATGAATCTAAACAATAGACATGAAGAATATCCCACACCCCTAACTTAAATGTTGCATTGTCCTCAATGCGAATCAAGAACACAACATAAAGAGAGGAAAAAAAGATATTACCCAAAATGGAGCGAATCCCCTAAAAGTATGAGTCCATGGAATCTACAAAACATGTTAGAACCAAGCATAGGAAAAAGAATAACAAAAACTCTAAACTAAAGAAAAAAAAGAAAGAAATAAGCTAACTATCATACAACCTATGATTTGAAATTCTAATAAGTTATACCCTAGAAGTCAAAAAATTTGAGGGTCCACCCAAAATACAATATGACTTTGAGGGATTAATGGTGTACCCTCACTACAAAGCATGTCTCCCAAAAATAAGAATTCTGTTTGAACAAGGGAAGGAATGTGCAAAGCGTAAGAAATGAACCATCACCAATTAAAATTTTTAGGGGGATAATGAGGGATTTGAGTGCACAAGGGGACAAGTACCATTGGGATCCAAGAAAGATGGAATCACATCCCAAAGATTTTTCAAGTAGTATAGGAAGCGGAGCACACACACAGAAAGAGTCCATCTTGGAAAACAATTCATGCATAGAGTCCTTGTCCTTAAAATCTCTGCCTTCAAAATTTTTAACTGGCTCTGGTGGAGTGACACGTCTAAGTGTATGGACAGTAAGATGAAGCATCTAAAAAAAATTCCCATACAATAATCGGATCAACATCCTCAAGACATTCATCCAGTTCTTGTGATGGATTTAAGGGTTCGATAATAGTGGGTACACAAGAAGACAAATGATCTTCAACCTCAGTAGATTTTGGAATATTTATAAGAGGTTGATATTCAAAAGAACTTGGATCACTCTCAATGATTTCATCCTCAAAAGTTTTAGGTGAAGCGCAAGTCTCGGCCTTCTCTAAGATGTCCAAATAATCATTAAACTCCTTACAAGTTGATATAATTTTCAACTCTGTAGTAGCAAGGTCGTCAAATTGCTTTTTGCTAATATGCACGAGTCCTTCCAAATTAGGATTCCTTGGTTCTAGCACCTCGGATTCCTCATTTGGTTGAAAACATTCTTCAAGTTCAAAAATATCGGAAGGAAAATCCTCATTGGGTTCAAATAATGTATCTAACTCTTGCTCCCGATAACGATTTTTTCTCGATATTCTTTTTCAAGTCTTTTTTCTTAAAGCAATTCATTTTGATAAATTTGGATGGCCTTAGCACTGGACTTGTATTTATGAGACTCATCTTTAGTGATATTGATCCAATGTTCATAAATCTTGAGTGCCTCCTCTTCCTCACTATTATCATAACAATTAAACCCACCAAAGGAGTTAGAGAAAGACATTTCAAATTGGGCAATTAAAAAATGTGACAACCATATTTTTGAATATATATATATATATATTTTTTTTTCTTTTTTTTTTAAGGTCAAATTAAGGATTAACCAACCTAACCTAAAGTCTACCTAATTCCCCGGCAACGGCTCCATTTTGATTGAGGTGGAAACCGAGCATCCGTGTAATACGCTAATCGTTGTTATCGGCTTCCAACCGCAATACAAAAACCTAAACTTTAACTACACTCTTGTGGAGTATAGTGGCTAGTCTGGGTATCGAATCCTCAAGGAACTAGGACGAGTGAACGTGATGACAAAGGCAAGTCTATTAAACCTAACTTGACTTTAAAAATAAATAAAAAGATGAGTGAGATGGGAAATAACTAATTAACTAAGTGCACACTAAATTAAACTACTGTATTAACTATGTGAGCAAAAGTAACTACCTAAGAATGACTTAACAAGAATGAAGGAAAAACAGGTTGGGAATACAATCCCCCAAACCCTATTAAATTTACCGTATAGAATGCTAGAATTTTGAATTAGAAATTTAATTGAACCATGTCTTTAGTACTCCCAAGCATTACATATATGAGGTTCAAGCCCGCATCATACATAATCAGAGGATGAGTAAAGCAGTGTCGCAATAGCTACACGCACATCACATCCTTAAACACCACAATTACCTAGTATCAATCGAGGTAAAAAGGTCTATGATGGATGTGACAACTACACAACACGATTCATTCAAATTTCAATTCAAACCCTGGTTTCTACATGGCTAAATTACATCGGCTTGGGTTCATGCACACCAACCCTTAGAAATCTAGCCTAACATGGTGAAATTAGTGAAAACTACATTATCTACGTTGCATGAATTCATAATTTCTTGGAAAGAGAGATTAAACATGAGAAATAATAATAAAAGTTCTGGAAATAAAAGTTTCCAAGATTGAAGAACAAGAACATGCAAGAAGAAATCAAATATTGAAGAAAAACCGAAAAAGCTCTTGAATTAATGGTGCAAAATATGTAACTTCTTATCCTAGATGTTACTAGTTGTTTAGGAGCTTATACAAGAATGAAATATGAAAAAAAAATCTTAATGACTAGATATATAGGTTAGAGGTCGTTTAGAAGAGTCCCCAAAACACAAAACTCTTTTGGCTAAAAGATAAGGACAAAATAAAAATCCGGTATCTGGCAATTTGCTACACTTAAAAAGCGTGACTAATTTTGTAGCGAGTCTCGTGCATGACAAATGGGCGAACCGGTTTGGGCTATGGTTCGGGGAAATTTGCTGGAAATTCAAAACTTAAAAAATTTTCAAGCTTTCTTCTTTTCTTTCTTGGATTTTTTCTCAACTTCAAATGATCATAACTCCTTCACCGTAGCTCAGACTGGGGTGCCATTTTTTTCCAGTATTCTCGTTGTTCCGAGATCTTCAACTTTCGAGTTGTCCTCATCTTCGGGATTAGGCTGTATAATTACAAAAATACCCTTGAACTTGCCCTCCTAGCTTTTCTTTCCTTGTTTCGATTTCTCTTCCGCACTGCTTGTGTAATTAACATGTAAAACACATAAGAGAAACACAAAACACGGAATACTTGCCAACGAAGGTTAGTAGCATAAATATGAGTTAAATCCGTATCAATTGAACTACTCGGGTTCACAAAATTATCGAAATTAAGGGGATATATATACAATATTTATTCCCTATCAAGTATGTTTCACTTTAGTTTTAGGAGGTGATATATATTTTTAGGGGGAGACGTCTAACCTAGGTGGGGTCATTAAACATACACTACACCAAAAACAGGATTCTGGCACAGTTTAAAACTCTGCCAGATCAAATCTGGCACGGTTTTGAACTGTGCCAGAATCAGGTGTTCCAAAATGGCAATTTTTTTCTGGCACGGCTCAAAAGTGTGCCAGATTCAGCCAAACAGGAACACTTCTGGCACACTTTTAAATCGTGCCAGAATTTGATATTTCTGGCACACTTTTGGCACAGTTTTTAACTGTACCAGATTCAGCCAAACAAGAACACTTCTGGCACACTTTTAAACCGTGCCAGAATTTGATATTTCTGGCACACTTTTGGCACAGTTTTTAACTGTGCCAGATTCAGCCAAACAGGAACACTTCTGGCACACTTTTAAACCGTGCCAAAATTTGATATTTCTGGCACACTTTTGGCACAGTTTTTAACTGTGCCAGATTCAGCACAGTTTTAAAAAATTTGGCACAGTTCAAAACCGTGCCAAAATATAATACACTTTTGCCACGGTTTTGAACTGTGCCAAATTTTTTATAAAAAGATAAAAAAAAATATTATTTGAAAGCACAAAATTAACAAATTAATAATATATTCCGCGTTGTTAATAAACTGATTTACATACAAACTTCAAATTATTACAAGTCTTTAATAGCTCACAGGCCCAAAAAAAATTGGGCAGAGTTTCCTCTATTTTCAGGACATTCCAAAACCTGTTAATACAAAACCTGCCTAAAATAAAGGCCGTACGGCCACAAAATATAACAATTAACTTGCAAAAGCCCGCACGGCCATAAAAGTCAACAATAAAACAACAAAAGACCGTAAGCCCATGACACAAAAAATGGAATCATTAATAAACCCCTTGTTGTAAACCATTGAGTTCTTTGTGTGTTCCATGTGAATAAAAGCCAACGATAAAGAGTTATCCTGCAAAAAAATAGGATACAAAAAAGATACGATATTAGTAACCCAATAATTTACACAAAAAAAAAATAATCAAACTAAAAAATTACTTATATGAGTGGAAATTATCGTCATACTCTCAAATCAAGAGACCCAGGACTACACGGTCAGTTCCTACAAGTTACATTGGTCCCGTGCGAGGTGTTCGTGCCTCCCATGGGGTCGTTTGGGGGACGGTTTAGGTTTTCACCCTTTAACGGCATGTTTTTAACAAGTGTGATTTTGGAAAATTATCACCATACTCTCAAACCGGAAAACCCGGGACTACGCGGTCAGTTCCTACAAGTTACATTGGTCTCGTGCGAGGTGTTCGTGCCTCCTAAGGGGTCGTTTGGGGGCTGATTTGGATTTTCACCCTTTAACGGCATGCTTTTAAGAAGTGTTGATTTTTGCAAATTATCATCATACTCTCAAACCGGGAGATTCGGGACTACGCGGTCAGTTCCTACAAGTTACATTGGTCCCGTGCTAGGAGTTCGTGCCTCCTATGGGGTCGTTTGGGGGCTGGTTTGGATTTTAACCCTATAACGGCATGTTTTTAACTCTAAGTGTTATTTTTGCAAATTATCATTATACTCTCAAACCAGGAGACTCGGAACTACACGGTCAGTTCCTACAAGTTACATTGGTCCCGTGCGAAGTGTTCATGCCTCCTACGGGGTGGTTTAGGGGCTGGTTTGAGTTTTCACCCTTTAACGGCATGTTTTTAAGTCTAAGTGTTGATTTTGGAAACTTATCGTCATACTCTCAAACCGGGAGACCCGGGACTACGCGATTAGTTCCTACAAGTTACTTGGTCCCGTGCGAAGTGTTCGTGCCTCCAACGAGGTCGTTTGGGGGCTGGTTTGGGTTTCCACCCTTTAACGGCTTGTTTTTAAGTTTAAGTGTGATTTTTGCAAATTATCGTCATACTCTCAAAATGGGAGACCCGGGACTTCGCGGTCAGTTCCTACGAGTTACATTGTTCCCGTGCGAAGTGTTCGCACCTCCTACGAGGTCGTTTGGGGACTGGTTTGGGTTTTCACCCTTTATAGGCATGTTTTTAACTCTAAGTGTGATCTTTGTAAATTATCGTCATACTCTCAAATCGGGAGACTCGGGACTACACGATCAGTTCCTACAAGTTATATGGGTCCCGTGCGAGGTGTTCGTGCCTCCTACAGGGTCGTTTGGGGGCTGGTTTGGGTTTCCACCCTTTAACGGCTTGTTTTTAAGTCTAAGTGTTTTTTTACAAATTATCGTCATACTCTCAAATCGGGAGACCCGGGACTACGCGATCAGTTCCTACAGGTTACATTGGTCCCGTACGAGGTGTTCGTCCCTCCTACGGGGTCGTTTAGGGGCTGGTTTGGGTTTCCACCCTTTAATGGCTTGTTTTTAAGTCTAAGTGTGATTTTTGCAAATTATCGTCATACTCTTAAAACGGGAGACTCGAGACTACGCGGTCAGTTCCTACAAGTTACATTGTTCCTGTGCGAAGTGTTCGTGCCTCCAACGAGGTCGTTGGGGGCTGGTTTGGGTTTTCACCCCTTACTGGCATATTTTTAACTCTAAGTGTTGATTTTGGCAAATTATCATCATATTGTCAAACTGAGAGACCCGGGACTACACGGTCAGTTCCTACAAGTCACATGGGTCCCGTACGTGGTGTTCGTGCCTCCTACGGGGTCGTTTGGGGGCTGGTTTGGTTTTCACCCTTTAACGGCTGGTTTTTAAGTCTAAGTGTGATTTTTGCAAATTATCGTCATACTCTAACACCGGGAGACCCGGGACTACACGGTCAGTTCCTACAAGTTACATTGGTCCCGTGCGAAGTGTTCGTGCCTCCTACGAGGTCGTTTGGGGGCTGGTTTGGGTTTTCACCCTTTACTGGCATGTTTTTAACTCTAAGTGTGATTTTTGTAAATTATCGTCATACTCTCAAATCGGGAGACCCGGGACTATACAGTCAGTTCCTACAAGTTACATGGGTCCCGTGCGAGGTGTTCGTGCCTCCTACAGAGTCGTTTGGGGCTTGGTTTGGGTTTCCACCCTTTAACGGCATGTTTGAAAGTGTAAGTGTTGATTTTTGCAAATTATTGACATACTCTCAAACCGAGAGACCCGGGACTACGCGGTCAGTTCCTACAAGTTACATTGGTCCTGTACGAGGTGTTCGTCCCTCCTACGGGGTCATTTGGGGGCTGGTTTGGGTTTCCACCCTTTAACGGCTTGTTTTTAAGTCTAAGTGTGATTTTTGCAAATTATCATCATACTCTCAAAACGGGAGACCCGGGACTACGCGGTCAGTTCCTACAAGTTACATTGTTCCCGTGCGAAGTGTTCGTGCCTCATACGAGGTCGTTTGGGGGCTGGTTTGGGTTTTCACCCTTTACTGGCATGTTTTTAACTCTAAGTGTGATTTTTATAAATTATCATCATACTCTCAAACCGGGAGACCCCGGACTACACGGTCAATTCCTACAAGTTACGTGGGTCCCGTGCGAGGTGTTCGTGCCTCCTACGGGGTCGTTTGTGGCTTGGTTTGGGTTTCCACCCTTTAACGGCATGTTTGAAAGTGTAAGTGTTGATTTTTGTAAATTATTGTCATACTGTCAAACCGGGAGACCCGGGACTATGCGGTCAGTTCCTACAAGTTACATTGGTCCCGTACGAGGTATTCGTCCCTCCTACGGGGTCGTTTGGGGGCTGGTTTGGGTTTCCACCCTTTAACGGCTTGTTTTTAAGTCTAAGTGTGATTTTTGCAAATTATCGTGATACTCTAAAAACTGGAGACCCGGGACTACGCGATTAGTTCCTACAAGTTACATTATTCCCGTGCGAAATGTTCGTGCCTCCTACGAGGTCGTTTGGGGGCTGGTTTGGGTTTTCACCCTTTACTGGCACGTTTTTAACTCTAAGTGTGATTTTTGTACATTATCTTCATACTATCAAACCGGGAGACCCGGGATTACATGGTGAGTTCCTACAAGTTACATGGGTCCCGTGTGAGGTGTTCGTGCCTCCTACGGGGTCGTTTGTGGCTTGGTTTGGGTTTCCACCCTTTAACGGCATGTCTGAAAGTGTAAGTGTTGATTTTTGCAAATTATTGTCATACTGTCAAATCGGGAGATCCGGGACTACGCGGTCAGTTCCTACAAGTTACATTGGTCCCGTACGAGGTGTTCGTCCCTTTTACGGGGTCGTTTGGGGGATTGTTTGGGTTTTCACCCTTTAACGGCTTGTTTTTAAGTCTAAGTGTGATTTTTGCAAATTATCGTCATACTCTCAAACCAAGAGACCCGGGACTACGCGGTTAGTTCCTACAAGTTACATTGGTCCCGTGCGAAGTGTTCGTGCCTCCTACGGGGTCGTTTGGGGGACGGTTTAGGTTTTCACCCTTTAACGGCATGTTTTTAACTCTAAGTGTGATTTTGGAAAATTATCGCCATACTCTCAAACCGGAAGACCCGGGACTACGCGGTCAGTTCCTACAAGTTACATTGGTCTCGTACGAGGTGTTCGTGCCTCCTACGGGGTCGTTTGGGGGTTGGTTTGGATTTTCACCCTTTAACGACATGCTTTTAAGAAGTGTTGATTTTTGCAAATTATCATCATACTCTCAAACCGGGAGACTCGGGACTACACGGTCTGTTCCTACAAGTTACATTGGTCCCGTACGAGGTGTTCGTGCCTCCTACGGGGTCGTTTGGGGCTTGGTTTGGGTTTCCACCCTTTAACGACATGTTTGAAAGTGTAAGTGTTGATTTTTGCAAATTATTGTCATACTGTCAAACCGAGAGACCCGGGACTACGCGGTCAGTTCCTACAAGTTACATTGGTCCTGTACGAGGTGTTCGTCCCTCCTACGGGGTCATTTGGGGGCTGGTTTGGGTTTCCACCCTTTAACGGCTTGTTTTTAAGTCTAAGTGTGATTTTTGCAAATTATCATCATACTCTCAAAACGGGAGACCCGGGACTACGCGGTCAGTTCCTACAAGTTACATTGTTCCCGTGCGAAGTGTTCGTGCCTCATACGAGGTCGTTTGGGGGCTGGTTTGGGTTTTCACCCTTTACTGGCATGTTTTTAACTCTAAGTGTGATTTTTATAAATTATCGTCATACTCTCAAACCGGGAGACCCAGGACTACACGGTCAGTTCCTACAAGTTACGTGGGTCCCATGCGAGGTGTTCGTGCCTCCTACGGGGTCGTTTGTGGCTTGGTTTGGGTTTCCACCCTTTAACGGCATGTTTGAAAGTGTAAGTGTTGATTTTTGCAAATTATCATGATACTCTCAAACCGGGAGACCCGGGACTATGCGGTCAGTTCCTACAAGTTACATTGGTCCCGTACGAGGTATTCGTCCCTCCTACGGGGTCGTTTGGGGGCTGGTTTGGGTTTCCACCCTTTAACGGCTTGTTTTTAAGTCTAAGTGTGATTTTTACAAATTATCGTCATACTCTAAAAACGGGAGACCCGGGACTACGTGATCAGTTCCTACAAGTTACATTATTCCCGTGCGAAATGTTCGTGCCTCCTACGAGGTCGTTTGGGGGCTGGTTTGGGTTTTCACCCTTTACTGGAACGTTTTTAACTCTAAGTGTGATTTTTGTAAATTATCTTCATACTATCAAACCGGGAGACCCGGGATTACATGGTGAGTTCCTACAAGTTACATGGGTCCCGTGCGAGGTGTTCGTGCCTCCTACGGGGTCGTTTGTGGCTTGGTTTGGGTTTCCACCCTTTAACGGCATGTCTGAAAGTGTAAGTGTTGATTTTTGCAAATTATTGTCATATTGTCAAATCGGGAGACCCGGGACTACGCGGTCAGTTCCTACAAGTTACATTGGTCCCGTACGAGGTGTTCGTCCCTCCTACGGGGTCGTTTGGGGGATCGTTTGGGTTTTCACCCTTTAACGGCTTATTTTTAAGTCTAAGTGTGATTTTTGCAAATTATCGTCATACTCTCAAACCAAGAGACCCGGGACTATGCGGTCAGTTCCTACAAGTTACATTGGTCCCGTGCGAAGTGTTCGTGCCTCCTACGGGGTTGTTTGGGGGACGGTTTAGGTTTTCACCCTTTAACGGCATGTTTTTAACTCTAAGTGTGATTTTGGAAAATTATCGCCATACTCTCAAACCGGAAGACCCGGGACTACGCGGTCAGTTCCTACAAGTTACATTGGTCTCGTACGAGGTGTTCGTGCCTCCTACGGGGTCGTTTGGGGGCTGGTTTGGATTTTCACCCTTTAACGACATGCTTTTAAGAAGTGTTGATTTTTGCAAATTATCATCATACTCTCAAACCGGGAGACTCGGGACTACACGGTCTGTTCCTACAAGTTACATTGGTCCCGTGCGAGGTGTTCGTGCCTCCTACGGGGTCGTTTGGGGGCTGGTTTGAGTTTTCACCCTTTAACGGCATGTTTTTAACTCTAAGTATGATTTTTGCAAATTATTGTCATACTCTCAAACCAGGAGACCCGGGACTACGGGGTCATTTCCTACGAGTTACATTGGTTCGTGCGAGGTGTTCGTGCCTCCTATGGGATCGTTTGGGGGCTAGTTTGGGTTTTCATCCTCTAATGGTATGTTTTTAATTATAAGTGTGATTTTGGCAAATTATCGTCAAACTATAAAATCGGGAGACCCGGGATTACGCGGTCATTTCCTACAAGTTACATTGGTCCCGTACGAGGTGTTCGTGCCTCCTACGGGGTCGTTTGGGGGCTGATTTGGTTTTCCACCCTTTAACGGCTTGTTTTTAAGTCTAAGTGTGTTTTTTACAAATTATCATCATACTCTCAAACCGGGAGACACGGGACTACGCGGTCAGTTCCTACAAGTTACATTGGTCCCGTGCGAAGTGTTCGTCCCTCCTACGAGGTCGTTTGGGGGCTGGTTTGTGTTTTCACCCTTTACTGGCATGTTTTTAACTCTAAGTGTGATTTTTGTAAATTATCGTCATACTCTCAAATTGGGAGACCCGGGACTACATGGTCAGTTCGTACAAGTTACATGGGTCCCGTGTGAGGTGTTCGTGCCTCCTACGGGGTCGTTTGGGGGATGCTTTGGGTTTTCACCCTTTAACGGCATGTTTTTAACTCTAAGTGTGATTTTTGCAAATTATCATCATACTCTCAAACCGGGAGACCCGGGACTACGCGGTCAGTTCTTATGAGTTACATTGGTCCCGTGCGAGGTATTCGTGCCTCCTACGAGGTCGTTTGGGGGCTGGTTTGGATTTTCACCCTTTAACGACATGTTTTTAATAAGTGTGATTTTGGCCAATTATCGTCATACTCTCAAACCGGGAGACTCGGGACTACGCGGTCAGTTCCTACGAGTTACATGGGTCCCGTGTGATGTGTTCGTGCCTCCTACGGGGTCGTTTGGGGGCTGGTTTGGGTTTTCACCCTTTAACGGGATGTTTTAAACTCTAAGGATTGATTTTGGCAAATGATCGTCATACTCTAAAACCGGGAGACCCGAGACTACGTGGTCATTTCCTACAAGTTACATTGGTCTCGTACGAGGTGTTCATGCCTCCTACGGGGTCGTTTGGGGGCTGATTTGGGTTTTCACCCTTTAAAGGCTGGTTTTTAAGTCTAAGTGTGATTTTTGCAAATTATCGTCATACTCTAACACCGGGAGACCCGGGACTACGCGGTCAGTTCCTACAAGTTACATTGGTCCCGTGCGAAGTGTCCGTGCCTCCGACGAGGTCGTTTGGGGGCTGGTTTGGGGTTTCACCCTTTACTGGCATGTTTTTAACTCTAAGTGTGATTTTTGTAAATTATTGTCATACTCTAAAACCGGGAGACCCAAGACTATACAGTCAGTTCCAACAAGTTACATGGGTCCCGTACGAGGTGTTCGTACCTTCTACGGGGTCGTTTGGGGCTTGGTTTTGGTTTCCACCCTTTAACGGCATGTTTGAAAGTGTAAGTGTTGATTTTTGCAAATTATTGTCATACTCTCAAACCGGGAGACCCGGAAGTATGCGGTCAGTTCCTACAAGTTACATTGGTCCCGTACGAGGTATTCGTCCCTCCTACGAGGTCGTTTGGGGGCTGGTTTGGGTTTCCACCCTTTAACGGCTTGTTTTTAAGTCTAAGTGTGATTTTTGCAAATTATCGTCATACTCTAAAAATGGGAGACCCGGGACTACGCGATCAGTTCCTATAAGTTACATTGTTCCCGTGCGAAGTGTTCGTGCCTCCTACGAGGTCGTTTGGGGGCTGGTTTGGGTTTTCACCCTTTACTGGCATGTTTTTAACTCTAAGTGTGATTTTTGTAAATTATCGTCATACTCTAAAACCGGGAGACCCAAGACTATACAGTCAGTTCCTACAAGTTACATGGGTCCCGTGCGAGGTGTTCGTGCCTTCTACGGGGTCGTTTGGGGCTTGGTTTGGGTTTCCACCCTTTAACGGCATGTTTGAAAGTGTAAGTGTTGATTTTTGCAAATTATTGTCATACTGTCAAACCGGGAGACCCGGGACTACGCGGTCAGTTCCTACAAGTTACATTGGTCCCGTACGTGGTGTTCGTCCCTCCTACGGGGTCGTTTGGGGGCTGGTTTGGGTTTCCACCCTTTAATGGCTTGTTTTTAAGTCTTTGTGTGATTTTTGCAAATTATCGTCATACTCTAAAAACGGGAGACCCGGGACTACGCGGTCAGTTCCTACAAGTTACATTGGTCCCGTGCGAAGTGTTCGTCCCTCCTACGAGGTCGTTTGGGGGCTGGTTTGTGTTTTCACCCTTTACTGGCATGTTTTTAACTCTAAGTGTGATTTTTGTAAATTATCGTCATACTCTCAAATCGGGAGACCCGGGACTACATGGTCAGTTCGTACAAGTTACATGGGTCCCGTGCGAGGTGTTCGTGCCTCCTACGGGGTCGTTTGTGTCTTGGTTTGGGTTTCCACCCTTTAACGACATGTCTGAAAGTGTAAGTGTTGATTTTTGCAAATTATTGTCATACTGTCAAACCGGGAGACCCGGAAGTATGCGGTCAGTCCCTACAAGTTACATTGGTCCCGTACAAGGTATTCGTCCCTCCTACGAGGTCGTTTGGGGGCTGGTTTGGGTTTCCACCCTTTAACGGCTTGTTTTTAAGTCTAAGTGTGATTTTTGCAAATTATCGTCATACTCTAAAAACGGGAGACCCGGGACTACGCGATCAGTTCCTATAAGTTACATTGTTCCCGTGCGAAGTGTTCATGCCTCCTACGAGGTCGTTTGGGGGCTGGTTTGGGTTTTCACCCTTTACTGGCATGTTTTTAACTCTAAGTGTGATTTTTGTAAATTATCGTCATACTCTCAAACCGAGAGACCCGGGACTACACGGTGAGTTCGTACAAGTTACATGGGTTCCGTGTGAGGTGTTCGTGCCTCCTACGGGATCGTTTGTGGCTTGGTTTGGGTTTCCACCCTTTAACGGCATGTCTGAAAGTGTAAGTGTTGATTTTTGCAAATTATTGTCATACTGTCAAACCGGGAGACCCGGGACTATGGGGTCAGTTCCTACAAGTTACATTGGTCCCGTACGAGGTATTCGTCCCTCCTACGGGGTCGTTTGGGGGCTGGTTTGGGTTTCCACCCTTTAACGGCTTGTTTTTAAGTCTAAGTGTGATTTTTGCAAATTATCGTCATACTCTGAAAATGGGAGACCCGGGACTACGCGATCAGTTCCTACAAGTTACATTATTCCCGTGCGAAATGTTCGTGCCTCCTACGAGGTCGTTTGGGGGCTGGTTTGGGTTTTCACCCTTTACTGGCACGTTTTTAACTCTAAGTGTGATTTTTGTAAATTATCTTCATACTATCAAACCGGGAGACCCGGGATTACAAGGTGAGTTCCTACAAGTTACATGGGTCCCGTGCGAGGTGTTCGTGCCTCCTACGGGGTCGTTTGTGGCTTGGTTTGGGTTTCCACCCTTTAACGGCATGTCTGAAAGTGTAAGTGTTGATTTTTGCAAATTATTGTCATACTGTCAAACCGGGAGACCCGGAAGTATGCGGTTAGTTCCTACAAGTTACATTGGTCCCGTACGAGGTATTCGTCCCTCCTACGAGGTCGTTTGGGGGCTGGTTTGGGTTTCCACCCTTTAACGGCTTGTTTTTAAGTCTAAGTGTGATTTTTGCAAATTATCGTCATACTCTAAAAACGGGAGACCCGGGACTACGCGATCAGTTCCTATAAGTTACATTGTTCCCGTGCGAAGTGTTCGTGCCTCCTACGAGGTCGTTTGGGGGCTGGTTTGGGTTTTCACCCTTTACTGGCATGTTTTTAACTCTAAGGGTGATTTTTGTAAATTATCGTCATACTCTCAAACCGAGAGACCCGGGACTACACGGTGAGTTCCTACAAGTTACATGGGTTCCGTGTGAGGTGTTCGTGCCTCCTACGGGATCGTTTGTGGCTTGGTTTGGGTTTCCACCCTTTAACGGCATGTCTGAAAGTGTAAGTGTTGATTTTTGCAAATTATTGTCATACTGTCAAACCGGGAGACCCGGGACTATGCGGTCAGTTCCTACAAGTTACATTGGTCCCGTACGAGGTATTCGTCCCTCCTACGGGGTCGTTTGGGGGCTGGTTTGGGTTTCCACCCTTTAACGGTTTGTTTTTAAGTCTAAGTGTGATTTTTGCAAATTATCGTCATACTCTAAAAACGGGAGACCCGGGACTACGCGATCAGTTCCTACAAGTTACATTATTCCCGTGCGAAATGTTCGTGCCTCCTACGAGGTCGTTTGGGGGCTGGTTTGGGTTTTCACCCTTTACTGGCACGTTTTTAACTCTAAGTGTGATTTTTGTAAATTATCTTCATACTATCAAACCGGGAGACCCGGGATTACATGGTGAGTTCCTACAAGTTACATGGGTCCCGTGCGAGGTGTTCGTGCCTCCTACGGGGTCGTTTGTGGCTTGGTTTGGGTTTCCACCCTTTAACGGCATGTCTGAAAGTGTAAGTGTTGATTTTTGCAAATTATTGTCATATTGTCAAATCGGGAGACCCAGGACTACGCGGTCAGTTCCTACAAGTTACATTGGTCCCGTACGAGGTGTTCGTCCCTCCTACGGGGTCGTTTGGGGGATCGTTTGGGTTTTCACCCTTTAACGGCTTATTTTTAAGTCTAAGTGTGATTTTTGCAAATTATCGTCATACTCTCAAACCAAGAGACCCGGGACTACGCGGTCAGTTCCTACAAGTTACATTGGTCCCGTGCGAAGTGTTCGTGCCTCCTACGGGGTCGTTTGGGGGACGGTTTAGGTTTTCACCCTTTAACGGCATGTTTTTAACTCTAAGTGTGATTTTGGAAAATTATCGCCATACTCTCAAACCGGAAGCCTACAAGTTACATTGGTCTCGTACGAGGTGTTCGTGCCTCCTACGGGGTCGTTTGGGGGCTGGTTTGGATTTTCACCCTTTAACGACATGCTTTTAAGAAGTGTTGATTTTTGCAAATTATCATCATACTCTCAAACCGGGAGACTCGGGACTACACGGTCTGTTCCTACAAGTTACATTGGTCCCGTGCGAGGTGTTCGTGCCTCCTACGGGGTCGTTTGGGGGCTGGTTTGAGTTTTCACCCTTTAACGGCATGTTTTTAACTCTAAGTATGATTTTTGCAAATTATTGTCATACTCTCAAACCAGGAGACCCGGGACTACGCGGTCATTTCCTACGAGTTACATTGGTCCCGTGCGAGGTGTTCGTGCCTCCTATGGGATCGTTTGGGGGCTAGTTTGGGTTTTCATCCTCTAATGGTATGTTTTTAATTATAAGTGTGATTTTGGCAAATTATCGTCAAACTCTAAAATCGGGAGACCCGGGATTACGCAGTCAATTCCTACAATTTACATTGGTCCCGTACGAGGTGTTCGTGCCTCCTACGGGGTCGTTTGGGGGCTGATTTGGTTTTCCACCCTTTAACGGCTTGTTTTTAAGTCTAAGTGTGTTTTTTACAAATTATCATCATACTCTCAAACCGGGAGACCCGGGACTACGCGGTCAGTTCCTACAAGTTACATTGGTCCCGTGCGAAGTGTTCGTCCCTCCTACGAGGTCGTTTGGGGGCTGGTTTGTGTTTTCACCCTTTACTGGCATGTTTTTAACTCTAAGTGTGATTTTTGTAAATTATCGTCATACTCTCAAATCGGGAGACCCGGGACTACATGCTCAGTTCGTACAAGTTACATGGGTCCCGTGCGAGGTATTCGTGCCTCCTACGGGGTCGTTTGGGGGATGCTTTGGGTTTTCACCCTTTAACGGCATGTTTTTAACTCTAAGTGTGATTTTTGCAAATTATTGTCATACTCTCAAACCGGGAGACCCGGGACTACGCGGTCAGTTCCTATGAGTTACATTGGTCCCGTGCGAGGTATTCGTGCCTCCTACGAGGTCGTTTGGGGGCTGGTTTGGATTTTCACCCTTTAACGACATGTTTTTAATAAGTGTGATTTTGGCCAATTATCGTCATACTCTCAAACTGGGAGACTCGGGACTACGCGGTCAGTTCCTACGAGTTACATGGGTCCCGTGTGATGTGTTCGTGCCTCCTACGGGGTCGTTTGGGGGCTGGTTTGGGTTTTCACCCTTTAACGGGATGTTTTAAACTCTAAGGATTGATTTTGGCAAATGATCGTCATACTCTAAAACCGGGAGACCCGAGACTACGTGGTCATTTCCTACAAGTTACATTGGTCTCGTACGAGGTGTTCATGCCTCCTACGGGGTCGTTTGGGGGCTGATTTGGGTTTTCACCCTTTAAAGGCTGGTTTTTAAGTCTAAGTGTGATTTTTGCAAATTATCGTCATACTCTAACACCGGGAGACCCGGGACTACGCGGTCAGTTCCTACAAGTTACATTGGTCCCGTGCGAAGTGTCCGTGCCTCCGACGAGGTCGTTTGGGGGCTGGTTTGGGGTTTCACCCTTTACTGGCATATTTTTAACTCTAAGTGTGATTTTTGTAAATTATCGTCATACTCTAAAACCGGGAGACCCAAGACTATACAGTCAGTTCCTACAAGTTACATGGGTCCCGTGCGAGGTGTTCGTGCCTTCTACGGGGTCGTTTGGGGCTTGGTTTGGGTTTCCACCCTTTAACGGCATGTTTGAAAGTGTAAGTGTTGATTTTTGCAAATTATTGTCATACTGTCAAACCGGGAGACCCGGAAGTATGCGGTTAGTTCCTACAAGTTACATTGGTCCCGTACGAGGTATTCGTCCCTCCTACGAGGTCGTTTGGGGGCTGGTTTGGGTTTCCACCCTTTAACGGCTTGTTTTTAAGTCTAAGTGTGATTTTTGCAAATTATCGTCATACTCTAAAAACGGGAGACCCGGGACTACGCGATCAGTTCCTATAAGTTACATTGTTCCCGTGCGAAGTGTTCGTGCCTCCTACGAGGTCGTTTGGGGGCTGGTTTGGGTTTTCACCCTTTACTGGCATGTTTTTAACTCTAAGTGTGATTTTTGTAAATTATCGTCATACTCTCAAACCGAGAGACCCGGGACTACACGGTGAGTTCCTACAAGTTACATGGGTTCCGTGTGAGGTGTTCGTGCCTCCTACGGGATCGTTTGTGGCTTGGTTTGGGTTTCCACCCTTTAACGGCATGTCTGAAAGTGTAAGTGTTGATTTTTGCAAATTATTGTCATACTGTCAAACCGGGAGACCCGGGACTATGCGGTCAGTTCCTACAAGTTACATTGGTCCCGTACGAGGTATTCGTCCCTCCTACGGGGTCGTTTGGGGGCTGGTTTGGGTTTCCACCCTTTAACGGCTTGTTTTTAAGTCTAAGTGTGATTTTTGCAAATTATCGTCATACTCTAAAAACGGGAGACCCGGGACTACGCGATCAGTTCCTACAAGTTACATTATTCCCGTGCGAAATGTTCGTGCCTCCTACGAGGTCGTTTGGGGGCTGGTTTGGGTTTTCACCCTTTACTGGCATATTTTTAACTCTAAGTGTGATTTTTGTAAATTATCTTCATACTATCAAACCGGGAGACCCGGGATTACATGGTGAGTTCCTACAAGTTACATGGGTCCCGTGCGAGGTGTTCGTGCCTCCTACGGGGTTGTTTGTGGCTTGGTTTGGGTTTCCACCCTTTAACGGCATGTCTGAAAGTGTAAGTGTTGATTTTTGCAAATTATTGTCATATTGTCAAATCGGGAGACCCGGGACTACGCGGTCAGTTCCTACAAGTTACATTGGTCCCGTACGAGGTGTTCGTCCCTCCTACGGGGTCGTTTGGGGGATCGTTTGGGTTTTCACCCTTTAACGACTTATTTTTAAGTCTAAGTGTGATTTTTGCAAATTATCGTCATACTCTCAAACCAAGAGACCCGGGACTACGCGGTCAGTTCCTACAAGTTACATTGGTCCCGTGCGAAGTGTTCGTGCCTCCTACGGGGTCGTTTGGGGGACGGTTTAGGTTTTCACCCTTTAACGGCATGTTTTTAACTCTAAGTGTGATTTTGGAAAATTATCGCCATACTCTCAAACCGGAAGACCCGGGACTACGCGGTCAGTTCCTACAAGTTACATTGGTCTCGTACGAGGTGTTCGTGCCTCCTACGGGGTCGTTTGGGGGCTGGTTTGGATTTTCACCCTTTAACGACATGCTTTTAAGAAGTGTTGATTTTTGCAAATTATCATCATACTCTCAAACCGGGAGACTCGGGACTACACGGTCTGTTCCTACAAGTTACATTGGTCCCGTGCGAGGTGTTCGTGCCTCCTACGGGGTCGTTTGGGGGCTGGTTTGAGTTTTCACCCTTTAACGGCATGTTTTTAACTCTAAGTATGATTTTTGCAAATTATTGTCATACTCTCAAACCAGGAGACCCGGGACTACGCGGTCATTTCCTACGAGTTACATTGGTCCCGTGCGAGGTGTTCGTGCCTCCTATGGGATCGTTTGGGGGCTAGTTTGGGTTTTCATCCTCTAATGGTATGTTTTTAATTATAAGTGTGATTTTGGCAAATTATCGTCAAACTCTAAAATCGGGAGACCCGGGATTACGCAGTCATTTCCTACAAGTTACATTGGTCCCGTACGAGGTGTTCGTGCCTCCTACGGGGTCGTTTGGGGGCTGATTTGGTTTTCCACCCTTTAACGGCTTGTTTTTAAGTCTAAGTGTGTTTTTTACAAATTATCATCATACTCTCAAACCGGGAGACCCGGGACTACGCGGTCAGTTCCTACAAGTTACATTGGTCCCGTGCGAAGTGTTCGTCCCTCCTACGAGGTCGTTTGGGGGCTGGTTTGTGTTTTCACCCTTTACTGGCATGTTTTTAACTCTAAGTGTGATTTTTGTAAATTATCGTCATACTCTCAAATCGGGAGACCCGGGACTACATGGTCAGTTCGTACAAGTTACATGGGTCCCGTGCGAGGTGTTCGTGCCTCCTACGGGGTCGTTTGGGGGATGCTTTGGATTTTCACCCTTTAACGGCATGTTTTTAACTCTAAGTGTGATTTTTGCAAATTATCGTCATACTCTCAAACCGGGAGACCCGGGACTACGCGGTCAGTTCCTATGAGTTACATTGGTCCCGTGCGAGGTATTCGTGCCTCCAACGAGGTCGTTTGGGGGCTGGTTTGGATTTTCACCCTTTAACGACATGTTTTTAATAAGTGTGGTTTTGGCCAATTATCGTCATACTCTCAAACCGAGAGACTCGGGACTACGCGGTCAGTTCCTACGAGTTACATGGGTCCCGTGTGATGTGTTTGTGCCTCCTACGGGGTCGTTTGGGGGCTGGTTTGGGTTTTCACCCTTTAACGGGATGTTTTAAACTCTAAGGATTGATTTTGGCAAATGATCGTCATACTCTAAAACCGGGAGACCCGAGACTACGTGGTCATTTCCTACAAGTTACATTGGTCTCGTACGAGGTGTTCATGCCTCCTACGGGGTCGTTTGGGGGCTGATTTGGGTTTTCACCCTTTAAAGGCTGGTTTTTAAGTCTAAGTGTGATTTTTGCAAATTATCATCATACTCTAACACCGGGAGACCCGGGACTACGCGGTCAGTTCCTACAAGTTACATTGGTCCCGTGCGAAGTGTCCGTGCCTCCGACGAGGTCGTTTGGGGGCTGGTTTGGGGTTTCACCCTTTACTGGCATGTTTTTAACTCTAAGTGTGATTTTTGTAAATTATCGTCATACTCTAAAACCGGGAGATCCAAGACTATACAGTCAGTTCCTACAAGTTACATGGGTCCCGTGCGAGGTGTTCGTGCCTTCTACGGGGTCGTTTGGGGCTTGGTTTGGGTTTCCACCCTTTAACGGCATGTTTCAAAGTGTAAGTGTTGATTTTTGCAAATTATTGTCATACTGTCAAACCGGGAGACCCGGAAGTATGCGGTCAGTTCCTACAAGTTACATTGGTCCCGTACGAGGTATTCGTCCCTCCTACGAGGTCGTTTGGGGGCTGGTTTGGGTTTCCACCCTTTAACGGCTTGTTTTTAAGTCTAAGTGTGATTTTTGCAAATTATCATCATACTCTAAAAACGGGAGACCCGGGACTACGCGATCAGTTCCTATAAGTTACATTGTTCCCGTGCGAAGTGTTCGTGCCTCCTACGAGGTCGTTTGGGGGCTGGTTTGGGTTTTCACCCTTTACTGGCATGTTTTTAACTCTAAGTGTGATTTTTGTAAATTATCGTCATACTCTCAAACCGAGAGACCCGGGACTACACGGTGAGTTCCTACAAGTTACATGGGTTCCGTGTGAGGTGTTCGTGCCTCCTACGGGATCGTTTGTGGCTTGGTTTGGGTTTCCACCCTTTAACGGCATGTCTGAAAGTGTAAGTGTTGATTTTTGCAAATTATTATCATACTGTCAAACCGGGAGACCCGGGACTACGCGGTCAGTTCCTACAAGTTACATTGGTCCCGTACGAGGTGTTCGTCCCTCCTACGGGGTCGTTTGGGGGCTGGTTTGGGTTTCCACTCTTTAACGGCTTTTTTTAAGTCTTAGTGTGATTTTTGCAAATTATCGTCATACTCTTAAAACGGGAGACTTGGGACTACGCGGTCAGTTCCTACAAGTTACATTGTTCCCGTGCGAAGTGTTCGTGCCTCCTACGAGGTCTTTTGGGGGCTGGTTTGGGTTTTCACCCTTTACTGGCATGTTTTTAACTCTAAGTGTGATTTTTGTAAATTATCGTCATACTCTCAAACCGGGAGACCCGGGACTACACGGTCAGTTCCTACAAGTTACGTGGGTCCCGTGCGAGGTGTTCGTGCCTCCTACGGGGTCGTTTGTGGCTTGGTTTGGGTTTCCACCCTTTAACGGCATGTCTGAAAGTGTAAGTGTTAATTTTTGCAAATTATTGTCATACTGTCAAATCGGGAGACCCGGGACTACGCGGTCAGTTCCTACAAGTTACATTGGTCCCGTATGAGGTGTTCGTCCCTCCTACGGGGTCGTTTGGGGGCTCGTTTGGGTTTTCACCCTTTAACGGCTGGTTTTTAAGTCTAAGTGTGATTTTTGCAAATTATCGTCATACTCTCAAACCAAGAGACCCGAGACTACGCGGTCAGTTCCTACAAGTTACATTGGTCCCGTGCGAAGTATTCGTGCCTCCTACGGGGTCGTTTGGGGGTTGGTTTGGGTTTCAACCCTTTAACGGTATGTTTTAAAGTCTAAGTGTTGATTTTTGCAAATTATTGTCATACTGTCAAACCGGGAGACCCAAGACTATGCGGTCAGTTCCTACAAGTTACATTGGTCCCGTACGAGGTGTTTGTCCCTCCTACGGGGTCGTTTGGGGGCTAGTTTGGGTTTTCACCCTTTAACGGCTTGTTTTTAAGTCTAAGTGTGATTTTTGCAAATTATCGTCATACTCTCAAACCAAGAGACCCGGGACTACACGGTCAGTTCCTACAAGTTACATTGGTCCCGTGCGAGGTGTTCGTGCCTCCTATGGGGTCGTTTGCGGGACGGTTTAGGTTTTCACCCTTTAACGGCATGTTTTTAACTCTAAGTGTGATTTTGGAAAATTATCGCCATACTCTCAAACCGAAAGACCCGGGACTACGCGGTCAGTTCCTACAAGTTACATTAGTCTCGTGCGAGGTGTTCGTGCCTCCTACGGGGTCGTTTGGGGGCTGGTTTGGATTTTCACCCTTTAACGACATGCTTTTAAGAAGTGTTGATTGTTGCAAATTATCATCATACTCTCAAATCGGGAGACTCGGGAGTACGCGGTCAGTTCCTACAAGTTACATTGGTCCCGTGCGAGGTGTTCGTGCCTCCTACGGGGTCGTTTGGGGGCTGGTTTGAGTTTTCATCCTTTAACGGCATGTTTTTAACTCTAAGTGTGATTTTTGCAAATTATTGTCATACTCTCAAACCAGGAGACCCGGGACTACGCGGTCATTTCCTACGAGTAACATTGGTCCCGTGCGAGGTGTTCGTGCCTCCTATGGGATCGTTTGGGGGCTAGTTTGGGTTTTCATCCTCTAACGGTATGTTTTTAATTATAAGTGTGATTTTGGCAAATTATCGTCAAACTCTAAAATCGGGAGACCCGGGATTACGCGGTCATTTCCTACAAGTTACATTGGTCCCGTACGAGGTGTTCGTGCCTCCTACGGGGTCGTTTGGGGGCTGATTTGGGTTTTCACCCTTTAACGGCTTGTTTTTAAGTCTAAGTGTTGATTTTGGCAAATTAACGTCGTATTCTCAAACCGGGAGACCCGGGACTACGCGGTCAGTTCGTACAAGTTACATTGGTCCAGTACGAGGTGTTCGTTCCTCCTACGGGGTCGTTTGGGGGCTGGTTTGGGTTATCACCCTTTAACGGCGTGATTTAAGAGTGTTGATTTTTGCAAATTAACGTTGTATTC
Organism: Sambucus nigra; assembly: GCA_949130495.1. Lineage (NCBI taxonomy): Eukaryota > Viridiplantae > Streptophyta > Magnoliopsida > Dipsacales > Adoxaceae > Sambucus > Sambucus nigra. The sequence goes on from OX422208.1 coordinate 530,528,227, forward strand.
TCAAACCGGGAGACTCGGGACTACGCGGTCAGTTCGTACAAGTTACATTGGTCCCGTGCGAGGTGTTCGTGGCTGCTAAGGGGTCGTTTGAGGGCTGGTTTGGGTTTTCATCCTCTAACGGTATGTTTTTAATCAATTTATAACGTTTATTGATTTTAGAAATTTTTGACATAGTTTCATTTGTTTTTACGTTAAATCCAACGTGTTTTAACATTTAAAATAAACTCAAAATCAACAACAAATTCCAAAACCAAACCACCAACAATCCCTTCCACCAATTTAACTAAATAAGCTCTAAAGTAAGCCATGAAGTGATTTTCAAAGTTTAAAAGGAATGATCAGATATAGAATGAAAAAGAAATAATATAAATGCTGAGTAGAAATAATTCATTGCATTTTAAAAGGTTAATAAATTTGTACTAAATAATAGTTACCTGTAGTAACTTGAATAAGATTGGATGTAACTGGCCTGAGTTGAACCTTTGTAAAGAACAAATCACTGGCAACCTATGCTGGCCCCCATATTATACACACACATGTGTGAAATTGATAACTTGTCCCTTTTATTAAAAAAATGGACCGAAAATTCTAAAACCCAATTTAATACTGAACTCATCAAGAATTCAAGGTTGGAACAAATATCAAATAATTTTTTTTACACATAGCTCGAACTAGAACTATTGTTATCCTACTCGAATTACTTCAGAGACATTTTCACTAGAATCTGAAAAACTATCAAAGACGCAAACATGGAGTAAAATACACTAAGACTTGTCGTCTCATTAGCAAGCCAATAGAGGAACAAGTTTCTACACCAATGGATAAAAAAACTCTCATGATAAAAAGTAAACCGCATCTTAAAAAATCACATGAGAATCAGAAATAACTAAAGATAAACAAACTCACCTTGCCAAACAATTAATCTCGAAGAAATCTTTCAAAAAGCATCAAAACAATCCTTAACAAACAATACCCCAATGACACATCCTCCAACCCCCCAAGAACACTGAAACAAAGATAAAATCAACCACACATCTCCCAATTAGCCTTTAAACGAAGAAATCAATCATTAAACCAAAACAAACCACATCAGAAGTCACAAATCCCACCAAAAGATAAGCAGGGCGAGAGAGGGATCATTGAAATCTAAAATCATAGCTCGAATTTAATGAATTCGAGAGAATTCTGTGTGTAAAAATCCAAGCAAAAGCAATGTCCCACTCTAGAAATTAATAATTTGATATCTCGTTGGCAAGAGACGAATTTCTTAAAAATTGCACTGAGCAACATATCAACAAAATACATCTTAGATTTTAACCGTAAATTATTTGGTGTAAATCATTTGACTAGAAACGATTTGACAGACCACCTTGGAGGCCTAGATAAAAAAGAACAAGAAAAGTCAAAAGAGATGTTGCAAGTGTGAGGTAATGTGGCAAAACAAAAAGACATTCACAAGAGATCTTGGAAACGATTTCCACGAAGACTTGAAATTCAGGGTCCGTTTGGCAACCGAATTCCAAACCATAAAAATGGAATTGAAAGACCAATTTTAATTCCACGGACTTGAAATAGGCCTTTCAATTCCAATCCTTGGAATTGAGTTACCAAACGAGTCCTCATTGGCATCAAACTTCTGAACTCTAAGCCATTTGACAAAAGTAGACACTGCCAACACACTCGCACATTTCTTTGAAGTTTTTAGTTAATTGTGTGTCTTTCATTAGATCGTAACTTTTTATGACAATCTCAGAAAGCTTAGAAACAGATAAAGAAAATTGAATTAATAACCTCAAGCATTCTACAAGGCATTGCGGACATTAAAAATAACTGCATATAGTGTACTAGGGCTTTAAATTAAATATACAGGCCCTGTCATGTTTGGGATACAACCTTTTCAGCAAAGTATAAACGAAACATCAAAGTTAGTTACATTTCATAAACTAAGTATTCACCCAAACCAAACCAAAACCCATTGTGTTGGTTTGGTGAAAATACATCTCAGATTATAGAGTTTTGGTTTGGTTATGAGAAATCGTTTGATCGAAAATGATTTGATCTATCAGGTCTTACCAGTGTTGCGCCGGAGAGGTCTGAACGGCGGCAGGGAGGTCTGAACGGCGTAGAGAGAGAGCTGTGCAGAGAGCGAGTGGCGTAGAGAGAGAGAGAGAGCTCAGAGAGAGAGAGCGAGCGACGACGGGGAGGACTGAATGGCGACGGGGAGGTATGATCGACGACGGGGAGGACTGAACGGCGGAGAGAGCGAGCGACGTAGAGAGAATGACGACGGGGCTGAATCGTTTTTTTCTTTCAAAGAAAGAGTGAGGATTAGGGGAAAAGCGGGAGGGGGAATTGGGTGAAGAGTGAGCGGGAGAGTGAGCTGAATGAAAAGTTTTTTATTTTAGTATTTTTTTTTAATTTGGAACGATTTTGGCACATTTTAAAATCGTGCCAGATTTTGGCACAGTTTAAAACTGTGCCAGAATTTTAAGAAACCGTGCCAAATTTTGGCACAGTTTAAAACCGTGCCAGATTCTCCTTGTCTACGTGTGCCAGATTGACAGTTTTGGTGTAGTGATAGTAGGAGTTTTATTCTTATGGTGTTTATATTATTATATATTCAAGTTACGATTGAAGGTATATTTAAGTGTTTAGGTTTACAATATACGTCAAAATTATGTGTCTATTAAATCTAAACTTTTCTTTTAGGGATGGGTATTGAGTCCTTTAGATGATATTGAAGGCCCGTAGATTTTTATTTTGTGATTTTTTCTGGAATAGCAAAGCCAGAGATTTGTAGGGACAAATTTTTGATAGAGTCAATTTGTATGTATTTTGGCTTATTTCATATTTGGAAAAAACCTTTCAGTCATAAGTTAGGACTTGAGTTTGTTGACCTTTTATGCCTATGTCATGTTTGTTTGAAGACTTAATATCAAAGTTTTATATATTTCATTCGTCATGTTCATTCCACATTTTGTCTTCATGTTTCGAGGATTCTAAGGTATAAATGCATATTTATATTGATCCATAAAACTTAATATTGGGTGTTTGTTTTGTAAAAAGATTTGATGGTTGAATTTTAAAATTTTTTAAAAGAAAATATTTTTTTGTCTTTAAGTCGTTCGAATGACCTCCAAAGGAATGTAAAAAGATAAATTTCTATTTCTCGTAAATATATTATTTGAAGATTGTTGGAAGTTGGTTCAAACGAGATTGACATGTTGATTCGAATGAGTTTATGTTTGGTTCAAACGAGATTACATTTTCATTGGAATGAACCCTTGAAATTTATGATGCCTCAAAAAATGTGTTTTTTATATAAAGGGGTCCTGGCATCAGTTTTTAAAGAGACTTTCGGAGAAAATCATTTTTCTATACATATAAAAATGTTCCCAAAGTCTTTGATATCCAAGTTTAAATCTTTATATTATGTATGATCACGTTTAGCATGAAGGTTTTTGAGAGTGCGCCAGTAATCAATGTTTTAACTTGTTTAATTAAGTTCCAATTTTTATTCCAAAAATCCTAACTCTTGCAAATAAATGTAACATACCAATTAAATAAATTCAAGCATGCAAGTCAATCACACGTATGAGGAAAAATCCCCCAATGGGGCAAACTCATTTTTATTTCACTATAATTCGTAACACTTACAATTATAGAGAAATACAGTGACACACAAATACCTGCAGACGTCAGTCATTGTAGTCAGCAAGAGATCCTGCAAGAGCTCCAAGTCAACAATGTAGAATAACCTTCTTCTCCACAAGAATACTACAAATGAGTAGAACAATCAATTTAAGATTCATATATGTATTTGGGAAGGATTTGTGAATAAAAAAGGTTTGAAAACCTTGAAAAATGAAGTCTGAAATATGTAGCAGTTCTGTAGAAAATGAAGGTTCAAAGACTTAAAAAATGTGTATACAAAACGCTGCTATTTATACAATAATCGAGGTGGCGCGTTGCTTAAACGAAAAAGTCCATCGATTCAATCACTTCGCGCGACAAATGCATGTTATTTGAATGACATTGTGTTGTCTCTCGAACGACGTCAGCATCAATTTTTTTCTCACCTCTACACTTAGAAAAAAATCTTTTTATGAAGGAAAACATTTTGAAACCTTAAAAAATATTTTCAAAAAATTCCCAAATAATTATGTAACCATTAAAAACTCCAAATTAATTATTTTACCATTAATGCAAGTGGAATACTGGGAATGTTGAATATGCACGTTTCACGATGCTTGGTGATGACTTCAGATCCAGATCGAAGCCGTCATGGATGAACGTTTTGACGTGTCAAATGTAACAATATCAGACATACTAACTGTGATCTAGGACACACAGAAAACTTCGTGGATTCTAAACGGAAATTTATAAAATCATGTCTTTACAAATATCCCCCTATGTATATGCCGGTACATACATAAAAACTATTCAAATTATGCTACCGAATCTCAAAAGAAATGACATACAATTTAATATCCCCATTAAACCCAAAAAATGAAAACACTAAATGACATGTCTTTAAACAGGCTTCAACATCTTCAATCTCTCTTTCTCATCATTAGGGTATGCAAAAATAATTATCAATTTTTGTACATACACACATGAGATAAGAAACAATACCCATGATGCGCAATTGTTTGAAATATAATGATAAGAAGAAATATATATTAATTAAGATAAAGCAAATCATTATTAAATCAAATAAAAATTCTTCCCCATAATTCATTCTCCCCCTTTTTATGATGTCCCCAAATAGACAAATATGAAGAAAACAAAGTAATGAAAGTGGATAGGGTCATAAGTTTTCGAAACTTTCTAACAAAATATTCAGCAAAGAAGCACACCATGAAAGAACACGAAATCTATCCAAAGATCATTCTTCATGCATGTTGGTTGTCTAAATTTGGTTTAGTCTTATATTAATTAAACCAATAATTATAACCAAAAATAAAAGAGATAAACTAGACAGGGATGTGATACAAAGATAAGACACAAAGGTTTACGTTGTTCGGCCCAATGAGGCGCTTACATCCACGGGTACAATGTCACTATATTTTAGGGTTTAATTCTATCCTCTTAAAAACTCTTTAGGGTTTTGAAAAACTATTTTCAGTCATCCTTAACTGAGATAGGTAGTGAGCTATTTATTTTAGGAGGAAGATGAAGAGATGGAATACCTTTGTACATTAGGTATTTATATCTTTACATTATAATTAGCAGTTTAATATTCTTCATGTGCATGTGAATGGTAACTGTTGAGAGTCTCACGTGTGTCCATTCACATTAATAACTATCCATATTCTTGGGGGTGGTCGGCTAACGTGCCAACCAGATAGATAATGACAAGTGTCACCTTTTTATTGGTCCACTTAGTCGTGTTGTTTTAGGTTACAACAAAATCCCCAATACTTCATTCTTAATTGGTGTGATTTAATAACTAAAAGGATGGAGTATTATCTGTCAGGAGTTGATTGGCTATCTAGAGATGTTTGGTAGGCTGTTGACCTCTGGGACTTATAAATCTCAGACCATCACTTTAAGCAGTGGAAATTTTGTATATAGTAGAAAAAATAGCTAACCGTCAAGGGGTATGCTAGACATTTTGATTTATGGGGAAATGAAACATCATCGAAATACGAAGATGTGGTACATTAAATTATTTCAAATTTTGTATCTCAGGGTATATTACAGGTCCTATAAAGCGTCATTTCCCTCTCCATTTATCTCACCTTGAATTTCAAACTCATCTTTTCATTCTTGAGCTTTCTATTCCTCCATTTGTGAGAGAATTGTTTTAGCATTTTGTTTCACTATAAGAGTTCCTTTTTTCTTTATCGAAATGGTGTATGTTGTAAATGAAAGTTCTTTGAAGACATTTAGGACAAAGTATAGGATTCCAGAATGGGTAAAAATTATGTTTATAACAGGTCCTTGTGACCTTTGCTCACTAGAGGAGGGTCATTGGATCCCCACCATATTTATTGTTGAATGTGGGGTGAGATCCGTTCCCAATCATTTATTCCTCGAATATTACTAATAATTTGATGTGGTTCCAACCTAAGTGCTCCCACCACATGGAGGGTAGTAAATGGGGTTAATCACATTAAGGAAAGATTTGGAACCCATATAGGGATAAATTAATTGGTGTATTTCTATAGCAAGGGGACCAAAAATAATAAAATTTATTACCTGAAGACTAGGTATTCAAACAGGGATCTGGTAGTAAATTTATTGATTCCAATAAGGATTATTAGGATCACGGATTGATAGTGAAGAACTAGTAATTTATCCCTCTTCCTAAGGGTGAGGACTACAATGCTCCGCATTACCCTCAGGTGGGACAGGGCATTGGTTGGCACTTATCTTATACAATTTTCTTTATTTGTTCTTTGATCTAATTCTATTATTAATGTAATGCACTGACCCGGATTTATGGGTTACCCGTAGTCAACCCAGTCCGACCCGAGCATTAGGTGTGAAGTGCAATGAAACAACCTACATAATATTTCTAGTCCAATTTTATTTCAATTAATGTTTCACTTGTTTAGCATATGATTCCAATTTCAAATTCAAACTACATAAGGAACGCGTGGAAACATCCCCGAACTCCAAGAATACAGAGCTACTAATGTAAACTTAAGTAGGATACTTACTTGTATAATGCTCTCAAAATTCGAACCCGCACCCAACCTGACATAACAAAGACAAGGGTGTGAGACATAGTCCAGTTGGAATATACAAAATGCAGATAGAAATTAATGACAAAAAGAAGATTCTACGAATTCATATATAATTCGCGATAGGTAACCTGAAACTCACTTTCCTCCTCATCACTAGTCTACTCTCGTTCCTCCTCATAAAAAAAACATGGGATTTAATGGAACGGACCTTGAAACCATCATGCATATGATTATCTTCATCAAGAGAAGATATTTCATTCATACTGATATGACTAGCCATGAAAGCAATAAAGTTACTCTCTATGGAAAAATCATTTTCCTCTTCCGACTTTTCTTTCGACTCACTATCACTAAGCATTGCATTATATTCTTTAAGCTTCTTACCTTCTCTCCTTAGTTTAGTGGCACACTTAGAAGCATGATGCCCAACACCTTATCATTCAAAACACTTTTCCCGATTACCCCCCTTCTTAGGTTTATGCCCTTTCTTCCTATCACCATTATTGTTAAAGTTCTTAGATTTCTTATCATAATTCTTTTCTTCTTTAATCTTAAGAAATTTATTATTTTTTTTTTGCAAACCTAACTATCTCTTCAGGTTCTAACTCAAACTAATTGTCAGAATCAAATGCGTCATCCATATGGGATTCAAAGGATAATCTTTTCTCCTTCTTTCCCGGGGGATGCATGTTTATTTCACAGGTCTGAATATCACCTACACGTTTTTGGACTCTAAGAGCATAAACACCACCAAGAGAATCAAGGGCCGTAACCTTTGCATTAAATATTTCAGTTAAGGACCTTAAGATTCTTAAACAACTTTAAGCTCAGGGATAGGTTCACACAGGTTAAACAAGGAATTTACAATATCTGATAGTTTTTCATAAAAATCATCAAATGTCTCATGCTCCTCCATTCTAATCACTTAAACTTAGTCATCAGATTTACCTCGTAGAATACCACTTAAAATCAAATTCGACCCATATTTTTCAGCCTTAGTTGAAAGGGCATAAGATTTATGCAAACCACATTCAATAGGATGAGAGCACCCATTATCCACACATTTCCAAACATTTTGATAAATAAATTTGAAGAAAAATCTCATTCGGACCTTCCAATAGGGATAGTTTGACCCATAAAAAAGGAGGTCGGGTAATGAAACACCTTTACGATTAAAATTCATCAAATAATTCGAAAAAAATTAAACCTAGGAAAAATTCAATAAAATAAAGTAAGATGCTCTAATAGCACTTGAAAGTGCGAGGATCCTGATTTAAACGAATGGTTATGACAGTTCTAAATTTTAAAACAATTTACCAAGTGAAAAATTATACCATTTTTAAAAACAATAAGGTGTGAATACAATTAATGTGATCTTTACCGCATTTTATTTTTTTTAAAAATTACTACGTGAGCATGCAAGATTCAATTAGAGTAAAGTAAAGAGATAATCACAAAATGTCGCGATGTCCAAGGAAAATCCGCAATGGGAAAAACCTCAGAAGACCCTAGCCTACACAAGTCCATTTCGATATAAGGATTTATATAGGACAATAGACAAACTTACTCACTGATTCGATTTACTTCAAGCCTGATGCTATCTTCTCTTATTGACCTTGATCATAGAAATTACAGGAATTAACCAACGGAACACAACACAACCTGACCGCACCTCGGTATCCACCTATTTGAACCGGGCTCCATTAATCAGCAACACGAAATCCACCATGAAAAAACTCTCAACCAATTTAAGAATAAATCTTCTTAGGGTTTAAAAACATGAAATCTATAGGAAATATTAACACATTGATTCTTGGATCTCAAAATTGGGTGTAAAATATTTAGAGACTTAATTTTTTTCTCTGTATAAATTTACCATAAAGTTGAACAACTGACTTCAATTTATAGTGAAAACCTAAAAAACTTAAGGCATACAAAATGACGAAAACCCATCTCGTTTGAATCACATAGGGTATCTCGTTAAAATGAGACCAGGTTATTCAAACGAGTTCCCCAAATTCGTTAGAACGATCCTCAAAAGAGCTTCTAATTGCAAAATGAAAAATCACACAAAATATTATCATTTGAAGCTCATTTAAACTAGAGTAGAATCTCATTGGAATGATAATGCACCTCTTTGTTAGAACTAGAAAGCAAATTCGTTAGAATGTCTTACATAAATAATTTTTTTTTTCCAAATTTAATTAAAAAATTTACCTTTTAGAAAAACCAAAAACACCCATTAAAGTTATAGGGATCAACATATTAATTCAATCATACATTTCCAATATCCTAAGGAAACGAGGTGAAATGATGACATGAATTTGATGTCGCTTTTCGAGGGTTATCTCAAGTCTATAATTGCGTACGTAGAAGGTACATACGCAAACAAACATAAGCTATGACTCAAAAATAGTTTTGTCCAACAAAAGAAATACAAATATAAATTTTTAATATTCATTACAAAAATTCTTCTTACAGAACGATTGGAGGGTGTGGAAACTAATAGTAGAAAGGTTCACAATGATCATTCCAGGGGTGAACCTAATGGGTTAATCAAATGAGATTTTGATTAATACCGATTTGAATAATTGATTTTGATTAAGATTAGTTAATTCACTTTGTGATTTCATTAATTTCACTCTTAGTCCAGGGAACCTAATGAGTCACACACAATAGGATATTCGCAACAAGAATAAGAATCTAAGGGTGTTTTGTGTAATTATAAAAACTATTAGGGGCTTTTGTATATGGGTAAAGTTGACTTGAGTGAATAATTAATGCGATATCGAAGGTGATAGTATTTAGAATACGGATAAACTTAGGTTGTATTTATAAATTTGTATGTCTATGGAAGCCTTATGTATAAGGGTCATAAAGAGTCCAAATCCTAATGTAATTGGCTTAGGAGGCTCCTCATAATGCTCTCTCTCTCTCTCTCTCTCTCTCACACACACACACACACACACACACACACACACACACACACACATATATATATATATATATATATATATACACACACACACACACACACACATGATACATATATACATATGTATCACATGTGAGAAAGTGGTGCGCAATATTCCAATGGCGTTAACTTATTAATTTCAGATGATAAACCAAACCAATTTTAATTCGATTATCCCTAAAACATGCAACTATGTGATTTAAAACTTAAATCAAGAAAGCATGCAATCAAAATAGAGTTTTAGAAAAAAAATCTTTCGGGTAAAACCTTTTATTCACTTTATAAAATTTACAAATCGCAAATGACAAGTTTTATAAATGTATCTATTATGATCCTCTCAAGATTCACAAAATCGCATCCTTCATTCAGCACCGATCCTCGTGAGAATCATAAGAACCCCAGTCCTCCTTCAGCCTCAGCCTTCTTCTTCAGCAGTGATCCACTAACGTTTCACAAGTCAGCTATGGATATGACTTTTCCAAAAAGGTTGTGTATGCAAGGATACAAACTATAGGGTTTAAACTTGATTCACTCAAATATATTTTGGGAATGTGATTTGTAAATCAAAAAGGTTTTCCAGAATCAAAAGTTTGAAAACTTTTGATTAAGGTATGAAGAAACAGTTTTGGAAAAAGTCTTACCAAAAACAAACATAAAACATATATTTATAAGATGTTTATAAATTTCAAGGCAACGACTCGTTCGAACGAATTTTGTAGCTCGTTCGAATGAGAATGGAAACTCGTTTGAATGAAATAAATGTCAGCCATCCCGTTTGAATGAAGTCGAAATGACCAAAAATAGTACGCCCTCGTTCGATGTTCGATCGAAGTAAACTTAAAATGAGACTTCAAATGGGAATATGATCTTGTTAGAACGAGATTCCCATCTCGTTTGAATGAGATTCACGAACTTTGATTTTTTTTATAGAAAAGATGCCTTGAGTTTTCAAAGAAAAAATAGTTTTAATAAAAATAAACATCCCAATATAAATTCAAGGAATAAATGTTAACTCTAAATAGTATTATACCTTCATAGAGTGGAGATCCTTAAAATTTGGAGATGTTGGATCTACGTGACGGCTCGAGTCAAACGATAGCGGGATATGACAAAAACTATGCAAGCCTAAGCTATGAGCAAATGATAGAAATTATGCTCTTACAAATCCCCCCCTTTTTGGTTATTCCGGTACAAACATAAAACTAAAATCCAAATCACATGAAATTCCCCTAAGACATAAATCAATATCCTAATACCCTCCCAAACCCTAAAGCGGACAGGTACAAGATAAATATGTCTTCAAAAATAAAGTCTTCAAATCTTCACTTTTTCTTTGTCCTTCTCTTGGTGTCTTTGTCTTCATCGACTGTAATCCAAATATGATCTTACTAAATACTACACACATGAAACAACGCAAATACCCCATGATGCATAGAGTTTAACATATAAAATATAATACATAAAGATAAAATCTCCCGTATAAATCAAACTCATAAAAATCTCCCTCGTAATTTGTTCTCCCCCTTTTATTTTGTCCAAAATAGACAAGGAGTAGAAACTAAATATGCAATATAGGGAATATCACCAATAAGAAAAATATATCATCTAAAAAATATGAATGAATAACATGCAATGATAATCTTAAAGACTCCACACACTGTTTAAAAAAAAATTAAAGTATAAAATTTTATAAATACAGCACACCATGGAGAAACAAAAAAATAACTGAATCATGGAAACGGAATGTAGGGGTGTGAACACATTCTATAGGTTAATCAACATAGACAAGCATAACATATGTACACGAAGGAATGAGACATCACTAAGATAAGAGCTCAAAGTCTACCTTAGGTGTAAAAATGGTGAACTCAAATGACATTGACTTAACCTAACCAACTAATCATAATCATAAGTGATTTTCACACCTATAATGCCCAAAAGTATGTAATGCTTTACGAGATTTTTAAGTACGTGCAAACCCATTGATCTTCGACTTCACTCCCTCAGACCCACATATTGAATTTTTTCTCTCAAATTTTTTTGAAGAAATTAATGCTGATATGTAGTGAAGCATCAATGTTCAAACAAATGGACTGACACTTCTGCTTTTATGTGTCGTTAATCTTTTAGGCTCTTTTCTTAACAAATGGTGGCTTTTCATGCAAAGTCAACCTATCTTTCGCAACGCGATTCCATTGCATAAAATTTACCAAATATACCGAATAAATGGTTTTCTATTTTTTCCAATCCGGGCAATGGTTCTTACATGCACTACTTTTATTATCTCGTTTTTCACATTTGGTTCATTTTAAAAGAAAAATTGAGATGAAAACACTACAATCGACTCGTGAAAGGTAAGTGCAACATTCAAATAAGTTATTGCTCATGTGCATTAAAGGTGACAAAGAGTTAAACATTTGGTAAGTAGTCATCATATAACATCTCAATGACTCCACACATTATAAATAACAAAAATGAAATGATGTCACGTCTCAAAAAACTACAAAATAGTCACGTGGATATGGAATGAATTGGTGACTTGGACATATTTAATGTTGATCCACATATGGTATTAAAAATAATACAAAACTCTTTTTGGATTTTTCAAACTTTTATCAATATAATTTTTTTTTGCCTTTTTTACTTTTTCTAAAAATAAACCGAAAATCTTTTTGTATTTTTCAAAAATTTTCAAGAAAAACAACTCTTTTTGGATTTTTCAAAAAATATATCAAAATGAAAAATATAAGTACAATGATAGTACAATCTAATATTAGGCATGAAAAATATGAACATGAAAAGCATCCTATGATAGAAAACTAGTCTCAACCTCAATCATTTGGCCCGGGAGAGTTCTCCAAAGGAGGTGACATGTGTGGGAGTGCGTGCATGTGTGTGTACATGTGTGTGTGTGTGTGGGGGGGGGGGGGAGAGAGAGAGAGAGAGAGAGATAGAGATCATTATGTAGAGCTGAGCATTATGAGAGAGAGAGCATTATGAGGAGCATTATGAAAATCATCCTATGCTAGAAAAATAGTCTCAACCTCAATATTTTTGGCCCGTCTCGAGGCTAAAAGGAAGTGTATGTATTGTCTTAATGTATTCCTAGCCTCTCAACATTACCCAAAGCGACACCGAGGATAATCTTGAAGCACCTTATACCTTTGACTTGCTTAAGTCTATAGTGTATAAGTGTTCATCTAATTTGGAAATAGTGACAAAATTGGTTGTCTATCCTAGAATCCAAAAAGCCTCAGAATCATTCTCTCTAATCCTCTTCAATAATCCAAGAAGGTATAAATTGAATCACACTACACACAATTAGAAGTGCATACATGTGTATATATTACTTAAAATTGTTTGTGTGATTAATTCCCCTTAAAATGTGGTTTTAATTATTTTTGGGAATTTTTAAACATTTTAAACATTTTTTTAAATAAATGTTTTCATTAATAAAATGTGTTTATATAATTTGTGGGGTAAAATTTCTATTTTAAAAACTTCATTTTTCAATGGAATGTTTGTTTGGGTAGAATGTAAATGCGCTAGAGACTTCAGGGTGCTTGCTCTAATTACTTTGGACGCGCGTGTGTGTGCCACTCATATTTTAACACTTGTCATCCTCCTGGTTCATCTATTTGTGTTTGTTATGTGAGAGGGTTCGCTGGTGGATTGTTGATCGTTGGATCAAAGCTGATCGATGGTCTGCATGTGTTTTAAACCAATCCGTGTGCCATCGTTTGAACCAATCACTTTGGACTTAACCACCGCTGTTTTATAACCCTTAGATCAAGTCAATCGTAGGATGACTTAATCTTAGCCATTGATTCCATGCGCATTTCCAGAACCTTCCTCCACCCCTATATAAACCCCCCACTTCTCAGACTTTCAAGACTTTTGGGCATTCGTCATTTCTGAGAGAAAAAAATAGAGAGAAGAGAGAAAAGAAAATAGAGAAGAGAGAGAAAGAAAACTGTGTTAGCCAAAAACCAAACCCTAACCCTAAACACTTCATTTTCTGAATCAAACCTTCGTATACACCTAACCCCAAACACAACCTTGAGTGTTTGAGAGAGAGAGTGGTTTGTTCATTTGAAGCTGTAACCTATTTGTCTATGATCTTGTTTATAACTTAAACATTCGTGTGAAGATCTGTGTTTCTTTTTCATAGAAACTTTAGATCTACATTCTGCATGTTACATTTTCACTAGATCTGCATATTTCTTACTTGATTTAAGAAAATCTTTACTGATTTGGTTTTGAAAATGTTTTATGGTTTCTGTTCTTACGAAACTTAACCTTGACCTAGTTGGATTCACACTTGGAGATTTTCAATCTCAAAAATATTTTTAAAACCGAGATTGATTAAGATCTTGACCGATTTAAAAGCGAGATATCCGTGGAATCTGGGTTACATTAAAGGTCAAAAAGGTTTTTAGTTCTGTAAGAAAGAAAGAAAACAAAATCACAGCATATAGTCTTTATATGTAATTTTTCTAGGACTGTCTGTAAATCTAAGTGTGTGTGAGTTCATGCATGCTGATAGGAATCACTTCACAAACACTTAACACACTACTACACTGAAAGTGTTGTGTATAAGATCAAAGATCATTGAGTCGACATAAGGAAGCTAAAGCAAAGGAAGTTATCAAACTGGAAGAACATCATCAACAATCAGATCTATGAGAAGTTAGAAGGACACCAAGTGGGGTATATTCCTAAACTTAGAATAGGTTGATTTGTGTTCATGTATGTTGTATTGTTTGTAACTATTATTTGTTGTTAGTGGATTTTTGTTTTTGTGACTTAGAAGTCACCGTGGATGTTTCCTCTGTTGGGAGAGGTTTTACCACGTTAAAAAAACTGTGTGTTGATTATCTTCATCTACTCATCTCAGTCTATAGTGTGCTGATTTTTAAAACTGTCTTGTTTTAAAAACTGATTACAAAGTCTTGATTACTCTCGTACATAAGTTTTTTTGTAAACACAACTTGTTGTTTATAATTTTTATTTTCAAAAGAAAAGGGTTTGTCCAACAAACATCTCGGAGTTGCTTATACAGTTTAATCTTGTATTAAACGACATTAGCAACGTTTTTCAATTGGTATCAGAGCCCTGTTAACTTTTATTTCAAAAAGATCTTGTGTTTCTGAAATCGTTTTCTGAAAAACCTAACTATGGACGAGAAGAATGAAAGGTTTGGTAATCTGTCCAGACCTCCACTCTTTGATGGAAACAACTTTGCTTACTGGAAAGTAAGAATGGTTGCCTTCATCCAAGGGACTTTAGGAGATGATGTCTGGGACATTATTGAAAATGGATACACTTATCCTACTAAACCAGCCACTGAAGGAAGTGATGAGAGGTTAAAGAAAATCTTAAGTGAGTTTACCCAAGAAGAGAAAACTATTTCTCGAAATAACAATAAAGGCAAGAATGCCATTTTTATGTCTATTAATGAGTATGATTTCAAGAGAATCTCATCTTGTGCCACTTCTAAGGAAGCTTGGGACACATTAATCACTGCCCATGAAGGAGACTCAAGAGTTAAAGCTGCTAAAACTCAAATGCTTACCCAGTAGTACAACTCTTTGATTATGTCTGACTCTGAGTCTTTTGATGACTTTTACATGAACTTAACTGATATAGTTACTAAGTTGCATGCTAATGGTATAACTTATGATAGGAATGAAATTGTCTCTAAAATTCTAAGATCATTACCACAAAAGTTTGATAGCAAGAGGTATGCTATTGAGGAAATGAGTGATCAAAACCTTACCCCTGAGTTACTCAGTAGCAAACTTAGGACTGTGGAAATGGAATTAGACTTTAAGAAACAATTAAATCATTCACAAAGAAAATAGCCCAACTCTAACTTAAGTTTTGCCTCTAAGATATCTAAACTTGAGACTAATTTGATCAACTCTGACTCTGATGAGGAGTGTGATATAGACAAACTAGATAATCAGAATGCCTTAATGTCTAAACAATTTAAGAAAATTGTTAAATTTAGAAACAAACAGGCAACTAAACAAGGCAAGCCTAATTATCCTACTCTATCTAATCCCAAACCTCATGAGAGAGGTCTTGAAAAACATCCTAAGGACAACAACTCCAGACCCAATAGATACCTTAAAAAGATTGAATGTTTTAGATGTGGGAAACTAGGTCACATTGCTCACGATTGCAGAGTTAATCTGAATAAAGCCAACACACACAATAGAGCCAATGTCTGTAAAACTTGGAATGATTCAAGTGACTCTGATGAAGAGGAACTTGAGTCATCAAATGTACTTGACCCTTGCATATCCTTTTATGCTAAGATCATTTACAATGATGATATGCCTGTGTGTGATAATTATGCTCCTACTCTTGCTTGTGTGAATACTGTTTTGACTGGCCTAGATGCTTTATTATCTGAAAATGTTGCTAGTTCTAGTTCCTTGTGTGTGAGTCAAAGTGATCTCGATAACGACGATGTAAATGGGTGCGTGAGTACTAAAACTGAATCGTTAGGGGTCACTACACACACTTCACTTAGCGACTCAGACACAGATGACCTCCCTGATATCCATACTTTGTACGCTAAAACTCTTAAAAAGGCACTAGCCTGGAGAAGACTGTTAGAGACCTGACTAAGAAATTAGATGATCTAAGTCTTATTGTGAAGTTGAATGCTGAAGAGTACACTAAACAGTGTCTGACTCATCAATCTGAAATTGAAACTTTTGATCAAAAATTAAAAGAGTTGACTAAAACTAATGAAACCCTGGAAATGAAATATAAGGGAACATTATTAGAACCGGAGGAAGCAAAAACAAAGACAGCTACTGTTTTCAAAAAATTTTCTAAGTTTGAAAGAAATTCAAATTGTTTTACTGACTTTGTTGTTGACTCCAAGACCAATTCTGATGATAGAACTGGTATTGGATTTTGCCCTAAGAACAAACCACAAACTACAAATCTTGAACCTATTAAGTTTGTGTCTGGGGGCAAAAGACCAATTGAAACATGTCCAGATTTTCATTTTATTAAAGAGGAATTTGATCAAAAGCAACAACAGAAAGACATTTGAGAGTCCAGTAATTCTAAGGCTGACACTGCACTTAAGACTAAATACGTCTGTCCTTTGATCAGAAAGGCTGATTCTACCTATAAGACCATACCTCCTAGGAATAGGACTTCTGAACAGAATGCTGTTAAACCCATCTTTAGAAGTTTTCCTAAGGAAATTCATCCCTCAAGCAATCAATATTGCTCGTACTGTGACATTTATGGTCATTCCTTTGAAGGTTGTTATGCTAGGCGTCTGAACACCCCTGTGTACAACTCTTCTGTCTACAAGAACTTTAACTATTCTAGGCAAAATCGTAACCATTATGTCCTTCCAAGACAACCTGATAAGAACTCTAACTACAGAAATAGAAAGACCAAAACTAAGAGTTCATTTAAGAGAAAGGCTCCCAGAAACTTTCCTAAACCAAAAGCTCAAATTTTCCACAATAATCAGTTTGCTGCTCCAAATGTTTTTCGATAAAAAACTGTTTCTCAAAAATTTTATCAAATGAGGGAAAACTTGCGCAAAATTAAAACTAGAGCTATTTGGGTTAGAAAAGATGATCTTTTACCCCAAATAAAGTGTAACATTGTTATCACTGCCTTAAAAGCTGAAGACACTTCATCTGGCTGGTATTTAGATTCAGGATGTTCCAAACATATGACAGGAGATGAAACCAAACTTTTAAACAAAACCAAATTTGCTGGTGGGAAAGTAGTTTTTGGTGACGGAGTTTCATCCCAGATCATAGGTAGAGGAACCCTAAAAGAAGAAGGAATGCCTGTTCTCGAAAATGTTCTATTAGTTAAAGGTCTTAAAGCCAATCTCCTAAGTATATCACAATTTTGTGACTCTGACCAGACAGTCACCTTTTCAAAGAACAATTGTAAAATTCTAAATGATAAAGGTGAATGCATTATTACAGGATTTAGAACACCTGGCAATTGTTATACTGTCAAGACTAGTTCTGAAACCTGTAACATTGTCAGAATGGATGACAATGAAATCTGGCATAATCGTATGGGTCACCTAAGTTATGATATCCTTGGTAGATTGTCTAGTCAAGAGATTGTTAGAGGAATTCCTAAAATTAAACCTATTTCAAGTGTTGTCTGTGGTCATTGCCAGGAAGGAAAAATAGTTAAGACTTCGCATAAAAAGGTTAAAGACATTCTCACCTCTAGACCTCTAGATCTCATCCATATGGACCTTATTGGTCCCTCTAGAACTGTTAGTCTTTGTGGACACAGTTATATCCTTGTCATGGTTGATGATTTCACACGATTCACTTGGGTTGCCTTCTTGAAACAAAAATCTGGCACGTTTCAGAATTTTTTGAAAATTTTACTAAGAATTGAAATTGAGAAGGACACACAAGTCAATCGCATTCGTAGTGATAGAGGGGGAGAGTTCATAGACACAGGAATAGTTGAATATTGTGACTACAACGGTTACAAACATGAATTCAGTGCCCCTAAGACTCCTCAGCAGAATGGTATTGCTGAAAGGGAAAACCGAACTCTTCAAGAGATGGCACGTGTCATGTTGCATGCCAAATCTCTACCTAAATACTTCTGGGTAGAATCTATTAGAACTGCATGTCATATCATTAATAGGGTTTACCTTAGGAAAAACTCTAAACAAACCCCTTATGAGTTGTGGTACGGTAAGAAGCCTAATCTGAAATATCTAAGAACTTTCGGAAGTCAGTGTTATGTCTGTAAAGACAGAGAACATCTGTCTAAATTCGAGACGCGTGGTGATAAAGCCATCTTTTTAGGTTACTCTCCAAACAGTCGTGCTTATCGTATATACAATCTGCGTACTAAGGCCCTTATGGAATCGATAAATGTAATTGTAAGCGACACTATTGTCGAAAATAAGATATCTGAATCACCTATTGTGGTTGAATCTGAAAATGATTTCAAAACTGATTCACCAGAAATAGATGACTCATTACATAGTGAGAGTCCAGAAGTACCTGGCTGGGTCTCTAAAGATCATCCCATTGACAACGTGGTCGGTAATCCTAATGAGCCAGTTCGTACTAGATCCCAATTAAGAAATTATGCTAATTATGCATGTTTCGTCTCCCTTGTGGAACCGAAAAATGTTAATGAAGCATTGAATGGCACACACTGGATTTCTGCTATGCAGGAAGAACTTTTACAATTTGTCATTCACGATGTCTGGTATCTTATACCGCGGCCTCAAAACAAAAATATTATTGGGACACGTTGGATTTTTAAGAACATATCTGATGAAAATGGGGTAATCCTTAGAAACAAAGCTAGACTAGTTGCTCAAGGTTACTCACGAATAGAAGGAATTGATTTTAGCGAGACCTTTGCCCCTGTCACTCGTCTTGAATCTGTTCAACTTCTTTTCGCCATAGCGTGTCACTTAAAATTTACACTTTATCAAATGGATGTCAAGTCTGCCTTCCTCAATGGAATTCTGTCCGAAGAAACGTATGTAGAACAACCCAAAGGGTTCATTGACCCTAAATACCCTAACCATGTCTTTCGTCTAAAGAAGGCTTTGTATGGCTTAAAATAAGTTCCTCGAGCTTGGTATGAATGCCTTTCCAACTTTTTGTTGGATAAGGGTTTTAAGAGAGGAGGAAATGACCAGACCCTCTTTGTCAAACATTTTGACAAAAACATTATTATATCCCAAGTCTATGTAGACGACATCATTTTCGGGTCAACTTCAAACTCTGAAGTTAAATCTTTTTCTACTATTATGCATATGGAGTTTCACATGTCCCTTATGGGGGAGCTATAACTTTTCTTAGGATTTCAAGTGAAACAGAATTCTGATGGACTATTTGTCTCTCAAACTAAGTATGCCTTAGATCTTGTTAAGAAATTTGGTTTAGATAATGCTAAAGTTGCCCAAACGCCTATGAGTACTACTGTTAAATTATGTAAAGATGAAAATGGAAAGTCAGTTGATTCCACTCTTTATCGTAGTATGATTGGTAGCCTACTCTATCTAACTGCCTCACGACCAGACATAATGTATGCTGTATGTCTGTGTGCTCGTTACCAGAATAACCCTAAAGAGAGCCATTTATTGTGTGTAAAACGTATAATAAAGTACATAAAAGGCACTCTTAATCTTGGACTTAGGTATACTAAGGATACCTGTAGCACCATCATAGGGTATACTGATGCTGATTGGGCCGATTGTACTGATGATAGTAAAAGTACATCAGGTGCCGGTTATTATGTCGGCAATAATTTAGTTGGTTGGAGTAGCAAAAAACACAATTGCACATCTTTATCTACGGCTGAGTCCGAATATATAGCAGCAGGAAGTTGCTGTGCTCAGTTGTTATGGATAAAACAAATGTTAAGTGATTATGGGATTAAAGAAGATCAATTACAATTGTATTGTGACAATCAAAGCGCCATTAACATATCTAAAAACCCGGTTCAACACTCGCGAACTAAGCATATTAAAATAAGGCATCATTTTATATGCGAACTTGTTGAAACTAAGGAGTTAGAAATTCATTACCTGCCTACTGATCTGCAACTTGCATACATGTTCACTAAACATAACAGATTTTTGTATTTGCGTAATTCTATAGGTATGGTATGCGCTGATTAAAACTCTTAAGACCTTAAGTTTTTCCCTTTGTCCATTTGAGACAAAATGGGGGAGAAATTTGAGTCTTACGGGTTCAATGTTTTGTTCACATTTCATCTAAACTTCTTGATCTTAGTGTGCATATTTCCAGGAATCTCTTCTACTGATTGTCTACCATTTCTAGTGTACAAAT
Source organism: Sambucus nigra (assembly GCA_949130495.1). Classification (NCBI taxonomy): domain Eukaryota; kingdom Viridiplantae; phylum Streptophyta; class Magnoliopsida; order Dipsacales; family Adoxaceae; genus Sambucus; species Sambucus nigra. The sequence goes on from OX422208.1 coordinate 530,548,743, forward strand.
TTGTAAATAGTTGAGTTATGTAATTTTTGACCTTCTAAGAAATGGGTAGATAGTATCTTTGTATAGGACTAGGTTTTATTTTTTTGGTTCCCTACGAGTTTTAAGCTAACTCAAAGGAGATTTTGTCTCATATTTCCAAAGGGGTAGATTGAAGCACCTTATACCTTTGACTTGCTTAAGTCTATACTGTATAAGTGTTCATCTAATTTGGAAATAGTAATAAAATTGGTTGTCTATCCTAGAATCCAAAAAGCCTCAGAATCATTCTCTCTAATCCTCTTCAATAATCCAAGAAGGTATAAATTGAATCACATTACACACAATTAGAAGTGCATACATGTGTATATATTGCTTAAAATTGTTTGTGTGATTAATTCCCCTTAAAATGTGGTTTTAATTATTTTTGGGAATTTTTAAACATTTTTTTAAATAAATGTTTTCATTAATAAAATGTGTTTATATAATTTGTGGGGTAAAATTTCTATTTTAAAAACTTCATTTTTCAATGGAATGTTTGTTTGGGTAGAATGTAAATGCGCTAGAGACTTCAGGGTGCTTGCTGTAATTACTTTGGACGCGCGTGTGTGCCACTCATATTTCAACACTTGTCATCCTCCTGGTTCATCTATTTGTGTTTGTTATGTGAGAGGGTTCGCTGGTGGATTGATGATCGTTGGATCAAAGCTGATCGATGGTCTGCATGTGTTTTAAACCAATCCGTGTGCCATCGTTTGAACCAATCACTTTGGACTTAACCACCGCTGTTTTATAACCCTTAGATCAAGTCAATCGTAGGATGACTTAATCTCAGCCATTGATTCCATGAGCATTTCCAGACCCTTCCTCCACCCCTATATAAACCCCCCACTTCTTAGACTTTCAAGACTTTTGGGCATTCGTCATTTCTGAGAGAAAAAAATAGAGAGAAGAGAGAAAAGAAAAGAGAGAAAGAAAACTGTGTTAGCCAAAAACCAAACCCTAACCCTAAACACTTCATTTTCTGAATCAAACCTTCGTATACACCTAACCCCAAACACAACCTTGAGTGTTTGAGAGAGAGAGTGGTTTGTTCATTTGAAGCTGTAACCTATTTGTCTATGATCTTGTTTACAACTTAAACATTCGTGTGAAGATCTGTGTTTCTTTTTCATAGAAACTTTAGATCTACATTCTTCATGTTACATTTTCACTAGATCTTCATATTTCTTACTTGATTTAAGAAAATCTTTACTGATTTAGTTTTGAAAATGTTTTATGGTTTCTGTTCTTACGAAACTTAACCTTGCCTAGTTGGATTCACACTTGGAGATTTTCAATCTCAAAAATATTTTTAAAACCGAGATTGATTAAGATCTTGACCGATTTTGAAGCGAGATATCCGTGGAATCTGGGTTACATTAAAGGTCAAAAAGGTTTTTAGTTCTGTAAGAAAGAAAGAAAACAAAATCACAGCATATAGTCTTTATATGTAATTTTTCTAGGACTGTCTGTAAATCTAAGTGTGTGTGAGTTCATGCATGTTGATAGGAATCACTTCACAAACACTTAACACACTACTACACTGAAAGTGTTGTGTATAAGATCAAAGATCATTGAGTCGACATAAGGAAGCTAAAGCAAAGGAAGTTATCAAATTGGAAGAACATCATCAACAATCAGATCTATGAGAAGTTAGAAGGACACCAAGTGGGGTATATTCCTAAACTTAGAATAGGTTGATTTGTGTGCATGTATGTTGTATTGTTTGTAACTATTATTTGTTATTAGTGGATTTTTGTTTTTGTGACTTAGAAGTCACCGTGGATGTTTCCTCTGTTGGGAGAGGTTTTACCACGTTAAAAAAACTGTGTGTTGATTATCTTCATCTACTCATCTCAGTCTATAGTGTGCTGATTTTTAAAACTGTCTTGTTTTAAAAACTGATTACAAAGTCTTGATTACTCTCGTACATAAGTTTTTTTGTAAACACAACTTGTTGTTTATAATTTTTATTTTCAAAAGTAAAGGGTTTCTCCAACAATCATCTCGGAGTTGCTTATACAGTTTAATCTTGTATTAAACGGCATTAGCAATGTTTTTCAAATCTTTCCAATCTTATTAGATGTGTCCTCTAAAGTGAGTTTTACCTCCCGATCACGTTTGAGATCTCTCTTGAGTTGGGATAGGCGGGCTTGAAGTTTCTCACGAGTCTCCAATGAAGATTGGAGATCTCACGTAAGACTAGTTAAAATGTTAATCAAGTCTCTCTTGTCCCTAACTAAGATAATCAACTGCTAACTCAAAAAATCCTTAACCTTCTCGAGTTGACTTACCGATGCCTCACATACCCTTAAAACTGTCACCTCTCTCTACAAATCTAACACCATAAGAAATAAATCTTTTTTTAACTTTTTGTTTTTGAATATCTCGGTGTACAAATCACTAAAAGATTATTGGAGATCCCTTTCTCCCTCACTTGCAATCTTATCCTCACTCTCACTCGAATGGTTTGAAATAACATTGAGACTTTCTCGTTTACATGTGTCCTCATCATCATGGGACAAGATAGTAGAGCTAACATGACTAGCCATCAATGTAACACGATTCATATGGTGATTCTCCCCCTGAATCAACCGACTTGATGTCACTATCGCTAAGAGTGTCTTTATTTGCTATCACCTTGCCCTTTCTCTTTCGTATATTGGGACACTCATATGACTTGTGTCCTTTACGTTCGCACTCAAAATACCTTATCTCTTCCTCTTTCTCACCACTCCCCTTGACCTCAGTCTTATTTTTGTTTTTCTCAAAAATCTCTTTATTGGAAGAATTTGCTTTGGAAAATTTGAGAAACTTTTCAATTTTTTTACAAAATGAGGCCAAGTCATCGACATCAAAATCACCCTTAAATTCAGACTCACAAACTCTGTCATTTTCCTTTGTCTTAGCTTGAGTCTTTAAAACTAGCCTTATATCCTTAGGTTGAATGGTTTTAGGAAAAAGATCTATCTCGTAGGTCTGAAGGTCTCCTGCGAGTTCTTCTAACATAAGAATGTCTAAAATCCCTAATGAGTTAACTACAGTGACCTTAGGAATAAATTGGGAAGGGAATGACCTTAAATATTAGTACCGACCCTAGTCTCAGGAATTTTTACACCCAAATTAAAACTAGCGTTTACGATGTCCGACAACTTAGCATAAAATTCAACATAACTCTTGGACTCTAACATAGTGATGTCTTAAACTGGGTGGTAAAATTTTGAAGTTTAGATGCCTTGACAACGTTGATAGCCTCATGTTTCAACTGGAGGATATCCAATACTTCCTTAGATATATATCACGTCTTGATGCGTCGAAACTTGTCAGGGGCGACGATTCCAAAAATAACACTAAGACTACGGGAGTTAAAGGTACTCCACTAAAGCTCATCATTAGTCCAGGAGGCGACATGTTTAGGAATCTCAACATTATTCACACTGATCCTGGGTGGGGTCCACCCTCTTTCACTTAATAACCAAACCCGATCATCTATGGATTTTAAAGTGGATGTCGTTTACGATTTTCAATAGGCATCATTCGATCCATCGAAAATTGGCATCCTATTATATAAGTTATCTTTAAGAAGATTTGCGATTTTTCAAATTTAATTTAAAAAATATTGATATCACAAAAATTTGTTGCAGAAAATTGGGACCTCATGGTAATTTCGTTCAAACGAGTTCAGGTCATTCAAATGAATTCCACAAACTCGTTAGAACGAGCCTCGAATGAGCTTTTAATCGCAAAATGAAAAGGCAGATAAAATATTGTCATTTGAAGCTCATTCGAATCAGAGTAGAATGTCTTTGGAATGACAATGCATATTTTTATTAGAACGAGAAAGCAAATACATTACAATGTCTTACGTAAATAAAAATATATTTTTTCCAAATTTAATTTAAAAAATTTCCTTTCAGGAAAACTAAAAACACCAATTAAAGTTTTAGGGATCAACATTTTAATTTAATCATACATTTCCAATATCTTAAGGAGAAGTCGTGAAATGATGAAATGAATTTGATGTTTCTTTTTGAGGGATACCTCAAGTCTATAATTGCATAGGCTAAAGGTACATACATAAACAAACTTAACCCATGACTCAAAAATCGTTTTGTCTAACATAATAAATCCAAACATAAATTTTTAATATTCATTTCAAATATTTTTCTTACAGAATTATTGGAGGGTATGGAAACTAATAGTAGAAAGGTTCACAATGATCATTCCAGGGGTGAACCTAAATGGCTAGTAAAATGAGATTCTAATTAATATCGATTTGAATAATTGATTTTGATTAGGATTAGTCAATTCATTTCGTGATTTAACTAATATCACTCTTAGTCCAGGGGTGAACCTAATAGGTCACACACAATAGTAGATTCACAACTAGAATAAGAATATAAATCTGTTTCGTGTAATTATAAAAACTTTTACAGACTTTGTATATAGGCAAAGTTGACTCGAGTGAATTACTAATGACATATCGAAGGTGATTGTATTTAGAATACTGAAAAACTTTGGTTGTATTTATAAATTCGTATGTTCACGGAAGCCTTATGTATGAGGGTCTTAGAGAGTCCTAATCCTAGTGTAATTGGCTTAAGAGAATCCTCAAAATGCTCTCTCTCTCTCTCTCTCTCTCTCTCTCTCTCTCTCTCACACACACACACACACACACACACACACATATATATATATATATCATATGTGAGAAAGTGGTGCACAATAATCCAATGGCGTTAACTTATTAAATTCGGATGACAACCCACACCAATTTTAATTCGATTAGCCCGAGAACATGTAACTATGTGATTTAAAACGTAAATCAATAAAGCATGCAATCAAAATAGAGTTTCAGGAAAAAGACCCATTCGGGTAAATTTTTTTATTCACTTTATAAAATTTACAAATCGTAACTTAAATTTTTTATAAATGAATAATCTATGATCCTCTCAAGAATTATGAAACAAAAACCTTCCTTCAGTAATGATCCTCACAAGAATCACAAGAACTGCAGTCCTCCTTCAGCCTCATCCTTCTTCTTCAGTAGTGATCTCCCCAGGTTTCACAAGTTATCTATGGAGATGTCATCTCCACAAGGGTTGTATATGCAAGGCTACAAACTATAGGGTTTAAAATTGATTAACTCAAATATATTCTGGGAATGTGATTTGTGTATCAAAAAGGTATTTCAAAATTAGAAGGTTGAAATCTTTTGCTAAAGGTATGCAAAATTAGTAATGGAAAAAGTCTTAATGAAAACAAATACGAAACAAGTATTTATAAGATGTTTTCAAATTTCGAGGTGATAACTCGTTCGAACAAATTTTGAAGCTCGTTCGAATGGGAATGGTAATTCGTTTGAACGAAATAGATCTTGTTCAAACCAATCAGCCCTCTCATTTGAACAAAGTTCAAACGATCTATAATTGACCTAAAACAGTATGCCCTCATTCGATGTTCGATCAAAGTGAACTTCAAACGAGGCTTCGAACGAATATAGGATCTTGTTAGAATGAGATTCCCGAACTTTAATTTTTTTTAAAAATACCTCGAGTTTTCAAAGAAAGAATCCTGTTACAGTTTTAATAAAAATAAACACCCCAAAATAAATACAAGGAATAAATTTAAACTCTAAATCGGATTATACCTTCATTGGTTGGAGATCCTTGAAAGTTAGAAATGTTGGATCTTCGGATCTTCGTGACAACTCGAGTTAAATCGTAGCGGGATATGCCAAAAATTATGCTAGCCTAAGCTATGAGAAAATGATAGAAATTATTTGCATTCAGAATACAAATAAACTTCAGTTGTATATATAAATTCGTATGTCTATGGAAACCTTATGTATAAGGGTCTTAGAGAGTTCGAATCCTAGTGTATTTGGCTTAAGAGTTCTCATAATGCACCATCTCTTTCTCTCTCTCTCTCTCTCTCTCTCTCTCTCTCTCTCTCTCACACACACACACACACACACACACACACACATATATATATATATATATATATATGTGTGTGTGTGTGTGTGTGAGAAAGTGGTGCACAATATTCCAATGGCATTAACTTATTAAATTCAGATGACAACCCACACCAATTTTATTTCGATCATCCCTAGAATATGTAACTACGTGATTCAAAACGTAAATCAAGAAAGCATGTGATCAAAACAGAGTTTTAGGAAAAAAAACCTTTCGGGTAAAATCTTTTATTCACTTTATAAAATTTACAAATAGCAACTTATAAATTTTATAAATGAATCTTCCATGATCCTATAAAGAATCCCAAAACCATATCCTTCCTTCATCAATGATCCTCGTAAGAATCATAAGAACTGCAGTCCTCCTTCAACCTCAACTTTCTTCTTCAACATTGATCTCCCTAGGTTTCACAAGTTAGCCATGGAGAAGCCTTGTCCACAAAGGTTGTGTATGCAAGGATACAAACTATAGAGTTTAAATTTGATTCTCTCAAATATATTCTAGGAATATGATTTGTGTATCAAAAAGGTTTTCCAAAATCAAAAGGTTGAAAACTTTTTTTTAAAGGTATGCAAAATTAGTTTTGGAAAAAGTATTAACGAAAATAAATATGAATTAAATATTTATGAGATGCTTACAAATTTCGAGGCGATAGGTTGTTCAATTTTTTTTGAAGATCGCTCGAACGAGAATGGTAATTCATTTGAATGCAATAAATCTCGTTTGAACCAATCATTCCTCTCATTTGAACGAGGTTCAAACAATATTCAAATGATCTTAAATAGTACTCCCTCATTCGATGTTCGATTAAAGTAAACTTCAAATGATATTTTGAACGAATATAGGATCTTGTTAGAATGAGATGCCCGAACTTTGATTTTTTTTAAAAAAAAGATGCCTCGAGTTTTCAAAGAAAAAATCTTGTTAGAGTTTTAATAAAAATAAACATCCCAAAATAAATATAAGGAATAAATTTAAACTCTAAATAGTATTATACTTTTATAGAGTGGACATCCTTGAAAGTTGGAAAAGTTGGATTTTCGGATCTTCATGATGGCTCGAGTCATACGGTAGTGAGATATACCAAAAACTATGCTAGCCTAAGATATGAGCAAATGATAGAAATTATTTTCTTACAATATGTGTTTAGGAAGGCAATTAATCACATATTGTGTTCTTTTGCCATCCCTATAGTGGAATAACATATTCAGTGTATTCTTAATGTGTGGATATTATTAAAGGTTCTTTCCAATTCTAGAACTTGCTCTGTTTGTGCAATCAAATTCAAGAGTTTTCATGAAAGTCTAATGTTTATGATCAAGGATTAAAAATAAATTATTGTAGATGATTTTTTATGTTTTAATATTTATAGTATGAATCTTGCTAAAAGATTACAAAAACAATAAATAGTTGAGTTTTATAGAAAGTTTTTGTACTTGTGAAGACTTATTACAATCCAATTTTAAATTGTATTTTATAAATATTTTGAGAAATAATTTTTCAATTTTTTTTATATCTTTGGTTTTTTTTTGAATTTATAATTTATTTATTTGCATATCCATATCCATATCCATACGCATACACACATATCTATTTATATGTGTGTGTGTGTGTGTAGATTAGTCATGAATATTACATTTAATACCCTTTATTCTTGCACATTTTATCTTTTCATTCCTATATATAATCTTTTATATGGGATAACCTCTATTATTATAGTTTATATATTTATCAAGGTATATTTGATCTTTTATAGGTATATATAATGTAAAGTCTGAAGTTGGATGCATTTTGGGAAATTTTCATCGCATGGTACAGATTCAAGGGATATTTGGTCATTTTAAACTCTATAATTTGGATGGTAAAAAAGTACTAACATTTATATCATCAATTTATCTTCACATGACTGCCAACTGTACGTCATTACGATCCCGAATGTAGAAGGTATGGCATTTGTTAAAATATTTTAACACGCGATTCAAATTCAAGGGTGATTTGGTAATCTCATGCTGTATAATTTTTATGGTTTGAAAATACCATAATGTATATAATTTTATTATCCTCACATGGATTCAAGCCGTGCATCATTTTGACTTCGTATGAAGATTTATGGCCATTTCTGTAACAATGCGTGAAAAACAGATCAAGTCTGGATGTGGCTGCCTCAAATCCACTGTTAGTCAATTGATTGGGGATTAATATTCATGCACATAAATGTTTATTGGTCATTTTTGGCTTTGGGATGGTTTCTTTTGTATATATAGTTAGTTGTTTTGTTAGTTTAGGGAAAGTCTTCCTTTTAGGAAGGTTTTGGCCTCTTAGCTTGTTGGGAGCTCAACTCACTCTCCTAAGGTTTGTTTGCATTAATGGTAGTTTCTATCTCTTTCTCTCTCTTACTCCATTTTGTGGTTTGTAATTAATTGATAAATCTTTTTAACCTTGTTTTCAGTTAATTCAAAGAAAATAGTTTGTTTGATTTACCTCTCGGTCTCTCTAATTTACTTGTTGTATATAAATTTAAGATGCTTTGTATCTAATTAAATTGGATTGGAATACATGAAATCACCATGGGTTATTTGATTTCTTTGCTATGGTATAGTGGTTTAAATACGTTTTCATGAGTTGTTTGTCGTTAGAATTGTAACCTTAATGGATGCTATCATATATCTTTCATATTTGAAACCTTTGCGTGTTAATTTAAATCATATTGTTGACACCAAACTCAAATTTAGGCTTTTGTAAATATTTATGGGGTCACACTCAAGGTATTTGATATATTTCCGAAATGATTTTAAATATTTGAAAATGTTTTATTTTCATGTAACCATTTATGCTAAGTAGTCCTAGGTGGGTATTTGGTGGGGGTGGAGGGGATGATTCTCAAACTATAGTTTCATTCTTGTTATTAAAAGTACTTTAAATACTCTCCTAATGTTAATGATAGTCTAAATCTTATTAAAATAAAAAAAATCTTCTTTTACAACTTTATTTAAAAAGTAATAAATCGATTGAATTTGAAGCACGTTCGCTGTATATTCATTACCCAAACTAGTCACTACAATCCTCTGGAGTGTAGTTAAATTTTAGGTTTTTGATTGAGGAGGTAAACCAAATAACGTTAGTGTTTTTATACGACCATTCAGTTAATGAACCCTAAGAAAATGACTTCATTGTCGGGGAACGACGTTTCTTTGAATTTCATTGATTTAGTACCTTATATATATATATATGCTTTATAGACTTCTAAATGTGAGATCCAAGAAACTTGAAAAAGCAGTTGCAAACCTCTTTGTTGATCATGTCTTACTCTAGAATTTTCGATAAATGTAATGGTAATATTACTGGTTCGCAATATTATCATATGGACAATTTTACAATCCCCCAAATCAAAAGAATTTAGGCGAGTATTTGCAAAATCAAACAAAGGATTCTTGGATAAATTTTGAAAGTGATTTTTGTGACAAAGGGCCACAAAATGTTTTTGATAAAGTGTTAAAAATTATTGGTGGTAATGGTTATCCTAACTATTATAACAATAACTTTCAAAATTCTTATAATGAATTATTTGAAAGAAGTTACCACAATGGTTCTCAAATTTTTTGTCTTGTTGATTCTGCTCCACCACCTAGGAATCTTGGTGAATACTTGGAAATTCAAAAACATGAAAAACTCGAAAACCATTATAGTGAAGAAAATCATTGTTGAAAAAATAATTGGATGCATGATTTAAAATTGAAAAATAATTTTTCTTATGAAACTTTAAAAAAGAGGGAATGTTTTGGGACAAATTAGGAACAATATGCCTCCACCCAAAGGGTGAAATAATGTGAAAAAAACATTTTTTTAATAGCCCAAGGCATAAGAAAGATGCCAGTTTCCTTCATGGAACTTCTTCAAAATGAACAAAGAGACAAAAATGATCAGGAATTGGAAGTAGAAGCAATAAAAATGAAATGAATTCTTCTTTGGAAAAAAAAGAAGAGGTGGAGACTTGTTATTCACCTAAAATATGTTTAGAAGACTAATTCATTGAGAGTGAATCTAATTCCACCAAAATTTAATCTAGTCTTGATGACGATAAATCTACTGAGGTTGAATTTATTTCCTCACCATTTTCTTTTACCATTATCGAACCATTACAAGTATTACAGGATTTAGATGAAAGTCTTGAGGACTTTGACTCGATTTTTGTAAAGGAATATTTTTTCAAAATGCTTCCATGAAGTGTCTTTTCCTTACATGTTCCCTAGCTCCCATTCCAACTGAAAAATTCTTTGGGAGTAAATTTGGACCTTTTTTGGGTTCTAATTGCACTCGTACCAATTTTAATCCAAACTCCCCATCACCAACCGTTTTTTTTCTACAATTAGCAAAGATCCTTCTTCTTCCCCAAAAACATGCCCCCCGTTGGATAAAACAAATTCTTATTTTTCAAGGTACATGAAATATAGTATGTGACACACCCCAACCCAGTTACTTATAATTTAGTTTTAAAGTCAAAGTGAGTAAAACCATAATTGCCTTAACCAAACAATAAACACAAGTATCCTTTTTCAATATCAGCATGAAGCCATAACACTAAAAACTTTTCAAAATTTTAAAGTAATCGTACTTATTCAAACTTGCTCAAAGGATAAGTAGGATTAAATTACCCCTTTTTAATTTGACCAAAATTATGGTTTTACTCATCCCTTTCTAACCCCACCCGACCTCCTAGATTTGGCAGTGACAGTTCATTACCTGAAAAAAACATAACATAGGAATCGTGAGCAAAATAGCTCAGTGAATGCATTACTACTACACTAGTGCATAAAATTAAATGCAATAAGTCGTATCTATGTAACAATATAAAACATCACAACATCTCTTGGCTGTTAATAAACCATAACGTCTCTTGGCTATTAATAATCCATAACATCTCTTGGCTGTTGATAAGCCATAACATCTCTTAGATATTAATAAGCCATAACATCTCTTGGCTATTGATAAGCCATAACATCTCTTGGCTATTTATAAGCCATAACATCTCTTGGATATTAAAAAGCCAAAACATCTCTTGGCTATAATAAACCATAACATCCCTTGGCTGTTGATAAGACATAACATCTCTTGGCTATTAATAAGCCATAACATCTCTTCGTTGTAATAAGCCATAACATCTCTTGGCTGTTGATAAGCCATAACATCTCTTGGCTATTAATAAGCCATAACATCTCTTGGCTATTTATAAGCCATAATATCTCTTGGCTATTAATAAGCCATAACATCTCTTGGCTATTGATAAGTCATAACATCTCTTATAATACATTCACATCATATCCATAATCAACTTAGTAAGTACAACATATCCTAACCATAATCAACTCAATAAGTACAACATATCATATCCATATTCAACTTGGTAAGTACGACATCTCATATTTATAATCAACTCAATAAGTACAACATGTCATTCATAATCATCTCAATAAGTACCACATCTCATATTTATAATCAACTCGGCGTGTACAACAGATAATATCCATAATCATCTCAATAAGTACAACATCTCATATTTATACTCAACTCGGCAAGTACAACATATAATATCCATAATCATCTCAATAAGTACCACATCTCATATTTATAATCAACTCGGCAAGGACAACATATAATATCCATAGTCATCTCAATAAGTACCACATCTCATATTTCTAATCAACTTGGTATATACAACATATAATATCCATAATCATCTCAATAGGTGCAACATCTAATATTAATAGTCAATTCGATAGGTGCAACGTATGACATCCACAACCATCTCAATAATTAAAACCTCTCATATTTATACTTAACTTGGCAAGTACAACATATAATATCCATAATCATCTCGATAAGCACTATATCTCATATTTATAATCAACTCAGCAAGTGCAACGTATGACATCCATAATGATCTCAATAATTACAACCTCTCATATTTATACTCAACTCGGCAAGTACAACATATAATACCCATAATCATCTCAATATGTACCACATCTCATATTTATAGTCAACTCGATAAGTAGAACCTATAATATCCCTAATCATTTCGATAAGTACAACATCTCATGTTTATAATCAACTCAACAAGTACAAAATATGACATCCATAATCATCTCAATAAGTAAAACATCTCATATTTATACTCAACCTTATAATTACAACATATAATATCCATAATCATGTATAAATACATCTTACTAGTGAGTACACTCACCTTGGCCACTTCATGTATTTTTCCCTTGTCTTTTTTCTGGCACTGGTTCAACCAGTTCTTATTCCCTTCCACATATTCATTCTTATAATATTAGTATCATCATAATGATTTTAATAATCCAAAGAAAACTTAACCTTAACCGAATTCATAAGCATCATAGCATCCCATTCTAATCATTTATCATAAATGAAGTCTCGTTCAATTTCATGTTAAAATATTTAACATATCCAATCCATAGCCCAAACATTCTTTAATTTCTTCTTGGTAATACAATTATTATCATATAAGGTTCCCAATATAAAATACAACACATCATTTCAAGTTTCCTAGAGCAAGATGTGTCTAGTTATTTATTACAAATCAAATCTTCCCTATAGACTTTTTTATCGTCCAGTCAACTTCAAAGAATTTTCATAATTTTTCTACATCATAAATAACTTTGATATTTCACCCAACATCCATAAACATATTTAACAATATAAAATTAAAGTTTCATAATTTTTAAGGTTCATTTGCTATGTCAAGCAGACCATCAGACACCTGGTGTGCATACTTACACCTTTGGGGCAGATTTGATACATGAACTTCAAACTATCACCAAAGATTCATTTCTTGGTATTTTCATATAATATTCCTATATGTTATACATATATTAGTCTATTTTAATATCCAACTTGAATTATTCAATTCCAATAAATATACAAAAAGTTATAGGAGTTTGAATACACAGGGTTTGCAATCGAATCAATATACATTATTTACACATTCATCTTTGCTTAAACCCGCATCTATCCATACGTATACCTCAAACACGGATGTTTAGTAAACAAATGATTATTTATATCATTTTAAATCAATAATTCCAGCAATATATAAGATTTACAAGTAGAATTACCTTAGGAATGTTTTAGTAATTTCCTATGGATTTTTCCTCGCCTTTCTCTTCTTAAACTTCCCGTTTCTCTCTCTTCAGTCCAAACTCTATAATGGCTGAGTTTTGGCTGAAGAAGAATTTCCTTTAAAGGTTCTTAAGTTGGCCAAGATTTCCCCCCCTTCCAATCAATGAAATTCATCCATTTGTTATACATATAAGACAAAATACCACTTAACGAATGGACAGATTTGCCCCTGCTTCGTAATTCCAGCATAACTTCTTTCTCAAACCTTTGTTTTACACACCATTTGTTGTGTTACAAACTTAACTCATATATATACAACTATCTAGTTTTCAACTAAAGTCAATTATTATATTATAGTGGCCAAAACTAGTCCCGAACTCGAACATTCCTACCTAAGACTTCACAAATTTGTGTTTGTGACTAATTCAATAGAAGGTAGGATTAGACTAAACACAATAACTTAACATTATATATTATAATAAAACCTTATCCTCATCCCATATGGTAAGCATTATTTAAACATGGTTTATCATAATCATATTCGGGTCGTCACAACCTCCCCCCTAGAAAATTTTGTCCCCGAAATTTAGGGGGAATTTCACTTACCAACAAATTGGGAATACTATTTCCTCATGCCCGACAAATCTTCTCTCATATCATCTTCATTTTATTTATCACTTATGCGTAAGAATAATCATCTAATGATTTCTTATAAATGGAAGTCAATTCCCAGCTCATATATTACTTCATACCTTCATTCTTATGATCCATCCTTATTATCATGTAATACTTCAAATAATAAATATCATATTACAAGACTAGCTTATTATATGCCACCTTCTCATCTTCCATTCAACACCAAATACATGTGTTTGACCCTAACTAATATCCATATCATTTCTGATGTTTAAGAGTATGTTAAATCTCGTCCTTACAATTTCTTAATTTAAATATAGCTTTGCTACTATTCATATATCGAAACTGAACAATCATTCACTCAATGTTTATTCTTAACCAAGATTTCATATTCACCTTCATATATATTATGCAGTCATGCACTATGAACTCAATCTAACTTCTCACTATATTCCCTTTTTCCAAATCATTTGATTGTTCTTTAACTAAACATACAATGACCTTAATAAGTCATTTATCCAACACAATAACTTTACAATCATAATCTTACCCCAATCCTTATTAACATTGTAGTCTTATGAAACATTATTAATACACTCACCTTACTCATTTGGTAACATGGATATTAAACATAACAACACCATTGAAAACTTTAACCACACATACCAACCCCATAATACTTATCTTAACTATTATATGTCGTGTTTCTTTCAAATAACCTATACAAATACATTAACATATCCCCTTACGGTATCTTATATAGAACATTATCCTTAGACATACTTCTTGGTGACTCCGTATAATGTCAATCATATTCATTATATGTCATACTCTTAGTGATAACACATACATACATTGACAAACATAACTCAATATCCACCCAAACCAGGTGTCAACATTCAAACCCGATTAGCATATTTCCTATACTCATACATAGCACATACTCATAAAAGGGCTGTCCAATATTTTTAGACTCCCAACTCTTTAACACTTCGTCTCAACTCTTCTATTCATATAAGCATTTCAAAACATCCCAGGACTAATATTCACTACATATACACATACTATAAAAAATACATCTCAATTCTTATTACTCTTTCCTTCTACTTATCATAATTCAGTATGAACCCATATTCAGATCAATTGTGATATATTGACTAGTAATTGAATTTCAGACAATTTCACATATTAGATTTAAACATATACAACTATTAATCTTCTCACTTCACCTTTACCATGTGAATCTTCATTTGATTCACCCTTTAACAATTTACCATCTCATCCTTTAACGGAATATGGGTTCTCGCACCTCACACTCCCACATAAATGGGCACACACCAAACCATGTCTTAATAAGTGACACTACTCAAGTTTACATATTCCAGTATAAGAAGGTATTACTTCCAATACTTCACAATTTTCGTATACCACATTTTGTCTTTAAAAATTTTCCTTCAATGACATGTTTGTCCATACCACAAATAAAACAATGCAATGATTCATATAAAAATACCTGTATTCGCTGTCATCCCCAAATAAAACTCAACATCTCATTTCCTTTCTTGCAAAATCCTTGCATTTCACATCTTGTACAACAATTTGTATGTATAACTAACAAATGTTAGTCAACAAAAGCCAATTTACTTATGACTCAAAAAAATTTCTACTTCCACTGCCAAATCTAGGCATTCCTCACCCCAGAACCTCTAAAATCTAGGCTCTGATAGCAAGTTGACACACCCCAACCCAGTTACATGTGACGCCCCGCCTAATAAGATACCGGGCGATCACTCCAATATTAAATTAAAACAGGAGTCTCATATGGATCATTCTTAGCATCACTGTCGAAAATCCATTTAATTACTAATAATCTATTAGGCTATAGTCAAAAAAACATTTACTTAACTACTCTTTTTAAACAATTATAAATAAAACATACACACAGTTAATGCGTAGATGAAACTGAAAGGAAAATGAAATGAAATAAAATAACCGAACACTTGGTTCAAATTATACAACCACATCGAATGATATTCTAAAAGAATAAATAAATGAAATTGGACCATTGGCCCGAATATTTATACAGTACCTCCTATCCAGAGTACAAGAATGGAAGCGGCTATTAAAAACTTGCACTCATCCACAACTGCAGCAGCTGATGTCTGACCAAATGGAAGTGCCATCCAGGCGTCCCTGTGTCTGGAAACCTGTATAATATATATATAGAAAGAAAGGAAAAGTAGATAAACGGGTCAGAGCCCGAGTTTTGAAAATATTTAGCAAGCGCATAAATGCCTTATTTTTTGAAAAAAGGTTTTATCTCATATTTAAGTTTGGTATCACACTCCCATGAGATACCCCTCACCTCTCCACTAATAGTGCACTCCTAGCGCATCCCTCTAAACATCCTAGTCAAGCTACCCTGCTAAACTAGTCTATCACCCAACCACTATCAACCCTAGATAGTCCAAGTAATGTACTAAGGGCTAAACTTCTCCGCAGTCTCAACTCTATGCCATGTTCGTGCGTGGGGTGTCTCGCATAAAGAAATCCAAACAAGGAACCCCCCCGATACACTACTATGCGGTACGGTCGATCGTCAAGATCCGCCAGTCCCTCAGTACAGAAAGATATATATAAATATATATACCATAAGAATTTATAATATTAGAGCACTAAGGATAAAACTTCTCCCCAGTCTCAACACTTTGCCATATTCGTGCGTGGGGTGTCTCGCAAAGAGAATTTCAAACAAGGAACCCCCCGATACACTACTATGCGACAAGGTCGATCGTCGGGATCCATTAGACCCTCGGTACTCGATTCATCCATATATATTCATCTTACCATAAACATCCGGATCTATCTCCCGGACTGAGAGTTCATATATCAAGTATTTATCAATAATTTCATTTTCTCAAAACTTCCCATTTCCCTATTTATACTCAGGAAATGTAAATATAAAAGCCAATTCATTATCATGAATTGCTTTAACCAATCATATACTTTTTAAAAGCCAGTTTTATTATCATAAAAATGCTTTTCCGTTTTATATCATCCCATTTCCCTTTTTACACTCAGGAAATGTATTCAAAGCCATTTTCATTATCATAAAAATGCTTTGATCAATCATATGCTTCCACATCCCTTCTTCCATCCGGGAGTGTTACCGAAGCCAAACCTTTATCCTATTTCCCTTTTTATACTCAGGAAATGTAAATATAAAGCCAATTTATTATCATAAATTGCTTTAATAAAACTAAGACCGCCCCTCCGGATTTTCCCACTGGACGCGCCCCTAAATGGCTATCATCTTCCAGGGCCGATCTATACAGGACAACCTGGGAACCTACCAACGTCGGTAAGCGGCCATATGCCTGCGGGATAGTCATGACCACACCCAGAATCACCTAACCAGTGAAGTATAAATAATCTCCCATATGGCCTATAGGACTATAGCCACCCTGCATTCATTAGCCAGGGGCATCACCATAACGCACACAACTTCCCTTATGATAGAGATTTAGGGAGGTGTGTAACCATAATTTTATTAATTATGAAAATTATTTACCTTTTTCCCATTTTGAAAATATTCATATTTTATTTTCAAAATCATTAACATCATATCATATATATACTTTAATCACATAGTATATACATAAACCATAAATTCCTCCCTGAATATATAAATGGCCATAATTTCCAATCTCATCTAGCAATGACCAATAATTTCAAAGATTCTCTTAGAGAATCATAATCATGCATTCATATACGCATGATACTAAACCCAAGTATTTCCTCACTTTGATAAGTAATAAATACCTCAATACCCTCTACGGGTTTATAGGATATCTCCAATTATACCACTTTACACTAATTGAATATATATATCTATATTCTCAATTTCATCCTAATCACCTCATAGGATTTGCCCTACACCAATCCAAGGCATTATCTTTCCTCTAAAGGTTTATTAACCCTTGAAACCATCATTTAGGAGTCCTGAATTCATAACTAGGAACCCCCATATAAAACCCCAAATTACAATTTAACTCCCCATAATCTTAAGGTGAGAAAACTGGCAATTTTGACCACTGCAAATCGATTCGGGTGGGCGAATCGATTCGGCCCCCAATCCGAATCGATTCGAAAAGTGTTCTGCAAACAGGTCCTTAATGGAGAATTGATTCGGTCTAAATCTGAATCAATTCGGCCCGCTGCAGAAACCCATATTCCCTTAGGCGAATCGATTCGGCCTAGACCCAAATCGATTCGGCCTGTTCGAGAGGCACTGTTTGGGCAATTTTTCATTCTCCAAAATACCCAAAATTCAATCCAATATCCATTTAAATCATAACTTGGAGTTATTCCTACAAAAACAAAGTTTTTAATATCTCCTCAAATTATTTAGAGGTCCTAACAATCCTTTTGAGAACCCCTAATATTTATCTCCAATGAGTTACAACTAGTGAATTCAATATCGGACAACTTTCCGTAGAAAAATCACTATAAATCGAAAAAAAATTAGAAAAATACACGGTTGGCGCCCACGTGACCGCGTCTAAGAGATCTACAAATTTTATTTTTTGACCAAGAGCCGAATTGATTCTATCCTAGGCCGAATCGATTCGGCAAGGACGCAGGTCACTGTTCATCGTCTTCTCCGAGACGGTTTTGGCCATTAAAGCTTCTTCCAAGCTTTTATCGCCTCACCCAACGTCCTACAACCTCAACCAACTACAAATACACATATATTAAGGGTTCTAAACATCCTAGAACCCTAAACCACCAAATAATTTAGGTTAAAACCTAAGTTTCTCCAATCATCCAATTTTAGGGGTTTATTCGTTTTAACTCCCGAAAACCCGTTTTATCCACGAATACCCAACCCAAAATCTTTAGGGTTTAATTATACCAAACTAAGGTATGAGATATTTATGCAAAAATTGAAATAAAGCAAGTAAACACTTGCCTCGTGGATAAAATTCGATGTCCTCGAGTCGAATTCGGCGGAGTTGGCCTGAGATCTCCATTTCTTTCGTCTTTTCTCTCCTCCTCTCTCTCTTCTCTCTCTTTTCTTTATTTCCTTTCTCTTTTTCTCCCTCTCCCTCTCTTTATAAAGAAACAAAAAGGTTTATACCCCTTAAAACCCAAAAACGACTCGTTTACCCAATTACGAGTTACTTTTACCTCTAAAATTACCCGAAACTCAATTTCGACAATCGCACACTCTTTTCCGACTATCTCGGCCATTTCGAGAATCACGGCGCAGTCGAAATTTCCATCCGAGGTACTTGACCGCAAATCACTATTCCAACCCAAAATAAATAAATGCGTGTTTTCCAATTAAAAATCTTACCTCGTGTCGCTTCACTCAATGGCGACATATAATTAAAATATTTAGACCTATATAGTCCCAAAAATAATCACAACATCCTTCGAAAATCATTTAATCCTCGAAAATCCCAAAAATTACAATTTAGGGTAATTTCCCAAATTCCAATTTATAATTAATTATGGAATTTAATCGTCTCCAAAAGGACGGGTTGTTACATACTCCCCCCCTTACAACGGAATTGCGTCATCGAAATTAAGAAACATACTACACCGCCAATCCATAGGATCACTCCCAATCTTTATACCTCAAAGGGAATGACACTAACCAAAATGGTTCCCAACCATATACAATACGACTTCCACAGTCGTAAAGTGACTCCAACATCGTCACATCGCACCCATCCTTTATAGTGCCTAACGGCATAAACTTCAAATTTATATACTACGCCCCTTCTATTTCAGGCGGTATATAAACCAACATTACTAAGGTGCCCATACACCTTTCTAACCTTTGCACATCTGCACATCCATAGTGAACGTCTGACACGTAACACTCTGTCCCAATAAGGGTCTCCTTTCCTTGGTGTAATACTCACACATGGGTCCTCCCAACCCAAGAAATTCAATTCTCCTAACCTCGGCGCCACTAACACTGTCGAACTTACGTCCTAATAATACTAAGGTCTATACGATGTCCTACCTACGCAGAACGAATATAATCCTAAGTATGTCCCTAGTACCCAAGGCCTCTCTTAACTCCCGATAATTGCTTGGTTTCATGCGTGGGACGTCTCGCCAAGGCAAAATCCAAACAAGGAACCCTCCGGTTACACTACTCCCTCGCGTAGTCGGTCATCGAGATATAGCGACCTAAGGCACACCAGCGGGACGTCCTAAATACTGCCTACGCTAAACTATGAACGCATTTCTACTATCTTATCCTTCCGCCCATACGGAAGGAAACCTAACCAATCGAAGTGCCCACTTTCTATAGAAAGTGTCACAAATATAATACCAAAAATTTATCTTCTCAAAATCTGCCTTTTCATTAAGGCTGGTTATTATCCTCAAATCAATTTCTCTAAGTCCAACCTCATCCACCCACTTGTGGCGAGGGGAGCACTTTAGTGCTTTTCCATAGCACCATATCTCCATAAGTAAATCATCATCATGTGGCTCATAGCCTATAGTAGTTCATCCACACTATAAGACCTTTCCACAAAACCAAAATCCTTGTATCCTATAACAACTCCCCACTCCCGACGCCGTTAAGAGTCATGTGTGGAGTGTCTTGCAAAGCGAAATCCAAACAAGGAACCCCTCCACACATTAACCCTTGACTTCGTTGGTTATGGAGTTCCGTTATTTCAACATGAAACCGGGATATCCCTATCCCCTAATCGAACAAAAAGGTGGTCTGAACTCCTATCTCTAACTAAGAGTCATACCCCCCTGCGCTCGCACTCATTTTTAAGTCCTTGTGCAAATAGTAATGAGATTTATCTTCAACTTAACACAAATCCTACAGCCTTAAATCCTATACATAAGGTCGCCATATACCCAAATCATGATAAGGAGACCTCTACTGATTGAAGTTTCGTATACCCATAATAAATAGGGTGAACTCAACCTATATCTAGGGGAGACACTGCAACAACAACCCGTTCCCTCTAGGAACCATGTACACGATAGTCTTGCCATCATTAGCCTGCTATCGCTCCGAAAGTACCAATACATATATACTCACCATAATACCATACTCGTATAAACATATAGAATGAGTATCCCAAACTAGATATATATATTTACAATATATCAACACCCACCTTTATGGCGAATGAAGGAAAATAAAATTCCGCTATCGCGGAAAACACATAAACATACATGATATTATGTTATCGTGACCGCCATAACTCAAATTACACACACGTGTCTAGGGCTAACTAATATCGCTACTTTATCTAGCCACGCCAAATATACCTCCTCGATTGAGGTAAAACTCATAATAACCACTTTACCCTGCTCCTTACAATCATCTTACTAGTCCTCATAACTTTTCTGTTAGAAGGAAATTCCACTACAATCTTCAACCTTATAGCTCCAACTAAGCCCCACCTCCTGCCGCCATCCAAGCCCCACAAACCATTCTCAAATGAACGCGCAAAAGATTTCTATAATTTCATAATATGGCAGGAGAACGAAATCTCACAAGAGAAATCAACAATCCTAATCATAACGCTTTATAACAAATGAGAGTAACGCTGAAAGCATAGTACGTCCGTACAGATTCCTAAGGACACTAGAACCTGATGCTCTGATACCATCTGTGACACCCCGCCTAATAAGATACCGGGCGATCACTCCAATATTAAATTAAAACAGGAGTCTCATATGGATCATTCTTAGCATCATTGTCGAAAATCCATTTAATTACTAATAACCTATTAGGCTGTCGTCAAAAAAACTTTTACTTAAATACTCTTTTTAAACAATTATAAATAAAACATACACACAGTTTATGCATAGATGAAACTGAAAGGAAAATGAAATGAAATAAAATAACCGAACACTTGTTTCAAATTATGCAACCATATCGAATGATGCTCTAAAAGAATAAATAAATGCAATTGGACCATTGGCCCGGATATTTAAACAGTACCTCCTATCTAGAGTACAAGAATGGAAGCGACTATCAAAAACCTGCACGCATCCACAGCTGCTGCAGCTGACGTCTGACCAGAAGAAAGTGCCATCCAGACGTCCCTGTGTCTGGACACCTATATAATATATATATATATATATATATATATATATATATATATATATATATATATATATATATATATATATATAGAGAGAGAGAGAGAGAGAGAGAGAGAGAGAGAGAGAGCAAGAAAGGAAAAGTAGATAAACGGGTCAGAGCCCGAGTTTTGAAAATATTTAGCAAGCGCATAAATGCCTTATTTTTTGAAAAAAGGTTTTATCTCATATTTAAGTTTGGTATCGCACTCCCATGAGATACCCCTCACCTCTCCACTAATAGTGCACTCCTAGCGCATCCCTCTAAACATCCTAGTCATGCTACCCTGCTAAACTAGTCTATCACCCAACCACTATCAACCCTAGATAGTCCAAGTAATGTACTAAGGGATAAACTTCTCCCCAGTCTCAACGCTATGCCATGTTTGTGCGTGGGGTGTCTCGCAAAGAGAAATCCAAACAAGGAACCCCACCGATACACTACTATGAGGCAAGGTCGATCGTCGAGATCCGCCAGTCCCTCAGTACAGAAAGATATATATAAATATATATACCATAAGAATTTATAATATTAGAGCACTAAGGATAAAACTTCTCCCCAGTCTCAACACTTTGCCATATTCGTGCATGGGGTGTGTCGCAAAGCGAAATCCAAACAAGGAACCCCCCGATACACTACTACGCAGCAAGGTCGATCGTCGGGATCCATTAGACCCTCGGTACTCGATTCATCCATATATATTCATCTTACCATAAACATCCGGATCTATCTCCCGGACTGAGAATATCAAGTATTTATCAATAGTTTCATTTTCTCAAAACTTTCCATTTCCCTTTTTATACTCAGGAAATGTAAATATAAAAGCCAATTCATTATCATGAATTGCTTTAACCAATCATATACTTTTTAAAAGCCAGTTTTATTATCATAAAAATGCTTTTCCGTTTTATATCATCCCATTTCCCTTTTTACACTCAGGAAATGTATTCAAAGCCATTTTCATTATCATAAAAATGCTTTGATCAATCATATGCTTCCACGTCCCTTCTTCCATCCGGGAGTGTTACCGAAGCCAAACCTTTATCCCATTTCCCTTTTTATACTCAGGAAATGTAAATATAAAGCCAATTTATTATCATAAATTGCTTTAATAAAACTAAGACCGCCCCTCCGGGGTTTCCCACTGGACGCGCCCCTAAATGGCTATCATCTTCCAGGGCCGATCTATACAAGACAACCTGGGAACCTACCAACGTCGGTAAGCGGCCATATGCCTGCGGGATAGTCATGACCACACCCAGAATCACCTAACCAGTGAAGTATAAATAATCGCCCATATGGCCTATAGGACTATAGCCACCCTGCATTCATTAGCCAGGGGCATCACCATAACGCACGCAACTTCCCTTATGATAGCGATTTAGGGAGGTGTGTAACCATAATTTTATTAATTATGAAAATCATTTACCTTTTTCCCATTTTGAAAATATTCATATTTTATTTTCAAAATCATTAACATCATATCATATATATACTTTAATCACATAGTATATACATATACCATATATTCCTCCCTGAATATTTAAATGGCCATAATTTCCAATCTCATCTAGCGATGACGAAAAATCCCAAAGATTCTTTTAGATAATCATAATCATGCATTCATATACGTATGATACTAAACCCAAGTATTTCCTCACTTTGATAAGTAATAAATACCTCAATACCCTCTACGGGTTTATAGGATATCTCCAATTATACCACTTTACACTAATTGAATATATATATCTATATTCTCAATTTCATCCTAATCACCTCAAAGGATTTGCCCTACACCAATCCAAGGCATTCTCTTTCATCTAAAGGTTTATTAACCCTAAAAACCATCATTTAGGAGTCCTGAATTCATAACTAGGAACCCCCATATAAAACCCCAAATTATAATTTAACTCCCCATACTCTTAAGGGGAGAAAACTGGCAATTATGACCAAAGCGAATCGATTCGGGTGGGCGAATCGATTCGGCCCCCAATCCGAATCGATTCGGAAAGTTTTCTGCAAACAGGTCCTTAATGGAGAATCGATTCGGTCTAAATCTGAATCGATTCGGCCCGCTGCAGAAACCCAGATCCCCTTAGGCGAATCGATTCGTCCTAGACTCGAATCGATTCGGCCTGTTCGAGGGGCACTGTTTGGGCAATTTTTCAATCTCTAAAATACCCAAAATTCAATCCAATCTCCATTTAAATCATAACTTGGAGTTATTCCTACAAAATTAAAGTTTTTAATATCTCCTGAAATTCTTTAGAGGTCCTAACAATCCTTTTGAGAACCCCTAATATTTATCTCCAATGAGTTACAACTAGTGAATTCAATATCGGACAACTTTCCGTAGAAAAATCACTATAAATCCAAAAAAAATTAGAAAAATACGCGGTCGGTGCCCACACGACCGCGTCTAAGAGATCTAAAAATTTTCATTTTTGACCAAGAGCCGAATCGATTCGTTCCTAGGCCGAATAGATTCAGCAAGGACTCAAGTCACTCTTCATCGTCTTCTCCGAGACAGTTTCGGCCATTAAAGATTCTTCCAAGCTTTTGTCTCGTCACACAATGTCCTACAACCTCAACCAACTACAGATACACATATATTAAGGGTTCTAAACATCCTAGAACCCTAAACCACCCAATAATTTAGGTTAAAACCTAAGTTTCTCCAATTATCCAATTTTAGGGGTTTATTCGTTTTAACTCCCGAAAACCCGTTTTATCCACGAATACCCAACCCAAAATCTTTAGGGTTTAATTATACCAAACTAAGGTATGAGATATTTATGCAAAAATTGAAATAAATCAAGTAAACACTTGCCTCGTGGATAAAATTCGATGTCCTCGAGTCGAATCTGGCGGAGTTGGCCCGAGATCTCCATTTCCCTCCTCTTTTCTCTCCTCCTCTCTCTCTTATCTCTATTTTCTTTCTTTCCTTTCTCGTTTTCTCCCTCTCCCTCTCTTTATAAAGAAAGAAAAAGGGTTATACCCCTTAAAACCCAAAAATGACTCGTTTACCCAATTACGAGTTACTTTTACCTCTAAAATTACCCGAAACTCAATTTCGACAATCGCACACTCTTTTCCGACTATCTCGGCCATTCCGAGAATCACGGCGCAGTTGAAATTTCCATCCGAGGTACTTGACCGCAAATCACTATTCTAACCCAAAATAAATTAATGCTAGTTTTCCAATTAAAAATCTTACCTCGTGTCGCTTTACTCAATGACGACATATAATTAAAATATTTCGACCTATATAGTCCCAAAAATAATCACAACATCCTTCAAAAATCATTTAATCCTCAAAAATCCCAAAAATTACTATTTAGGGAAATTTCCCAAATTCCAATTTATAATTAATTATGGAATTTAATCGTCTCCAAAAGGACGGGTTGTTACATTACTTATAATTTAGTTTGAAAGTCAAAGTGAGTCAAACCATAATTGCCTTAACCAAATAATAAACACAAGTATCCTTTTTCAATATCAACATGAAGCCATAACACTAAAAACTTTTCAAAATTTTAAAGTAATCGTACTTATTCAAATTTGCTCAAAGGGTAAGTAGGATTAAATTACCCCTTTTTAATTTGACCAAAATTATGGTTTTACGCATCCCTTGCTAACCCCACCTGACCTCCTAGATTTAGCAGTGACATTTCATTACCTGAAAGAAAACATAACATAGGAATCGTGAGCAAAATAGCTCAGTGAATTCATTACTACTACAGTAGTGCATAAAATTAAATGCAATAAGTCGTATCTATGTAACAATATAAAACATCACAACATCTCTTGGCTGTTAATAAGCCATAACATCTCTTGTATGTTAATAAGCCATAACATCTCTTGGCTATTAATAAGCCACAACATCTCTTGGTTGTTGATAAGCCATAACATCTCTTGGCTATTGATAAGCCATAACATCTCTTAGCTGTTGATAAGCCATAACATCTCTTGGCTATTAATAAGCCATAACATCTCTTGGCTATAAGAAGCCATACCATGTCTTGGTTGTTGATAAGACATAACATCTCTTGGCTATTAATAAGCCATATCATCTCTTGGCTATTAATAAATCATAACATCTCTTAGCTATAATAAGCCATAACATCTCTTGGCCGTTGATAAGCCATAACATCTCTTGGCTATTAATAAGCCATAACATCTCTTGGCTATTAATAATCCATAACATCTCTTGGCTGTTGATAAGCCATAACATCTCTTATAAAACATTCACATCATATCCATAATCAACTCAGTAAGTACGATATATCCTAACCATAATCAACTCAATAAGTACAACATATCATATCCATATTCAACTTGGTAAGTATGACATCTCATATTTATAATCAACTCAGTAAGTACAACATGTAACTTCCATAATCATCTCAATAAGTACCACATCTCATATTTATAATCAACTCGGTGTGTACAACATATAATATCCATAATCATCTCAACAAGTACAACATCTCATATTTATACTCAACTCGGCAAGTACAACATATAATATCCATAATCATCTCAATAAGTACCACATCTCATATTTATAATCAACTCGGCAAGTACAACATATAATATCCATAGTCATCTCAATAAGTATCACATCTCATATTTATAATCAACTTGGTATGTACAACATATAATATCCATAATCATCTCAATAAGTACAACATCTCATATTTATAATCAATTCGGCAAGTGCAACGTATGACATCCATAATCATCTCAATAATTACAACCTCTCATATTTATACTCAACTCGGTAAGTACAACATATAATATCCATAATCATCTCGATAAGTACCATATCTTATATTTATAATCAACCTAGCAAGTGCAACGCATGACATCCATAATCATCTCAATAATTACAACCACTCATATTTATACTCAACTCGGCAAGTACAACATATAATATCCATAATCATCTCAATAAGTACCACATCTCATATTTATAATCAACTCGGTAAGTACAACCTATAATATCCATAATCATTTCGATAAGTACAACATCTCATATTTATAATCAACTCAATAAGTACAAAATATGACATCCATAATCATCTCAATAAGTAAAACATCTCATATTTATACTCAACCCGACAAGTGCAACATATAATATCCATAATCATGTATAAATACATCTTACTAGTGAGGGCACTCACCTTGGACACTTCATGTGTTTTCCCTTGTCTTTTTCTGGCACTGGTTCAACCAGTTCTTATTCCCTTCCACATTTTCATTCTTATAATATTAGTATCATCATAATGATTTTAATAATCCAAAGAAAACATAACCTTAACCGAATTCATAAGCATCATAGCATCCCATTCTAATCATTTATCATAATTGAAGTCTCATTCAATTTCATGTTAAAATATTTAACATATCCAATCCATAGCCCAAACATTCTTTAATTTCTTCTTGCTAATAAAATTCTTATCATATAAGGTTGCCAATATAAAATACAACACATCATTTCAAGTTTCCTAGAGCAAGATGTGTCCATTTCTTTATTACAAATCAAATCTGCCCTATAGACTCTTTTATCGTCCACTCAACTTCAAAGAATTTTCATAATTTTTCTAAATCATAAATTACTTTGAAATTTCACTCAACATCCATAAATATATTGGACATCAAAAAATTAAAGTTTCATAATTTTTAAGGTTCATTTGCTATGTCAAGAAAAACATTGAACACCTGGTGTGCATACTTACACCTTTGGGGCAGATTTGATACATGAACTTCAAACTATCACCAAAGATTTATTTCTTTGTATTTTCACATAGTATTCGTATATGTTATACATATATAAGTCTATTTTTATATCCAACTTGAATTATTCAATTCCAATAAATATACAAAAAGTTATAGGAGTTTGAATGCACAGGGTTTGCAATCGAATCAATATACATGATTTACACATTCAACTTTGCTTAAACCCGCATCTATCCATATGTATACCTCAAAACACGGATATTTACTAAACAACTGATTATTTATATCATTTTAAATCAATAATTTGAACAATATACAAGATTTACAAGTAGAATTACCTTAGGGATTTTTTCGTAATTTCCTATGGATTTTTCTCCAATTTTTCCTCGCCTTTCTCTTCTTAAACATCCCGTTTCTCTCTCTTCAGGCCAAAGTCTATAATGGCTGAGTTTTGGCTGAAGAAGAAGTTCGTTTCAAAGGTCTTAAGTCGGCTAAGCTTGCCCCCCCTCCAACCAATGAAATTCATCCATTTGTTATACATATAAGACAAAATACCACTTAACGAATGGATAGATTTTTCCCTGCTTCGTAAATCCAGCATAACTTCTTTCTTGGACCTCTGTTTTACACACCATTTATTGTATTACAAACTTAACTCATATATATACAAATTTGTGTTTGTGACTAATTCAATATTTCATAAGTTATGAAGGTAGGATTAGACTAAACACAATAACTTAACATTATATATTATAATAACACATTATCCTCATCCCATATGGTAAGCATGATTTAAACATGCTTTATCATAATCATATTCGGGTCGTCACTGTAGGAGCCTCCCATTAATTCCCAAACTCAACATGTTGTGTGGTTGGACCGTGAAATTTGTTTCAATTCTTATTTATAGTAAAGTAGTGGTTAAAATTTTAATTTTGCATTGTTATTTTTTCTTTTTTCTTTTTATCTTATGTAATTAGTTAATTTTTTTATGTTCTTTTGTTATGATTAGTTCTAACATTTTGTAAGGACATAATTTTATAAACGTCCGGGTAGAATATAGAAATTTTTTATTTTCCCTAGATCACAGTTTGTATGTCGAATACCGCTACATTCGGCACGTCATCACGATCATCCACGACGGCCTTTATCCGAATCCAAGCATCCTTCATCTTCACACATGCATCATGAGACATGCGACGTGCTGCTCAACCGTTTCCCACTACTCCACGACGCATTATCAGTATAATTATTTATTGGAGTTGCTTATATTTGCATAAATATTTGGTTTTTTTTTTAGAA
Source organism: Sambucus nigra (assembly GCA_949130495.1). NCBI lineage: Eukaryota > Viridiplantae > Streptophyta > Magnoliopsida > Dipsacales > Adoxaceae > Sambucus > Sambucus nigra. The sequence continues at coordinate 530,577,699 of OX422208.1, forward strand.
AATATTTTTTGAAGTCTAAATTATTTTTTATGAATTACTGAAATTTTTCTATGTAGAAGCGGACTTTTTTTATAAGGCGTGCTCGTTCAAACGAGATTGCACCGTCGTTCGAGTGACATCGCATGTCACGCGAACTCGTTCGAACGACACGTGTCCTCGTTCGAGCGATAGGCCTACGTCGTTCGAACGCTGTCTCGATTTTTGTGTCACTTTTTATCACCACTACTTGATGGTCAAAATCCTTTTCCAGCATGTTGAGCAAAAACCGGCCCAAAATCTGCCCTCTTTTGATATTGTTGTTTTTAGGCTATTATGCCTCTTTATAAAAGGAAAAATCTCTCCCATTCATTTTGTGCATTTCATAAACCTTAAAGAGGTTAATTTTACTTATCTAGATTATTTTGTGGAGAAGACGGTCCCTTCTTCATTACTGCCCATCTTGAGTTCTTGCGGGATATTCCAGCCAACGACATCGGAACCCACACATACGGGTATTTTGTATGTCACACTTATTTCATTATAATCCATGTAACCGTTTTTGCATATTATAGTGAAAATAAATTGTTTTGCCCTGCGGGGATTTTTTCTGATATTCTGTGTCACATGATTTATATATTTATGGTTTGACACAAGTAAACACGTAGGTGCATGTTTTTAGGATTTAATTGAAAAACTGTGTTTAATTAAATAATTTCTTAATTTGAACATAAAGCGCACTCTTCAAATATGGTAGTGGGTGCTCTAGACATATGACAGGTGATATCTCATTCTTTACCTACCTAGAGGATTATAAGGAAAGTAGAATCACCTTTGGAGACAGGAGCAAGTCTAGCATCGTAGGACAAGGTACAGTAGTGTTACTAGGATTTCCTAAGCTAGAGAATGTTTTGTATGTCAAAGGTTTGAAGGAAAACCTTCTCAGCATTAGCCAACTATGTGACATTGACTTTGTCGTAAAGTTTGACGGGACGCATGTAATGTCTATAATCACGCCGGTAAGCTTTTAGTGCAAGGAGTGAGGAAAAAAGATAATTGCTATGGGACTGTGCCCACATCCTCACTTGTCTGCAACAACATCACAATCACTCCCTTGGATTTGTGGCATCGACGTCTAGGTCATATGAACGTTAGAGATTTGACACATTTAGCTAAAAAGGACCTAGTACGTGGCTTACCATCTCTTGGAAAGTCAATTTTCACGGTTTGTGGACCCTGTCAGTTGGGAAAATAAATCCATAGCCCCTACTGGAAGTTGCAGTCCATTACCACCTCCCGTGTGCTTGAGTTGATTCAAATGGATCTTATGGGTACTACTCGTACTGAGAGTTTGGGTGGTAAGAGTTATATCCTCGTGATGGTAGATGATTTCTCCAGATATTCGATTATTGGTTTTCTGAGAGAGAAATCCGATGCTGTAGAGTTTTTAATGACCAAGTGTCGTGTCCTGCAAAATCAACACGGAGTCACTATTAACAGGATACGTAGTGACAACAACATGAAATTTAAGGAAGCAAAGGTAGATCTTTACTGTGACAGACTAGGAATTAAACATGAGTTTTCTGTTGTGAAGACTCCTCAGTAAAATGGGATTGTTAAGAGAAAGAATAGGACGATTCAAGAAATGGCTAGATCTATGCTTCTAGGTCGTAAGGTTGCTAAGAGATTTTGGGCAGAGGCAGTGTCTACTACATGCCATAGGGTGAATAGGGTTTACCTGCGTCCACACACTCTTAAGACACCTTATGAATTGTGGACTGGAAAGAAACCCAATCTTGCATATTTTCGTGTCTTTGGGAGTAAATGATACATCCTACGGGATAGAGAGCAATTAGGAAGGTTTGACTCCCGGAGCGATGAGGGAATATTTCTAGGATAATCATCAAATAGTAGAGCATACCGGGTGTTTAAACTGAAGAGCTCTAAGGTTATGGAGTCAATAAACGTCACCGTGAAAGATGACGACCCTTCGGTGTTTATTAATCCTAGCCTTCAGTGTGAGGATGAGGACTTTTCTAGCAGCGATTTACTTGTCCCTCACCCACACTCTGTGGACCCTACTCCTGTGTTAGGGGACACACCTATTTCGGTTCGCAAGAGTCATGATCCATCTGCCATTATTGGCGATCCCACTCTAGGGGTCAAGACTCGTGCTCAGCTAGAGAACGTTGTTAGTCATTTTTGCTACACGTCCACAGTCGAGCCCAAGAATAATAAAGAAGCACTCAAGGATGAATACTGGATATCTTCCATGAAGGATGAGTTGCTTAAGGTTAAAAAGAATAATGTCTGGGAACTTGTCCCCTGACCTCGTGGGACTAATGTGATAGGTACTAAGTGGATTTTCAAGAATAAAATGGATGAAAATGGTACCATAATCATAAATAAGGCTAGGTTGGTCACTCAAGGCTATACACAGATTGAGGGTGTAGACTTTGGGGAGACATTTGCTCCTATTGCGAGGCTTGAGTCCGTCTGCTTACTACTCGCCATCGCATGTCATCTGCGCTTTAAGTTATATCAGATGTATGTCAAGAGTGCTTTTCTAAATGGCATTCTACAGGAAGAGGTTTATGTGGTACAACCAAAAGGGTTTAAAGACCCTAAGCACTCGGAGCACGTCTACTATCCGAGGAAAGTCTTGTATGGTTTGAAGCAAGCACCCTGTTCTTGGTACGAGAGGCTTACTTCCAATCTCTTAGCTCGTGGCTTCAAGAGAGGGGGAGTTGATATGACGCTGTTTGTTAGGAGAGATGATGGTGCTATTTTGGTTGCCCAGGTCTATGTGGATGGCATAGTCTTTAGATCCACATGCTCCCAGCATGCTCACCACTTTGAGGAGGAGTTGAAAAGTGAGTTTGAGATGAGCATGGTAGGTGAGCTTACTTTCTTCCTTGGTCTCCAGGTTCGTTAGCTAGAGGATAGAATGTTCATCTCCCAATCCAAGTATGCTAGAGACCTAGTGAAGAAATTTGGTTTAGACTCCACTAAGCATGCTCGTACGCCTATGAGTACTTCTATCAAGCTTAGTAAGGACACTTTAGGCAAGGACGTAGAGCAAACATTATATCGTAGTATGATAGGTAGTCTTATCTACTTGATTGCCAGTCGTCCTGACATAGCCTTTAGTGTTGGAGTCTGTGCGCGATATCAGGTGTCCCCTAAAGAGTCACACTTACTCGCTCTAAAATGTAATATCAAATACGTGAGTGGGACTCTCTCATACTGTATTTGGTATTCCTTTGATACCGATGATCGTTTGTCCGCCTATTCAGATGCCGAAAGGGCCGGCGATGTAGATGGATGTAAGAGCACTTCCGGTGGGTGTTTCTATTTTGGTTCAGCTCTTATCTCCTAGTTGAGCAAGAAGAAAAACTCCATCTCTTTGTCCACTGCGGAGGCTGAGTACATCGCCGCCGGGAGTTGTTGCACGCAACTCTTTTGGATGAAACAGATGCTGTAGGATTATGGAATTTCACAGGACATCATGGCCATTTCCTATGATAACACGAGCACGATACACATATCCCACAATCCAGTCCAGCATTCGCTCACAAAGAACATCAGGATACGCGAGCACTTTATACGACAACTAGTTGAGGAGAAAGTCGTATCCCTGAGTTACGTACCCACCGACTATCACTTAGCCAATATTTTCACAAAACCTTTAGATGCCCTTAGATTTGAGAGTCTTAGGAAGTCTTTAGGGATTTTCACAGGTGACTGAGGGGTTTATCCGTGTCTAGTATAGGATGATTTGTCATGTTCATATCATATGATTCCTATTGCTAGTTTGTATCATGTGTATTATTGTTATTTATATTTAAAAAAAATCCAAAAAGGTTTTCTTTTTATAAAAATTTTAGAAAAACACAAAAAGATTTTTGTATTTTACCCTTATTATGGATGAGCATTTAAGATAGACGAGTGACAAATTTCATTCCACTTATCCATGTAACTGTTTGATAGTAATTTGAGACGCTACATTATTGCATCCATGTGCTTTACATTGTTTGGAGTCTTTGAGATGTGATTAGTGATATTTTTCTACATATTTGGCTCCTTATCTCCTTTATTGAACACATGCACGATTTTATTTGATTATTGTACTTGTCTATCACATATTGGCTTGAGTGTTTTCATCTCATGTCTGTCTATACAACGAACCTTATGAGATAAAACTTGACAAGATTCGAATGCATGTAAAAACCGTTTGGTGAGATTATGTGGTATTTTAAAATGGTGAAGGGCTATGAAAGGTAATTATCTATCCTTTGCGATTAAGCCACCGTTATATCGGACCTAAAACATTGAGGAATTTTATTATTAGGGGTCCAAAAAGGTTAATAGAGCCCGAAAAATTTAAAGGTAATAAAGAGCAATACATGCCAAATATGGGCCATTAGGTTTCACCATCAATTCTCAAAAGTTTGAGAATTTAGATCACCTCTATTCAAAATATAAATCTGAGGGAGTTTAGTTGGAGAATTTAACGGGTTTGCACTTCCTTGAAAATCCTGAAAAGGCATTAAATCGTTTTGGACGTTATTAGTGTGGAAATCACTTTGAGATTTGATTTGCTGATTTGATTGAATCAATGTCTCATATTTCCATCTTTTTACACCTAAGGAAGACATTGAGTTCATTTGTTAGGAGTATCCGATATTCATCATGCACATATGTCATGTTTGTATGCATTGATTTTCCTATCGAATTTGTTCACACCCCTAGATTTACGCTATCATCGACTTGGTTATTTTTGTGTTCTTTCATGGTGTTCTTCTTTGTTGTATATTTTGTGTAAAAATTTTGAAAAATTCAAATATAGAAGATTTTTTTTACATTTCCCATATCCTTTGTTGTATATTTTGGGTAAAAAAAAGAAAAAAGGGAAAAAGTTTGAAAAATTCAAAAAAAAAAAAGAGAAGATTTTTTGTTTTGTTTTGACATTCTCCATATTTGTACTTCTCATATCTGTCTATTTGGAGACATCATAAAAAGGGGGAGAATGAATTATGGGGGAGATTCTTGTTGATTTATTTATGATTTGCTTAAAGCTTAATTGATCTTTGATTTTTGCATAACATTATATTTCAAACTGTTGCGTGCCACGGGTATCTGCTTTATCTCATGTGTGTAGGTACAAAGTTGATATCTATTGGATTGCACACCCTGATGAGAAAAACTTTGGGAGTTTCTGAAGTGTTGAATATTTGAAAATGTTGAAGTTTGATTGAACACATGTCATTTAGTATTCTCAGTTTGAGGGTTTAATGGGGATATTATCTTATATGTCATTTATTTTTGGGAGATTGCATAATTCAGATTTTTTATGTATGTACCGGCATAGACATAGGGGGAGATTTTAAGGACATAATTTTATAAATTCCGAGTAGAATCTACAATTTTTTTGTTTTCCTTATATCACAGTTTGTATGTCTGATACCGCTACATTCGACACGTCATCACGATCATTCACGACGGTCTTTATCCGAATCCATGCATCCTTCATCTTCACACGTGCATCATGCTACATACGACGTGCTTCTCAACCGTTTCCCACTACTCCATGACGCATTATCAGTAAAATGATTTATTGGAGTTGTTTGTATTTGCATAAATATTTGGAAATTTTTTTAGAAAATATTTTTTGAAGTCTAAATTATTTTTTATGAATTACAAAATTTATTCTATGTAAAAGCAGACTTTTTTTGGAAGGCGTGCTCGTTCAAACGAGATTGCACTGTCGTTCGAGAGACATAGCATGTCGCGCGAACTCGTTCGAATGACACGTGTCCTCGTTCGAGCGACAGTCCTATGTCGTTCGAATGACACCGTCGCCTCGATTTTTGTGCCACTTTCTGTCACCACTACTTGATGGTGAAAATACTTTTCCAGCATGTTGAGCAAAAACCGACCCAAAATATTTAATTTATCATGAATTCATTATGTTGATTAAGCCTAAACATGTAACTTGTTATTAATAACAAAATCTTGATCTTCATGCATTCACAGGCTGTATCTGCACTTTAAAGAAAAAAAGCACATACTTTTCTCCATTGATATGAATTAGATTGTTACATAATTTCGTATTTTAATTCATTATTTGATTGCTCCAGAAAATCCATATTATTTGATTATTGGAATTTTTGGAATTTTTGGAATTTTCTCTCTCTTGTATAATATATTGTCTGTTATTTTTATGCATATTATTTATGGAATATAATCTATTAAATATATTCCAATTCTTTTGTGAGACTGTATTATGATTGGGGTCCACACTTATGTGACGAACCATGACTTCACGACCCACCCACAGGAACTGGATAATTTCTTCTCCGAGGAGAGGCTGAGGCTATCCCCAATCTGAACTTCTTTGCTTGGATCCTTCACATCGATGCACATGGTGATTAAAGCTTCAACAGGCTCACTCATTTGATATTTTTTAATCACATGGACCTAGAGTGTCTACATTCAGTAATTCCATATCTCGGACTTCTGCGGGAGTTCTTTTTTCTAACCTTATGCTCCTTTAGAAGAGAGAGCCATAACGATACTAGTTAATGTAAGGAAATATTTCCAATAGAGTCAATTTGTATGTTTTGGATTTATTCCATGTTTGGAAAAAACTTCTTGCAACACATGTTAGGATATGCTTTAGTTTGTCTTCCAAGCCTGTGATGATTGATTGAAGAGCATATCGTCCAAACCAAAGTGACATCGAGTACACATCAGGTTTTGTGCCAATTTTTGTCTTCATCATCTTAGGATCTCAATGTGGTATGAATGGATATTTATACTTAAGAAGTTTGTGTGGTAACTGAATGGTGTTTTGGGGGAAATAATACTTGTAAAAATGAAGGATAAAACAAGTTTGGAAATAAACGGGTAAAATTGTAATTTTACGTAAAGTGGAACATTTTTATTAAACAAAAATGTTGAAAAAAGTTCTACACAAAATGGTCCTAAATGAACATAATTTTTGGATAAAATCAATGTTAGAGTAAAAATGGACAAGAAATGATGATTTTAAAGTGTAACACAAGTTGGAGTGAAACCCCAGGTTTTGTCTTCGGACGGTAAAGGAAAAGTCAAATATGAGACGCTTCAAATAGGTCTCTCACATAGCTTGAATTTAAATGGGAATCGCATGCTAAACAAGTGAAATGTTAATTAAATAAAATTGGACTAGCAATATTATCTAGGTTGTTTCATTGCACTTCACACCTAATGCTTGGGTCAGACCGGGATTATCACGGATGACCCATAAATCTGGTCGGGGTATTACAAATAATATAAGAGCTTTAGGTTCAAGATTACTTTTGGGAGTGACGTGGTGAGGTCGGTAGTGGATATTTGGACATCGTTGTTGGTGTGGGCCAGTCACGCTAGTTTGGTGACAGTTTTAGTTCATATTCTCGACCATAAAGTCGCGGAGATGTGCACGACAGATCATACGACCAAGTTAGTTATTTTTAATCGCTTCCATGTTTCTGATAAAGATGCGTTAGTAGTATGCAAGTGTCTTTATGAGCCAATAGTGGTGAGACTGCGGTTTTTAGTGTGAGTTGCTTGTGTGTTAACCCTTTATGATATGAGGGTCTGTTGAGGTGTTGATAGAGATTAAAGATGGCCATTGGATTATAAATATGAATTTTATAAAGCCAACTATGGAGATTAGGGGGATAAATCATCATGCCTGAGCAGTAGTGACTTGTGATGAGGATACATTAAGTTTCAGGATGCAGTGCTTTCAGATAGTTAATAATGATGATGTAATTAGGAAAATTTGATCCTTCGGGTAGCATCACGCCGTGAGATAGTTGGTAATTTGGTAGACATGAGGAACCATGTTGGTCAACACTCAGGAGTGTGTACTTAGTTTAAGTCGATGAATTATTGTTATTATGGGTAAGAGCCTTAGCGGTTGTTGATTGAAGGATGTACCTCGTAAGGTATAATGATGAAAGTTACGGGAAAATTACGGTAAATATGTTACATATGCAATAATGATTGTTAGGGAGGCTTAGGAGTGAATTTTAGATAGTCTTCTAGATCAGGGTTTTAGGAGTGTTGATGTGATTTTAAGGGATAGGGTCTTTAGTGATGTCGACGATGCATACCTAGGGCTTTATAGGTTATAGGAGAAGTCCTATATCCTATCTAAATCCATAGTGGTGTAAGTTTGTGATTTAGTACGTAGCCTAGGGTCACAGCCAAGGGTAATCAGCTTATTATCTATGTGTCAAGGACATTTTAGTGACACAATTAATCACTAGATGCAAGGTAATCCTGGTGTGAATGTAGTTTAAGGTCATCTTAGAGTGTCCGTAGGATAAATTGTGTGTGTGGTGTCATTGGGAATATAAATCAACTTGTTGTGACATCTTAGGGTACTCAATGGTCAAGGTACACTATGTGTAGAGGCTCGTAGACTAGTTCCTTTGCGAGAACATAGTAATTGAAATCTGGTTATTGAGAAGTTTGTGGAGTGTACCTACAACGAGAGAGTCATAGATGATGAAATTTTATCGGGTCTTGTAGACTTTTACATGGAGTATATTTGGTGACCTTAGGGGAACCAGTTAGGTATGGAATGAAGAAGTGTTAGCATTCTAGTAATGATTGTGTTGAGAGTAAGGTGATGATCTCAGGTTGCCTGTCAAGGTTTAAAGGAGTTGAATAGTGTACGTGCCGGGTGCTGTAATCCAAATTGGCATAAATGGGTGATGTAACCTTCTAAGAGAATTTGGAAGTTTGTTTCATGAGTTGGTATGATACTCGGGCATCATGGAATGACTAGTGTAGGCGATGTGACACTTAATTTTGAAGAGTACTAGGAAATATATTCGAGACTTAGATTGATGACAACATGTCGAGACTTGTAAGTGGCATCCCAAAGGGGTAAATCAAAGCATGATTAGTATGTTGGCACGTATCGACAGCATAAGTTAGAATAGCCCTAGTAAGGTAGGGACTAGTTCTTGGCATGTCTTACCAAGAAGGTATAGAGTAGAAGATGTAGCCCTATATGGTACTTACTACCATTAGAATGCCAATAGGTATCGGTGTGGCCGTCACGTGAGTTCATTTCGATAGAATATGGGAATAAGCTTAGTGACAATCTCGCAATTAGAGTTTATAATAAGGTGAATATCTCTCGTGAACGGGGTACTGCCTAAGGAGACTTTGGGGTTACGATCATGATATAATAAGGGAGACAGTAACCTAGGGATAGCAGGTTGGTGATGTTGTCACTGGTAAGATGGATAAAGTCAGTGTAGATAATGACATTAGGCAATCACCAACCGGAATGGTTCATGGGTGTCAAGGATGTAAGGGGGAAGGCCTTTCTCCTCAGGAGGGAATTCTGGCATTTAACTTTCTAGAGAACAATAGGTTTGAACGTTTCTTTCATCTTATGAGGATGCATAGTTGTGATTCAATTCGTCATGGTTGGTGACTCGAGCCAAGTGTGTGGCTATTACCGGGTGAAAATATCTAGGAGAAGTTGTGAGAGTTCAAGCATGTGGCATAGGTCACTTTCGTAAATTGTAGTCTGATGCATATGGATGGGATTTTATTAAAACAATTGTTGTTCCTTTGATTCTTGTGTATGTGTCTTTTGGTTTCAGTAATAAAGGGTTGGTATTCCTACGAACGTGGTAGCTCGAATTTGTACCATTTTATGGTACGACATGGTTGGACCTAATCGAGTGCGGACTGAGCTCTCATGGTCAATGAAACTCGACAATTGGTTTCACCACTATCTGAGGTGTCCTTGCTAATGCACAAAGTTCTGTGTATAGGTGGCTGCGCTTTCGACCGTACGGTTCGCTCATAGTATTTATTTTCCTTAGAATTAGTGACCTTAGAATAGGTTGGCATGGCAATCAGTGGCTCGGGTTATAAAGAACATGATGATGACTTGACGACATTATATAGTGTTAGAACTCAAGGAAACTTAGCACGCAATGTCACTTGCTGCGATGAGTGGATTTATATAATTCTCGAGTGAGTGATCCAAAGTGAGATGCCTAGAGTAATACCAGGGTCATCAGAGTGACGCAGTGGAAGGTGTTGGCCAAGTGCACGATGGTGATTTGGTCAGTGTGTTTCTTTATGGAGTGAGTGACTTATGATATGAGGTTATGTGGTCATGATGACCCGAGGATTTGAGGAAACTCGGAATATATAGTCCTTAAATTCGAGATGGTTCTTGGCAATGAGTTGTATTTCGACCCGCTCTTGGGGTGAGTGTCAATCACTGGGGAAGGTTGCCTGGTAGGGGCACTAGTATGCTTTGATTATCTGTAAGGTAGTCCTAGAACTTTATTGAATGTGATCATCAAGTGAGCGAAAACTCAAGGTCGGTTTGGCGACATTGATGGTTAACATGGCGATGAGCATTAGAGTATGTCGCATGTTGAGTTTTTGCTGACAACCCCATGAAACAACGTATGTTGTTACCTTAACATTCAAGGACTTTGATGATTTAGTCTTGGAGGAATCATATGATTTACAGTAGATATTAGTGAAACCCACAAGCTCGAGGATTGACGAGTCAATAATTTCAGGGATGAAATTTGCTAATACCTGCCCCCAATATTTTATTATTTTCTCGTATGAATTGTGAATAGATGAGAATCTTGGATCCGGCTCACTAGCATATGTACTTTAACTTCTATATTTGATTATTGTTGGGCCTTGAGGGAAAATGATGAAAGTTTTGGGTAAAATTTGAAGAAATTTAGGAAGATGGTCATTCGTACGAGTTGAGGGTCGTTCGAACGAGGTCGGTGTTTTGTTCGAATGAAGATGAGTGGTTCAAATGAGAAGCCCAGGTCGTTCAAAGTGGGGATCGAACGATACCCAACTGTATACCTGAACAAACTCGTTAGAAGGTCGTTCAAAGTCTATTTTGAATGATAGGCCATTCTTATTCGAACGAGCGCAATGTAAATTTTTAAATCGGGTTGCCCATGTGACTTGTCGGGTTTTGGGCCAGTGGATGGACGAGGTGTGGAGATCTTGTGAGCCTAGATTGGGCAAAAATAGTATTTTGAAGTTTGGGGGTATTTTATAAGGTTTGTTTAGGTTATTTGTGGGTTATTTGGAATGGGAATAAGAGAGGGGGTTGGGGGAGGGTGTCTTTCACCTTTTTTATTATTTTCTCCCCTCCCACCACCACAAAGCACCATGCCACCACCATATAATAACACCCTATTCTTCTAGTGTTACTCCATATTTAAGCCTAATACACCCATTTCCTCTATGGATGAACAAAGCTACATAATTTGGAGGAGTTATTGGGATTTTTTTGGAGAAGAAGAAGAGTAGACATTTATGGAGTTTGAAGGGGTTTTTGCTTGGAGCATGCTTTGCGGATCTAGGATACCTCCTTGAGGCCACCTTATTAGGTGGGGGGTTTCCATCATCTTCTTCCTCATCCAACAATTTGTGGAGCTCCACTGAGGTGGTAAAAACTCTACTCTTAGCTTAAACTCATATTTTCCATGTATTAGTCTTATCGTTGAGTTTGTAAGAGTAGGTTGCATAGTTGGTTAAAAAGGATAATTCTTGAAGGCTTGGCAACGGGTCGTGTTGGGTCATGTTCGTGTCGTGTTTTAATGGATTCATGTAAAATCACCCTAACCTGAACACAATCCGTTAGCTTAAAGGTTTAAAAAATTTAAACCCGAACACGACCCAATAATATTAACGGGTGACACGAACTGAACCGTTACTACCCGTTAGTAAATTGATGGATTTGGGTCGTGTCATAATTAACTCGTTATGTAAATCATTACCCATTAAGAAAATTATTTTCCAAAAATTTAAAAAATTAATTTATATTATTTTTTTAAATCAAATTTTAAATCGGTAAATGGGTGGATTTGATGTCTAATTTTTTAATCTAACAGTTGAGTTTAACTTAGGTATATATATATATATTTGTTTACCTACTAATGGATTATAATGGGTGTAATATTAGTTCGGGTCACATGACCCAATAAAACCCGGTACCACTAACGGGTAATAATGGGTATAAACGGGTTTAATTGTGTAAGAGTACAAACCCAAACCCGATTCATTATGATAACGGATCTACCGTGTTGATTCGTTAATGACCTAAACCCGATAAGACTAAACCCATTAACTTATAATTTTGTGTCATGTCGTGTTCTCATGTCGTGCCTCATTTTGCCAGGTCTAAATTCTTGTGATGATATAAGAATTGGATTAAAAATGGGATTTCAAGAATGTTGAAAAGGATATGTTTCAAGAAGTTCAATGTTAAACATATTATGGAATAAAATATTTGAAAATGATAATTATCTTGCTAAAGATATTTTGGGTTAAAAATGTCTTAAAGTTTTTGGCAAGAATGAAGATTTTATAAAAATTAGGAATTGTTGAAGTTTTGAAGAATAAAAATGTCCTTTAGTCTTGAAAATTGTATTTTTGCAAGTATTATGAAATTTCTAAAGTAAATCACATGTTAGACCCATTTGATAGGTATTTGAACTTAAAATCTATCTTCTAATGCACATAAACTTGTAGTATATTGAGGATGAACATATAAATAAGTTTAATGAGGGTTTATTTGGATTTTAATATAAATATAAGAAATTTGAAAATTCATCCGTTAAAGTGTGTGCAATGGGTGTTGAAACTACAAGTATTAATAAAGAAAGGGGTATTTTTTTTATAAAGTAGTCTTAGATGTTGATAATTTCTTAAAAATGAATGTAATGGAATTAAGATGTCTTCAACTTGAGACGAATGTTACTCCAAATGTTAAAAAGTGTTAACGTGTCAAAAAAATCTTAAGAAGTTAGAGTGGGCAACATAATGGTGTTTTAGGGACATAACACTTGTGAAAATGAAGGAAAAGACAAGTTTGGAAAGAAATGGGTAAAATGCTAATTTAATGTAAAGTTGAACATTTTTATGAAATAAAAATATTGAAAAGATGTGATACAAAATGCTCCTAAATGGACATGATTTTGAGATAAAATCAAAGTTAGAGTAAAAATGAACAAGAAATGATGATTTTAAAGTGTAACACAAGTTAGAGTGAAATTTCAGGTTTTGGCTTTGGCCAGTAAAAAAAAGTGGAATAATGTGGACATTCAAAAAATGTTAAAACACATTAATAAGGACTAAGATGACACCTAAAAAATTAAGGAGGTTTCGGAGCCCTGGTGTGAATGACCCAAAATCACTGACTAGAACATATGGTATCATAACTAAGAGTGTGGATCACGTTAAAGTATATGGATATTGGCAGATTCTGACAAAAAGATAATGAAAATGGAACATGTCAAGGAATGGGTTGTGTAGTGAATATGTGAAAATACAACCTAACTTGAATGAATTAATAAATATTACGGTAAAGGATAAAGTGAACAAGTAATGACAAAAATTGATTAATATCCATAAAGTAAATGGATGGTAAAGTGAAGGGATTAAATAGGTAGTTAAGAAACCTAAAGAGGTTAAACCCATAATTAACACAAGGGTGTGTTTATGAAAGATTTTCAAAGAAAAATTAAGTATTTTCTAACACGGTGTTTGTGTGTGTTAAAAGGGTGAATTACAATGAAAATACTACGTGAATTGGTATAAATAATGGGAAAATTTTGGGAAAAGAAATGATTTTCCTCAAACAAGGCGTATTTATTTTGATTGTTTAATCGAGTGTGTTAAATCAAGGAATAAATGTCAACAAAATAAAAGGGGAGTTCTTTCATAAAATTGAGATTAATTAATTGGGGTAAATAACATTTTTGGAATAAAAATAGTTTCATGTATGTAAGTACATATATGTATATATATATATGGTAGTTGCATCTGCACGTAGATATAACGTGTTAGTGTCTTCTTTCTACCGTTCGATTCTATATTGCATCTTGTATATTTTCCACTAAGCATTCGGCTCACACCCTTATCTTTGTTACGGCAAGTTGTGCGTGGTTTCGTATTTTGAGAGTGTTATACAGGTAAGTACTTTATTTTTATTTTACATTAGTAGCTCTGTATGCTTGGATTTCGGGGATGCTTACCACAAATACCTTTCATATCTTGATTTTAAATGGGAATCACATGCTAAACAAGTGAAATATTAATTAAATAAAACTGGACTAGCAACATTATTTAGGTTATTTCATTGCACTTCATACCTAATGATCGAGTCGGGCCGAGTTGACCATGGTTGACCCATAAATCAGGTCTGGGCCATTACAACAAGGACTAAGGAAGTGCGTTAAGGCTTGAAGGCATCGTGTCTATGTGTGAGTTTAAAATTTTCTAATAAACGTACCTACATCATAGTGGACTTGTGTGTATGGGTTGTCCAAGATTTTCTCCGTAGTGGGCTTTCCTCGTACATCATCGTGTTGTGGTTTGACTTTATTTTATTCTTGCTATCACCTAGACGCATGCTTAGATAAGATAGAATTGGTAAACTAATTAAGACAACACTTGGTATATTTTGTGTATGTTTAAAACTGGTTAATTAAATTGAAAAATTAAAATTTGGTGGTATTTCCATATAACCCAAGGGCACTTGAGTTTTTCAAATTGGTTTAAGAGTGGGTGCACTATGTTATCATGTTAATCCATAGTTTCATGTTATTTTAGGGCGATTTGGTCATTTATTACTCTCTAGCGTTTGTTTGTTTGTTTCTCTTGTTGGTCATCATTGTGATCGGTTATCCAATGTGTTTGGTGATGACAACGATTTTGATATTCGAGAGGAGTTTAATGAGCTTCATAATCGTGTAGAAAAATTAACTCTTTTAAAGTTTATAAAAAGAGTTTAAAGTGGTTCGGACCTTAGATGAGGTCCCTATGTCCACTATCAATGGTGTTCCACTAGTTTATAGATTACAGATGAAGCATTACAGTTTAAAAGACATCTTGAGCTTTGGTCAAGAGAGTCTGAGGTCTTACAACCCTTTCCAACAACACATAGGACCTTAGGAAGTAACTTAATGACTTCTTTAAGGGTTGTAAGATACTAATTTATGGCTCAACAAGATGTACAAATTGTGTAAACAATGGAAAAGATCCGAGTTGCAAATATAAGCTCATAATAGTGCATTCTGAGCATGGAACGAAGTGTAAACACTTGTGTATTCCTATCACTCTTTTATGAATACTTTTTTGAATGCCATATTTTGAATGCTTGATATTGGTCCCCTTCCACCTTCTATAAGATTCCTATTTATATAACTCTCGGAGAGAAAACAAGTTGTCTATCATAGTACGACTTTGACAACTATGAGGTCTGACAGTGCCAAGAGGGAGATGGAGTGTTGGATAAAGTATTTACGGGTGATGTAAGATGGTTGTTGAGTGAATTAAACACTAATGAGAAAACTCCATGTAAGTGGCGTTGGGTACTGGAGGTAGGTTAAATAGTGTTCTTCTTTCTACCTTTTTTGTCAAACTAGTAGAGTAAGCTCTTTCGAGGTCTTCTGAGCTCAGGGACTGTCATAGGTTAGTCTTAGATTATTCTTGAGATGTTTTGGGATGATAGAGCTGACAGATAAACATTATGGGGATGCCATTTTCCTTTAGATTGTGGTATGTTCTGGGGGTCGGACTTCCTTGACAGTGATAGTGGTATATGGAACCAAGTATCACTCTGAGGGTTGAGATCAGTTGAGAATTCTCTTTTCTTATTTGAGGGTGTTTGAAGAGGTTTAAGATTTTTTGGAAGGTCAAGGGTCAAATAGGGTATCATCAGTTTCCCCTTGTTTCCCTTTGTAAGAATTTCAAGGGGATACACCTATCCCTTTCATTTAAACTAAGGATAGTGTCATAACTTGACACTGAAATACCTATTACGGACAGTTTGGATCAGGAAAGAGGATTGAAGTTGCTGAGAACATTAGCGGGACATTATTTTAGGGGTTAGACCAATTGATACATTAGGTTTTATGGGCTACAAAGAAGCCCCTTGGGATAGATTGGGATTTTTACTATTCATAATACCTTTTCTTTGCCTTTTGAGTCAAAAGATATTGTTTTTTCTTTTATATTTTCCAAAGATATCTGTTACAAGTTCTTCCCTTTCTAAAATATCTGATCCAAAGCCCCTTGCTACATTGAAACCTCATGTTTCCATTCCCTTGATCGAAGACGAGGGCCCTGGGACCTTCGAAAGGGCAAACTTGGGCGATAATGAGCCCAACTTCACTGGCGAGTCCCACTCCACTTCTTGAATTACTGATCAGGACCTGATGACTTACTAAATACTTGGATATATGGTTTTAAGAACCTCCAGACCTGGCAAAAGGTCATACTCACTAGTCTCTTGGCATGTTTGCTTTAATGACTGCTTCTTGCAGTATGGATCCAGATTCCCCTACCTTTGCCAGTGATAAGAATTCTAAGAGCCATTATAATTGATCATTCCCAATGTGTGGCCAATTCTTGGAGGTAACTGATGGCCACAATTCCAGCCTTTAAGGATGTTAGCGATGGTCAACAAGATGTGAAACTACCCCAATTCTTTGGGATATACCATGTTCAAGAATAGATAAGGACCAAAGATAAAGGGTTGGAATATCTCTCCCCGAAAGTTATTATGGTCTTTGCTAGGGATGAGAATATTTGCCCCAAGAGCTAAAAAGAGAAGTTCTTCTTTGTCATTGGTTCCTGGGCTTCCTCTAACCCCATTGAGCCAGTGGGTTGCCCCACTTTTTGGTGTACTCCTTTCGATTTGGGTAAGAATTTATTCTCCTTTGTGATTTGAATTTGAGTTTTGGGTTTAAACTTTTCATGGTATTTACTATTCCTCTTAATTTGATTGTAGCAATTGCTAAGACATATGATAAGGAGAAGGAGAAGGAGAAGGAGAAGGAGAAGGAGGATATAGAGGACTTAAAGTTGGATTATACTCCTGTTACAGCCTTTGTCACATTCAATCTGCTCTTTGGTTGTGAGTTAGGGCTTGACCTAAGCCTGTGACCTTAAGAGCTGCCCTTTCACCCCCAAAGCTTATGGTGGTGGAATTATTGAGGTATAATACCCTTACTGTGGGGCCTCATAAGAGGAAAATGATTATTAAGGTGGTGTACGAGGTCTTTGAGGTTTCTAATGAGGAGGAAGACAAACCTCAAGGCATATTTAATCCTCCTCTAGTGTTTGAATGGGCGCCATTATGATGGGTTCTGAATAAGAAGAAGATCGACTGAGTTAGTGGCTGGCCTCCTGTCCTAGTTTTCTTTATTTGTTTCAACTATTCTAATAGCTAAAGTTTTTTTAGCACTTGATGTGGTAAATAAATGGGAAGAAATAAGGATGATGAGGTAATTTTCCACGGATACCTCAACTGGGTTCATTGTTGCCAAGGGGAATAGTTACGTGGTCATAAAGAAGTTAAAGCTTGATACGTCGATGGGTTCCTCGGCTCTTGAAGTTAAACTGGCAAAGGAGGTTGAAGAGGAGCCCAAGATCAAAACCCTAACCTTCTTTAAGGATCATTAGGGGAAGGCGGAACCCATAGGGAAATCCAAGGCCATTCTTCTATTCTAAGGGACTTGGAGCCCCTAGTCTCAAAGAACAAAAGAAAGAAGAAAGTCTTTTTTTCTAAAGAAGGGTAGGACTTAAAGATGGGTGCTGAAACCCTTAGCCATTCGGAGGGGCTGATCATTCTATTATGGAGTTAAACTTTTATGCTTTTCCGGTGGATAACATAAATTTGATGACCAAGGAGAAATGCTCCGATACTGTGGCCAAACTAAGGACCAGGAAGACCTCCGTCAATGTTGAGGAAATGATCCACTTATTAGGTAAGGTTTGTTCAAAGTTATTATAATTTTATCGCATTATCCTTTTAACTTATGTATTATGTCTTTATATTTCCTTATCTTTTTGTAAATTCAACACTTGACTGAGGTTCTTCTGGATGATTCTCTTGATGGTATCAAGGGATGGAACAATGCCGTTGAGATAGTAGAGGGATGGAACCTTACTCGGATACAATTTTATTGGACCATCAATGATCTGGGGGTAATGGTATACATCCTTAAGAAGGATAAATATGCCCTGAGGTTTAAACTCATTATTGTAGATAAATAGAAACTTCTGGACTCCAAGAATCTGAGGGAAAATTCTTCCTTAATGGCTTCTATAAGGGACTTTCTAACGACGGTAGAATAACTTTTCCCATTGGATAAATTTATCTTTTTAAGATGGGAGAGACTTTTTAGGGTCAGAAAGATGAGGTACAAGGCTTAAAGGACAAATTTTTTATGCTGATGATGATTAAGAGTTTTTAAAGCAGTGAGTTAGGGAGCTCACCAATATAAAGAAGAACCTGACTTTCACGGGTTAAGAGTCTGAGAAAGAGTATGCCTAGGTCTCCTTGATTTATTTTGCTCTTCAGAGGGTGATTCTCTCCACTGTTAAAAGGAATGTGGATGCTTATCTTGGGTCTGAGACATATAAGAAGTACTTCTTCCAAAATTGTAGATTTGTATTTGATCCATATAAAGTGAAAGTTCAAAGACTGGTTCCTAAGGTCGACATTTCTGGCCTATTTATCGAGGTCCTAAATTTGGCGTGGGGATCTCAGATGATAAAGTCAACCCTGAAAATCCCACAAAAGATGTCTATGCCTCTATTTCTATGCTAAAAGATGAACTTCCCATGGATCCCTTAAATATTAAGCGTTGATTGTCTTTTTGTGCAATTTTTTAATTTATTTTGAATAACTGATTGGCCATGGGACCTTGAAGTAATTTTATCCCCTTTCGTCTTTGTAGGGGAAGTCCTCACTAAAGGTTGATTAGCTGATTTGATCTTGTATGTAGAAACTAAAAAAAGTAAAATGAATACCTCTCGAAGGACCTCCCACTAAGACCCTCCACAGACACTCCTTGAAGGACTCCTTTTGAAGACCAAAGTTATTCGAACGAAAATATTTTGTAATAAGAAGAAAAATGTATTTTATTATGTAATTTTTTTATTGAACAAGCTTAATTTGTATTAATATGGGTGAGTTTGTTCAGTACCCTCGAGAAACCTTTCCTGGAAGGGCATGGGATATGTCACATGCTCTATCAAATGACCTCCTCTTGGTAACCTCATTGGGACATGGTTTGTAGGATTGGGAGAAAGGAAATGTTGGGAAAGCAATATCTAACCCTCTAGACACACTTGGGAAAAAATTCACTCAGCATAAATGGTTGATCGAGCTACTTCTAGCCGAGCTACCATGACTTCAACATATTCGAAGGAACCTCCTTGAGTAACCCCAATCTTGTATCTTTGGCCTAGATATAGTTCTAAGCCAATAAATATCATACATAATTCCCGAGCTACTTTTAGCCGAGCAACCTCAAAACCATACACCATCCCTTTGGTTGATGTTACCACACGTCTAGTAGGGGCCACTACTCATATAATTTATGACGTCATAACGTCTGGCATTTAGGGACTCGAAGTTATGGCACTCAAGTGAGTTTTATCCCTTGGATGGAAGGCCTATTTAACCAGATCTCATTTCATAATTGTTATAAGGTAACCCTTTGAGCTGTCACATCACATCATCAATGCCATTATGCTTCTAATTAGTTAAGTAGTTTCCCGCTAAAATACAATATCACATGAAATATCTTTGAGATTAATACTAAGGTACTTTAGCATTCAATGATGGTCAATTACATTTAATGTGAACAAGGTTACTCGAGTGACCTTGCCTTCATATAAATAGACCAACTAAAGAGTTTACACGGATGACAATTGGGATCTAGAATTGCTGTTTGATTCCCCTTATACATGAGAGATTCAGTGAAAACATTGATTGTCCAAACATTCCTCCTGCACCCATTAACGTCCTCATTATTGAGTACTAACTGAACTTGAATTTCCTGCCTTGTCTTTATTGTGACAAGAGTGCTTACTCTTTCTCCCTCTGACCAAGTTACCTTCTTGTCCCACTTACTTATTGTGTTTATAGTGCATTTATGTTATAAAAGATCTCATTTAATACTAGATTGAGTGTTGAATGTTATTGTCTCTCTTTCCCTCATTTATTGTCGTCATTAAATATAATTTTGAGCATTTATCATGGTCTTGATAAGGAGTTATTCCTCACTTGATACTAATCGTATTCCAACAACCCACATCTTACGCTTGGCAACTCTGATAGGAAGGTATTCTCTTTTGAAAAGATGCTGGAGGATAATACTACCCAGACCATTGATTTTGATGCCATGCGGCGTGAAGAGGTGATAAGCCTCACTGTATTTCCATAAGGAGCAATAGTGACATGAGCGGATTTAGCACAGTTGCTAATGGTGTGATGGATGCGACTGGCGTGCAATCAGGACTAATCCCAGTGCAAATGATAGGGCTCATGGGTTTTTTCGTAGAGTTCATCAAAACCTCAGGGGCTTAGGAGATTTTTTGAATCACTAGGGGAGCAAACTCTTTCATGACACCACCGGAGGGAATACCATCTCCCTCTGTTATCGGGGGGGGGGGGGGGGGGGGGAGGTCCACGCCTAGCTTCAATACTGTTCCTCCAACCACTCCACCTCCTACTATTCCACACGTAAGAATAGGGCCAGCAGTGAAAGGCCAAGAAAAGGCTTCGATGGTAGCTATAACAGATGGTGGCTTGGGAAAGACTGCGCTGACGATGCCTCCCGTGGTGATAACACCCCCAACTAGTTCCCCACCATCCAACATGGAGGAAATAACGAAGGAGCTCTTAAAGTTCATAGCAGTGTCCGAGACTGGAGGAGCTAGCTCCTCGATTTATGATGACTTTTTCACTTAGTACCCGAAGGAATATAATAATGAACCCTACCCAGTAGGCTATATTCCACCCATCTTTGAAAAGTACACATGAAAGGGTGCAAACCCTAAGGAACACATGAAAATATTCATTGAAAGTCTTAGAGCCTATTGTAACAATAAAAAGTTGAGACTGAGGAAGTTTTCAAAATCCTTGATACAAAAGGCCTACATGTGGTAATCCCACATGGATCCTAGTAGCGTGGCCTCTTGGGAGGACTTGCGTGCTTTGTTTGCACAAAAGTTCTTTCTGGTTGAAGATGAGTTTACACTCACGCAACTGGCGCGCGAGAAGAAAAATCTGGGAGAAGATGTTCTTGCCTACATCAGGAGGTTCCCGAGCACTCTGAAGATGTGAGGGAGGAAACACGAGAAGATAAGGTTATGCAAGTCTGTGCGAAGGGGATGCTTCCAGAATATATTTGCCACTTGATCAAAGAGACACGAGAAGGGACGTTCGCAACATTCCTAAAAGCACCAAGGAATATTTCCCTAGTGGTAAAACCCACCCACCCCACCTGCCTTGGGAAGTTTATTTCTAAGACCATCAACTACCTCGGGGAGGGTAATGACCTTGAGAA
This sequence comes from Sambucus nigra, assembly GCA_949130495.1. Classification (NCBI taxonomy): domain Eukaryota; kingdom Viridiplantae; phylum Streptophyta; class Magnoliopsida; order Dipsacales; family Adoxaceae; genus Sambucus; species Sambucus nigra. The sequence goes on from OX422208.1 coordinate 530,599,097, forward strand.
TAAATTATGTAGACGATGGAGGTAGGGGAGGTGGTGGTGGCCAAGGAAGAAGAGGTAGAGGAAATAAGAGGGAGGATTTTAAGGCGAAGAGGATCCCCCGAGTTTCCATGCATGGTGGAATAATCTCTAAACCTATATGATCTCATGATTTGAGATAAATTTTTCCAGATCGGTCAACACCAGTACGACATCGGTCTCTTAAGAAGACAAAGAGATGATAAATTTTTGTGAACTTTATAACAGAGTGAACCACCCGACCAGGGTATGTTTTTCACTGAGGCATTTGATTGACCATCATGTGAAGAAATGAGATATTATATTGCCCCAAGTCAATGTGAATGATAACCCTTTAGCCACTCATGGGGCCCACATAGCTAATGCTTTCGATGTAGAAGCTGAGCAATAGTTAAGGGAAAAGTGGCTCCTTGAGAAAGACTTTGAGGAATTTCTAGAGGAATGTATCTTCGAGCTGTCTCAGTTGTAATTAGCAGATGAGGAAGACAAAAAGGATGAGCAGAAGATGAAGAAAACCCCATCGAGAGTTTGAGTAGACAGATGGATGCTTGTTCTCTAGAAGCAGTGAACACAGTGATAGCCTATGATGAGGTTTCTTACATATACGTGGAGGAATATAAACTTAAATAGGAACAAACGGACCCTTGGGTTGAGTGCACAACGGTTTCATGCTCGCAGAAGTTTAATTGGTTCTTTCGATCAAGTTGGGCTCCCCGAATAATCACAATTAGAGGTCAAGCGAGCGATCTCAGAGATTGCTAAGAAGAACATGGTGCCACACCTGAAATGAAAAGGGGCCCATGGCCAAACTTGTGAGGAGGTATATCTCTGAAGGTACATTGTCAGAAGTACATAGATCGGTCAGGTATCCTCACAACATGCCTCTTTATATTACAACCTCCATGAATGATTATGTTTTCTCCTGTGTGCTGTTGGATGGGTGGCATTCATTAATATAATGACCATTGAATCTTTTTATGATATTGGTATATTTGAGATAAGGATAATACCACACTCGTTGGCAATCTCGGGGTATGACGATTATCCATCTAAATCTGTAGGGTACGTCAGTGTGGGCATGACAATGGGGAATATCACTTCCCACATTAAATTCCACATTATGGACTGTGAGCCATCGTATAAACTGCTACTAGGCAAGGTTTAAATGCACAACCATAGTTTTGTTCCTTCTACTTACCATCAATGTGCCAAAGAAAACATAAAGGGCAAAGAGGTGGTGATTCGAAAATCCAAGAAGACTTTCACAAAAGAAGAAGCACACTTGGTAGATGCTGCCTTTTACACCGTTCTATCCGAAGAGGCCACGGTGGTAATGAATTATACTAGAGGAATTAGGATTCCAAGCTCTCGAGAGAGAGTTCTCGCTCCTGCTCGAGCAGTGGTGACTTACGAAGAAGAATGTGATTAGGAGGCAGTGAGTCCCCCCAATTTGTCAAGGTAATTGAGTGATCGAATGATGCCACTCATTGATCCTATTGAACACTAGGTCCAGAGGTAGATAATGATCATCAGACATTCCATGAGAGAGTTAGAAGAATTTTTTTGAAAGAGGGCTCATAGGGAAGAAAGTTCCCGGTAGTGCAAAAGAGTAGTGTCACCTAATGGCAGAATTATTTATAAATTATGAAGGTGTGAGTGGGCATCTGAAGGTCTGGATGATGAGGCTGGCCCGATTTATGAATATTTCTTAGTAGACAACAAAGGAAAATGCTTAGTAATTGACAACTTGAGCATCCAAGAGTTTGTAGAAGAGGTAGAGGCGGAACCTGAGTGCATGAAAGACCGACCAAGGCCATAAATTCAAGAGTTAGAAAGGATAGACTTGGATAAGTAAGGTAATGACCTAGCCCTATCTTCATCTCGAAGGATCTTTAAGGGGAGTCTCGAGAGGGTTTGAGCAAGCCGCTCCAAGAATTTAAAGACGTCTTTGTGTGGAAGTATACCGAGATGCCTGGGGTTGACAAGGAGGTGAGCTGCCATAAGTTGAACATTTTGTCGTAGGGCCTGCTTATCCCCGTGAAGCAAGCCACCCGAACATATAAGGTAGAGTTCGATTTAAAGATCAAATAAAAATTTCAAACGCTGCTCACAACCGGTTTCATTATCTCCACCCAGCACCCCATTTGACTGTCTAGTATTATGCCCGTGGGAAATAAAGTTAAGAGACAAATTCGAATCTGTGTAGATTTCAAGGACCTAAATCATGCATGCTCAGAAGATAAGTTCCCATTTCCTTCCATAGATATACTGATTGATGCAACTGCGGGTCACGAGATGTACAACTTCATGGATGGTTATATAGGGTATAACCAGATCAAGATGGACCCAGGTGATGCCGAGAAGAATACTTTTTGAAAAACTTTGGGAAACTTCATATACACAATTATGCCTTTCGGTTTGAAAAATACAGGAGCCACCTATCAGAGGACCATGATGGCTATCTTCCACGACCTCTTTCATAAGATTATGGAATTTTACGTCGATGACCTAGTAATCAAGTATAAAAAGGAGGTTTATCACTTAGATGATTTGAGGAAGGTGTTCACTTAATACAAATAGTATAGGTTGAAAATTAACCCTCTCAAATGTGAATTCAGGGAGACAAGTGGGAAGTTCCTCGGGTTTGTGGTGAATCGCCAAGGCGTTCAGATGGACTTGGATAAGCAACGGACCATTCTTGATATGCTAAGACCAAAGTCAACGAGGGAGTTAAAGAGATTATTGGGAAACGTTTCCTACTTAAGGAGGTTCAGGCCAAGGTTGGTCGAGGTGACTCACCCACTAACGGAGCTACTGAGAAAAGGCTCTAAGTTTCTCATGGTAACAGACGCACCATGACTCCATGAACAAGCTAAAAATGTTCCAGACATCTCCTGAAACGATGATCCCTCCAAAGGAAGATACTCCTTTACTTCCATATCTTACATCTACTGAGTGATCTATTGTGCATTATTATCCCAATAGATGGACGGTATTAATAAACCTGTTTATTATCTTAATAGAATTATACATGGGCAAGAGGCTAAATATACTAGCATCGAGAGGCACTATTTAGACCTTGTATTTGTAGTGCAAAAACTTAGGCCTTACTTACTGTGATTCACAGTCCACATTGTAACTAGATGTGATCTTATAAATTTTTTGCTTTCTAGAATAGTACTACTAGGCAGGGAAACTTGATGGTTCTTAATCCTCTTGGAGTATGATCTTAAATGAATAGTTCTACGAGCAATCAGGAGTCAAGCTTATGCAAATCTCTTAGAAATCTTTCCTTCTGGGATGTTCGAGCCACCTGTGGAGGAGCTTCCGGGTGATGATCTTCAAGCTAATTTTTTAGCAGCCATCTTCGAGTAATGGAATATGGAATTTGATGGCTCTTCGGCTGAAAATAAGTGAGGAACAGTCGTCATTTTGAGAAAGAACGGGGAAGAAATTTGACTGTCCTTCAAATCAGATTTTAAATGTTCAAATAATGAACCTGAATACGAGGCACTAGTGCTGGGACCCCTGGAAGCCCTTAGAAGGGGCATACAAGTGCTCACAATAAAAGGGGGCTCTAACCTGGTGGTTAATAAGTGACTAGCGAGTTTTCTTTAAAGCACATGAGCTTGAGACCCTATCAAATAATCAAACAAAGGTTGCTCGATCAATTCGACGTGGTTAAGATCAAACGACACCCGCGAATGATGAACCGACATGCTGATGCTTATGCCACTATTGCCCAAAAGATTGCTTTTGATGGAGGGTCAACAGTAGTTCGAATTACCAAGAGGACAACTCCCTCGACCATACTAGAGATGCTACCCACAGATGATAATAATGATTAGAGGGATGAAATAAGGAAGTAGTTGAAGACAGGTGAAGGATCACTAAGTTTGGGTGACCTCGTGCTGTATTTCATTACTAGGGGAATCTTGTACTAAAAAAATAAAGGGGATTGGCTATCCATGAAGCACCCTATATCTTTGACTCACTTGAGTCTATATTATATAGGCGCTTGTCTAGTTTAGAAATAGTGACAAAATTTGAGTCATACCCTAGTCTACCGAAGAACCTCAGATTCTACATGATATTTCCTTTATTAATCTCAAAGATATAATACTAACACTGCACCTAGGATTGGATTTTTTTGTTGCATTCATATCATATTAGGTGTGCGAGTATTAATTACCATTAAAATATTTTTCTAATCAATTTTGGAATTTTAAAATAAATTTTAGAATTTAATAAAACATTTTATAACATTTAAAATTTGATTTTAAAATGTTATGGAGCTATTTGTAAATTCTTTTATCTCTTAAAAATTTGGTTGGGTAAAAATCAAAACCGACAGAAACATTTGTGTAGCAGATTGTATTTTAAAAAGTTTCAAAACTCATGTTTTTCGTTTAATCCCTACCCTACATGTATTGTCTAGTTACCCATCAGATTTGCGTTTTTACTCTCTCACAACTTGAGACTCAATCTAAAGCTTTGGATTTAATTCATCTATGGTCTTCATATCTCTTATCTCAATCCATGTCTTTATAAATGGGGCCAATCAAATGGACTTTAAAAGCGGTGGCTTTACAGCCTTAGTATTTGCTTTGATTTGATAAGATTTAACCCAAGCCATTTACTTAGTCCATCTTTCCAGATCCTTCTCTTGGATGTATAAATAGAGAGCAAGTTTTATACGTTTACAATCTTTGGATCAATTGAGTTTTGAGAGAAAATAAGAAGAGACAGAGAGAGATAAAGAAAAAAAGAAAGAGAATATCAAACCCTAAATCAAACTCTTGTGATTTTTCCTCAGAAAATACCTTGTGAGTTTGAGTGTGTTCGATTGTATGTGAAGATCCATACTTTCTAGTCTTTAATATATTGTCCAATTAGTCACGAAGTTTGGATTTCATTTTCTTTTCATAGAAAGTGTAGATCTGACCTGTGTGTGATACAAAACACATATACATATTTTGGTTGATTAATTTCTTTCTTCAACAAATCCATATTTGTTTGTTGTTTTACTCGTAAATGTTTTTGAGAAAAAACAGACTTAGATCTAGTTAAGATCTTGAATGGAATTTTACACTTTCATAGTTATATTTCACAATTTGTTAAATAACCGTGTAGATAAAATAAAGAGAAAGTGTTTAGGACCTTGGCTCTTTTTGATATCGACGGATGAATGTCGATCGATCGATCAAGTAGTTGCAGGTTACGAGTTTCTTTGTTTTTCTGTCCTACATTTTCCCCAAAATGTCATTACATGATGTGAAATCCTAATATAAGTATATGGGATCATTATACAACCTAATTACATGATTCCTAACTTTCCAAAACCTTTAAATCATCAACAATTAGCCTTTCTTGGATTAAATCTTCATATTAACATAAACACCCTATTTTCTTCTATTTCATCATGAACCATCATATTTCTCTTCTAACTCCATTTTTAATTCATCTAGGGTTACGATTTTTCTACTAAATTACTTCCAGAACTAATCTACATACAATTACTATCCAAGATTTAAGTTTCTTCTTCGAATTTCATGAGTGTTCATCATTATTCAAGGTTAGCATTTAATCCTACACTAGCATGGATGATATATTCGCTGAAACTAAATGAAATCAAATCACTTGCCTTATAATTGGTGTTCTGATCTGCTGGTGATGTTAATGACTGGTTCTCCCTCTCTCTTCGGTGACAAATCCGGTGAATTATGGTGGTGGATGGTGGTTATTGCTTTGAAAGCCCTTTCCGTAACTTCTCCTCTATCTCACGTTGCCCACTCTTTCTTTTTGGCGCATAATGGACCTAATGGAATTAATATTGGCTTCCAAATAAACCCTAAAATTCGTGGGTCCAAATCCCTTGAAAATTAAAATGACTAAAATACCCTCCCGGGTTGCCGGGTTTGGCCTAAAATTGCCTCGGGACCCAAACTAAACCCCCGGCTAGTGTTTTATGACTATTTGGCGCACTCAAAATAACCATAAGGTCGATAAAATTATAATTTACTTTTAAATCTCATTAAATTGATTCTTGACGCGACTGACACGCACGTCCCAATTTAATTTCCCAAATTCTCATATTTATGACTCGCGACAATTTTAATAAATTCCATAATCATATGTTACCACATATATCCAATAATATTCAACATTATCATCATAATCGAATACCAACTCACGTCTCGCTAGTATTTAAATCTGGATTAATTTCTAATTAATTTCCATTTAATTTAATTTATCGCATTAAATAAAATCAATAAAATTACGGGGTATTACATAATTATGGGTATTAACAATCTCTGCAATAACGGTGGCTACAACCTGAAGTTTGAAACCCATCACTACTATGTATGAACGAACGTCGTCAGTCATAAAAGTATGGGGAGAATCAGTCAAAATTTGTTCTTTGATAGCACGATTACACGGCAAAACTTGGGGAGATTGGCGAAGCACCAAGAGGTAGAACTCATGAGGAGCCAGTGTGGGAAGAGGAATGTGACAACTAGACTCACTATCAGCTGGAACATGGGTTGTGGAACCCGGATCATTATGGATGGACTCCTCAAAACTAGCTGGTTCCTGATGAGATGAGACAATAGGTAAAGAGACATGCTGAGTTTGTTCTTCAGCAAAAAGGGACTCCAAAGCAACACGAGGTGTGAAAAAAAGAGAAGAATGAGCTTTGATGAGATTTTTTAACAATTGGTTTTCATTGTTAAGTCACTGTTACTAGTAGAGTTTGATGATAAATCTTAACATGTGGTTTTCATTATTAAGTCACCATTACTGGTGGAGTTTGATGAAAAATCTTAACAAGTGGTTTTCATTGTTAAGTCATAGTTACGGCTGGAGTTTGATGAAAAAATCTTAACAAGTGATTTTTATTGTTAAGTCACCGTTACTGGTGGAGTTTAATGAAATATCTTAACAAGTGGTTTTCATTATTAAGTCACCGTTACTGGTGGAGTTTGATGAAAAATCTTAACAAAGTGTTTTTCATTGTTAAGTAAGTGTTATTAAAATAAGATATATATATTATGGTGACTGATCGTTCTAAAAGAATAACAAAAATTTATGCAATATAATAACATGCACTAGTCACCTCCGTGGAAATGGTAGGAGTAATATCTGCAGGAGCTGTAACGCCCACGCCCTTTGGGCTCTCAGCAGAACCTTCATATAGAGGAACATGAACCGAGGTACCTTGGCCATTAAAGGGCATAAGTCCTAAGGCTAGAGAAAGATCCGTTGAATTAGTGAGGACTTGGGGAGATAGGTATGACTCCACCGCCGAAGGAACCCCTGACCCACCAGATGAACCAGTCCTAACCTCAAGCACACATAAACCCTCGAGTCAAAATGGGGGAGTTAGAACTGGAGAAAGCTGCAATAAAAAAGTTAAATGTAACATACAAGAGATTAACCATGAGAATGAGAAAGGAAGATGTTTCTCCTTACCTCAGTTATGTTGGAAAAAGGGAAAACCCCGAGATTGGTCTCAACAGAGGAAGCTGAAGAAGAGATTCAACGACGATTGAGGCTAACCGAGATCCTGTTTCAACCTAAAATAGGCCAAGAGACTTAGTAAATATGAAGGCAAAAGAAATCTAAGGGGTAACCAAGTTATTACCTATGGAGGGATACTAAAGTCAACATGTACAATGTCTAGAGGAGCCACTAGAAGGGCAGATGGCACAGAAGAAGCCAGAGGAGTTTCCTCTGGATGGGAAGAAGCTCCAATGATTTCCAAAGTAGCAGCAACTCCCCTAGCAGCGTCCTCTGCATTTCTGGAGGAAGAATTGTGTGAGTAGGAGAGCCCGTACATGGGATAATGGGGAGGTGATGAATCGAACAAAGCACTACCAAAACGTCCTCCCACGAAGGGACTTGTAAGAGGACTCAATCATTCTTCTTCGACATGCAGCACAAAAAGGGTTAGAAAATACACTGAATATACCGAAAGATAACTAAGTATGAAAAGAAAGAAGCTACCTCTTGTTCAGACGTGTGAGAATGGTATGATATGTCCATTGGCGAAGAATCCCTATCGGTTTGGCCTTGGTCGGCGTTAGGACTGTCATCCATAATTATAGCTTTAATTGCTCATTTCTTTTGAGTCTTGGTTCTTATAGTCTTCTTTCTAGCACCAGAAGCACTAAGGACTGAGGTAACTCTTATACACTTCCTTCGCTTTGGTTCCCCTTGAGATGGATATACTAAAATGGTGGGGAAAGCAGTAGGAGGAGGAACAAAAGGAGTATGGCGCTGAAATTCAGTGTTTATTTGCTCCACCTCAGCTTGAACTTTCTTTCTTAACTCTTGACTCACTTAGGCATACATAGGAGGATGAATGGAGGCAATGAGGAATGCATCTAAAGCAGATTGAGTTTGAGGTTGGGACTTGGATTTTGAAGAATTCCCACTCTTAGATCTTTTAGTCCTCTTGGCCGGTGTCTTGGAAGGTCCTTAGATAGGAGATACTACGGTTGGAAAATCCTCACTAAAAATACCTTCAGAAGGGCAGGCTATTTTGGGTTTGGAACATTCTTGGGCTTGGGTATGGTAGTGGGGATCATGGGGCAATAAGGAGGTAGCTCTCTTGGCGAATCTTTAGGGGTCTTGATCAGAGGGAACTCAACCCCAAAAATAGAGTTTTCCTTAAGGCCTAATTACAAGGCAGGGAAAGAGATAACTGGGGGATATACTGAGGGGGACTTTGTATAAATTCATGAATTCTGGTTAGTTGCATCAGCCAAATTTTGGTGGCCAATGAAGTGTATGCATCCCCATTCCTGGTGGCACTGGGGATGGTAACTAGACCATCCATAGTAGAAGTTACGCCAAGTATAATAGTAGAAAGGTATAAAGTGCAGGCCTCATCAAAAGTATCCCTCTCATCTGTTAACTGAAATATAGGGTGAGGAGCCCCTTGATCAAAACCAAACTGCCTGCTGCATCGATCGGGGTTGTAAGGTTCAAAAGTACATCCCCAATCAGTGAATGAAGGAAGGAACCCATGGGTCAACAGAAGCACCACGACTTGCGAAGGATCTTCTATAATCGGAATAAAAGTGATCGTTCTAGCTGCAAAAGAGAAAAAATTCCAAGTGAGGGAAAAGGTTGATTCCCCATATGTTCTCATGACGAAGGAGTCCAAATGGTTAAAAATTCCCATTATTTCCTTTCGACTTTGTTTTTTATGAAAGAAAAGGAGGCGGGGGGGGGGGGGGGGGATTGATGGCTCTCCTAAGGAGATAAGGAACAAATTTGGCAGCAATAGCAGGAAAATGGGTGTAAAAGAAACCAGTTAAAATGATGGTGTTGGCAAAATTGGAGAGGTTGTAATGGCCAAGGGACCGTTCCATGTCAAGATGGGTCCGGTCCAACCAAGTATAGAGGGACCCTATAGAAATAGAGGCCAGAGGAAGATTAAAACCTCTGGCCATATAAATGGATATGTTTATGAGATCCCTCCTGGGCTGGTCATTGGCCTTTCTAGTCAAGAAGAAATGGGAGAGCAAAGAAAGTATGTAGGCAATTAATTATTGGGATGTACCGTTACCCTTGCCTGTGACCGAAGTGGCATCCTTCGCAGTAGGAGCTTCGAAGAAATAACTTATTAGGGGAGTAAAGGTAGCTTTATTGGAAGAACCAGTGTAGCTTCGATAAATTCGATCTAACCTTGCTCGATCAATAGCTTCCCCGGCATCCAAGGCCTAATCAAGATAAGCAAACGCACCCATGGGTTCAAACCCAAGTTGCTCACAGACATCTTCTAAGGAAATGGTGAACTCCCCCAGGCAGTAAAGAAGGTGTGAGTTATGATGTTCCATATAGAGACCAACACATGGAGTACATCGTTGTGTTTGGAGAGAGTGAACTCAATAAACTAGTTGTCATGGTGAAAACTAACTTTGGCAAGAGCTGCAATGAGGGAGCTCTATATATGTGCATGTCAGGCGGCGAAGTGAGATGGAGATCTCCCAGGTGCTTTGAAATCAATCTGGGAGCAAGGAAAGTAACCACGATCCAATATGAAGTGCAGAGTCCCCTCTAATGGATAAAACCCCATTTCTATGACTCTTCATCTTCATCACCCAACAACAAAGGGTTATACTTAGTTAAAAAACTACAAGTCTTACACGCATTAGAAAAATCGTCATCCTTACCAAAAATAGGAGAACGATAATAGAAATTTAATTGTTCCTGGTGCACCGCTAGCAAGGTGGTGACACTCGAGGGGGTGGCATGGGTAGGTGTAAGGGTGGTTGCAGGCAAAGCATTGTTGGTGGGATCAATTGGAGTGCTGAAAGAAGCCATGGCAAACAGTGGTAAGAAAAAAACTCTTAAGGAAGAAGGAGGAGGCTGAAAGTGGTAGAGAACAGTTGTTGAGGATAACAAGAAAGGCAAAGAATGAGAAGAATAACATGGAAACTTGACAACAAGGGAGGTTTTGCCTTTCGTTTTCTCTCTTTAAGAGCTCTAGGAGTTTAGAGAAGATGAAACCAATGTAAATGAGAAAAGTGGCTAAGTGTTGGATAATAGCCATTTAGTTTTTTTAAATTTGGCGCTTCAGTTTTCCACCTCCACACGTGACAAGCCGTCCATAATCATTTCAAATGAACACATGGCACTTAGGGGAGTGCCCTGACAGTTGAAAAGACAACACCACGCCTTTAATGAAGTTATGCATGGGGAATAAACAGGGTGGGTTTCAAAACATATTTTGATTTTGGCGCTATAATTTTTATCTGGCACATCGAATATCCCACAAGGAAGAAGTTATTATCACGATTCAAAACGTTAGGCCGTCCTCTCGCCACAAGTCAAAAATGGGGTTAGCTTTGACTCAGTCACATCAGGAAGAATTTTTCTTTTTGATCAAGATGAAATAATGATGCAACACAGTCCAAACGAGGAAGTACCTTAAAATTTTTGAACAAGACAAAATGAAGAAAAATAGCAAAATGATGAAACTAGGGAGAATTTTATAGTTCAACAGTTACTTTGGTAGGATTTCACAAGTTTAAACACTAGGAATGTTTAGGAGGGATATTTCATACCACTAGGGGCAGTCATAACGCAAATACCAACTTATTACAACTTGCAACACTTTGTTAAGGTACATCGGGGAGAATTTAACTTCTTTTTGGGAGAGATAACAACAAAAGTTGTAACGAAGATAGAGACGCAATAATTTTTGCACAACTAGAGGGTTCATTAGATTGAGAAGTTCTTCGTGCAGACATTTCTTGTTACCACAACAAATATCTACACTATGGGGAAAATGTAGGGGGGATTGAAGATAATATCGGGATTAGAGATAAGCCTTACCCATCTAATATAACAGACTTAAGGGAATAATGTAGCATGGCATCTTAAGTGAGGGAGCTCAGCGAGGCAGCTCGACATGGTATCTCAAGTGAGGAAGCTTAGCATGGAAGCCCAGGGACATCTCCTAGTGAAGAGGTTGGCCGAGAGAGCTCGCGAGAGATCAGACCAGGTAGGGTTTGGGAGAACTTTCATGCTCTATCGAATGACCTCACCATGGAAACTTCAGAGGGACTTGGTATGGAGGATTGAGAAGGGAGGCAGCATTGGGACTTCTCCTAACCATCTTGGATACACTTGGTAAAACACAGAGAGGTCTTTCACCATGTAAGCTTGTATGGAGCAGCCTTGAGTTCCATCGTATGTTGAGTTTTGAACCAAATATCCATCTACTTAATGTCACATCTACTTTAAGTGATGTCACCACTCAGCTAAATATTGTCTAGTTCGTACTTGAGTAAACCACCATGGTATTTCGGGATGTCAAATAATTGGTGAGCCACCTATGTGGTGATAGTCCTTTGACGCACAGTGGTTAGGAAAAAGGCATGTCTTGGCATATAATGTTTATGATGTAGAACTGACTGGCCCATCATGCATTTAATGTTTGTGAGATAAAGTGTGAGGGGATGTCTTTCACAGCTGTGAAGGACTGAGGCATCTCGGGAATGGTATGGGGGTTATTTATTTCCCTCAACGAATTTTGAGAGAAGAGTTATTTATTGAGATTTATTGATAAGAGAGAAAGAGAGACCAAGTGAAAGTTATTGCAAAACTAGATATCTTACTCACCCACCATTGCCATTTATTGTGTAGATTTTAATAGCTAACTATAGATCTTTCAGATGTTATTAATGTGTTTGGATCCTGTCGAGGTATATATGTGGTTCTTACTACTCTCTCCCTTTAACTGAGTTATTTCCGAGTTTCCTTTATTATTCCTTGAGTTATACATGAGTGTATTGTGAGTCTAATCCAAGTGTTGATCAAATATAATATTATGTGTTTATTTATGTTCACTAAAAAGTTTCTAGGCTATCATTTATCACCATACCTTTAGGGGTTATACCTCAACTAGTATCAACATACTCCCAGGTTACAATGGGACTACCCTCTTACACTCTCTTCTCTTTCTCTCTATATCTCTCTAGGAACCTCCTTCCCCGTGACGCGCTCAATTCCCCATAAATACGAGATAACTTACCACCACTCCTCAAGCCATATCCCTTCTCAGATGAGGTAGACTGAACTAGACATGAAGGAACCGAAATTGCATCCCGAATGTGGGCAATCGCTGAATACATCCAATCCCCAACATCCTTCAGCCAAGTGGTAGAGACCCGGATATACTACAAAGAGAAAAATAAAAGAGCAAATCAGTTAATCTGAGCGAAGGAAGAAATAAAAAAATTAAAAAGTAAAAGAGATGAAAGGTATACCCGTGGATCAAGGACCTCCTCAGTTAAATGCAGCTCCTTCGAATCCATCGCATTACGATGGTTCAACAAACGCACTAACCTTCCATCAGCCGCTGGATATTAAAAGAAGGAAGTGATAGCCGCATAAAAGAAACCTTCGAGGTCATCACAGCTGCTGATGCCGCCGCACCTCCTGCATTGTGGGAGGACCCCATGGGCCGACTCGAACCCGACTGGGGGAAAGGCATCACGTCATATATGCTGGGAGTCATCAACCAGCTAGATACAAAGTCTAAGTAATCAAACGCCGCCACCGTGTCAGTATAGGATGAGAAAGGCTCGCCCATCATCGCCACTACCTGCGCATTCTGCCATCTCTCGCACTTGCATCATATACATCGAGGCCTCATCGGTGGCATCGCAACCTGATCCCCCACAAACTATCGAACTACACTCTCCCCGAGGTACTAGGATATGCCAAACTTATGTGCCAACAAGCACTGCATCTATGCGTTCCCCGCAGTCAAACCCGTGTACTGAATGGTCACTCCCCATGGATATAAGGTCATCTGTAAAATCACTAGCAGATAAAGATCAATATCAGAAAATATTATAAAGGAAAAATGATCTCAGAAGAAGAAAGAAGAGTTACCCGCTTGCTCGTCACGCTGTTCAAGACCTGACGCACCGCCTCATCCAGTGTAGACGTTAGTATCCCCAAATCGGTTGATGACACCACCCAATGCACCTCCAATGGAAGGTGCTCCCAAATGTCCCTAAGCCCCGTCATCGCTTGAGCACGCAAAGTCGACATAGATACATCAGACTGTTAAAAGTAAAAAGAAACAACCCTTTTCAAAATTCAAGAAATAAGGAAATACCACCAAAAAATGGAAAGAATACCAAGGAGATCAATACTTACATTGCCTACAGGGTTCACCACCCTAGAAGAATGATGATGTAATAACTCACGCAAGAGGGTTTGCTCAACCGCAATAGGATCGAATGAGTCGAAGGAATTCTTGCTACCAGTGTAAGGGGCGCCCTTGCCCTCCATTCCATGTTTCCCAATCGTCAACATTGAGACATGCCATGTGTGTTGCACTACTTGAGAAATCATCCATCTCTTGATTTTGGAACGCTAAAACGCTTCGCAGAGGGTAATTACAGAAGAAGGCAAGGCAGAAAGCGGTAAAAATGAGGAGAACCCGCCCCCTTTTTATAGGAGGCTAAAGGGCATGTCCATCGACATCTCCCTACCACCCACCGGTCGGTGCTGTCCCTCCACCTGCTTGAGGTACCCCAAAAGACCATGCCACTTCCGTTTGTTACCTTTCAGACCATGTCGATCGACACCCTCTCTAAAATTTTGTACAAAAATCTTCAAAAAAGCCAGAAAATACTCGAAAAATACCAAATGAATTTAAGAACCTTTTTCACCAAGAAAACAATTATTACCACACTCATATAGCCAGCGAAACCCTAAGATACATATCCCCAGTGGAGTTCCCAAATTTCTCTAAGAAATTTTAAAACCTCAGAATTGGCTTTGACCCTCAAAATTGGTCATCTCTACTTAAGCCCGCAGAATTGTCTTCGACCCTCAGAATTAGTCGGCTCTACTTAAGTCCTCAGAATTGGATTCGACCCTCGGAATTGGTCGCTTATACTTAAGACCTCAGAATTGACTTTGACCCTTAGAATTGTCGCTTCTACTTAAGCCCTTAGAATTAGCTTTAAGCCACATAATTGGTCATCTATATATTAAGCCTATAGAATTGGCTTCGACCATCAGAATTTATCTCTTCAACTTAAGCCCTCGAACTTGGCTTTGACCTGAAGAATTGGTCATCTCCACTTAAGCCCGCATAATTGGCTTTGACACCACATAATTGGTCACCTCTATCTTAATCCCGCAGAATGGGTTTTGACCCGCATAATTGGTCATCTCTACTCCAACCCTCAGAATTAGATTCGACCCTCAGAATTGGTAACCTCTATCTTAATCTCGAAGAATTGTCTTTGACCTTCAGAATTTGTCATCTCTATTTGAGCCCTCAAAATTGGCTTCGACCCACAGAATTGGTCGCTTCTACTTAATCCCTTAGAATTGACTCCGACTCGCAGAATTAGTCGCTACAACTTTGGTCCTCAAAATAGACCTCGACCCACATAATTGGTCTCTCCCTACCTTAGACCTCAGTTGTCACCTTCTTTAGGTCCTCAAAATAGGCCATCCCCAACATCACCTTAGGTCCTCATAATCGACCTCGACCCTCTGAACTAGTCATCCTCGTCCCCTAGGTCCGCATAATTGACGTGTTTTCAAAACATCATGTGGTGTCTATTCGCTGACTTTCACTTGTTCCAAGCTCACCCGTCTAGGGGATCTATATACACCACACTCTAGGACCACCTAAGTCTCGCCTTAGGTCCCTAGCACCTCCACATTTCACTATAAACCCTAGGTTATACTCCGAGTACTGTTCTAGAGGCCATTGGGCGCTCTCGGGCCTCGTTTGACTCTAGTATCTCTATCATCAGATCAAAATATCTTTTAATATTTGAAGGGCTCTGAATTACCTTTCTAATGGTTAATCTCGTGCATGAATCGTCATAACAGTTCAGACGCACGGATCGTTTTACTACTAAAAATTAGTTTAGAGGCCACTAGGTGCTCCAGGGCCCCGATTTAACCCCAATCAACTTCATTGTAAGAGTGAAATCTCTTTGAATATTTGAAGGGAACTAAAACCCCTTTCCAACGGTATAACCCGTGCATGAAACAACAAAATTATTGAGACAAATGATACGCTTTCCCATGAAAATTTATTCAGAGGACCTCGGGCGATCCCGAGTCCGCTTGATCAAGGTGAACTCTTTATCTCGAATGAGACTGAATTAATCTTCGAAGGTCACTGAATAATCTTTCCAATAGTCCACCTCGTGTGCGATTCTGAATACAGTACGAATAAACGATCCATTTTACTCCGAAGGGTCACTGAGTGCTTTTGGACCTGGTTCAACAAGGTTAACTTTTCGAAGTGAGAAAAACTCTTTGGAATGTCAAAGTACATCTCCCACCCTTTCCAACGATCCACCCCATGCAGGATTATGGCCTACAATGTGGACGAATAATCCATTTTCGTTCGACGATCTCCCATCCAAAGGACCGACATACGCTTTCGAGCCACATTTTATCAAAAGTCAAATCTCAAAAGGAATCTTGCAGGTCTTTAAACTACTTTTCTAATGGTATGACCCCTGCACGATTTGGAACAATGGATTGTGTTCTACGACCGTATTTCTAGAAAATCTGCATGAGACTGCCAATTGGTAGGTCCTTTCCCTGCCTATTGGAAGTGTGTCAAGGGTCACCTGCCCAGGGGGTAGGGATAGGGCCATGCCGATCGACATCCCCCCTAACCTGTAAGTAGAGGGAATTAAATCACTTGCAGGACACACCTGAGATCCATCAGCATCAGTGAATTCACCAACATTCTCTCAAAATCAGCAAAGTTCCTCCATGTGAAGTTCCATTCAAGCTTACATTCCCATGATTTTCATAGCCAATTTTGCAAAATCATATTCTCCCTCTTCCATTGTTCACCTCACATTCAAGGGAGTTCATCCAAGTTTAAATATCAAGCTTCAAAGAAGGTCCAAATCCTTCCCCCTCTCTTTAGATTTCTTGTTTGCATAAATTACATTAAATTCATAATCTAGTTCTTACTTTAGTTTATACACATTAATATCCTACACTTTTATTAGTATATTGCACATACTTTATTTTCTATAAAAACCCAAAACAAATAAAAAGAGGGTTACACCTATAAATTCCGAATGTGATTATCCATCACACTTTGAAAACTAAAACACACTTTTTTTACACACACACCTATAATAAAATTTCGTTCGAATCTATGGGATAAAGCCCATCCCCATGCCGTATTCGAACTACGTTGACTTTGATGACTTTATAGGCTACGTAGGTGTGGGTACCCTGAATTTAGGATCATAGGCCTGGACGAGTAGCCTCTTCTTAGCGGCCCAAAGCCCAGGCCCATCACCTTTTGTATTGATCCGATTACCCCACGATCCCATGAAGAGAAATTGTGGGGGAACACGATCCCATGTAGGGGAGATGGATAATAAGGAGGAACCCATCACCCCCACTACTTCAACATATACATGTATAAATTAAACCCTAAGTTCGGGGCAGAGGACAAGTTGTATTCTCTGTACTTATTCTTCAGAATATAGAGAAATAACACTGACTGAACCACCGTGGACGTAGGCACTTCTTTGCTGAACCACGTATACCCGTTGTTGTGTGATTGGCCTTTTATTTATCTTTTCTCGGTGGTTACCTCTTTCATATTTATTTGTGTTGCATAATAATTGTCTCCACAGTAGGCATTTTAGATTAAAACCCAAGGCTCAAGTCAAATATTCCAACTTCCCAATTTTTAACTTTTTCCAAAATTTCCAATTTTTCTAAATCCCCCATTTCTGCATGTATCACATTTTTGAATTAGTATATATATTATGTTTGTTAGTGTTTCATCCAACACATATTATCATTTTATCATAACGCTCAATATCGCGATAACACCTAAATCATATTTTCTATATATTATTTTGGGAACATTCCTATGGATGACCTCACCCTATCTTTTCCATGATATGAGTTGAACGATTCTGATCTCCATTATATATACACACGCACACACTTCACGGAGAAATAAAGGAAAACAATAACACAAGTCCATGAGAGACCAAAAATGAGGGATGGGTGCCTAACACCTTCCTATTCCGTAACTTAGACACCGAACATTCGAACTATTGGTTTTGTACGCATCAATTTGTCTTCGATGCCGCTCTATCGAGGCGGCGACATATTCTTTTGCTTGTTTTGTGAAAAATAGTCCGGCGACTCCATCTTATGTTTACACCACATCGATGATGGACGAAAAATTACTAAGTAGGTCATGAGACCTTTCAATCCCCCTTTATTATTCATTCCCCCCTTTGGGAAGCAGAGATGGGATGGAGGGCGAGATTTTTGATTTCTTTGACTTCCGGTTAGACCTTCGTCCCCGATACATCCGACAGAATTACCCAATAGACTAGTACTTCAAAGCTATCAACTGGATGTTAAACACAATCATTTCATAGAACCATGTCCGCCAAGGAAAAAAAGGTCAACAATCAAGAAATCAAGGAAAAAACGCATAAAGGAAAATGTGAATGTATAAAGGAAACTGCACAAAATAAATAAATACCTCAAAAAGATATGTGGCTCTAGTAAAAGTTTATCAGCAGCACTGACTGAACACATCAAGAGAAGAATAAAGGTTCACCAAGGTCAGGCTCCCCCCATCATAAAGAGGGGTGTTCGAAAATACCATCATAAATGGAAAAAATCACAAGTGGATGATATCGTCACTTGTCACCTCCAAGAAACCTCCCAACACCAGCAGAATAAATAAACGGGCCATCAGCCGCACCTACAACCCATACTCTTCATCAATCCTCCAAATCGGCAATAACTCCCTCAAAAGAGACATACGAAGAGAGTCCCCAAAGACTACCCTCTCCACATCACCCAAAGCCACTGTCACTGCCTACGGTATAACCCACAAAGTGCTATCCACCTCAATCTGCACCCATCACAGTCCAGCCCCAACAGCTATTGCACATCTATCAGAGTCCCCATTATCTCCCCAAAGACAAAATTCATGGTGTGGGTGGTGTCCCACTACCTCTCCCCTAGGTCACAAAGAACAAGCGAAAAATAAGGCGTCTCATCTAGTGCAGATACCATTTTACCAAAACTGGTTGATGACACCATCCAATGCACCACGGGTGGAAGTCACTCCCAAACGTCCTTAAGCCACGTCGTCCCTCGAGCACATAGAGATGGTATAGAGACATCAGACTACCAAAGATAAAAAAGGAAAAATCCATATTAAAATCCAAGAAAAAAGAAATATCACCAAAAAAGGAAGAAAAGAATACCAAAAGTCACCAGCACTTACATAGCCAAGAGGGTTCACCACCCTTGAATAAGGATGATGCGTCGGCTCATTCAAGATGATCTAATCATCCGCCACTAGTTTGAATGAGTCAAAGGAATTTTTGCCCAGTGCAAGAGGCACCCTAGCCCTCCATTCCAAGTTTGCCCAATCGTCAACATTGAGCCACGCCATATGTGTTGCACTGCTTGAGAAATCAACCATCTCTTGGTTTTGGAATGGTTAAACAGTTTGCATAACGTAATTTCAGAAGAAGGAAAGTTAGAAAGATGTGAAAATAAGAAGAACCCTCCCCCTTTTTATAGGAGGCTAAGGGGCATGCCGATCGGCAGTCCCCTGCCACCCATCGATCGGTACTATCCCTTCACCTGCTCGAGGTACCCCAAAAGACCATGCCACTATTGTTTGTCACCCCTCAAACCATGCCTGTAGGTACCCTTCCAGAAATTTCATACAAACAGTCCCAAAAAATGCTAGAAAGTACAGAAAAATACTCGAAAAATTCCTAAAATTACCAAATGAATTTTAGAACCATTTTTACCAAGAAAAACATTTTTACCACACTCATTTCCCCAGCAAAACTCTTGCCTCCCCACTGAAATTTCTAAAAACAAATGGACATCTCCCCAGTAAAATCGAAACATCCCTCAAACACTCAATCCTTTGATTATTTCGTCTTCCCCAACGGAACCTAAAACTCAAAATCAAATGCGAAACTGCAAGATAAATATCCCGAGTAGAGTCTCCCAATTTCCCCAAGAAAACTACAACTTAAGCCCTCAGAATTGTCTTCGACTCTCAGACTTGGTCATCTCTACTTAAGCCCTTAGATTTGGCCTCGACCCTCGGAATTGGTCATCCTTACTTAAGCCCTCAGAATTAGCTTCATCCCTCAAAATTGGTAATCTCTATTTAAGCCCTCAGAATTGTCGTTGACCCTCAGAATTGATAATCTCTGCTTAAGACCTCAGAATTTTCTTTGACCCTCAGAATTAGTCATCTCTAAGCCCTCAGAATTTTCTTCGTCCCTCAGAATTGGTCATCCCTACTTCAGGCCTCAAAATTGGCTTCGACCCTTATGATTGGTCATATCTTCTTAAGCCCTCAAAATTGGTTTCGACCCTCAGAATTGGTCATCTCTACTTAATGCCATAGAATTGTCTTCGACCCTCTGGATTGGTCATCTCTACTTTGACCCTCAGAATTAGTATCACTACTTAAGCGCTCAAAATTTGCTTCAACTCGTAGAATTGGACATCTCTACTTAAGACCTCAGAAGTGGCTTCAACCCTAAGAATTGGTCATCTATACTTAAGCCCTCAGAATTTTCTTTGACCCTCAGAATTGGTCATCCCAACTTAAGCCCTCAAAATTGGCTTCAACCCTCAGAATTGTTCATCTCTAGAATTGGTTTCGAACCTAAAAATTGGTTATCTCTACTTAAGCCCTCATAATTGGTCATCTCTACTTAAGCCCTCAGAATTGGCTTCGACCCTTAGAATTGGTCATCTCTACTTAAGCCCTAAGAATTGGCTTCGACCCTCATAATTGGTCATCTCTACTTAAGCCCCGAGAATTGCCTTCAAACCTCAGAATTGGTCATTTCTACTTAAGCCCTTAGAATTGGATTCAATCCTAAGAATTGGTCATCTCTACTTAAGCGCTCAGAATTAGCTTGGACCGGAAGAATTGGTCATATCCACTTAACGTCCTCAGAATTGACCTCGACCCGTAGAATTGGTCATTCCCACCTCAAGTCCTGAGAATTGGTTTTGACCCGTAGAATTGGTCGCTCCCTACCCTTTAGGTGATCCCTAGTGTTCCCTTTTGGGTCCTTAGAATCGGCCTCCTCCGTCTAAATCGGTTATCCTCGTCCCTTAGGTTTGTAGAATCGACCTCTTTTGCAAACATCACGTGGTGTCAATTTGATAACTTTCACTTGTTCTAAGGTCACCCGTTGAGGGGCTATATAGACCCTACATTCTAGGACCACCTAAGTCTCTCCTTAGGTCCCTATCACTCCACCATTTCATTTCAAAGCCTAGGTCATACTCAGAGTACTGATCTAGAGGCCATAGAGTGCTCCCCGACCCCATTTGACTCTGGTCAACTTTATCGTCAGAGTGAAAGATCATTTAATCTTTGAAAGCCTCTGAATACCCTTTCAAAAGGTCCACCCCATTAACGAATCAACAAAACGGTTCGAACGAACGGACCATTTTACTACCAAAAATTGATATAAAGGCCACCAGGCGCTCTCAGGCCCCGATTTGACCCAAATCGACATCATCGTCAACGCGAAAGATCTCTGAATCTTTAAAGGGCACTAAAATCTCTTTCCAACAGTCTGCCCCATGCGTGAAATGACATAACCGTTCAGATGAATTATCATTTTTCCCTCAAAAATTGATTCAGAGGACACCGGGTGCTCTCGAGCTCTATTTGACCAAGATAAACACTTGAGCTTAAATGTGACTGAATGAATCTCTAAAGGGTACGAATACCCTTTTAGCGGTTCACCCTATGCACAATTATGACTTACGGTACGGGCGAATGATCCATTTTACTCCAAGAGATCACTGGACGCTTTCGGGACTTGGTGGACTAAGGTTAACTTTCCAAATCGAGCGAAGTTCTTTGGAGTGTCGAATTACATTTCCTAACCTTTCGAATGGTCCACTACGTGAATGATTCTTACTTACCGATCGGACAAACGATCCATTTTCGTTCGACGATCTCTTGTCCAAAGGATCGATGTGCGCTTTCGAGCCACATTTGACCCAAAATCATCTCCCGAACCTAGGAGTAGTCCAAAGGATTCTTTAAGGTATCTGAATTAACTTTCTAATGGTATGCCCCATGTGCGATTTGGATCAATAAATTAAGTTCTAAGACCATTTTTCTAGAAAAATCTGCACGAGACTACTAATTGGCAGGTCCATTTTCCTGCCTATCGGCTGTGTCAAGGGTTACATGTTGATAGGTAGGACTAGGGTCATGGCGATCAGCACCATGCCCGACCCTATAAATAGAGGGCATGACCTCACTCCCAAGGCACACCTCAGATCCCTCAGCATCACTGATCTCAGTAACATTCTCTCGTAATCAGCGAAGTTTCTTCATGTGAAATTCCATTCAAGGTTAAATTCCCATCCTTTTCATACCCAATTTGACAAATTCTCATTCTCTTTCATCCAACATTCATATCACATTCAAGGGAGTTCATCCAAGATCAAAGATCAAGATTCAAAGAAGGTCCAAATCTTTCCCCCTCTCATTAAATTCCTTGTTTTTGCATTAAATTAATTAGATTCATAATCTTGTTCTTACTTTAATTCATACACATTAACATCTTACAATTTTATTAGTATATTGCAAATACTTTATTTTTCTATAAAAAAACCCAAAACAACTAAAAAGGGGGTTAGGCCCATAAATTCCAGACATGATTATCCATCATTCATTTTCAAAACTAAAACAAATTTTCTACACACGCACATAAAATAAAGTCCCATTCGAATCTATGGATAAAACCCACCCTTATGCTACATGTGAACTACGTGGACTTTGACGTATTTATAGGCTATATAGGCGTCTCGAATTAAAACCTGAGACTCGAGTCCAATTTTCCAATTTATGAATCATCCCAAATTCCCCATTTTCACATTTATCATATTCTTGCATTATTATGCATATCATGTTTGTAATCCTTGTTAGTGCTTTATCGAACATAAATTATCATTTCACCATAACAATAAATATTGTGACAAACGCATACAATTTTATTTTATATAGAATATTTTGGGAACATTCCTATGGATGACCTCACTGTATCTCTTCTATGGTATGAGTTAGGTGATTCCAATCTCCATTATATATACACGCACACACACTTCATGTAGAAATAAAGGAAAATAATAACACAAGTCCATGAGAGATCGAAAGGACAGGATGGGTTCCTAACACCTTCCCATTCTGTAACTTAGCCCCCAAACCCTTAGAACTATTGGTTTTGTAAGCATCATTTTGTGTTTGGTGCTGCTCTCTCGAGGCGACGACATGTTATTTTACCTGTTTTGTGAAAAATAAGTCGGCGACTCCATCTCTTTACATTCACCCCACACAGATGACAACCAAAGCATTCCAAGAGGGCGCGAGACCTTTTTTCATCCCCCTTTTTCTTTCTTCGACCCCCTATCCATGGGAGGAAGGAGAGGGAAGGATGGACATTACAAAAATCGAGATGGACACAAGTTGATTTTGTAGCCGAGTTCACATGGGACGAGACCGATGAAGAGGATATTGTTGATCCAGTATACGAGCTATAAAGAGAAAGTCCTAAGCAGGCTAAAGTCGAGATGAGTACAGCCAGGATAGTGGTGGCCGAGAATGAAGAAGAAAAATTTGTGTTAAAAATTAAAGCATTGGAAGAGGGCAACTTCTCTGAAAAAGGTATTGTGTGGAGCCTCTTTGTTGAGGGAGTGGAGTTGGCCTGATAGTGTGTCTCAATACGGAACCGATATAAAGTATGCTTTGATATTCAAGGCATCTAAGAATGAATTCGAGTACGAAACCCTCCTAGATGGTATCTCCCTCGCTAAATAACTGAATGTCGACCATCTAATGGTTCACAGTGACTCTAGGCTGGTAGTGAATCAAATCCTAGTCATATATTAAGCAAGGGATGAGAGGATGGCTAGATACCTGGCTAGAATAAAATAAGCATTAAAAAACTTTATGGAGGTGAAACTGAAAAGGATCCCTCGACTAGATAATAGCGAATTCGATGCACTAGAAAGACTAGCTTCAGCAACTAGGACATAACTAAAAAGATCACTATCAGTATAGGTCCTACACCGACCAAGCATTGAAGAAGAAGAAAATACAATTGAGTTTTTCTTAAACCTTGAGATGTGTGAATCTTGGATGGACCCTCTCATCCGATACATAAGGGATGGTGAACTACAAAACTCAAAGTTGTAAAGGAAGAAGCTAAGATATACGTAAGGTAAGTTCTCAGCCATTGGGAATGTTTTCTACAAGAAATGATTCCTCCTCCCTCTACTTCGATGTGTCCATCCGACAGAGGTGGAATACATTTTGAAAGATATACATGAAGGTTTCTACTCCAGTTATATAGGAGGGTGATCATTGGTAAAGAGGGTTGTTACACAAGGGTATTTGTGGCCGACCTTGACTAGGGATTCGACCAGTTATGTGAAGAGGTGTGAAAAATGCCAAAGATATACCATCATCCTTCATCAGCCTCACCAACCAATATTTTCTATTACCTCTCCCTGGTCAGTTGATATTTGGGGAATTGATTTGGTAGGACCCTTGCCCAAGGCAACTAGTAACTACAGATATCTCATCGTGGAAATAGACTATATCTCCGAATGGGTTGAGGTAGAAGATATGAAAGACATCATTGAGATGAATAACTTCAAATTCATTTGGAGGAACATTAATTATAGATATGATCTACATCATATACTAATCTCAGACAACGGAAAATAATTCAAAAATTCATCTTTGGAGGCTTATTGTAAGGGTCGACATCAAGTTGTTCTACTCATCTCCAAGCCAACCTCAGGCAAATGGCCAAATGGAGGTAACAAATATGACCTTATTGGATGAGATCAAGAAGAAACTAAGAGATGCCAACGGTCATTGGACTGAAGAAGTGCATGCTATCCCGTGGGCCTACAAGATAATAGAGAGAACTCCGATGGGAGAGACTCCTTTCATGCTTTCCTATGGCTCAGAGGAAGTAGTCCCTATAGAGATTGGACTACCAAGTCATAGAATTCAAACATACGACCCATAAACGAATGCTGAGAAGTGAAGGTTAGTCCTAGACCTCTTTGAAAAGAGAAGAGAAGATACTTAAATTCGATAGGCTTCCAATCAGCAGAGGACTACTAGATTCCATAATAAAAGGGTGAAATCTAGGACATTAGCCGTAGGAGACTTGGGTCTGAAGAAAGATTAGCAAAAGGAAAATAAACTTCATGTAAATTTCCATGGTCCCTACAAGGTTATAGAAGAAGTATTTACTGTCATGTATCGACTTGAGAATTTAGAGGGAGAGTCGTTCTCCAATCCTTGGAATGCTGATCCTCTAAAGAAATATTATCAATTGGACATTATAAAATTATTCTTTCATCAGTTTATCATTGTATGAAACATGTAATGAAAAAAGTAATGAATTAAAAATTACAAGTGTTCTGTCCTATTTTTGTTGTATGAGTAATTCAGATTGTATGTTTTAGCTCGTCGCAAGCTATAGAACATCAATCATGCGGTGAAGTAGAATTAACTCACTTTCGATGACATAACAATCCATAAGGGGATAAACTCATCCTTGGATTATCAATAGCATCGAAATGGGGGAGCACTATGACAACATCGTTAATTTGGTGAAAAAACTCTCTCGATTGAGACGACAGTATAGGACGAGACGTCACTCATCCGTACACTCTCAAAACTACGAGAGGGGACTTGTGATTAAACATCATAATTTGGTGAATTCACATTCAAAAATTATTTAAATATGGTTTATCTCAACATCATTAATTTGGTGGAAAAACTCTCTCGACTGAGACGACTGTGTACGACGTGATGTCACTCGTCCATACACTCTCAAAATAATGAGAGGGGACATGTGATTAAACACCATAATTTGGTGAATTCAAATTCAAAAATCATTTAATTATTGTTTATCTCAACATCATTAATTTGGTAAAAAAAATCTCTCGGCCGAGACGACAGTATAGGACTAGACGTCACTCATTCATACACTCTCAAAATAATGAGAGGGGACTTATGATTAAACACAATAATTTGGTGGCTCAAATTTGAAAAATTATTATTCTGGAAATTCTAATCCTGTCCAAGGATGATAAGAGATTAGGGAAGGACATAATTAACTTGGTGATCTATGATTAAAAAACCATTTTAGTATGGTTACTTGTTAAACATTAGTAGCTTTTGTTTAACAAACAAATACTGCAAAATCAAGACAAGAAAACATGACATAGAAAGAGGAGATAACAAACATTTTCATTCAAGGAATTGAAAATAAAAAATGATTATAAGGATCAAGTATTGCCAAAATGTTAAAAGATGAGAGTGATTGTGGAGAGATTACAGATGAAAAAGTAATTATTCACAAATTACATTGTTAAAGGGCATCAGGCCACATGCGTCCGCCCTGATAGAGAAGAAAGATTTTAATTCGCATGGTTGTCCTCGACCTCCACTTGACCCGACCCTTTAACTGCATATCCTTTCTTAGCTAAGGCATTATCTTTATCTTGGACAACGGTCGTCTCGGCCTCACCGTCCCCAAGCTCATTTTCACCCCCTAACCCCATTAGGATATAATTAACTAAATAGTTTACAAACAATAATTATAATTTATTTATTATTTTAGTAATACATATTGAAACAACTTCAAGGTTAAAATGCGGAATATTAAAAATCCAATCGTTTTAAGGAGACATAATTTCAACAGAACTCACCTATCATTTAACTTAATTACAACTAGTACAGTGTATAAAACAAACAAACAAGACCCTACTTCAATTTACTCAAGCTCCTAGACCTAGCAGTGGCAGCTGGAAAACCTGAAAAATGTAAACATATAAAACCATGACTTCAAAAACTCAGTGAATGTACTACAGCTATCTATAGTAAATGTAATATATTAACATCTCAACATAACAATATATACATCTCTGTGCCAAATTAGGCCATATACATATCCGGAGTTAATAAACCCCACATCTCCTGCCCGTAGGCAATAATCATATCCATAGGTTTTAAAAACCTAACATCTCCTGAATTGCATAGCAACTCAACATATCTTGGCTTTTAATGAGCCATAACATCTCAACATCTCTTGGCTTTTAATAAGCCATATCATCTCAACATATCTTGGTTTTTAATAAGCCATAACATCTTAACATCTCATGACTTTTAATAAGCCATATCATCTCAATATATAATACATACACATCATATCCCAAATCAACTCAGCAAGTACACTCACCTTGGGTTGTCAACTATGTATTCATGTTTCCCTAGGGTGGAGCTAAACTTGGTTGATTTGACCTTACACCTTGGAAACACCTTAAGGATTTTCTTGGAATTGTTTTCCTAGATTTTCCTTGTAACCCTTTCTTCCTTAACTTCTACCTCTCTTTCCTCAATCTAATATCACTTCCAACTGAACCTAGGGACTTGTTTACTGAAGAAATAAGGTTAAGGGAGAGTTTTAAGTTGGCCAAGGCTGCCTCCCATTCCATCCAATCAAATTAAACAACTTTGTTTAATAAAAGACAATTTACTACTTAAGGAAATTGACAGGTTTGCCCCTTATTCGTAATTTCAGCCTAACTTCTTACTCGAACATCCGTTTGATGAAACGTTTGTTGTGTTACAACCCTAACTCACATGTATACAACTATGTAGTTTTAACCTCAAATCAATTGTAATGTTACAAGGGTCAACACTAGTCTTAAACCGGAACATTTCTATCGAAAATAACAAAATCTTGTGTTTGTAAATAATTCGACATTTCATGATTTATGCCAGTAGAATTATACTAACCATAATCATTTAACATTATATATACTAATAAAACATTATTCATATCACATAAGATAAGTATGATTTAAATATAATTTATCATAATTATATACGTGTTCTCACAACCTCCCCCCCTAGAAAATTTCGTCCCCGGAATTTAATACGAATGATACTTACTAAACAAATGGGGATACTGTTTCTTCTTGCTATGCTCCATTTCCCAAGTTGCTTCTTTAATTACATGGCTCATCCACATAACTTTAACTAAGGTAATAACCTTATTCCTCAATACTTTCTCCTTACGATCAAGAATTTCCACCGATTCCTCGATGTACGACAAGTCTTCTTTCAGTTCAATAGGTTGGGTTTTCAGTTGATGAGATGGATTTGCCAAATACTTACAAAACATTGATACATGGAACACGTCATGCAAACAATATAACTCTGGAGGTAATGCTAATCTATATGCCAGGGTTCCAATTCTTTCCAACACTTCATATGGTCCAATGTATCTTGGACTTAGTTTCCCCTTCTTTCCAAATCTCATAACGCCTTTCCACAGTGAAATATGTAGGAATACAAAATCCCCCTTCTGAAATTCCAATGGTTACTTCCTCTTATCTTGCACTATCTTTATCCATTCCCGAATCATTTTGATCTTTTCAGTTGTCATATCTATCAATTCAGGACCCAAAAGTTTCCTTTCACCAACTTCATCCCAACACAAAGGCGTTCTACATCTCCTCCCATATAAAGCTTCATACGGAGCCATACCAATGGTGGACTGATAACTATTCTTATACGAGAATTCCATCAATGGCAAATGATCATCCCAACTACCCTTGAAGTCAAATACACAAGCTCGTAACATGTCTTATAATATTTGAATTGTCCTCTCCAATTGCCCATTGGTTTGTGGATGAAATGCAGTGTTGAACTTCAAAATTGTGCCCATGGCATTCTGTAAATGAGGCCAAAACTTAGAAGTGAACGTTGGATCTCTATCTGATACAATTGACACTGGTTCCCCATGTAAACGGATAATCTCATCAATGTACATACGTGCATACTTGTCAACCGTGTAGGTGGTCTTAACTGGAAGAAAATGAGTCGACTTTGTCAATCAATCTACAATCACCCAAATAGAATCATTCCCCTTTGGTGACCATGGTAATCCTGTAACAAAATCCATCATTATATGCCCCCACTTCCATTCCGGAATAGGCAATAACTGCAATAATCCTGTCGGCTTCTGATGCTCCGCTTTCACTTGTTGACATACTAAACATTTAGCTACAAATTCGGTAATCTCACGTTTCATATTGTTCCACCAGTAATACTCTTTCAAATCTTTGTACATTTTGGTACCTCCCGGATGCATAGAATAAATAGAACTATGTGCCTCTTCCAATATATCCTTCTTTAAGGGTGGATCATTCGGTACACAAATCCTATTTTTATAACACAAAAATTCATCATTCTTAATTTCAAAGTCACTCTCTTTACCCTACAATACATTTTGTTTCTTCTTATCAAGGAATGGATCACTGACCTGCAAATTTCTTATGCGTTCTGCTAATAAAGGTCTCACTATAACATGTGCTAATAAGCCTCCCCTTTTTGAAAAACTTAATTCAATGCCCATCGATGCCAAGTCAAGGATATTTGCCACACGTGCACACTGTATGCAACCTAGAATCCCCGATGATTTTTGACACAAAGCATGTGCTACTACATTGGCCTTTCCTGAATAATGATGAATGGTACAGTCATAGTCTTTAATCAACTCTATCCAATGCCTCTGCCTCAAATTCAAGTCGCTCTGTGTAAATAAATACTTCAAACTTTGATGGTCAGTGAAAATTTCACACGTCTCTCCATATAAATGATGTCTCCATAATTTCAAGGCAAAAACAATAGCTGCAAGCTCTAAATCGTGTGTAGGATAATTACGTTCATGCGTCTTCAACTGTCTAGATGCATAAGAAATTACCTTTCCATATTGCATGAAAACACAACCCAGACCCTAATGTGAAGCGTCAGTATAAATCACAAAACCTTCTCCACTGGATGGAACAGTGAGAACTGGAGTTGATACTAGTCTATTTTTCAACTTTTCAAAGATGTGCTAACATTCATCACTCCACACAAATTTCACTTCCTTTCGGGTCAATTTAGTCAACGACAAGGCTATATATGAAAAACCCTTTATGAATCTTCTATAATATCCAGCCAATCCTAGGAAACTCCTTATTGCCGTTACATTCCTCGGTCTCTCCCATTGCACAATTGCCTCCACCTTCTTAGGGTCAATATAAATTCCATCTCCCGAAACAACATGCCCCAGAAATACTACCCGATTTAACCAAAAATCACATTTGCTAAACTTCGCAAACAATTGACTATCTCGCAAAACTTGCAATACAACTCTTAGATGCTTCTCATGTTCCTCTTGGCTAGGTGAGTATATCAAAACATCATCTATAAATACAATCACAAACGAATCTATGAAAGGATGAAATACTCGATTCATTAAATCCATAAACACTGCAGGAGCATTTGTTAACCCAAATGGCATTACCAAAAATTCATAATGACCATAGAGAGAACGAAAAGCTGTCTTAGAAATGTCACAATCTCTTACCCTTAATTGATGATAACCCGA
The DNA here is from genome assembly GCA_949130495.1 of Sambucus nigra. Classification (NCBI taxonomy): domain Eukaryota; kingdom Viridiplantae; phylum Streptophyta; class Magnoliopsida; order Dipsacales; family Adoxaceae; genus Sambucus; species Sambucus nigra. Next base: position 530,629,171 of record OX422208.1, read on the forward strand.
TCTCAAATCAATTTTTAAAAACACTTTAGTACCCTGTAATTGATCGAACAAATCATCAATTCGAGGCAATGGATATTTATTTTGAATAGTCACCTTATTTAAGTGTCGATAATCAATGCAGAGTCGCATGGTGCCATCTTTCTTCTTCACAAATAATACTGGAGCGCCCCATGGTGATACACTGGGTCGAATAAAACCTCTATCTAGAAAATCTTGCAGTTGAACCTTTAACTACTTTAGTTGCACATGTGCCATTATATATGGAGAAATAGAAACTAGAGCTGTACCAGGCACTAAATCGATAATAAACTCTACCTCTCTGTTAGGTGGCAATCCTGGTAATTCATCTAGGAACACATCTGCAAAATCCTTAACAACTTGGATATCTTCTAATTTTTTCAATTCCCTATTTGTATCCACAATATATGCTAAAAATCCTTGACAACCCTTATTTAACAATTTCCTCGCCCGAAGGGATGAAATAAGACAGTTCGGAACCACATTTCTTTCCCCAGTAAATTTGAATTCTTCCTCCCCCGGCATATTAAATGTAACCTCCTTACGAAAACAGTCAATTGATGCATGGTAGGAAGATAACCAATCCATACCCAAGATAATATCAAAATCCTGAATATCTAGTGGAATTAAATCAATGGTCCACTCCCTCTCCCCCATATACAATACACAATTTTTATACACAAGCTCCACTAACATCACATCCCCCATAGGTGTAGAAATATATAAACCACAATCTAGATAAGAACATGGTCTACCCAAATGCATGGTAAATGACAGTGCTACAAATGAATGAGTAGAACCTGGATCAATAAGCACGTAAGCATGTTTGTTCATGACATAACATGTACCTGTCACCACCTCTGGAGTAGCCTCAGCATCCTGAAAAGTCATAGCAAATATCCTTACCAGAGCCCTGGATCCACTAGCCTATCCTCTACCCCCTCCTCTCCCTATGCCTCCAGGTGATGAGCCCCGACTAGTAGTAGCTGATTGAATCCCTCCCAGTAGCATAGTAAATTTTTTTTTGGTATGACCAATTTGATGGAAGTGATAACACTTTACCCCCTTTAACTTGGGACAATATGGACTGATATGGCCCTTAGCTTTGCAAAAATAGCATGTAACAGGCTTGGATTGCCTATTATCATTCTCCTGCTGCCTATTCTGTTGTCCCATCAATCCTGCACCCCTAAACCTACTTGGTGTCCTATTCTGAACATAATTTCCAGTTCCTCTACCGTGGTGAAATCTTTGACTCCCTTATTTTGAGTATTCTACATTGCCTTCCTTATGCTGAGATGGATCAAATCTAGTCCTCTTTCCCCTTTGTTCCATATTCTTTATTGCATCGTTAACATCTCCTTCAACCATCATAGCTTTGTTAACTAAAGAAGCATAATCTACCATTTCAAGTGCAGTGAGTCTAGACTTGATAACTAAATTCAACCCATCCTGAAATCTGGTGCATTTGTCCTCCTCATTGTGTAAGAAACATAATGAAAATCGAGACAAATATATAAATTTAGTTTCATACTCCCTGACCGACATATTCCCCTCAGTCAATGATAAAAATTCTCTCTCTTTTTGCTTTCGATACATGCGAGGAAAATACTTTTCATATAAGGCTTTAATAAAGGAATCCCAAGTGATTACCTCACCTCCCTCCGGAGTAAGCAATAAATGTTTGGAAGAATCCCACCAATATTTAGCTTCACCTTTTAACATAAAAGTAGCCAAAATTACCTTCTGCGCACCAGGTACATTCATCACCCCGAAGATAGTTTTTGTGTCTCTAACCCAAGACTCAACTTCTAAAGGATCTATAGAACCTAAGAATGCTGGGGGGTTCAATTTGATAAAATTCCCGTATAGAGTATTCTTCTCCTCTCGTTGTATTTCCCTTTCTCTTCTGGACAAAGTCTTCTCCTCCAAGTACTTGGCTTGTTGTTCTGCTATTTGCGTCATAAACATGTTTTGTTGTTCTGCCATTAAAGTCATGGCACGAGCCATTTTCTGCATATCTGTAAGTTATTCAGGAGCCCCCTCTATATTATTTGTATTTTGTTGGTTTACTGTATTTGAAGACTCCTCATCCACCATCTCATGAACATTTACTCCTTCCATAGCTTACTATCTGTCATACACCACAATTATAGAAAAAAGAATAAAACATTTATTTCTAACATAATGGTTAGTATTTCTCACAAATTAATATAAATGACCCACACAACGCTATTTCTGCCACTGCCATATCTAAACTCTCTAACCCCAGAATATAAATCTAAAGCTCTGATACCAAGTTGTCACCCCCTAACCCCATTAGGATAAAATTAACTAAATAGTTTACAAACCACAATTATAATTTATTTATTATTTTAGTAATACATATTGAAACAACTTCAAGGTTAAAATGCGGAATACTAAAAATCCAATCGTTTTAAGGAGACATAATTTCAACAGAACTCACCTATCATTTAACATAATTACAACTAGTACAATGTATAAAACAAACTAACAAAACCCTACTTCAAATTACACAACCTCCTAGACCTGGCAATGGCAGCTGGAAAACCAGAAAATGTAAACATATAAAACCATGAGTTCAAAAACTCACTGAATGTACTACAGCTATCTATAGTAAAAGTAATATATTAACATCTCAACATAACAATATATACATCTCTGTGCCAAATTAGTCCATATATATATATTCGGAGTTAATAAACCCCACATCTCCTGCCCGTAGGCAATAATCATATCCATAGGTTTTAAAAACCTAACATCTCCTGAATTTCATAGCAACTCAACATATCTTGGCTTTTAATGAGCCATAACATCTCAACATCTCTTGGCTTTTAATAATCCATATCATCTCAACATCTCTTGGTTTTTAATAAGCCATAACATCTTAACATCTCATGACTTTTAATAAGCCATGTCATCTCAATATATAATACATACACATCATATCCCAAATCAACTCAGCAAGTACACTCACCTTGGGTTGTCAAATATGTATTCATGTTTCCCTCGAGTGGAGCTAAACTTTGTTGATTTGACCTTACACCTTGGAAACACCTTAAGGAATTTCTTGGAATTATTTTCCTAGATTTTCCTTGTAACCCTTTCTTCCTTAACTTCTACCTCTCTTTCCTCAAGCTAATATCACCTCCAACTGAACCTAGGGACTTATTTGCTGAAGAAATAAGGTTAAGGGAGAGTTTTAAGTCGGCCAAGGCTGCCTCCCAATCCATCCAATCAAATTAAAACATTTGGTTTAATAAAAGACAATTTACTACTTAAGGGAATTGACAGGTTTGCCCCTTGTTCATAATTTCGGCCTAACTTCTTACTTGAACATCGGATTGATGAACTGTTTGTTGTGTTACAACCCTAACTCACATGTATACAACTATGTAGTTTTCACCTCAAGTCAATTGTAATGTTATAAGGGTCAAAACTAGTCTTAAACCGTAACATTTCTATCGAAAATAACCAAATCGTTTGTTTGTAAATAATTCGACATTTCATGATTTATGCAAGTAGAATTATACTAACCATAATCATTTAGCATTAGATATACTAATAACACATTATTCATATAACATAAGATAAGTATGATTTAAATATTATTTATCATAATTATATACGTGTTGTCACACTCATTGTCATCTTCATCATTAGAATCCTACATCGTTGGCTCACGTTATGCCGATCCTTCAATCTAGCCTAGAGCGATCATAGATAGGGGTGAGTAAAGCTAAAGGCCTTAAGTTGTTGTGATAAGTGAGATATATCCAGGAACTTTAAACTCATCTAGAGACAATACGTTCTTGCTTCTGTCTCCAAATATTGCATGATGTATCCTAGAAACTCTTTTAAAGATTTAAAATCTTCTACAACCTTCCTCTGAGCCTCTTTAAGTACCTTATCAATAGCCGCCTTTATCTTATCCTTCTCCTCAGCCACCTATTTATCGGTCTGTGCCTTCAAGGCTTAGTCATGGTCGATGTTCAACTTGTTAATAGCCTCAATTTTATCCTTTTGAAACTTTTCTATATTCTTCTCATGGGATGAGAACTGGTCACTCAGACTTTCCTCATTTACGATGGCCGAGCAAGCCTGATGAATTTCGGGAACTTTTTCCTCGACCCACAGGTGGATATTTTACAAAAAAATAACAGACTGCGTAATGGATTATACATTATTATAATAAAACATTATAGATTAAAATGGAATGTTAAATGAAGGCATAAGAGTTCACCTGAATGACTTTGCGAAAGCAGAAATTGTTCAAGAGGGAGGCCTTCATACATTACATAAAGCAAATGTATGATTCTGGAGCTATGGAAGCAAGAGCATCGAAAGATTTCTTTCTATTCCCCATCAGGAATCATGGGTTATCTTGAGATTCTCCAGTTGAGCCGCAAGGGCATCCTAAGACGAAATTGGTATGTCCTGTGACGGCATCATCTTAGATGAGGCCTCCTTGAGCTTTTTCAGTTGTTGCTGCTGGCTGGTGTGGACATCATCGTAGATGACCTTTATCTTTTTACCTCCCTCGACTTGGTTGGGATTACCAATCGTGGACTTCTAGGTCTGAGGCTGGGGTGCAGAACTCTTTTCTACATGCTTCATCAAATTAAGAAGGCTTGGAGCTGCCATTATCCACACGACCTCTGAGGTATTGGGTGTTTGGTCTATAACATATAGATAAGGTCAATATTGAAGTCAAATTAAAGACGACATAACATTTGTAAAAAAAATACTAATATATTTCAGTTTGGGGGGCAACCCTAAATCTGTCTGCCCAAAGAAGTTGGGGTTCATTAATTGCTTAAATTTTAGAAGGTGCTCCTCCTTGCCATATTTACTAACATTCTCCATGTCCTTAGTGGCATCAATGCTCAAGCCCAGATTAAATTTGGCCAATATAAGGGCCTTTGACCATTGCTAGGGAACTCGGGGCTCAGAGAAACTATGGGAAACATCAGGTCCAAACTTGCAAGCCCCACATATAAAAAAGTAAGTTGGCTTCCAATTATGGTTGAAAGTGCGAGTCACAAGCATCACTTTCTTTATAGGTTTCCTGTCTACGAGATAGTAGTAGCTGAGCTAAGTGTTTGGGGACGATATAGTATAACATCCCTTGAAAATTCAAACTGGAAGGTCTTTATGGTGAACCAACTTCCAGAGAGCAACGAAACTAAGAATAACCCTCCAGGCATTGGGTGAAAGCTTATTAGGACTGGGACCTAGGCTTGCTAAAATGGATCGTACTGTTGGATCCACTGGTAACCTAAAGACGACCTTAAACATCTGTTTATAGATGAAGACCTCCCCCTCTCGGCCGTGAAAGTCTCTCTCATCCTCAGAAGGTACCGTCATGGTGATAGAGGGTACTATACCATATAGGTGTCTCCAAACCAGAATATCTACTTCAGTGACTAATGAAATAAGACTCGGTGCAAGAGGTGTCAAGTGTATCCTCAATTGCATCATCATAGTCATCTTGATTTGTAGGTGGGACTTTACCTGGAATATTTTAAGTAAGCTGATGACCTAGAATGGCCAATAACGGGACTGCCATAGGTGGGGGAGGAAACACAACCTCCACCTATAACTCGTTTGGATCCGAGATGATCGGTATGGAGGAGACCGATTGATTAGAAGACTCAGTTTAATGAGAGGACGAGGCTGTAGAAGAGTCTTCAGGTTCTTCACCCATAAGAGGGCAGTCGTATATCCTCATTAAAAGAATACACAATCTCGGCGATGTGGAAAATGGATGAATTATCATCTACAGAGGAATACGGCTAAGACATTGAGTCAATGATTTCTATAACGGGAGGACATACAACAGTAAGGGGAACATGATTGATTGAACGAAGAGGAAAGGCCTCCGCTTTATGATTAGTGGCATCCTCAGCCTTGTACTTTTGTATCTCCCTAAAACACCTCTCCCTAAGGGTTGGGAATTCCTCAGCTGATTCATATAAGGGCCTTAACATCAAACAAATGTTAGGATTGACCAAGTTGACCATCAGATAAAAAAGGATAAGTTCTATCATTTTAAAAGGGTAGTCTTAAGAACAATATAAGAACTTAAAAGGAAAATAGTGAGAACTCTACGGAAGAAGATGGTCGGAGAAGCACCAAAATCCATAACTAAGAGATTGCGAACCTAAAATGCCTAACCCTAGGCAAGGGACACGCCTCGTTGCATAAAAAGCCTCCAAAATAGTAAGGGCTTATCCCAAATGCTGCCAAACACAATCACTGGAAAGTGAACCAGTTGTCAGAAAATGAAAATCAATGAAAACCACACTACTCCAAAGGAAAATCAAAGGGATCTTGGTAGCGAAGAGTTACCTGGATAAGAGAAATTTCTTAGAAGAAGAATTATCTCAGGAAAAGGACTAAACAACAAGAATCAAGATAAGAGCAAGAGGCATCAATGGAGGTTTGCTATGAGAGGCTTAGGTGGGAAATGGGTTACAAGAAGGAAAGAGAAAGGATAAAATATTAGTTTTTATACTAAGCAATGATTGTGCACGTTTCTAAAAGGGAGTCATCATTTTTTGTGAAAAAACCCAAGCGCTTATGTCGCCATTTAGGCTTGGAGAATACGTTACCCAATGAAAACTATTATAGGTGTCCAATCCATCCTACTAGCCACCAATCAACTGCCATGTGTCATCTCAATGACCATTATCAACTCCTCATCTTCATACACTCTTACACATCAGCCTCCTCCTAATATTGGAGACTAAGGTCTAGGGGGTGATTGATATGCCCAAGTGTAGCCTCATTTAGGCCTAGCTCATATTCAACCCAGTTGACTTAGCAAAGAAAGCTTAACATCAGGAGTACACACTCAACTGTCTCGGCTTCGTCCATTATTTGAGGTAGAGATCTTCTTCCAGTTAGGACCTCTTTCTTAACATCTCGTCTTGTACACTATAAAGCCGAGACCACATCTCTGCATGATGTTTACTAAGTCGAGTCCATACTTTTCAAACTATGTTTGAAGAAGACTTTGTAGGTATCATATTTGGACGGGCCGAAACCCACTTTGACAACCTCTCTACCACGCGCAAAGAAAAGCTCAAGCATCATCATCCCATATGGACAGGTAGTTACAACCGTATCACATGTTCACGTGGGGGGAATATTTTGTTATCATGGTCTACTTTCATAGATGACAGGTGGATATTACTCATTGGTTAGTGCAAACGACACATGTCTGGTGCATGAATGGGGTGCACATTGTACCATTCCAACACTATATATACTTTCCTTCTTCGACCTTACAAAGGATACTTAATTCAAAACCCTAGCAAAACTATGTTGAAATTACAGTGTAGAGAGAAAAGTTGGGTGCATTGTAATTCAAGCCCATTAGAGCCTAGTTTTATAGTGAACATACACTCACCTTAACAATGGAGTCGACCTAATAGGATGAACCACTTATATTACTATCTTTATCCTCTATTACTCACCTCCTGCTTCATTTATATTATTGTTATTTCAGCATTGTTTCACACTTGAGGTCTTCTCATTCATGACATCAATACATTTATCAAAATCGTTACTATTAACATCTTGTTCATAAGTAAGAAGATCATTAATACCCCCCGTATTAAATCCAATTTCTTGTAAATACATCACATAATTATCCAAAATATCCAACCTTTTATTTATTTGAGATCTCTTTAATACTATTTCTTGTGTTTCTTCTAAAATAGGTTCATTGGCTACATTGTCATTATGTGGTTATTCATTTTGTTGATCTTTCATATAGTGTTCATCATTGTTGATCAATTGAACAATCGACTTAAACGATACATTAGGAATAATGAGAACGTTATGAACTCGGCATGAAGGGGGTTATACCCCGACTTATTGAATCTAGGATGTAACTCTTCCCAGTGTTACGCAAGTTCAAAGTTAACAATAAAATTTTCTCAAGTTTCCTATTACAATGATCACATTTATAAACTTTACGATGAGGCACATACGTATCTATCTAGGAAGCAATCTTATCAAAATGTTAAACCTTTTTTAATATAAAACATAAATCCTTATGATAATCCTTTTTATGGAAATAGGAACAAACAAAGTCCCTTTTGGGTCTCTTGTGATTAAGTGTGGGATTTTTGTTAGCATAAATGTGAGAGACAATATTCTTCCGCTTCAAATGATTGACAATCTGTTTCCTTTTTTAGGGATTTTGGGAATACTCTCAAGGGTTGTTATCTCAGTTGATGACGAAGGTTTGACAAAGATTTTCTCTCACCTATGAATGTCTAGTTTTCTAGAATCCAAGTCTCATTGAAGTTGCCCAATATTTTTTAAAAGAGTGACATTGTATTCTTCACAAGTTTGATATTATTTTTCCAAATTGTCTAATAAGATGGTCAAATCATCTAGTTCCCTAATTAATTTGGACAAGCATTCATCCTATTGTTTAGAGACCTCCTTTTGGTCTTTTCGTTCATCAAAAAAGATTAGGAGGTCACTAAAGTCGACATCAATGAAATTAAGTTTAGATATAAGGGAATGACCATGAGCTTCCAAGGATTGAATGAAAATATTTTCTATTTTTACAAAAAGAAAATCATTAAAAATTTCGAAGTTCTCATTCTCAAATATTTTAATTTTCTCTAATAAAATATCCATTTCAAGGAGCAATGAGAAAATGAATGCTCTTTTCTTTTCTCAGCAACACTTTTCGTTTTAAAAATTTTGGTTTTTCTATAGAACTTGTTTTGAAAAGTTGGGGTAACATCATTATCACCATCACCATTAATACTAAAAACACAAGCCTTATCAATGTTAGGATTAAGGGGTTCGAAAAAATGGAGGAAGTTATAAGTCTAGTAAAAACTTGGCAATTAGATGTATCAATTAAATTATGAATAATATTGGACATGCTAAAGTCCATCTTCACACACAGTAGATCTACCTCAAGTTTATTAAACCTAATAAAAAGAGGTCTACCTCTGATCTTTGTTGAAAGTTCATGTGCTCGAAATCGAGATGAACGAAAGGTATCCATTTAAAATCTCTTGTCATGTTGTGACAAGTTTTTCTATTCAAATTCAAGATTAGGCAACAAATATAAATCTTAAGGTCCATGAGATAAATTATTTACCAATCATATTCCACAAAAATTAATCTTTAATATTTAGGTGACTTAATCTATATGAAGAAAGATAAACAATATATCATAACAACAAGGCATATGAGGAAAAACCCACAATGAGAAACAACCTCATGCGGATAATATGACATGTGTACTGTGGCAGAGTTTTACAACTAGAATAAATAGACTCATAACCCTCATAAAGCTATAACCAACTAGACACTACTTTGCACCATATCCTCCGTAGAGAGTGCCAATAGTTGGAGTATGCTACACAATCGTAATCGGGTTTGGTCTTTAACCAATGTCGTAAATTCCCCATGCCAAAGAGTTTATTTATTTAAAGTTTGAAGAAAACTTCATTCCTTTTGAGTTTGAAAAAGAAATTATGTGTTCCAAAATGGACCAATGATGAAAGTCTCTAATGAGTGTAGTACCACTATCTAGGTGTATGATGACCTAAGGTTAAAGTGTTCATATAAACAATGGCTTAAATCACAAATATATCTTTGAGATATATGAAATCATAAAATAACACAAGATATAAAAAGGAAAGTATCTGGTCAAGGTTTTGAAAATCTTTTAAAGAAAACAAGTTCACTTTAAAATATTTTTAGATTTCACAAGTATATAAACTTATAATATCTCAAGAATATATAGAAAAGAAAAACAAAACTTAAAACTTGGATGAATATAATATTCAAACGAAGTTTTTATCAAAAAAAAATTCTCTCCTTAAAATATGATTCTTGTGGCAAGAATGATTTTGCAAAAATATTTTGTCCACAAAGAAATCATCAAAATCAGACTTACACCCTCTCATAAAAATGAAGCCCAAAATACTTACTTATACACACATGATTGTAAGAGAAGCTTGGGGGGACAAGTAGGTAAGGATTATGCTTACATGAGGTGACATGGTGTAAAAGTAGAAAAACATGGATGGATATCTAGTTTGCACAAGTATTAAGAAAGATGTGAATAATCTAAACTGACACATATCGTCTAAGTATCGATGAGGTGAGCTTTTACATCACTGTGGCGATCATGGAGTGAGCATACAAGGCAATCCAAAGATGAAAATCTTAGAAACATAGAGTGACAAGTGAGACATTATTTCTATAATGATAAAAAAGACTCGCCACGGCGAAAGTATCATGCCAGAGACCTCAGCAGCCTTTATGAAATATAAGTTGTAGGATTTTCAAATATAGTTTTATTTTATTTCATAAACAAGTCCAAATATCCATATCAACACAAACACACACATAAAAAGTATTCTCCTATAAAGAGAACACGTGTGAGTAAAATGCGTATGAGTTTAATTGTCCAATTACCTTCTCAATAGTGGCATCGAAATGATACGCATGAAGGTTAGGATGTATGTTAAATTATTTGCATGATGCTTTGTTGAAACGACCTCAAGGACAAGACTAATAGTATATTTGGTGAATCAAATAAGAAAATCTAGTCCTCTTAGGGCACATGAGTAACATGCATACTCTTTCAATATCCCCCTTTGTCTATTCCTTGACAAAATATACAAAAATGAAGGTAACAAGTATTATAAGGAAATCAACCTATGACAAATTAACATACTCCCGATCGAAGTCATACAAACCTATACTATAAATCTTCAAAGACAAGCGTTTCGAAGATATCTTGCACCTGTTAAGCTTTCATACAATCTTAACAAAAGGTATATACCAATACCAATGTAATGAGCAGTTTAAATAGAAAATAACATGTGATACATAAGATATAGACGTTGTAGACACAACATTATTGGACCCTCCTAAGACTCTCCTTATGTACCTAGTACTTCTTCCTTCACCATAGTGTCCTAGTTCATACTCTAAGTACCGATCTAGAAGCCACCGAGCTCCCTCGAGCCCCGTTTGACTCCGAACAAATTTCTTATTTAAGAGAAAGGTCAATGAATATTGAAAGGTCTATGAATACCCTTTCCAACGGTTCACCTTATGTGCAAATTGGCCATACGATTCGAACGAAAGGTTTGTTTGACTATTAAAAACCGATGTAGAGTCCACTAGGCTCTCCCAGACCCCATTTTGACCCTAGTCAACTTCCTTGACCAAGATAAAGCTCAATGAATATTTGAAAGCCTTTGAATCCCCTTTCCAATAGTCAATCCCGTATATAAGTTGGCCTTGCGGTTCAGACAAACAATCATTTCCCCCAAAAATTTATCCGGAGGCCACTAGGCACTCCCGGACTCTTTTCGACTCCCGTAAATACTTTAACTTGAATGAGACTGAATGAATATTTAAAGGGAACTGAATACCCTTTCCAACTGTCCAATTTATGCATGAATCAACCTTATGCTATGGATGAATGACCCATTTTCTCCAAAGGGTCACCAGGCACTTTTGAGCCCCATTTGACCAGGGTAAAATCTCCAAACCAAATGAGATAGAATGGATCTTTTAATGGATCTAAATACACCTTCAAACGGTCCATCCCGTGCATGAATCGGCCTTACAGTTCAGACAAATGATCCATTTTCCTTTGGGAATATCCTATCCAAAAGACCGTTGGGCGGCGCTTCTGAGCCTCGTTTGACCAAAGCCAACTCCTAAACCCAGGAGCGACCCAATGGATTCTTAAAGGTCTCTGAATTACCTATCCAAAGGTATTCCTCGTGCGTAATTCAGACTTACGACTTGCATTATACGACCGTTTTTCTGAGAAATCTACATGGGGTTGCCGAATGGGAAACCCATTTCCCTGCTTATCGGTAGTGTTTCTGGGGATGCCTGCTGATTGGAAGGTCAAGGAAGTTGATTGGACCCTATATAAAGAGAGCATGAGCTCACTTTGAAAGGCGCCTAAAAAATATCCTTCTCATTAATCTCTGCAAAATTCTCTCAAAGTTAGCGTAGTTTCTTTATTGAAATGTGTCCTCCACATTCCACTTCCATCCCTTTCACAGCCAATTTAGTGAAAATAATTTCCCTCTCCTCCTACCACCTCCATCCACTTACGAGTGAAGCCTTTTCCAGAGTCAAGATCAACCTTCAAGTCTCCAAAGAAGGTCCAAATATTCTTCTCTCTCTTTTCATTTCCTTTCTTTTGCCTTAGTTATCTAATACTTTATTTATCATTTGATCTTTGTTAGTCCACACATATTTATAATTCCACTTTTTATTAACAGTATTGCACATAATATATTTTCTATAAAAAACCCAAAATGAGAAAGAAAAAGAGGTATTAGTCATCAATTTTAAACGAAATCTTTCACCACATTTTCTCATATCAAAACACCATTTTTCTACACACATCTAAATAAAATCCCCGCTTGGATTTATGGGATAAACCCCACCCTCGTATTGCATGCAAACTACATGGATTTTGATGCCTTTTTTTGGCTACGTAGGCGTCTTAGGTAAAAACTCGAGACTCGAGTTATCTTTTCCTACTTTTATTCACATATATATATATATATATATATATATATATATATATATATATATATATATATATATATATATATATATATATATATATATATATATATATATGTTACTCTTATTTATGTTTTATCTAATGGAGTTATTAAGGAGAATAATAACACATGCCCATAAGAGACTGAAAGGGCGGGATGAGTGCCTAATACCTTCCAATTTCGTAACTTGGCCCTCGAACCTTTGAACAAATAGGTTTCGCAAGTATTAGTATGTCTTTGATGCCGTTATCTCGAGGCCGTAATATTTATTCTGTCTGTTTTTATAAAAAATAGGATGACGAATCTATCTCTTTACATCACCTCACATCAACGACGACTGAGGTGCTCCTAGAAAGGGTGTGAGACCTTCTTCTTCTTCTCTCCCTCCAGTTGCACGCACGAGCACTGAAACCCCAAGGAGGATGAGTAACGGGATGGCCACAATGGAGACTCTGCTAGGGAAGACTTGTCATAAGAGGGCTAGACTCTGCTTGCATGTGTGTTATCATTTTTAGCATGTGTGCTTATGCACCTACCTGTATATTCCTTTTCTCCTTTATTTGTATCTTGTAAATATTTATCTCATGCTTATATCACGTATCACTCACTTTTAACTTTCACTCACCTTTCACTTTCACTCACTTATAAATATTACCATTTACATCTCACACTACTTACACTTATACGTAGGATCACTTATATCCACATATTTCACACACCACTTCGAATATCCATGTTTATGTTTCACTAGAACATACCTCCACTTATCACACTTGTATATATCCATGCTTACTTACACTTATCACATGCCACTTGTAGTTGATCAATGCTTAGGTTCACTACCACACACTCACTCACATGTATCCATGCTTAGTGTAATCGCCATGCTCTATGCTCTATTTATTTTTCATTGTACTTATTTATTCTTCCCTATTAATATAATGCTTTTTTTACTGATCATGCAAAATAAAAGACTATCTCCATAATATACTAACCAAGAATAATGAATTTTGCACATTAAATCACTAAGAGCATGGCTATTGGCCAAACGTTTATCCCGTAATGGGGGGTCACTTTGTGACGGTGTTGGTCTAGCAGGTCGCAGTTAGACTACGCAATATGACTCTCACCTTCCATTGGCCTAGTACCTTCGACGTATATTGAACGGTTCCCCTCGCATCATACCGCTTGACCGGACTCACGATGGGAGGTATATAGTAGAAAATTCGTTCACGTTCATCGAGTATATCGAATTCGATCTACATGTATTATCCCCATGAGGTATATAGTGAGAAAATTCGTGTACACTCAGGTATATCAAATGGCTTGTTCGCACGTACCGATTACCCTCAAAAGTAAGAAGTATATCGTGGAAGTCATGACAAAGGGGGTAATTCTCTACTAACACAACAAGTACATAAACCTCACATAGGCATCAGAACTAGGACACTCATATTTAGTTTGCCGGTTACCACACGAAAATATATTGAAATGTCAGGTCGGTATGCTGCCCAAAGTTTTGCACAACTTCACCTTTTTTTCAAAATAGGACCCTGTCCATGAGCCTGAAAACAAGTCAAACTCTATCTTACCTATCTTTCAAACCCAATTTTCCCAAGCTCGGGTCCTGTCCAACATTTCTTTTTCATTTAGGTAAACCTATTACAAGTGAAAATATAAGCATAATTGTAAGGACGCGAATTTCCAATTGAGTCCTTTGTTGTTTTGGCTCAATTTCGAACAAAAATGTTTGAGTCATAGGATAGAGTATATTGATCATCTTTCAAGCCTATGACGTGTTTGTTGAAGACGTAATGGCAAAGAGTATAAAGCTTCTTCATCATGTCGGTTTCGTGCCTCATTTATACATCATCAACCATAGTTCCATGCTCCTAAGGTATGAATGCAATTATATATATAGGAACTTGGAACTTGTTTATTGGGTGTTAGGTTTAATTAAAACTGTGTTTTATTTTTAGAAAGAATTAATTAAAACTTTAAAATAAGTTTATAAAGTTTTCTGGGCTAAAAAATAGAATATTCAAACTTCCGAGTTTTTCGTTCGATAGAGTCGTTCGAACAAGTTTGTCGTTCGAACGAAAATGTCATTCGAACGAACCTGCCAACGACTTCCCATTTTGGCAAACTGGAACTTCGTTCGAAATGTCGTTCGAACGAGATTGTCGTTCTAACGAGATTTCTAATGACCTTCTAACAAGTTCATACTGGAACTTCATTAGAATACTCATTCGAACGAGAATGTCGTTCGAACGAAATATCGTTCGAACGAGATGCCAGGCGGGAACAATTTTCGGCAGTTTTAAGCAGTTTTTCTCCCATGATCTCCACTTCTTTACCCACTTTCTTTTCACAGCATAACTATGTGCGGGAATCACTTTTGATTAAAAATCTTTTTCACATCCTACTAACTCCTAGAGAGTGTTTTGAGAGAAAAATCAAAGAGGGAAAAATATCATGTTTTGAGTGTGTTTTTATCAAAGAGAAAAATATACACCACTCTTGTTTACACCCAAATTTGTTATTCCAAGTTACCATATTCATATATCTTTCTTGGAGTTTGGCACCGGGTTCATCTCTTACGTTCAAAGAGAAGTTTCGGGTTTTCTTCTACATCCCATAAAGAAAGAAGAAGAGTTTTTATTGTGGCATTACCCACTTGGAGAAAGGCTCCTTGCTCAGGTGACAGTGACCATATAAAGTCCGATCGATGAATTCTGAGACCGCGGTGGAGCTCCAAGGTTATCCGCTAGGAAGAGGTATCTACAAGAAGAAGCATCGAGGCTTGAGAGGGATCGAGTGGTGTGTTGTAAGCCTTTCTGTCTTGTATTTATAAATCTGTACTTAGTGGATTTGTGGCTAGGGCCGTCCGAGATTGTTTTCCGTTGTGGGTTTTTTCCTCGTACATCTTGGCGTAGTGTGATTGATTTCTTTTTATCTTGCATAATGAATTAGAACTCATGCTTAGGGTAATTCAAGATAAAAATGGTTTTAATTGTCACACTTAATTTAATTGGGTACTAACTAAATTTGGATAATTGTTTGTTTAATTCAAGTCATATGCTAAAAGTGGTTTGACCTATATTTGGAATATTGATAATTATGACTTAGGCAAATTCTAGGACATGGATTAATTGGTTTAAGTGAAATTAATATTTGTAAGTTTAATTTATTTTCACCTGTGTTTAATTTGAAATAAAAATGAAAATTTTATTTTTAACTGAACCATCATCTTCGCTTCCGCATATCTAAAAAGGAAATTATTGCTTTTTGGAGTATAAAAAGGTATTAAATTAAAATTTGGGGGTCTATCGCACTTGCAAATTGGTATCAGAGCCAAAGCGATAAATTATTTCGTTAAAGATCCTGTAAATAATTTTGGGCTAAACTGGAATTTGCCCCATTTTCAAAATTTCCTATTTTCGATGGTTCTAACTACGCATATTGGACAGCGCGAATGAAATTGGCACTAAAATCTATCGACAAGAGAGTTTGGATGTCTATTGTTAACGGGTGGTCCCCACCAACTCACTTAGTTGAAAATGAACGTGTTCCCAAACCGGCCGATAGATAGACTGAGAATGAGTTTAAACTTTCTAATTTTAATTCCCGTGGTTTGAATGCCTTGTTTAGCGCTGTCACACCGGATGAATTCTGACGTATTATGACATGTGAAACCACTAAAGAAGCTTGGATTATTTTACAACTAACTCATGAAGGAACTAGTGTCGTTAAAGCTTCGAAACTCCAAAACCTCACCACTCAATTTGAAACTATCAAAACGAACGATAATGAAACTTTTGATTAATTTTATGCTAGACTTTTCGATATTGTCAATTCATCATTTAATTTGGGAGAGAAAATACCTGACAACTGAGTTGCAAAGAAAATTTTAAGGTCCCTACCCGATAGATTTATTCCAAAAGTGACCGTTTTAAATTCTTTACCAACTCTAGCCTCTACGCAATTAGAAGAGATTGTAGGTGATTTACAAACCTATGAACTAGATATGTTTCCCTCTAAAACTGAAAAGAAAATTGAAAAGGGCGTTACTTTAAAAGCCCAAAAAGAGGTCAAACAAGTAGTAGAGAGCAAGAGTGATAGTGACTTGGAAGATATGGCTTTGTTTGCTCGTAAATTTAGAAAATTTCTTAAATTTAACAAAGATAAATTTAAAAATGATTTTAAGAAATTTGAAACTTCTAAGAATGACAAAACCGAGAAGATCCCTAAAGCCGAGAACATCCCTAAACATATTAATGAAAATTTAAATAGGGACGAGTCTAATAGGTGTTTTGGTTGTGAGGGTTATGGCCATAGGGCTTTTGAGTGCCCCACTAAATTAAGAAAAGAGGGTAAACAACCCATTGCATATAATGCGATCCTTAGTGATAGTGATAAGGAAGAGGGACCTGATTCCCCCACTAAGCCTAATTTTGTGGCTTTTATGGCTAGTCATGTGAGTGATAGTGAGAACTCATCGATTGATGAAACTTTAACACATGACACTTCCAAGGTCATTGTTTATGATTCTCTTGTTTTTGATGATATAAGAGTGGAGAAGAAAGAGAGAGTGAAAATGAAGAAGAGGTTAATGTGAGTGAACTTCAAAATTCTTTTCAATAACTTTATAAAGAATCTATTAAATTAAAAAAGGCTAATTTGAAGTTAGAAGCTAATTTAAAAGAGCGTGTCAAGGTCATTGGTGATAGCATGTTGGTAGAATACCTTAAGACACGTGAGATGACTCTTCTAGAGAAGCTTGAATATATAGAAGGCGAGAGAGATAGACTTAGGGGTTTAATGGAATCCTTGAAAAAGGATCTTCTTGCTTTTGAAGAGCGAAATATTTTATTAGAGTCTAACATTTTAGAATTGTAAAATAAATTAAAAGACTCTAGTAATGTCAAATTTGATTTGAAGTGTCGTTCGGAAATATTAGATAAATTATTAGGAATGGTCCAAATTAAAAATGACACTTATGGTTTAGGCTTCAATACTTGTAATGAATCTACTCATAAAGCCAAGACCAATGTTTTAGGAGAATCTACTAGGAAAGCATTTAGAGATCACTCCTTAGGTAAATCTTTTCAACATGTTTTTACTTGTACACATTGTGGTCGAAAAGGTCATCTTAAGAAATTTTGTTTTGATCTTAAACGAATTCCTAGAAAATCCCAATGTAATGAAATCAATATATTAAAAACTCCTACACCCCAAGACATTCATTCTTCATTAATTTGGGTTAGGAAATCCGACTTGGTTGCCTTGCAAAATAGGGTTTTTGATTCTCATTTACTTTCACATGCTTCCTCCCTTGCTAAATCTAAAGGATGAATGTGTTAGTCTTTGAATACTTTAGCTTTTGTGCTTCATTCTATATTATCATGCTAAATGTATGCTTATTTAATCATTTTATAGTCTTTGCTTTATATCATATCACATGCTAGAATAATGATTTTTGTTTATCATTTGAAGTTTTTATCTCTTGTTAATTTAAGCTTAAAGAAAAATTCAAATGATTTTGGTTTATCTTTTGAGTATATATTTTTTCTTTTGGTTTTAAATGTCAAAAACTCAAAAAGTTTTTATTTTGTGTGTATTTTTTGTTTGACACACTTTAAGTGGCATATTCTTGTGTTTGAATCCCTCTTTTCGATCCCACGTGGCTAGAACTTTTGGTTTAGATTGTCAATACTTAAAATGTTTTTTACCATAATTTTTTTTATGGAGTAGTTGAATTTTGTGTTGGTTAAATGGATTCTATTTTTATATGCCTCTATTCACACATGCACGAGCTCTTTTGAAATTTTAACTTCATATGTATATTTGAGCTATGTGAGGTGTTCTCCTTTCAATCTATTCATCTACATATTTGTGACTTAGGAGGACAAGTGCATGTCAAAATCCGTTGCACGTGAGATTTGTGTGAAAAATGAAAACATGATAAATATAAATGTGCACGGGAAAGGGCTCCGAAAGGACTAAGTGATCCTTTGCGATTGTAAGCCACCATTTTTTGAATGGACCTAAAAGAAATACGTGGTCCAAAGGCCTAAAAACAGAAAATATGGCATTAAAAGAAAAATAATTGCCAAGGCCTATGTTTGATTGATGTAGTCATTCAAATTTACTATAAATGCTTATTGAGGGAGATTGGATGGTATATCAACGGTTTGCACAATGTACGTTTATCCTAGTTGCATATCTCATGTCATGACTCTATTGGTTTGTAGAATCATCAATATGCTAGGCTTGTATGCGTTGTGTATGTTTATTCATTGAGTTCAATCTATATTGTCACATGAGGTTATATTCAAATGTGATGAAGTTTGCAATCAAATGAGAACTCCGTGAACATGTTTTTAAGTGATTGGGTCTAAATTTAATCGTTACTAGTTCACACCCCAACACTTCCGTTTCCATATGACACATTTTTGCCATACGAGTGTGCATACTTATTGTATTTTGTGTCATGTGTGTGTTTATATCTATATATATGTACGTGTGCATTCTTGATATATTTATAGTACATATATATATATGATATTGTGTTTTGCCTTTGCCTTGCTTTCTAGTCCTTCTATGCTTATACTTTAGTTGTTGTATTTATCTTGGATTAGCTATGCGTTTGTTGCCCATATACTTTCATGTCTTATCATTTTAAGCTTCAACATGTTTTTATATTTATTCTTTATCCTTTGTCTATTCCTGAACAAAAAGGGGGAGAATGATAGGGGGAGAAATGGTATCTTATCCTATTATAATCTTATCTAAGTTTAGAAGATTTAACTTAGGGGGAGTAGAAAACTTCTTGGGTTGATGATCATTTTGATAAAGGGGAGAATTAATTTTGGGGGAGTATTTATTTTAATTGCTTTAAATACTTTGATATTTCCTATGCATTTGATGTGTTTGCTTAAGTGTGCAGGAATTCTTCTAAAGAGGCAATTTTCAATGGCAAAGCATTTGATCCTTGGGTTGAGTCAAATTTGGGTGGGTTATGTTTTGAGTCTAGTAGAGCTTGACGACCCTTTAGGATTTTTGTATAGTTTTTGTGCCGGAATAGCCAAAGGGGGAGATTTGTAAGGACGCGAATTTCCAATTGAGTCCTTTGTTGTTTTGGCTCAATTCCGGACAAAAATGTTTTAGTCATAGGATAGAGTATATTGATCGTCTTTCAAGCCTATGACGTGTTTGTTGAAGACTTAGCGGCAAAGAGTATAAAGCTTCTTCGTCATGTCGGTTTCGTGCCTCGTTTATACGTCATCAACCATAGTTCCATGCTCCCAAGGTATGAATGAAATTATATATATAGGAACTTGGAACTTGTTTATTCGGTGTTAGGTTTAATTAAAACTGTGTTTTATTTTCAAAAATAATTAATTAAAACTTTAAAATAAGTTTATAATGTTTTCTGGGCTAAAAAATAGAATATTCAAACTTCCTGGTTTTTCGTTCGATAGAGTCGTTCGAACAAGTTTGTCGTTCGAACGAAAATGTCGTTCGAACGAACCTGCCAACGACTTCCCATTATGGCATACTAGAACTTCGTTCGAAATGCCGTTCGAACGAGATTGTCGTTCTAACGAGATTTCTAACGACCTTCTAACGAGTTCATACTGGAACTTCGTTAGAAGACTCATTCGAACGAGAATGTCGTTCGAACGAAATGTCGTTCGAACGAGATGCCAGGCGGGAACAATTTTTGGCAATTTTAAGCAGTTTTTCTCCCATGATCTCCACTTCTTTCCCCACTTTCTTTTCACAGCATAACTATGTGCGGGAATCACTTTTGATTAAACATCTTTTTCACATCCTACTAACTCCTAGAGAGTGTTTTGAGAGAAAAATCAAAGAGGGAAAAAGATCATGTTTTGAGTGTGTCTTTATCAAAGAGAAAAATATACACCACTCTTGTTTACACCCAAATTTGTTTCTTCCAAGTTCCCATATTCATATATCTTGCTTGGAGTTTGGCACCGGGTTCATCTCTTCCGTTCAAAGAGAAGTTTCGAGTTTTCTTCTACATCCCATAAAGAAAGAAGAAGAGTTTTTGTTGTGGCCACTTGGAGAAAGGCTCATTGCTCGGGTGACGGTGACCATATAAATTCCGATCGGTGGATTCCGAGACCGCGGTGGAGCTCCAAGGTTATCCGCTAGGAAGAGGTATCTACAAGAAGAAGCATCGAGGCTTGAGAGGGATCGAGTGGTGTGTTGTAAGCCTTTCTGTCTTGTATTTGTAAATTCCGTACTTAGTGGATTTGTGGCTAGGGCCGTCCGAGGTTGTTTTCCGTTGTGGGTTTTTTCCTCGTACATCTTAGCGTAGTGTGATTGATTTATTTTTATCTTGCATAATGAATTAGAACTCATGCTTAGGGTAATTCAAGATAAAATGGTTTTAATTGTCACACTTAATTTAATTGGGTACTAACTAAATTTGGATAATTGTTTGTTTAATTCAAGTCATCTGCTAAAAGTGGTTTGGCCTATATTTGGAATATTGATAATTATGACTTAGGCAAATTCTAGGACTTGGATTAATTGGTTTAGGTGAAATTAATATTTGCAAGTTTAATTTATTTTCACTTGTGTTTAATTTGAAATAGAAATTAAAATTTTGTTTTTAACTGAACCATCATCTTCGTTTCCGCATATCTAAAAAGGAAATTATTGCTTTTTGGAGTATAAAAAGGTTTTAAATTAAAATTTGGGGGCCTATCGCACTTGCAATAATAATAATCACGATGAGACTTTTTCTCTCCCCTTTTCCCTTCTTTTTCTCAAAACACCAAAATACCAAAAACATTTATCCTAATTTTCATCAAAATACCAAAAAACATTTTCCCTCCTTTTCATCAAAATACCAAAAAAACATTTTCCCTCCTTTATAGCAAAAATGTCCAAAACATTTTCCCTCTTTTTCAAACAATTTATTTTTACCTTTTTGAAAAATAAATTCTAATCGTTTTCCTTCTCCAGTCGATCGCATATTTGATTTTTATCCTGACTCCCTATTGGCTTCTCTCTTCTTCCGTCACTGCCCCAAAGCTCTGTCAGTTCCTATGTAACTTTATCTGAGTTTAAAATTTACCTTCATAAGTCCTTTATGGAAAATACTAATCAAGCACCAAACAAACAGTCTTATCTGACGTCAGTCCTAGTCTAACACAGTGGTAAGATTGACAACCTTCAAATCAAGGTTATAAGATGCATCAAAACTGAATTCCAATTCTCGAAGAACATGAAGTTCTCTATCCGCATGCCATGGGTCCACTCGCTCTCGAGCCTGTTTATATCCCGAAAGAATATTAGCATGCTTTGCGTGCCCTGCCTGCTAATGGGTCTCTGTCTCTCTACTCTTTATGACAAAGCTTGCCCAGCCTGGGTCTAACTTGCCAGTACCCACTTATCTTAAAGAGGAAGAACTAAAAATGGTCTAGAAAGATCTCAAGCTGTTGTCAAAGAAGTTTAACTAAAGTGATATTGCCGGTGAAGTTTCCATGCTCGGTAACTACTAGACTACACTCACATGTCTCCCTAACCTAAAGTAAGATTGCCGGAGAAATTCCTGATGCCAGCCATTGAGAAGTTTAGGGGAAGTGGACCCCCAATTTTTCACCTTCGTAGATATCACCGATCCATGAATCTCTTTGGTGCCTCTAAAGATATAATGTCCTAGATATTCTAACAAACTTTGAAGGACAAAGCTCTTCATTGGTTTTTATCCCTCGAGGAATCCATAATCCACAGATGGGAAAATATTACCTTGTAATTCATGTCACAATATAAGTACAATAAATAACTAGAGGTTACACACCATGATCTAGAGCTTCTCAAGAAGAACCTATAAAAATTGGAAGCAGCTTCATAGCAAGGTGGAGAGAGAAAGCTGCCACCATAATCAATCGGCCCTTCGAAGAAGAACAAGTCATCATAGTGAAGAAGAATTTCCTGACCCATATCAAAATAACTGTGGGAGGTCAGTATTACCCACACTTTCGAGTCCTCCAGTAATTTGGTGTTGAGATTGAAGAAAGTATTACCAAGACAGAATCCGAGCTTACGAAAGTGTTCAGACAGTTCACTCTCGGAAATTTTGAGAAGCCTGCCAATGCCATAATATCAACCATCAATAATATCTCCCAGCCTGCTACCTCTTGGTCACTAGAAAGCCTGACTAACACCGCTAGAAAAGAATACACTGAGCTCCATACTCCCCTCTCTAAAGTTTACTAAGCCTTATTAAGCTGAAATCTTATCAAACCTATGGGCCCTTGCCCATTGTCAAATCCACTTCCCAAAAACTTCTAAACTAATGTCCATTAAAATTTTCACTAGTCTACTAGCCATACTACTAATCAGTTCTTCCACCTTTGAAATGTAATCCAAGGTCTAATTGATCGAGGTATTATCGCCCCACCAACAAATCTTAAGATCAATACCACTCACAGCCCACTTCCAACCCATACCAATGCCATTTTTCTAGAAAATGACCCAGAATTCGACCCATCTACCCAATTTGTGCCTAGTAAAGCACCCAGCATACCCATATTTTCAGTCAAGCTGCTCAAAGTTTGCCCATATTTTCTGCTAAACCCTACGTATTTTGTCGATCAAACTCTGTCACTCCTCATGAGAGTTTTCATTACCATTCGGTTTTGTCAGCTATTTTGAACTAGCTTATACATTTTGGGCTAAAATTTCCCTCTAAAATATCCATTGACTGTCGGAAGTTTAGCCTCCTATTCATGGAAGATCGAAAGTGGGCTCGAGAGTTAGATGGTGGTACCCATTAATAAAATATTTGGATGATATAGTATAGATTGTAACAGACATTTTCTGATAGACCGTTGAAATCTGAAGAATTTTAGACCTACTATCCACTTTGAAGCTTCAAGGGAAATTGGTCCCTTCACTCTTGCACCTCCCCGTTGAGTGGGAGGATTTATATGAAGAATCTGTAGAAGTTATGGAATGTATTGACTTCTATTGTCAAGAAGACATCATTGCCACAACATAGGGAGATGAATTTTCCAGATTGAATGATAAATCGAGACAGGAAAAGGTCAATCTTGTGATCAACATGTGTGGGATGATATCTTTTGAGGACCTATTAGGGGAAATCAGTAAAGTAGCCATGCGATCAAAAATCGATGAAGAAATGAGGTTCTTATTCTTCCTTGCCTTCGTAAACCATATGATAAGATCAAGAAGACACTACAATGATCCAAATCCTTAGGCATCAAGAACAGACAATGGAAAGGGAGTTGCTGAAGAACTTTCCATGCCAGAGATTACCATTGAAAATAGTAAGATCCTCGACCAACTTAAGAAGACTCAAGCCCATATTACTGTGTAGGGACTCTTTGTGTCTTCCCAATTGCACCAAAATGCTTTGATAAAGTTTCTCACTAGACCCAAAGTCCTTCCTTTCACCACTCCAGAAGAATTCATAAACCTGGTTGGATCGTTGAACACCACCAGACTCTTTTCCTTCTCCGAAGAAGAAATTCCAAAGGTCAGTCCTGATCACAACTATGACCTCAATATCTCCGTTGAAGTAATGGGAAATATATTTCCACTCTCATTCAATGATAATGGATCCACCCTCAATGCTATCCTACTAAGAACCTTCAATTTCTTGGGGGTGAAAGTAAGTGACCTAACTCCTAATTTCATCGCAGTGCGTGCCTATGATAATACTCGTCGAGAGGTGATAGGATCCATAACATTCACAATAGAGGTTGACCCTATTAATCCTGTTACTGAGTTTCAAGTTATTAACATAACTTCATGCTTCATTCTATTATTTATTAGATCGTGTCTCTATAGCATTCGAGGGGCGTCCTCCCCCTTCATCAAAAGTTGAAATTATTCTCCAAAGGGAAAGTCATTACAATTTTTGGAGACGATGATAATACTGAAAATGCCAACACTAGTAATTTGGTACTAGAAGTACAATATGGGATGAATGACATGATTTTCTATGGATTCAGGGTCGATCCACTTCCCCTTCTGGCAGAGGATGATTTGAAAGACTGATTCTGTCCAAAGCAAAGCCCTCATAACAATGTCAACATTATACAACTGTTCAAGCATATACACTTTATGCCCAGACAAGGGCTAGGGAGACGTCAACAAGGGATACTAGAGCCCATAGTTCTAAAAAGGCCTTTCCCCATGTGGCCTGGGTTATCATCCTTCACCAGATTAACTCATAATGCTCTGCCAACCATGATTGAAGAGGATTTTAAAAGATGTCAATACTGCTTTGAGGGCTTCTATGAATGGGAGATTTGTTAAAGAGGATGAAGACTTCACCTTCTGTGGCTATCCTGAATCATGGTATGATCACGTGGATAAGAAGATGAATCCAGGGATGGAAATATTCTTTCAAGACAACTACTCCTAGGTCAAAGATTTCCATCATCAAATGTAACCTCTCACTCAGAAAGCCGTAGCCATTGTCAATGTCTCTGAGGAAAGTGATTCCAAAGACTCATTCAATTTGCAGACACTGGGTATGACACTCTGCATGATACATTTAGGCACTACATCGTTAGACCAATTTACTCTGATCCAGTCCCACCTGAAAAACTGTTACTAAAGCCGTTTAATACAAGATTAAACTATTTAAGTAACTACGAAAAGTGTTTTAGGAAACACTTTTCTAGAAATCAAATCAGTTTAATCACAATATGTGTGTTAAAAATTTGCACGAGATCAGTTCAAAATTTGTTAACATGTTTTGAAAAACAAAACTAAAATAGTTTTAAATCATCACAATAATCAGAATGAGATGAGGATATGTAGAAAGATTAGTGACAAGAGATTTTTAACGTGGTGAAATCTCACCCAACTGAGGAAACATCCACGACTCCCTCTACGGAGTAAAAAGAAAAAAATCCACTAAAACAAAATATAACAGTTACAAACTCTATAACACACATGCACACAAATCGGACCTATACAAGTTTAGGAATGTACCCACTAGTGTCCTTATAACTTTTCTGCAGTTATGATTGTTGATGTTGTTCTCCCAGTTTGTTAACTTTCACTTTGTTCCAGTCTTTACGTCGACTCTTGTTTCAAGATCTTATTCCCAACACTTTCAGTGCTGTAGTCTATAAGTGTTTGTGATGGTGATCTAACACATGCATGCACACACTCACGCTTATTTTTACAAATAGTCCTAGAAAATTACATATCAGATCTATATGTTATGATTTTCAGTTTCTCTCTTCTTAGGAAACTTAAACCTTGTTTAACCTTTAAGATTAACCCAGAATCCACGGCTAGCTTGCTCAGAAGACGTTTCAAGATCTTAATCAATTTCAGGGTTTTGAAAAGATATTTGAAATTAAAAATTGCCAAGTGTGATTCCAACTAGGTCAAAGGTCTTGTTTCAAAAGAACTAGAAACAAAAAATGTTATTGTTTATTTTGAGTATGAAAACATTTACAGAAAATAATCAAAAAAATATTTCTCAAGACGAGAAACTATAAATTTAGATGTAGGTGTAATATAACATAAAACGCTCAGATATATAATTTCTATGAATAAAAAACACAGATCTAGCCTAATGTTTAAGTTTAACACAAGATCTTATAACGAAGAGGTTACAACAAGAAACCACTATCAAACCACTCTCAAAAACTCTCAAACACTCAAGATTGTGTTTGGTATAAAACTGGTTTTTATACAAGAATTAGGGTTTGAAAAAGGGTTTGGACGCACAGGGTTAGTGTTTCTTTTCTCTATCTCTGTTCTCTCTCTTTTCTCTCTAAGTGACGAAGTGGCAAAAAAAGACTTCTGAAAGGCTAAGGGTTACCCTCCTTATATACTTGGTTGAGAAGGATCGAGAAGGGGGATCAAAATAGAGGGCAAAGATTAAGTCTTACAGCATTGGCTTCCATCCAACAGTTAAATGTAAGCGGTTGGTTATGAGGCTTTTGATTGGATGAGAGATGTTGGCAAGGATTGGGACAAGGACGCATGCAGAGGGTCGATTAACTCAATCCAAGGGCTAATAAAACACATTGGTTTACTCTCTTAGAAGATACACACATACGTCCAATAGGGAAGCAACAGGTTTAAGGCAAATAACGAATATCAAACGCGCGTCCCAAACTTAATTACAAAGACACCCTGATATCTTTAGCATTTTCGGTTTTTACCCAAGTGGACTTTCAAGGATAAAACCAATAACCAGAATTTATATACAAACCCCAAAACTTTTTAATTGCATATTTAATTAAAAAATTGTTTTAAAATCATTAAAAATTCCAAATTTAAAAAAAAATATTTTAAGGGAAAATAACACACACAACACACATACAATTAAATGATGCAACATATGAATAATGTATGCAGTCCTAAAGTGTGTGAGTGCTAGTGAATATACCTTGATCAATCAAACAAGAGGAATGAATTTTATTGAAGAGTCTGAGGCTCTTTGGTTTCTAGGATGGGGACTCAATTTTGTCTCTATTACCAAACTAGATGAGCACTTATACAATGTAGACTCAAGTGAGTCAAGGGCATAAGATACATCAATATCCTCATTTGGAAATATGAGACAAAATATCCTTTAAGTCAACTTGGACTCGTAGGGCGATAAATAAGAAAGGAAAAACCTATTCCTATACAAAAATTCTCTCTACCCATTTCCTAGAAAGAAACATTACATAACTCAACTAATTACAATTCAATACCCTAATACAACTGTTGAGAATAACTGTGCAGAATCCTACAAATAATCACTAAGATCAATATCTTTAGAATACGTACAAAATAATTGAATTCTCATAAGACTCAAATTTCTCCCCCATTTTGTCTCAAATGGACAAAGGGAAAAAAAATATGCAAATCCAAGAGTTTATTCAGCACAAACCATTCCTATCGATTTAAGCACAAAAATAAATCTATTGTAATCCAAAGGTTTGGTAAACATATCTGCGAGTTGCAAATCTGTAGGAAGATAATTGATTTCTAATTCCTTAGTCTCAACTAATTCGCGTATAAAGTGATGTCTTATTTTTATGCGTTTTGTCCGCGAGTGTTGAACATGATTTTTAGAGATATTGATCGCACTTTGATTATCACAATAGAGATGTAATTGATCCTCTTTAATTCCATAATCACTTAGCCTTTTCTTAAGCCAAAGTAGTTGAGCACAATAGCTTCCAGCGACTATGTATTCAGATTCAACAGTTGATAAAGAAGTACAGTTCTGTTTCTTATTACTCAAACCTACTAAATTATTTCCAATATAGTAACATGCGCATGATGTGATCTTACTATCGTCAGTACACCCTGCCCAATCGACATTGGTATATCCTATTATAGTTCTAAGAGTATCATTGGTGTACCAAAGTCCTAAATTTAGAGTGACTTTAATGTATTTTATAATTCTTTTAACACAAGATAAATGTCTCTCTTTAGGATTGTTTTGATAACGGGCACAAACGCAAACAACGTACATAATATCAGGATGCGAGGCAGTAAGGTATAGCAAGGTTACTATCATACTACGATGTATAGTCGGATCTATGGATTTTCAAGTTTCATCCTTAGACAGTTTGACCGTAGTACTCATGGGAGTTTTAGCATCTTTTGCACTCTCAAGGCCGAATTTTTTAATAATCTCTAATGCGTATTTTGTTTGCGAGACAAATAATCCTTCTGAATTTTGTTTGACTTGAAGACCTAAGAAAAATTGCAACTCCCCCATAAGAGACATTTGAAATTCTTTATGCATAATTTCATAAAAAGATTTAACTTCATAGGGGAAGTTGATCCAAAGATGACATCGTCTACGTAAACTTGGGCTATAATTATATGTTTGTCAAAATGTTTGACAAAAAGGGTTTGATCATTTCCACCTCTCTTCAAACCTTTGTCTAAGAGAAAGTTAGAAAGGCGCTCATACCAGGCTCTTGGCACTTATTTTAGGCCATACAAAGCCTTCTTAAGATGAAAGACATAATTTGGATATTTAGGGACAATGAACCCTTTTGGTTGTTCTACATAGGTCTCCTCAGTCAATATTCCCTTAAGGAAGGTAGATTTGACATCCATTTGGTAAAGCGTTAAATGTAAGTAGCAAGCTATGGCAAAGAGAAGACGAACATATTCTAATCGAGTAACAGGAGATAAAGTCTCGTTAAAAACTATTCCCTCCATTTGAGAGTATCCTTGAGCAACTAATCTAGCTTTGTTTCTAATGACTATCCCGCTATCATCAGATTTATTTTTAAATATTCAACGTGTGCTAATAACCTTTTTTTTATCAGGCCTAGGTACAAGATACCAAACATCATAAATGACAAATTGAAGAAGTTCATCCTGCATTGCAAAAATCCAATGAGGATCATTTAATGCATCATTAACATTCTTTGGTTCCTCAAGGGAAACAAAACATGCATAATGAGCATAGTTTCTTAATTGAGACCTTGTACGTACAGGATCACTGGGGTTACGAACAACATTATCTATGAGATGATCTTTAGAAACCCAATTAGGTACTTCAGGTGTCTCAATAGGTAAAGAATCATCTATTTTCGAAGAGTCATTTACTAAAATATTTTCAGAGTCTTCTACAATAGTTGGTTCTCCAGTCTTACTCTCAACGATAGTGTCACTTACAATTACGTTTATGGATTCCATTATGGTCTCAGTGCGAAGGTTATAAACGCAGTAAGCTCTACTGTTAGGAGAATATCTTAGAAAGATGTATTTATCTCCTCGAGTCTCAAATTTGGATAAGTGTTCTCTATCTTTGCAGACATAACACGTACTACCAAAGGTTTTAAGGTACTTAAGATTGGGCTTTTTCCCATACCAAAGTTCGTAAGGAGTTTGTTTTGAATTCTTTTTAAGATAGACTCTACTGATAATGTGACAAGAAGTACGAATAGCTTCTACCTAAAAATATTTAGGTAAAATTTTGGCATGAATCATAACACGTGCCATCTCTTGAAGGGTACGATTCTTTCTCTCAGTAATACCGTTTGTTAAGGTGTCTTAGGAGAACTAAATTCATGTTTGTAATCATTATAGTCACAATACTCTATAACACCAGTATCAATGGATTCTTCACCTCTATCACTATGAATCCTATTTACCTGAGAGTTTTTCTCATTTTCAATTCGAAGTATAATCTCCAAAAAGGTTTGGAATGTGTCAGACTTTTATTTTAAGAAACCTTCCCCAGTAAATCTGGTGAATTCGTCAACAATAACTAGAATTTAACTGTGTCCACAAAGACTAACAGTTCGAGAAGGACCCATTAGGTCCATATGGATGAGCTCTAAGGGTTTAGAGGTTAGGATATCATCGACTTTCTTATGAGGGGATTTAACAATTTTTCCTTCCTGACATGATCCACAGACAATATTAGAATTAGGTTTGATCTTCGGAATACCTCTAACTATTTCTTGAGAAGACAGTCTACTAAGGTTTTCGTAATTCATATGACCCATTCGATTATGCCATATCAGATTGTCATCCATTCTGGCAATGTTACAGACCTCAGTACTGTTCTGAATAGTATAACAATTGTTCGGAGTCCCGAGTCCTGTAATTATGCACTCACGTTTTTCATTTAATATTTTGCAATTATTCTTTGAAAAAGTGACAGTATGATTTGAGTCACAAAATTTCGAAATTCTAAGTAGATTAGCCTCAAGAACTTTTACTAGAAGAACATTTTCAATTAAAGGTAATCCTTCTTCTTGGAGTGTTCCTTTACCAATGATTTGAGATGATATACCATCACCAAAAATAACTTTTGCTCCAGTAAAGTTAGTTTTGTTTAAGAGTTTGGTATCATCTCCAGTCATGTGTTTTGAACATCTAGAGTCTAAATACCATCCAGAAGGAGTGTGTTCAACTTTTAAAGAAGTAATAACAATATTTTACTTCATCTGGGGTAATAGCTCATCTTTTCTAACCCAAACAACTCTTGTTTTCATTTTGCGCTTATTTGCTCTTAATTTATAAAATTTGCGAGCATTAGATTTCTATTGAAAAATGTTTTGTGCATAAGGCTGAATTTTATGGAAAGTGAGAGCATTTTGTTTAGAAAAGTGTTTAGTAATCCTTCTTGGAAATGATCTTTTAGGTTTGGTCTTTATCTTTCTATAGTTAGAGTTTTTGTCAGGTTGTCTTGGAAGAACATAATTTTTACGACTTCTCCTAGAATAGTTAAAGTTTTGGTACACATGAGTAATAGAGATAGGGTTGACTAAACGTCTAGAATAGCAACCTTCAAAGGAATGACCATATAAGTCACAATAAGAGCAGTATAGATTGTTCGAAGATGGTATCTCCTTAGGAAAGTCTCAAAACATAAGCTTGATGAAATTTTGAGTTGAACCTTATTCCTAGGGAGTACAGTTTGAAAGACCGAATCACTCTCCCTAATCGGAGGGCAAACATATTTAGTCTTAGGTGGAATTTCACACTTAGAGCAACTTGATTCCCCAATATCAAACTTTGATTATTTTTCATGAAATTCATTTTTTAGATAATGAAAGTCTGGACAAGTTTCTATAGGTCTTTTGCCTCCTGACACAAACTTAATTTGTTTAAAGTTTCTAGTTTGAGTCTTCAAATTAGGGCAAAACCCTATTCCAGTTCGATCATCAGAATTGGTTTTTGAATTAGCAACAAAACCATCAAAACAGTTTGAATTATTTTCAAATTTTGCAAATTTTTTGAAGACTGTTGCTGGCTTTTCTTTGGATTATTCCAATTCTTATAATGTCCCTTTATATTTTTTCTCCAGAGTTTCATTTTCTTCAATCAAATTCTTCAATTTTTGATTAAAATTTTTGACTTCATTTTCACGAGTTAGACATTGGGTAGTGTACTCTTCAGCATTAAGTTTAACCATCAGACTTAGGTCTTCTAATTTCTTAGTGAGATCTTTCACTACCTTTTCTAGTCTAGTGCTTTTCTTGAGAGTTTTTGGCTAAAGTGTGTGAATGTCAGGGAGGTCTTCAGTGTCTCAGTCACTAAGTGCAGTGTGTGAAGTGACCCCTAAGGATTCAATTCTTGAACTCACGCACCCATTGACATCGTCATTATCACTTTCCCTTTGACTCACACACCCCGTGGTAGAACTAACAATATTCTCCGAAATCAAATCATCTAAACCAGTAGCAACATGATTCATAACAATAGAAGTAGAGTTACTAGCATCATTCTCATACATAGACATATCATCATTGTAGATTATTTTGGCAAAGAAAGACATGCAAGGATCGAAACAATCAGAAGATTCAGGTTCCTCATTTTCAGAATCGCTTGAATCATCCCATGTTTTGAAAATGTTAGACCTAGTATGTTTATTGGCAGTGTTCAGTTTTAGTTTACAGTCTTGTGCTATGTGTCCTAGTTTTCGACATCTAAAGCATTCAATGTTCTTGAAGTCTTTGTTGGGTCTCAAGTCCTTGTGATGTTTGTCTTAACCATTCTCATGAGGTTTATAGTTAGACTGATTTGGATAATTTGGCTTGCCTTGTCTATTTACCAATTTATTTCTAAATTTGACAATTTTCTTAAATTATTTTGACATTAAGGCAATTTGATTATCCAAACTATATATATCACATTACTCATCAGAATCATAAGTGGAAATAGTAAACTCAAGTTTTATCAGCATAGAGGAAAAACTCAAGTTGGAAGTAGTCTGTTTCTAATGGGACTGGGTCATTTGTTTCTTAAATTCTAATTCCATTTCCACAGTTCGAAGTTTACTATTGAGTAATTCAGGAGTGAGATTTTGATCACACATTTCCTCAATATCATATCTTTTATTGTCAAATTTCTATGGCAATGATCTCAGAATTTTAGATATAATTTCATGTCTGTCATATGTTATCCCATTAGCATGAAGTTTGGTCACAATGTCAGTTAATATCATGTAAAAGTCATCAAAAGATTCAGAATATGACATGATTAGGGAGTTATACTGCTGGACAAGCATTTGAGTTTTGGCAGCCTTAACTCTGGTGTCACCTTCATGTGCAGTGATCAGTGTATCCCAAGCTTCCTTAGAAGTGGCACAAAATGAGATCCTTTTGAACTCATGTTAATTTATGGACATAAAGATGGCATTCTTGCCTTTGTTATTGTTTCGAGAAGTTTGCTTCTCTTCTTGTGTGTCACTTAATGCTTTCTTAATACTCTCATTACTTCCTTCAGTGACTGGTTTAGTAGGATAAGTGTAATCATTTTCAACAATATCCCAGACATTATCTCCTAAGGTTCCTTGTATGAAAGCAACCATTCTTACCTTCCAGTAAGAAAAAAGTTATTTCCATCAAAGAGTGGGGGTCTGGTCAAGTTACCGAATCTTTCATTTTTCTCGTCCATTGTTTTGATTTTAAGAAAACAATTTCAGAAACACAAGATCTTTTAAAAAGATTTCCAAAGCTTTGATACCAATTGAAAAACTGTTACTAAAGCCGTTTAATACATGATTAAACAACTTAAGTAACTCCAAACTGTTTTTTGAGGAAACTCTTTTCTAGAAATCAAATCAGTTTAATCACAAGATGTGTTTAAAAATTTGCACGAGATCAGTTCAAGATTTGTTAACAAGTTTTGAAAAACAAAACTAAAATAGTTTTAAATCAGCACACTAATCAGAATGAGATGAGGAGATGTAGAAAGATTAATGACAAGAGATTTTTAACGTGGTAAAACCTCACCCAAATGAGGAAACGTCCATAACACCCTCTATGGAGTAAAAAGAAAAAAATCCACTAAAACAAAATATAATAGTTACAAACTATACAACACACATGCACATAAATCAGACCTATACAAGTTTAGGAATGTACCCACTGGTGTCCTTATAACTTTTCTGCAGTTCTGATTGTTGATGTTGTTCTCCCAGTTTGCTAACTTTCACTTTGTTCCAGTCTTTATGTCGACTCTTGTTTCAAGATCTTATTACCAACACTTTGAGTGTTGTAGTGTGTAAGTATTTGTGATGGTGATCTAACACATGCATGAACACACTCACACTTATTTTTACAAACAGTCCTAGCAAATTACATATCCGATCTATATGCTGTGATTTTTAGTTTCTCTCTTCTTAGGAGACTTGAACCTTGTTTAACCTTTAAGATTAACCCAGAATCCACTGCTATCTTGCTCAAAAGCGTTTCAAGATCTTAATCAATTTCAGGGTTTTGAAAAGATTTTTGAAATTTAAAATCGCCAAGTGTGATTCCAACTAGGTCAAAGGTCTTGTTTCAGAAGAACTAGACACATAAAATGTTATTGTTGATTTTGAGTATGAAAAACCTTACACAAAACAATCAACAAAATATTTCTCAAGACGAGAAACTATAAATGCAAATCTAGGTGTAATATATCATAAAATGCTCAGATCTATTATTTCTATGAATTATAAACATAGATCTAGCCTAATGTTTAAGTTGAACACAAGATCTTAAAACGAAGAGGTTAGAACACGAAACCACTATCAAACCACTCTAAAAAACTCTCAAACACTCAAGATTGTGTTTGGAATAAAACTGGTTTTGATAAAAGAATTAGGGTTTGAAAAAGGGTTTGGATGAGCAGGGTTAGTGTTTTTTTTCTCT
This sequence comes from Sambucus nigra, assembly GCA_949130495.1. Taxonomy (NCBI): domain Eukaryota; kingdom Viridiplantae; phylum Streptophyta; class Magnoliopsida; order Dipsacales; family Adoxaceae; genus Sambucus; species Sambucus nigra. The sequence continues at coordinate 530,663,447 of OX422208.1, forward strand.
CTCTCTGTTCTCTCTCTTTTCTCTCTCTTCTCTCTCTAAATGACGAAGTGGCAAAAAAAAACTTCCGAAAGGTTAAGGGTTAGCCTCCTTATATATAGGGTTGAGAAGGATTGAGAAGGGGGTTCGAAATAGAGGGCTTAGATTAAGTCTTGCAGCATTGACTTCCATCCAACGGTTAAATATAAGCGGTTGGTTATGCGGCTTTTGATTGGATGAGAGATGTTCGCAAGGATTGGGACAAGGACGCATGCAGAGCGTCGATTACCTCAATCCAAGGGCTAATAAAATACGCTAATTTACTCTCTTAGAATAAACATACATACATCCAATAGGGAAGCAACAGGTGTAAGGCAAATACCGGATATCAAACACGCGTCCCAAACTTAATTACAAAGACACCCAGATATATCTAGCGCTTTCGGTTCCTACCCAAGTGGACTTTTCAGGGATAAAACCAATAACCATAATTTATATAAAATTCCCAAAACTTTTTAATTGCATATTTAATTAAGAAAAAAATATTTTAAAATCATTAAAAATTCCTAAATATTTATTAAAAAATTATTTTAAAGGAAAATAACACACACAACACACATACAATCAAATGATGCAACATATGAACAATGTATGTAGTCCTGAAGTGTGTGAGTGATAGTGAATATACCTTGATCAATCAAACAAGAGGAATAAATTTTATTGAAGAGTCTGAGGCTCTTTGGTTTGTAGGATGGGGACTCAATTTTGTCTCTATTACCAAACTAGATGAGCACGTATACAATGTAGACTCAAGTGAGTCAAGGGTATAAGATGCTTTTCCACCTATTGAGATGTAACCCAACCCGACATTTTACCCTATCTCTTTATCTATTGTTGTTCCTCCTTTTTGTGATAATAATGTAATCGAGACCTCTTTTAATGAGGTTCTCATTATTATTTTTCCCAAAAGTGAAATAAATGAGGATTTTGAGTATCTTGCTGTGCCTTAAATTAATTGTATTAATTTTAATCAAACTCTTGATGATGATAATTTTGCAAATGAACAATTCTTAATCGACCTCAATAATGTTAATAACAAATAAAATAACGGTGCTAAAATTAATGACGACGAAACTGTTTTTATTAATATTGGTTCTAGTAGCCAACAACGTGAGATTAAGATAGGTCCACCCTTGATGAGAATGAGCGTCCACAATTCAAAGAGCTATTGGAGGAATTTTTGGACATATTTGCATGGCCCTACGATGACATACCCACATCGATCCCAAAATAGGCCAGAACGAGATTCCAACTCTCCCATAATGTAAACCAGTCAAATAAAAGCTTTGAAAGCTCCGTACTGAATGGTCACTTAAAGTCAAGGAAGAGGTAATCAAGAAGTTGAACTTAGGCTTCATCCCGGTGATCTAATATCCCACATGGCTAGCCAATATTGTACCCGTACCATAATCAGGAGGAAAAGTCTGCATGTGCATCGACTATCGGGATTTGAATAAGGCATCTCCAAAGGACAATTACCCATTCCCCAATATTGACATAATTATAGATAACACAACTATTCATGCCCTGAAGTCATTTGTCAATGGATTCACGAGAGACAATTAGATAGAGATGCACCCTGATCATCAAGAAAAAACCTCCATCATCACCCCCTGGAGGACTTTTTGTTACACAGTTATGCCAATCGGCTCAATAATGCAGGGGATACCTAAAAAAGGGCTTCCATAAACATCTTACATGATATGATATACAAGAAGGTCGAAGTATATGTAGACGAAATGATTATCAAGTCTAAGACTCGGTAACGTCACGTTCTCGCCCTTCGAAAGTTGTTCGAACGACCGCGATTATACCAAATTTTGTTAAACCCATTGAATTGTGTTTTGACGTCATCAAAGGAATGATTTTGGGATTTATGGTTAATGAAAAGGGAATCAAAGCAAACCCTACCAAATTGAAACCCATAATCAAAATGCCACAACCCCGAACGAGGAAGGAAGTTCGGGGATTCTTCGCCAAATTGAAGTGTATCAGTCGGCTAATTATCTAGTTGACTTCTATTTACAAACCCATCTTTAAACTCCTCCGAAAGGATTCTACCAAAATATGGAAAGAGTCCCATCAGGAAGCCTTCTAAGAAATAAAGCTATACCTTACCCGACCTTCGACACTCATGCCACCGCTGCCTGGTCTCTCTCTACTCCTATACTTGTTTGTAACAAATACCTTACCGGGGTTTTGTTATCCAAATACATTGAAGAACCCCATAAAGAAAGATTCATTTACTATGCCAGTCGAAAGTTGGACAAGTACCAAATCAACCACACTGCCTTGGACAAAGTATGTATTACCTTAGTCTGGGTCACTCAAAAGTTATGGCACTACATGCTCGCTTTTCCCATCAGACTTATATCTAGAATAGATCCCCATCAAATACTTTCTTGAGAAACTCACCCTATTTATCCGAATAACTCGATGGTTGATGATGATATCTAAGTTTGACATCGTGTATGTCATGTAGAAAGCCATGAAAGGGAGAGCCATATCTGATTACCTTCCTGACTACCCTATGAAAGAGGTTGATGTTAGGGTAACTAAACTCTCAGTCGAAGATATTCTCTGCACCTCTCATGAGGACCTCCGATGGAAAATGTTCTTTAAAGGTGCTACCAACAAGAAAGGATATGAAATTAGGATACTCCTGATCACCCCTGATGACTTTCACACTCCCATTGCGATCAAGCTAGATTTCTCCTATACCAATAATATGACCGAATATGAGGCATGCACTATATGCCTCAAAGTCGACCTCAAGAAAGGTATCAAACACGTGGATGTCTAAGGGGACTCTACCCTCATCATCGGTCAAATACTTAGAAGATGGAAAGTCAGATGAGAATCTCTTACCCTTTCACACCTACCTAGAAGTGTTTTCCTCTTAGTTTTGAGATATCACCTTCCACTGCATACCCCGTGCAAATAATAACTTAGATGAAACCCTTGCTACCTTGGCCTCGATGATCGATGATTAGGCACATATTCTTCATATTTATCCCCTTAATTTCGGTATTTTTATGATCCCGTGCAGTATAAATAGCTTGGATTTGTCTCGTATTTATTCTACTAACCTCTTTTGGCAATTATTTCGTGTTTTATGTATTTCTCATGTGTTTTACAGGTATTTCATGCAAGTTAGTGCGAAGGAGAACACAAAACATTGAAAGAAACCAAGAAATGGAGAGTTGAAGGGCATTTTCGTAATTTTTCAGCCTTACTCCAGAGGTGGGGTCAACTAGAAAGTTTAAGAGATCTAAATTACAAGAACACTGGAAAAAACGGTACCTCAATCCGAGCTACGGTGAAGAAGTTACGATATTTTGAAGTTGCGCGATAATGAAGAGAAATGGACCAGAAACCAAACCGATCCGGTGGGGACAGGACCGATCCGGATGGAACAGGACCGATCCGGGTCCGGACCGGTCCGGTCATGCGAAATCTAGGCAATTAATTATGCAGTTTAAGCAGTACAACTCTTGGAAAACTTGTGCAACAAGCAATTTTGGCTGTCAAATTAGTGCTACTTGGTGCTATAAAAGACCAAGCCCTACCTCATTTCAAAAGAGTTGAATTCTAGAGAGAGGGAGTCAAATTCTAGAGAGTAGAGTAGAATTTTGGAGAGAGAATTAGATTTTAGAGAGTCTTTTTGTAAGTTTGAAGAAGAAGAATTTTTCTGGATTCAAGTTCATCTCTTTTCCCTATTGCTGTATACAAGTATCAATTTTTCATTCTCTTATTTATTCTCAATTCTATTTTCAATTCAATTATCACTTGTTTTGTAATTTTTGTTTTTACAATATTTCTTAGATCCACAATTACATGCATTGTTATGAATTTATTTTCATTTAATAAAATCATGCCTAGCTAAGTTTTTAAAGGTTAGGATGCATGAACCCATCCCAATGTAAATTACTTATGTAGAAAATAGAATTTAAATTAAAAATTTGAAAGAGTCGTGCGAGACAATTTTACAACTATTGTAGATCTTTTAATCTCTCTTGCCCTAGGTACTTGGGATGTTTAAGAATATGATGTGCGTAAAATTATTTATCACCGCTTTATATTTACCTTTGATTTCATATGATGCTGGTTTGATCCTCATATATGTAATGCTTAGGATCTATAAAGACTGGATTCATTCAAATTTATAATTTACAATTCTAGGTTTCTATACGGTAAATTACTAGGGTTAGGGGGATTGTATTCCAACCTACTTTCTCATTCATCTTAATTAATTTAACTTCTTAATTTACTTATTTTTTTTCCTTTTCAACCATCATCATTTTTTTCATTTTTTCTTTAGAGGTAATAAATAAATTAAATTCTATCAACCATTCCCTGTGGATTCGATACCTAGACTCGCCACTATACTCCTTAAGAAGTGTAGTTACAAGTTTATTTTTTTTTGTATTGAGGTTGGAAGCCGATAACAACGACTAGCGTATTACACGGATGCTCGGTTTTTCCCCTCGATCAATCGACATGTCGGAAGGAATAAAAATGGCCCATTTTCTAGTCCAAAAATAAGATATGCCAAGCCACTTCTACCATATTGAGTTCGTCACATAGGAATATTTTGATATGGCTAGTACTGGTACTACGATATTTGGTGCCTCCTCAAGCATAGCAGGCATCCCTAAGACACCAACAAGAAATACCGTGCGACCTTCCGCAAACTAGCTGACCAGTACATCATTTGTGAAAAAGTAGTGTTCAAGAGGAACTTCAATGGAACCCATTTGCACTACATTACAGGGGCTTACATTAAAGAAATGATGCAGAATATCCACAGCGGGGAGTGCGAACCCCACATGAACGGTCATACGCTTGCTAAAAAGATTATTCAATAAGGCTATTATTGGACCAACATGGTTCACGATTACACCGCATACGTCCAAAGTTGTTTCAAATGCCAGTAGTTTTCTAATCTCCAACACTTCCCTGCTCAAGCCATTTACAACATGACTTCTCCCTATCCGTTATCCACCAGGGCATTGACATCATAGGGAAAGTCACACTCAAATATTCAAATGGGCAGAAGTTCGTCTTGGTTGCCATTCATTACTTCACCAAATGGGTCGAAGCCGAGTCATATTCAGTCATAAATGCCAAAAAGGTAACCAAGTTTATCCAAAAGAACATTATCTACCTATACGAAGTCCCTCACCAGCTAGTATCAGAAAATGGGTTACACTTTGAAGCCGAGGTTACAGAACTGATCGATGAGTATGGGATTCAGAGACACAAATCTCCACTACACCAAAATTCTCATTTAGTAACACAGTTTTTTTTGTATTACTAACACTATTGTACCATTACTATTTCTCACAATATATTAGTGTTAGTAATTTTTGCCAAGTTTTAGTGGTATTAGTTAATAATTTAAAAGTAATTTTTTTTTTGAAAAAAGGTTAATTTTTCCCTCCCAAAGCAAAACATTGTCCCGACTCTCTTCAAACCAAAGCAGGAGAATTCGTGGAAAGCTCACATAGGGACCAAAGGTTTTCCCAAATCGATTGTGTGCCAAATCTCAAATTGGAAATCAATTTTTCTCCAAATCGGTAGCTGCTCTTCTCCACGTAACCCTAACCGGATTCAGGTAACCCTAAGTGACATATTGTGGTGACAATTATTATGCAACACAAATAAATATGAAAGAGGTAACAATCAAGAAAAGATAAATAAGATGCCAATCACACAACAACGGGTATACGTGGTTCAGCAAAGATGTGCCTACGTCCACGGTGGTTCAGTCAGTGTTATTTCTCTATATTCTGAAGAATAAGTACAGAGAATACAACTTGTCCTTTGCCCCGGACTTAGGGTTTAATTTATACATGTATATGTTGGAGTAGTGGGGGTGATGGGTTCCTCCTTATCAGCCATCTCCCCTACATGGGAACGCGCTCCCTTACCACTTCTCTTCATGGGATCGTGGGGTAATCGGATGAGTACAAGAGGTGATGGGCCTGGGCTTTGGGCCGCTAAGGGGAGGCTACTCGTCCAGGCCTTATGGTGCTAAATTCAGGGTACCCACAATTGCCCCTAAATTTGTTGGGCCATTTCTACAGGTCCAATGAATTTAAATAATCAGCTATGATGGTCGATTTCTTTGAAAACTGTGAAGTTGCTTTGGCGGCACCCGCTTCGCTATCCGTGCGTTATGATTAGACTTGAAGGCTTGTTGGAATAAGACACATTTTCTCTTCGTCGCTTCAGCTTTTCCAGCAATCTTCTATCTTCTGAGAACTCTTAAGCTTTGTACCTTCTATTTTCGGTCGCCACTCTCGTCGCTTCTTCGCTATTTGACCTGATCTTCTGTCTTGTAAGTCTCTCGTGCCCTTTTCTCGAGTTTATAGTTTTTCTTGTATTTTTCCAATGGCGAAGATTGGAAATAGGTCAGTAACTGAGTTTAGAATATTCTACAGTATTCCTGAGTGGGTAGAGATTGAGTGTTGTGCCTCGCCGCCTAGGAACGTTAGGGATATAGAGGATGCACATTGGATTCACGTCCTGTTGCTCTCCCAGGGGGGTCTTACCTTTCCCCCTAATGGTCTATTTCTGCACTTCTTTAGCTATTTTGGTATTGTGCCTGCACAATGTTCGCCCAACGTATGGAAAATAGTGAACGGCGTGCATAGGATAAATCAATTGTACGGCCCAAGGTTAGGGCTTGCCGAGGTCTGCTTTTGTTATTCCTTTTCTCGAACGAGTTCAGGTGTCCTGTACCTTAAGGCTAGGAGTCCTGATAGGGTATTGGTAGTAAATTTACCTGATTCCCATAAGGACTACTGGCAAGAAGGTTTTCTTGTTAGGAATTGGCAATTCTCCCCCCAATTTGAAGGGTCGAGGTCTGAGAGGTTCACTGTTCCCTTTTATGGGGAAGAATATATAGGTAGATGTTGTATTATTGTTTCAACCTTTGCTGACCTTGTGATTTTTCTAACCTCTTCTTGCTTTCTCTTTTACAGCGAGGTTCGTATCTCGGAACTGGTGAAAGCTTGGAACATAAGGGAACCTCTGGGTGACGGCGAGCATCCTAGGTCTGCTGCTTTTCTGCTTGAACACAAGAATACAGGCTCCAGCTTCATAGCCCGACCTGTGGATAGTGTTCCGGACTTTGACTCTTCCGAAGAGATTTATGCTGAGCCCATCCAATTGGACGAAAAGGAGAGCAACTCGGAGAGTGAGCCTGCAGGTGTTAGTAATTTGGGTGCAGGCAGTGTTGACGGTAGCAGTTCTTCGAGCACTACCAGCAGTTCTGGTGAAGAGATGCCTCCCAGGAAGAATTTAATCAGAGATGATGATGATGATGATGATGTGCTTCTTGCCCAGAGGTCCAAGAAGTCGAAGACTACCTCCGGGGCCATAGCTACTGGTTCTCGGTCTTCTTCTCAGGAGCAAGAGAAGAAGAAGAGAGAGGAGGAGCAGGCGAGAGAGAGAGAGAAGAAAAAGGAGGAGGAGAGGAAGAAGGTGGAAGAGAGAAAGAGAAGGGAGAGAGAAAGGAGGAGGAGAGGAGGAAGATGGAACTGAGGACCAAAACTGGTCAAGCCTTGGTCCCAGTATCTGCCTTGCCTGAGGGGGCTTCGGTGGCCACCTCTCCTCAGCTTGCCCCTGCGTTGCTCGAGAGAGCAGTCCTCCCTGCAGATCGTGAGAGGGCGTCGGAGTCCGATCAACTGGCTTTGCAAGCTAGCCAGAGGCTTGCCTTGGTAAGGTTCCTCTTCTAATTCTCAACTTCCTTTAATCCATTTTGATGGTTTCTTCTTTCTGATCTTTCCCTCATTTTTTGCAGTTTGTGACTGACTTTGATGTGCTCTATTGCTCTCGCGACGAGCTGTTGAGAAGGAACAGCGAGCTGGAGCAGTAGAAGTCTACTCTGGTGTCCAGGGGTTCTCAGCTGGAGGCCGATCTGAAGGCTGCTGATGCAGCGCAAGCTTCATCTGCCTCGGCCCTTGCTAATTCTGCTCGCGAGAGAGATAATGCTGTTAGGGAGCTTGGCGAGCTGAGGAAGTCGTATGATCTGGTATGCTCGAGCAAGCTAGACTTTGCGGAGAAGAACAGGGTTCTTGCCGAGCAGCTGGAGGCGGAGAAAGCCCAGGCAGCCACTCTTAAAGAAGATTCGTACAATTCTTGCTGGGCTGCTGCGTATGAGGACGCCGAGGTTCAGATAGGCTATATTAGCCGTCTGAACTTCAAGAAAGGGTGGAACAAGGCCCTCGTGGCTGCTGGGGTGGATGTTGCATCCCCACTCTTTGACGAGCATGATCCAGGGCTAAAGCCAGTCGTGGATGAGGACCCAGCCCCAACTACTGAAGGCACCAATCCTGTTTCTCAAGGGACTCCTACTGATGCTCCCTTGGTCGAGGGGGAAGTGGACACCCCTGCAGAGGGTAATGCCCCTGCTGATGCTGATAAGGACAAGGGTCCATCTACCGAGGTTGCTAATTGATAGGGCTTCTTTGTAACTTTTTTTCTTTTTTGATCTGATGTAACTTCGCTCATTATCAATGAAAAGACTATGTTTTTGTTTATGCTGATCTCTTTCTTCTCTCTTTCTTTTACTTATAGTTGGTTGATGTGGATGACTATATTCCTGTTACCTCCCAATTAGGTAGGACTCTGGGTCCTAATGCAAGATCTGCAGTTCGCCAGGCCTTTGCTAGGCTTTGTAGGTTTGCTAAGTCAAGGAACCAGAAATATAAGGATCAGTCCGAGCTGGTGGCCAAATTGAAGGACAGGCTCCAGGAAATGGAAGAGATCGGTGCTTCAGTGCAAGAAGAAGTTAGCGAGCTGAGAGCAAAGTTACTGGAGGCCACCGAGATCAACCAAGTCGTGGAGTTTCTTCAGAGGGAGAATGAAGACCTGAGGCGGGAGGTCTCGAAGCTTAAGGAGCATTCGCCGAGCACCGCATCGGCAATCCTATAAGGCTCTTCCTCGTCGCGAGCTGCTCGGTCTCCCCTCCCGCGCGCTGGTAGGAGTACAAAGGGTAGGAGTAGGGAAGTCGAGGAGCGGCGTGAGAGGGAAATGGAGGAGCTGCGCGGCGAGCTTATGTGACTGCTGCTGGGCTCCAAAGGGACGTCACCCGACTGCGGCATTTATTCAAGAAGGGCCCTCGCCAAGTGTGGACTGATGGCTATGATCAGGGCTAGCTGGATGCTCCCACACGGTTATCAGAGTTCGAGGAGCTTTCCTTCATCAGGGGGTGGTTGAGTGCTCTCAAAGAGCTGCAGGTCCCGAGGAACTCGATATTGTGGTATCGGCACGAGATGTCCCCCTCTACTCTGATGCCCAATCCATTCAGGCGAGATGATCGATGGATCCCCATCGATGCTATCCCCCGGCGACTATTGGAGTTGGACGCAAGTGAGGTCATGGAGGAGTTCGATCCTGCTCCTGATGATGGGAGGAGAGATAAAGTTGCTGACTATCTTGCTCGGAGGCTTCCACCTTCTTGATATTTTATTTTTTAATAATTGTAAATGCTTTGGGCGAGCTTCGCCGACTAAACATGTACTATTATTGTTTGTAAATATAAAAGATTAATGGAAAGTTCGAGTTTTGGGCGATTTTGCTGACTAAACGTGTTCATCCAATCTTTTCATATTTTTGAAGCTTTACAATCCTTTTTATTTTGTCATGTGAGTGTCCGCCCAGTCCAGTATTAAGAATACCATTGTGCCCTTCCTTTACCTTTTAGGTCGTGTCATCACACTCCCTTAGGACTAAGTAGGGCAATTGGCGAGGACACACTTGTTATTGGATGTCTCTATCCGGTCAGGATTTTGTTTCACCAAAGTAGGTTTGATGCCTAAGAATACTCTGTAGGGCTTCAAATATTGCTAGGGGAAATGCTATGAGGTTTGTCGTGCTTCATGACGGTGACCTGAGGAGGGGTATCCCCCTGCTATGCCAACCATTATACCTGTGATTTGAAAAGGATGTGCAATAAGATATAATTTTTACTTTTTAGAGAGTGATCAACTGAGAGATTTTCATTGGTGAAATGAGAAATAAACTGTCTTTTCCCATAATGAGTACAATAAAAGATCTAACAATAGAACCCCTAAAAATAGAATTTCTTGAGATTATCAGCGTTCCATGCTCGTGGTATCTCTCTGCCCTCCATTGTTTTCAAATGATAGGCACCTTGCAGATCGTTTCTAATTATCTCATAAGGTCCTTCCCAGTTCGGGCCCAGTTTACCGTCTGATGGCTTCACTGTGTTGCCCAGGACTTTTCTTAGAACATAGTCCCCCACTTCGAATTTCCTCGGATTGACCCTTTTACTGTAGTGCTTTGCGAGCTGTTACTGATAGCTCGCTAGTTTTACTAGGGCAAGTTCCCTGCGCTCGTCGGCCAAATCGAGTTCAGCGAGCAAAGCCTGATCGTTCTGACCCTGCTCGACAAAGTCGGATCTTATTGTAGGCAATCCTGCTTCTAGTGGGATGACTGCCTCCATACCATATGCTAGTGAGAATGGCGTTTCTCCTGTGGCTCGCCTAGGAGTCGTTCTGTACGCCCATAGGATATGGGGTAGATCGGTTGTCCACGCGCCTTTGGCTTGTTCTAACTGCTTCTTCAATCCAGCGATCACTGTCTTATTGGAAGCCTCAGCTTGTCCGTTACTTTGAGGGTAAGCCACCAAGCTGAAGTGGTGCCTGATCCCATGTTGGTCACAGAAGTCCTGAAAAGGGCCACTCTCGAACTGTGTTCCATTGTCAGTGATGATGGTTCTGGGGATCCCGAATCGAGTGATTATATTTCTCCATATGAACCTCATCATGTCAGCATCCCGGATGTTCGCCAGTGGTTCTGCCTTGATCCACTTGGTAAAGTAATCAGTTACGACCAACAGGTATTTGCGATTGCCAGCAGCGGTGGGCAGTGGTCCCACGATGTCCATTCCCCACTGGGCGAAAGGCCAGGGGCTGGTTAGGGATTTTAACTCGCTGGCGGGCTGGTGGACCATGGGGGCGTGAAGCTGGCATTTTAGGCATCTGCGGACATATACTGCGGAGTCCTTTTGCATATATGGACACCAATAACCTTCCTTCATTGCTCGGAAGGCTAGAGACCTTCCTCCGACGTGACTCCCGCAGATTCCTTCGTGAAGCTCGTGAAGCACTATCTTGACATCGCCTGGGTGGACGCATCTAAGGTAGGGGCCGGAGAAAGATCTTTTATACAAGTCGCCTCCCGTGGATAAGTGAAAGCGAGCAGCTTTGACTCTTATCTGGTGGGCAGTCCTTTTATCCTCTGGGAGCGTTCCGTTCTTCAAATAGTCTCTCAAGGGATCCATCCAGCTGGGGGCTGGTTCCAATTGGAGTATTGGTTTCGCTTTGGTCAGCTCGCAGTTGGGGTAAATGCTCAGGAAGCTGAGGAAATCGATAGGGATGATCCTTTTAAGGCTGGAATCAACTGCCGAGCTCAGGGCTGCCAAGGCGTCAACGTGGCTGTTCTGCCCCCTGGGAAACTGTTGGATGTTGATTTTTTCAAAGTTCGTCATTAAGTTTTTTACCAGGGAGAGGTAGGCTGCCATCCTCTCATCCTTCGCGTTATAGTCTCCACTTATCTGATTGGAAACTAGTTGCGAGTCTCCGAATACCTGTAAATGCTTTGCTCCCAGAGTCTGCGCCCTTTGGAGACCTGCTATTAAGGCTTCGTATTCTGCTTCGTTGTTGGAGGGTGCAAATCCCAGCCTGATTCCTTGCTCGAGGACTGTGTTTTCTGGAGTGATGAGAACAATTCCTACTCTTGCCCCCTTTGAGTTGGAGGCTCCATCAACGAATAGTTTCCATCTTTCCCCTGTAGCCTGGTTGTTTTGTTCTCTTGGCTTAGGCTGGTCGAAGGGTTCTTCGCCTGTGAATTCAGCTATGAATTCAGCAAGGATTTGACCCTTGATAGCTGTCCTTGGTTGAAATTGGATGTCAAACTGGCCGAGCTCGACTGACCATGTAGACAGTCTACCCGACAAATCCGCCTTCCTTAGGACAGCCTTAAGGGGGGTGTGATGTAAGGACGATGATCGTATGAGCTTCGAAGTAATGCTTCAGTTTCCTCGAGGACATTACTAGGGCGAAAGCGAGCTTTTCCAATGGCAGGTAGCATTGCTCGGCGTCTAGTAAGGTTTTGCTTGCGTAATAGACTGGATGTTGGATCCCTGTAGCTTCACACATTAGCGCTGAGATGACAGTATGGCTAGATACAGAGAGGTAGAGGTACAGAGAGTCCATTTGCTGTGGTATGACAAGCAGTCGTGGGGAGCTTAGGTAGGACTTGAGCTCGTCTAATGCTTGTGAGCAACCTGGGGTCCATTCTACTGTTTTGCTGCCTTTTAATAGTTGGAAGAAGGGATTGCATCTCTCGGAGGATTTAGAAATGAAACGATTTAGAGCAGCGAGCATTCCAGTGAGCTTCTGTACATCGCGGATTGTGCGAGGAGGTTGCACTCTTTTGATTGCATCAATCTGGTCCGGATTAGCCTCTATGCCACGCTTGCTGACCAAATACCCAAGAAACTTTCCTGACTGGACACCGAAGGAACACTTGCTCGCGTTGAGTTTCATTCGGTACTTCCTGAGGATTTCGAAGGTACTTGACAGGTCCGAGAGATGATTTTCCTTCTCCTTGCTCTTGACGAGCATGTCGTCGATGTAGACCTCCATTGTGTCTCCCATCTGGTTCTTGAACATTTTAGTAACCAGCCGCTGATAGGTTGCCCCTGCATTTTTTAGCCCAAAAGGCATGACCTTGTAACAGTATAAACCAACCGTCATGATAAATGCCGTTTTGTCCTGATCTGGGGCATATAGGGGAATCTGGTGATAGCCTGAGTATGCGTCCAGGAAACTCATTCGTTCGTGAGCTGCAGTGGCGTCTACTAGTTGGTTTATTTTCGGAAGAGGGAAGCTATCCTTGGGGCAGGCTTTGTTGAGGTCAGTGAAGTCTATGCATACTCTCCACTTCCCGTTGCTTTTTGGAACTACCACTGGGTTGGATAACCATTTGGGGAATTGAACTTCCCATATGGACCCTGCATCCAGTAGTTTTTCGACTTCTTTTTCTATTGCTCTGGCCTTCTCGGGAGCAGTTCGTCTTGCCTTCTGCGCTATCGGCTTGAATGTGGGATTGACGTGCAACCGATGGCAGACCATATTGGGATCGATTCCTGGCAGCTCATAGGGTTCCCAAGCGAAAACATCTATGTTGCTTCTGAGTAAGGTTAACAAATCCTTTTGCTCTTCGTCAGTGAGTGAGGTCCCGATCAGGAAGACTCTGCTGTTGTCGCCTTCTTTAGCAATTACTTCTACCAGGTCCTCTACAACATGATCGGAGGGGAGGAGCCTGGTTTCTTCCACTCCGGGCCTTCCATATTTTAATTGCTATTTGGAAGGGATTGCACCTTCCTCCACTTTCTCACTGGTTTGAACGGCTTTTTTCTCTGGCTTTGGTTGGATGGCCGCTATGAAGCACTTTCTCGCCATCTCCTGGTCGCCATGTATCTCCATCACTCCCCGCTCGGTGACATATTTGAGTTTCTGGTGGTAGGTCGAGGAGACTGCCTTCATTGCATGAAGCCATCCCCTGCCGAGGATGGCTTGATATGGTGAATCGATGTCGACCACCAAGAATTCAATCATTTTTGAAAGATTTCCAGCGAGCACTGGTAGTACAATCTTGCCCAGAGGCATGGTCATTTTCCCAGCGAAGCCGACCAGAGGAACAGTTGTTCCCTTTAGGTCGGCGATGTTCAACTTCAATTTTCTGAACAGGTCGATGTACATTACTTCGGATGAGCTCCCTTGATCGACGAGCAGCCTGTCGATATCAAAGTTGGCTATCCTGAGTGTAATGACTAAGGCATCGTGGTGTGGGGTCCTCACTCCCACAAGATCTTCATTCGTGAAAACAATATGCTTGTTGTAGTTGATGTCCTCTGCTCGCCGATGTTTTCCTGCCTGTGATTTTGCTGGATCAATCTGAAAAGCTTGCATTACTGCTGTTAGCTTCTTTACCTCCATTCGAGCTGAGTTACCCTGGATTTGCTTAACATCGGATACTCCATGGATTACTACGAATTCGTGTCCGGTGTCGTCTTCCAATACGTTGTCGGGTTTTGCCACCTTGTGGACAGTCACTCTCTCTACCTTCCTTTCCACAAAGTCATTCAAATGTCCGGATTGGGCCAACTCCTCGAGGTGGGACTTAAGAGCCTTGTAGTGCTCGGTCTTATGCCCTCCCTCTTTGTGGAAGGTGCATCTCAGTGCATTGTTTCTTTTCGATGGGTCTCCTCCCATTTTTTGGGGCCATTTGATGAACGACTCATCCTTGATCTTCGCGAGAATTTTGTAAATTGGTTCTTTGAAGACGGTGTTAACCGCCTGGAACGACTTTGCAACGTCAGGGTTCCCCCCGTTCTTGGAGCCATTCTTGCTCCCATTCTTTCCTCCTTTTTTCTGGTTATCAACTTTCTCACTTCCCTTGGTAGCGAGCTTGGCTCGACCGTTTTCTCCTATGTTGAGGCGGGTGACATCTTCCACCTTTGCGTATTTCTCAATCCGGGCCATCAGGTCATCAATGGTGGTTGCTTCCTTCTTTGTCAAGGACTGGTAAAGGAGGGAAGAGCTAGGTAGCCCAATTTTGAATGAATCCACTGCCACCTCTTCCGCGCAGTCCTTGACTTCGTTGAATAACTCCCAATACCTCTTCGCGTAGTCTCGGAGTGTCTCCTGAGGCGTTTTCTTCATTGTTAATAGAGCATCCATCCTTTTGGGATGGGAGCTGCTGGTGATTAACCGGGTCGTGAAGAGCTCGGCCAGGGATTTGAAATTTCTTATGGATCGGTGAGGGAGTTTCTCGAACCATTTCTGGGCCACGTCATGAAGGCTCGAGGGAAAAATACGGCACATCAGTGCATCTCGGTGATTCCAGAGGGTCATAGCTTGTCGGTACTGCCTGACATGATCAATGGGATCAGTCTTTCCGTCGTAAATCTTGAACCTTGGAATAGCAAACTTTTTGGGAGCTTCTTCTTCTTCTTCAATTTCCCTCGTGAAGGGAGATTTCATCTGGGTCTTGAGGGCTCTCCTGGCGAGTTCTCTGGTCGACCTGGTGCCGCGGTGAGCTGGATGCTGGTCCATTTCTCTGCGGACTAAGTTACGTATGTTGTCGTCGCTGCGGGCAGGGCTCTGATAGCGGTGAGCTTTTCTCAGTTGCTCGCGGAGGTCGCCGTCTGAGTCGCCACCTTCGAACCCTTGATATTGCCTCCTAGGGATCCTTCCTCGGCTGCGAGATTTGCTCGCCTGAGGGCTAGGAGTGCGATAGGGGCATCTCCTGGTATCAGGGTGTAGTTTTTCCTCCAGTTTTTCCAGTCTTCTTTTCAAGCGAGCATTCTCAGCCTCATATCTGGGAGAGGACTCCCTCTGCTCGTGGAGCCTTGCTTCGTATGCATTGATTAATCTAGATATCTGAGTGGACCTTGCTGGCCCTTGACTTTCTTCTGAGGCTGGCCTTTCTAAGCGAGCCCCTTGATCTGAACGTCGGACTTCAGACCTAATCCTGCGAGGAGTGGGTGGCTCCTGAATATCTCCTGCTTGAGGAGCGTTACTGCTGTGACCAGACATCTTAGATTTTTTTCTCGTAATGGGCTCTTCTCAGGGAAAGATAAACGCTTCCCACAGACGACGCCAATTGTGGTGACAATTATTATGCAACACAAATAAATATAAAAGAGGTAACAATCAAGAAAAGATAAATAAGATGCCAATCACACAACAACGGGTATACGTGGTTTAGCAAAGATGTGCCTACGTCCACTGTGGTTCAGTCAGTGTTATTTCTCTATATTTTGAAAAATAAGTACAGAGAATACAACTTGTCCTTTGCCCCGGACTTAGGGTTTAATTTATACATGTATATGTTGGAGTAGTGGGGGTGATGGGTTCCTCCTTATCAGCCATCTCCCCTACATGGGAACGCGCTCCCTTACCACTTCTCTTCATGGGATCGTGGGGTAATCGGATGAGTACAAGAGGTGATGGGCTTGGGCTTTGGGTCGCTAAGGGGAGGCTACTCGTCCAGGCCTTATGGTGCTAAATTCAGGGTACCCACACACACACACACACATATATATATATATATATATATATATATATATGAACATACTTTTTTGGATTTGATAAGTTAGGTTTTTTTGTAACTGTTTGATTTTATTTATATTTTTCTTAGATCTGATGCTATGAGTGTGTATGTATATATTGATTTATTTTATGAGCAGTGATATTTAATAAGAAACAATCTAAGCAACAATTTTTGGTTTTCGAAATAAACACACATTTGTTTTATTTAACATTACAATTATTTTATGAGTAGTCTAGGGGTGGACAAAATATAGATAGACCCACCTAAATGTTAAATAAAAGGTTTTATTTAACATTTTAGTGTAATTTCATTCCATTAGTCATTAAATGTTGTAATTAGTGAGTGAATTAAATTTGGAATGGGCCATAGCCAGTGTTGATTGTGTGCGATGTGGGATGGTGAGGGCGTGAGGCATGCGAGTAGAAAATAAAATAGTATGAGCTATTATGTGTACTCTTGTGCATCTTTCCTGTGTAAGAATGTCTTACAAAGACTCGTTGAAGCTGAAACACATATAGTTCTTTCATTTCCCCCCCGTGTTTCTCCAAATCGGTAGCTGCTCTCACTTCTTCATCTGATTTATGTGGGTATACATACACTAATAGTTCACACTATATACATTTCGTGCTTCAAAATAAAGTCCTTACATTTATTTCACGCGGAATACTTATGCTTATTTTGAAATAGACCTGATACAAGTACAACTGAAATTGGTTACCTCTTATGCTTATCTTGGAGATTTAACCTCTTTAAATATTTTGATAATTGTGGTGTTTCGGGCTATTGTAACCACTCTAATATAAATCAAGGGGGTATGAAAGATAATGGTGGACAGTAACTAAATCAAGGGTCAGTGTTCATAAGAACTATGTTATAAAGTCACTTATGTTGGACAGTAACTAAAGTTCTCAATTATAGCAGAATCCATTCGAGATCTCTCTCTTATGATCAATTATAGGTTGAATATGATATTATGGGGTGTGAACTCGGTTGAACCTTTATATTATCTTAATTAATTAGTTAACTCGATTGAGCCATACACTAACATCGCAACAACTTCTTTGAGCATAAAAAATAGAGGATTTTCAAACCAAAGCAACTGCTACGATAATATGTATCTCTTTGTTTTGCTATTTTGATTAATGAAATGCTGAATTTGTGTTGAATTTGTATTTGTTTTTTACTAATGAACTTTTATCTAAAACACAAGCTTAAATCATTGAAGGACTTCTCTAGAAGAAATTTGGGTTTTATTTTTTCAATGTGATTTATAAATATTGTTGATAATTTAATTTGCTACCTTTATTTATTATTGTAAACGCATGCAGCATGGTGGTTCCATATTGGGGACTGGTGGTGGTCTTATTTTTTGTTGTATTTGATATGAGAATATAATGTATGTAGGAAATACTTTCAATTTACATTTAAACTATAATTATATATTTTTTAGTTGGCAGCTCCTTTGGAAATTTTGGGAAGGGCCAAGGCCGAGTTGCAATTGAAGAAACGAACTTATATTGGTGATGATCACACAGTTCTCGTTCAATTTTTTGTTTTGTTACCTTATGTTGAATTTGAATATTTATTGAGAATTTGATATTAATTTCAAGAGTGGATTTACAATTTGAGTGGGACGAGGCTGAAGTGTTTACAAGACTGATGGTTCATTGTTCAGTTGGTGTGAACATTTCCATGTTAAGATCACATAATATATGGAATTGTGAGTTATTCAGTACTCTCTACTAGTAATATATGATAAATAAATTCTTAACAAACTTGATATTATTGCATTTTATATACAATGCAGAACCAAAATATAGCTTGCTTGCTTTTTACAGTTCAGGACCTTGCTTGCTTTAACTCTTCATGTTGAGCAGATGTAATGTTGCTTGCTTTAATATGTATGTTTATGATGTTCTCATGGCACGTTTTTATTTGCTTTATTTTGATTTTGTTGAGGATTTCTATTGTTTCAAATTTTGGTATTCTGTACTCTTTATTTCGATATTATTTTAATTTTTGTCGATTTTTTGAGTGCTATTATCTTTGTAAATTTCTTAATTGGTACTTCTTAAAGAGTTATTGCAGTTAGAGCTGCAGTAGTGAGCCCCAATGGCCAGGTGTTATCTATCCTACTTTCTTATTAGGAGCTGTAGTAATTTCTTTAAGAGTTATTATAGTTAGGAGCTGCAGATCAGGTTGCTAAATTTCTTGATTATTTTGGGTAATTTTAGTATTACAAATTCATTATTTGGTGCCTATTTTTTATAGTTAACAAGTTATTGTAGTTAGCAGCTGTAGATTAGGTTTCATATGTTTTCATTATTTATATATATGGTGTAATTTTTTGGCTTGGCCTATAAAGCTAAAATCCCATTTTATTGTTATTGATATTGGGATGTAAAATACAGTGCAAGAAGATCCCAATCATATGAAGAAAAAGTCGTTATGACATAGCATTTGTTGTATAACAGTGGGGGAAAAATTATTTCCTCCAAACCCAATATGATTGGGATCTTCTGTGATGAGAATCGTAAATCTCTCCTAAATACCTATTAAGGCCAATTCCAAAACTAGAAAAATACAAAATATCAGTCTCAATGTGTCGAGTAGATAATACTTTTATGGGTGAAATCCCATACTCTCTTTCTAAAACGCCAACTTTTACTTACCTTGATCTTTCCCACAATAATCACACCTGTTCAATACCACAAAATTTTCACAACATGAAGCTTTCTCTCTTCAATGTATCATTCAATATCTCTTCGGTAGAGTCTGATTCGCCTTAATCTTAGGCATAACGGCTTCATTTTTGAAGGGGAATCCAAGCCTATGTGGGATCGGGCAATCCAATACTTGTTCGAATGAAAATTAGGTGCACAATATGTCCAGTATTTCAAAATGGTTATGGTCCCTCATCTATAGCTCTAGCTATTTCCATAGTTATGGTTTCTCCTGGATTTTATGTGATTCGTCGACCTGTCAAGAAAAATTTTGATATTGTTTGTTTAGAATCATTTTTTTCTCTCCTCTTAGAATTACTGAATATGATTAGTCGACATGCCTCGAATAATTCGATATTTTTTTATTTATGAATGCTTATAGAAATAGAGCCTTGGGGGTTTCATTGGTAGGGCAGATATTGAGTTTCGATGGAGTGTTAGGTTGAGGATTTCCATTGGATTTTCTCAAGGGCTTTTATATCTTCAGAGGGACTATACTCCGCATTTACTTCAAAATAATGTCAAATCTAAGAATGTTCTTATTGATGAGTATTTTTTTACTGAAGCTTATGGATTTTTCTCTTGATCAGATCATAAGAGAAAGCGCATTTCTATCATCCTTGGCATCATAATCTACATCTTCTTTCTATACAACACCTGGTATATAAAGACCTCATATAACTTTATAGGCATCACTATAATTTTTTCTACCAAATCATTTCTTAAACTAATCTATAAAATGAAATTTGAAATCATTCATATTCCATCTTATATGTTTGTCAATTGCCTCTTGAAAAACGAGATATAAATGGAACTTCAAGGTTCAAATTATCATTTTGGCATATTAGGAAAAAAAATTATGATCCTGGCAGGCCTAGTTTCATGGACCATCTTTGGTTGGCTACACTAATTAGTTTATTAGTGTTCATAACTCTATTATGCATATAATCCAAATTTCCTTAAATTATGAAAATGATCACCAAATGGACGGTTGCAGATACCCATTATTTTCCACTATAATTGTTCTTCATTATCGACACAAAAGGAAGATATTGTAAATTGAAGAAATATAATGATTGTTTTCTTCTTCTTCCTCTTATAAATTAATAGTACAGTTATTTTCAATTGGTGCAATAATTCATGAGATTTCTAGTAATATACCCATTATCTCACTACTTCATTGTGTCATTAAAGAATGTACCTGAAATAAGAGGCCACTGAAGAAATGGATGCATACAACTTTGGTGTGGTGTTATTAGAGCATGTGATAGATCGATAGGCTAAACAAATAGGGAACATAGAATCGGGTAACAAGGCATCCTATGTCAAACCACGGAATAAGGCATCGACTTGAGTGAAGGTGGTATTAGTTCAAGTTAAATTTTCAAATTGACTACAACCCACATGTGTACTTGATTCTAAATCATCTTCATGATGATAATTTTTTAGATGTATTGAGATGAACAATTCTTAGATTTTCCAAATTTCCTCTTGTATTGAGAGGAATTTCATATGTATTGAGATGAATTTTCTATTAATGGAATTTGGGCTATTAATTTTTATTGAGATTATTGTCTGGATGTGTATTAGTGTTGTTGTTGCGGACTACTTTTATTGTTGTAATATTTTTTATACCTTAAACAGATGGATAGTATTATAAATAAAGGAAATTTTATCCATTTTTTTAATGTAATTTATTTATATTGAAATGAAATCGGATCGACAATTATTTTGTTGTCATTATGTTAGCATTTTTTAATATTGTATACCATAGTGTGTGTGTGTGTGTATTATAATATATATAAATATTATTATTTTTTAATTTTTTTAATATTTGTAACGGACCTATACTGTTACTAAATGTGTTACAAAAATTGTGTTAGGAATGTGTTACGAAATTAGTAACACTTTAGTAACAGTATAAAGTTTTAGTAACAAAAAATTTAGTAACACTTTGGTAAAGGTAAAATAGTGTTACCAACATATAATTTAGCAACAGTAAAAAAATGTTAGTAATTTCCTTCCCCACGCCATTTTTCTAACACTCTTTTAGTGTTAGTAATTATTTTAGTAACACTACGACAGTGTTACTATAGACACCCCATTCTGTTACCCCTTAAACTCTCCTTAGGTCCCTAGCACCTCCCGTCATCACCACAAACCCAGGTCATAGCCCGAATACTGACCTAGATGCCATCGAGAACTCCTTGGCTCCGTTTGACCAAAAGTTAAAGTCTTCAGCTCGACCGAGGCTGAATGAATCTTCAAAGGGCACTGAAACCCATCTCTAACGGTCCATCCCGTGCACGATTCTGACCTACCAGGCAGACGAATGATCTATTTTACTCTGAAAGGTCACCGAATGCTTCTAGGGCCCGGTTGACCAAAGTCAACTCCCGGAACCATATCAAACTCTTTGGAATATCAAAGTAAATATCCTAACCTTTCCAACGATCCACCCCATGCGCGATTCGGACTTACCATGAGGACGAACGTTCCGTTTGCGTCCAACATTTTCCCGTCCATTGGACCGACGAATGCTTCTGAGCCACATTTGACCCAAAGTCAACTCCTGAACTCGGGAGAAACCCAAAGGACTTTTGAAGGAATCTAAATTACCTTTCCAACGGTCCACCCCGTGTGCAATTCTGATCAACAGTTTGCATTTTGTAGTCGATTTTCCAAAAAGGCCTGGAAGACACTACCAAACGGCAGGTCCCAGACCCTGCCTATCAGCAATGTGCCTAAACGCACCTGCCGAATGGAAGGAACATGTCTATGCCAATCGGCAATGCCCTAGGCCTATAAAAAGGATGCCTTGACCTCATTGTAAGAGGAGGACAAAAATCAGAAACTTATCACTCTCAGCAGATCCCGAAACCTCTCTCGAAGTCAGCGTGATTTCTACACCCAAATCCATTTTCAACCTTCACTTTTCATCATCATTTTCATCAAAATTGGTGAATTCACTACCCTCCATCACCATCCAAGTCTAAGGGTTGCTCTCCAACATTCAAGATCAAGCTCAAGATCTTCAAGAAGGTCCAATTTTCTCAACTCTCTCCTTAAATTCTCATAAATTTACAATAACTTGTTTTATTACTTAGTGCTTTTATTATCTCATCTCACACATCCTAATATACTTTTTATTTAGTATTATTGCAAATCTCTTATTTTCATATAAATAAAAACCCAAAAAAAATAAGAAAAAGAGGGTTTTCTCATAAATTCCAAATGGGAATTCTCATACTTTTCTTACACTTTTCTCACAACTAAAACACTTTTTCTACACACACACACACACATACAAATAAGAGAATCCCTGGGGATAACCCCCACCCCTCGTTTTGCATTTGAACTACGTGGACTTTGATGTCTCTATAGGCTACGTAGGCATCTTGGGGTGAAACCCGAGACTTGAGTCCTTATTTTTACTTTGTCTCTCATTTTCTATTGTCTATAAATTCCACTCTCTTATACTATATATACACATATATTTGTTGTTAGGGGCGTATTATTCCATATGCGTTATCATTCCCTTGTAACGATTAACGTTAGGATAATCGCCTAAATCCTATTTTCTAATATTTTTATACCTTCCTACGGAGGACTTGCTTTACATCTTCCATGGTACAAGTCGATGATTCCTATCTCCACTATATATACACACGCACACATATCACGGGGGAAATAGAGGAAAATAACAAAAATCCATTAGAGACCGAAAGGGCAGAATGGGGGCCTAACACCTTCCCATTTTGTAACATAGCCTCCGAACCCTTCTCGAATCATTTTGGTTTCGTATGCACGAGTATGTCTTTGGATGCTGTCCTTCGGGATAGTTTCCCCTTTTCTTTTGTCTGTTTTGAGTAAAATAGACTGGAGACTCTAATCTCTCTAAATGTTTCACCTCACCTCAAATGATTCCGGTCGAAGCGCTCCCGAAAGGGACGCGCAGGACCTAAGGATCCTAAATCTCACGCCCCCCCCCCCCCCCCCCCCGGCGGCGAGGATCAGGCTCAGGGATGGCCACAGTGGCGAATCTTCTGGGGACTTTTTTTCATGAGGGCTAGACTCTATTTACACGAATGTTATGATTGCTTATATTCTCCCCCATTTTTCATGATCCCCTTTTACATGTGTATCCCATGCTTAGGTTTCTATTAACACACTTATAGAAAATTCTCCATGTACACTTCGCACCACGTGCACCTAGGTCCACATATATCCACATGTTGCACGTATCACCCATACATACTTGGTGTACCGTTGGTACTTGTACTTTGATTCCATGTTCGCATAATCAAGAAATACATTCTCATAAGATACTAATAAGAGGATCATGAATGATTCACATGACATCACCAAAGAGCATTGTTACTGACCAAATTTTTACCCAGTAACTGGAGGGTCACTTTGTGATGGGCGCTGGTCCAACAGGGCGCAGTTAGCCTAAGCGATATGACTCTCACCTTCCATTAGCCAAGTACCTTCGACGTATATCGAATGGTTCTCCCGCATCGTACCGCTTGACCGAAGCCATGACGGGAGGTATATCGCAGGGAATTCGTTCACATACGCCGAGTATATCGAATTCTCTCTCACACGTATCATCCCCACGAGGTATATGGTGAGTCAATTCATGTAAACTCAGGTATATCAAATGGCTTGTCCACACGTACCGATTGCCCGCAAGAGCAAGACGTATCTCGTGGAAGTCACGCCAAAGGGGGGAACCCCTTCCGATTCACCCAACCAACTGCATACCCGCATATAGGTGTCAAGGCTAGGACACACATATTAGATTACCGGTTTCAACCCGAAACTCTATCGAAATTCCGAGTCTGCCTGCAGCCCAAATTCTCGCGCATTTTTAAAACGAGACCCTGTCCATGATCCTGGTCACAAGTCCAGCCACAGCTTTGCATATATTACAAACACAATTTATCCAGGCTCGAATCCCATCTGTCATTTCATTTTGCATTTAGGAGAATTAATACAAGTAAAAACATAATAATTGTAATAATCATG
The DNA here is from genome assembly GCA_949130495.1 of Sambucus nigra. Classification (NCBI taxonomy): domain Eukaryota; kingdom Viridiplantae; phylum Streptophyta; class Magnoliopsida; order Dipsacales; family Adoxaceae; genus Sambucus; species Sambucus nigra. Next base: position 530,687,395 of record OX422208.1, read on the forward strand.
CTGAGACCGCCTCCAAAGGGAAAATTCTCCTTTTTCTTTATCCAAACTTCAAAAATATTTTTTCTTTTCCTTATCAAAAATCCAAAAACATTTCTCCTCCCTCTATCAAAAATCAAAAAATATTTTGTCTTTCAATCTAAAAAAAATGTTAATTTTTTTTTCATCCCTTTTTCTAAAAAATAAATCCCATTTTACGCCTTATGAGGTCGATTGCAAACCCTTAGCCTGACTCCTTATTGTCTTCGGTCATCAGTCAAGTCACCCCGGAGTTCCGTCCATTCCCTTATTACTCCTTCCGTGTCCGAAATTCATCCACCTTCCATGGAGAACATAGATCAAGTACTCCTTGTGCAGCCGAATCTGACGGCAGTTCTAGCTCAGCTTGTGTCCAAGATTGACAACCTCCAAACTGAGGTCCGAGAAATGCAACGAAACCAGGTTCCTGTTCCTCAAGAACCCGAGGCCCTATTCCCTCGGGCTATGGATCCACCTGATCCGATTCGGGTCCTCGAAGGGTATCAGCACGCTCCACGTGTCCCTTCTGCTAATGGGCCGCTGCCTGCCCAGCTTCCTATGCCGAATCTTTCCCAGTATGGGGATAACTTGCCTATGATCATTGATACGAAGGAAGAAGAGCTGAACAGCGTCAACGAGGACCTCAATATGCTCACCAAGAAGTTTGACCAAGTTAGAATCTCAGGGAAATACATGGTTTACACCCACATGTCTCCTTATCCTAAAGCGAGGTTACCTGAGAAGTTCAAGATGCCAAATATCGAGAAATTCGGAGGAAGTGGACCCCCGATTGTTCATCTCCGAACTTATCACTATTCCATGACTTTACTAGGGGATTATGAAGAAGTGATGGCCCAATTGTTTTAGCAAACTCCGAAGGATAGAGCCCTTCGATGGTTTTTGTCTCTCGAACAGTCCAAAATTCGTAGCTGGGAGGATGTGGCTTGAGAATTCATATCACAGTACAAATAAAATAAAGAGATTGAGAACACCCGCCATGATTTAGAGATGCTCAAACAGAATCCTGGAGAATCAGTCAGTAACTTCATAGCTCGATGGAGGGAAAAAGCAGCATACATGACCAATCGACCTTTCGAGGAAGAACAAGTCAGCAGAGTGAAGAAGAACTTCTTACCCCATATCCGGGAAATAATGGGAGGACAATACTACCCCCACTTTCGAGCTCTCCGAGAAGCAGGAGTAAAAATCGAGGAAGGTCTTGCTAAAATAGAAGTTGACCTAAAGAAGGTGTCCGAACAATTCACCTTCAAAAAATATGACAAACCTGCCAATGCTACGGTCTCAGTCATCAACAACATCTCTCAACCAACCGTATCATGGGCACTAGAAATTAGCCCTGTCCCAGTCTAAAAGGAATACACTGAGCTCCATGCTCCCCTCTCCAAAGTCTATCAAGCCCTGCTAAGCCGAAACCTTATCAAACCTTTGGATCCTTGTCCATTTCCAAAGCCACTCCTAAGAAACTTCAAGGCAGATGCCCATTGTGCCTATCACCAAATAGGTGGCCATGCCACTCACCAATGCTTTCACCTCCGAAACATGATCCAAGGTCTAATTGACCGCAGTACCATCGCCCCACCAGCCAATCCTAAGCCAAACACTACTCACAACCCACTTCCAAATCATACCAATGCCATCTTTCTAGAAGAGAACCTAGAATTTTATCCCTCAACTCAAATCATGCCCATATACTCTCCTAAACCTCTCCAAATTTGCCCATATTTCCTCCTACACCCTGCTAGCCTCGCTGATCAGGCACTGTAAATCCTTACCAGAGCATGCATCGCTATCCGTATTCGTTCTGAAAATGGAAGTATGGAATTATCAGAAGTCTTAAACCAACTCCCAGAGCTCAGGCTAAAATTGCCCTCACAGATGATCATTGATTGCCAGAGGTTCAGTACACTGTTCTCGGAAGCACGAAAATGGGCCCGAGAGTCAGATAGCTGGGTAGTACTAATCAATGAAGTCAGCCTAGATGATGTGGTCCATATTATAGAAAAATTATCCAGGCATACCAACAACATATGCAATATAACCAAGTTACTTGATGCTCTAAAGCTACAGGGGTGCCTGGTCCCTTCACCCTTACACATCCCCATAGAATGGGATGACCTGTATGAAGAAGCCGTTGAAGTTATGGAATTCATTGACATTAACTGGAAAGACATAATTGTTGCCACCGAAATGGGGGAAGAATTCAGAGATTCGAATAAAGAGCAAGCTTCATAGAAAACTGGCCTGGTACCCTTTATGTGTAGAATGATATCATTTGAATAACTCCTTGTAGAAATAAACAAGGTAGCAGAACAACTCGAGATCGATAAGGAAACATGATTCATATTTTTCCCTTCCTCCGTAAATCACATGACCAGATCAGGGAGGCATTACCAGATTCCAAGCTCACTACCAACCAATGATAAAGGGAAGGGCGTTGAAAACCTTCATATGCCAGATATGACCCTCTAGGAAAGAAAGATCCTCGATCAACTAAAGAAAAATCAAGCTAACATCACTCTATGGGGGAATTTTATGTCTTCTCAGATGCACAAAAACGCTTTGATCAAGTTGCTCACTGGACCCACAGTTCATAATTCTACCACACTAGAAGAAACGGTAAATTTGGTCGGATCCTTGAACTCTACCCGAATGCTATCCTTTTTTGAAGAAGAAATTCCGAAGATTGGGCCAAACCACAATCATGCACTCAACATTTTCGTCAAAGTTATGGGGAAGGTTGTACCACTCTCTCTTGTCGATAATGGATTCTCCTTGATTGTTTGCCCACTGAGAACCATCAAATGTTTAGGACTGAAAGAAAGTGACCTCGCTCCAACCTCTACTGTTGCGCATTCCTATGATAATACCTATCGAGAGGTGATGAAATCCATAAAGCTTGTTAGGGGCTGGCCCTATAAACCCTATCATCGAATTATAAGTTATTGACATCCCAACCTAGTTTAACCTATTGCTAGGATGACCTTGGCTCTGCTGTATCAAGGGTGCGTCCTCCTCACTCCATTAAAAATTAAAGTTCTTCGCCGACGGATGAGTCATTACCATCTTGGGTGACAACACCAATGCCGAGGGTACAAGTACTATCAGTCCAATCCTTGAGATACAACACGGGTGAAATGATATGCTCCTACCAGGATTTCGAGTTGAATCACTTCTACTCCCGGCAGGGGACGACTTCAAAGAAAGGGTTTTTCTAGAATACGACACTTATGGAAACGTCAATGTGATTCAGATGTTCAGAAACATGCACTTCATGCCCGGACTGGGTCTAGGACAAAGATAGCAAGGGATACTTGAGCCGATTGAACTAAAGAAGGCCTTCCCTCCTTCTGGTTTGGGGTATCAACCATCAGAACACGAGCTCACAATGATTCTCCAGTCTCGACCAAAAAGAAGACTAGATCGCATCCAGACTATCCCAAGTGACTCCTTGAATGGATGATTCATCAAATAGGGTGAATACTTCCCTTTTTGCGGCTTTCCTGAACCATGGTATGACCATATAGATAAGAAGGTGACGCCTGGAATGGGGATCTTTTCACAAGACAGCTACCCATGGGCCGAAGATTCCCAACACCGAGTACAACCGCTCATCAAAGATACCGAAGAGACTGAGATAAGTGACTCCAAAGATTACTTCAACTTATAGATATTGGCACTGACTCTTTGTATGGTTCACTCAGGTACCATATCACCGGATCCGTCCTAACTGATTAAAGCTACTGATACACCTCTCCTCAACTGGCATGCTGCACCAATTCTACCTACTGAAATCTCCCCTAATCCCAATGTTTACCCATTTTCTTCTTCTGTTGTCTATCCTTGTTCAAATGTAATCGAGTCCTCTTTTGATGAGGTTCTCAATGTTTTTTTTCCTATCAATGAAATAACTGAATATTTTGAGTATCTTGTTGTGCCTTACATTAACTATTTGGATTCGAATCAAACTTTTGATGATGATGATTTTGCAAATGAACAATTCTTAACTAATCAAAATAAGGTTAATAATAAACAACATAACCACGTTCAAGTTAATAAAGAAGGGACTGTTTTTATTAACCTCGGTTCTAGTAGCAAACTGCGCGAGATTAGGATATGGACTACCCTTGACGAGCATGAGCATGCACAACTCGAAGAATTTCTAAAGGAATTCATGGATGTCTTCGCATGGTCCTATAATGATATGCCCGACATTGATCCTAAAATAGCTCAACATGAGATTCCCACTCTCCCAGATTAAATGCCGGTTAAACAAAAGTTGAGAAAACTACACACCGTGATATCGAATATCCCACGTGGCTAGCCAACATAGTGCCCATGCCAAAATCAGGAGGAAAAGTTCGGATGTGTGTAGACTATCGGGATTTGAACAAATCCTCTCCAAAGGATGATTATCCATTACCCAATATCGACATGATCGTGGAAAACACAACCAATCATGCTCTCAAATCATTCATTGACGGGTTTTCCGGATACAACCAAATAAAAATGCACCCAGACCACCAATAAAAAGCCGCATTCATCACCCCATGGGGAACCTTTTGCTACACTGTCATGCCATTTGGTCTAAAAAATGATGGGGCTACCTACCGAAGGGCTGCCAAAACCATCCTGCACGATTTGATTCACAAAGAAGTTCAGGTTTATGTAGATTATAAGATTATCAAATCCAAGACTAGAGAGGGTCATGTTCCTTCTCTCCGAAAGTTCTTCGAACGACTGCGACAATATCAGATGAGACTAAATCTGTAAAAATGTGTCTTCGGCGTTACAAAGGGAAAACTCTTGAGATTCATGGTCAGTGAGAAAGGGATAGAAGCAGATCCCGCCAAGCTGAAAGCCATACTTGAGATGCCACCTCCCCAAACAGAGAAAGAAGTCCGATGTTTCCTCGGGAAATTGCAATACATCAACTGGTTCATCACCTAGCTAACCTCCATCTGCAAACCTATCTTCAAACTCCTCCGATAGGATTCAACTAAAGTTTGGAACGAGGCATGCCAAGAAGCCTTTGACCGAATCAAACAATATCTGACCCAACCCCCGATACTCATTCCACCACAGTCTGGTCTCCCCTTGCTCCTATACCTAACCATAACCGACACTTCAGTCGAGGCTTTGCTAGCCCAATACCTTGAATATTCCCATAAAGAAAGAGCCATCTATTATGCTAGTCATAAATTGGCTGGATATGAGGTTAACTACACCGCTTTAAAAAAGGCGTGTGTCGCACTTGTCTGGGTCACCCAAAAGTTGCGGCACTTCATGCTCGCCTTCCCCATCAAACTTGGATCCCGAATGGACCCCATCAAATACCTGCTTGAGAAGCCCTCCTTGTCCTCCCGAATGGCTTGATGGTTGATGCTCTTAGCCGAGTTCGATATCGTGTACGTCACGCAGAAAGCCATGAAAGGAAGAGCCATCTCTGACTACCTCGCTGATTCCCCAGTAGAAGAAGCTGATGTCTGGATCTCTGAATTCACAGATGAAAACATCCTTTGCACTAATCAAGATAACCTTCGATGGAAAATGTTCTTTGACGGCGCTGCCAATAAAAAGGGATATGGCATTGAGATACTTCTGATCGCCCCAGATGACTCCCACACTCCCATCGCCATCAAATTGGATTTCCCTTGCACTAACAACATGGCTGAATACGAGGCATGCATGGTAGGTCTCAAGGTTGCTCTCAAGAAAGATATTCAATGCCTAGACGTCTATGGGGATTCCTCCCTCACCATCAGTTAAGTTCTCTGAAAATGGAAAGTTAAGGACGAGAAACTCCAACCTTTCCATGCCCATTTAGAAGAACTAGCCTCTCAATTCCAAGATATCACCTTCCATTACCTACCTCGAGCAAAGAATAACCTAGTCGATGCCCTTGCTACCTTGGCCTCCATGGTCGACATGATCGAAGGAATAACAATGACCCCCGTCCTTGTTCAAACGTAGGACAAACTAACCTACTGCCACCACATTGGGCTCATCCCTACAGAAGATCCCGAACTAGCAAATTGTTGGTACTATGATATTTGGCGCCTCCTCAAGTAATGCATGTATCCCGAGGGTTCCAACAAGAAAGACCGAGCAACCCTCCTAAGACTAGCTACCCAGTGTATCATTTGTCACAAAGCACTACTCAAGAGGAACTTCGATGGAACTTATTTACACTGCATTGCAGGGGCTGACATTGAAAAGATAATGTAGAAAATCCACAGTGGGGAAGGCAGACCCCACATGAACGGTCACATACTTGCCAAGAAGATCATCTAACAGGGCTACTACTGGACCACCATGACCCAAGATTGCACCGCCTATGTCCAGCGATGCCCCAAATACCAACAATTCTTCAAACTTCAACATCTGCCTTCGCGCGAATTATATAACATGACCTCTCCCTGGTCGTTCTCCACCTAGGGCATCGACATCATAGGGAAGGTTACACCGAAGGCTTCCAACGGGCATGAGTTCATCCTAGTTTCCATTGATTACTTCACCAAATGGGTTGAAGCGGAGTCATACGTAGTGCTGAATGCTAAGAAAGTGGCAAAATTTATCAAGAAAAACATCATTTACCAGTATGGGGTCCCGCACGAGCTAGTGTCAGATAATAAGTTATATTTCAAAGGAAGAAATCACAGAGGTGGTCAACGAGTATGGGATTCAGAGACAAAAATCTTCTCCCTACCGACCTCAGACCAACGGTGCAGTGATGATCGAAAGCTGTCGGGATTGGACTGACCGAATACCGTACGCCCTCTGGGGCTATCGAACCTCACTTAGAACCTCTACTGGATCTTACCCTTACTCTCTAGTTTACGGCATGGAAGCAGTCTTACCCGTGGAGTTGGAAATACCCTCGCTACGCGTCATTCATAAAAGCAAGGTCAGTGAAGAAGACTAGTGCCAAAGCCGTCTTAGCGAGCTGACCCTCCTAGACGAAAGGATATTAAAAGCATTATACCACATACAAGGGTACCATCGCCGAATAGAGCAATCATTCAATAAAAGAGTCGAGGACCGCGGTGTCCGAGAGGGGTACCTAGCCTTCAAAGAAATCATAGAACCCATCTGGGACCCAGAGGGAAATTCAAACCCAATTGGAGTGGCCCCTATATTGTAAAGAAGATCTTATCTGGCGGTGCTACCATACTCATTGACTTAGATGGGGAAGAGATGGCTCGTCCAGTCAACCTGGACCGTCTCAAGAAGTTCTATCCCTAGTCCAAAACTTGGCGCGCTACGACTCTTATCATTCCCTTCTATTCTAAAAAAAATCTTTTCATTTCCTTTTACCCAGAACTATGTGGGGCTGATAGTCTAAAAATAACCATTTTTAAATAAAATTTAAACTTTTCAAAAACCCCAGAGGTAGGCAGCTCATACACCTTAGATGAGCATGACCCTTTCTTTTTCACAAAATACTATTCTTTTCTTATCTCCGAGAACAACGGTCAATTCCAACATATACTTGAACAAAAGGATTATGTATGCCTTAGCGATCGGTATAGATAATTCACACAACACAAAATTCATCAAAAGGCACAGTTGGATGATCATAAACTTGTTTATTTCACTAATAAGAAATTACGGTACGGATTACATAAAGGAACGAATAACTCCCTTCCCCCTGCCTTCCTAAAAAAAGCCAAAATAAAATCACCACATTTATCCCCCATTACATAATAAACTCTCCAGGAGTCCTACCCACAGCTACTAGAGGAGCTCGCTCCGTCATCATCATTTGCATCCTAGGGTCCCCAAGTTTCCCCCGCCTGAACAGAGTGTCGCAGACATTCCATGGACCGATAAGCTCGAACCAGCTTCGAAGAGACCACAACACCTCCTTCCATGGTGTCAAAAGAGACAAACCACTTTTGTCCAGTATCCACTGCCAACATCTTGCTAACCACTGTCCTCCAAAACCACTTAATATAATCCCCAGGGATATGACAAACTCTCCCAATAGACTGAGAGGGATGGGTCGACGGACGCTGACTCTCCCACATAGATCCAAGTCGCAGGCGTAGACGCTCGGTCAAATCCTGCACCAAAAAGAAATTTAGTGTATGAGGTGGCACGACTTGTGCCCAGCCAAATTGGCACAGAAGCCGCCAAGGGAAATAGAAAGAGGTCTGTCTGAGACCAACCAACCACACATACGTGTATTCTCCTAGCTCCAGAACAGGCATCAACTGTCCCCACCAAGGAACTGAGAAGTATAGATTTCGATCCCCATACTCCACAAGCCAATTCTCCCAGCTCTCAATATCCAAGCCAACGCTAAAAAAGTCACGTGAAAATAAGTTGGGTACAACCGACAAAGGATATTCTGGAAGAGTCACCAGGCGAAGTCTTTTAGACAACCACATGAACAGCATCACGGTACTACCCCGCAGGAAGTCAGAACAACCTTCTCGCCAGGCATCTAGACCGTTCAGGGTCTCCGCCAGTATCACTGCCGCAGGATTGCGATGGTATGACATCCATAAAGTAATAGATGCAAGTTGTGGATCCACCCATAGTTTCCCAGTCACCAGCAAAAATTTTGATACTAAGCCCATAGCAACGACTCCAGCATAGCCAGCAAATCCCTGGGAGAACAGGAAAATTCGGGTAAAGCCGCAATAACACTGGGATTTACCGCCAACATGACAGAAAATTCTTTGTAGGTAGGACAAACTTTATCCAACCCAAAATGGAATAATGGTCTTCAGGGTACCAAAATTATACCACCGCCATCAGCAGGTTCCACTCAATAGAATGATCGCGCCACAAAAAGACTCGATGCATGTTGAAAGCATCGTAGTTGATGTTATAAGATCACATCGCTTCCAAGGCTTCGAGGTAGTTAGCAAACTCAATGCTACCAGGGAGAGACATCTTGCAAGACTAAGAAAAAGTAGAAAAGTGAAGGTGTGATGGAAACACTCCACCCTTCCCCTTTTTATACTTGAGAACCCTCACAAGAGACACAATACCTGCAAAAATTGGAGGGAATCCTACTCCACAAAGTACAAAAGGGTGAAGAGGGAAAAAATAAAAATCTTTGAATTAATGGGACTGGACTTGACTGCCGATAGGAAGGACAAGGGTCTTGCCGATCGGCAACCCCCTATTTCTGGAAATTTTCCTTTTTCCCTTTATGTCAAAATTATAAACCCAATAAAAATAAAATTGATATTCTCAATAGAATTTCAAAAATCCTCTTCCACCCCTATATAATTTCTCATTTAAAAAAAAACTTTCTTTAAAATCCCAAAAATATATCATTTTACGGTCTCAGCAGCAAAGAAAAAAGCGAATGCATTCACTCATTCATCATTAATAAGGATAATAAAAAGTTCCATTGCATTACATATATATATTCTTCTATGTTACATCAAATTTTGCAGGAAATAAAAGTAAAGCAGAAAAAAAATGGGACTCAGCTCAAACCCACATTCTCTCTCTCTCACCTACCCCCTCTCTTTAAGAGCTTCCACCCCTACGACGCGCTCTCTTTCCCCTACGGCGAGACGACGCACCACCGCTACCTGATCCAGAGTCCTCCCTTAACGAAAAGGATGTCACCAAATAAGAAGGAACCGGGACCGCATCCCGAATATGGACAGTCGGCGAAGATATCTAGTCTTTGATGTCCCTCAGCCAAGTGGTCGACACACGAACTTGCTGCAAGTAAAAGGAAAAATCATTATCAAAGAAGGATCAAAACAGAAAAGAAACCAAAAAGAGGAAAAGAACAGAAAAGTATACCGTAGGACGAAGAACCTCCTCTATCAAACCCAACTCCTATGGATCCATTGCATGAAGACGGTGTAACATAGCCACCATCCCTCCATCAGCCCGCTGAATATTGTACGAAGGGGTGTGCAACCGCACAAAGGGGACCTCTGAGGTCGCAGCCGCCACAGACGCTGTCGGACCACCACCATTGTGGGAAGACCCCACCGCCCGACTCGAACCCACAGGAGGGAAAGGAAAGGCATCATATATGCTAGGCGCCATAAACTAGATCTTCACAAAGTCCATATAATCATACGGTGCAGCCGTATCAGTGTACAATAGGTAGGACTCGCAGATCATCGCTGCAATCCTTGCATCCTTCGGCAGCAGCCGCTACCGCCTCATAGACATAGGAGGTTGTGCGGGTGGCACCACCACCTCCTCCTCAGCAATCTGCCGAAGCACTCGCTCACCGAGATACCAAGAATGGTTGAACTCATGCGCCAGCAAACGCCTCATTTGCGCATTCACCCCGGTCGCCCTCATATCCTGAATAGCTATCCCCCAAGGATAAAAGGTCACCTGAAAAATCCCCAAGCAGGCATAAGTCAATACAAAATCAGAACATACCAAAAACCAAGACTGAAAAGGAAAGAGTCTTACCCTACCACTGGTCAGGCCATTCAATACCTGACGCACCGCCTCAAGAGAGAGACATCCCTTCGACTGCTGATTGACCTTGCGCCATCGATACAATCTGCAGAAGTCCCCAGCGGTATCATCCTTCAGAGAAATCAGCGGGGTATTACACCCAATCACCTCATAGAACCACGTCTGCCAAAGATAAGAATTCACAATAAAAAAGGAGGTATAAGGAAAATGCAAATGCATGAAAAGAAAATGCACAAAATTAAAGAATAACTCGAGGAGATACATTGTTCCAGTAAAAGTTTACCGGCAGCACTGGCTGAATGCATCCAAAGAAAAATAAAGGGTCTTCAAAGGTAGGCTCCCCCAATCATAGATAAGGATGTTCGAAAACATCCTTAAGTACGGAAAGAACCACAAATGGACGACATCGGCGATCGACGCCACCATGAAGCCTCTCAACACCAACAAAATGAGCAATCGGCCATCTGCCTTACCTAAAGCCCATCCTCCACATCAACCACTCTACTCAGCAGAACATCCTTCAGCAAGGAGAGCTGGATAGAACCCCCATACACTATCTTCCCTACGTCTCCGAGCGTCGCCCTCACCGCCTCCGGCCTCACCCTCAGAGAGCGATCCACCTCGATCTGTTCCTCATCATAATCCAGCCCCAGTAGCTGCTGTTTATCTATGGGAGTCACAGTCATCTCCCCAAAGCCAAAATGGAATGTTTGGGTAATATCCCACCATCTCTCCCCTAAAGCGCACATGACTGCTGTGGAACGAGGCGTCTCATCCAGCGCAGACGCCAACCTCCCAAAACTCGTTGAAGATACCATCCAACGCACCACAGATGGAAGATGCTCCTAGACATCCTTAAGCCCCATCGTCCCACGGCACGTATGTTCTTTAAAGAGATATCAGACTGTCAAACGAAGAAAAAACCTTGTTAAAATTCAAGGAAGAAAATCACCAAAAAAAGAAGAATTCCAAAGGTCAGATTACTTACATAACTGCCAGGGTTCATCACCATCAAGGACCAATTATGCGAAGACTCCCGTAGCAAGGTTCGCTCATCCAAAACTGGCTCGAACACATCAAAGGAGTTCTCGCTCCCCAAAACAAGAGGCTCCCTGGCCCTTTATTCCACATTCTCCCAGTCATCAACGGTCAGCCATTCCCTATGCGCTACAGTTCTCACAAAGTTGACCATTTCTTAGAGATCAGAACGCTAGTTTGATTTGCAGAGGAAAATCGCAGAAAGAAAAAAAGCAATAAGCTGTGAAAAATGAGGGGAATTCTCCCCCTTTATATAGAATGCCAAGGGTCATGCCGATCGGCATTGACTCCCTACCCACCGATCGACACTGGCCCCTTACCATCCTGAGGTAGTCCAAAAGTCCGTGCCACTACTGAATGGCACCCTCTGAACTGTGCCGATCGGTACCACCTTGAAATTTCATACAAAAATTCCTAGAAAATCCTGAAAAATCCTCAGAAAATTCCTAAAAATCCCAGGAAGGATTTAGAACATTTTCACCAAGAATATTTCACACTCCCTCAAGCAGAACCCCCATTTCCCCGGCGAAACTCTAGAAAGCCATTTTCAAAGTCTCCAAAGGACACTCTACTTTTTTTCCTAGCTCATTCCCCAGCGGAACCCAAAATCCAATCTTCTTCCACTCTTAGGTCAGAATTGACCTTGGTCTTGGATCCTCACCTTAGTTAGGTCAGAATTGACCTCTGTCCTTGGTCGTCACCACTCTTAGGTCAGAATTGACCTCGGTCTTGGATCGTCACCTTGGTCAGGTCATAATTGACCTTAGTCTTGGATCGTCACCTTATTTAGGTCAGAATTGACCTCTATCCTCGGTCGTCACCTCTCTTAGGTTAGAATTGACCTCGATCTTGGATTGTTACCTTAGTTAGGTCAGAATTGACTCGGTCCTTGGTCATGACCTCTCCTAGGTCAGAATTGACATCAGTCTTGGATCGTCACCTTAGTTAGGTCAAAATTATCCTCGATCCTCGTTCATCACCTATCTTAGATTAGAATTAACCTCGATCTTGGATCGTCACCTTAGTTAGGTCAGAATTGACCTCGGTTCTCGATCGTCACCTCACTTAGGTCAGAATTGACGTCGGTCTTGGATCGTCACCTTAGTTAGGTCAGAATTGACCTCGGTTCTCAGTCGTCACCACTCTTAGGTCAGAATTGACCTAGGTCTTAGGTCGTTACCATAGTTAGGTTTGAATTGATCTAGGTCCTCGATCGTCACCTCTCTTAGGTTAGAATTGACCTCGTTCTTGGATCGTCACCTTAGTTAGGTCAGAATTGACCTCAGTCCTCGGTCGTCACCACTCTTAGGTCAGAATTGACCTCGGTCTTCTATCATCACCTTAATTAGGTTAGAATTGACCTCAATCTTTGATCGTCACCTCTCTTAGGTCAGAATTGACCTCGGTCTTGGATCGTCACCTTAGTTAGGTCATAATTGAACTCGATCCTCGAACTTCACCTCTCTTAGGTCAGAATTGACATCGGTCTTAGATCGTCACCTTAGTTAGATCAGAATTGACCTTGGTCCTCAGTCGTCACCACTCTTAGGTCAGAATTGACCTCGGTCTTGGATTGTCAGCATAGTTAGGTCAGAATTGACCTTAGTACTCGATCGTCAACTCTCTTAGGTCATAATTGACCTCGGTCTTAGATCGTCACCTTATTTAGGTCATAATTGACCTCGATCCTCGATCGTCACCTCTATTAGGTCAGAATTGACCTCAGTCTTGGATCGTCACCTTAAGCCCGCAAAATTGGCTTTGACCCACAAAATTGGTCATATCTACATAAGCCCTCAGAATTAGCTTCGACCCACAAAATTGGTCATCTCATACTTAACCCTCCACAACTGGCTTCGACCTACATAATCAGTCATCCCCAGCACACTCCTTAGGTCCTCAGAATCAACCTTGACCCTTTGAATTGATCATCCTTCCTCAAAAGCATCATGTAGTGTCCATTCAACGGCTATCATTTGTTCCAAACTCACCCATCGAGTGGCTCTATAGACACCCCATTCCGTTACCCCTTAAACTCTCCTTAGGTCCCTAGCACCTCCCGTCATCACCACAAACCCAGGTCATACCCCGAATACTGACCTAGACGCCATCGGGCACTCCCAGGCTCCGTTTGACCAAGTCAAAGTCTTCAGCTCGACCGATGCTGAATGAATCTTCAAAGGTCACTGAAATCCCTCTCCAACGATCCATCCCGTGCACGATTCTGACCTACCATGGGGACGAACGATTCATTTTACTTCGAAAGGTAACTGAATGCTTCCAGGGACCAGTTGACCAAAGTTAACTTCCCAAACCAGATCAAACTCTTTGGAATATCGAAGTAGATCTCCTAACCTTTCCAATGATTCACCCCGTGCGCGATTCAGACTTACCATGCCGACGAACATTTCGTTTGCATCTGACATTTTCCAGTTCAATGGACTGACGAATTCTTTCGAGCCACATTTGACCCAAAGTCAACTCTCGAACCTGGGAGGGGTCCCAAAGAATTTCGAAGGTTTCTGAATGAACTTTACAATGGCCCGCCCCATGTGCGATTCTAATCAACGATTTGCGTTCTGTGGCCGATTTTCAAAAAAGGCCTGAAAGACACTGTCAAACGGCAGGTCCCAGACCCTGCCTATCGGTAGTGTGCCTAAACACACCTGATGAATGGCAGGAACATGGATATTCTGATAGTTAGTTCCCCGGGCCTATAAAAAGGAGGCATTGACCTCATTGTAATAGGGGGCCAAGAATAAGAAACTTATCACTCTCAGCAGATACTGAAAACCTCTATCGAAGTCAGTGTGATTTCTACACCTAAATCCCTTTACAACCTTCACTTTTCATCATCCCTTTCATCAACCAAGGTGAATTCACTACCCTCCATCATTATCCAAGTCTAAGGGTTTCTCTCCAACTTTCAAGATTAAGCTCAAGATCTTTAAGAAGGTCAAATTTTCTCAAACTCTCTCCTTAAATTCTCATAAATTTGCAATAACTTGTTTTATTACTTAGTGCTGTTATTATCTCATATCACACATCCTAATATACTTTTTATTAGTATTATTTCACATCTCTTATTTTCATATAAATGAAAACCCAAAAAAAACAAGAAAAAGAGGGTTTGCTCATAAATTCCAAATGAGAATTCTCATACTTTTCTTACACTTTTCTCACAATTAAAACACTTTTTCTACACACACACACACACAAATAAGAGAATCCCCGATTGGATTTATGGTATAAACCCCACCCCTCATTTTGCATGCGAACTACGTGGACTTTGATGCCTCTATAGGCTACGTAGGAATCTTGGGGTAAAACAAAAGACTCGAGTCCTTATTTTTACTTTGTCTCTCATTTTCTATTGTCTCTAAATGCCACTCTCTTATACTATATATACATATATTTGTTCTTAGGGGCGTATTATTCCATATGCGTTATCGTTCCCTCATAACGATTAACGTAAGGATAATTGCCTAAATCCTATTTTCTAATATTTTTATACCTTCCTACGGATGACTCACTTTACCTCTTCCATGGCACAAGTAGATGGTTCCTATCTCCACTATATATACACATACACTCATATCACAGGGAAAATAAAGGAAAATAACAAAAACCCATGAGAGACCGAAAGGGCGGAATTGGTGCCTAACACCATTCCATTTCGTAACTTAGCTTCCGGACCCTTCTAAAATAATTTTGGTTTCGTATGCACCAATATGTCTTTGAATGCTGTCCTTTGGGATGGTTTCCCCTTTTCTTTTGTCTGTTTTGAGTAAAATAGACTGGCGACTCTAATCTCTCTACATCTTTCACCTCACCTCAAATGACGCCGACCGGAGCGCTCCCGAGAGGGACGCACGGGACCTAAGGATCCTCACTCTCACGCCCCACCCCCCCCCGCGAGGAGGATCCGTATCGGGGATGGACACATTTAATAATTGACTGTTTCGGTGTAGTGCTTCTACCTTCTGACCCCAAACTAATGGTGTAGTTGAAGCCACTAATAAAAACCTCAAATCTATCATCAGCAAAATGATCGAGAGTTGCTGAGATTGGGCCAATCGGATCCCTTATGCCCTATAGGGATACAAAAATTCAGTCATAACATCTACTGGGATACCCTTTTCTCTTTAGAATATGACATGTAAGAAATCCTACCCATTGAGTGGGAAATACATTCCTTATGCATTATGCTTGGAAGTAGAGTAAGCGAGGAAGATTGGTATCAGAGCTGCTTTGATGAATTGTCACTCTTTAGGGAAAAGAAGCTGAAGGATCTATACCACATACAAGGTAACCATTGTCGCATAGCACGATCATTCAATAGAAGAGTCAAGAATCGTGGTGTTTGAGAAGGAGACTTTTGCCTTCAAAGAAATCATTGAATTCATTTGGGACCCCATAGGGAAATTCAATCCAAACTGGAATGGCACTTACATAGTGAAAATGATCATGTCACGCGGTGCCACTATACTCACTGACCTTGATGGATAAGAAATGGCATGACCAGTCGACCTGGACTATGTCAAGAAGTTTGACCCTTAGTTCAAAATCTCGGCAAGCTACGAATCCTCCCACCCCTTCTATTCTAAACAAATTCTTTATTTCCATATACCCAGAACTATGTGCAACATGATCGTATAAAAACCTTTTTCTTTGAAAATTAAACTTAGAAAATTTACAAAATCCCCAAAGGTACATTGGCAGCTCACATGCTTTACAAGGCTGCAGTCCCTTTTTTTTTCCACAAAATGTTATTCTTTTCTTATCTCCGAGAACGATAATTCATTTTATCATTTACCTGAGCATAAGGATTATGTATGCCTTAGATATTAGTATAAATAATTCAAATATAAAACTCATCAAGAGGCACAATAATATGATCAAAATATTTTTTATTTCAAATAGGGGAGTTCATTACAATTACACGTAGTATCAACGAAGGGAGTCAAAATAACCACCCTTTACTAACTAAACTCTCTCTAAAGCAAGCCTAACCTAAACCTTCTAAAATTATTACCCAATCCTGGAAACAAAAACCAAAAAATAAACCACACACATCTTAGCTTCATAAAAGACCCTATCCACATTTATTGGAAGACACAACCCCATTATCATCTGCTCCCTGAGTCCCTCGAACTTCCCCTTCCTGATTGGTGTTCCGAAGGTGCTCTATAGAATGGTATGCCCTAATAAGCCTAGAAAAAATCACTAGTCCCCCTCCCATAGTGTCAAAAAGGTCAAACCACCTCTGGTCGGTCTCCTCCACTAAGATCTTCACCATGACCCACTTCCACAACCATTTCAGATAGTCTCCAGACACATGCCAGACCCTGTATACGGATTGAGATGGATGGGTTGACGAACGATGATTCTACGATAGAGAACCTAACCACATGTGCAGGGATTTAGTTAAGTCTTCTATAGGAAAGAAGTCTAGTTGCCGAGAAAGCACTATTCGGTCTCATCCGACTTGGCGCAAAAATTGTTAGGGGAAATAGAAGGAGGTCTATCGAAGGCTAACTAACCGAATGTATCATTATTCTCCCAGTTCAAGAATGGGTTATAGCTCTCCCTACCATGGAACCGATTGGTGAAGGCACCAAGATTCGTGATTTATGAACCAATTTACACAATTCTCTATGGATGGGCATAAATTAATGGAATATCGAGTAAATAAATTTTGCACGGCTTCCAAGGGATACTCAGGGGGAACCGCCAAACAGAATCTCTCAGCCACACACATAAACAACGTCATCAGGTTCCTTCTCAAAAAATCAGAGCGAACTTCTCTCTAAGCATCTAGATGGTTCAGGGTCTCCTCCAGTATCACTGCCACAAGATTGTGATGATAAGACATCCATGTTGTGATTACAGCCAACTTAGGGCCGCTATTAGGTCCCCCATAACTAGCTAGAGCCTAGAAGTTAGTCCCAGGTCCATAAGTTTGGCATGTCTCGCATTATAAAAATCCTTGAGAAGCACAATATACATAACAACCGAAAGAGATATCATCCTTCTAGTGACCAACGATTGAAGTGCCAAAAATATGGAGCAACTCTGCTAACAGTGCCCGGGGAAACTGAGAACATTCAGGCATAGCCGCTGCTACGTTGGGATTAATTCCTAAACCAAGGAAGAAAACTTGGTCTATAATGTACCAGAATTACGCTACCGTCGCCAACATGTTCTAATCAATTGCCCGGTTGCACCATAAGAAGACTCGATGCAAATTAAAGGCTTCGTAGTCTACGTTATATAGGCACATGGATTCTAAACTCTTGAGGTATGAAGAGAATTTTATATTTATTAGAATATCCATTTGATAAATAATGGGGAAGAAAGAAAGAAATAAGAAGGAAGAGAAAATGAGAATGGATGAAAAACTACACCCACTTTTATACAAAATGGCCTTGACTAGAGATAATAAACCTAAAGAGCCTGAATTAAAGCCTACCCTACTAAATACTTTGGGATGAAAGAAAGTGCAATCAAAGTATTAGGGTGATTTGACTGGATCCATATGTCGCTAGGAAGGACAAGGGTACGCAGATCGACAACCCCCTTATTTTAGAAAATTATATCTTTCCTTTTTTATCAAAATCAAAAACTCAAAAAACAAATCCTTATTTTAAGACTCCCAGGTTATTTCTTATAAACTTATCTATTTTTATCCATCATTTTTCATCATAAGTCTTTTTATCGAATTATTTAATCTATTTTCTATATAGATATCCTATCATTTTTACAGTCTCAGGAGAAAAATAAAAACTACATAGAGAATAAGTCATTAAAACAAGAATGAGTATTAAAAATATTATTCATATGTATTACCATTGTATGATTATAATTTTTTTCTGGTAGAAGAAGAAATAAAAAAATACGAAACAATGGGACTCAATCCGAACCCATAATCCATCTCTTTCTCTCTCTTTAAACCATCATTTCCTATGGCAGACACACATCCCCCGGTGACGAGCTATAGAAACTCCACTCCCAAATCCTGATCCCTCATCTGAGGTAACTGGAAAAACCAGACAAGAAGGAATAAAGTCCTTGATATAAGTCATCGCAAAGGCCACCCAGTCCATGATGTCCTTCAGCCAAGTATTTGGCAACCGAACATGTTCTAAGCAAAGAAATAGAAACAAAAGGCAAATCTCTCAAGAAAAAGAAAAGAAAGAATCAAAAGGAGACAAGACAAAAAAAGAAAAAAATATACCTCAGGCTGAAGGGCATCCTCCATAAGACCCATCATCCCCGGATTCAACACATTAGGGAGGTGCGACAGGCTCAATGATCCCCCTCTATTCAATCGACAATTATATGAGGGTGGAGTGATCTAAATGAGCGGATCCTTGTCTACCGCTACCGTCATCGTCAATGTGCCACCTTTGCTATAGGAGGATCCCACCGGCCATCTCGTAACCTTACCTAAAGCTATAGGAGGGTAAGTCATGTTCACCATATTATAAATGCATGACGACATCAGCATCTTATCACGAAATCGAGGTAGTCGTAAGTCATCGTTATATATGTGTAGAGAAAATAAGCCTCGCCAAGCCTCTCTGCCATCCAAGCCTCATTTGAAGTCTCTCACACCCGCCTCATATACATAAGAGGAACCTCCGGTGGGACCTCCGCCTCATAACTCCACTATCTTCTGCATAACCTTCTCTCCCAGGTACCAAGAGTATCTGAACTAATGTGCCATCAGCCTCTTCATCTATGCATGCATGGCTGTCACCCCGTGTTATTTGAAAAGCCATCCCCTAGGGGTAAAAGGTCACCTTCAATTACCAACAAAGATCAGTATTCATGAAAAGAAAGAAAATGCCAAGAGAAGATTTAAAGGAAAAAAGAAGTAACTTGATCGCTCGTCAGCGTGTTTAGGGCCCGTCGCATTGTCGCCATGGACAAAGACTGGTTTGACCACCTATTGGATTTCCTCCACCGATATATCCGAAAAAAATCCCCAAGTCCTTATATTTTAGGGCTCTTAACATGGCATTGAGACCAATCACCTCATAGAACCATGTCTTTAGATAAGATCAGAATTAGCAAAAAAGTAAAAGGAAATGCAAGAAAATATAATAAAAGAAAATGTGAGAATTACCTCCAAAACTCGTGTGGCCCTCGTAAAGGTCTACCAACAACACTAGATAAATGCATCCAGAGAAGAATAAAGGGTCACCAAAGTTAGGTTCCCCCAATCGTAGAGGGGACATTTGAAAAAATCCTTAAAAATAATTTAAAGGCATTCTATTGTCCAATGCAAGGGGTACCCTAGAACGTCACTCTAAGATCGTCCAATCATCAATGCTCAACAACTCCAAGTTATATCCCGCACCACTGGAAGAACCTGTCATTTAAATTCTTAAAGAAGGAAAGACTTAGAAACGTATTTTAGAGAGAAGAAGCAAAAGATTCAAATGCAGAACGATGTCAAAAATGAGGAGGGTTCATCCCCTTTTTATGGGACGCCAAACAACATATTGATCGGCAGACCCCTGCTCATACCAATCGGCACCTTCCTATTCCTCTATCCAAGGAAGCCCAGGAGTCTGTGCCACTTGTCAAATGACAACCCCTATAACATGTTGATTGGCATACCCCCTAAAAGTTTGCACAAAAAATGCTAGAAATGGCAAAAAAAATTCTAGAAAATTCCTAAAAATGCCAAACAAGTATTAGAACATTTCTTCACCAAGAAAACCATTTTAAGCTCCTATAATCTCAAGTTAAATTAATATTAAACTCTTACCTCCATAAAAAAACCTAAAATGCATTTCACAAAACGGTGCAACCCAAAAGTCCACTACGATTCCCCAGCGGAACCCAAATGCTTCCCCAATTCCCCAGCTCCTAAAATCTCAAGTCCTCCCTAGCAAAACCAAAACCTTAAAATAAATGCTTCCCCGATAGGATTACATAGTATCCTCCTAATTCCCCAGTGGAATTTCCAAACTAAACGTTATCCCAAGAAAATTTATCTCCTCTCAAAAGACATGATTCGTAGTCAGATGTCTTTAGTACAATCTCAAAATGACATAATCATCAACAAAACCATAAGTGATGAGGTGAACTAATGACTGCTAGAGAGAAAAACTCACGGGTCACAATTTTAGGTCCTCAGAATTGACTTTGACCCACATAATTGGTTGTTACAACTTTAGGTCGTCAAAATTGACCTCAGCCCTCATAATTGGTCTCTGCAACTCTAGGTCCCCAGAGTTGACCTCGAACTTCAAAATTGGTCGACACCACTTTTGGTCCTTAAGAATTTACGTCGGCCCACAGATTTGGTGACTCCAACTTTAAGTCCTCAGAATTGACCTCAACTCATAAAATTAGTCGTTACAACTTTAGGTCATTAGAATGGTCCTCAAATCTCATAATTGGTCATTAAAACTTTAGGTCCTCAGAATTGATCTCATCCCTCAAAATTGGTCGTTAAAACTTTAGGTCCTCAAAATCGACCTCGACCCTCAAAATCGATCACAACTTTAGGTCTTCAAATTTAACCTCGGTCATCACAACTTTAGGTACTCAGAATTGACCTCAACCCCAAGAATCAGTCATCCCCAACATTACCTTAGGACCTCATAATTAACCTTGACCCTCTCAACCGGTCATCCTCATCCCTTTGGTCTACAGAATTAACCTCTTTCCTAAATATCCATGTGGTGTCTATTCGACGACTTTCACTTGTTCCAAGCTCACCTATCGAGGGTCTCTATAGACATAACATTTTAGGAACCTCCTAGGACTCTCCTTAGGTCCCTAGAACTTATTCTTTCACCATAGAACTCTAGGTCATACTCCAAGTACCGATTTAGAGGCCATTGACGCTCCCGGGACCCATTTAACTCTATTAAACTTTTGCATATGAGTGCAAGATCAATGATTCTTTTAAAGGATCTAAATCCGGTTCCAATGGTCTACTCCATGTGAAAATTACCTTACGATTCGAACTGATGGTCCGTTTTACTATTAAGAACTGATTTGGAGGCCACTAGGTGCTCCCGAACCCCTTTTTAACCCCTAATCAACTTCTTTACCCCAGTGAAATATTAATAAATCTTTGAAGGTCTCTGAATACCATTTCAAATTCTCTGATCTATGGATGAATCGGCCTTATGATTCAAACAAATGGTCAGTTTTCCCCCAAAAACTAATTCGGACCCCACCGATCACCCCTGACTCTATTTGACTTTCGTAAAATCTTAAGCTCGAATGAGACTATATGCATCTTTAAAGGTCACTAAATTCCATTTCCAATGGTTTTCCCCATGCATGAATCATCCTTATGAATCGGACGAACAACCCAATTTTCTTCGAAGGGTCATCGAGAGATTTCGAACCCCATTTGACCAAAGTGAACTCCTTGAACCAAATGAGACTGAATGAATCTTTTAAGGGATCTGAATACCCTTTCCAACAATTCATCCCATGAATGAATTATCCTTACAGTTTAGATGAACGATCCATTTTCCTCTGGTAATCGCTTGTCCAAAAGACCGTCGGGCGCTTTTGACAGCCATTTGGCCAAAGTAAGATCCTGAACCTGGGAGTGTCCCGATGGTTTCTTAAAGGGATCCAAGTCTCCCATCTTTGGATTTATCATATTCTTGCATTAGTATATATATTATGTTTATTAGCATTTTATCCAACACATATTATCATTTCATCAAAACAATCAATTTCACGATGAATGCATAAATCATATTTTCTATATATTATTTTTGAAGCATTCCTATATATTAACTCACTCTATCCTTTCTATGGTATGAGTTGAATGATTCCGATCTTCATTATATATACATGCACACACACTTCATGGAGAAATAAAAGAAAATAATAACACAAGTCCATGAGAGACCGAAAGGGAAGGATGGGTGCCCAACACCTTCCCATTTCGTAACTTAGACCCCGTACCTTCTAACTATTAGTTTTGTATACATCAGTTTGTCTTCGATGCATCTCTCTAGAGGCCGCAACATGTTCTTTTTCCCGATTTGTGCAATATAGTCTGGAGACTCCATCTCTTTACATTTACCCCACGCCAACGACGGTCGAAGCATTTTGGAGTAGGGTGTGACACCTTTCAATCCCTCTTCCTTTCCCATCCTACTTCGGGAGGTAGAAGAAGAGGGGAGAGGGAAGCGACATGAATTCTTGATTGGGATGTCCACACATCCCTTTAACACCCAATTTAGTAAAAAATGTTTCATTTTCCTCCTTCCACCTCCATCCACTTGCAAAGGAAGCCTTTTTAACAATCAAGAGCAACCTTCAAGTCTCCAAAGAAGGTCCAAACATTATTCTCTCTCTTTGAATTTCCATATTTTTGCATTATTTATCTAATCCTTACTTTAGAATTTCATCTTTGTTAGTCCAAAGATATTAATAATTCCACTTTTTATTAGTAGTATTGCGCATAATCTATTTTTTATAAAAAAATAAATAAGAAAAATAGGGATTACTCATAAATTCTAAATGGCACTCTTCACCACATTTTCTCAAATCAAAATCACCTTTTCCTATAGACACATATGCAAATAAAATGCTTGGTTGGATTTATGGGATAAACCTCACCTTCATATTGCATGCGAACTATGTGAACTTTGATGCATTTTTTTTTGCTACGTAGGCATCTCGAGTAAAAACTCGAGACTCGAGTCATATTTGCCTACTTTTATTCATATATTATTTCAATGTGTTATATTTGTGAATATTTTTCACATTTTATCTAACACATATTATTGTTTCACCATAACGATCGATATCCTGATAAGTGCACACATTATGTTTTTATTTAATATTTTGGGAATACCCCTACGAATGACCTCACTCTGTCTTTCTCAATAACCCTAGTTGCGGAATTAAATTCTCCATTTATATATACACGTGCACACACTTCACAGAGTTATTAAAGAGAATAATAACACATGCCCATGAGAGACCGAAAGGGCAGGGTGGGTGCCTAACACCTCCACATTCCGTAACTTAGCCTTCGTGAAAAAGTACCGCTTAAGTCATTTAATACAAGATTAAACTATCTAAATGGCTCTCAAAAGTTTGTTGAAGAAACTATTTTCTTAAAACAAATTTTAAACACAAGATGTGTAAAACAATTATGAATGAGTAATTTCAGTTAAAGGTTTACCAGTTTTGAAAAAAAAAACTTAAACAGAATAAACCAACATAACCTCAAGAAAGGGATGAGAGTAAAAGGAAGTATACGCAAGTAATTTTAACTTGGTAAAACCCTACCCAACTGGGGAAACATCCACGGTGACCTCTACGTCACAAAAGTAAAAAGTCCACTAAAAATGAGTAACAGATTACAAGCTATATAACAATCAAGACACATAAACAAAGCTAATCTAAGTTCAGAAATGTACCATCTCCTCTGGCGTGTTCTGACTTCTCCTAAGGTTCTGAGTGTTGCTGAGGTTCTCCCAGCTTCGTTAATTTACTCCTTTTATCTTTATGTCGACTCTTAACAGCCCAATATCTCAACACCAACACGTTTCAGTGTAGTAGTGTGAAGTTGTATGTGGTGCATTTCTCTAAACTCATGCATGCAACTCACACACACTTAATTACAGACAATATGAGTTATCAAATTACAAACAAATCTCTTTAGATGCAAGGGTTTCTAAAATCAGCTTAGCCAAATAAGTCAGATTTTGAATCTTTCAAATACTCCGTAGATCAAGAAGCAATCTTACTATACAAACTATCTAAGATCATATATATTTTCTTTATTTGAAAATATTAACTATTGAAAGTGAAATCCCCAATCAGGATCTCAAAACTAGATCTAAGTCTGACAGTTTGAGTAAGATAAAATTAGAAAGGGTATTGTTGGTTTAGGGTTTCAAAAAAACATTTATTCTGAAAACAACCAACAAAAATAGATTTCTCGAAATAAGAAATTAGATCGAGCAAAATAAATAAGTGATCTGTATCAAAGAAATCAAATCTCAAATTTCTATGAAAAGAAATAGAGACTTAATCAACGTGATTAAGTTGGCAAAGAGATATAAGATAGTAGAGGAAAAACTTCACAAATCACGAACTATAAACACTCAGAAAAAGATTTTCTGGTTTGGATTTGATAAAAGTTTGAGTTAGGGTTTATAAAAACTTTTCGAACTCTCTCTCTCTCTCTCTCTCCCTCTCTAATTCTCTCTCTCTCTTTTCTTTTCTCTCTTTTTTCTCTCAGAGGTAACAATGACCAAAAGTTACAAAATTGAAGACGAGTCTCTCTTTTTTCTCTCAGAGGTAACAATGACCAAAAGTTACAAAATTGAAGACGAAGTCTCCTTATATAGTGAGATAAGAAGGATCGGGAACATCGAGGGTAAATGAACGATCAGGATTCATTCGATGTTGATGTAAAGGCTACCAATGCCCCGCATTTAAAACAAATTTGATTGGTTCAAAATCATACACGGGGATTAACATAAAACGCATGCAGATCGTTGATTAAAATTATCCAAGGTGCACAATGAGTCTAGATAATGTGAGTGTGAGAAAACACAAATCAGGCCATTATAAAGGCAACATGTGTAAGGTTGCGATGTAATGAAAATGTGTGTTTTTGAATTCTAAAAAAAAATACAAATTGCACCCACAAAATTCTCAAGCTCTTTCGATTTCTACCCAACCAGTTATTAAGCCTTAAAAACAAATTACAAATCAGCCCCAAAGGTTTTTAACCCAAACAAATTAATTTATAAAAAGTATTTTAAAATCTTAGAAATTATTTAAAAATTCCCAAAAATAATAGAAAATCAATTTTATGGAAATTAACTCACACACAACCAATTATATCATGATATGATGTATGTATGCAATCATAGTGAGTGTTATTGGTGAGCTACCTTTTAAGAACTGATAGAGGAATCAAGTTGAGTCTGAGGTTCCTTTTGGTAACTAGGGATGGGACTCAAATTTTATCACAATTTCCAAACTAGATGAGCACCTATATAGTATAGACTTAAGTAAGTCAAAGATATAGTGTGCTTCACTTCGAACCTTTGGACTAATTGGTTTTGCAACCTTCAGTTTATCTTTGATACTATTATCTCGAGGCGATAATATTTATTTTTCCTGGTTTATGAAAAATAGGACGGCGACTCTATCTCTTTACGTTACCCCACATTGATGACAGTTGAAGCACTCCTAAAAAGGGCACTAGACTTTCTTCTTCTTTCCCTCCAGTCCCGCACGCGAGCGCCCGAACCTTGAGGAGATGGAAAAATAGGATGGCCACAGAAGTGATTCCTCATTCTAAGATATACAAGTTGTAGAGATGACAATATCCTAGTGATATATGCCACATTGATATATGTATTACATTTTTTTGATATATACTCCATGTTTATTTAGTTTGTTACGAAACAAATCATGAAAAGTTTTTAATTAGACTTTCCCCTCAATATAATCTTTCTCCCCCTTTTTAACATGGAATTGACAAAGGTAAAGAACCATTAAATTAAAAAAGTGTGCTATACATGATCATATAGTGAGTTATTTTAATTAAAATTAAACAAATTTAGAATATGCAATTCAAGGATTTTAGTCCATATTTCTCTAATAGAGATAACAAAATAACATAATCTAGCTAGAGCATATTACACCAATATGAGTCAAAGTTCACCTTAAAATAGATAAAATGAGGAATTTGTGCAAGTTAACAAGTTAAATCATGGCACGGGAGGCAATAAAACAAGAGAGTGAATAACAAACCTACATAGTCCATGGTGTGCCCCAACTAAACACATTTTATAAAGAGATAAGGATCACAAGATATATAATAATGATAGAAATGTGATAAAACGAAACCCATAAATATAAAATGACATATAAATGTCATAAAGAGTATCCAAACAAGCTAACAGTAGATTCATTAAAAAACTTACTCCCACTTATAGAGTACTTAACCATGAGTGACGCATCAAAGTCACCCAAAATACAACAACAACCAAATATTTTTAAAGCACAAATAGGCCAAAGTTTTCAACAACATTAACAAAAAGATGTTCAACCAAGATATCTAAAATTATCATTAAATATATCGTCAATCTTTGTATCACTACAAACCATAAAAAGTCATCATTAAAATATGAGTCTTCTATGCATTTCTTGTAGCGTCTCTTCTTACCCTCTTGAAATGTTTGGTATGTGATAATTTTACATACATGGGCTTTCTTATAGCTCAAATAAATGTGAACATTTCTAAAAAACAACAAATGCTTAATGAGTCGTCCAAATTAAAGAGCATGTCGATTACCTTTTCCCTGGCATATGATATTCTCTGTCATCAGACTATACATAACTTCCCCAAGGTCCATAGTATCTCCAATTCCAATGGCATATAAGAACACCCACATGGAATGTGTAATGTAATGACGATGTGATTTATGATAAGTGTTCACCGAAGATATGATGTGGATAAGGGCATAATAATGAGTGAGATACCCTTGAGGTAAAGTAGTTTGAGGTGCCTTAGTAAGTTCTCCACCGGTAAGCTAGATTACAATCTCATACATATAAGGTGTGGCCACTACACCATATGGATATTCATGGGTATTTTTTTGAGACAATACGTAAGTTTCTTTAAGAAAACTGGGAGAGACAGTGATTAAAGTCCCACGAACATTGGTGGTAAAAGATCCCATGCCTAACACAACATTATTTTAGAACTCCCTGATAGGGTATGAAAAAACTTGGTCCTTTTTTACTTCTTAGTTACCAATGTTCAAGAACCCTCTTTCTTCAAAGGGTATAATCACCATTGCAATATTATTTCTAATAGAATTCCAGTCAGTTGTTCATTTATAATGGATTGCGTGGAAATGGAAGTTCTTAACTTTGACTTGATCATTTGGGTCTTCAAATTTGGGTGGAGACGGAGGATATGAAATTCTTTGGGTCAAATAAATTTCCCCATGTGTAGTCTTCATGGCATAACCGAAAGATTTTTCACAAATTTAGAAAGAAGGGAAGGAGTCCTAAGCAAATAAGGGTTAAAACAAGTAATTCGTAAAAATGAGAATATTTAACTCTAGTTCATGAAATAATGAAGAGAATCCTAAAATTAACACTGAAAATATACAAAATATAGGAAAATATGACTAAGATCCGTGAATCCAACTCGTGTGTGTGTATATATAATAAAAGAGGAGGTGGTTTTGGTCTCTCCCAACTAACGGTTATGATTAAATCTGGTAAGGTTGGTTTTTATTAATTGGTGGATCAGATTACCTCTTACGATTTTGAATCCAACGGTTGTGAATGATTTCCATATTGAGAAGATTCTTTTGTCAAAAAGGTCATTTACACCATAGAGGACAAGGCTCAAGGTATTTACAGAGCACAAGGCTCGAAACTATTCATCCCATACTCGCTCTCTCTCTCTCTCTCTCTTCCCATCGGCCTCTCTCACCCTACACAGCTTCATATCTTCACTATTCATCACATGGTTCTTCATTCCTCATATATAGGTCGAGGTATTTACAGTTTTATTTGTTGTTGCTTAAAATTGGAGCATTTGTTGTTGCTTCACAATCCAATTTTATTTGTCGTTGCTTCACAATCCAATTAGTGCTTCACAAATCAGAGCATTAGTGAATCAGTTTTTTCCCAAGATTTGGTTTATATTCTACTTTTATTGCAAATGCTTTTTAACAGAGTGTTTCCCCTTCTGAGCTAAGGTTTTGATTTTAAATGTTTGGGATTTTTTATATGGGTTAATATTATTCCGTTTTTTATGCCATGTGCTTCACCGGTTTATTTTATGGCAGTGGCTTCCCCGACACGTGAGATCAGAGGTGGTATTTCCTGTTGATTTTCTTCCTACTTGTTGAAGTTTAAGCATGCAACAATGGTGAATATCTCTTCCTACTTGCTGTGAATGTCTCACATGTCCACAGTTTTTTTTTCTTTTCTTCCCATTAATTTGATATCTACGCCTCCTCATATTCTCAGAGATGTCAGATCTTGAAAGATTTTGATATCTCTTATATGATTTATGTTTTTTTTCTATTTTAAAATTTGATATACTTACTTTAAGAGGACATGGTTTTATATACTCATTTTAAAATTTGATAGTTATAGAAAAGAAAAAGAGTTTTTGGCCTTATTTGTGATTCGATTTGTTTTGGAGGAATCGTTAGGTGTTTTGAATATCAAGTCTTGAAATTCACAAAGGTATATTGTATATGTTCAATTGTTAATTGATGGTTTGCAATGTACAAAATTTTGGGGATTTTTCTGGTCTCTCTCTACGCTCTGATTTTTTAACTATATATGTTCAATTCAGTGACTATTCTAATTGTTGATTACAAATATTTTTATTCTCTAATCATAAGTAAATTATGATGCACGTGCATCTCCTGTTCAGTTAGTTGTCAGGTTACCATTTAAGAGGATTATGCTCACTTATTGAGAGCATAATGTAGGTTGTTACCATGCTTAGTTAATATGGAGTTGATTACTGACATATTCTTCTAACTATAATTTTGGAACTTTTGGTTTTTTTTATTCTTTTGCAGGAGAAAAAACAATAGTTGATTGAATGTGAGATTTACCATCACTAGCGTCTAAGCCCCCCCACCCTTTTTTTGGTTGCCATTAGTCTGAGATGCGATTACAATCGTGGTAGATGTGGAAGCATTGGGTTTTAAAATTTTACATTGTGTTAGAGGTATTTAATCTCTCTCTCACACCCACATCGACATGTCGATGCACACAAACACACCCATATATTTACTGTTGAAACTTTTGGGTTTTAGAATATAGGGTATACACTATGTTGGCTAAATTTGAAGATATTTTTAAAATTTTGGGATTTAAGATTTTAGGTTTTGAAATATCGTATTTAGTTTTGAACTTTAGTGTGTTACCATTGTAAGATTTATTTACATAACATTCACCCATCTCTATTTTTCCACTGTTTTTCATATTAGAGGCCGTGTAAGTTTGCCGAATTTAAAAGAAATCCTCAGAGTTTGCGAATGGAATGTGGTGGTGACCCACCCCTGTCCTATTTGGATAAAGAATAAAAAAGTGATACATGTCATGAATTATTTTGGAGTTCTTATATCTTTTAATGTCTAGAAAATTGTAACTGTATGAGATATCTGTGGATTCAGGGTTACAGATCTATTTTTAGATAGTTATTCAAAAAATAATCACCATCTCTAATTTTTTTTGGTCAATGTTGTATTGATAGTGTACCTTTCATTTACTGCATTTTTTATAAAAAGAATTCATTTTTAACATAACCAATACCATTTGTAATGTTTCCATATTTATTGAAATGTTTGGATTCTTGCTGTTTTAAAAGGGGTGGACTCTTAGAAAAGCTAAGGACCAGCATAATAATAAGACCAATGACAGAGCATTTTTTGGATACTTCCACAATTAGATGTGATTATTAAGATGTTAGATTGTGTGAATTTCAATTATCGGGTAGGTTATGCTTTATTTCTAATGTGTGAACAGGTGTTAGTTTCATTTTGTTGGTTTATGAATTTAATATTTTTTTCTTTTCACATGAGGTTTTTTATTCCTTTATAGATTGAAATTTCAAAGTGTTAAACGGACCTTCATTCGTTGTTGTTATGCATGATATGCTACTATTTTTTATTTGTTTTTCTTCAAAAATCGTGGCTTCTCAGTATATATAGTATTTTGTTCGAAATCTTTGTCACATTCATTCAGATCCGAATGCATTACTGATTGGAATTGGTTTATCTTAGAACTTTTGAGAAGATTTAGGGGCTATTGAATATAATTGTCTTTGCTTTTGGATAGGCATATTCTTTGGTACATAGTTGGGTGTATAGTTATGATTTTTATGAGAATTTTTTTTGGCTTTGTATAGAAGAGCTACTCGATTTTTCTTCTTTCATGTTTTTATGGTTTTGTAATTCAAATGCTATTTGGGTGACCCACAGGGGATTTAACCATACCAAATAATAAGTATATCGAGCCTTGCATGATATGTGGTAAAGAATAACAAATAGCATTTGAATTCATCTTTTAATATTTTTATCTCTCTCACTTAAATCATACACACGTGAGGGCTGTCTTCCTGTGCTTGGTTCTGATTTTAATAATTTCCTTCTCTACTGCCCTAATGTTGGTACCGATGGTACACTAGTGTTGAACTTTAATTCAACTTGTTCGATTACTATAATTATGTTTTAATAAATCTCTTAATCCCAAGACATCTTCTCATTAAATTCCATCTCAATTAGTTGAACAATGTCCGTGGTGCTGCTTGGGGTTGATTTTCTTCCAAATTTCAATTTCGTTTGCTATTGTGTTTTTTATTTGTTTGTTTGGGTTTTGTTTTGTGTTTTCCTTCTTATTTTTTTCTTGTGACGAATAAATGTGGACTTTCGAGATTATTTTCTCATTGAAATAATGGAATGAATTCGTTTGTTGGGATATTTAATTATTGACGTGTTTCGGCTGGTCCACTCTTTAGTGTGTTTTATCACATGGCTTTGTATAGACTCAAAAAGGGAAATTCTCTTGGGTAAGTCAACAGGGGAACTGTTCTTGGGTTACTCAGCAGGGGCATCAGTGGTAGGTCTAGTGGCAGCAGGGGTGGTAGCAGTTGGTGCAGAGGCTTCTGAGGTGGGTGCGGGTGGAGATGAGGGCTCAGTGTTGGGAAACGATGTCTCATTTGCTTTCACTCAGGTTATGCAGATGAAAAAAAGGTATGAGTTATATTTATTGTTATTTTTTTCATTTATAGATTTATATTTAAATTATTAGTAATGCTATTAATTTTCTTGCTAGAACTGTTAAAAGACTGTTGTACTTTTACATAAGTTATGTTCATAAGGATGTCTATATATTTCATTATCAGAGGATGCGACTCGAGGAAAATTGTTACTACAACGGGGTATGGTCCCATCGGAGCCAATCCCAAGATTTTGAACTTTAATTCAAAGATCACAACCTCTCTTAACTTTTAAGATTTTGTGTAAACTCCTCAACTCAATAACCCCTTTATGGAACATCTAGTCCATTTGATGTATTTTCCGCATTTTAAGTTCGGTCTCACACTTCCCTTGATAATATCTGTTACTTGAAAGGCTTGTAACCACTCAAATGTTATTCGATCTTGATCTAATAATGAATTTAGTTTGGGGATTGCTCTTATTTTAGACTAAAACACTATTTTCAATTTTGCACTTTAGTTCCTAATATTCCAAAACTGGAAAAAAACATGACACAGGTTATGCTTTGGAACAAAATTATAATATTTTTATGCTTTGTAAATATAAAGATTTAATGCCCAATATGTGGGAAATGTGTTGCCCAAGAGTGAAAATAGTGCTGGACCCTATAGACGGTGTGTGAATTAAGCACAACTTAAGGTGGCGTCAAAACAATTTCCAAACGATTTAATGGAGTGGGTTCCAAGGAACTGGTATGAATTGCTGGAGGTGAGTGGGTGGGCTCTGATATGAGGGGGTGTCACTAATATGAATAATGAACCCAAAGAGTGTGTGGAACAGATACGAGGTCTTACGTTCTTGACGTTTAATGCAGTTATTTTAAATGAAGTTTTTCTTTAAGATAGAAGAATGAAAAAAATAATAGCATGTCAAAATGTACATTTGTTACGTGTGAAAATGTAAATTTCTGAAAATAGAAATTTGTTTAATTTATTAAAGTATTGTATTTATATTCATTACCTACTAGGATTTTTGGTCTTTCCTATCCAAATTGAATATGGAGAACTTATATTTAATATTCGCATATTAACCTATTAAGGGTTCGAAAAATTCATAACGTTTTAACAATTGTACCATAGGTACGGGTACACCCTAGTGTGTGTGTGTGTGTGTGTGTGTATATATATTTACAATAACTTTTAGAGTCAAGCAATAACTCTAATGAGATAAAAGGTCAAAACATTTTGAAACCCATAAAGAATGTAAAGAGGATGTAAGACGTGATCTAAAAGATTAAGTGTAGAATAAACATAAGTAGTGAATTGTAAGAGAGGAATTAATTAAAGAATGATCCAAAAATATTCTAAATCCTCCAAAAATGGAGAAGGGTCAACTGTACTTTCTAAGTGACATAATGAGTTTGGGGATTGTTATATCGTATTTGTAGAAAATCTCTTAATCCAAAGGCCTCGATCACTGTCGAAGTAATTCCAGTAAAGGACCTTGGCCCAGCTAGGAGCTCGGCCAATAAGGCAGGATGAAAACATAGGACTTTGGAAGCTGAGCAACAACATGTGCATGGCTTGTCAGACGACCATTATGTGCCAAACTTTCCTTTACTGGGCAAAACCTTAAACAAATTTGTGAGTTCTCCATTAACAAAGATTCTTCCATTTATCCCGTGATGGACAACAACCGTTTCCTTCCATAGGAAACACTATAAAAGAATGGATCCCCCACAGGTTCAGGGCAAGCAACCATTCAGTCTATATATGTACTTATAAAAACACCCCTGACATTCTTCTTGTCTAAGACCTAGATACTACACCATTTTATATGGATCCAATACTAAAGCAACGACACAACCAATGGACGTAGGATCATTCTTAAGGGCTGAACAATGTATTTTTAAGTGTTAATCTTCTTATCATTACCCCCTATCTATTTATTTTTATACACTAACTATCTATTGTTTGTTATCTCTAATTGGGTTTTGTCCAACTAATATAACATTACATCCCTTTTTTGACGATAATAGAATGGTATTGTCTGTGAGAAAGACTAAATCCTAGTAGTTTCTCATCTAGTTCCCAATCCTCGATTGCAAAAAATTAGAATTTTTAGCAAAATCTTCAAAATTTCATTAAATACCCATCTCGTTTATTTCTATCCGTATGAAAAACACACTTGATTTCTTGCTTAAAATACTGAATTTGGCACTCCATTAACAAATCCCATGTATACCATATCCAAACACTTTTATTTCTAGCCTAAAACAGTTCCCCCTCAGTCAAAATCCAAAGAATTCAATGATACTCTATTTTTCTATGCATTTTTGTAACAATGGCCAAACACCCATAAAGTAGTAGGGAAATGGATAATGGACCTCCCTCCACCCCTATTTTAATAGGAAATCTAGCCAGATTCATGCATATCTTGGGAAAAAGCCAGTAATCTATGCAAGAAAATATGAGACAACTCACCCAAAGTGTGTTGCCTCACGAAGACGGCTAGAATAATATTCAATAACTCCAGCTTTAGAAATAAGTATGGATAAATGCAAGGAATCACTTCCTCTTTTCCCTATGAAGATAGGATACAAGAGAGCTAAGGAAAAGATTAAGAAAATCCTTAAAGACAAAATTAGGGATCAGAGATGAGCATATCTACACTGGCCCATGCGTCCGAATTTGAAGAATCCTTCGACTAGGTATACCTTCCACTATGAGGTCAACTAGTGTTGATGATGATCAAACATACTCGAATGAATGAATAAGTTATTTTGAAAGGATAAGTGAATAACCCAACTTTGATACATTATGAATGAGAAGGGCACGAGCACATCCGCACCTTAAAGAAGGAACAAAATGAAAAGAATGCAGGAGGCAGGATCCCAAAGGAGAGAATAGTTCAAGATGAATTACCAGGGAATCTAACAAATGTGATTAAGTATGCCTAACATAAGAATGCTTAGTCAAGAGTCAAAGATAAGATACTAAAGTGTCCAAGGAAGCTCAACTATAGATGGGATCTTTTAATAAGATAGATGACCGTATGGGAGATCTCGTCGAAACAAAAAATCCTACACAAAGAAGATTTGTTCAAGGATCTCGATTCACGACCTTTGTGATTAGTTACACCCCACTGTAATATTCCTTCTTCTTAGGATCACTCACAGGCTTGAAGGAAAATCGAACCTCATTTTGCATCTTGACAAATACCAAGCAACATATGACATATTCTCTATAGCCAATGAGATGTGTTGTAGGGCCTTTTCAAGAACTCTTATAATACCTACTCAAATTTGGTATAATGGATTACCCAGTGAAGTAATCTCAAAATTTAAGTAACTAGTTGACCTCTTCATGAGAAAAATTTACTTCAGAGCAAAACCTGGTAAAAGGGTAGCTCACCTGTGAAGCATCCGATAATGAAAGGATGAAATGATAAAAGGAGTACATTACAAGGTTCAATACTCAAAAATTATAAGTGGTGGATGATAATGGAAAGGTATCCATGACAACCATCATGAGTGGGTTATTACCTAGGAAATTTTACTCTAATTGGTCAAGGATCCTCCAACTCATGTGGCCAAATTTCTGGTTAAAATAAAAAGGTCATGAATGTGTAGGAAGCCATAAATACAAAAGCGTTCAGCCATAGAAAGTTTAAAGAGAGTTACAATTCGATGAGCAAGGATAATCCCAAAGATGGGCCAAAAGGGAAGAACAAAAAGAGTACATAACAGAAGTTCGATGAATACTCTAGCTTAACACTGGGAGTACACTATATCCTCAGAGAGTTCCAGGGATATGGTGAACTAAAATATCTAGAGAAATTAAGAAACCCTTGTGGAAGAAGAGATAAAAGTAAGTTCTACAAATTCTATAAGGATCACGGACATGAAACCAAGGATTTACTAGCCATGAAGGATGAATTTGAGTCCTATATCAAAAGAGGAAAACTTAATAAATATATGGAGAAGAATTGAAGACAAACATAATCCCGTGAAGACTATAATCCCATAAAAATATCAATATCAATTCATGTCGGGAACAAAGACTAGAAAAGATCTCGAGAGAATAAAGACGAGAAGGATATCGACCCCCAACACGACCAAAATAGTGTGTCGAAGAGTGGAATATGATCGCTTTCAGATGAAACTTCATATTAGGATGAGATGCTGGTGGAGGTAATGAACCAGGTGAATCAAAAGCATACCTTAATGAGGCAAGATCTTGCATCAGCAATAATGATGTCAACATGGTAGCAATAGTAGGCATCTGACCTCATAAGGTCACTAATGATAGGCTAATTTTAGTGTTCTCTAGGGATGAAATATCAGGATTTATGTATCCTCATGACAATCCACTAGTAACAACCATGATTATCCACATCACATATATAAAAAGAATTTTGGTGGACGACATGAGTTCGATTGATGTGTTATTTTATGATATTTTCCAAAAGTTAAAACTATCTGATTGGAAAATAGAGTCCTATCATCATCCTCCTGATTGGATTATCATGAAAGAAAGTGTACCCACTAGGTATAATTGAGTTGGAACTAGTTATCAGGAATTGCCCAACCTGCCGAACAAAGAAGATGATATTCTTCATCTTGGATAAGAATATCTCATTGGCCTATAACATCATCTTTTGAAGAGTGGGCCTAAAGAAATTTTAATCGATAGTTGAAGCACGCGAATACTATTACACCTTGATCGACGAAGAGAAAAGTAAGAAGATAGTCGAAACCTATCAGATCGAGACATTAGATCCTGTAGATGAAGATTCGTTGATAACTAAATAGGCCATTCAAGAAATGGATCCAATTATACTAGATGATGATCACCTTGAGAGGACAACCCAGATCAATTTTCCCTAGACCCTATCCTCAAGAGACAACTAGCAAACTTTTTGCGAGCTTGAAAAAATGTGTTTGCTTAGAACCATGAAGATATTCCTGGAATAGACCCTATCATTATTTTCCACGAGCTTAACATTACAAAAGAAGCCATGCCAGTAAAACAAAAAGATGTGTCCAAATTGAAGAAAGATGATTTCATTAAAGATGTGATATATCCTAATTGGTTGGCAAATGCAGTGATGGTGCCGAAGAAAAATGATAAGTGGCCAATGCAGTGAGCTTTATGGATGCATACTCTGGGTACAACCATTTTAAACTGAATCCATAAGATAAGGAGACGACTTATTTTATCACCAGTTGAGGTACATTTTTCTATAACGTTATACCTTTCAGAATAAAAAATGCACGTGCCACTTACTAATGGATGGTGAAAAAAGTATTCAAAAAAAAAAAGAACATGAAGGTTTATGTGGATGACATGTTAACCAAAAGTATCAAGGCAAATGATCACATAAGTGACCTTGGCCAGATGTTAGACGAATTGGAGAACTACCAAATATAGCTGAATTTAGCTGAATGTGTATTCAGAGTCAATGCCAAAAAAAATTTGGGCTTCATTGTAAACCAGAGGGGCATAGAGGCCAACCCTCATAAGATATTAATATGCAGCCACCCAAAAATAAAATGTAAATACAAAGATCAACAGGTTGAGTACTAACTCTAAATAGATTTGTATAGAAAGCTATGGATAAATGCCTTCCATTCTTTAAAGTCATCAAAAACTCATTTGAATGGACGAAGGAATGCCAAACCACTTTCTTGGAGTTGAAGAGATACCTTGGAAAAGCCTAATTACTGTCAAG
The DNA here is from genome assembly GCA_949130495.1 of Sambucus nigra. NCBI lineage: Eukaryota > Viridiplantae > Streptophyta > Magnoliopsida > Dipsacales > Adoxaceae > Sambucus > Sambucus nigra. Next base: position 530,724,348 of record OX422208.1, read on the forward strand.
GCCAGTCCTAGAATAAAACTTGTACCTATATCTGGTGGTATCAGAGTTAGGAGTCAGCTCAACTTTAATAAATTTTTTTAAAGGAGTTCAAAATCTAGTGTATTACACAAGCAAAGTTTTTACTGGTTTAGAAATCAGATTTTCCAGAATGGAAAAACTAGCCCTGGACTTAATAGTAGCATCCAGGAAGATGAAGCAGTACTTCCAATCCCACTCTATAGTGGTCTACACAAATCTCCCACTCTATCAAACCATCCATAGACTTAAAAAATCTAGCAGGTTGATGGCATGGGCGATAGAGCTTGGTGAATATAAATGTCATATGAGCCAAGGACTATAATCAAAGGCCAAGTTATAATAGATTTCATTGTAGAGTTTACCTATGAGGATAAGAGAATAGATGAAACAACATATGTTGTCCTAGTCAAACAAACCCATTAGCTAGTCAAACACTCTATTGTAGTTTCAGATGAGCAAGTCTAGAGACCAAAAAAATCCTTATCTAAAAAAATCGACTAGCATAGCTATAGCAAAAACTTTAGTACTAAACTATTTAAAAGTGGTTATCTAGTAGAAGAAGATTTCAATGTCGAGATACCAGTATGAAAAGTGTTCATGGAGGGATTATCATGTGCTAGCGGTAGTGCAGTTATCCTAATAATTTAACACGCCTAATGGGGCTAACATATAATAGGCCCTACGATTTAAATTTAATGCATCCAATAATAATGCAGAGTACGAGGCTTTGATTTCTGGATTGGAGTTGGCCCTATCACTTGGATATAAGAAGATAAAGGCTCATAGTGATTCATAACTAATAGTAAACAAAGTGTTGGGAGAATATGAAACAAGAGAAGGGAAAAAGTTGAAGTATCTTGTTAAGGTAAAAATGCTAATCCCAATGCAAAACGCACTCTAGATGGTTAGAATCCGCACAGCTAAAAATACTTGGGTGGACGCATTAGCTCGTCTAGCATCAGCTACCAAAGCTGACCTAAGAAGGATTATACTTGTAGAAATTTTGTTTTAAATGAGCATTAACATAGAAAAAGTAAATTTCCTAGAGCTAACCATGGGCCCATCACATATGGACCTAATCATCACGTACTTGCAAGAAGGCATATTTTCAGTCGATCAGAAAAAGGAAAGGAGGCTTCGTTAGAAAGCTACCAAGTGCGTTATGGATAAGGGAGTGCTATACAGAAGAGGTTTTACAATATCAATGATAAGATGTGTTCACCCTATGGAATCGCCAAATTTGGTGGAGGAAATACATAAAGGGTCATACAAAGTTTATGTAATCTATCAAACACTGGTAAAAAGAATACCCATCCAGGGATGTTATTGGCCAATGATGTACAAGTACGGTGAAGAGTACACACAGAAGTGCAAAAAATCCAGAAGTTAGGAAATTACACAAAAAAGCAGGAGACGAGATAGTGCGGATCACATTACCTTAGAACTTTTCCATCTTGGGTATAAACTTGGTTATCCCATTGCCAAAGAGTAAGGTAAGGTTTAGATATTTAGTAGTGGTGGTGCATTACTTCATAAAATAGGTGGAGGCTGAACCACACAATGAGATGACCTATGCAAAAGACTCCCCATTCACAGGGAAGAATATGATCAGCAGGTATGGGATCCCTCACGCTTTCATCGCTAACCACGGGACCCAGTTTGACAATGATTATTTCAAAGAATATTACGACAAGGAAAAAATCATAAAGTTACACTCATCATCGACTCATCCATAATGAAACGGATAGACATAGGTCACATATCAAACTTTACTGGATGGGATGAAGAAGAGGCTTGAAGTAGCCAAAGAAAATCGGATAAATGACCTATAAAGTGTTCTATGGTCTTACAAGACAACACCATGATAGCGAGCGGAGAGACGCCTTATATGATGGCATTAGGAAGTGAAAACATGGTCCCAGTGGAGGTTGGCCTACCAAGTTTTTTTCTCCAAACTAAAATAATTTATTAAATAAGAGTGAAGAAAAGACCTTCACTAATGGCTTACCAAAGCAAGAGATAGAAAACTCTGAAATAAAACCTAGTAAGTATCTAGTTTTAGAGCCTTTGTAAGGTCGAGGTTTAAAGGAAATTCGCACATCTTCATGGACAAGATCAATAATTTTTGAAGGCTTCATGAGTCCCCCTTCATATTACTTTTTATTCTGAGCACACCAAATTCTCTAGCAAGTGTAACAAGGTAACATGATAGAGAGAAAATATTTTATGTTTTTCCCTCTTGAATTTAACCACCAAGACATGAGAAGTCCCTTAAGAGGGGAAAAATTAAATCTATACCACCTAATTCCTGAAAAATGATTCCATACTTGTTGAGAAATGGTACTAGATCTGAATGAGTGATCAAAATATTCTTCTACAAGATTGTAGCAACATCTACATTTTGAATCTAAGTAGATATGAAGTCTTTTTAATTTCGAGTTTAAAGGTAGATCATATTGGAGAAGTCACCACATAAAGAACAAAATTATTAGAAGAATTCTTGGATTCCAAATGACTTAGAAGGAGAAAAGAGTGAAATCTCTATGACGAATAAGGTCCCATGCTGATTTTAATGTGAACTTACCATCTAAATTTGATTTCCACATAGTCAGATTATTATCATCTACATTATCGTGATAATTATCCCAAACATTTTGCATCTTCACCCATGTTGAACTCAAGTAAGATGGAAAGCCATAGAAATTAAAATGAACTAGAAACCTATATCTCTGAAGCATATACCTTGCCCAAATACCATCACCTGTATAGAATAAGGACCATAATTTACATGAATAAGCCCTTATAATATCACCCAAACTTTTAATACCAACGCCACCTTCTGCATAAGAGAGATATATAAGTTGCCACTGGACCCATTTATGCTTCAGTTTACCTTCATCATTACCCCAAATGAAATTTTCAAACATCATTTCAAATCTCTGGATAACAGCTAAAGGAGGATCAAGAATGAAAAAAATGTGGAATGTCATTGACCGTAGCGCTGAACGAAGCAGTACAAGTCAACCACTGTGAGAGAGTAGTTTGCCATACCCGCTACCTAATTTTTTCATCTTTAAGGCTTCAACCTTATGAAAATACCTTGATTATTTCCTACCCATGTACAGAGGTACACCGAGATAGTTAAGATGCAGTTTACTTTCCATGAATTCTATTATGCCCTTGATAATCTGATGACAGGATGAAGCAATTTTCATCAGAAAGACAAAGGATTACTTAGAGCTATTGATCAGTTATTCAAAAGTAACTTCATACTGATCCAAACACTCCTTTAAACAGTGTAAGATTTTTTTTATCCCCATTTATGAATATAAGGCAGTCATCGATAAAAGTCATCGAGGGAATAATTTCATAACCAGGTGGTAGAAAGCTTTTTAATCCGACCTTACACCATGAGCTGATGCAGTCCCCTTGAAAGAATCTCAGTGACTATAATAAACAGGTTTGTAGAGAGCGGGTCACCTTGCCGAACACCACATTTTGATTTAAAAAAAAAACACAAGCTTTCCCATTTATACAAATAGAGTACCAATAGTTTGAAATTGCACGCCAAACTAAATCAATCCATGTTTCTGAGAAGCCAAAAGCATGAAGAACTATGGTAATACAAATCCATGAGACCCGATCATAAGCTTTGAACATATCTAGTTTAATTAGAACATTAGATCCACGGACTTTTTTGTTGAAATTTGACATAATCTCTTGTGCCAAAAGAATGTTATCCATTATGTTGCGACCTTTGACAAATCCCACCTGAGAATGAGAGATAGTTTTTGGAAGTAATTTTGCAAGCCTGTTATTCATGATTTTTGTAATTATCTTATTACAAAAATTACATGAACTAATAGGCCTATAATCATGACAAAAACTTAGGTTACGCTTTTTCGGAATAAGAATAATATTTGTAGTGGACCAAATTCTAGGAATATCATGACCAGCGAAAAAAGACACAATATCATTAAAAATGCCAGTTTTAATAATTTCCCAACAATATTGGAAAAACCAACCAGTAAAACCATCCGGCCCGGCAGCACTATATTTATCCATCCCAAAAATAATGGCTTTAATTTCTTCTAAATCCAAAAATCTTCTAAAAAGGTCATTTTCGTCCTGGGTAATAATAGATGGGATAACATCCAAAAGATTAAAGTCCATTGGATAATTTGGGGAATGTGTAAGAATATCTTCAAAATGTTTCACCAACTCCTCCTCAATTAAGTTATGGTTACTAATTTTAACACCATCTTCATTTTGAATACTATGAATAAGGAGTTTAGTTTTTTTTTTGCCTTAGCCATAGTGTGGAAGAAACTGGTATTAAAGTCCCCATCAGTTGCCCATTTCACCCTAGCTTTTTAACGCTAATATTCATCCTCTATACTCAATTCTTTGTTGAACTGAGCTATTGCTTTGAAAAATTCCATCGTATTCACCGGGATTGGATCCATATCATAAGCACTTTCTTTGGAGATAAGCAAGTGTTCCCCATTTTTCACTCTTTGATGAGTGTTTTTGAACAGATTTGTATTCCAAGACTTGAGAACATTTTTTAATCTCTTAAGATTGGATGAAAATACGTAAAGGGGTTCCCCTTCCACTTCTCGAATCCAGGAATTCGAAATAATTCTAAGAAAATCACCATGCTTAGTCTAGGCATTAATAAATCTAAAAGGTTTAGGAATCCAACTAAAGCCGAATTAACCCTGAGAAGTAAAGGAGAATCATCTGAATTAGCTCGATGAAGGTGTTCAACTAAAGTTTGAAGGCCATTAGTACACCATAGAGGGTTATAAAAAATCTTATCAAGATGCGCTAAGATGTGGCTAACACCATCTCTATTATTACACCAAGTGAATTGAGATCCTTTATAACCAAGGTCTAGAAGGCCATAATTAGAGATACATTCATTAAATTCTTCGACTGCAATATTATTAATTACACGTCCCCCAAAATTTTCATCTTGAGACCGAACACCATTGAAATTGCCACCAATGATCCATTAACCCTGAATTGAATTTGAAAATTTTTCAATATCCCCCCATAATGACCTTCTACACGCCAGTTTGCATTGAGCGTAAACGTATGATAGAAAAATTGCATTTGAAAGGCTGGGATGGTCCACATTAATATAAATAATTTGATATATGTTTCTCACTACATTAAAAGCCCAATAAATTTCCAAAGAACCTAAAATTTATTTGAAACATTAGCAACCCCTCTAAAGAAATTAATCCATCTACAAAAACTATTTAAATTTTTGGCTTAAATTTTAGGTTCCAATAAGAAAACTACACTCAAATTATAGGACTTAATCAATTTTTTAAGCCGACGAACAGATGGAGCATCCCCCCCCCCCCCCCTCCCAGATATTCCAAAATAGGCAACTAATAGTTCCAAAACAAAACTCAAAGGTAGTATGTGATGACTTACCAGTAAACCTAGTAGAGCATTCTCTCATTTGAACCCAACATTTCCCGGGGTGCCTAGAGATGGAAAATGGATTTTTACCCACTTTAAAAACTTTTTTAAATTTGGAACACATAGCCTTAGAGAAGTCCTCCATCTATTTTTTAGAAGGAGTAAAATTCTCGAACTCTTCACTATTAGATGCCCAGGTTGGTTTACATCAATTAGTAGCCTCTTCGTTCCTAGTCTTAGGACTTGGAGAAACATTGAGATTCATTAACAAAGATGGGTCAAGAGAGACTGACCTAAATTTTGGAATGACATCTGTAAGGACATATTTTTATAAATGTCGAGAGTAGAATCGAGGATTTTTGTGTCTTCCCTATATAACAGCTTGTATGTCTGATACCGCTACATTCGACACGTCATCACGATCATCCACGACGGACTTTATCCGAATCCATGCATCCATCATCTTCACATGTGCATCATGCTACATGCGATGTGCCGCTCAATCGCTTCTCACTACTCCACGACACATTATTGATAAAATGATTTATTGAAGTTGTTTATATTTTCATAATTATTTGGGAATTTTTTTCAAAATATTTTTTGAAGTCTAAATTATTTTTTATCAAAAAACAAAAATTTTTCTATGTCTATAAGCGGACTTTTTTGGATAGCGTACTCGTTCCAACGAGCTGACCTGTCGTTCAGACGAGATATCATCTCGTGCGATGTCATTCGAATGACACGTGTCTGTCGTTTATGTGAGATGCATATCTCATTCGAACGACGTTGCCTCGATTTTTGAATCACTTTCTACTTGATTGATTCAAAAAAAAAATTCAACTTTTTTTTGCACTAAATCGGCCTATGACGGCTCACCTTTTTAGACTTCATAATTTTAAGGCTTTATACCTTCTTTATAAGCACAATTCATTCCCATGTATCAGTGCAGATTTTATAAACCTTCAAGGATTTATTTTACTTATTTAGGAGTAGTTTTTGGAGAAGTTGGTCTCTTCTTCATTGCTTCCCATCTGGAATTCTTGCGACCGATTTCGGCCGACGACATCGGAACCGACACCTGCGGGTATTTTCGTACGTCACACTTATTTTCATTATAATATGTGTAACCGTTTTTTACAAACTATAGTGAAAATAATATGGTTTTGCCCTCCAGGGATTTTTCCTGATATTTTGTGTCATATGCTTTATTTGTTTATTGTTTCACACACGCGCACACATTGGTTCATGTTTAGGGGCTGTATTATTTTGTTTAAAAATATACTCTAATTAAAAAAGGTTTTCTTGGAAACTTGCGAATAATTTTACATCGATATTACACAGCGCATTGGTTTCGTACTAGTCAAATTGGAATCAGACCAAGTTGCATTACTTTATCGCGTATTCCTATTTTCCGCAAAATCGTGTGATATTGATTTTTTTGGGAAAATCAGTTTTGTGTTTATTCACAATTTTTCCAATGGAATACCCATCTAATGTGGAGCCTATTTTTGAAATTGTTCACGATAGTGCTAAAAAATTAAAACTTTTGAATTTGACATTTTGCAAAAGAATTAAAGTTTTGGAAAAAGAAAATTCCTGTTTTAAATCCGCAATGGATCTTTTGCAAACGGTTCAAAATCAAAGAGATTTTTTTCGTGAAAAATTTGTTTCCTTGGACCGTGACTTTAATGATTTAAAACTGTCCAAGAAGGAGAGTGTTGATAAAGTCCTATTTTAGAAAAGGAAGTGCAGGATTTAAAAATTTCTAGGGTTCCCGATTTTACCGCCAAGGATAAAAAATTAATAGATGATTTTACGGCACGTGAAAAGACTCTTAGGGATAAGTTTGTTTTAATTGAGGGAGAGAGAGATACTCTTTTAGTAATTGTTGAAAATTTAAAAAAGGCGTCCCTTAATTTGGAAGAGTCTAATTCTTTGCTTGAATCAAATATTTTGAAGTTGAAAAATGATTTAAACGATTAAAGTAGGTTTGATAGTGATGGTAATGGCTCATTTTGTTCTCATGCTTCTAGTACGAAAGCCAAAACCATTATTCGTTTTAGATGGCCAACCAATCCCATGGACGTTAGAAAAGATCACACTTTAGGTAACATTCCTCCCATTTACTCATGTTCATATTGTGGTAGGAAAGGTCACCTTAGGAGATTTTATTTTGATCTTGGAAGATGTGATAGGAAGTTTATGTCTAGTGTTTCGTTGGTTCCCAAAACCCCCACGCGTCATGTTACATCTGTTTGGGTTAGGAAATCACTTTTGGAGGCACTAGATTTTAGACATGTTGATTCTCGTTTGCTTGCACATGATTCTTCTCTCGCCATATCGTATACATGATTGTGTTCACATGTTTGTCATACGCAAGTTTTTGTTTCATGATATTTATGTTTGCTAGCGTTGTGACATGTATTTTTTTTGTATAAATTTTTGTTTTTGAAATTTTTTGAAATGTACAAAAAGATTTTATGTTGATAAAATTATTTGAAAATCCATAAAGAGTTTTGTATTTTGTTTACACCGTTTATGGATAGACACTTAGGATGACCAAGTCACAACATCATTCCATATTTTTCATGTGACTATTTGATAGTGTTTTGAGACAATATATCATGTCATCTTTGTGCTTTATAATGTTTGGAGTCATTAAAATGTAATTAATTGTTACTTCCTACGTGTTTGACTCATGATTTCCTTTATTGCACATATGTACGGATTTGTTTGATTATTGTGCTTGTCTTATCACATGTTGGTTGGGTGTTTTCACTTCAATCCTATCCTTAAAACGAACCAAGCGTGATAAAACTTGATAAGAAAGGTGTGCATATAAGAGCCGTATGTGAGTTTGTGTGCTTTGTTTTGAAAATAGTGAAGGACGTCGAAAAGTAATTATCTATCCTTTGTGATTAAGCCACCGTTATATTGGACCTAAAAAGTTGAGGAATTTTATTATCCGGGGTCCAAAGAAGTTTGAAAGAGCCTGAAAAAGTTTAAAGGCAATAAAAAGAAATTCATTCCAATTATGGTCCAGTTAGGTTTTTACACCAATTCTCCAAAGTTTGAGGATTTAGTTTAACACCTCTAAAAGAAAATACGTATGAGGGTGTTTGGTTGGAGATTTTATAACGGATTTGCACGTCCTTGAAAATCTTGAAAAAGCGCTAAATTTTTTTGGGTGTTATTGGTGTGAAAATCACTTTGGCTTTGATTTGTTGATTTGTATAAAGTTGATGTCATCTAAATTCAAAAAAAAAATTAAACCTAAGGATCTTTTGAGGCTCATTCGTTAGGAGTACACCTATGCATCGTGCACATATGATTGATTGAGTTTATTTACCCATCGAATGTGTTCACACCCATACATTCCATTTTCATGACTTGGTTATTTGAGTTTATATCCATGGTGTGATTTTTAGTAGCTTATTTTTTGTATAATTTTTGAAAAATTAGTATTGTTTTCCCATATTATTTGTCGTGTATTTTGGGTAAAAAATATTTTTTTTAAAAAAAGAAAAGAAAAATTTTGAAAGATTTTTTTTTGACATTTTCCATATTTATGCTTCTCATATCTGTTTATTTGGGGACATCATAAAAAGGGGGAGAATGAATTATGGGGGATAAATATACATCAATATGTTGCGTGTCACGGGTATTTTCTTTATCTCATATGTGTAGGTACAAAGTTGATATCTATTGGATTGCACACCCTGATGAGAAAAGCTTTGGGACTTTCTAAAGTGTTGAAGATTTGAAGATGTCGAAGTTTGATTGAAAACATGTCATTTAGTATTCTCAGTTTGAGGGTCTAATCGGGATATTATCTTATATGTCATTTATTTTAGGGTGATTGCAAATTCGGATTTTTTATGTATGTACCGGCATAAACATAGGGGTAGATTTGTAAGGACATATTTTTATAAATGTCCAGGGTAGAATCGAGGATTTTTCTGTCTTCCCTAGATCATAGCTTGTATGTATGATGCCGCTACATTCGGCACGTCATCACGATCATCCACGACGGCCTTTATCCGAATCTATACATCCATCATCTTCACACGTGCATGATGCTACATGCGACGTGCTGCTCAACCGCTTCCCACTACTCCACGACACATTATTGATAAATTGATTTATTGGAGTTATTTATATTTGCATAAATATTTGGAAATTTTTTAGAAAATATTATTTGAAGTCTAAATTATTTTTTTATCAAAAAACAAAAAAAAATTCTATGTGTATAAGCGGACTTTTTTGGACAATGTTCTCGTTCAAACGAGCTGACCTGTCGTTCGAACGAGATAGCATGTCGCGCTATGTCGTTCGAATGTCACGTGTCTGTCGTTCGCGCGAGATGCCTATCTCGTTCGAACGACGCTGCCTCGATTTTTGAATCACTTTCTACTTAATTGATTCAAAAAAAATTCCAACTTTTTTCTGCACTAAACCGCCCTATGACGGCTCACCTTTTTAGACTTCATAATTTTGAGGCTTTATGCCTTCTTTATAAGAACAATTCATTCCCAAGTATCAGTGCAGATTTTATAAACCTTAAAGAATTTATTCTACTCATTTAGGAGTATTTTGTGGAGAACTCGGTCTCTTCTTCATTACTGCCCATCTGAAATTCTTGTGGGAGATTCTAGCCAACGACATCAGAACCGACACCTACGGGTATTTTCGTATGTCACATTTATCTACATGCTCAGGCAAGACTCGTCGACCCACACAATCAACATTAACATAGCCAATCCTCATGCAAGATAAATAGAAACAAGGTGCATTTTCATAAACAATAGACTGCGAAAAACCAGGCTTAGAACCACAACCTATCCAAACTCTAGTTGGAAAAGTTTTCTCCAAATCAGCTTCAACAAGGATCCTGGCTTGACTGGGACTACAAAATAAGGAAGTAGCTTCATCCATCTTAAGAGGGTTTCCAATAAGATTAGCAATGGATAAAATAGCACCTTTTTCAAAGAAATGAACCGGAAGGAAAGGCAGCGTGACCCACAACGTCATTATAGGGCAGTCCTGGTGCCTGGTAAACGATGGAGTCCATATAGAAGCAACCATAGAGTATTTAAAGATATACCATTTCCCTCGTAACCAAATACCCAAGTAGTCCTCTTCATAATTGAGTCTGATAAGTATGTGTTGATCATCTAATAATCCAATGGAAAAAGAACCTTTAATGGAGAAGTTATGAAAATCTTTACGAATAGCTTCGAGAGATGGCATGAAAAATGTGAATTTCTCCACAAAAGAATGCCGGAAGGAGCCCGCAAAATGAAGAATATCCTCGTCCTCAAAATGGAGAGTAGGTTTTCCCTTGTAAGAGAAGTGAGGTTTAAGATAAGAGGTTGGTTGGTACAAAGCATTCAATAAGGAGGAGAATGATTTCTTTGCATCCCTATCTAAGTCAGGCGGTTTGGAGTGTTCAGGCAGAAAGTCAGGAGGTTTGAGGGGAAGGGAATGGCTCCCAATAGTGAATTTATGAGAAGACTAGATCTAAACATGGTTGACAAAGTTAGGGAGGCAGTCACACTCAATGTAGCATCATACTAACAATGCACAATAAAATTCTATAACAAAAGAGTTTAGCCGAGCACACTCAAATAAGGAGATTACATCTTGAAGAAGGTTACACAAAAGTCCAATAAATTGGAAGCAAATTGGCATGGTTCCGACTGTGTGGATAAAGTTGTACGACCAGTCACATACTGTATCGAAACTTTAAAAGGGGACCCATTAAAAAATTCTTTGAATTATGAGCACCTCAAAAAGTACTATCATTGAAAAGTCTCATGGTGTGAAACTACCAAATTTGTACGAACAAGTAGTCAGTATATGAAGATGTTTGGTTACCTTTTTCAGTTTTATTCTTATTAACGTTTATAAAAATGTTAATCTCAGGTCAGCCTTTGCCAACCCAATTGAAAAATACATGTTCTTCACTGCACAAAACATTTAGAAGAGGGTATGTCAACATGATCTGATCACCATTGTCCATAGTTTACACATCTTTGAATGCACCAAATATTACAGATTAAGTTGGACTTTGCCAACCTAATTGATCAAATACATGTCATTGACTGCAAAAAAAATTGGAAGAAGGTGTATGGACAAGTTTCGATCACATGATGTCCATATTTTGGATAAATTCACGTGTTTCACTACACCAAACATTACAAATCACGTCGGCCATAACCAACCCAATAGGTTTATGAAAATAATCCTTAAAGGAACTAGTGAGCCAATGCTAAGAAATACTAGAAACACTCGAAGGTAAAATCCAAAGTTGACAAACTACAAACATGAAAAACCACATGAAAAGGGAACACAATACATAAATGACAAGATAAATATAAACCATTTATATTACATCATAAAAAAGTTCAATTATTCCATGATCTTTTGTTCAGTTTAGGTTTTTATAAATAAAAACTCCACAAAAATCACAAAAGGAAGTAGACTAAGTAGAAGAAGCATTCTTTGAAGCCGACTTTGATTTTCCAGCATCACTAGGTTGTCCTTCAACAACCTTAAGGACTTGGCGTTCATCGTCAAAATATGACTCTGCCTCATGTCAATAAGAAGCTTCCTCCTCTTTAGCCATGATCTTTGCTTCTTTTTATCTGCTTCCCAGACCATTTCAACCTCAACAATGTCTGGGTAGTGTTTAGCTACATTCTTTTTCATCTCTCACACCCTTTGAGAGAGGCTATGGTGGTATCAATGATGTAATTATAAGATTCCTTAAAAGCCTCCATGACTTGTTCCTCATCCATGGAAGCAACCACCAAAGCCTCAAAGATTTTGACCTTTATATCCTCCATCTTGTCATTGGCAACCATGAGATCCCCTTTAAGCTTGTTGTATTCTTTAACCTTATGCACAATATTCTCAACATTTTCTTATGGATTATTGTGCGTTTTTCTCAATTCATCTTCAAGTGATTTAATTTTATTCCCAAGATCCTCTTTGGCAACCCTCAGATCATCATAAGTATTCTCAGTAATTTTGGCTTTTTCCCTCCAGATGTTAGTAACCATGTTACTCTACATAGTGAAAATTAAAATGAATTAGCTAAAGTCAAAGAGATCAGATAGTTAAAGTATAATAAAAAGACAATCTTATTTTATTTATTGTGAAGACCTTGCGGGAAGAAAAATTCCACAGGTTGTCAACGTCCAAGCTTTACACAAATTTAAAATCAAGATTGTAACCCATATATCCCAAGGTTGCAAGAGTATTGGCAGCATTACGTAGTGTGGAGTTGAGATCTTCTAATTGCTCGTCCTTAGTTACTGGAGGTTCAATATCAAAAGGATCAACAAGATCATATAGGGATGTTAAATCCTCCTGCTAGGATAGTGATCGAGAATTTTTCTTAGGAAACTTTCAATCTTTGAAGGTGGGATCCTACAAAGCCCTTTTTATGTCGCCTTGTTTCTACTTAATGATTTTTACCTAGGGCTTTTTAGCAAGTTTTTTCTTGTTCGATTCTTCAATGTCCAGCCTCACCAGTTCAGCATTAAAAAGACTAGGAGGGTTAATATTATGATGTTTGGCACGAGATTCTCCCTTCGACCTTTTAATAGCTTCATTTTTAGCCAGTTCCTGGAGCTACTTAGCTTTAATATCCTTTATCCTAAAGATGAAAATATTTGCTAGTGCCATGGTAAATGAACTAGAATTTAGAGTAGAAGCTTCAGTAAGATATGGGTATCATTAAGTTAATAAACATGTAAGGTATGAAGTAAAGAAGCATGCAAGAAAAAGAAATATAAGGATGACCTAATACTTGTCAGAATATTTAACCTCTGTTGACCTCCTAATCAGCTTCCTCACAGTCATCTCCTCCTCAACCATCTCCTTTTTCTCAAAACTTTCTTCATCAGTACCAGTATATTTGGTGTCTTATAGGTGTCAAGGTTAATGATATTGATGCTCAAACTATTCTTCATCCTTCCAAATATCTTGGGAGTGTATATATCCTAAAAAACATGGGGTTTGAGGTGCAAACTATCCTAATGAGCTTCACCAGTCTCTTGTCTAGTGAAGGAAATTTCTTGGAATTTAGATCGGAGGGACTCCAGTTCCTATGAATACTAATCCCACTCTCTAAGTCATTCGAAAAAAACTCCCATGTACCAAAAATGTAGACATAATTGGTTTTCCAATTGTGGTTGCTAGTTTGGGAAACTTACACCACCTTGGAATTTAATTTTCTAGGAGGGAAGTAGTACTAGATAAGTGTTTTATAGTTATCTTTCAAACCATATACAAACTTGAATATATCCCCATTTATGTCAAATCCTCCGTACTTCTTCCAATAGATCATGACTCCAATAATTGACCTATAAACATTAGGGGGAGCTGAGTAAGAGTCAATCCATACCCATTGAAGATGGATCTTATTAAAGGATGGGGGGAAACTTGAACTCCAACATGAAGGAAACAAACCTCATCAGCATTCCTCCTATCACAAGCCCGCTCCTCTAGGCTAGGAATCCTAATAGTCACGTCCTCAAGGATAGAGTACAAGACCCTCAGTTTGGCAAAGAATTCAGCCCTAACATAACTTTTTTACCACCCATCATTCGAGATGGTTGGGTCATAAGAGGTGCTGGGAGCCTCTCCTAAGTCCATCTCCTAGTATGTCAAAGGGACTTCTACTAGTTTGGTGGAAAGGGATTAGTCAGCCAACAAGGCTTTCTCCTTAGAATTTAGCTAGACAGAAGACGTGGTGATGCTGGTATTTGCATATTTTCCACCAACTCGAATGTTTTCACTATTTAGACTCTCCGAGGTATGAAATTAAAAGGTATTGTACTCAACACTTAGGGGCTGATCTAGTAGAAGAAGCTATTTTAAGGATGAAATTAGGGGTTTCTGGGACATCTTTGGGGTGGATAACTTGCAAAGGAGAGGAAACCACTCAAAAAGGTCCCCTGGGTAAAGTTTGTGCAAATCATAAATGTGTTACCAAATTTTCGATGAGTCACTCATACAGGGCACCCAATACAACTCTACAAAACCCCTAAAAAATTGGAAAAACCCAAAAAGTCGAGAAAATCCTTAATGAAATAACATTATAACCAAAAAATCAGAGGAATAGTAAAAGATTAGAGGGATTGCGTGAAAATATCTGAAAACCTTGGATGAATGCTGATTTCGATCGAAGAAAACCCTAAAATTCTAGAGGAAGGAGATCAATTTCTCTCTCTCTCTCTCTCTCTCTCTCTCTCTCTCTCCTCTCTCTCTCTCTCTCTCTCTCTCTCTCTCTCTCTCTCTCTCTCTTAGAAGCTGGAACAATTGATATATTTTCCTTATTTTTATAAGTTACACAAATTCACCTTAAAAAAAATCGCCACCAGATCACTGATAGGTGGCCAATATTAAGTCAGCCAAAAATTTGAACGATAAATATACAAGTCAATCGGTTTGGATGACTAAATAGAATAGCTTACCTTTGTGGGCGAATAGATGTTAACCCATGATTGTTTATACTAAAACTTCACTCACTTATTTAGAGTCGTCAAAAAAGTCTTTGGGATTTTTTATACAATATTTAAAAAACATCTCCTGATTTGACGACCTCGGCACCGACCGAAGTATGCCAGTAAAGGACCTCGACCTAGCTCGGATCTCTACCATGTTTGTTACCTGGGTAGTTCCCAGCAAGACAGGGTGATAGCAAGACACTTTGATGGCTGACCAACAACATGAGCCTGACATGTTACATGGCCAATATGTGCTAAACTTTCCCTTAATGGGCAAAACCTTAAACAAATCTGTGAATGCTTTATTAACAAAGATGGCTCCATATAGACCATAATGGTCAACATACATTTCTTTATAAAGGAATCACTATAAAAGGACGAATCCCCCCAGAAGGATTAGAGCAAGCAATCATTCAGTCTATATATTAAGTTGTAAAAATATCCCCGACATTCTTATTATTTAAGACATATAGATACTATACCATTTTGTACAATCCAATACTAAAGCAACAACACCACTAGTTAACGTAGGCTCATTCGTAAGGGTTAAACCATGTATTTCTTTGTGTTAATATTCTTATCCTCACCCCATCTTTGTTTATTTATATACACTACTTATTTATCGTTTATTATCTTTAATTGGGTTTTATCTAGCTAAGACAACCTTAAATCAATTTTTTGATGATGACAAGGAAAGTAAATGAAAAAGAAAGGTAAGACGCACTTTAAAATGATTTGTCACTGTAGGAAATATTTTTGCCGACCGCGACCTTTGCTGTATCAACGACTAAAGGATGTTGTGGGGAGAACCCTTCACTGGTCACATGTTTGGCTTGAGAATGTCAACTTTCTCAAATAAGTTTTCGATTTAAAAGAAGAACTCACAAGATACAAAGTGATCAATCGCAAATGATCCACTTCCTAAAATGACTTAAACTAATAAAATTTGATATATTTTAATTATAAATTGTCAAGTCAATGTTTAAGTAGAAAATCACCATCCAGGTAAAGCTAATGTTGTTGCTAATGCTTTGAGTAGAAAATCTCTAGGCATAGTATCGTGTATTTATTGTATTCGAGTTGGCCTGCTGAGAGAGTTAGCTTTAATGGGGGTGGAATTAACTTTGAATGAGTCTTATGGAATAATGGCACATTTAAATGTTAGACCCACGTTGATAGACTGGATAAAACAAGCACAAGCAGGAGATACAGAATTGGAGAAAGTTAGAGATAATATGAAAAAGGGTAAAGCAAATGAATTTTCTATTCGGGATGATGACATTGTTATGTACGGAAACCGTTTGTGTGTACCTAATGTGCCTGATTTAAGAAGAACAATTTTAGAGGAAACCCACTGTTCTTTATATGCTATCCATCCAGGGAGCATGAAACTGTATAGAGATTTGAAACAATGTTATTGGTGGCCGGGAATGAAACATGACATTGCAGATTTTGTTGCTAGATGTCTAGTTTGCCAACAGGTGAAGGTGGAGCATCATAAGCCAAGTGGTTTACTACAGCCCTTACCTATTCCTGAGTGGAAATGGGAGCATGTTACTACAGATTTTGTTATAGGTTTACTAAAATCATCACGAGGGTTTGATTCTATTTGGGTTGTCGTTGATAGGTTGACTAAGTCTGCACATTTTCTTCTTGTTAAAACTACTTACTCCATGGATAGATATGCTAAATTATATGTGGATAAGATTATCAGATTTCATGGTGCACCTGTTTCTATTATTTCTGATCGAGATCCTAAGTTTACTTCTCACTTTTGGCCTAGTTTACAACAAGCTTTGGGGACTAAATTGAAATTTAGTACAGCTTTTCATCCTCAAACTTCAGAAAGAACGATCCAAACACTTGAAGACATGTTACGAATCTGTGTGTTGGAGTTCAAGGGGAGTTGGGATGAACACTTGCCACTAATAGAGTTTGCTTATAATAATATCTATCATTCGAGTATTAATATGGCTCCTTATGAAGCTTTGTATGGGAGAAAATGCAGAACTCCAGTGTGTTGGACTGAAGTAGGAGAACGAAAACTTCTTGGGCCAGAAATTGTACAACAGACTACTGAAAAGATCAATGTTATCCATAATCACTTAAAGGTGGCGCAAAGTAGACAAAAAAGTTATGTAGACAACCGAAGGAAAGAATTGAAATTTGAGGAAGGTGATCGAGTATTCCTACGTGTTTCTCCTTGGAGAGGGGTTATGAGATTCGGGAAGAAGGGAAAGTTAAGTCCCAGGTACATTGGCCCTTATGAGATAGTGAAACGGGTTGCAGCTGTAGCTTATAAATTGGCGTTACCACCAGAATTGTCCCGGATACACGATGTTTTTCATATATCCATGTTACGTAAGTATGTGCCCGATCCTTCACATGTGTTTATCTCACAACCGATAGAGCTTCAAGATGACTTAACCTATGTGGAGGAACCAATTGCTATTGTAGATCGAAAGGAGCAAGTGTTACGTAGGAAAACCATTTCACTAGTTAAAGTGATGTGGATAAATCGGAATGTGGAGTATGGCACTTGGGAATGGGAGGATAACATGAAGAAGCAATATCCTCATCTATTTGGTAAGTTTCTTATGCGTTAAATTTCGAGGACGAAATTTTTATAAGAGGGGTAGAATTGTAAGGCCCTAAAACATGATTAGGAAGGTTAATTACATGATTAATTATAACTTAGGAGTTATAAGTTATAGATTGGTTATGTGTGTTAAACATGTTAATTATCATGTTTAGGGGATGCATGCTCATGTGATATATGTGTTGTTTACATTAGGTGTTAATTGAGCTTATGATCGGGGATACCATGTTTAGAACATATGATTAGTTTTGAGATTAATGCATCATAAATTATGTTTTTAATGCATGATTATGTTTATAAAAGTAAATAAGGGTGTTGATACTAAATTGGCAATGTTTGGTTGCCAAATGTGAAAGTTTTGAGATTTTCGGTAAATTGCTACTTTCCTGTTCGAAGCCCAAATTAGGCGTATTAGTTTATGATTTTGGGAAAACATAAATTATGAAAGTTTTAGATATACGAATTAATATTATAACACAACAAACGGTGGGTTAAACGGATGCTCGTACAAGAAGTTATAGCGAAAGTACGAAATAAGGGCAAATATGTCCATTCCTTAAGTGACAATTGTCTTATTAGCACACCATGTGCTATTTTTTGATTGGTTAGAGGGTGGGTGATGGTTTGGCCGACTTAAAATTCATAAAACATCCCCTTTGTTCATCAAATTCATCCATGAACAAGAGTTTTACCTAAAGAGAGAGAAAGAGAAGAAAGTTAAGGAAGAAATCTTAGAAAAATTTTCTATAAATCAAGGAATCCTCGTAAGGTAATTACATCTTTATCAAAGTTGGTCACATGGATGAGTTCTATACTTATCATGTTTTTATTTTTGATTTGGATATATATTTTAATGATACCCATATTGCTAAATTGTGTTGGAACAAGGATGGGTTAAGAACATAAGTTAGAACTGGAGATAGGATCGTAACTGCATACTTTAAAGTCCTAAATTTACATCAGCTTTTCGTAAAGCATTTTGATTTAGAAAATTCATGATTATGATGTATATTTCTGATAAAACATGTTTATTATATGTTTCCATGAATTATACTCAAGGTCAAGGTTATGTATGCTTAAAAATGTTAAGTTATGCCTTAATGTTGTATTTTGACCTAGTTATGCTAAAAATGGTATAAATCATGAAATACTTATTGGAATTGAGTGATTCAAGTTGTAGAGTAATATATACTCATATATGTATAACATATCCTAAAATTATATAAAAATACCAAGGAATGAACCCTTGGTGATAGTTTGAAGTCTTGGTTTAAAATCTGCCCTAAAGGAGTAAGAATGCATACCAGGTGTTTGACGTTTTGCTCGACATAGAAAATGAGCCCTAAAAATTATGAAACATTAAATTTGTATTATTCAATGTGTTTACTGATATTGGGTGGAATATCATGGAAAGTTATGTTGTACAAAAATTATGAGAATTCCATGAAGTTGAAGTTGTGTTGTTGTTTTTCTTGAGAAATGATTTGGAAAAGGCTGTAATAAAATGGGCATAACTTTGTCTAGCAAATTCGTAATTAAATCGTGTTAGAACCCTAATTAATTGGGTGTTATAGAAATGTGAAGTGTCATATTTAATTCCTCCTTAGTTATTTTTGATTGACCAAATGATGTGATGTATTACTGGGTTTGATGTTAATCGGTGTATTCAAATACTAACGACATTGACTTGTTAGGTGGGGAAGCAGCTAATACTACCATACCAAGGAAGTAGTTGGTATTAATCTTAGCACTAAATACAAGGTGAGTGACCTTCCTTATGAAATATAAATGCTTATAATTTCATATGGAAATGTGTAGTTAAACACATGTGTTAAAATGTTTATGAGAGTGATGTTGTATTTATGAAACATATGCATATGATTAAAAATGTTAAGAGATGTTATATAATGATATGGACTAGTGAGTCCTTTATCTAATGTTAAGTTCTGTGGTGGGTCCTACAGGATGTGGTGGTCCTGTTAATCCAACTTAAAGGTTTGTGTACTCGGGCCTAATAAAGGGATGTGGTGGTCCCTAATAACTGTGGTGGGTTAATTGGACTGTGGAGGGTCCAGGCTTGCGAGAGTTTCACAATTCCTATTGGGTTATAGCATTAGAACATAATAAAAATGGTTATTCAAATTGGTTATATGTGTGGTATGTGGTCATTCACGAAGCCCTTATAGCTTACACTCTTGTAATGTTTTGTTTCAGGTATGCTTATAATTTGGAGTTCACTACCAAGTTAGGACCTTAAAACGGGGGAGTGACGGATATTTAGTATGTTTTGAATATCAGGATGTCTTTTGTGTAATTATTAAACTAAGGATCTTGGTTATGTAAAGTTATGTAGTACTTATTAGTTATAAGTAAAGGAAGTTATGTTTTCATCTACACATACCTTTGGAAAATAAAAATTCTTATGCTATTTTTCCTTAGAGATTTAAATTAAAGCATTGTTTAAGCCAGTTTAACTCTAATGAAAAGGATGAGTTTAACAAAATTTAAGTCAGGGTGCGACAACATACATCATAGTGATTAAACCTTATAAAAATGAGGTCTAACTCTGATACTAGTTGAGAGTGGGCGTGGTCAAAATCGAGATGGACAAAAGGTACCCAATTAAAATATCTTGTCAATTTATGACAAGGTTTTCTATTCAAGCTCAACATTGGGAAATAAAATAAAGCCTGAGGTCTATGTGATAATTTTTTTACCAATTAGATTCCACCAAATTTTATGTTCAATATTTAGCTGACTTATTCGAAATGCGAAAAGATGAATAATATAGCACAACACAAAGGCGTATGAGGAAAAACCCACAATGAGAAAAAACCTTGGGCCGACAGAACAATAACTGTACTATGGTTTAGTTTAACTACTATAATAAATAGACTTATAACCCTCACGATGCTATAACTGACTATACACTATTTTCCACCATATTCTCCATAGAGAGCGCCAACAATTGGAGTACAGTACACAACTGTGGTCGGTTTTAGTTCGTAGATAATTTCGTAAAGTCCTCTTTCCAAACAAAGTCCTCATTTAAAGTTTCAGGAAAACTTCCTTCTATTTGGGTTTGAAGTAGAAACCATGTGTTCGTAAATGGAACAACGGTGAAAAGCCTCGCATCAGTGTATTACCACGTTCTAGGTGTCTGATGACCTAAGGTAAAAGTGTTTTTGAAAATAACGTCCCAACTCACAAAATATATCTTTGAGATACATGAAATCTAATAATAACACAAGAAAAAGTTAGAAAGATATTTTTTCAAGGTTTTGATTTTTTTTACAGCAAACAAGTTAACTTCAAAATATTTTTAAAATATCTTACTAATAAATAAGACTTAAAATATGGTGGAATAAAAGATTCAAAAATAAATTAATGATTCAAAAATAAATTATCATTAAAATATGTTTCACTCATTGAAATATGATTATTATGGCAAGAAAAATTTTGCAAAAATATTTTGTCCACAAAGAAATCACCCTCAAAGAAATCACCAAAATCACACTTACACTCTCTCGTAAAATGAAGACCAAAATACTTACTTATACACACAAGATTGCAAGAGAATATTGGGGAAAAAAGTAGGTAAGGAGTAGATTGACATGAGGTGACATGGTGTTAAAGTACAAAATATATGGATAGATCTTTAGTTTGCACAAGTATCGCGAAAGATATGCAAAATCTGGTTCATAAAGTGACTTTTTTGCTAGACTGACACATATAGTCGAAGTACAACTGTAGTGATATTTTATGTTTCTGTGGATATCCTACAACAAAGATAAAACTCAACACGAAGATGAAAATATCTAAAAAAGGCACGGCCAATGAAACATTATCTCTACAGCGAGAAAAACCTCGCTGCAGCGAAGGTCTCCTGCGATATAACTCAACAACCTTTATGAAATATAATTTTTAAGATTTTTAAATATAGTTTTATTGCATTTTATAGTCAAGTACAAAGGTCCATATCAATATAAAGACACATAAAAAAATGTATTTTCTTATAAAGAGAACATATGTGACTAAAATGTGTATGAGTCAACGTGTCCATTTACCTTCCTAATAGTGGTATAAAAAGGATAGGAATGAAGGTAAGGATGACAATTGTATGATTTTAATGATGATTTGTCGAACCAAACTCAAGAACAAGACTCAAAGTATATTTACTCAATGAAATAATATAATCGCATATGATTAAAATGCATACTCTTATAATCAAATCCCTACTTTCATCACTCCTACTGATGTCACCATTTTCAATGTATTTAGAATTTCCAGTTTCAATAAATCTTGTAATATGATTAAGAACGAATAACCTATATCTCTTTTAGTTTTCTACGTAAATAATAAAATTAAAAGTCAATGTTATAGGATCCAATTTGTTTTCTTGTGGATTTGTGGATCACTATGATTTCTAAAAGGGTTTCCATAGCTCAAAAGGGGTATTTGGATCTAATTTACTAGGAACCTGATTTAAGATATGCACATAAGTCATAAGAGCATGAATCCATAGGAATATAGGAAAATTAGTTATACCTAACAGACTCCTAACCATTTCCATAAGGGTACGGTTATGCCCTTTCAGTTACGCCATTCTACTAGGGTGATCTCGACATTGTGTATCATGTGAAAATACCTAACTATTCAAGGAGTTTAGCAAAATAATTAGGGCATTGCCTCGACTCATCGTATATTCCATTATATACGCCACATCTATCGGATAAAATAATTCTTACCATTTTGACCAATTGTCTTTCAACCTCACTAATATATGTTTCAACAACATTAACAGACTTATATTTATCAGGCAATAAGTACAATTTGCAATGACGTGAAAAGTCATCAATAAAAGTAATGAAATATTTTTCTCTATCTATAGATGGAGCATCAAAAGGTTCACAAATCATAATAGGCCCAATCCGTGTTAGGGATAATTTCCTCTTTAATAAGACTTTCAATTTCTTTCTTGAATATGTTCCCTAACTTCTTAGGACACAATTCAGAATATTTCTCATTTAATAAAACACGTTTTGTTCCAACATTAGGATGTAAGGATAAATGGGATTCATAAAAATTCTTTTCAAGATTAATTTGATATAGACCATTAAACAAAAATGTAATACTCCGTATATTCATTACATTAAATTATAAATTATTATAATTACTTGTGATGACATGTGTTGTGACTATTTAAAATTTTCATGCATGCATTATATGTATTGTGAAATTTTAAATTGAAATCGAACTGAATTTACTATAAGTCACTAATTAACTATTTGAAGTGACAGTGTATTATGGACAACCATGGAATAATCAGGTTATTTGTATCGAGGGTTTTTTTATTTGGATTATACCCTCAATGTTGGGTTCCATCGATTGTGATGTAGTATTTTATAATATCATATCACGATAAATTAATAAATAATTTAATTTATATACGTATTGATTAAAAAAATTTGTGGTTGTATCTTATCATTTGAGTGGATGTTTAAGACATGTGGAATATCCATTTAGGATTTAAAATAATGGGATTTAAGCCCTATGGGTTAGTACTTTGATTGGGTAAAGTTTCGGGCCTATTGGATTAATATTTAGGCTCATTGGGTTTAGGTTTACATAGGCCCTGCACCTAATTTTGGGTTAAATAGTTTAAGAGGTCATCAGGGTTAACCTAATTCACCTTAGAGGATAGAGTGAGAAACCCTAAATCTAGATAGAGGCGACACTTAGGAGGAGAAGAGAACTAGGGGAAAATTAGTTTGGATACATCCCTAAATCATAAGGCACATATACTTATATTAAAGATTTAATTTAGAGTTTGAGTGATAATGATACTTACCCATTTGATTGTATTAAATTCATGTATAAATTCTAATATGGATTAATTTAGTAATCTAATTAATCTAGGAGTTTCAATTTAATCCTTTATTTATAAAATGAGACAATTAGTGTTAAATCCATTGAAATTAAATTAATTTATGGGATACTTTTGTTAGATATATAGTTATAATCATATAACATTACAAATACCTCTGTTTATTTACAAATCTAACTAAATTTGACCTTAATTTGATAAATTAGACAACCGAGGTTCATACTTTTAAAATTGGGGAATTAAATTCAAATCGATGTTAATTTGATGGAAAACTACTAGTTATAGGTTGGGTATAGATAACTTATACTTGAAAGAGAATGGGTTTGGGACTATGTATATGCTTAAAATTTGAGGGTAGGATTTTTAATGGCGGATTGGAGACCCGGGGGATAAAACTATGGAAAACTCATTCAAACGTGAATTGATGGTTCGTTGAAAGGAGATATTTATAACGTTACGAGGGTAGGTTTTTAGTTTTAATGACTGCCTTATGTCGTTGAAATGACTGGGCACTTTTCGTTCGAACGATAAAGGGAACTCGTTTGAACGAGTTTTGTTTTGTTTGGAAAATAATTTTTTAAGCAAAAGAGATAAATTAATTTAAGAATTCAGACTTATGGCTTATTAATCTATGATCGATTATACTTATTTTTATGCCTTCTTATTTAGGAGTAGACCATGTATTGGTAAATGTAACGATTATACCCAATTTTTAGTATATGTTAGGATTGTACTTATATTATTATTAGCCCAAATTTCTTCTACATGTTAGGATTGTACCCAATTTCTAGTATATGTGTGGATTGTACTCATATGTAAATTGGTCCAAATTTATAGTACATGTCAACATCGTACCAAATTTCTAGTACCTGTCATGATTGTGCTTATATAAATAGTAGTCCCATTTTCTAGTACATGTTAGGATTGTACTTATATGTATATTAGTTCATGTTATGGTACATGTCAGGATTGTACCAATTTTCTAGTACATGTCGAGATTGTACTTACATAGATATTAGTTCAAATTCTTGTACGCATCAGGATCGTACTAGTATTTAATATATTTTACTTGAGATGGAAATTAAATATATACTGGGATTTTAAGGGATTGGAATTAGACACAATTGATATTTAGGTTGTTTGGGTTGGAAATAACTCAAAACTAACTGAAATGTGGGAGGAGGATGTGTAGTTTTTTATTGTATCCAAAATTTTGTTAAATCTTTATTCTCCATATACTTCTTGTTTACATTGTTTTTTATTATACTTTTTAGGATTTAGGATGTTACTTTCGCCTCATCACTGATTCATCTACCTGCTCACTTCTTCAATTGTTACTCTTTTATGATGTAGGTGTCGAGCCTGTGAGCTCAGTCTTCTACTTATATATACTTTCAATCGTCTTGGATGTATAATGGTTACTATTTCGTGATTTGATTTTTAGTGATACATTAGTATGTGAGTGTTGGATTTTATTACTGTTACGAATCCGGTATCAGAGGTTTTATTAGTTTACTCTTATGCATGTATTAATTTATTGTTCTTATGTGGTTAGTTTTATTTTCATCCTGCTGAAAATGAAATTCAATTGTTTAGACTCCAATAATTATTTATTATAGACCTGATCAATCTATTTTAGATCTGATAGGGTGACACCATTGGTATAATAACATTCTAGGTTCTAGTATCCTAGGGATCTTGAGTGTGACATCATTGTTCTCCATATCATTCTTTAATACTTTAGATCTTGTAATTTAGATTACCCTAATCAATTTTTGAATCTGCACTTATAACCTTTTATTTAATATCTTTCAGACAGTGAACACATGACGATAAATAGCACAACGAGTACTGAACCTAAGTGCCAATATCGATGGTCCAACTATAGTATAAATTGACTTTGTCACCATTATTGTTCAGATCGTGGAAGCGATAATATTAGCATTCCATCAGGAGAAACCACCATTGCCAACACCTATGGAGGCACAGTTATGTGTACTTGCCCCTCCTTCCATGTTATCCGGGGAGCGTGCTAGGAATGCCTTTGCAAAAGGTTACTCGCCAGAGTTTGCAGGGTCTACTGACCTAGTTGTCACATTTTAATGGATTCGTGAGATTGAGAGGCACTTGCATCTCATGAAGTGCACTGAGGTACAAAGGCAGATGCTTACTAGTTTTTTACCTATGGGGGATGCCCTATACTGGTGGGAGTCTATTACTACTGAGTAGGACATAGTGCAACCGATGATAGTAGATCTTTGGGAAAAATTTAAGGGAAATTGCGTCCCTCCCTCACAACAGATAAATTTGGGGGACCAGTTTGATAGTCTCATCCGGGAGCACCGTATAATTACAGATTACAAGTGGGATTTTACTTATCTTAGTCACTTTGTGAAAGGTGTGATGAATTCATAGGCGAGGAATATAGATAGGTTCATTAGCGTATTGAGTTGGGGCATGAAGTGGGTAATGATGGTAAATTTGGTTTTTAATACATACACCTAAGTTATAGATGTTACACTCCGTAACTGTCATAACATAGGTATTTTTAGAAAGAGATGAATAAATATAAAGCGGGAAATGACCAGGAGTCAAAGACTACGTATTCTAATGATTCATTTCTAGGATAGGGAAGCTCATTGCATCAAAGAGGGCATATCAAGGGAGAGAAACCCCCAATCCGATTTAGAGGACATGGCCAGCAGGGCCAAGGTTAGGTACACTGAAAACGAGAATATGAGGGCCAGTGGGGCCATATAGTATAGGTTCTATAAGATCAAGTATCGAAAAAGCAGGATAGGACCTTGTAAAAGGATTAATAGGGTCGCTAGCATGGGCGATCGCTTCATGGAGCTTCTTATACTTGTGGGGATCCGAGTTACACCTCTGGGCAGTGTCTTAATGGTTTTCAGGCGGAACATTATCCTTTTCAGCAGGAACAGACTCAATGACATGAACAATCTCTTCCAGCCCCATAATAGTGTCGAGTATTTCCACTAGAACCATAGTACGAGGCATTGCCTCCACCTAGGGATAAGACACAGGATTACCCACAATTACATCATGGATGCGTATGTAACGTCTATTAAGTAGACAAACCATCACAACCTTAGGATAATGAGGGTATATTTTATGTTTATGACATTTATGAACGAGTTATTTTTTATATGGGGCATCCTGTTACTTTTGTAGTTGTATGTTTACTTTGACGTCCGGTATGTTAAAGATTCCTATCAATATGTATATGCACGTAGATACCCTAGTGAGTAGGGGTGCCGCCTTATGCCAGGTTTTTCGAGATGTGGCAGTCGAGATCGATTGATTATGCTTTTTAAATGACTTGTTACCTTTTGATATGTCTACATATGACATTATATTAGGGATGGATTGATTATCAATACACCATGAAAAGATCGATTATAGTAGGAAGGCGATCATAAATGTTATTCCCGTGTAGAAGATTTTTCATATTGCTATGCCTAGACTTTAGGTTTTTTTATACACACTTATATTATACAAATAAGAGTACAACAAAGGAGGTTACCATGTCTTTATATTCTATCCCAGTTGTTCAGGAGTTTACAGACATATTTGATAAATTACCAAAGTTACCACCCAATATAGAGATAAACTTTTTCTTTGATTTGGTACTGGGCAACAGGCCCATTGCTAGGTCTCCATATCGAATGGATCAATTAGAGATACATGAATTATGGGAGAAGATTCACTATGTACCAAGCCAAGGGTTTATACGTGTCTGTGACAATCTCTAGTTTTTAGTGAAGAAAGAGGGTTTGCCTCGATTATGTGTGGATTATTGAGAGATGAACAAAGTCATGACATGAAATAAATATCCATTTCCACATATCGATGACTTGTTCGATCAGTTTAAAGGTGAAACATTATTTTGCAAGATTTATTTATGTTTCGAATATCATAAATTACATATTTGGGAGGAGGACATTCCGAAAATGGCATTCTTGACATGTTATGGATTATATGAATTTCGGGTGATGCCATTTGGACTGACAAATGTGCTAGAAGTGTTTGTGGACCTAATAAACCCAGTGTTTCGTCATTATCCATAGCAATAAATCATCGTATTCACTGACGAATTTCTAATCTATTCACCTTCAGAGGAGGAACATGCATAATACTTGAGGTTGGTTTTATAGAATCTTAATGCAAAGAAGTTATATGCCGAATTCTTTGAGTGTGGATTTTGGCTCTGCAAGGTATAGTTTTTGGTGCACTTACTATCCGATCTTGGGATTTCAGTGGATCCTCATAAGATATCTACAGTTTTAGTTTGGGGATAACCTTCTACACGTATCGAGGTTCAATGTTTCATGGGTTTGGAAGGGTACTATAAGAGGTTCATTTATGGGTTCTCGAATATTGCCGAGACACTGACTCACCTCACCCAAAAGGGAAATCCATTTGTATGGAGTGATAACTGTCAAAGAGCATTTGAGGAGCTCAAGGAGAGACTTATGTCCGTACTTTTCCTTAATTTACTATGGGATGGCATGGAGTATATGGTTTATACAGATGCATCACTCCAAGGACTATGATATGTATTGATGAAGGAGGAGAACCTATCGCCTATACTTCTCGTAATCTTAAGTCTCATGAGGAAACTATACTATTCATAATTAAGATTTAGTAGTGGTAGTTTTTTCCCACCATATTTGAATAGATTACCTATTGGGTGAGAAGTTCACATTGTTCTCTAATCACAAGAGTCTCAAGAACTTGTTCACTCAGTGTGATATGGTTACAAGATAATGGCGATGGTGCGAATATGGGAAAGATTTCCACTTTTTCATTTAGTACCATCCGAGGAAAGCGAATGCAGTTATAGATGCATTGTGTCACCGATTGACTATCATGTTAGCAACATTATGGGCAAAATATGAGGATCATTTATCTGATATTTGGGTGACACATTGGAGATCCACGACGGCGATGGATTTAGCAGATGCCTTCTTGGCAGTTGTGACTGTACACCTGCCATTGTGTCATAGGTGATTCGGGCATCGAGTGTGGATTTTTTCTGTCAAGAGAAGGTGAGAGATATTTTGGAGGGTGGAATTCCATCTTACTCGATTATCACAAATGGAGGTCTGAGATTCTAAGGATGACTAGTAGCGCATGAGGATCTAAAGATGCAAAGGGTAGTCTTGGTAGAGGTGCACGATTCATGGTACATAATGCTCCCCCGAAGGGATAAGATGTACCAAGACAGGAGGATATCATACTGGTGGACCAGTATATGAAGAGATGTGGTAGAATTTGAGTCCATGTGTTCCCGTTAACTAGTAAAGGTGGAACACCAATAACCAGTCGAAAAATTACAACCATTAGACAACCCCGAGTGGAAGTTGGAAATAATATCTATGGAATTTATTAGGGGGGTTTCTAAGGTCTCAGAGGGCTCATGATTCTATTTGGATCATCGTTGATTGACTGACAAAGGTGTCTTGATTATTTCCAATGCAGCGAGATTTCACCGTAGAGCAGTAAGCCAAATTTTTCATGGTCGATATTGTACGACTTCATAAGGTACCACTAGACATTGTGTTCAATAGGTAACAAGACTTGCATATCCTCATTCCATAGGGGTTTTTAGGATGTGAAAAGGTTACAAATAAATATGAGTATGGAAATTAACCCTCAGACGGACAACTAGACCGAGTTGATGAACCAAGTTTTGGAAGACATGCTTCGGGCTTATGTGTTGGATTTCGAGGGAAGATGGGATTCGAAATTACCCTTGGTGGAGTTTGCCTACAATAATAGTAATCATCACATTATTGATATGGCAACATATGAAGAATTATATGGGCGACCATACTATTCACCGAGCTATTGGTTAGAGTCGGGGGAGCTCAGGATGTTTTGAAAGGAAATTATTCAGGACACTTCAGAGAAGGTGACACTTATCCGAGCATGGATAAAAATAGAGAAATATCGCTAGAAGAGTTCATGGATAGGAGAAAGGGTAAAATGGATTTTTGAGTTGGGCTCAAGTTCTACAAAGAGTCTCCATGATGATGGGTGTGGTTCAATTTGGGTCTAAGGGAAAGTTAGCTCCCCGATATATAGGTCCCTTTATAATACTGGATAAGGTGGGACCATTGGAGTATCGATTGGACTTAGCTAATCATATTCAGAGGGTGAACGATGTCTTTAATATGTCCATGATGTTATACCATAAATATGGGACACATAGTGGGACTCTTAGGAGGTGACATATGTCCTCATTAAGGATAAAAAGAGAGGTTGACTTGATATAAAATGGCCATGAGTAATTAGATCGGCTTAGGTATAAATGTGTTCAGCCAAAAAGTGTCACAAACCATCTCATTTTTAATAACAGTGTTAATTAGCAGTGTTACTAAAACCCATCAACGCCATCCGTGTTATAGCTACATCACGTGAGGGAATGGCAACTGCCACGTTGATCATACTTGCACAGGTGAGGAAGTTACGCAATATCCCACCTTTTTTCGTGCTGTAACAAACTCATTATTTTCTATCCCCTGGAATGTAAAAGGTGTAATTTCCTGATCTATAAAGGATCTCCACCTATACCACTATATTCTCTCTCTAATAACTACCTACATATAGAACTCAATCCCACAAAATAAGGGATCGAAAACTATTCTACTTGACGGCTATAGGCAATCTTTAGGGAGAGATCTCACAGAGCTTGTATACACAACTGTCACGGCTATAGCCTAGTTAAATACAAAGAATCAACACTGCACTTGTGGACAGAGGCACGGTATTGGGATGAACCAAGTAAACCCTGGGTTTCCTTCTTTGTCTCTCGTCTCATTCTATTCCTCCCAAAATTAGCCACTCTGTAGTTATAATTTTGTTATTTGTTATTATTTATTATTGGAATTCCCTTACTAAGACCATAAACCCTTATACTAAGTTTAGATGATAATACATGCTAAGGAAGTAAATGAGGGACGAGTTTGTATATCAGCATATCGACCTTGCTGGGATTGAGTTGTTGCCCGATGCGAGTTACGAGAAACAACCACAACATATCCTTGATCGAAGAGAGCAGACACTATGATCGAAGGCCATACCATTAGTTATATTCCAGAGGGGACACTACAAGTAGCTTGAATCAACATGGGAGTGAGAGAACGGCATGCGGGTGAGATATTCTTAATTTTTCAAGTAAAGTGTAAATTCAAATTTTGAGGAAGAAATTCTTTGTTTAATGGGGAGGAATGCGATACCCAGTATTTTAATTGTATTTAATTAAATTATAAATTGTTATAATTACTTGCGATGACATGTGATGCCACTATTTATAATTATTATGCATGCATTGTATCTACTGTATAATTTCAAATTGAAATAAAACTGAATTCACGATATGTCACAAATTAAATATTTGAGATGACTATGTATTATGGATTACTATGGAATAGTCAGGAACTTGGTATCGAGGTTTAAATTTTTTGAATTATCCCCTTGATTTTGGGTTCCATAGACCGTGTAGTAGTTTTCTATAATACTATGTCGCGATAAATTAATAAATAAATAAATAATTAATTTCATACTCGTATCGGTTAATATTACTGGTGGTTGTATCTCATAATTTGAGTGGAGTTTAAGTTATATATAATATCCATTTGGGATTTAAAATAATGGGTTTAAATTTTTTGGCCAATTAGATTAATATTTGGGCTCACTAGGTTTAGGTTTATAAGTATCTTATACCTAATTTGTTGGTTAAATAGTTAAGGAGTCATCAGGGTTAACATAATTCATCTTAGAGGCTAAAGAGAGGAACCATAAATCTAGAGAGAAGAGGCACTCAAGAGGAGAAGATACTTTGGGGGGGGGGGGGGGGGGAAATAGCTAAAATTCATCCCTAAATCATAAAAAAAGAATAACTAGATTAAAGATTTAATTTAGAGTTTGAGTTATAATGATGATTTGCCATTTGATTCTATTAATTCCATGTATAGAATTCTAATTTGGATTAATTTAGTAATCTAATTAATTTAGGAATTTCACTTTAATCCTTTATTCATAAAATGAGATAATTACTATTGCATCCCTTGAAATTAGATTAGGTTATGGAAGAATTTTATTAGATATATAGTTATAATCATATAACATTACCAAGACCTCTCTTATATTCATGAATTTAACTAAATTTGAGCTTAATTTGATAAATTAGAAAAGTACGGTTGATACTTTCTAAAATTTGGGAATTAACTTCAAATAATTTGATGGAAAGCTACTAGTTATAGGTTGGGTATATTGTTAGATAACTTATACTTAAAAGGGAATGGGTTCGGGATGTTTAGACGCTTGATATTTGAGGGTTGGAATTATTAATGGAGGATTAGAGACTTGGGGAAGAAAATTGGGGAAAACTCGTTTGAACAAGATTAATATCTTGTTCGTATAAGAATTGATGATTGATTAGAAAGAGATTTTTATAACATTTGAATAAGGGTAGGTTTTACATTCGAAGGACTGCCTTATGTCTTTCGAAAAACTCGGAAGTTTTCGTTCAAACGAGAATAGGGAACTCGTTTGCACAAGTTTGGTTCAGTTTGTAAAATAGATTTTTAATTAAAAAGATAAATTAATTTAAGAATTCGGATATATGGCTTATTAATATGTGATAGATTATACTTATTACTATGCACCTTTATGTAAGAGTAGACCATATAAGGGTACATGTCGGGATCGTACCCAATTTCTAGTACATGTCAGCATTTTATGCATATGGATATTAGTCAAAATTTATGGTGTGTCTGAGGATTGTACCAAATTTCTAGTACATGCTAGGATTGTACATATATAAATATTAGTCTAAATTTCTGGTGCATGTCAGGATTTTAACAATTTTCTAGTTCATGTCAGGATTGTACTTACATAGATATTAGTTCCAATTCTAGTATTGTCGGGGAATATTAAAAACCCAATCACTTAACCAACCAACCCAGCAAATAAGACGGACTACCCGACCCAACTTTAAGATAATTATTTTTTTATCCATGCATTTAACATATGCCTAAATGCTTGGGAACATGCACAGATCAGTTACCAAAAATCTCGAGGAGATATTTAAGGAGACTTACGTGATATCTATCAAGTTTGTTGAGTTACCTATGGAATTCAGTCCCTTATTTCTCACTTTTATAAATTGTAAACCCTGACCCAGAGTAAAGGGATGTAAAAACTTGAGCATTGAGAGACATTATAATAAAACAGTAACCTCTCCTGGATGTAGGCAAGTTATCGAACCACGTATATCTATTGTTATGTGTATGTGATTTTTGCATTATGTTCCATGCAATTGTTTCGTGGAATTCTATTGTGATAATTATTTTACTCATAATTGGTGCCGTTAGTGGGAAGTGAATTGTATTCCTGCAAAAACCTTAACAAATAGAAAGCCTGTGATGTTTCACTATAGAAACAACATTCCTAAGGTTGGTGAGTGCAAGATGACCCCGTTCCACCAAGGATCAAGTCAGAGATTCACTAGCATACAAACCCCAGGTTTTGCCAAGAATGACAACCTTTCGATGAAAGCCATGGACCACCTAGATCTAAACATATCTTCAGGTTGTTCGACACTTATGAAGCCAGGCTTTGAGAATAATAGGAGGCTACCCACCTCTAGAGGAAACTTGAAAGAATGGAGAGAGATCTCCATAGGAACACAAGGAAACTTTTGTGAGAGGACTCTTAGTCCTTTAGTGAGTAATACTCTCAATCGAGGGAGAGCTCCAAGCATGACCAGGATAGAACTGAATGTGGAAAATCAGATCATGGTCAATTAGATTATGGTCACCCAGAGAGATGCTATAGGAGCAACGATACAAAGAATGTGTACACTAGTATTTTGGTCTATAGAGAGATGGACCAACATCTAGCTCATTGTGGAGTCAGATGCTCCTGGGAGCAAGCTAAGAGAGCTCTCAATACCAGATAAAATCCCCTTTTTAAGGGTGATCGAAGAGGAGGAGCCCCCAGTGAATTTTTTTGCTCCTAGGTTCAAAATTTATAATGGAAATATAGATCCATAGACCATGTTGGGTAATATAAACAAGAAATGACCTTATGGAGCCATAATGACAAACATATGTGATTGATTTGGCCTTCTAGCATATATGAAGTAGCACCCAAGTTATACGATATGTTGCCTTACACGTTGATTAGGAACTTTTAAGCCTTAGCAGAGGCTTTTATCACCCACTTCGTAACCAGCAACTCCCATCCCAAACGAATTGATGTACTTCTCACGATGAAGAAAAATCCATAAGAGAGCCTTCGTGATTATGCCAAAAGGTATTGGCAAGTCTTCAATGAGGTCAAGAATTGTTCCAAGTTGCTTGTCGTTGAATCCTTGAAAAATTATTTGTCGACCACCTCTTTGCTGCACCAATCCATGACTATGAAGGAAGCCAACACTATTGAGAATCTTATAGCTCGTATTCAGAAATACTCCAAGGTCAAAGACGTGGTTCACTCTAATGTAGGGAACAACAGTCGAGGAAAGTCAGTAAAAGGAGTAGAAAAGAGTGATGCTCTAAAGAAGGGGAACAAGAATGGCTGCAAGAATGGGAACAAAGTTGATCCTTCCAAGGTGTGTTCTAGGTTGTTAACATAGTCTTTAAGGAACCTATTTAAAAGATCTTGAGCAAGACAAAAGACCAACCATTTATCAAGTACCCCAAGAAGATGTGTGGTGACCTAACAAAAAGAAACAACGCGCAATCCAC
The DNA here is from genome assembly GCA_949130495.1 of Sambucus nigra. Taxonomy (NCBI): domain Eukaryota; kingdom Viridiplantae; phylum Streptophyta; class Magnoliopsida; order Dipsacales; family Adoxaceae; genus Sambucus; species Sambucus nigra. The sequence goes on from OX422208.1 coordinate 530,758,584, forward strand.
AAGGTGGGCATCCAAAGGGTTAAACATTACAAGGATATCAAGTAACACTTAGAGGAGCTGGCCCAGGCTGGGCACCTCAATGAGTACATAAAGATGAAAGAAGATAAGGTCGTAGCCAATGGCAACCAGAATCGAGACAATGTCCTTAATGATGACACAAGACATGAGTTTACAGTAATCCATGGGGCATAAAACCTTAAGAAAATTCAAGGGAATTCCATTCGGATGGAGTTGAATAAGGTTAATGTCGTCTTGGAGGATTTTTCAGATTCATCCTGCCAAAACCCTGATAAGTTCCGGTGACCAAAGGACGTCAACTATACCAAGAATATATTTTTCACGAGGAAGATTTGGTCGGAGTAAGAACCCCACATTAGGATGCACTAGTGATTACCCTCAGAATTTCCAATTGGGATGTTGACAAGTTGCTCATGGACCGAGGGAGTTCATCAGAAGTGATGTACTTAGAGTTATTCCACAAGATGAAGCTGAATCTCGTCTACCTCAAGGAGTCCACAGTTCTATTGGTTAGCTTCACAAGGGATATCACAATGCCACTGGGAAATATAGTCTTGCCAGTTAGAGCACGCAGTAGTTTAAAGCTAATTGAGTTCTTTGTGGTGGACATAAAGTCCCCATATCATGCCATCTTGGGCAGAGGCTAGTTTCATGCCATGAGGGTCATACCATCCAGTTACCACCAAAAGATGAAGTTTATTACTGACCGGAGAGTGGTTGAAATTTATGGCTACTAAGAAACTGCTAAAAGGTGCTTCATCACGACCATTCGCCCCAAGAAGGAAAAGAAGAAAAAAGTAAAAGACACTCAAGTTGAAGCCTAAGAGGGGGCTAAACCCTCTAAATAGAAGTTATAGTACGACCGACCAGGGGTGGAGGAGACCATGGTACACCCCACTGATAGGTTCATTGAAAGCCCATAAGAGGTTGGAGCTGATAACTTCTCAAAGATAAAGTTCTTGATTGTAGACACACTTACCGATCAAGAGAAGAAATAAATGATTAACTTTCTGAAAGGAAGTATAGATGTTTCTCTTGGTAACAATATAATTTTCAAGGGATTGATTCCAATGTAGCCTGCTTAGTCAAAAGTCTTGCCAAACAGCTCCCAAGAAGGCTAAGGCACTGGATAATGAAGTAGGGAAGCTACTAGATGCAGAATCCATTAGGGAAGTTCAGTTACCCAAATGGCTATCCAACCCAGTAGTGGTGCACAAGAGAAATGGCAATTGGAAGGTCTGTATATATTTCGCAGATCTCAATAGTGCATGCCCTAAGGACATCGTTCTGCTTCCTAAAATTAATCAGTTATTGATGCTACGCCAACACATGATAGAATGATCTTTCTAGACACCTACTCAGGCTACCATCAGATTCCATTATTATCCACCAACCAAGAGAAAATGTCCTTCATAAACCCCATTTGGTTATACTACTACTAGGTTATGTCATTTGTCTTAAAGAGTGTAGGGGAAACTTATCGGAGGCTGGTTACCATGATATTCAATAGATAGATATGAGACACGATGGAGGTCTTCCTAAGCGATATTCTAGTCAAAAGAAATAGCAAGGGTGATAACCTCACGGACTTGGCCAGAACCTTTGAGATCCTCACAAAATATCGGATGAAGCTTAATGCAAGTAAGTGTTCATTCGGTGTCTAATAAAGAAAGTTCTTGGACTATCTAATCAATAAAAGAGTAATTGAGGCCAATACTGATCAGATCGATGTTATCCCCAGGTTCCATCCTCCTCAGACATTGCGAAATGTTCAAAAGCTCACCGGTATGATCACAACGCTTAATCGATTCATCTCCAAGTCTTCGAAACACCGTTGATAATTCTTCCAGCTCCTGTAAAAGGACAAATGACTCATACGGAATAATGACTTTTCAAAATCTTTGATGGAGATCAAATCCTACCTTAGCAAAACACTTCTTCTAGTGATTCTAAGGGATGGATACCCATTATATCTTTACCTTGAAGTATCAGAAGACGCTGTAAGTTGTGCTCTAGTGTGTGAGAAAGAAGGAGGGAAATACCCTGTTTATTATGCTAGCAAGATACTTCTGTATGTAGAACAGTGCCACCTGCCCCTGGAGAAGCTCTCCTATGCACTAGCAGTCGCATCAAGGAAGCTAAAACATTACTTTTAATCCCACTCAATAATAGTAGTCATTTCTTACCCCCTCAAAGTTGTTATTCAAAAAGTTGACCTCTCCATACGACTCTCCAAGTGGTCGATCGAGCTTGGCATATTCGATATCCACTTTCAACCAAGAATAGTGATTAAGGCATAAGTTCTAACAAACTTCATCGTTGAATTCACAAGGGACCAGCCAGTTGACCTATATGGAATAGAGAAGTCAATAAATGAGGAAGCACAATCTAAGGACTGGACCCTATAAGTTGATGGAGCCTCCAATTACAAGGGGGTAAGATCATCCTTATCAGTCCATAAGATGCTTTAATCGAGCAAGGAATAAGATCGGTTGAGGCCTCCAATAACGAAGCTAAATAAGAAACATTGATCGCTAGTTTGCGTAAGGCCTAACTGTTAGGGCAAAGCACCTTGATGTGTTCGGTGACTCCAAACTGGTCTCTAAGCAAGTAAGTGTGGACTTCAATGCAAAAGATGATAGAATGGTAGCCTACCTTACTATGGTAAGTGGAATTCTGGCAGGATTTAATTACATTCAAAAGATCTCCTGGGGGAAGAACAGTTACGCCAATACCTTAATAACCCCAAACTTAATAATTGACATTGACATAAGGAAAACCATTCTGATAGAGTTCCTCGCACAGACACACATTGATTAGATAGTCATAGCTGAGCAAGTCCTCCTCACAGAGAAGGCACTTAGTTGGATGGATCATGTCACCACTTATAAACAAAACAACGTACTTCCCGATGATAAGAGGTCGCCCCACCAGGTAAAGGTTAGGGTTGTCTGTTTTTACCTCACCCAAGGGGAAAAACTCTAAAAGAAGTCATTTGCTGACCATTATCTCCAGTGAATTCATCCACATGACACCGAGAAAGTACATAGCGAATTTCATGAGGGCATTTGTGGAAGTCATGCAGGAGGGAGATCATTAGCCTTCTGAGCAATTAAGGAGGGCTACTAGTGACCTCATATGCAAAAGGACACGGGCATTTATGTTCGCAAGTGTTAAAAATTATCATAACCACTCTTTTATGGTCCACCAACCTTCTAGTGACCTAAAATCCCATATAAGCCCATGGTCATTCGCACAATCGGGGATAGATATCGTGGGACCACTATTTACTGCATATGGAAATCGTAAGTATCTGCTGGTTAGAACAAATTACATTATCAAATGGGTAAAGGTAGAACCACTGACGAATTTTCGCGATTCAATTATGACCACGTTCATTTGGAGAAACATTCTAACACGCTTTGGGGTACTAAGGACTATTATCACCGACAACGACACATAATTTGAAAGTAACTTCTTTCAGGGTTTCTGTGATGAGCATGGTATCAAGCACCACTTAAGTTCTATTGTGTATCCCCAAAGTAATGGTCAGGTAGAGGATTCTAACAAAACCATGCTCGATGGACTGAAAAAGAAGTTGGAAAGAGATAAGGGTGTCTGGGTGGAGGAGTTTCATCATATTTTGTGAGCTTATCGTACCTCTCCTAGGAGACTAATTGGGGAAACACCCTTCGCGCTCACTGATGGGTTTGAAGGTATCATCCCACTAGAAGTAGGTCTACCTACTATGAGAACTACCTTAGTTAAACAAGGAATTAATTATGATGTTATACGCACTGAACTTGACTTAGTAGACGATCAACGAGAGTTGTCCATGATTAAGTTGGTTTCCTACCAAAAGTAGCTGACCAAGTAGTATTGTAAGGACACAAATTTCTAATTGAGTCCTTTGTAGTTTTGCCTCAATTCCGGACAAAAACATTTGAGTCATAGGATAGAGTTCAAGTTTATCCATTCAAGCCTATGACGTGTTTGTTGAAGACGTAGCGGCCAAGATATTAAAGATTCATCAAATGCCGTGTGTTCTATGCCTCGTTTCTACATCATCAACATGGTTCCATTGCTCCTAAGGTATGAATGCATTTTAATATATATATATATAGGAGCTTGGAACATTATTTATTGAGTGTATTTTAGAAATTTATTTTGGGTGTTAGTATTTTTTTGTTAAACTTTTTTGAATTCGTAGTTCTAAATATTTTGTTCTCGGACACCTTTCAGTAGAAAAATCATATCAAATAAAAAAAAAATCAGAATGACATGAAACTGGTGGCCACGCGTTCGTATCGAAATTATCTAGAACCATGGCCTAAGATCTCATTAGATAGGTCGTTCGAACGAGTTTTCAAATGAGAATTTTTTTTCCTTTCTGTCTCTTCGTTAGAAGTCTCGTTCGAACGACATTTCTAACGAAAAAATAGCGGGAACAATTTTAAGCCAGTTTTTTCCACTTTTCCACTACTTTACCCCACTTCCTTTTTGACATACTTCTTAAGTGTGGGAACTAACTTTTTGAAGACAACTTTTTCACATTCTAAGAGTCTTTTGAGAGCAAAACTTTTAAGAAAAAGTTCCATGTTTTGTGTTTGATTTTTATGGATTAAACTCATCAAAAATTACATACACACCCATTTATTTAGTTTATTCCAAGTACCTATTGATATATCATTGCTTGGAGACTTTTGGCACCTGCTTTTCTCTACCCCAACAAGAAGAGAGTTTGGGTTCTTCTCTACCCCAAAAAAGGAGAAAAGTTTATTACGGTGTTCTCACTCGAAGAAAGGCTTCGCGTGTGGGTTGACGGTGACCATAGCCCCATCGATGGAGTTCGAGATTGTGGAGGAGTCCACGGTTATACACTAGGCGGAGGTTGAAGACCGAAGGAGCGCGTCAAGGCTTGGACGGACTCAAGTCAGTTTGTGTAAGTCCTCTTGTGTCGAGTCTTTGTAAAAACTACCATACTTAGTGAATTCGTGGCTAGGGCCGTCCGAGGTTTTTCCCATTTGGGTTTTCCTCGTACATTCGGCGTAGTGCGATTGATATTTATTTTATCTTGCTATATCACCTAGATGCATGCTTAGGACTAAAAGATATAATTAGTTCAAAATTGTTTATGTAAAAAATTAGATTGCTTCTAATTATTTAATCACAGATAAATATAAATGAGACAAATAATTTTAAAGTGGTTTAGCCTTATAAGAATGGCCTACGTCCACTGTTTCTATTATTGCCAAGTGTTTTGGAGTTCTCGATATGTAATTCTATCAAGAAAATCCGGTCCCTTTGAATGAGGGTGATACAATGTATTTATAGCCCTTAGGCTGTCCATGTGAAAGGGTAAACAATTAATGCCTTTTAAGAGTATACGTCTTTATGATAAGCATTCAATGAATAGTTGAACTGTTGATTATCTGGCAATCAATGTTGTGGCCGAGATGCAGCTCAGACCGCCCTAGTTGCTCGTCGTTCAGGAGTTCCTCGGAGCGTTGGAGTTCCTCGGAGTACACTTGCTGCTCGGAGTGAGTATGACTTGGTCGGGGAAATAAACCTCCTCGTTGCTATTGTGCCACGTAGATCGACACGTGTCTTCTTATTATTCGTCTATATCAGCATACTAATTTTGGTATCAACAGAAGCCCCCAATGTTTCATATTTCGAACTTTGAGATATATGGAACATTCTTTCTCGGTATATATGGCAATATTAAATGACCTTCCTGGTTTTTAGGAGCATTTTCTCCATATTCAAATGTCCTTCCAAATTCGCAGAATCCTCCTTTTTGAATTTTTATAAGCGCTTCGATCTTCGCGCACTTTTTATCCTTTTAGCCGCCGGTAACGTAATAGTTTCTTTTTTGTAATCATTTTTTTCGCCATTTCCCAATGCAAAGTATTTAAGCTTCATAGGCAATTCCATCGTCTTCTACCTTTTCCAATTTCTGCTTTTGAGTTTTCCATAGTCTTTCTCTCTCTTGTGCGTTCATCCTTTTCTTCGTTCGTTGTCAACATATTTCCCTTTTTCTTGTAAGATCTTCTTCCTTCTTCTTCATTTCTTTTATTCGCCATGGTTTATGTTATTGAATCTCTTGAGAAATTCTGTTCTGATTTTTCTATTCCATCTTGGGTAACTCTGGAGGATCTTTCTGAGCCTTTAAATTATTTTCGTTTGGCTGAGGGACATTGGTTCCCCAGCCTCTTTATTGCTGAATGTGGATTTTCTTTTCCACCAAACCCTTTGTGCTTAGAGTTCAGTCATTATTTCGATGTTGTTCCTGCAAAAATAGCCCCCAACACATGGAGAATAGTTAATGGGGTGTATAGGTTAAATCAAACTCACGGAACCCGTATAGGAATTCCTAAGATTATGTATTGTTATAGATGGGCTGTTCTAGAGAATGTTTTTTATTTAAAAACCAGATTTTTGAATAGGGCTTTAGTATTCAACCTCCCTGATGCTAATAGGGATTATTTTGAACATGGGGTAGTTATCAAAAATTGGCAACATGCCCCTTTAATTGGAGATGAAGTATATCAAGGTCCAAGATGCCCTCCATATGGCAATGGGATAGGTTATTTTCATTTTATTTTATTTCTGAAATTATGATTTCATTATGTTTGAATAAATGTGTGATTGACATTTCACTATGTATTTGTTTGCAGTTGACAGCAAAAGAAAGATTCCAAAAGAATCAGAAGTTAATATTAAGAATTTATCTGGAGTTTGCATCAGAAAGTTGCAGATGAGCACATCAGGTCTGCTTCATATTTGTTGCAGTATAGGAGTTATTCAACCTCTTTCACTGCTCGCCCTGTAATCAGCACTGGTGAACCAGCGCCATCTCCTGAGGATTCTTCACCAGACTCTCATACTCCTTTGAGTCAGAAAATGGGCAAAAGAAGAGTTCCTGATATCTTTGAGGAGACTACCTCTACTGGAGATGGAAAAAGAAACAAAACTGACGTCCAAAAGGGGACAAAGAAGACATATGTTGCACCTCAAAAAGCTGTCGAGAAGCCCCCAGTGGCTCCTAACAAGAAGGGTGCACCTGTGGAAGTGGTCACCATCTCCCCAACCAAAAGCTCTTCTTTGGTTGAAACTGTTGAAATGCCACCGAGGAGACTGAAGAAATCCTCCTCGGTTAATTTGGCTGAAACCATTCCCCAGCTCCAAGTTAGTGGAGCTGGTGTTCCAACTATTATTCCTCCGAGCTCAGCTATGAGCTCGGTGAAGACTTGGACCATTCCTGAAGTCCAAGGAATTGAGGAGAATATGTCTAGGGATGTGCTTACATCCCTGGATACTCGTCACATTGCTTCAGTAAGTTTCTCATATTCTGAATTTTCTTTCTTTCCATCAATACATGTATCTCTGTGCTGACTTATCATCATCTCCTTTTTTCAGCTGGTGAGTTGCTTTAACACCATTGTGAAGAAGGATGAAGCGATCAAGGCTTCTAGCTCCTCATCCGGAGTGGAGGATGCTTTATTGGGATTGACCAAATCTTTGAAGGATTCCCGTCAAAAGTATGACGAGGATAAGGCTAATTGGGAGAAGAAGTTGGCTGCAGTTGAGGCAGAGAAGGTGCAGCTCGTTGAAGTTTCCAAGGGTTTGGAAAATAAAGTGAAGGATTTGGAGAAAGAGAACAAGAAGTATGTCTATAAGCTCACGAACTTTGGGGATCTTGAAAGTAAGTTTAAATTGGCTGAGGAAGAGATAACCCTTCTGCGAGAAGTAAATCGCCAGAAGGAGGAGGTGGAGGTTAAATTGAAAGCCATCGAGGATCTTTTATCTGAGAAGCTCTCCTCGGAGAAAATAAAAATAAAGATGGTAGTAAAGAAGTCTTTCAACACTGGCTGGGACAAAGGATGGAATGAGGGGGTAGCAGCCATGATGTCCCAAGTGCAATATGGGAGTCTTAAATACTTCCGAGATGGTTGGGTTGCTGCATTGCAAGAATTGAAGGTTGACGAGGACTCTGACTTGTTTCAACAGCATCTTCCTGGTGCCCCTCCTAAAATTGAAGATGAGGAAGAAGATGAAGCTACATCCGAGGAGTCTTCAATGTCAGTGGGTGATCAAGTCCTTTCCTCACAACCTATTCAGATAGTCACCGAGGAGCTTTCGTCTTTGCCTGCTCCACCTGAACAAGTTCCAGCTCCTGCAATCCAAATTATTGTTCCCACCGAGCAACCAAGCTCCTCGTCCCAGCCTCCCGAGAAAGTCTTGGGAGACAAGGAAAAGGTGTGAAGTTTGTTCGGTATTTGTTTTATTTTCTTTTGTCACTTGTACTCTGTACTCTGAACACTGTACTCCTTTCTATGATGTAATAAACAATCACCTTTTTTGTCCCTCTATGTTGTTGATGTTCTGTCTGCTTTTTTATTAAATCTTGCCTTCTCTTCTTTACTAGTTTATGGCTACAATGGAATTGCTGTCTGCCTATGACACAACTCTGCTTCGACAATGTAATAAATATTTTAAGGCTGGCCACACTGACTTGGACAATTTCTAGATTGTAGAGATTCTTGGTCGAGATGCTTCAGACCAAGCAGTGGAGGCATATCAATACTTGAAATATCTTCTTGATCGTGCTATAGCCAACAATGTGGCTTATTACGAAATGATTGAAGACTTGCAAGGTACTCTCGATGAACTTCAGCAACAGTATAAAGAGTCTTAAACTCTTTTGCACGAAGGGTATGAGAAGAAAATCAAACAACTTAGTGCTAAAAAAGGCTACGACAAGATGCTTGTTGGCTATGAAGTGAGGGAGAGAACATTGAAAGAAGATGTCGAAGGGCACAGGCAAATCGCCGAGCTATTGGAACAAGAAAACAACAATCTGCAAAAAAAACTAGCTCAGCTGAGGTCTGCTGCTTCATCTTCCACTGCCTTGGTACCGGTCACCGATGAAGGATTCTCATTTTTAGAAGTGGAAAATGCCAAGTTGCGAGAAGAGTTAGAGGCTTTGAGAAGAGATGGGCCTTCTACTTCTATTCGGGGACGAGGAAGAGGTTCTCGTGGACGAGGAAGAGTTTCTCAGAATGTTGTCGAGGAACAAAGTACTCAACCTGCTCGGGGATGACCAAGAGTTCTTCGTCCTACTATTGAAGAAGCTCGTACTCAATCAGCGTTGGAAAACCAAGCATTCCAATTGATGGCAAAAAATCAAGCCTTGTCTGAACTGTCCAAGAAAGTCCAAACTTTGGAGGATCAACTTGCTGTGACGAAGTCTGCTTTGGATCATAAGGATATTTTTTCCAGAAACCTTCATGAGCAATTAGAGAGACTAATTTTCCAATTCCATAAACAACCTCGTGAATTCTGGATGGCAGGCTACAATGAGGCCCTTTTTCACTTGAATGATCGTATTGAAAATGCTAATAATGAAGGCTACAAACAGGGATGGTTGAACGGCCTGGGTGTATTGAAACTTGAGCAAGGTCATTATTTATGGGATTACCATGCTCCTGGGCTGCTCAATCTACCAATTCCGCCCTTCAATCTTGACATGAGTTGGATCCCTGCTCGGGCCATTCCTCATTATTTGATCTCCAAGTATCTTGGTGACTATGCCCTTCATTCACAGGCAGAATTATCTCATCCTGAGCATTTACTGGATACACCTTCAATAATGAACATCATAATTCTTCGAGATCTTAACTTCATTAATTCTCCCCTTTGCCTGGAAGATCCTCCTGCTGGCGAGGAGCCTATTTCAAAAGCAGAAGGGAAAAGACCAGTAGAATAGGAAATTCTGATGTAATAATTAGTACACAATTTAATATCAATGTAATAAATTTGTGTAATTCATTTTGAATTCAATGAAAGAGTTTCATTTTTATTCGCAAATTTGTATTGCTATTGTCTTGTATTTCTCAAACACTTTATATTTGTGCTTGCATAACAATATTGTGTGGTTCATCGACCAAAAAAGTTACAAGTATCAGTTATGTTGCTCAATCACCTAATAATAAAGTAGTGAGTATAAAAATGTTGAAAATTTTTCCAACCAACCAAGGTTGTTAAATTGTGCTTATCGACCAACTACAGTTAGTGGGTTTTTATCCCCGACCAACCATACTTGGTAAAATTTGGAATATTTTCTCCTCGTCGACCAGCTACAGTTAGTGGGTTTTGATCCCCGACCAACCATACTTGGTACAGTTTGGAATATTTTGTATTTTCTGGAATAATCTTACCTCCCGACCAACATAAGTTGGCATATCTTGTTTCCTAACCAACCGAGATTGCCATTTTTATGAGTATTTTGCTTCCTAGCCAAACACGTTGGCATTTTTAGAAATGTTGATGTTGCTCTCGCCCTTTTACCAACCGGAGTTGGTCTGAGTTCGAACTATCATGTCCACTTGCCCTTTTACCAAAATTGGTCTGAGCCAGTGTCAGCCTCCTAACCAAAGGAGTATGGTTTCCTAACCAACCGGAGCTGGTATTTTTAGGAATGTCGTGTTCTCTCCCTTTTACCAAACGGAATTGGTCTGAGTTCGAACTATCATGTCCACTCGCCCTTTTACCAACCGGAGTTTATCTGAGCTAGTGTACGCCTCCTAACCAAAGGAGTATGGTTTCCTAACCAACCGGAGCTGGCATTTTTAGGAATGTTGTTCTCGCCCTTTTACCAACCTAAGTTAGTCTGAGCTCGAACTGTCATGTCCACTCGCCCTTTTACCAACCGGAGTTGGTCTGAGCTAGTGTCATAGTTTGTAGTGTGTAACACTAGTATTCCCCCAAAAAATTTCAATAAAAGGAGAGAAGATGGAGAAATATCATCATTTTATTCATATTGATGGAACTGCTTTACATTTTACATCACTGATAATACTTGCGTAGGTGTTCAGCATTCCATGCATTCTTAAATTCCACTCCTTATAGAGTCGCTATTCGGTAAGTTCCTAGTCGAACAACTTTTGTAACTCGGTAAGGTCCATGCCAGTTTGCTTCCAACTTATTGTGCTTCTGAATGACCTTTTTTAGCACGTAATCTCCTTCTTTTAAGTCGCATTTCTTCACCCTCTTGTTGTAGAACAGAGTTATTTGTTGTTGGTAAGCAGCATTCCTAATGGCTGCCTCTTCTCTAACCTCCTCGAGCATGTCCAAATCTAATCTTCTCATTAAGTCGCTGACTGGGGAATTGAAGTTCAGCACTCTGTGTGTTGGAAGACCCAACTCGGCAGGTATTACGGCCTCACTTCCAAATGCCAGCATATATGGTGATTCTCCAATTGCTGCTCGGGGAGTTGTTCGGTAAGCCCATAATACTGACTGTAACTCATTAATACAATTAGCTTTAGCCTCACTTAGCCTCTTCTTAAAACCATTTAGTAATGTTATGTTCGTCACTTCAGTCTGTCCATTGCTTTGAGGATGGCCTGGTGCTGAATGAACCTTCAAAATGTTTGAGTGATGACAATAGGCGGCAAACTCCTCGTTGTCAAATTATGTTCCATGGTCTGTGATGAAGGCATGAGGGAGACCATATCGGCAGATGATGTTCTTCCAAACGAACTGGTACACCTTCTCGTATGTCATATCAATAAGTGGCTCAGCTTCTACCCACTTAGTAAAATAATCCACTGCGACGACGAGGTACTTGAATCTTCCTCGGGTTGTTGGAAGTGGTCCAACCAAATGAATTCCCCACATAGAAAATGTCCAAGAGGAAGTTATGGGTGTCAACAATGCTTGTGGAGTTCGTCGGATGGAGGAAAAACGTTGGCATTTATCACATCTCTTAGCATAGGCTATACAATCAGCCCTCATCGTTGGCCAGTAGTATCCCTGCATCATCACCCTTTGCAAAAGTGTTCGACCTGCTACATGGGCTCGACAGGACCCTTCATAGTTCTCTTCAATCAATTCTTTCACCTCAGAGGTATGTACACATCTTTGCAAACCTGCCATAATTCCTCGTCTATACAAAACACCATTAATTAGTACATACCGAGCATCTTTAAACTTCAATTTCTTGGCAGCGAGCTTATCCTCCGGTAATTCTCCCTCCTCAATATATGCCCTGATGGGATCCATCCAAGATAGTCCTAAATCAAGGGTAATACTATTCATCGTCAGGTCTTCATCTATGCTCCGACTTTCTAATACTTCAATTGGTATCATTTTTCACAGCTCGGTACGAGTAGCTGATGCTAGTCGGGCCAATGCGTCTGCTCGTGCATTCTCCATTCTTGGTATTCTGATCAACTGAATGGCATCAAATTCTGCCAACAACTCCATCACCTTTGCATGATACTTGATCATTAATTCTCCTTTAACTGCATATGTTCCCATTATCTGATTCACAATTAATTGAGAATCACTGAATACCATCACTTGTTGTGCTTCCATAATCTTTGCTAAATTAAGACCTGCTATCATGGCCTCATACTCAGCCTCATTATTGGAAGCTTTGAATTGGAATCGCAGGGCGTATTCCATGTCAATCTCGTCTGGGGTGTTCAAAACTATCCCTGCTCCACAACCTGTTGTGCAAGATGACCCATCTACATATAATCTCCATGTAGGTAACTCGTCTTCAAATTTCTTATCTGACAAAGTTCCTCGGTGAAATATTTGTTGTTTCCTTTCATCCTCCCCTGATATTCCTCGCTCCTCGTCGATCATCTCTTCTCGCCCTTTTACCAACCGGAGTTGGTCTGAGCTCGAATTTGATGATCCTTCAGTATCCATAAGCCCTTTTACCAACCGGAGTTGGTCTGAGCTTGTTTTTGTTGATCCTGTAACATCCACAGGTTGAGCATCGAGCAACTTTTGTTCCTCGGAGCTATCAGGATAAGTAAACTCTGCTATAAAATCTGCTACAGCGTGCCCTTTTAATGATGATCTGGGTTCATACACAATATCATATTCACCGAGCTCTATTGCCCAGTACATCAATCTCCCTGATTTTTTTGGCTAATGAAGGGCTTGTCTTAATGGCATGTCGGTATACACGACGATGGTATGGGCCTGGAAATATGGCCTCAGTCTTCTACTTGCCTCAATTAATGCCAATGCCAATTTTTCCAGCTTTGGGTACCTGATCTCCGCACCTCGAAAAGCCATACTTGTGTAATAAATTGGCTTCTGGACTCCATTCTCCATTCTGATCAATGCCGAGCTGACTGCATTCTCTGATACTGCCAGGTACAAGTACAACTTTTCTCCCATTACTGGTTTGGACAACAGTGGAGGTGCTCCCAAATATTTCTTCAAGTCTTGAAAGGCTTTTTCACATTCATCATTCCACTCGAAAGTTTTCCGAAGTATTTTGAATAATGGGAGGGATCTATCAGTTGCTCGGGATACAAATCTGTTGAGCACTGCAACTCGTCCTGTAAGACTCTGCACCTCTTTCTTCGTCGTTGGATATCGCAACCCTAAAAGAGCTTTGATCTTTTATGGATTCGCCTTAATGCCTCGTTGGTTGACTATGTACCCGAGGAACATTCCTTCTCGTACACCAAATGTGCACTTCGTCGGGTTGAGCTTCATTTGGTATTTATCCAGTTGATCAAAGGTTTGACCTAAGTCAACTAGATAATCATCAGCTTTCTTGCTCTTTGTCAGCATATCATCGACATAGACTTCCATATTGCAACTGATTTGTTCGGCAAAAACCTTGTTCATCAGCCGCTGGTATGTCGCTCCTGCATTTTTCAAACCAAAAGGCATAACATTATAACAATAAGTTCCCCTAGGGGTAATAAAAGAAGTACTTTCCCTGTCTTCAGGTTTCATTTTGATCTGATTGTAGCCAGAGTAAGCATTCATGAAGCTGAGCAGCTCGTGTCCCAAGGTAGAATCCACTAGTTGATCAATTCTGGGCAATGGAAAGTGATCCTTTGGGCATGCCTTGTTGAGATCGGTGAAATCAACACACATTCTCCATTTATTATTTTTCTTCTTTACCATCACCACATTTTCTAACCAGTCTGGATATTTCACATCTTCAATGAATTGGGCTTTCGGGAGCTTCTCGACCTTCTCTTGTATAGCTTGATTCTTCTCGGGACTAAATACTCTTCTTCTCTGCTTTACAGGCTTGATCTCCTTATTCACATTGAGCTCATGACATAAGAAGCTTGGATTTATTCCTGGCATATCTTCATGACTCCATGCAAAAGTTTTCTTTATGTTTCTTAAGAAAGTTATCAACTCCTATTTTATTGAAGCATCCAACGACGAACCTATCTGAGTTGTTCGTTCAGTGTGTTCATCGTCCAGAATAACATTTTCTGTAGATTCCACCACCTGTCCTTTTACAAGTTGGGATTCATCTCTAGGATCCATTATTTCAATTTCTGTACCTTCATCCACCTGGTAGGAATTAGTCTTTTTCCTTAACTCTTCAAGCTCCTCTTGCTCGGCAGATGAATAATAGCATTCCCGAGCTACTTTTTGATCACCTTTCACAACTCCTACTCCAAAATTTGTTGGGAATTTTAAGCACTGATGTACTGTAGATGGAACTGCTTCGAACTTCTTCAAACCAACTCTTCCCATGACGATGTTGTAAGCTGATTGCACATTCTTATCCATCACAAAGAAGCGTATTCTTTATGTTCGACAAGCAGGCCAAGTTCCAATGAATATATCCAACTTGATCGTCCCAAGTGGAAAAACCTTCTCGCCAGCAAAACCCAGGAGAGGTCTGTGATAAGGCTCCAATTGAGATAATTTTAAATTTAAACTGTCAAAGCATGTGTAGAACATGATGTCTGCCGAACTACCATTATCTACCAGAACCCTTGAAATCATTACTTCTTTCATCCTCATTTTGATCACCAAAGGGTCGCCGTGAGGGTAAAGAACACCTGCTAGGTCATTTTTTGAAAAACCAATGACTAGCTTCTCTTTGTTTATCTTCCTCGGGTGATCCTCCTCAGCCAAATTTATCCGTTGAATGTATGAGCAAGCTTGAGCCTCACCGAGGTAAGATTTTCTTTCTGCAGTAAGATCTCCTCCTCCTGCATCTCCACCTGTAATAACATTACAATCAAATGTTCCAAAACGTATTGAAAATACCTCGCGTTCTGGTTGCCTTGGCCTTTTGGGAAGATCGGGGTCGTCCTCTGTATCATCTTCATGATCTCTTTTCCTGTTTTCTTCTGCCCGACGAGGAGATCTAGATCTCTCTCTTGCTCGGTCTTCATTTCCTCTTTCATTTCTACGATCAACATACTTTAACAACTTTCCCCGTCTAATGAGCGTTTCAATCTCGTTCTGGAGGGCTATGCAATTTTTAGTCATATGACCATGATCCTTATGAAACTCGCAATATTTATCTCTATTTCTTTTGTCAGGGTCCGACTTCAGTTTCTTTGGCCACCTTATCTCCTCGTTATTCTTGATTTCTTCCAAGACATGATTAATACCCATTTTCAAAGGAGTATAATTATCGCATTTCTTCATGACTTCCCACGACGACTTATTATTTTTGGAATGCTTACCACCGCCATTGCCCTTATGCTCTTTCTTCTTAGATTTGTCGACTTCCACCTTAGTTTCTTTATCCATATTCTTCTTCGCAGCCATAGCCTCCTCGGCATTCATGATTTTGGCCGCTTTTTCCATCAGCTCTGACATAGTTGTAGGTGGATCTTTGGCCAAAGTGTAATACAATTTGTTAGGCAACAACCCACTCATCAAGGCAGTGATTGCTATCTTTTCTTCATAATCTATGACTTCCAGCTTCTCGTTATTGAAATGAGTTATGTAATCTCTAGTACTCTCACCATATTTTTGTCTAACACTTAACAAGTGTGCTACTCGTTTTACTGGCTTTGCTCCAAAATAGAAATTGCCGATGAACAACTCGACCAGTTGAAAGAAAGTTGAAATCTTACCCCAAGGAAGATTGATGTACCATATCTGGGCAGATCCAGTAAGAGTTATTGAGAATGCTCGGCATCTCATCTCGTCGGGGATAGCATAGATGTCGGCAGCAGCTTGATATTGCTCTATGTGAAGAACAGGATCTGTCTTTCCATCGTATTTGGGGGTCACCACAGGGGCTTTAAACTTTGACGGTGTAGGAAAATCCTCAATGGCCTGGACAAAAGGTGTCCCTTGAACAAAAGTTCGTTGTAGGGGATTCTTCGCCTTAGCCATTTCTCCCAATTTATCCTCCAACCGCTGAATGGACCCTTTCCACGCATCATTTCCTTTCTCGGGCCTATTAGTTCGAGCAATTGATTGTTCGAAGTGGCCTCCTGAGATCTATCTTGACGAGCAACTGGTCGTGATTGTGCTGATCCTTCTCTTAGATCTGATGGTTGTCGGAAACTCCTCGACATGGTCTTAGGTGGACTCCTATCCCTCCTAGGGCCTAATCGACTGAAAGGAGACACCCTGCTCAGTCTTTCCAAGGCACTGGGTCTCTCTGGAGAGAGACTGATACGTTGATCAGTATCTGTATCCCGTATTGATGAAGTTCGCCCAGGTTGATAAGAGAAATCATCAGATTCCTCATTACGATATGACTCAGTATGCCTGGATCGTGAAGAAAGTAAATAAGTTTGTCTCTGACCACTTCTCTGTCCCGAATGTACAGGTACTCTGCCATGAAGGGTTTGTATGAGTTGCCACATTGTTTCTTGCATGGCGGTTTGTCCTTGAGCCAGATTCATCATAATTCCAGCCAGATCTCGAGCAGTTGATGGTGCAGAGGGATTTGGAGGATTCCCAACGTTCCCAGCATTTCGATTGCTGGATTCCGGATTATCTGCCATTGATGATGAATGATTTTTGGTGAAAAACGATAACAACAGTCGATTCCCACAGACGGCACCAATATGTTGATGTAAAAAATTAGATTGCTTGTAATTATTTAATCACAGATAAATATGAATGAGACAAAGAATTTTAAAGTGGTTCAGCCTTATAAGAATGGCCTACATCCACTGTTTCTGTTATTGCCAAGTGTTTTGGAGTTCTCGATATGTAATCCTATCAAGAAATTTCAGTCCCTTTGAATGAGGGTGATACAATGTATTTATAGCCCTTAGGCTGTCCATGTGAAAGGGTAAACAATTAATGCCTTTTAAGAGTATACGTCTGTATGATAAGCATTCAATGAATAGTTGAACTATTGATTATCTGGCAATCAATGCTGTGGCCGAGATGCATCTCGGACCGCCTTAGTTGCTCATCGTTCAGGAGTTCCTCAGAGTGTTGGAGTTCCTCGGAGTACACTTGCTGCTCGAAGTGAGTATGACTTGGTCGGGGAAATAAACCTCCTCGTTTCTATTGTGCCACGTAGATCGACACGTGTCTTCTTATTATTCGTCTATATCAGCATACTAATTTTGGTATCAACAAAAATCAAAATCTATTTAATTTGGTGAAAAGTTAATGTTTGGGGATGTTCAATTTAATTCAAGTGCAAAATTACTTTATCTTCATAGCATGCAAGTTTAACTTGAATTGGATTAATGTGTGTTTAAGTCTAAATGAAAATTGTGTGTGTAGTTTAATTTCACTTTTCATTTAGTTTTAATTTTTTCATAAGCTGGTTTGTTCTCTTTAAGAAAAGAAAATTTTAAATAACTTTTGAAAAATTAAAATTTGAACCATTTCATTATATTTGAATTTAAAAATTGGGGGCTTCCGCACTTTCAAATTGGTATCAGAGCCAAAGCGATAAATTATTTCGTTAAAGATCTTTTAAATAATTTTTGGCTAAAATGGAATTTTCCCCATTTTCAAAATTTCCTATTTTCGATGGTTCAAACTACGCGTATTGGAAAGCGCGAATGAAATCGGCACTAAAATCTATCGATGAGAGAGTTTGGATATCTGTTGTTAACGGGTGGTCCCCACCTACTCATTTAGTAGATAATGAGCGTGTTCCCAAACCCACCGATAGATGGAGTGAGGGTGAATTTAAACTTTCTAAATTTAATTCCCGAGGTTTAAATGCCTTATTTAGCGCTGTCACACCAGATGAATTTCAACGCATTATGACGTGTGAGACCGCTAAAGAAGCGTGGGATATTTTGCAACTCACTCATGAAGGTACTAGTGTCGTTAAAGCTTCGAAACTTCAAAACCTCACCACTCAATTTGAAACTATCAAAATGAATGAAAAAGAAACTTTTGATGAATTTTATGCTAGACTTTTGGATATTGTTAATTCATCTTTTAACTTGGGAGAGAAAATACCCGACAACCGAGTTGTAAAGAAAATTTTAAGGTCCCTTCCCGAAAGATTTATTCCAAAAGTGACCATTTTAAATTCTTTACCAACTTTAGCCTCTACTAAATTAGAAGAGCTTGTAGGTGATTAACAAACCTATGAACTAGACATGTTCCCCTCTAAAACTGAAAAGAAAATTGAAAAGGGCGTTGCTTTAAAAGCCTGAAAAGAGGTCAAACAAGTAGTAGAGAGCGAGAGTGATAGTGATTCGGAAGACATGGCTTTGTTTGCTCGTAAATTTAGAAAATTTCTTAAATTTAACCAAGATAAATTTAAAAATGATTTTAAGAAATTTGAAACTTCTAAGTATGACAAAGTCGAGAAGATCCCTAAACCCATTAATGAAAATTTAAATAGGGACGAGTCAAATAGGTATTTTGGTTGTGAGGGTTATGGCCATAGGGCTTCTGAGTGCCCCACTAAACTAAGGAAAGAGGGTAAGCGACCCATTTCATATAATGCGATCCTTAGTGATAGTGATAAGGAAGAGGGACCCGATTCCCCCACTAAGCCCAACTTTGTGGCTTTTATGGCTAGTCATGTGAGTGATAGTGAGAACTCGTCGATTGATGAAACTTTAACACATGACACTTCCGAGGTCAAAGTTTTTGATTCCCTTGTTTTTTATGATAGTGAGAGTGGAGAAGAAAGAGAGAGTGAAAATGAAGAAGAGGTTAATGTGAGTGAACTTCAAAATGCTTTTCAAGAACTTTATAAAGAATCTATTAAATTGAAAAGAGCTAATTTGAAGTTAGAAGCTAGTTTAAAAGAACATGTCAAGGTCGTTGATAATATCATGTTGGTTGAAGACCTTAGGAGACGAGAGAAAGATCTTCTAGAGAAGCTTGAACATATAGAAGGCGAGAGAGATAGCCTTAGGGGTTTAATGGAATCCTTGAAAAAGGAGCTTCTTGCTTTTGAAGAGCGAAATGTTTTATTAGAGTCTAACATTTTAGAATTGCAAAATAAATTAAAAGACTCAAGTAATGTCAAATTTGATTTGGAGTGTCGTTCGGAAAAATTAGATAAAATATTAGGAACGGTCCAAATTAAAAATGACACTTGTGGTTTAGGCTTCAATACTTGTGATGAATTTACTCATAACGCCAAAACCAATGTTTTAGGAGAATCTACTAGGAAAGTCTTTAGAGATCACTCCTTAGGTAAATCTTTTCGACATGTTTTTACTTGTACACATTGTGGTCGAAAAGGTCATCTTAGAAAATTTTGTTTTGATCTTAAACATATTCCAAGAAAATCCCAACGTAAAGCAACCAAGGTAGTTAAAATTCCTACACCCCAAGATAGTCATTCTTCATTAATTTGGGTTAGGAAATTTGACTTGGTTGCATTGCAAAATGGAGTTTTTGATTCTCATTTACTTTCACATGCTTCCTCCCTTGCTAAATCTAAAATATGAATGTGTTAGTGTTTGCATACTTTAGCTTTTGTACTTCATGCTATATTCACATGGTAAATGTATGCTTGTTTAATCATTTTCTAGTCTATGCTCCATGCTTATCACATGCTAGAATTATGATTTTTGTTTATCTTTTGCATTATATTTCCTTCATTTTGTTTGCATTAATTGAAAAATACAAAAAGATTTGTGTTTATCATTTGGATTTTATCTCTTGGTAATTTAAGCTTAATAAAAAAATTCAAATGATTTTTCTTTGACTTTTGAGTATATATTATTTATTTTGGTTAAAAATTTCAAAAACTCAAAAAGATTTTATTTTGTGTGTAGTTTAGTTTGACACACTTTATGTGGCATACACTTGTGTTTGAATCCCTCCTTTAACGCTCCCACGTGGCTAGAACTTTTGGTTTAGATTGTCAATCCTTAAAATGTTCTTTACCATATTTTTTATGGAGAAGTTGAATTTTGTGTTGGTCAAATGGATTCTATTTTTATATGCCTCTATTCACACATGCACGAGCTCTTTTGAAATTTTAACTTCATATGTATATTTGAGCTATGTGAGGTGTTCTCCTACCAATCTTGTCATCTACATATTTGTGACTTAGAAGGACTAGTGCATGTCAAAATCCGTTGCATGTGAGATTTGTGTGAAAAATGAAAACATGATAAATAAAAATGTGCATGGGGAAGGGCTCCGAAAGGACTAAGTGATCCTTTGCGATTGTAAGCCACCGTTTTGAATGGACCTAAAAGAAATACGTGGTCCAAAGGCCTAAAAACAGAAAATACGGCATTAACAAGAAAAATAATTTGCCAAGGCCTATGTTTGATTGATATATTCATTCAAATTTAATATAAATGCATATTGAGGGAGATTGGATGGTATATCAACGGTTTGCACAATGTCCTTTTATCCTAGTTGCGTATTTCATGTCATGACTCTATTGGTTTGTAGAATCATCAATATGCTAGGCTTGTATGCATTGTGTATGTTTGTTCATTGAGTTCAATTTATATTGTCACATGAGGTTATATTCAAATGTGATGAAGTTTTCAATCAATTGAGAACTCCGTGAACATGTTTTAAGTGATTGGGTCTAAATTTAATCGTTACTAGTTCACACCCCAACACTTTCATTTCCATATGACACATTTTTTCCATACGAGTGTGAAAGACTCCTATTATATTTAGTGTGTGTCATTTGTGTGTTTATATCTATATATGTGTACTTGAGTCTCTTTGATATATATTATGTATACATATATTTGATATTTTTGTTTAGTCTTTGCTTTGATTTATAATCCATATATGCTTTAATTCATACTTGGTATCCATCTTATTGCATTCTTTGTTGATATCACGTGCTTAATAATTTATATATCATATTGGTATCATTTTATTGCATCCTAGTTGGTATCTGATGTTATTGTTTGGATTAGTTGAACTTTTGTTGCCCATATTCTTTAACGTTCTCATCACTATATGCACAATTACATGTTTTAGCTTGTTATCCCATTCTTTTATCCCTTGCTTAGTTTAGAGGGTTTATATGCTTTATTTGGGGTATATAAGTTACTGCTTTGATTCTTTAGCCTTTGTTTATTCCTGAACAAAAAGGGGGAGAATGATAGGGGGAGAAATGGTATCTAATCCTATTATTATCGTATCTTAGTTTGGGGGAGATTTATCTTAGGGGGAGACGTCTTTCAAAGTAGGTCATTTATTTGATAAAGGGGAGAATTAATTTAGGGGGATTAATTATTTAATTGCATTTAATATTTTGATATTCCCTATGCGTTTGATAGTTTGCTTAAGTGTGCAGGAATACTTTTAAATGGCAACATTCAACATCGGCAAAGATATTGATCCTTGGGTTGTTTGCGTCAAGCATTGTATTTTTATTTCGGGTGGGACATTGTTTTTGAGTCTAGTGAGCTTGACGGCCCTTTAGGATTTTTATTTAGTTTTTGTCCCGGAATAGCCAAAGGGGGAGATTTGTAAGGATACAAATTTCCAATTGAGTCCTTTGTAGTTTTGGCTCAATTCCGGACAAAAACAATTGAGTCATAGGATAGAGTTCAAGTTTATCCATTCAAGCCTATGACGTGTTTGTTGAAGACATAGCGGCCAAGATATTAAAGATTCATCAAATGCCGTTTGTGTTGTGCCTCGTTTCTACGTCATCAACATGGTTCCATTGCTCCTAACGTATGAATGCATTTTAATATATATATATAGGAGCTTGGAACATTATTTATTGGGTGTATTTTAGAAATTTATTTTGGGTGTTAGTATTTTTTTGTTAAACTTTTTTTGAATTCATAGTTCTAAATATTTTGTTCTCGGACACCTTTCAGTAGAAAAATCATATCAAATCCAAAAAAAACAGAATGACACGAAACTTGCGGCCACGCGTTCGTATCGAAATTATCTAGAACCATGGCCTAAGATCTCATTAGATAGGTCGTTCGAACGATTTTCAAACGAGATTTTTTTTTCCATTCTTTCTCTTCGTTAGAAGTCTCGTTCGAACGAGATTTCTAACGAAAAAATAGCGGGAACAGTTTTAAGCCAGTTTTTTCCACTTTTCCACTACTTTACCCCACTTCCTTTTTGACATACTTCTTAAGTGCGGGAACTAACTTTTTGAAGACACTTTTTCACATTCTAAGAGTCTTTTGAGAGCAAAACTTTTAAGAAAAAGTTCCATGTTTTGTGTTTGATTTTTATGGATTAAACTCATCAAAAATTACATACACACCCATTTATTTAGTTTATTCCAAGTACCTATTGATATATAATTGCTTGGAGACTTTTGGCACCTGGTTTTCTCTACACCAACAAGAAGAGTGTTTGGGTTCTTCTCTACCCCAAAAAAGGAGAAAAGTTTATTGCGGTGTTCTCACTCGAAGAAAGGCTTTGCGTGTGGGTTGACGGTGACCATATCCCCATCGATGGAGTTCGAGATTGTGGAGGAGTCCACGGTTATACACTAGGGGGAGGTTGAAAACCGAAGGAGCGCGTCAAGGCTTGGACGGACTCAAGTCAGTTTATGTAAGTCCTCTTGTGTCGAGTCTTTGTAAAAACTACCATACTTAGTGAATTCGTGGCTAGGGCCGTCCGAGGTTTTTCCCATTTGGATTTTCCTCGTACATCCGGCGTAGTGTGATTGATATTTATTTTATCTTTCTATATCACCTAGATGCATGCTTAGGACTAAAAGATAAAATTAGTTCAAAATCAAAATCTATTTAATTTGGTGAAAATTTAATGTTTGGGTATGTTCAATTTAATTCAAGTGAAAAATTACTTTATCATGATAGCATGCAAGTTTAACTTGAATTGTATTAATGTGTTTTTAAGTCTAAATGAAAATTGTGTGTGTAGTTTAATTTCACTTTTCGTTTAGTTTTAATTTTTTCATAAGTTGGTTTGTTCTCTTTTAGAAAAGAAAATTTTAAATAACTTTTGAAAAATTAAAATTTGAACCATTTCATTATATTTGAATTTAAAAATTGGGGGCTTCCGCACTTTCAAGTATAACGAGAAATTTTATTTGAGGAGGTTTCCGGTAAGGAATTATGTCCTAAGGAAAGTCCTCTACAGTTTCGTAAAACCAATAAATGGAAAATGGGGCAAAACTGGGAAGGACCTTTTAGATTAATTAGGGATGACCTTTAAGGAGCATATGACACGGAAATGCTAGAAGGGACGGAGATACCAAGAGACTGGAACGCAGCCTATCTCAAGAAGTTCAAATTTTAAGGCTTATTTATCTTTTGTTAGCACATTTAGTTTAAGCAAATTTTCATTTCCAAACTTATCTTACTAGGTATTATTCAATGAATAGAGGCCAGTTGGCCCTCGCACTGTGATATTATGCATCGTCTTCTTGATATTTCTTGATCGCATCTCACTCATATGCACCTTTTCTAAATGATAATTCCCACATGCATATCAGAACTCCTGGGATTACAAAAAGTTGTTCAACTTGTCTCAATCAAGTAATCTCACATGTAGAGAAAGGTTGGTAGTGATTATAACAAGTTAGTATAAATTTTATAATAACTGCTACCGTCACGTCTTTGTCACGAACACAATAGACCTCATGAGTTTCCCCGATAATAACAAAATCCCTACAGGGGATCCTTATGCAACAAAGCCAACTCAATTTGGTCGTCAAATTCATTAATCACAAAAAGCCTGCTCGGGCAGATGGTCCATCGACCCCGTACATATTCTCCATCATCTCAGGTCTAAAGGAGTGTGACGACACGACCTAAAAGGTAAATTAGATGGAATGATATTGCTAAGGCATATTGGACTGGGAGAATGTTCGAACACATAGTAACATGTGGCTATCTTCAGTTCTTAATATCATTTAGTCATCTGAGAAGCTCAAAATGATGAAACCTACGTACTAGTTCATTTGAATAATAAAGGGCCTAAGACGGTCAGTCAGGATTTTTTGGTTGACAAAGATGTTGAGTAACCAACGGGCAACAACACTTTCCCGTTCAATCACAAGCAATAATTATTTAACACTTGTTTAGTCAGCACATGCTCAAATTATGGAAAAGGTTAATAATTAAATCTTTTCATTAATAAAAGTGTGAAGTTACAATTACATCAAAGATAAAAATACACAAAGACCTAAGATGGCCCAGGATTACGAGCAAGATAGTCTGCAATGCGCACTCTTCGACCATCTTCGAGGTGTGGGGCAAACATTGTTCCATTTTTTTCCAAGTAATGTTCCAGGAGTTGGACAGGGATAAAGCCAATTGGGATTATGGAGATAGGCTCAACACTTGACCTGGTACTTATACCACGAGCTAGACTCCTTAGGAATTTTAACTTGCCTAAAGACGTTGAGCCATCCCCGAACAAAAGCAAGATACTGTACCTCCTTCGGCCTTAACGAGGCATCAGTCTAGCCTTGGTTATAGCCGTTTTCTCAATCGTCTTAAGGTCCTATTCGAAATAGGTACCTCAACCTTGTGATATCTCTCTGGAATCCTACAGCTATCACACATTCTCATTGGACATCCCCTTTTACCTCAGCAACCTCTCTCTTCAGAGCTTGGTTTTTAGCTCGAACTATCCCAATATGCGATGAAGACAACCTTTGTGTCACCAAAGAAGACCCTGATGGAATGTTCCCCTTCAGCTTAGCTATTTCCCTCTTCAGGGTATCATTTTCTCTTTGGATCAATTCCCCACTTTTTCTCATTTCGCCTCTCACTGACAAATGGGCCCTGAGATCATTTATCTACTCTTGCACTGAAGCACCATCATCTTCCATAACTTGAAGATCGTCCTTTAGCCTTCCAACCATCTCAGTTTGCTTCTTGTACTTGACAGAAGAATTTCCTTAACTTATATGCTCTGGTACCACTTGTGAGAATTATATACCAATTTTTAAATGCAAAAGGGATGGTTCACGCAATATTTCTAATTTAAAAATTCTTACAAAAATATCCAAAATTTTAATTTCTTTACAATTAAAATGAAATTAAACAAAAATTAATTCAATTCAAGTTCTACAATAGGCCAAATAAACCTAATATGAATTTTTCAAATTAATTAAACCCAACTTGAATTGAATTAAAAAAATATTACCCAATATTAAATTTGCACCAAATTACACACATTGTGATTTAAACCATTTTTATCTTGTTAAATTTAAGCAGGCATCTAATTGCTTTTTGCAAGATAAAAAACAAAGTCACAATGCAATAATTTACGAGGAAGACCCACAATGGGAAAAACCTCAGACGGCCCAGCCACAAGTCCAATAAGCAAGTATTTACAAGGACATGATAAAAATATTTACTTCAACAACTTGACTCTATCTCAAGCCACGTAGCTTCTTCATTCCTCCACCTTTGTCTCGGAGTCCACTGATGGGCCAAATGAACCGTTAACACACGAAGTCCGCCTCCGTATGTACACCACGAACAATAAACGGAATCCTTCGTTGGAAACTTTCCCCTTTGGGATAGAGAATGATACTCGGTGCCAAACCAATGATCTCAAATCATAATATATGAAGAAATTTAAATCACGAAACTCTATGGGTGTAAACTAGGTGATTTGTTGGAAATTAAAGCATTAAAATCAATAACACAAATGGGACTATTTGGATTTTACATTTTTTCTCTTAAATAAGTTAGAATGCTCTCAGATGTTTCCAAAAAATCTGAGGAAAAACTGTACTTCCACACTACTAAAAATGGCGGGAAAGTAGTGGGAGGTTGAAAGTAAAAAGTGCTAAAAAACTGTCATATTTTGCCAAAACTGACACGGTCATTAGAACGACTTTTAAATCTCGTTTGAACTAGATTTTAGTGTTAATATCATTCAAACGATACTAATAATGAGATTGCGAATGGGATTGCAGGGAAAAACTTCATTTGATATCTCGTTTGAACGAACTGGGCATTTTATTCGAACGAGAGTGAAATGTCGTTAGAACCAATTTTCAGAAAAAAAATATTTTTCTTTTAAAAAATAAAAAGTCATTTTCAACTTAATTTTTAGTAAAAATAAGACACCCAAAATAAATAAATCCAAGGCTCTATATATATCATACGCATTCATACCTTTAGGGACCATGGAAAACTTGAAAGGTTGATGATACAAAACTTAGCACGAAAATTAGCAATGATGATATCTTCAAAATATGCTTGGCCACTAAATCTTCAACTCAAATGTCATAGGCTTTAAGGTCACAAATTTCTATCCTACGACTCAAATTGTTTTGTCCAAAATTAAGTCAACACTTATAAATTGACTCAATTGGAAATTTGTCCTTACAAATCTCCCCCTTTGGCTATTCCGAGATAAAACCTAAAATAAAATTCCTATGGGCCATCAAGCTCATCTAAAAAGACACCATCCCACCCAAAAAAAAAAATTACAGATGCTTGACCTACACATGGGATGATAAGCTTTGCTTGCCTTAAAAAGATTTGCGTAAGGATGAAAACCTATGCACTTAAACACAACATCAAACGCAGAGGGAATATAATAATGTAAGGACATTTTTGTCCATTATCAATTTGTATGTCGTACGCCGTTACACCGTTGAAGAAACTCAAGATCGCATCTACATCAACGGATCCGAATATCAAAACATCTTCAACATCATAGCCTCTACGAGAATGAACTTGGTAAAGTTTTGTTTTTACGTTCCTTAAAGTTCATATTTAGTATTGGGAGATTTTTATAAAAATAAGAAGTAAGTTTTTTCAAGCAAAATGAGGCTTTTAAAAGTTTTTTTGTTTTCTGGGAAGCCGGACCGGTCCTCCCCTCAATCGGACCGATCCGCTTGCTGCAGATCCAGTAAACCCCGGACCGAAAGAGAACCGAAGAAGCCATTTTTTAAAAGAACCGATCCGAGGTCGGACCGATCCGTCTCCAAGCCGGACCGGTCCGCCTGGGATAAATTCGGCCAGATCTGTTCGAGATTTTTTAGTCTCAAAGTTTTCTTATTTAAGACAACTTCGGGGAGTTGTTTTCCAAGACTTTTTAAGACGATTTTCAGAGTCCTAAATACTCTAAGTCTTCACCTTTTTGAGTCCCAAGATTCTTTTTGATTCACACACAAAAATCCCAATTACTTTTGTAAATCTTTTGGAACCCTAGAACACAAACTTTGTTGTTGTTCATCTTTGTGGAGAGATCTTTGCAACCGAGGGCTGCGTGTCATTGCTGAGGGAGTCTCTACAAAGTTTTATGGTTGCGTGTCATTAATGAGAGCTGCGGTTCTTCCTTCGTTGTTTGGGCTGCGAGTCCTTGGAGGGTGCTGCGTGTATTCTCTTGCTGAGTTCAAGACTGCGTGTCTTTGTGGGTTGGCTATGCGTTGATCCATTGCATATTTCTCTATGTACTTGTAAGTTGCGAATTGAATATTCATAGTGAAATAAAGGTTTTACCCGAAAGGGTTTTTTTTCCTGAAATCTGTTTCTCAGCATATTTTTGTGTCACATGCTTTATTTATTTATGAGTTGACACACGCACTTTAGATGCATGATTAGGGGCTGAAATTAAATAAGTGTGCTATATTAGAATGTTGCGAAGTTAATCAATTATCACATAGTCTTGTCTTCTCAAATAATATAAAGTGCATTAATAAATTCTCCCCTTGATTAAATTATTCCCCTTTGTCTAATAATATCTACCTAAGAAAGGACGTTTCCCCCTAAGTTAGATCTCCCCAAATTAAAAGATTTGAATACCATTTCTCCCCCTTTTTGTTCAGGAATAGATAAAGATTAAAGAGCATAAACTAACTCATTTCTCCCCAATTGATACAAATTATCCCCTTAAATGTAACAATGGATAAAAATAATGCGAAAACAAGTTTATCATGCAATGGTGTATAGAGTTACAAGAACAATGAAGCAACATGGCAATAAAAGCGCAAGTAATACAAATATAGATACATATTTCAACACAAAGCATAGATGGACTAGGCAACAAAGAAATGACTTAAAAAACAAATGATACCATAAATATAACTGCACAAAAGATACCAATGACACACAAGAACATAAATATAGGTATAAACACCACACAAGACAGAAAATAGACTAAGTTTTCCACACTCATATGACATAAATGTGTCTAAATAACCATGTGGTAAATAGAGTGAGGGGGTGTGAACTAGAGACAAAAGAATTATGACCCAATCATTTAAAAATGTTCAAGGAGTTCTATTTGATTGTAAAAACTTTATCAAACATAGATTTAGCCTCAAGTGACAAGATAAAGTGAACTCGAAGAATAAACAAGCACAATGCATTTAAGCCTAGAATAACAAAACAATAGAGTCATGACAAAATAAGCATAACTAGGATACATTATCACTGTGCAAACCAGTTGATATTTCCATCAAAACTCCCTCATAAATAATAATTCTTTTTCTTTTCTTTTAATGAAATACGAACTCAACTATGTAGGCATTGGCAATTTTTTATAATGCCACACTTTTTAGGCCCTTTTTAAACTCTTTGGGTCTTGGCTACTTATTACAATGCCAAACTCTTTTAGACCCTTTCCGTGCACCCTCACATATATATTTTTTATACAATTTAACCAAAACTCACGTGCAACGATTCTTACATCCACAAATCCTCCATAGTCAAACAATATGCAGATGACAAAATTGACAAGAGAACATCTCACTTAGCTCAAATATACATGTGTAGTTAACGTTCAAGGAGATCGTGCATGTGTGTGAGAGCCATATAAAGGAGGATCCATTAAGCAAATAAAAAACAAACATCTCCATGCAATCATGTTAAAGAAAATTTTTAGAATTGAAATTCATAACCAAAAGTTCTAGCCGCATGGAAGTGGGGGAACGATATTGGATTCAAACACAAGTATATGCCATAAAAGACGCACAAAATCTTTTTTTATTTTGTCAAATAAGACCCAATAAATAAATAAATAAATGCAAAAGATAACCATATCATAATTGTAGAAAAATTTACATGATGAAGCATGGACTAGAATACGACACACAAACATACAACTAGAAAAAATCTATCATTAATAAAAAAAAGCTAGTGCATGTAAACAAAGATAACACATGAAACTTTTAGATTTATCAAGGGAGGAATCATGAGCAAGTGAATGAAAATCATAAACTCTTTCATGTAAATATTCCAAATCGGATCTCCTAACCCACATGAGTGAAATGTGACGGACTCGGGATTTAGTGACCTTGGGGACTCTACCCTTGAACTTTCTAAGATCAAAACAAAACCTCCTAGGGTTACCCTTTCGACAACAATGCGTTCAAGTGAAAACTCGGCGAGAAGTATTACCTAAGGATTGATCTTTTATAGTGTTCCTAGATGATTCTCTTAAAAGCATGGTTTTGGCTTTATTTACGAAAGAATTTTGAGTATCGAAGACAATACCACACATGTCGTCTTTGATTTGGATGGTGCCTAAGATTTTATCTAATTTCTCCTACCTACAAACCAAATCAAATTTGACCAGACTTGAGTGTCTCACTTTCTATTCAAGCTCCACTATTCTAGCTTCAAGTAAACTCCTACTCTATTAAAACTCAAGAGTCTCTTTCTTCATAGCCTCCTTTAAACCTTTAAGGCTATCTCTGTTACTTTCTACATACTCTAGCTTCTCTAAAAAATTTCCCTCATGTGCCTTAAGATCTTCAATTAAATTACTTTCATCGTTTCCAATGGCAAGTTCTCTCAAATTTTTCTTCTAACTTTAAGTTTTCCCTTTTTAATTTCAATGACTCCGTATACAACTTCCAAAAGGCGACTTGAAGTTCACTCTCCTCCACTTCTTCTTCATTCTCACTGTCTTCTCCACTCTCTTTACCATAAAACTCATAGGATTCACAAACAATGTCCTTGGAAGTGTCATGTATTAAGTTATTTTTAACGGAATATTTTTCATTATCTCTCACATGACTAGCCATGAATTGCGGTAAAATTATGCTCAATGGGGGAATCGGGTCCCTCTTCCGTTTCACTATCACTAAGGGTGGCATTAACTAAATTAGGTCTGTTTTTCCTTCCTTAGTTTGTGGGGACAATTGAATGCCCTATTGTTATAAACCTCACAACCTTAACATCTATTCGACTCATCCCTATTAAGGTCCTCATTGCTATTTTAGGGAATTTCTTGTCTTTATTATGCTTTTACTTCTCAAATTTCTTATAATAATTTTTCAGTTTCTCTTTATTAATCTTAAGAAATTTTCTAAACTTCTTATCAAAAAAAGCCATATCTTTCGAGTCAATCTCAAACTCATCATTCGAAACTAATGTTTCCTCTTTTCGGTATTTGAAAGTTATGTCCTTATCTTTTTTCTTCTCATCCTTGGAGGGAAACATGTCAAGTTCATAGGTTTGTAAGTAACTTATGAGCTCTTCAACTTTCCTAGAGTGTGAAGTTCCTAAAGAATTTAAAACGATCACCTTTGGAATGAATCTATTGGGTAATGACCTCATAAGTTTCTTTATGACAAGGTTATCGGGTATCTTTTCTCCCAAATTAAAACATGAATTCAAAATAACAACAAATCTCGCATAAAACTCATCAAAAGTGTCATTTTCTAACATCTTGATGGTTTCAAATTGAGTGATGAGGTTTTGGAGTTTAGAAGTTTTAATGACACTTGTACCTTCATAGGTTAGTTGGAGTATATCCCATTCCTCCTTAGATGTCTCACACGTCATAATCTAGGGGAATTCATCCGGGGTGATTGCACTAAAAAGAGTATTTAAACCACGGGAATTAAAGTTTGCTAGTTTAAGCTCAGTCTCACTCCCTCTTTCTACGGGTTTAGTTACACGAACCTCTCCTTCTAGACATGTCGGTAGGGGCCATCCTTTAACTACATATTACCAAACCTGCTCATCTAATGATTTAATGTAACACCCCGCCTAATTAAATATCGGGTGGCCAGTCCCATACCAAATTAAAACAGAATATACAGTTGGCTCATTCTTAGCATCACTGTCGAAAACATTAACTAATCACCCAACCCAATTAAGATGGTGTTAAAAACTTTCCAAATTTTAATTTCAACAAAAACCATTTTTAGTTTAAGAATAACACTACACATTTTATTCTACAAAACGAATAACCAAATAGATAACACAAAAGAATTTAAATGCAATTGGAATAAACATTCCCACATAATAATCCAATACAGCAATCCCAACAATAGTAAATGTATTAAAATAATACGAGTACAAGAGTATTTGACTCCGATAGAAAAGAGATAGTTGAATTCCCTTGGGCGACATGCCCTAACTAAAAGAATATTGTGAATCAAATGAAGATAGGCATCTAAGCAATACTCCATAGCTCCATAGCTCATCATAATCCGCTAAGGTTGGCATCCGTGTTGCTGGACACCTGTTATATAAGGTCTAATAGAAAAGAAAATATGCAAGAAAACGGGTCAGAGCCCGATTGTGAAAATGATTTTTAAAACATTAAGTATTTAACAAGTTCAATAAAGCATTTATTATGTACATGTTAGCATCCAGACTCTCACTTTCTATTCTCACCTCTCAACTAGAGTGCACACTTAACGTTCCATATTAACCTCCTAGTTAATGGCTCCGCTTAACTAGCTCCCATAGTGAAATTCCATCCCGTATCATAACCCCGTACGTCCCATACCATACGTCATATAATTATTCATATAAGTTTATCATTAACATGAATCATTTCTCATTTATATGAATTAAGCTTTTCAATTATATAAGAATAACATTCATTAACTTAATTCCATTCTCTTTCTCGATTCACCGTTATCTACAATAATCACACAGTAGATGATTTAACCACTATATACATTCATTTAATTCATTATAAATATACACATATATAATACGGCACCCCGAGTCACAGTTGTGGTGCGTGCATTACTCTGCTATCATGTCCCAATATCGTTGGTCTCTGAATAGGGGACTAAAGGTTTGGTAAGGATTTCACGAACCACAAACATCAACACAAATACTTGGAGGTAAACATAGTTCTCGTATCCATGGGTCACGCACATACCTACGTACCCACAATTAGAGGACTTATCAACTCCCCGATAAGTCTTTCATAGACCTATGTTCTTGAGCGACAAATCAAAGATCCCATGGATTCATCAAATATGACTCCCCTCACGCGCAAACCTCCCGTCAATAGCAAGTAAGCTAGGTATGCCATACACATAATCATCAATCAATTAAATAGGCATTATCATACCTATAATATCAACAAGGTACTCACATTACCCTAAGATAGTTCCCATACGTAGCATTATATCTCTCAAATCCTACGTATTAAAATATTATGACTTTACTTCTTTAATTAAATTATCCCTGAGTCTCACTCATTACTTAAGGTTCAAATAGGTTTTTCCTCAATAGTATATTCAGTAAGAAATCACTAATATCCTACTGGTCCATATCATCATATCTCCCTAATTACTACGAATTAAACTCTCCCTTTAATTGGGGTTAAAACTGATAGTTTCAAATCTCTTATAAACACATCCTCCATCAACTAGGATTGAGTACCATCACCACATGGCCCATAATCTATAGTGTTTCATTCAAATTAATTCGAATCTTATCTAGGGCTTATTGATCTTCTCTATGTCCCATAATATCCAATTAATAATCACCAAAGATCTACGAAAGGTTCGGGATAATAACCAACAATAAGAAGAAACAACTTTAACAATTCTGGGGAGGTCGATCGATCGATCGAAGGGAGGGGGTCGATCGATCGATCGCCCATGTAACAACCCAATTTTTCTGCATTTCTTGTACTACGGGTTTAACCATTTTTTATCAATCAAACCTTCATATTAACAACTCAAATGACTTATAATCCTTACTACATGATATATCAACATATATTAATGATTTCTACTTCTCTAAACATCCTAGAATCATCAAGATATTGAATTAAAAGCATGTCTATATCCTCTTTTTCCATAAAATTATCAACATAATATCTTCAAGAACACATCAATGGTTTTCAGAGTATCTTCAACAGATTTATGATTATTTCGTGGATCACTAACTACCTAAAACATGAGTTTGATTCCTATATAAGTTCATATTTCCAGAAATCCATTTCAACTCCATCTTTATCTTCCAAACATGAAAAATCATCTCTTTTTATAACTATTCTAACATGGACAATATACAAACTTAAATTGCAAATATCAAACACTTACCTCTAATGAAGGTCTGATCCTTTGGTGTAGTATATCACAGGTGGTTCTCCCTTCTCCTGCCAACTTCCGATGGTGGGTGGTAGTGGTGACCTTTGGTCTTTGTTCTTCTCCTTCCAAGAAAGCTTTTCTCTTCCCAAGCAACCTTTCACTCTCTCTTGGAAGACGACTTCTCTATTTTGTGTAGAAGAGATGAATAACACACGTACACTTAATCTCCAAATACTTATAATAGGACAAAATCCGAAATCACTATTCACCCCTATAAAAATGACTAAAATGCCCTTTTGGGTTGTCTATTCATTTCCAAATGACCCGAGACCAAAATTTAACATCCAAATGGACTTTTATGACTATTTTAAACCTTTCGGACTCAACGACGCAGTCGAAATGACTATTAGGTCGATAGAAAATAAATTTCCTTTTTAGTTTAAACAAATTAGTCCCGACACTTCCCATACCGCATCCGATTAAAAATCCAAAATACTGAATTAATATCACACAACCATATCAATAGTATCACATTCATATATTACCTAAATATCTTTAAGTAATATTCAGATTCATACATTTTTAATATAAACAATTCGGATAAAACCCAAATGAATTAATTAATAATAAAATCCAATTAATCCATTAATTTAATATATAACCCATTTTTAAAGTCATTAAAATCATGGGGTATTAGATACTCCCCCCCTTATGACAGAATTTCGTCCCAAAATTCAGAAAGATAAATCATACTGGTAAGGTCAACTCTGAGTATAAATCTCACATCGCAAGAAATCTAAGTAGTACCGCCTATACAGTACATTATCAAAAATCCCCATCGATGTTACACTAAGTCTCACCATACAGTTCCAACAGAATCGAATTTAAACTTTATCCAATCTTCCCTATACTATCCTCGTGACAAACTTTGGGAAAAATGATCCTCACGTATTTAGACAAATAAATCCTGAAGTCACAACTACTTACTGTTTCACAATTATGAAAACTACAACAATCCAACCATCCAGGGCGCCCATACACCATATCGTATAACTTTCATTATAATATTTATCGCAAAGGTTATAAACTCATATCCTAAAGACCTAACTTATTTCGACTCCTAATAGTTATTAGTTTCATGCTTGGGGTGTCTCACAAGCGAAATCAAAATAAGGAACCCCCCCGATACACTACTACCTAAGGTAGTCGGTCATCGAAACTCCGCAGGTCCCTAGTCAATAGTTTATAACCTCTCTACAGGTTTTATCGATTTCAAATAAAGTCTACTCATCTACTCTCTTATTAAAGGCAAGATGCTGGCTATACGCTCTCATATACCACAAATCAATCCACACCGATAGTCCCATCATGTTCGGACATGCCCAAAGTAAGTAATTTCATGATAAAAATCAAACCCATGTGATGACATGAAAATATAGATGTCCCACACCTCTCAGTGAGTCAATGTAAATAACAGTGCTATAGGCTAAGTTTAGTAACCCAATTTGCCCACACAATATTAATCGCTACAAAAATCAATACACACCTCATAATTCCTTAGATTGAAAACATACCCTCATTCGCGGGTGGTGGTTGTTAATTCGCACTATTATAACTTTGCTTTGATGAGTCAAGAAAAAATTTACCCCAAATTTTCAGTTCTAGTTCACCACACTCCACTATATGTCCAAGCCTTTGAATATATTGCGTTCGTTAGGTAACACACACGATTCCCGCATTTCAAGAACTTCTACTAATGACTCTCCTCAATTTTCCATAATAGGGGTGACCTCGACTACGGTCATCATACTCGAACATACTTTATAACCACCTAAGTACGATCTCCGTTATCCGTACAATGGCCCTCATCTGCCATACTTCTTTTATGAACCCGTCCGAACGCAAATAAGATTCACTAATATATACGGAATCTTACCAAAGTAATCAACAATCCTAAACATAGGGCTCTATATCAAAGAACGCTAAGCTAGAAACATAATAAGCCGTATAGACCCTAAAGGACACTACAACCTGATGCTCTGATACCACCTGTAACACCCCGCCTAATTAAATACCGGGTGGCCAATCCCATACCAAATTAAAACAGAATATACAGTTGGCTCATTCTTAGCATCATTGTCGAAAACAATAACTAATCACCCAATACCCAATTAAGTTGGTGTTAAAAACTTTCCAAATTTTAATTTCAACAAAAACCATTTTTAGTTTAAGAATAACACTACACATTTTATTCTACAACACTAATAACCAAATAGATAACACAAAAGAATTTAAATGCAATTGAAATAAACATTCCCACATAATAATCCAATACAGCAATCCCAACAATAGTAAATGTATTAAAATAACACGAGTACAAGAGTATTTGACTCCGATATAAAAGATAGAGCTGAATTCCCTTGGGCGACATGCCCTAACTAAAAGAATACTGTGAATCAAATGAAGATAGGCGTCTAAGCAATACTCCATAGCTCATCATAATCCGCTAAGGTTGGCGTCCCTATTGCTGGACATCTGATATAGAAGGTACAATAGAAAAGAAAATATGCAAGGAAACGGCTCAGAGCACGATTGTGAAAATTATTTTTAAAAAAAAAAGTATTTAACAAGTCCAATAAAGCATTTATTATGTACATGTTAGCATTCAGACTCTCCCTTGCTATTCTCACCTCTCAACTAGAGTGCACACTTAACGTTCCCTATTAACCTCCTAGTTAATGGCTCCTCTTCACTAGCTCCCATAGTAAAATTCCATCCCGTATCATAACCCCGTACATCCCATACCATACGTAATATAATTATTCATATACGTTTCTCATTAACATGAATCGTTTCTCATTTATATGAATTAATCTTTTCAATTCTATAAGAATAAACATTCATTAACTTAATTCCATCCTCTTTATTTTATTCACCGTTATCTTCAATAATCACACAGTAGATGATTTAACCACTATATACATTCATTTAATTCATTATATATATATA
Source organism: Sambucus nigra (assembly GCA_949130495.1). Taxonomy (NCBI): domain Eukaryota; kingdom Viridiplantae; phylum Streptophyta; class Magnoliopsida; order Dipsacales; family Adoxaceae; genus Sambucus; species Sambucus nigra. The sequence continues at coordinate 530,795,008 of OX422208.1, forward strand.
TATATATATATATATACATATATAATACGGCACCCCGAGTCACAGCTTCGGTGCATGCATTACTCTGTTATCATCTCCGAATATCGCTGGTCGCCGAATAGGGGACTAAAGGTTCGGTAAGGATTTCACGAACCACAAACATCAACACAAATACTTAGAGGCGAGCATAGTTCTCGTATCCATGGGTCACGCACATACTTACGTACCCACAGTCAGTGGACTTATCAACTCCCCGATAAGTCTTTCATAGACCTATGTTCTTGAGCGAAAAATCAAAGATCCCATGGATTCATCAGGTTATGACTGCCCTCACGCGCAAACCTCCCGTCGATAGCAAGTAAGCTAGGTATGTCATACACATAATCATCAATCAATCAAATAGGCATTATCATACCTATAATATCAACAAAGTACTCACATTACCCTAAGATAGTTCCCATACGTAGCATTATATCTCTCAAATCCTACGTATTAAAATATTATGACTTTACTTCTTTAATTCAATTATCCTCGAGCCTCACTCATTACTCAAGGTTAAAATAGGTTTTCCCTCAATAGTATATTCAGTAAGAAATCACTAATATCCTACTAGTCCATATCATCATATCTCCCGAATTACTAGGAATTAAACTCTCCCTTTAATTAGGGTTAAAACCGATAGTTTCAAATCTCTTATAAACACATCCTCCATCAACTAAGATTGAATACCATTATCACATGTCCCATAATCTATAGTGTTTCGTTCACACTATATGACTTCTCAACAAAACCAACATCCTCGCATCCTATAACATCTCTCCACTCCCGACGTCGTTACGGTTCATGCGCGGAGCGTCTCGCAAAGAAAAATCCAAATAAGGAACCCCTCCAATACACTAGTACTTAACTTTATCGGTCGTGGAGGTCTGTCAACTTCAAGTATGCAACCGGGATAACCTCATCCCCTCTTTCTACAAAATGCGTTCTGAACTCCAATATCTATCCAGGAGCCATCCCAGTAAGCGCTTGCACTACACTCAGTCATTGCGCAATCAATAATGAGCTTAAACTCAGACCTTGATGTTCAAATTATAACCCTAAGGATACCCAAGTGTTAAATTAAATCTCCCCTACTGGACCTATCCTTGATCCTCATTAATACCAATTAGAATCCAACACTTGAATCTAGCAATCAAAATTTCTTCCAATTTAATTATCATCATTCTAATCAATTAAATCAAAATAAAATTAATTCGAATCATATATAGGGCTTACAGATCTTTTCTAAGTCCCATAGTATCCAATTAATAATCACCAAATATCTACAAAAGGTTAAGAATAAGAACCAAGATTAAAAAGAAACAACTTTAACAATTCTGGGGAGGTCGATCGATGGAAGGCAGGTGGTAGATCGATCGCCCAGGTAACAACCCAGTTTTTCTGCATTTCTTGTACTACGGGTTTAACCATTTTTGATCAATCAAACCTTCATATTAACAACTCAAATGACTTATAATCCTTACTACATGATATATCAACATATATAAATGATTTCTACTGCTCTAAACATCCTAGAATCATCAAGAGATTGAATTAGAAGCATGTCTATATCCTCTTTTTCCAAAAATTATCAACATAATATCTTTAAGGACACATCAATGGTTTTCAGAGTTTCTTCAACAGATTTATGATTATTTCATGGATCACTAACTACCTACAACATGAGTTTGATTCCTATGTAAGATCATATTTCTAGAAATCCATTTCAACTCCATCTTTATCTTCCAAACATGAAAAATCATCTCTTTTTATAACTATTCTAACATGAACAATATACAAACTTAAATTGCAAATATCCAACACTTGCCTCTAATTAAGGTCTGATCCTTTGGTGTAGTATATCATAGGTGGTTCTCCCTTCTTCGACCAACTTCCGATGGTGGGTGGTAGTGGTGACCTTTGGTCTTTGTTCTTCTCCTTCCAAGAAAGCTTTTCTCTTCCCAAGCAACCTTTTACTCTCTCTAGGAAGATGACTTCTCTATTTTGTGTAAAAGAGATGAATAACCCATGTACACTTAATCTCCAAATAGTTATAATAGGACAAAATCTGAAATCACTATTCACGCCTATAAAAATGACTAAAATGCCCTTTTGGGTTGTCTATTCATTTCCAAATGACTCGAGACCCAAATTCAACATCTAAATAGACTTTTCTGATAATTTGAAAACTTCCGGACGCAACGACGCAGTCGAAATGACTATTAGGTCGATAGAAAATAAATTTCCTTTTTAATTTAAACAAATTAGTCCCGACACGTCCCATACCGCATCCGACTAAAAATCCAAATTACTGAATTAATATGACACAGCCATATCAATAGCATCACATTCATATATTACCTAAATATCTTTAAGTAATATTCAGAATCATACATTTTTAATATCCACAATTCGGATAAAACCCAAATGAATTAATTAATAATAAAATCCAATTCATCCATTAATTTAATATATAACCCATTTTAAAAGTCATTAAAATCACGGGGTATTACATTTAAGTGCCGACCTCATACGCGCTTTCCAATACGTGTAGTTAGAATCATAAAAAATAAGAAATTTTCAAAAAGGTACATTTTCCATATTTTTAACAGAAAAGCAAAAGGATCTTAAAGTAATAATTTATCGTTCCGTCTCTCACACCAATTAAAAGAAGTATTTCCTTAACTTATATGCTCTGATACCACTTGTAAGAATTACATACCAATTTGTATATGCATAACGGATGGTTCACACAATATATTTTAAAATCCTTTCAAAAATATTCAAAATTTTAATTTCTTTACAATTAAAATAAAATTAAACAAATAATTAAAATTTTCTTATTAAACAAAATTAATTCAATTCAAGTTCTAAAATAGGCCAAACAAACCTAAAATGATTTTTTCAAAATAATTAAACCCATCATGAATTAAACTAAACAAATATTACCCAATATTAAATTTGTAACAAAATAAACACAAAATGTGATTTAAACCATTTTTATCATGTTAAACCTAAGCATGCATCTAAGTGATTTTTATAAGATAAAAAAAATAATCACAATGCCGTGATGTACGAGGAAAACCCACAAAGGGAAAATTTTCGGACGACCCAGCCACAAGTCCACTAAGTATGATTTTACAAGGACACGACATAAAGACTTACTTCAGCAACTTGACTCCATCTCAAGCCTTGACGCTTATTCATTCCTCCACCTTTGCCTAGTCGATAACTCAGGAACCCACTTTCACCTGGGAGTCCATCGATGGGACAAATAAACCATCAACACACGAAGTCCGCCTCCGTATGTACACCATGAATAGCAAAAGGAATCCTCTATAGGAAACTTTCTCCTTTGGGGTGGAGAATAATACCCGGTGCCAAACCAATGATCTCAAAGAATAATATATGAATAATTTTGGATCATAAAACTTTATGGGTGTGAACTATTTGATTTGTTGGAAATTAAACCATCAAAATAAATAACACAAATTGGATTATTTGGATTTTGGAGTTTTAATCTCAAAGAGGTGAGATAGCTCTCAAAGGTTTCCAAAAATTATGAGGAAAAACTATACTCCCGCACTACTAAAAATGGTGGGAAAGTAGTGGGAGATTGAAAGTAAAAACTGCTAAAAAACTGTCAAATTTGGCAAAACTGATACGGTCGTTCGAACGAATTTTAAATTTCGTTTGAAGGAGATTTCAGTGTCAATATCGTTCAAACGATACTACAAATGAGATTTCAGGTAAAAACTTCATTTGATATCTCGTTTGAATGATCTAGGCATTTCATTTGAACGAGAGTCAAATGTCATTTGAACGACTTTTCAAAAAAAAATAATTTTCTTTTAAAAAGTAAAAAATCATTTTCAACTTAATTTTTAGTAAAAATATGACACCCAAAATAAATAAATGCAAGGCTCTATATATATCATATGCATTCATACGTTTAGAGACAGTGGAAAACATGAAAGGTTAATGACGTAAAACTTGGAACAAAAACCGACAATGATGATATCTTCAAATTATGCTCGGCCACTATGTGTTCAACTCAAACGTCATAGGTTTGAAGGTCACAAACTTCTATCATACGACTCAAATAATTTGTCCTAGAATTAATCCAACACTTAAAAATTAACTCAATTGGAAATTTGTTCTCATAGTATTGAAAGATATTCTTCCTTAGGGACTTACAGATCCTCACGAACACCTGGGGAGCTTCATTATTGATGTTTGCTCCTAAAATATTCCTTAACTTTAATGAAGGGGGAATGCAATCATCTAAATCGTTGAGCTACAATCAACAAGGCAGGTAATAGATTTGACAAACATCAGTCACAAAGAGCATCAAAAAATACTTTGACATTAATAGCGGTGGGGCAAAGGCCAACACAATCTTGGGAAAATTACAACACATGGTCAACAAAAAAGGAAAAAAATCTTACAACTATGGGGATTCCACCTGCTCAGAAGATGTTAGCCCCTTCTCTTTCTCAAAAGCTATTATAGCTTGGTCATCAACAACCATAATCACAGTAGGATCCTTCTCATCATGATCAATAAGTTGGTTGACTAGAGGCTCCTAGGTAGCCATAGGATTGGGTCTCAACACGTGTTACTTAAATATATCAGATTCTACAGGGACCCCGATATATTTTAAGACCTGGTCCTAACCCTCCTTGAAGGTCGACTACATAACATTGCCTATTTAATGCTCGACATCATCATAAGCTACTTCCCAACCTTCATTATACCCATTATCTCTAGAAGTATTGCCCTCTCTCTCTAGTTGCTTAACCTTGTCGACCAGGTCCATTTTTACTCAATAGTCTTGAGTTTATTGACGATCACCAGATTATAAGTAGATTTGATATCGGCCAACTCCTTTACTGACTTCTCCTGGAGAGCAGCCAAAGCTTTTTCCTTCTCATAGTTGAAGGCAACCTTAGCGCTAGCTAAAGACTGGTCGGACATTTTTAGAGCCACTTCAAGCTTAGTATTTTTTCTCTATTAGTCTGCTCGACCATGCAGTAATGTAGTGAAATGAAAAACAAACTTTAAAAGAAATGAGAAGAACAAATTATTCTATAGGAATTGAAAAAGAATTAAAGTAGAATAGAGAAAAAAGGTGGCATACCAAAGAAACTCGTTAAGAGAACTTGAGGGCTAACTGGTCAGGCCTCATCATGATCCATCGCTCAAGATCTGTAGTGAGCACCACCCCATCCAATAATTTGCGGGCAAGCAGGGGTGTAGGAAACACTTGACCCCTCAGCATTCAAAAGATATGAATGCACAAAAGGGTCCCTCAAAGCCTACATATTTTTCCTTTCCTTTTCTCCTTCTCTCTCTCTCTCTCTTCTTTTTTCCTTTTCATGCATCTTCTTTTTCTCCACCTCACTCTCCTTCCCTTTGTCTCCCAACTTAGAACCACAAGCCATAGGAGAATCCCCCTCAATCCTCTTCAAGGACTTCAGTCGATTAGAGAGTCAGTTTTGATCATCATCTCATATAATCAAACATCTTCTTTTGGGTGGAGCCATGCCCTATTCCTCACTTTCTTCCCCTTCACTTTCTTCTTCAAACTCTTCTTCTTCATCTTCTTCTCCTTCCTCTCCCACCTATTCTTCGCTATATTCTTTATCTTCCTCTTCTTCTTATTCTTCTAAATCGATGGGATCAGATGAACTACCAACCTGCTCCTCTGGAAGCTTTAAATTAGGGATTTTATGCCAAGAAATAAAGTTGTTAGTGGTGTTCTTTTATTTTAGAAAATAGGCCAGCAAATGAGAATGCTCACCGTTAGAAAACCTATCCATGACCTTCCAAGCCCTTAAGAGATCACCAACCTTCATCTCGCTAGGAGCTGGTTCTTGGTTCCTATCACGAGCTGCAAAATAGAGGAACATCGGATAAATAATTTAGTAAGAGATAGTGTTAGCAACCTATATATTCCTCCACAAATTTAGGGATCCTAGGTCCACTATACCTTACACCCTCAGGTTGGGGAGGATATTGCCATTTCCTATCAATAAAACCTTGTCCCTAGTAATCCTTATGGGAATCAGGATATTCACAACTAAAACCCTATCATCACTTCTCATCTTCAATTATAAGATACCTTCACTGGGACGCGACTATACATAAAAGTAGCAAATTTTAGCATGTCCTAAGTGGGTCGCATAAAATTCATTTATTTTATGGAATCCATTTATGATATTCCAGGCATTTGGGGAACACTAAGAAGGGACAACATCAATATACTTGAAGAACCTCAGTAAAAAGGATTAGGGGGAAATGTCAAACCCCCCTGTGTGATCAGGAGGGTATGAATCCAATGTTTGTCATCAAAACAACGAACATCTCTTGGGATGGGAGCACATTCAATCGCTACCCAATCAGGAATACTTTAACATTTCCTAAATTATGATATCATTTTACCAGCTAATAGAGCCTTGGAAAAAAATTACGTTGGACAAGAGGATAAGGTCATAAGAACTTACAAGTAAGAATGACTCAAGAAATCTCTATATTTTAAGTAAAGAACATGAAGAGAAGCTTAGAGACGAAGTTCTCATGCAAAAATGCCCAGAAACATTGAACTGGCGGTTGATTAGCACACGAATGAAGTTTGAAATATCTCAAATGATGAGGTAGAGTTTCCAAGGAAGATCCCAGTGATTCATTTCATTCCTCAGGACAAGCGTACCTTTAACGATCCTCTTTAATTACAAGCATGCCATACTAGTTTTTATACTGCTCCAAGACTTGGGCCTTGGACATATTTAAAATTTATTAGCCCAACTTATGATTCCAAAGATTTTAGGGGCAATTGGAAGGGCATATTAAAATCCCAATTATTTAGCTGACCAGGCTAGCACATAAGTCAAACTGCCCAGCCCAACTTTAAGATAATTATTATTTTATCCATGCATTTAACATATGCCTAAATGCATCGGAATAGGCACAAATCATTTACCAACGATCTCAAGGAGATATTCGGGGACACTTATGTGGTATATAGCAAGCTGGTTGAGTTATGCTAGAATTCAATAACTTATTTCTCACTTCTATAAATTGTAAACCCTCACCCGAGTCAAAGGGACGTCAAAACTCGAGCATTGAGAGAAACTATAATAAAATAGTAACCTCTCCGTGGACATAGGCAAGTTACCAAACCACGTATATATGTTGCTATGTGTGTGTAATTTTTGCATTTGGTTCTTTGTGATTGTTTCGTGGAATTCTATTGTGATAATTTTTGTACTCACGGGCACATATCAGGATTGTACCAAATTTCTTATACATGTCTACCGACCCAGTTACCACATTGTAATGGTGGGACGTGATTGAGAGGCACTTACATCTCTTGGAGCACATTATGGTACAAAGGTAGAAACTTTCCAATTTTCAATTTATGAGGGACACCCTATACATTTGGGCATCTATTACCACTGATCAGGACATAGTACAGATGATAATAGCATAGTTTTGGGAAAAGTTTAAGGGGGCGTATTTCCCTCTTTCTTAAGAGATCAATTTGAGGAGCTAGTTTTATAGGCTCAAGCAAGAGTACCATACAATTGTAGAGTACGAGCCGCAGTTTACTCATCTTTGCCACCTTGTGCCAGATGTGCTAAAGTCATAGGTGGGGAAGATAGATATGTTTGTTAGAGGATGGATTTAGGGGATTAAATGGTTGTTGATGGTGTCTATAAATATCTGGAAAGGGTGAGGCGTGACCCACTCCAATGGACACTACCTGCATGGTCTTCAAGGTCTTCTGGTGCAACTACTTATGAAACCTTCTCCTTTTGGTAACAATGGAGCTCAAATTGAAACTTACTCCCTGCAAAAAGATGACCTCCACAAAAGGAATAGTAATTTTCTCAAGAGAATCTCCCGAGAAGGATGGTTGTCAGTTAAGGAGTGAAAGAACAAGGCACTTAGCACTAAGAGAGTGAGCATGGAGAAAATACTAAGTAGGTATGGTGTGATTTTAGCAGAGTAACAATGCAATTTTCAATTATCTCCTTGACCTTACCCAAGGGTCCTATTTATACTTGGGAATCAGGGCTGAGTTGGCAATTTTTGGCGCCAAAATTTAGAGGGTTGTGTAATACCCCGTATTTTTATGACTTTTTAATTATGAGATTAATTAAACAAAATTGCTTTTCATTGTGGGATTAATTAAATTAATTTGAGATAATTAATTGGAAATGAATTCAGATTTAAATAACTAGCGAGACGAGAGTTAGTATTTAAATATGATGGTAATGTTGAATATTTATGAGTGATTATGGTAATATGTGATTATTGAATTTATTAAGATTGTCGTGAGTTGAAAGTACGGCAGTTTCAGAAATTAAGTTGGGACGCGCGTGTCAGTTGTGTCAGTACCCAATTTAAAGGATTTAAATGAAATTATTTTTATGTCATCCATATGATCATTTTAAGTACGCTAACGTGTCTGTAAGGGTCGAGATAGTCAGAAAACACTAGTTGGGGGCTTAGTTTGGGTCCCGGGGGATTTTAGGCCTAACCGGCAGCCCGAGAGGGTATTTTAGTCGTTTTGACTTTTTGAGGAAATATGACCCACGAATTTTAGACTTAAATTCTTATCCAACACAAGAACTCTTAGGGTTATCACAACTAAAAACCACCAACGACAGTTAGAGAGGAAGAGAGGAAAGTTTCCATAGGAGAAACCACCCTTAGAGGCTTTTGCACCACCTTCACCACCACCGAATAGATCGAAAAGAGAGGATCATTCCTGTACCATATACTTCAAAGGTTCAGAATCTTCATTACTAGGAAAGTGATTTAACTTGCAATAATTTAGTGCATATATCATCATATTAGTTTACAATTGGAGAATAACCTTGAATAATGATAATTGAATGGATTTGAAGAATTAAAATCGTAATCTGGGTAGGATTGCATGTAGTTAAAACTTATTGCCATATACTAGATATGAAATCATGCTTCATGTGTAAGGAATTATGAAATTTAATCAGGATTTATGATGTTCTTGAAGAAATTTGGAAGAACTAGGTTTAGAGGAATAATTATGACTTTTGATCCAAGAAACTGATGATTGAGGATCATTTAATGACTCTAAAAATGTTAGAAATTATGTAAACATTATGGTATGATGATTAGTATACTTGGTTGAGAGTTTTGAATGTTGAAATGAATAATTAGAGGTGTAAAAAGAGGAAACCCGTAATTGTTTTAAAGAATCTGGGAAAATGCCTGTTTGATCGATCGATCGACCCAAGAATGTCGATCGATCGATCGATCGACCCCTACTGATTTTTGGTAATTTTTTTCCTTTAATCTTAAAGAAAATCCCAAAGCCGGTGATGATTCTTAGGGTGATTAATTTGATATTGCGGGACTTAGTTAAGGTCAGTAGAGTCATAGTTATTGCCTGAAAAATGTTATAACTTATGGGATCGAACGTTATAATTACGAGCGGTTACCGAGTGAGGACGGTTTGAAATCTTTCGATTTGGGATAGAAAGTGGAATGAAAGATAATATAAGGTATGAACAGTAGCAGAGGAATTTTATATTTGCTGAGATAACATTTGAAATAAATAGGAGACTTAGTAACCTTTTGGGATAGGTTTAGGTACCCAAATTGATATGATGAGAGAGTTATCAAGTTACATGTATAGCTAGGTAGGATGTTCGGGATAAAATTTCTATATACGAGACTAAATAGATAGAATGTGTATATCTATATTGAAATATAATTTCTTAGATTGTGTGAATGTCTAGTGAATGGATTTCTTATGTGTATGACATACCTACCATACTTGCTATCACGGGGGGTTGTTTTTTTTTTTTAAAGGAACCTTTTATTCTTGTGTGCCTTCGGGGGTATTTAGACTGGTACCTTAAGGACATAGGACTGTGAATGACTTATTTGTGAGTTGATAAGTCAGCTGACTATAGGAGTGTAGGTATGTGCATGATCCATGGGTATGTGAACTATGTCCGCCTCCAATATGTCTGATTTGTATTCTGATGGTTCTCGAGTGATTCAAAACATGTGATCCTTACGTACGTGATGTACATGGATTTGATAGCAGAGTATGCGTGCACCGCAGCTTAGCCTAGGGGTGCCTTATATGTATATATGTACTGAGAGTGATTTATATATATACTTGTGATTGGTTCACTGTTGCTAAGTAGATGTGAATAACTACGATATTTGAATGGGCTAAGAATGTGATAACTTAATTAACACTTGAGATAAGTAATTTAATGAATGTGAATATGGGTTATGAATATAACTTGTTTGGGTGTTACGAGAATATACTCTATGTTAGAATGCAAAAGCGGGAGTGGTACATACTAGTTGGTTAGCGACATAACTAGGATGGGTTAAGGGAATATGTTAGGAGTGCACATTAGTTAAGAGGTGAGAAACACGTGTGAGAGTACGCAACTAACATGTTTATAATTTGTGTTGTTTAATTATAATTTAAACACTTGCTAAAATTTTAAACTGTTTTCACCTCGGGCTCTGACCCGTTTTCCTCCAAATCTATTTTTTTTTTGTAAAAACATTTTTAGGTGCCCAACCAGAGGGACGCCAAGCATATGAGTTCCATTCTGATGACATGCTATAGCTGTTGTGGAGGCTACAGGATCTTGGTATTAGAGGCCTTCATATTTATCCTTGGTTCCTTCAGAGTCATTTGTATCAGTCAGGGCATGTCGCCCATTCATATTTACAGGTTGTAGTTACAGACTATCATTATTTCGGTTATTGGTTTATTTATTCAGACTCTTGTATTGGGAATTTATTTATTCTGGCATTATTATTGGAGTGTTTACTCCAGACTCAGTTGGTTTCCTTTCGTTGGTTATTCATATGATATTGTTTATGCGATTGATGGTTAATGATTTAATTCTTGGTTATTTGATCACTTAATTAATAAAATTTGACATCTCTCTTTTTAAAGAAAAGGTGGCTAGTAATTAATTAAATATTTTTCAACAGTGATGCTAAGACTGAATCAACTTGATATTCTATATTAATTTAATAAAGGAGTAGCTACGCGGTATTTAATTAGACGGGGTGTTACTGGTTGGTGAGAGACAATGTCTTAAATGTACTATTTATCCCTACCTACAGGCAGCTTTGCCTATCCCCTCTGGCAGGGGCCACCTGGTTCCAACCAAAGTCAAAGAGAAAATATGTCTCCCAATGAAGACAAAATATCTGATTTGGTAAATATCCCTTGAAACGGTAACTTGTGGTACATACTTTGCAAATCTTGAGAGAGGAGACCTTAAGGGTCCCTCTCGTGTAAAATCATTATTTTTCTTGAGAGGGACCTTGAGGAACCCCTCTTGTACGAAATTCACTTTTTATAAATAGTTCATTCCTTGTTAGCAGCCAGCTCTTTGGCAGCTCACTTCACTTGTGACCAAGTGTGAGGTGTGTGTAGTCTTTAGTGACTCCTCGGTCTTCCTACTACTATTCTCTCAATTCTATAGTGCTAAGTTGTTGAGCTTGCTAAACATACATTGTCCCTCAGCCACCAAGACAAAACTCCCAAGAGATCCCAACTAGCCTACTTTAACCCTGCTTGCTCAACTAGGCAATCTGTACAAGAAAGTAAGGATTATTACTTCTATTCTTTTAAAGAATGACTTTTCATGATGAGGGGTTTCTTATGGTAGCCACCCCCTCATCATAACCTAGTTTTTCGAAAGGTGAGGGGGGAGGACCGGTCCCTCCTCCAATATGAATTTTTGCTATTGAGGAGCCCTGTGGGGGGGGGGGGGGGGGAGGGGTCCTTCTCAAATGTCATTTTTTGCTGTTGAGGAACCCTTGTGGGGTTTCTTCTCAAATGTCATTTTTTTGCCGTTAAGGAACCCCGGGGGGGTTACTTCTCGGATATCATTTTCTGGTGTTGATGAACCTTATGGGGGGTTCCTTCTTAATGTGAATTTCTAGAAAAGGGACACTAGGAGGTTCCTTCTCAATGTGAACTTCTGCTGTTGAGGAACCCTAAGGGGGTTCCTTCTCAATGTCACATTCTTGCGAGGGACCCTAGGGGGCTCTTTCTCATTGTGAACTTCTGAAGGGACCCTGGAGGGAGTCCCTCTCAACATGAACTTCTGTCACCACCTAGGTGAGGTTCCTTTTCAACTTGAGTTTCTGCAGGGATCCTGGGGGGTCCCTCTCAACATGGTCTTTTGTCGCCACCTAGGTGAGGTTCCTTCTCGACTTGTTGGGACCATGTCCCTCTCAATATGGGCTTATGATGCCACCAAGGTGAGGTTCCTTCTCTACTAGAGTTTTTGCAGGGACACTGGGGGGCCCTCTCAATATGGGCTTTTGCCGGGACATAGGTGAGGTTCCTTCTAAATATGAGTTACCACCGCCACCTAGGTGAGGTTCCTTCTAAATATGATGTTTTGTCGCCACGTAGGTGGTGTTACTTCTCAATATGAGTTTCTGCCGGGACCTAGGTGAGGTTCCTTTTCAATATGTGTTTCTTCAACCACCTAGGTGAGATTCTTCTCAATATGAGTTTCTGCCGCCACCCAGGTGGGGTTACCTCTCGATTTGAGTTTCTGTCAGGACCTTGGTGAGGTTCCTTCTCAATAAGAGTTTTCGTCGCCACCTAGGTGAGGTTCCTTCTCAATATGAGTTTATGCCTCCACCTAGGTGGGGTTCCCTCTAGATTTTAGTTTCTTTCGGGACCTTTGGGGGTTTCGCGTCCCAAATATTTTCTGCCAGTTAAGGGGGTACCCTTTGGGGTTCCACGCCCAAATATTTTCTGGCAGTTGAGAGGGAGGACCTTGACTGCTCCTCGCCCCAACATTTTATGGAAGTTGAGGGGCAGGGACTTGACTGCTCCTCGACCCCACATTTTCTAAAAGCTGGGGGGTCATGAGGGACCCTCACGCAAAAATATAGTGGGTAGGATAGAAATACCCTTCTACATACCTCATACACCCAAGTTATGGAGACTGCACTCCAGCACTATCAGGAACATAGAGATTTTGAAAAAGAGATGAATAAGGATACAGTGGGGAAATGGACAGATTCTGAAGACTGTTGATTCTGGTGAGTGATTCTGAGGATATGGAAGTCCATCACATCATAGAGAACATATCTAGGGGGATAAGAGACAAAAAGAAATTTAGAGGACATAGCCACCAGGTTTAGGGTCAGGTCCACTCGATCGAGGACCAACAAGGCTAGCAGGGCCATAGAGGATAGGGCCCACAGGGCTCGGGATCGAGATAGTAAGACATATTCTAGTGATAGGGTCAATAGGGCCTCCACAGGGACTCTCATTTGAGGGAGATTTTACTTATGAGGAGATGGGTCACACCTCTAGGAAGATTCCTATTATTTTTAGGTGTGATATGCTCCTTTTCAATAGTGACACCCTTAAGGGCATCAACAAGCTCTTCAATCCTCACAATTTCTCGATGATTTTCCACCATCTCTAGAGTATTAGGCATTGCTTCCACCTATTTATTAGACACAGGTCCTCCCACAGTTACATCATGCATGTGTCTTCAACATCTATCAGGAGGACCAACCAGTACAACCTTAAGCTATTGATGGTATGTTTTATGTCTACGACAATTTTACGCAAGTTCTTTTCGATAATAGGACATCCTATTATTTTTCTAATTGTATGTTTTCTTCGCATCAGGTATATTAGATATTTTTATTGATGTTTTTATGCACGTGTATACCCCAGTTGTTAGGGTTGCTTCTTTACTTCAGGTTTGTAGAGACGTGGAAGTTGAAATCAACCGATTATGATTTTCAACCAGCTTATTACATTTGAATATGTCAATATATGACATCATATTGGCGATGGATTTTTTATCGATGTAAGGAAAAATTTCTGAATCGAGTCAATTTGTATATATTGGCTTAATTCTATTTGGACAAAACCGTTTGAGTAATAGGTTAGGTCTTGAGTATTTATCCATTAAAGCTTATGGCGTATGTTTGGTTGAAGACAATAGCGTCAAAGTTAAAGCGTCTACTTCATCATGACATGTTTCGTGCCACATTTTATCTTCATCATCCATGGAATGTCAAAAGGTATGGGTTCATTTTAGTCTGATTTAGGGATATCAATTGGTTATTGTATCAAATCTTGTTTATGGCCTTTTTCATAAAATGGATTTTGTTAAAAAAATAAATTTTATTTTAAAGTCATTCGAATGAGATTGTCTGTTCGTTTGAAAAAGTTGGTTACTGTCGTTTAAACTAAGTTCAAACAAGTGATCTATGTTTGTTAGTGGATTCTCGTTCAAAGTATGCTCAAACAAGATTAATTGTTTCATTCGAACGAGGTTTTTTTGGTTTGAACGATATTATACACTTTGTTTGAATGAACCTACTGTTTTTGTTCGAATAATTTTTTTGCCGCCTCAAAATTTTTGTTTTTTTAATAAATAGGAGTGTTGGGAATTTTTTTGTTTGATAATTTTGGAAAAAAATATTTTCCTATATATAACCAAAAGCCTCAAACCCTAGTTTCATCCAAACATTTAAGATCCAAGTTTCATCTATATCTCAATTAAGATCTATGTTTGGCACCAAAAGTGTGTTTACTCATCAACATACTCTTAAGTATTATTTTTTGCAGTGGACTTTGTGCCTGTTGTAGTTTAAACGCAGTGGACTCCATGTTTATAAAAATTTACTGGGCCTGGATTGGTGGATACCGAGGTGTGAGTGGACTCACGTATTGTTGAACATGAAATTCGAAAGAATGAAGATGCTTCAAGGCTTGAAGGAGTTAAATCAATTCTGTAAGTATTATGTCTTGTCCTTTTGCAATTCATAACATACTGAATTGTGTTGGCTGGGCCATCCGAGGTTTTTTCCATTTGGGCTTCCTCGAACATTAGGCATCGCGGTTTGATTATTTTATTTTATCCCGCTATAACCTAGATTCATTTTTAGGGTAAGATAAAATTGGTTAATCTACTTAATAATATAATAGGTTTAATTGGTGCTAAGTTTAATTTAATTTAAAAATTCAAAAATAGTGGCGCGTGTGTTTTATCTTTCATTATAACCCCTAGCACGTAGTTTTGTACATCTTTTAAGTCTCAGAAAAAGTGTATATAAGTTGGTTGGACATGAATCCGGGTGGTTTTTATATGGAAGGTCATTCATTTTCAATACCTTAATTGTTTGATGGGCCTAACTACGCGTAATGAAAAATGCGTGTAAAATTAGCACTTCAGGTGATAGATGAGAGGGTATGGTTAGATGTTGTTAACGAATAGTCCCCCCTATCACTTTAGTAGGTGAATATAGAATACATAAACCCATTGAGACCTGATGTGAGGATGAGCATAAACTGTCTAACTGTAATTCACGTGGCCTGAATGCTTTGTTTTATGTTGTCACACCGGAAGAGTTTCGGGGTATCATGACATGTGAAATGTCTAAAGAGGCTTGGAACATACTCCAACTCACTCATGCGTGGACTACTTCTATTAAAGCTTCCAAACTCCAAAGCATTACCACTTAGTTTGAGACAATTAAAATGGAGGAAAGTGAAATCTTCGATGAGTTTTATGTGAGATTTTCTGATATAGTTAACTCATGTTGAACTTGGGAAAAAGAATACCCAAAACTAGAGTTATCAAGAAAATATTAAGTTCCTTACCTGAAAGATTTAATTTCAATGTCACGATTTTGAATTCTTTGGGAACTTTGGGCTATACAAAACTCGAAAAGCTTTTAGGTGATATTCAAACCTATAAAGTCGACATGTTTTAAAAAAATGATGAATAAAGATAAGTGCATTGTTTTGAAATCCCGAAAGGATATTTTGATGATATGTCCATGTTTGCTAAGCAGTGTGGAAAATTTCTCAAGTTTGAATAACAATCAAAAGTTGATGGAAGAAGTTTGAGAAAAATAAATATAATGAGGATGCAAAATTCCCTAAAAATTGTTATGATAATTGTAAGAGGGATGAATCAGATAGATGTTTTAGGTGTAAACGTTATGGCCATAGGGCAATTGAGTGCCCCACTAAGCTAAGGAACAAAGGCAAGAATCGGAAAGCAAACAATGTTACCCTTAATGATAGTGTATCGAAAGAGTAACTTTATTCCCCTATTGAGCGTAATTACAATGCATTCACGACTCGTCATATGAGCCTTAATGAAATGTCTTCCGATGAAGATAATTCGGTGCATAGCGATTATGAGGCCAAAATGTGTGAATCCCAAGTAAGTAGTCAATATATGGTGATGAAGAAGAATATGATGAGTAAAGTGAGGTTCAAGTCGCCTTTCGAGAATTATACATCAAGTCTTTGAAGTTTAAAAAAGAAAAATTGAAGTTGGAAGATAAGTTGAAAGAATGTTTAATCGGTAATGCTTATTTTAATTTGAATTAGGATCTTAGGGCATGTGAGAAAACTCTTAGGGATAAGTTCATTTTTATTGAGGGGGAGCATGATAACCTTCGGGGATTGATGGACATTTTGAAAATGGATGCCCTGTCTTTTAATGAGTCATTATTTTATCGAGTCTAGGATAGAGGAGTTAGATGATAAATTAGGAGACTTGAGTCACGTCAAATTTAATTTGGAGTCAAGGTCAAAAAGGTTGGATAAGATATTAGGCACCGTCATAATAAAAAAGGATAGTTTCATAATTGGCTTTGATGATCCCGATGCTTCCACGAATAAATCCAAGACCAAAATTTTGAGGGGGTCAACAAATTCCAAGGACATTATAAAAGGTTAAACCTTAGGTAACATTTCTCATCATGTGTACTCATGCACACATTATTTTAGGACAAGTCACCTTAGGCATTTTTGCTTCGATATTAGAAAAGGTCCTAGGAAGTCTAAGATTGGAGTCCATGAGGTTCCCAAAACCCAATAATGTCATATTACACCTATATGGGTTGTGAAATTATATTTTAAGGCCTTAAACATTAAACATGTTAATTCTCGAATGCTTGCACGTGATAATTATCATGCTAAATATAATGGTTGATTGTGTTTCCAATTTTTCATTGCTTAGTATTATTTTTAATCATTCTCGCATGGAGTTGTTTGAATTTGATTTGATTTTATGGATTCACTTTGTATATGCCTCCGAACACACTTTACAAGATCACTTTTGTACTTTTTAGTGTCTACGTTGCATGCGTTAAGTGAGTTGTTCTCCAATGAATCTTGTCATTTACAAAATATTTTTAACTATGAGTGGTTTGTTCATTTAAGAACGATTGCATGAGTTTGATCTTGTTTGAAAAATATATGAGTATGCAATGGGAAAAGGCCACGGAAGGAGAAATCTCCTTTGCATGAAAATCCACTGCTGAAAAAAGCCTAAAAAGGAGAGGCAAAGAAAAGAAAATATTGCCAAGGCCACATTTGTTTATTGATGCTTTAATATTTAGTATCATCAAAATTAAGAAAAAAACTAATATATGTTTATATTTTGAGGCTGTTAATATGAAGATCAATGGGTTTGGACAATGAGTCCTAGTTGAGCTTAATTTTTTGACACTGTTAATTTCAGAATCACCAAGATTTTTAGGCTAGTGTGCATTGTGTATATTTGTCCATTTTTAATTTTTTATTTTTCCACTATGAGGATAAACCAGAGTGGATAAGTTTTTGAACCCAAATAAATCTCCTTGGACATATTTTGAATGATTGGGTCATATTTCTTTTGTTTCTAGTTCAAGCCCCTTCACTCCGTACCACTCTTGTTTAAACACATTGATACTATGCTAGAACTTATGTGTTTTGTGTCTTTTATGGTATTTATATGTATATATATTTATGTGCGTAATTGTTATATGTTCGGTGGTTTATATATATATGTATATATATGTGTGTGTGTGTGTGTGTGTGTGTGGTATGTTTCATTTTGAATCTTTATGTTTATATTTCATCCATATTTTTCATATGCTTAATCTTCAATTCATACTGCCATGTTTTATGATTACATTTGTATATTTTGTTGTTTACTATCATTGGTATCTTACTTATGCATCAAAATTGATACCTCTTTTACATTGCTTGGTTTTTTTTGTACTTGTGTTGTCGAGAGTTTGTCATTGCATGTTTAACTTCACATCATCGCGTGATAATATCCATTTTTCTTTACGTTTACATGAGTTACATTTTGGGGGGAGAAGTTAATTATATTATGCACTTGATTTCTTATCTACGACTTAATAAAATAGGGGGGAAATGATTTCTAACTCTTTAACTCGATGGGAGAATTTTACATTAGGGTGAGATGTCCTATCTTTGGTGGAGAAGAATTAGACAAAGGGGAAGGGTTTTTCAATTGTAGTTTATAATGTTATATATGCATGTTTGATTTGAAAGGTGTGTTTAAGTGTGAATCTTTGCAATGATGTGATGAAGTTTTTTAAAGGAAAAGTTACTCAATGTATGTGTCTCTCAAGCCTGTAGCTTTGACCTATAGGATTTTATTTTTGGTTTTTTCCCTAAATAGCCAAAGGGGGAGGTTCACAAGGAAAACATTACGAATTGAGTCAATTTGTATGTATTGGTTTAATACCGTTTGGACAAAACCATTTGAGTCATAGGTCTAGTCTTGAGTATTTATCCTTCATGTTTGAGACGTATAGTCCTTCGAATGAGATTCTATGTTTGTTCGAATGATTTAATAAATTTTGAACAAACAACCTTCAAACTAAGTTCAAACGAGTTGTATCTGTTTGTCAATGGATTCTTATTCAAAGCTCTTTAAAAGTATGTTCGAAATGAGATATTACGTTTGAACGAGGTTATTTTTGGTTCGAATGAGATTATACATTTTGTTCAAACAAACCTATTATTTTTATTCCAATGAATAAATATGATTATTGGGAACTTTTTTATTTGAGAATTTCAGCAAAAAAAAATTCCTACATATAACTAAAAGCCTCCAAACCCTGGATTCACCCAAACATTTTGAGATCAAAGTTTCATCTCTATATGCTCAGTTGAGATCTTTATTTGATACTAATTTTTTTACTCATCACCATACTGTCGAGTATTGTTTCATGTGGTGGACTCCATGTTTATGACATTATAGTGAGCCTTGATCGGTGGATACTGAGGCGTGTGTGGACTTATGCGATGTGGCAGTGCATTGGTGGACTCTTACATATCGTTATGAACAAGGTCAAAGGAACGAAGACGCATCATGGCTTGAAAGAGTTGAGTCGGTTGTCTAAGTCTTCTATCATGTCCTTTTTATATTTCCTGAGATAGTGAATTGCTTAGCTAAGACATCTGAGGTTTTTCCCATTTGGAATTCCTCATATATCTGGAGTTGTGGTTTGATTATTTTATTTCATCCTACTATTACCTGAATGCATGTTTAGGGTAAAATAAAATCAGTTAATCTATTTAACACAACAATCGGTTTAATTAGTGATAAGTTTAATTTAATAATTTTTTTTCAAACTATCGGTGTGTGTTTTTCATTTCCATATAAACCCTAGCACATAATTTTGTATTCCTTTCAATTGATTTAATATGCAGTGATTGACTGCTGTAGGAAGGCAATCACATTTATTATATTCGTACAGGCGATGTTTCCTATTCCTATGTCTAGACTTGTTGGGTATTCTATCACACACTTGCAATATATAAATGTGAGTACATCATAGGAGGGCACCGTATCTTTAGATTATATCCCAGTTGTCCAGAAGTTTATGAAGGTTTTTTGTGAGGTACCCGATGCTGATGCGTGAAAATGGATCTATTAGAGTAAACCATGACATCAAAGCTATACTCAACAGTCAATAGCATATATTAGAATAAAAAATAGTTAAAAGAGGGAAACACCGAATATAGAGTGGTTTGTCCATGAAAATGAGCCTATGTTTATGGTGGAGCGTTACTATCATTGATATATACATTTAGTACAAGATAAGGGGCCTATTAGGAATGAAAGAGTAGAGAAATGGGATAAATAAACAAACATATGTGTATTATGTTGTAGGAGTCATGGACTTATAGTGTAAATAGGTAGGAGGATATCATTGTGGTTGTCTGGGGTTATTAGAGAAGTTTACCAGAGTGTGAACTTTGGTGAAGAGAGAAGCCAGATAAAGTTCGCCACAGCTTCTCTAACCAGTTATTACTTGCCAAATGAGGGGGTACGCACCTATATTTAAAGTAATTGGTTTAGAACCTCATATGTATTATTCAGGTGCCTTGTGAATAAGGATTATGTGAATGAATCTTTTTAGAAGGTGGAAAATTGGTAGTCTAGTACTGATGTGCAAGGGTCAATAGCCTGTCCTTCTAGACTCATGATGAGCATGAGGGGCCGTGACCTATAAGGGATCTACCCGTGTCCTCCTGAGTTAGTATGTGCTTTGAATTTTCTAGTTTTTTATATATCAAGTCGTGGTCTTATGTTTTTAAAGGACAAATGGAGTATAGTTTGCAACCTAATTATGTACCAGGTTGTGGTTCTATTTACAAGTGAAGGCCTTTTACTGGTCTTTGAGCATATATTCATGTGTTTGCATGGGCTTTGATACCACATGTCTCTTCATCATTAGATGACATATTTTAGGTATAATCGAAGACCTTAAAGCCTCTATTCTAAGAGGTAAGTGATTCAGTGCTCCAGCATTGTTTTTGTCCAAAAATCATGGCCTTGAAAATGAGGCCTATTGTTTAGAGGATGAAGCCTTATGGATGCCATGACGTAGTGTGGAGGCATTTAAAGTTCTAAAATGTTTAGACTTCTTCAACCTCTTATATAAATGACTCAAGGTAGTGGATTCATTTATATTACCTTAGGAGGAAAAATTCTTGACTAAATATAAAAGCATTTAAGCTATTTTTTGCAGGCAATTAGAGCATTTTTTTGCGATCCTTTTTCCTTAATTCAGGTTGGTTTTATGCCCTTTTCATGTAATTTGTTCAAAATTTTGTCTCTATTCGTACTTTTTTTTTTATCTTGTGCACTAATTTTATCAATAACCTCTGGATTCATCAAATAATTAAAGCTAGGGTTTCTCAAAACTTTGCATGATGATTTTTTTAGATTTGATGGCTTTTAAGTGTATTTGATGCTGATTTGTTGCTGGTTTATTAGAGGCGAGGTCTAGTTAGGTTAAGTTAGAACTAGTTTGGACTAAAAATGGATGATTGCTATGGGTTTTGAAGATGTTAGAGTTAGTTGTAGGCTGAGAACATGAACTGTTGTTCATGGTGTGTTCTTTATTCAACCCCTAGTTTTCCTTCATTTTGATCTCGCTAAACTGTTGAAAAGTAAATATGGTAGTTTTCTTGCTAAGGTTGTGACCTTTGACTAATGACTCTGGCCTTCTCTAATTGGTTGTGGCTTATGACTAAATGGTTGTGGCCTTTGTTTTGACATATAGCAGCATAGACTCTCTATTAGTTTGAACTTGCAGATCGAATTTAAATATTTGAATAAGGTAGTGGTCTTTGAAGTTAGGTTGTGGTATTTTGTTGATATATTAATTGTATATGCTATAAGCCAGTGTACAATTAACTGATAGGAGTTCGTGGTCTTAGGTGTTTCTGAATCCTGTCACGGACTCAAACGTAGGAGTCCATCTTTTTTCCCCTATTTTATACCCTTGGACTTAGGATCCGTACTTTTGTTTTTTGTTGCGGCCTTTGTGTATGAGGAAGTGGTCCATGAAATTTTGAGAAATTGCCTTGTATTTTTCGATAATGTACACGATTCTGTAATTATGGATCTCTTTTCTTCTTTTAGTCACGACCTTATTCATTAGAATACTTAGGAGTACCTAAAAAGTTTCTGGATAAATCATCATGGGGTAACTACTCCCACGATTTTGAACATCAAACCTCTTAGGATGTTTGGATTTGGAAATTACTAGATTTCCCAACCTGTGTACGTGTTGATTCCAATTCTATGAATTCTAACTATAGGGAACCAATAGAGGTTGCTAGGATAGGCCATAAAGAGGATATTAGTTCAAAAAATAATCAAATGTCAGTGGGGAGAGATACTAGTATGAGGCTGTGATTCCTACTGAGTATGTTAAAACCACCTCAGATATGAGGAATATTGAAGCTGATCCTTTTAGCCACGACACCGAGACAGAAATAAACACTAAGGCTTTAACTATTGTTATGTTATGATAGAAGAATGGATAGCTCATCTGGACGAAGTCTATGAATTTCCTGAGGGGACTATATGTATATTCACATGTTAAAGATCATGTTTTGCGCTCCCTAATGACATATTTTTCTTTCCCTTCACACTTTCCTCCTCAGACTAAGGTTGATTGTCCCAGTCCCAATTATAATTTTTTTAAAGTCAAGAACCTAGTCCCAATCCAAGTATATCCAAATGAGAGCAGGGATATTCTGAGGTCCTTGGTCATATGGAGGAAAAAAGTCCAAAGAGATATAATGGCCGCAGAGTTTTTCAATTTTTACATGCCAAAAGAGGATCGGTTGAATAAACCTTGGTATTACTACATGGACAAGCCAAATGACAATAGATACCTCAGTACTGTAAAGCCTTCCAACACTAGAATGTGAAAAGTCAAATGTTTTTTCATCTCAGGGGAAAAATAAGAACTACACTTTGCGAAGTCTGAGCGAGAGAGGTCTTATAAGCTTCTATAGCCCTAGGGTCACCCCCCCATTAGAAGGTAGTAATATTTTTCTAATATGGATGCAGCCTTTTCTCTTTATACTTGATCTTTTCTAACTTTTATCTTTGTTTTGTTTTGTTGAAGTAAATGCATGCTTAACTCCCTCAAAACATCAAAATAGAGAATTGAGGCCGTAGTCTCAATTTTTTATAGCAAGAATGAATTTCCTTCCACAGTTACATTGAGAGACTTATACAAGCTTGGTTATTATGTTGTACATATTGCACTTGTCAAACTAGCAACTGGAGGTATGATAAATCTCTAGGTAGTGACCTATTTGGTCTTTAAATAAGTCTTATTGGATTTCTTTAACCATTATGCTAACCCTATTTTATTTTAACAGATACCACTAAGGAAGGTGGGATAATTATGGAAATTGAGAAGGAGCTACTTCTTTCCCAGCTTATTGAGGTGGAAGAAAACTTCCACGGTATGAAGGAGGCGCTAAGAAATACAAGGGGCAAAAAGAGGAAGATAAATATTGACAAAGATGCTACTCCAGGTAATGTCCCCACTGATGCCATGACTGGTGGTTCAGATCTACCCCTTGTAGAAAATTTTGTGGTTAATATTTCCAATGCTGACATAGCTTCTCCTAGTGTAGGGGAGAAAAATAAAGAGAGGGTAAACTTTAGGCATATCTCCATCAATAAGAATCCTCTAGGGACTTCATATCTAACTGACATGAATGTATTAACTCCAAAAGGAAGGGTGGTTCTTTCGTGACCAAGGTCACTCGTTAGGGTAACTGACAAAAATTATCCTTGAGGCACTAAGTCCACCTTGTGAGGAAATTTATCAAATCCTTTGACCTCCAATGCCAATTTGAGGAAGATTGTGAGGACTTGGAAAATTACTAATTACACTACCTTCTCAGGGTAAGAACATACATTTGTGGTGTTTTATTTCAAGTTTTACCTATTTGTTTTCTAATGTATTATTTTCTTCTAGACTGCTGAGGCTGCCATGATTGATAGGACCAATTATGAAGAAATGTATGCCCAACACAAGGATTTTGAGGTAAAGGCAAAGTCTTCGTCGTTTGAAGCCGAAAGATGCTTGCACATATGTCTTTAAATTTTTCTCAACTTGAAGTTGAGGCCAAAGTGGAGGCTGCTACACACACCGAGACCGAGGCTAAAAAGAACATCAAGCATGTAATATATTCTCTCAAGCTATCACTGGCCAAGTTTCTAGAATTTGCTAAACAGGTCATGGCCGTTGATGGGAAGACCACTAGTCCTGAGACTCAAATCTCTTTATTAACACAAAGCCACGCTATGATAATGCAAAAAATGGTGGATGAACATGTCGTGGCCCTGACGAAGGTTGTCGAGGAGGCCTTGCCAAATTATAAGACTTCTAAAGATTTTTGGATTATCTAGAATAAGGTCTACATTCAAGGCTACAAAAAATGAGGCACCAAGTTTCTATAAAGTTTCCTAAGGCTAAGGAGGCCTATTTTCCTTAGAGTTTCACTGACGTCGGGAACACCTAGTGTGAGGTGGGGCTGAAAGAGGCCGAAGCACTTACCAGGAAACAAAAGTAAGAGTTCGAAGCTATTTCTCAAGAGTATACTGAGATAGGCATTAAGGACGAGGGAGATGATGAATAAAGGGACACCCAGTCTTAGACTCTCCATCTTTTTATTTCTCTTTCTATTCAACTTGTTTTTGAACTTGTAGTTTTCTATTGTAATATACTGTAATCTTATTAATGAACTATTCCTTTAACATTTGTAGCCTTATATTTTTATTTTGTCTTTGTCTTGTATGCATTACATTGAAATGAATCTTTGGTCTTCAATGTCATTACTTTGTATCATTTTTCAAACTGAAGCTTGATTTCTTATAGCCACATCCTATTGTTAATTTTTGCACTTAGTTTTATTGCTGGATTTGATTGTGAACGTTCCCTTTGATGTTTCCTAGAGGATTTGGGTTACGTTCGTTGTCTTGTAGGGTTTCAGTACCCCCCAAGGCTAGCCTTGGAACATCTGTAAACTTAGCTTCTTCTGTGATAAATATTTAATTTGTTGATACCACAGCCTTATGGACAAAGATCTCATCTCTTCGAAACATAATATTTCTTTTTAACTCCATTATGGCCTCGACCTTGGTCATGTGTCATGTACAACGGATTTGAATAACATTCAGCGACTTCAGGTCATTTAATGACTCCCTAAGGCTTTAGGCATGGTTCCAAGCATTAATATGCTAGCTATGGACATTAATATGCTATCTTCCTCTTTCACAGTGTTCTATTAACACCGCATTCTTCTTAAAGCACATGATATATATGACTTACTTGAGTCTAATATATAGGAGCTTATCTAGTTTGGAAATAGAGACAAAATTTATGTCATCCTTATTTTTACCCCAACCCCCGTTGCCTCTTATAGATTCAAAAATGTATACATCAACAAGAAGAGGGTTCTACAGGTAGAAATCCAACACATAACACTATAGTTGCATATTTTAAGTTGCATTTTTCACATATTAGCTGTGTGAGTTAACAATTGGATTAAAAATATTTTCTACATTTTTTTAATAATTTTTAGGAATTTTTTAATTATTTAAAAATCTTTTTTCTAAATATAACTTTAGGGTTTTTAAAATGTTAGGGGCTGAATTTGTATTTTCAAAATTTCCTAAAAATTGGTAAAATCTATGTTGGGTAGAATTTAAAATCCCTAGAGACTTTTGGGGATGGAAATTAAATTTTTTAGAACTTAGAAACATGTGTTCTTTGAGTAATCCAAGCCATACACGTGTTTCACTTAGAGCGATTAGATTTGTGCTTATTTCCCCTCATATAACTGATATTGGTTTATCACCTTTCGATCACTTCTATCAATGGTCTGCATGTCTTTTAGCTTAATCCAATTGATATAAGGTTGATCCCATCACAGCCTGTTTAAATGATTTGCATTAACAATCGTTATATTTGCATTCACAAATTCAATTAAATCTCATCCTTTGATTTGAGTTCTCATTCCAGATCCTTCCATCGATCCTGTAAATAAGAACATTCGTCCCTTTATTTATAATCTTTGGAAACCTTAGGGTTTGAGAGAGAAAGGGAGAGAGAGAGAGGGGGAAGAAAGAGAAAAGTCGAGAGAAATTGCAAAATACAAACCAAACTCTGGCAAAAATAATTCATACAACCTTTTTGAGAGTTTGAGTGGTTTTGGTGTGTTAGTTTCAACCCCTCCTAGGTTGTTATCTCTCTTCTTAGTACCTTCACTCAAATCATGACTCGTTTCTTCATATAGAAACTTGTAGGCATGGTTTAAAGTGATAGAGTAATGTTTTTGGTTAAGTATTGATTTCTTTAGCTTAGAAATCGACATCTCTTATTGGATTAGGTTTAAAAGTGTTTTTATAAAAAAAAAAAATCGACAAATCTCTTCTCTGTTTTACAAAACTGAAAAAGGAATTACAACATTTTCACGTCTAAGTTTTTCATTTTGAAAAACTTGTATATAAATAATATTCACGGGGTTCTTCTTTTTAAAGACTCTCAAGAAAACAAATATAAAAAATTCAAAGTATCAAAGATCAAATCCATTTTCAGTTGTGTGAAATTTTTCATTTCATAATTAAAGATATTTGTAATTTATATGAACTGTATGTATTAAGCGTGTGTGAGTACATGCATGTGTAGGCACATCACTCACTACACTTATCGCACTACAACACTGAAATTGTGTGTTGATTGAGAGATTTCAATTTTTGAGTCCACAAAAAGAAGAAGTTTAAGGAGACAAGATGATGAACGATGAGAAACTAACTCAGAGCCTCAATAGTTGGAGTTACCTAATGGAGTTGGTATGACTTCTTAACCTAGATCTAGGTTTGTATTGTGTGTTTAAGTTTCGTTTCTTTCTTGCACCTTATAACTTCTTCTAGTGGATTTTTTTATTTTAAGGTGTAGAGACCTCCGTGTATGTTTCCCCGTTACGGTGGGGTATTACCATGGTAAAACTCTTGTGTAATGTGCATGTTTGCTAATTCTCTCATCCTTACTTCTATACAACTAATTTAACTAAAAATTAGTTTTTGTTTTCAAAACTTGTTCTCTAATATCTGATACAACTCATTCATGATTTTTCCAAACAAATCTTGTGTAATTTAGTTTGTTTTCTAAAAAGAGTTTCCCCGAGAAACAATTTCAAAACCTACTAGACTTATTAAACTTGTGTTAAACAACTTAGTTAGGTATTTTCAATTGGTATCAAAGTAAGGCTTTTGTTTTTTACAAAATATTTTTAGATCTTGTGTCATTCAAACTGTTTTTAAAAACAAACATGGACGAGAAATATGAGAGATTATAAAATCTTTCCACGCCTCCCCTCTTTGATGGGACTAACTTCCCTTACTGGAAAGTAAGGATAATAGCCTTCATCCAAGGGACCTTAGGAGAAGAGGCATGTGATGCTATTAAAAACGGATATGTTCATCCTACTAAACCTGTAGCAGAAGGTAGTAATGAAAGATTTAAGAAACTGCTCAGTGAGTTAACAAATGAAGAAAAAAATTCCTCTTTCAATAACAATAAAGGAAAAAAATGCAATTTTTATGTCAATTAATGAACATGAATTTTAGATAATATATTTTTGTTCAACGTCTAAGGAAGCTTGGAACACGCTAGTCACTGCCCATAAAGGTGACACATGTGTTAAGGCATCCAAGACCCAAATGCTTATACAACTGTAGAACACACTCATCGTGGCTAAGACTGAGACTTTTGATGATTTTTACATTACGTTGGCTGATACAACTACCAAGCTTCATTCTTATGCCATTGTGTATAATGGGAAAGAGATTGTATCCAAAGTTCTAAGATCACTTACACAAAAATCAGATAATAAAAGATATGCAATTGAGGAGATGGATGACCCAAATCTCACTCTGAAACTCCTCAGTAACAAACTCAGAAAACTGGAAATGGAATTAGAGTTTAAGAAACAACTCTGTAATAGTCAAAAGAAACACTATAGTCCCAATCTTGTTTTTTAGTCTAAGGTGGCCAAACCTAAGTTTGTTATCCATAACATTGAGATAGATTCTGATGAGGAATGAAACTTAGAAAATTTGGATAATCAAATTTCCTGGATGTCTAAACAGTTTAAGAAAATCCTAAAATTCAGAACCAATGTTGCTTCTAAACAAGGCAAGCCTGCTTATTTAAAGTCTTTAAATAACCGACCTATTGAGAAAAGGCATGATAAACACCAAATTGAGAACATAAATACGCTTGACAATGATCTTAAGGATGCTGAATGCTTTAGACCTGGAAAATTAGGTCACATGGCCAACAAGTGTAGAGTTCATCTGAATATGAATAACAAAAACAATAGGGACAATATTTTAAAGACCTGGGATGACTCAAGAAAATCAGATAATGATGAGCCTGAATCATCTAATGTGTTTAACCATTGCATGTACTTCTTTGCTAAGATTGTTTATAGTGATGATAAGCCTACAATTAATATTGAACATGATGATAGAATGTCTAATCTTGTTATGTTTCCTGATGCTCTAATCCGAAAGGGCCAGCCCGAGCCAAGGAAGAGTCCAAGATACATGACTAGACCAAATGCTTAAAGATTTGACAATATTCAAGAAAATCTGCACAAAACTTTTGAAGAAAGATCTAATGCTTGAAAATTTTATAAAATTCAAGAAAATTTGGTCAAATATATTAAAACAAGAGAAATTTGGGTTAGGAAAGACGATCTACTACCCCAAATGAAGTGTAACATTATGATTAGTGCTTTAAAATGTGAACACACTTCTTCTAGATGATATTTAGACTCGATTTATTCCAAACCTATGAACTAGGATGATACTAAACTAACCAATAGAACTAACTTCTTAAGAGGGAAAGTCTTGTTTGGAGATAGAGTATCAGTCCTGATCATAGGTAAATGGACACTCCAAGAAAAGGGACTACCTATTCTCGAAGATTTCCTCTTAGTATAAGGTCTTAAAGCTAACTTGCTAAGTATATCACAATTTTGTGACTCCAACCACATAGTCACCTTCTTAAAAACAAATTCCAAAATTTTAAACAAGAATGGAGACTGCATTATTATAGGACTCAGAACTACTGATAACTGTTACATAGTAAATCCAGGGACTAAGATCTATAATATATCCAGGATGGAAGACAATGAATCAAGAACAATAGGCTGCGTCACATAAATTAGGACAAGCTTGAAAAATTAAGCTCCCAAGAAAGAGTTAGAGGTCTGCCCAAAATAAAATCAAGTTCAAACATTGTTTGTTGGACCTGCCAAGAAGGAAAGATGGTTAAAGCTGCCCACAATAAAGTTAAAGAAATCTTAACAACAAAACCTCTAGAGCTTATCCACATGGATCTTATGGGTGCCTCTACCACTGTAAGCCTTTGTGGTAATAGTTATATTCTAGTCATGGAGGATGATTGCACTCGTTTAACTTGGGTTACTTTCTTAAAACAAAAATCTGACACTATTCGTGAATTTTTGAAAATCGCTTTACGTATTGAAAATGAAAAGGATACCCAAGTAAATCGAATTCGTAGCGATAGAGGGGGTGAATTTAATGATTTAGGCATAATAGAATATTGTGACTACAATGTTTACAAACATGAATTCATTGCTCCCAAAGCACCACAACAAAACGGTATACCCGAGTGAAATAATCACATATTCCAAGAGATGGCTAGGGTAATGATACATGCAAAGAACTTGCCAAAATACTTTTGGGTTGAGGCAGTTCAAACAGCATGTCACATAATAAATAGGGTTTATCTTAGGAAAAATATCAAAAAGACTCCATATGAACTTTGGTATGGCAAAAGGCCCAACTTAAAATATTCTCAAACATTTGGGAGTTTATGTTATGTTTGCAAAGACAGAGAACACCTGTTTAAATTTGAAACCCGTGGGGACAAAGTTATGTTTTTGGGCTTCTCCCTTAACAGTAGGGCTTATCGTGTCTATAATTTGCGTACCAAAAGTTTAATGGAATCTATCAATGTGATTGTTAGTCACACTAATATTGAGAGTAATAAACTAGAGCCAACTATAGTGGATGAGTCTGAAAAAATCTTAAATTATGACTCCCGAGAGATAGTTGATTCTTTATCAACTGAGACCCTGGAAGTACCTAATTGGGTTTCTAAAGATCATCCCTTGGATAAAATAGTTAGTAATCCTAATTATACTATTCATACAAGATCCCAATTACGAAATATTGCTCATTTTGCATGCTTTGTGCCTCTAGTAGAACCAAATAATATGAATGAATCACTTAATGAATCATTTTGGATAGGTGTTATTCAAGAAGAGCTCGTACAATTTAAGAGTCATGACGTATGGTATCTTATACCTTGGTTAGAAAATAAAAGGGTTATTGGCAGTCGATAAATTTTTAAAAATAAATTATATGAATGTGGGATGATAGTTAGAAATAATGCAAGATTAGTAGCTCGAGGTTACTCTTAGATTGAAGAAATAGACTTCGAGGAAACTTTTCCCACCATAACTCACCTCGAGTTTATTCGATTACTCTTAGCAATAGCATGTCATTTACATTTAACACTTTTTCAAATGGATGTGAATTCCATTTTTCTTAATGGTATGCTGACTAAGGAAACCTATGTTGAATAGCCGAATTGCTTTATTGATCCTCATTACCCAAACCACGTTTAAAGATTGAAAAAAATGTTATGTGGTTTAAAGCAAGCCCCCAGGGTCTGTTACGAATGTCTATCGACCTTTCGTATCAATAAAGGTTTTTGACGAGGTGGAAATGATCAGACATTATTCGTGAATTTTTTTAATAAACATGTTTTAATCGCCCAAGTTTACATTGATGACTTTATTTTTCTATCACTTCTACTACTGAAGTTAAAAACATTTCAAATATTATGCATGGGGAGTTCCAATTGTCATTAATGGGGGAGCTACAATTCTTTTCAGGTCTCTAAGTCAAACAAAAGTCTAATGGATTATTCAGACCGCAATTTAAATACTCTTTAGAGTTAGTAAAGAAATTTGGATTTGAAAATGCTCAAGATGATAGGACACCCATGAGTTCATCAACAGAAATATCCAAAGATGAACATGATACTCCGATTGATCCTACCCTTTATAGAAGTATGATAGGAAGACTGTTATACCACATAGCCTCGCATCTAGATATCATGTACATTGTTTATGTGTGTCCCACTATCAAAGTGCTCCTAAATAGAGTCGCGTATTTTGTGTCAAAGGATTATCAAATATGTTAAGGGAATATGGTACACAAATGACACATCTAGCACCATTGTAGGATACACAAACGCTGATTGGGTTGGTTGTTCTGATGACAACAAAAGCACCTCAGGCGCTTGTTATTAAATATGTAACAACCTATAGCATGGAGTAGTAAAAAGAAAAACTGCACTTTTCTTTCCTTAGCCGAGTCAAAATATATAGCCGCCGATAGCTACTGTGCTCAATTGATGTGGATAAAGCATATGTTAAGCAATTATGGCATTACCAAAGATTAATTACATCGCTATTGCGATAACCATAGTACGATTAATATTTCCAAAACTCTTGTTCAATACTCGTGTACCAAACACATAAAAATAAGGCATCACTTTATTTGCAAATTAGTAGGATATAAGGAATTGGAAATAAATTATTTGCCCACAGAACTTCAATTAGCAGATTTGTTCAGTAAACCTCTAGATAATTTAAGATTTGAGTCTCTGAGGAAATACATTGGCATGATACATCTTGATTAGTTTCTATCTCCAGTTAATATATTCTTAGTTGTGATTTTTCACCCTTTGTCCATTTGAGACAAAATGGGGGAGAAATGTTTGAGTCCATCTTGGACATATATCGTCAACTCAACTAAAATGCTCGATATTAGCTCTTTTATTTTCAGGAATAAGTACCACTAACTTCATTGGATATATTTAGGGTATTGGTATGTATTTAGTTGAGTTATGTACTTTTTCATTTCTAGGATATGGGGTATATAGAACTTTTGTATATGATTAAGGTTTTCTTATCTTTTTTCTATCCCTACGAGTCCTAGATGTCTCATATTTCCAAAGGGGGAGATTGAAGCACACTAGACATATGACTACTTGAGTCCAATATATAGGAGCTTAACTGTTTGGAAATAAAGACAAAATTTTTTGTCCTCCTTATTTTTACCCCAAGCCTCATTGCCTCTTCAAGATTCAAAAATGTCAACATCAATAAGAAGATGGTTCTACCGGTAGAAAGATAACACACAACACTTTACGATTGCCTCTTTAAGATTAAAAAATGTCTACATCAATAAGAAGATGGTTCCACAAGTAGAAAGCCAACACACAACACTCTACGATTGCATATTTTAAGTTTCATTTTTCACATATTAGGTGTGTTAGTTAACAATTGGATTGAAAATATTTTCTATATTTTTTAACTTATTTTAAGAAACTATTTAAACATTTAAAAATCTTTTTCTAAAATAAATTAGGGTTTTTAAAAAGTTTGGGGCTGAATTTTTATTTTCAAAATTTTCAAAATATCGGTTAAATCTATATTGGGTAGAATCCAAAAGCGCTAGAGACTTTTGGGGTGGAAATTGAATTTTTCAAAACTTAAAAACACGCGTTCCTTGAGTAATCTAACCCACACACGTGTTGCACTTAATGCAGTTAGATTTGTGCTTGTTTCCCCTCACATAACTGAGATTCATTTATCACCGTTGGATTAATTCTTATCAACGGTCTGCATGTGTTTTAGCTTATTCCCAATGCTATAATTCTCACCCTATCACAACTGGTTAAAATATGGTGCATTAACAAACATTATATTTGCATTCACAAATTTGATTAAATCTCAGCCTTTGATTTGAGACCTGGTTCCAGCTCCTTCCATCGATCCTATAAATAGGAGCTTTCGTCCATTCATTTACAATATTTGAAAACCTTAGGTTTTGAGAGAGAGAGAGAGAGAGAGAGAGAGAGAGAGAGATGAAAGGGAGAGAAAAATCGAGAGAAATTGCAAAATGCAAACCAAACTCAGGAAAAAAATTTAGAAAACCTTTTTGAGAGTTTGAGGGGGTTTAGTGTGTTATTTTCAACCCCTATTAGGTTGTTATCTCTCTTCTTAACACCTTCACTCAAATCAGGACCCGTTTCTTCATATAAAAACTTGTAGGACTCGTTTAAAGTGATACAATCACGTTTTTTTTGTTAAGAATTGATTTCTTTAGTTTAGAAACCAACCTCTCTTGTTGGATTAGGTTTTAAAATGTTTTTATCAAAACCTTTCCAACAATCTCTTCTCTGTTTTACAAAACTTAAAAAGGAGTTACAACGTTTTTAGATCTAAGTTTTTCATTTTGAAAAACTTTTATATAAATAATATTCATGGGGTTATTCTTTTTAAAAACTCTCAAGAAAACAAATCTGAAAACTTCAAAGTATTAAAGATCGAATCCATTTTCAATTGTGTGAAATTTTGCATTTCATACAGAGAGATATCTATAATTCATAGGAACTGTACGTATTAAGTGTGTGTGAGTACATGCATGTGTAGGCATATCACTCACAACACTTATCACACTACAACACTGAAATTATGTGGTGGTTGAGAGATTTTAATTTTTGAGTCAACATAAAGAAGGAGGTTAAGGAGACAAGATGTTGAATGATGAGAAACCAAATCAGAGCCTCAATAATTGGAGTTACCTAATGGGGTTGGTATAACTTCTTAACTTAGATCTAGGTTTGTATTATGTGCCTAAGTTTCATTTCTTGTTTGTACCTTACACCTTATTCTAGAGGATTTTTTTATTTTAAGGTGTAAAGACCTCCGTGTATGTTTTCCTATTTGGGTGGGGTATTACCACAGTAAAACTCATGTGTACTGTGCAGGTTTGTTAATTCTCTCATCCCCACTGCTATACTACTACTTTAACAAAAAATTAGTTTTGGTTTTCAAAACTTGTTCTCTAATATCTGTAACACTCGTTCATAACTTGTTCAAACACATCTTGTGTTATTTAGTTTGTTTTCTAAAAAGAGTTTGCTCAAGAAACAATTTTGAAACCTACTAGATTGCCTTCACTTGTGTTAAACAACTTAGTTAGGTATTTTAAATGGGTATTAGAGCAAGGCTTTTGGTTTTAAAAAAATATTTTTAGATCCTGTCTTTTTGAAACGTTTTTCAAAACAAACAAGAACAAGAAATATGAGAAATTTGGCAATCTGTCCAGGCCTCCCCTCTTTGATTGGACTAACATTACTTAGTGGAAAGTAAGGATGATAGACTTAATCCAATGTTCCTTAGGATATGAAGCCTGGGATGCTATTGAAAATGGATATGTTCATCCTACTAAACCTGTAGCAGAAGGTAGTAATTAAAGAGTTAAGAAACTGCTCAGTGAGTTCACAAAGGAAGATAAATTTGCTTCTCGTAATAACAATAAAGGAAAGAATGCTATTTTTATGTCAATTAATGAATACGAATTTAAGATAATATTTTTTTGTTCAAGCTCTAAGGAATCCTGGGACACGCTGGTCACTGTCCATGAAGGTTACACACGTGTTAAGGCAGCCAAGACCCAAATGCTTATACAACTGTATAACACACTCATCATGATTAAGATTGAGACTTTTGTTGATTTTTACATTACGTTGATTGATGCAATTACGAAACTTCATGCTAATGGAATTATGTATGATAGGATATAGATTGTATCTAAAATTCTAGGATCACTTCCACCAAAATTTAATAATAAAAGATATGCAATTGAGGATATGGATGACCTAAATGTGACTTCAGAACTCCTCAGTAGCAAACTCAGAATATTGGAAATGGAATTAGAGTTTAAGAAATAACTCTCCAATGGTCAAAAGAAACATTATAGTCCCAATATTATTTTCCAGTCTAAAGTGACGGAATCTGATTTTGTTGTCCATAACATTGAGTTAGATTCTGATGAGGAATGTAATTTAGAAAATTAGGATAATCAAATTGCTTTGTTGCCTAAACAGTTTATGAAAATCCTAACATTTAGAAACAATGTTGCTTCCAAACAAGGACTCGTGAAAAAAGGCATGAGAAACACCAAATTTAGAACACCAATAGACTTGACAATAATATTAAGGATGTTGAACGCTTTAGATGTGGAAAATTAGGTCACATGGCCAACAAGTGTAGAGTTAATCTTAAAAATAACAACAAAAATAATAGGGTCGATATTTGCAGGACATGGGATAACTCAAGCGACTCAGATAATGATGAGACGAAATCCTCTAATGTGTTTGACCCTTGTATGTCATTCTTTGCTAAGATTGTTTATACTGATGATAAGCCTACAATTAATATTGAACCTGATGATAGAATGTCTAATCTTGTTATATTGCATGATGCTCTAATCCAAAGGGGCCGGCTCAAGCCAAGGACTAACAAGATAGAAGAGAGACCTACTAATCTAAGGGGATGTGATTGCATAGCTACCCGGTGCCTGAGTACATGTGCAAGCAGAACAAAGCCCGTTTTTCTTAATTTATTCAAAAATGAGACTTTCATAGGTCCTATAGGAGCTCATCGAACTGAACTTATAGAGTGAGATCTATGCTCGATATGGTTTGTTTAAGTTTTTTTTCTCTCTGCCTATTGATTAATTTTCTTTGTGCCTTGAGAATGCTAATCATTTAGAATCTGTTAGTAGTTCGAATATTGTGTGTGTGAGTTAAAGGGAATATGTTATTGGCGAATTGAACGTGTGCGTGAGTCTTAAAAATGAAGTGTTAGGGGACAATCCACACACTACACTTAGTACTTAGATAATGAAGACCTCTCATAAATTCACACACTCCATATAACTCTTAGGAAGAGCGCTAAGCTAGAGAAAAACTGTCAAAGACCTTACTGAGAAAATAGAAGCCCTAAGTCTTATGGTAAAACAGAGTGTTGAGGACTACACTACTCAATGTCTGGATCATGAAAATAAAACTAGGTCTTTTCTTGATCAAATCAAAAAACTTGCAGAGTCAAATGAGATTTTGGAAAAGAAATGCAAAGCTACTTTACTAGAATTGGAATGATCTAAAGAGAAAGTTTCAACAATCTTAAAAAAATTCTAAATTTGAAAATAATGTTAATTGTTTTTAAGACTGTGTTTCTTCAAGTAAAACCAATTCTGATGATAAAACTGGCATAGGATGTGAACAAAAACCCAAGTCACCTAACAAACCTTTTCCAAATATGAAATTTGTGCCTATAGGTATTAGACCTAATGACCTATGTCCAGATTTTCAAGATTTAAAAATTGACTTTGACAATAAACAGAAAAAACCAGAGATGGTTATGGGAAATAATTCTAAGTATAATGTTGAGCTTAAAACTAAGTATGTGTTTCCCCTATAAGGCAAGGAGACTGTTTGTTTCAACCTTTTAGACATAAGTCCAAAGTCTAACAAATGGACAAGGCATTTTTTAAAGATTTTCAAAATCTTAAAAAACCATTTAGCCGTTTATACTGTTGTTACATCAATGTTTATAGACAATGCATTGAAGAATGTTTTCAAAAACTTCTATATAAACCCGTCATTAATTCACCTGTCTATAAAAACTTTAACTACTCTAGACAAAATAGAAGTAACTAAGTCCTTCCTAGGCAAACTGATAAGAACTCTTACTACCGTAATAGGAAGAAACGATATAATACTAAAAGAAAGTCCAAGAGGAAGAGTCCTAGATACATGACTAGACCAAATGCTTCAACATTTGACAAAATTCAAGAAGATGTGCACAAAACTTTTGAAGAAAGATCTAATGCTTGCAAATTTTAAAAAATTCAAGCAAATATATTAAAACAAGAGAAATTTGGGTTAGGAAAGATGATCTAATACCCCAAACTAAGTGTAACATTTTGATTACCGCCTTAAAAGCTGAACATACTTTTTCTAGATGATATTTATACTCGGGTTGTTCCAAACATATGACCGAAGATGATACCAAACTAACCAAAAAAACTAACTTCTTAGGAGGGAAAGTTTTGTTTGGAGATAGAGTATCAGTCCAGAACATAGGTAAAGGGACACTCCAAGAAAAGGGACTATCTATTTTTGAAGACGTTCTCTTAGTAAAAGGTCTTAAAGCTAACTTGATAAGTATATCGCAGTTTTTTGACTCCAACCACATAGTCCCCTTCTCAAAAACAAATTGTAAACTTTTAAACGAGAATGGAGACAAAATTATTATAGGACTCATAACTTCTGATAACTGTTACATAGTAAATCCAGGGACTGAGATCTGCAATATAGCCAGGATGGAAGATAATGAAATCTGGCACAATAAGATGGGTCACATAAATTAGGACCAGATTGGAGAATTAATCTCCCAATAAATAGTTAGAGGTCTGTCAAAAATAACATGAAGTTCAAACATTGTTTGTTGGCCCTGCCAAGAAGGAAAGATAGTTAAAGATACTCATAATAAAGTTAAAGAAATCATGACAACAAAACCTCTAGAGCTTATCCACGTTGATCTTATGGGTCCTTCTAGAACTGTGAGCCTTTGTGGTAATAGTTATATTCGAGTCATGGTGGATGATTTCACTCGTTTTACTTGGGATTCATTCTTAAAACAAAAATCTGACACTTTTTGTAAATTTTTGAAAATACCTTTACGCATTGAAAATGAAAAGGATACCCAAGTAAATCGAATTCATAGCGATATAGGGGGTGAATTTAAAGATTTAGGTGTAACATAATATTGTGACTACAATGGTTACAAACATGAATTCAGTCCTCCTAAAGCACCACAACAAAACGGTATACTCGATCATAACAATTGTGTATTCCAAATGATGGCTAGGATAATGATACATGCAAAGAACTTTACAATATACTTTTGGGTTGAGGAAATTCAAACATCATGTCACATAATCAATAGGGTTTATCTTAGGAAAAATACCAAGAAGACTCCATATGAAATTTGGTATGGAAAAAGACCCAACTTAAAATATTTTTGAACATTTGGGAGTTTATACTATGTTTGCCAAGATTGAGAACACCTATCTAAATTTGAAACTTGTGGCTATAAACTATCTTTCTGGGTTACTCCCTTAACAGTAGGGCTTATCATGTCTATATTTTGCATACCAAAAGTCTATTGGAATCAATCGAAGTGATTATTAGTGACACTAATGTTAAGAGTAAAAATAAGAGAAAACTATAGTGGATGAGTCTAAAAATATATTAAATTATGACTCTTGAGAGAAAGTTGATTATTTACCAAACTTGACCCTAGAAGTACCTAACTGGGTTTCTAAAGATCATCCCTTAGATAAAATAGTTAGTAATCCAAATGATTCTGTTCGTACAAGATCCCAATTACGAAATATTGCTCATTTTGCATGCTTTATGTCTCTAGTAGAACCAAATAATGTGAATGAAGCACTTAATGACTCATTTTGGACAGGTTTTATGCAAGAAGAGCTCGTACAATTTAAGAGTCAAGATGTATTGTATCTTGTACCTAGGCCAAAAATTAAAGGGTTTTTGGCGCTCAATTGATTTTAAAAAATAAATCATATGAATATGGGATGATAGTTAGAAATAAAGCCAAATTAGTAGCTCAAGGTTACTCTCAGATTAAAGGAATAGACTTAGAGAAAATTTTTCCCCCGTAACTCGCTTCGAGTCTGTTCGATTGCTCTTCGAAATAGCTTGTCATTTATAGTTCACACTTTTTCAAATGGATGTGAAATACACTTTTCTTAATAGTATTTTGAGTGAGGAAACCTCTGTTGAACTGTCGAAAGGGTTTATTGATATCATTACCCGAACCACATCTATAGATTGAAAAAGGTGTTATATGGTTAAAAGCAAGACCCCAGGGCCTTGTACGAACGCATGTCGACCTGTCCGACGAGGAGAAAATAACCAGACAATATTCATGAAATTTTTTAACAAACATGTTTTAATCGCCCATGTTTACGTTGATGCCATTATTTTTTTATCAACTTCTCCTCTATAGAAGTATGATAGGTAGCCTGTTATACCCCATAGCCTCTCATCCAAATATCATGTATGTTGTTTGTGTGTGTGCTCGCTATCAAAACGCTCCTAAAGATAGTCACTTATTATGTGTCAAAAGGATTATCAAATATGTCAAAGGAATATGGTACACAAATGTCACATCAAGCACTATTATAGAATACACAGACAATGGTTGGGCTATTTGTTTCGATGACATCAAAAGAACCTTAGGCGCTTGTTATTACATAGGTAACAACTTGGTAGGATGGAGTAATAAAAAGCAAAACTGCACTTCGCTTTCCAAAGCCGAGTTAGAATATATAGTCGTTGGATGATGCAGTGCTCAATTGATGCGGATAAAGAAAATGTTAAGAGATTATGGCGTTACCAAAGATAAATTGCATCTTTATTGTGATAACCAAAGTACGATTAATATATCCAAAAATCATGGTCAACACACACGTACCAAACACATAAAAATAAGACATCACTTTATTCGTGAATTAGTAGAATCTAAGGAATTGGAAATTAACTCTTTGCCCAGAGAACTTCAACTGGAAGATTTGTTCACTTAGCATTTAGATAATTTAATATTTGAGTCTCTAAGGAAAAATATTTGAATGATACATATTTATTAGTGTCTATCTTCAGTTAATATATGCTTAGTTGTGACTTTTCACCCTTTGTCCATTTGAGACAAAATGGGGGAGAAATGTTTGAGTCCATCTTGGAAATTTATTGTAAAACTCAACTAAACTAAAATGTTTGATCCTAGCTATTTTATTTCCAGGAATCCGTATCACTGATTTCATTGGATATATTTAGGGTATTGGTCTATATTTAGCTAAGTTATGTACTTTTTCATTTCTAGGATATGGGGTAGATAGAACTTTTGTATATGACTAAGGTTTTCTTATCTTTTTTTCATCCCTATGAGACCTAGATGACTCAAAGGAGATTTCGCCTCATATTTCTGAGGGGGGGATTGAATCACACTATATATATGACTTACTTGATTCTAATATATGGGATCTTATCTAGTTTGGAAATAGAGACACAATTTGTGTCATCCTTATTTTTACCCCAAGCCTTATTTCCTCTTCAAGATTAAAAAATGTCTACATCAATAAGAAGATGGTTCCACAGGTATAAAGACAACACACAACACTCTAGAATTGAATATTTTAAGGTGCATTTTTCACATATTAGGTTTGTGAGATAACGATTAGATTAAAAAGATTTTTTGCATTTTTTAATAATTTTTAGGAATTTTTTAAACATTTAAAAATCTTTTTCTAGAAATAATTTTAGGGTTTTTAAAATGTTGGGGGCTGAATTTGTATTTTCAAAATTTCCTAAAAAATGGTTAAATCTGTGTTGGGTAGAATCCAAAAGTCCTAGAGACTTTTGACGGTGGAAGTTGAATTTTTCAGAACATAAAAACACACGTTCTTTGAGTAATCTAAGCCATACACATGTCGCACTTAGAGCGGT
Source organism: Sambucus nigra (assembly GCA_949130495.1). Taxonomy (NCBI): domain Eukaryota; kingdom Viridiplantae; phylum Streptophyta; class Magnoliopsida; order Dipsacales; family Adoxaceae; genus Sambucus; species Sambucus nigra. The sequence continues at coordinate 530,835,250 of OX422208.1, forward strand.
TGTATTTGAACTTGTTTCCCCTCACATAACAAAGATTCATTTATCACCGTTGGATCATTTCTTATCAATGGTCTGCATGTGTTTTAGCTTAATCCCAATGCTATAAGTCTGAGTATATCACAGCTTATTTAAATGTGGTGCATTAACATCCGTTAGATTTGCATTCACAAATTCGATTAAATCTCAGCCTTCGATTTGAGACCTGGTTCTATATCCTTCCACCAATCCTATAAATAAGATCCTTCATCCCTTCTTGTAAAAGCTTTGGAAACCTTAGGGTTTGAGAGGAAAAAAAGAGATGGAGAGAGAGAGAGAGAGAGAGACAGAGAGAGGAAAGAGGAAAGAGAGAAAAATCGAGAGAAATTACAAAATACAAACAAAACTCTGGGGAGAAAAATCAGAATTTTTTTTTGAGAGTTTGAGGGTTTTGGTGTGTTATTTTCAACCCCTATTAGGTTGTTATCTCTCTTCTTAACACCTTCACTCAAATCAGGACTCGTTTCTTCATATAAAAACTTGTAGGACTTGTATAAAGTGATACAATCACATTTTTTTTGTTAAGTATTGATTTCTTTAGTTTAGAAATCAACCTCTTTTATTGGATTAGGTTTAAAAGTGTTTTTATCAAAACTGTTCCAACAAATCTCTTCTCAATTTTATTGAAATGAAAAAGGAGTTACAACGTTTTCATAACAAAGTTTTTTATTTTTGAAACCTTGTATATAAAAATATTCATAGTCTTCTTCTTTTCAAAGACTCTCAAGAAAGCAGATCTGAAAACTTCAAAGTATTAAAGATCAAAACCATTTTGAGTTGTGTGAAAATTTTCATTTCATACTTAGAGATATTTGTAATTTATATGAATTGTATGTATTAAGCATGTGTGAGTACATGCATGTGTAGGCACATCAGTCACAACACTTATCATACTACAACACGGAAATTGTGTGTTGGTTGAGAGATTTTAATTTTTGGGTCGATGTAAAGAAGGAGCTTAAGGAGATAAGTTATTCAACGATAAGAAACCCAATCAGAGCCTCAATAGTTAGAGTTACCTAACGGAGCTGGTATATCTTCTTAACTTAGATTTAGGTATGTATTTTGTGTTTAATTTTGATTGCTTGCTTGTACCTTAAAACTTATTCTAGTGGATATTTTTATTTTGAGGTGTAGAGACCTCCGTGGATGTTTCCCCGTTTAGGTGGGGTTTTACCACGTTAAAACTCTTGCGTATTGTGCATCTTTGAAAATTCTCTCACCCCTACAGCTATACAACTACTTTAACTAAAAATTTGTTTTGGTTTTCAAAACTTGTTCTCTAATATCTGATATATCATGTTCATAACTTTTTCAAACACATCTTGTGTTATTTAGTTTATTTTCTAAAAAGAGTTTCCTCAAGAAACAATTTCAGAACCTACTATATGGCTTTAACTTGTGTTAAATAACATAGTTAGGTATTTTCACTTCTGTCTCTTGAAATTTTGAAATTATGTTGAGGTATTATTCAGGATCCTCCTTAGGGTTTTGAGGTATGTTTAATAGCCCCGTGCTCATAGCGTATATGTATCCCCCAAAGTCTCATAGGATATAAGTAGCTCCCCAAGGCTCAGTCTCACTTGTTGATAAATGAGAGTGTTATATTCTGGAGTCTAAAATCATCGTTAATCCGTTCAATCAAATTTAATCCATTTTAAAGAATTTCTCTATATATGTAACTAACCACCATGGACATGCCAAACGAAATATAAATAATTGTATAGAAATATCCCTTTCAAAATAGAAACCAAATATCACAAATCCAGTAAAATATATTCATTCTAATTAGCATACCACTGTTTTAGAGAATTCAATGAAAGACAATAGCATGAGGATCTTGCCGTTTGGATCTCTGTTCTAACTAAGTATGATTTCTCTGACTGAAGTTTACATTTCTTACGACTTAGGTGTTCCATATACTAAGTCTGATTACTATGATCGGAATATACATTTTTATGACTTAGAATACATCTGATTACTCTGACTAGAGGCTATGTTTATTATTACCTAGTTTTTTTTATTGGATACAAATATGGATTCTTCTTTCATCTCCTAGGTTTATGGGCACCTCTACCTCTGCGACCGTTTACAACCATATGCCATATATGTCTGCGGCTTTATCTTATGATTGGTCTTTTTTTTATTAAACCTATTGAGAAAAAAATATAAACTAATTAAGACAAACTATTAACTTTTTCATTGATATAAATTTGAAGGGATACATAATTTTCTTTTCTTTTCTAATTATGGCCTTGTAATAACTACAAAATCAAAAAAAATAGCAAAAACTCCCTTAGAAATTTTTTCTGGACGCAACCTCCTTATTGCTCAATTACTGTTTATTGTCTCTATGAATCTTCACAACATTCCCTATCTGATAAGTCTTTTAACCTTGTGATTTAGGGTCTCTCAGGATGCTCCTCATTCTTTATTTTCTTCACCCCTTCCACTTCTGCCAAAGACTTCCTTTTAAAGGTTGTGACCTTTGTCTTCATCTCAGTGTCTTCAAACTTTAGAGGGTTGGTGGAGGTCAAAGACTCTTGCATTAGGATTCCTTGGCCGACGAGATTGATTTGGCCCTAGAATATGGCCCGACCTTCATAGATATGGTTCATACACCCCATTAAGTGTTCCACATTTTTAGTCTGCCTGTACGCTGATCTGGACCTACCTTCTAGAAAATATTTCTTATCTCTGAGCTGAATTAAACATGGTGAGAATCCATGTCATAGAGAGACTAAAACCATATATTGAGCAGATATAATAAGGGGATATGTCATGTTCCACTGAGGTCGCAATCTGTCAAGACAAATAAGGATAAGCTTGTTTATATTGTTCTTTATAAAGAATCTTTCCACTACGGTGGTGAATCATGTCTTTGGACATAATGGGAATATGATATCTGAAAAGTTAGTAACACATCTTAACCTATCTCAGGAGCTTTAACTATCCTTAAGGCAATATCCCTATTGTATTTTGCCCATAGAATCATCGTTTTTCAATCCCAAGACCTAGACTTAGGAAAGTTAACCCGACCCAAAAGACATAAAACATGTTGTGGGACTTTTTAAGCCTTTTATGATATCTTCGATCTAACAGGAAATAATTCTTCAAATCAGAAATTCTAAACATGCCAAAAATATAAGTTTTAGTCTTAGATTTTACTCAGAGGTCGCACCCCGTAACATGACAGCATTTAAGGCCGCGGACTTATGGTGGTAGAATACATATTTTAGCCCAAAATTTCTCCCAAATGTGATTCCCCTCCCCCCCCAAAGAATTAGACTAAAAAGACTTCGAGGTGTTAATCCAAGTCATAATAAGTCCTTATGCAGAAATAAAATTAGGTTTAACATCAAGTACCTAACGTATAGGTCATAACGTCGCTAAATCACCATAAAATGTAGATAAAACTAATAAAATATGCTCACCCCTAGTTTGAACTCCTTATAGGTTCATGGTTATCTGAGAATATTAGGAAATTTTAGACAAGAGAACATCATGGAGAATTAGATCTTCGTAGAAAACCCTAAATAGGCTGGGGAAAGTAGACCGAAAAAGATGAAGATACCTTAACTAGGGTTTATTTGATAATATGGGACAAACCACTAAGCTCTCACCCATAGAATGTATATTTGAATATCCATATGGATGGAACAAGGCACAACCGACCTGATTTATGAGAAACTCTGTAGAACACTTCATCTCCTATAAATATTTCAAAACTATTGATATGTGAAAATGGACCTACTGGAGTAAACCATGCCATCAAATCTATACCCAATAGTCAAAAGTATAAAATAGGGTAAAAAAAGTGATAAAAGAGATTAATATGAGATTTATAGTGGTTTGGCCATGAAAATGAGACTACATCCACTATGGAGCCTTATTCTCAATGATCTATACATTTAGTGCAAGACTAGGGGCCTATTAAGCATACAAGAGTAAAAAAAAATATGATAAATACACAAAATACATGTGTTGTGTTGTAGAGGTCGTGGCGTTGTAGTGTAAATTGGTAAAAGGCCACAATTATTATTATCTGGGGTTGTCAGAGATGATGATCGTAGTGTGAACTCTAGTGTAGAGAGAATATAGAGAAAGTTAAGCAGAAATTTTTTACCCCGTTATTGTTTAACAAATGAGGGGGTATGTACCTTTATTTTTAGTAGTTGATTTAGGACCTTACATTCACTCTACACGTGCCTTGTGGATAATTATGATGTGAAGGAAACTTTCTAGGAGCTGGAAAATTGGCTATCTATTAATGACGTGTAAGGGTCTGCGAAATGTTCTTCTAGAGTCAGGATAAACTTGAGGGGATGGTGATGATGCTGGAAACAACACCACTAGATACGGTGTTTACAAGCTCAAGCAAGTGAGAACAATGGGTACACAGGAGAGTATATGTATATATATGTAGAAGGAGGTGAGGATAAGAGGATGGACACTTGAATATAAGTGGTTCATCCAATCTGTCCTACGTCCACTGTGAGTGTGTGTGAGTACTATCACTGAATGAAGGCACTAATGGCCAAGTATACAATCTCTCAAGCTTTTTCTCTCTACTGTGTAAAATGATAGAGTTTTAGCTAGGGTTGCAATTATGGATGCCTTTACAAGGTAGAGGATGACCTCTATATATAGTGCTTAGGGGGTGTAATGTACCCCCAAGCATGTGCATGAAGATCCAACCAGTGCGAGGATGACACCTGGCTGATCTTAACTAAATAATGATGACCTCAATATTCCTTCACGTGGAGGGAATGATTTAGTTATAATAGATTTGTCCACGTGTTCCAAGCCATACATATACTTGTAAATGCTCGGCTGTCTTTGATTGGTGAAAACCTAGGCCTGGATGAGTACGAGGTTAGGGAATTCCGAATGTTCCTTTACCCGAGGTCAATATTCATATGGTCCTCGGCCAGGTCGACTAGCAGAGGTAGATGTGATGGCGGCCTGGGTCGACCCATGTCATGATGATGGGGCTTATAAGGCTTTGCTAACTGGTTAATAAAATATAACGTCGGTCGAGGCCGATGTTGCTTGTTTAGGGATGCCTAAATACATGTACAAGCCTTGCTGACCTCGGATGATGCCGGGATGAGGTTGATGTACGACGTGGATGCAATGTCTTCCAGGGCCGACCCTATGAGAGACGATATTACTAATAATTATTGAGCTTATGCCACCTCGGCTATGAGTCAGCCCGAGGTTAGTGTCTCTGAGTAGGAAGGTGTACTTTGGGCATATCAATCACCCCTAGCCCTTAGTTACCTATGTGCGTTGGTAATTGAGGGGTATTGCAAGGCCGAGGATAAGTTTTCTTATGTGACAGTATTCTGTTGACAAATGTCACTTGATGAAGTGAGTGGCGTGTCTGCCAAGTCATGATGATTTGATATGACTTTTGGGTTCCCAATGCAATGATGGGCCTTGGGACGCGCGCCAAACTAATTTTGGGTTTAAAACCCTTTCTTCTCCTTTCTTCTTCATTTCTTCCTGCCTTGGTTCTCTATTATTTTCTCTCTCTTTAAGAGCTCAGTTGCTGTCGTGTTTGAGGGTTTCTTTACATCCCAACCTCTTCTCATTTTTTCACAATCAGTCAGGTACCACTTTAATCCTCTTCCTTCCATTTTTAGTTATTTCTTTTAAATTCTTCAACTTCCGGTGAGGGTTTTGGTTTTTCGGTTAGGATTTTAGGGTTTTCTGGTTACTCTATGCATTTTCTAGCGAGCGTTCTCTTAAGTGTTCTTAGTGTTATTGGTTTGAAAACCTTGCACCTTATTTATTTGATCTTTAGTTTAAGTTAAGTTAGGTGGTTTGCCTGTTTGTAGAGTCCAAGTGTAGTGTTATCCTCCTTATGCTCAGACCCTGTATCAACTCATAGAAGAGTTCCCTTCACTCAGAGAGAAGACCTTTGAAAAAATAAGGCAGATAGAGCTAGCCCAAGAGGAATCTTAGAGGGTTGAGGCCTTTCCTGTTAGACCTATCTTTCCACCACCTTTGAAGGTTATCTACCCTGAGCCAATCGAGCCTGTTGAGCTAATAGAGGTTCTAGAGGTACCAACACCCATGTCTGAGTCTGAGTCGTTTACCTCAGACCCAATGTCCATAGACTATTTCCAAGAGGTTATGGATTTCTCCATTAGGCAAGATCAATTCCTTGATCAGGACGAGGTTTCGAGACGTGTCTCATAACATTAGGGGCTAACACCTCTCAGTCTTCTTTTGATGTCAAAATTATAGGGATAAATGTGGCCATTCCCCACATAATCGATTTATTCCCCTATCGGCCACCACTGAGGCTAAGTTCGCTCAGAGGTTTCTCGATGGTCCCCCAGTAACTGACCATACCGATGTCACTACGGATGAAGATAATGGGCATGAGAGCGACAGTGACACCTCTGAAGTAGTCGAGATTTAGAGCTCCATTAGTGAGTAAGATCTTTTGGATTGTAGGCACCTCTACGCAATAGGTTCTTCTATTAGACATAAGAGACCTCTGAGGGGTGAGATAGCATTTAGTGGCCGAGATGGGGAGATCTGCGTCTACGAGTACATGTTCAAGTTGGGTTTTTGACTCCCCATCCATCCTTTAATCAGAGCCATCTTATCCCATATAAATTTGGCCCCTTCATAACTATCCCCCAACTCTTGGAGGGTGATGATAGGGGCTATCGTCCTTTGGAGGGCAATCCACCACTCAGACCTTCCTATTAGGGTCTTTAGAGGCATTTATGTCCCCTCATGTGCCAAAAATCACCCGAGCTATTACCACTTCTAAGCTAAGAAGTAAGATAAGAAGATGTTGTTGGTTACCCAAACCTCCAATCATAACTGGAAACCTCGGTATTTCTTTGCCTCCGAGGAATGGGAGTTTGGTCTCCATGAGGCATCTGGAACGTGGGTTCCAAGGAACCCTTTGAGATGGGGGAAATTCTCGCTTGCTTCAAGACCCGACCCTGGACTAATCTAGGAGAATATTCAAAATGTTAAGGACCTTCAAGATCAGGGGGAGCAGGGTCATCTCATTAAATATGAACATCTGATGACCCCTTACTGCCTCTCTCGGACAGGGCTAGGTGGTAGTTCTTTGATAGAGCTCTGTATGTATCATTTTTTACAAGTTGTAGCTCTTAGTTTTCATGTCTCGGATTTACTGACTCAAAAATTCTTTTTGTAGAGTGCCCTGAAGGTATTTCTGACGACATGTGGGAAATGTCTACCCCAAGCCTAGTAAAGTTGATGAAGATGGATGGACATAATGCAGACCCTCATCTTCCCAAAGAAAACATCGGCACATCTAAGGCCAATGTCACAAAGAAGAGGAAGATAACAACGGACTCGGAGCATCTAAAGTCGGGTAAAAATAAAAAAGGGGATCGTGCCATTCCGATCACTTCAGATGAGGCCCTTGCAGATCATCTTTCTCAGTTGAAGATGAGTGACAGTCTAATTGGACATGGTCTTAAGGCTATTGATGTCATCAACTCTGTAATGATCGAGGAAGATAAGCGCTTTCTACGCTCTCTAGATATCCCTTTGCTGGTTGAGTTTACCCATCACAGATCAATCCAGGTATTGATTTTTGCTATTTTTCTCTTCCAAGTGTAACCTCGACTATCTTACATTAATGTTCTTATACATCTGACCTTCTACAGCAGGGTATATTGTCTATGTATCATTTTGTGGACTGGACTCTGAAGAAAATGCCACTAATCGAGAAGGGTCAAGAAGCTCTGAAAGTCAAAGCCTCTTTGAGTGCTGAGGTTGATCGTCTGCAGGAAGAGATGAAAGAGGTCAGCAAACTAAAGGAGGAGGTCTAACAGAGACATAGGGATATGGCCAAGCTGAAGAAGGACCATAAAGCGGCTCTGAAAGACAAAGACGATGCTCTATAGGCTAAGGTGACTGCTGCTATTAAGGCTTCCTTGGAGGACGACTCAGAGAAGATTATTACAGATTACAAGATTTTTGATAAGTTATTAGATTTGGATTTGAATACCTTGAGAGAGGTATTAAAGCAAATGGTAAATGGGCAGCCTCGAAGGAGCAAGAGTCAGGGAGTTTGAGTTCCTCAGACTTTTTAAGTCTAGGCTTTGGCGATCCCCGTTTTGCTCAGTCCTTACAAGAGGTTGAGGAGGACGGTGTCTCTCCCTTAGAGACTTCTCCCTTGGGTTCCACTGAAACTGAAGATGTTAATCCTCGGGACGATGGAGCCGAGGTGACTTACGTCGACCAAGAGGACATCACTCTGCCTGCAGATACCTAGGCCTGGTCACGTGAAGCTTTAAGTTGTAATTTTTGTTTCTTTTCTCGTCTGTAATTTTTGTGAACTCTGGTAGTACATTTTGGAATACTTTATTTGTAACTCTGATTGTTCTGTGATAAATATTAATACCGTATTCCTCATATTATATAGCTTCTTTGTGTGTCTTTTCTTGCATATTCTTTTGGTCTTAATGTTTAAGGTCCGATGTCACCAGAATATGATGTTTCACGTACATAAATTGCCACCAAATTATGATGTTTAAGGTCTGAGGTCACCATATAATGATGTTTCTCCTCATAAATTTCACCAAATTAATGATGTTTAGGGTCTGAGGTCATTAGTTTATGATGTCTACCCTCATAATTTTCACCAAACTAATGATGTTTAAGGTTTGAGGTCACCAAATAACGATGTTTTACCCTCATAATTTGCCACCAAATTAATGATGTTTATGGTCTGAGGTCTCCATAATATGATGTTTACCCTCATAAATGGCCACCAAATTAATGATGTTTAAGGTCTGAGGTCATCAGTTTATGATGTTTACCCTCATAATTTTCACCAAACTAATGACGTCTATGAAAAATGTTACTAAAGCCGTTTATTAAAAATAAACTATTTAAGTAACTCCGATCTGTTTTTTAAGAAACTCTTTTCTTAAAAACCAAACTATTTGAACACAAGATGTGTTTAATAAATCAGTATGTACGAGATCTATTCAAGAATTGAATAACAGGTTTATAAAGTTGTTTAAAAATCTTAAACTCAGCACAACCAAGAATGAGATGAGGAGATGTAGAAAGATTATGTTCACGATGTTTTTTTACGTGCTAAAACCTCACCAATTAAGGAAACATCCACGACTCCCTCTACGAGTAAAATGAAAAATCCACTAAAATAAATATATGAGTTACAAACTATATAACTAACGTGGAAACAACTTAGTCCTATATAAGTTTAGGAATGTACCCTCTGGTGTCCTTAAACTCTTCTGCAGTTCTGATTGTAGATGTAGTTCTCCCAGTTTGTTAACTTCTGATTTGTTCCAGCACTTTACGTCGACTCTTTATTCACAAGATCTTATTACCAACACTTTTCGTGTTGTAGGGTGAAAGTGTTTGTGGGAGTTCTTTCTAACACATGCATGCACACACACACACACTTATTAAGTACAAACAGTCCTAACAAATTACAGTAACACTATATGCTGTGATCTTTTCTTTTTCTTTCTTCTTACAAAACTTTGAACCTTATTTGACCTTTAAATCATTCCCAGAATCCACGGATACCTTGCTAGGAAGACATACAACGTCTTAATCAATCTCTGAATTTAGAAAGACTTTTCGAGATTGAAAACCTCCAAGTGAGATTCCAAACTAGGTCAAAGGTTTAGTTTTACAAGAACTACAAACAGAAAACATTTGTTATTGATTTTAAAGTAAGCAAACGTTTTAGAGAAAATAATCAACAATATATTTCTCAATATGAGAAATAAAGAATGAACCTAAGTGTAATGTAACATGAATAACTCAGATCTGAAATTTCTATTAAATCAGAAAGTAGATCTGAATAAATGTTTAAGTTGAAAACAAGATCTAGTGAACACGAGGTTACAGCAACAAAAACAAACTCAACTCAAACTCTCAAACTCTCAAGAACACTCAGAGAAGTGTTTTGGATATGGAGGTATTTGTAAAAGTGTTTGAGTTTGGATGGAAGAGGTTTTGACAAACAGGGTTAGGGTTTCTAACTCTCTCTCTTATCTCTCTGTTTTCTCTCTTCTCTCTCAATTTCTCAGAAGAAATGAAAATGGCAAAAGTCTTCGAAGTCTGAGAATAGGGTCCCTTTTATAGGGTGAGGAGAAGGTTCGAGAGGCTGGCTCAGAACCAAGAGCCTGGATTAAGTCAAGCCAAATTGACTTAGATCGAAGGGTTCTAATAAGGCGGTGATTAAACGAATCATTATTGGTCTAAAGAGTTGTACTGGGATTCACTAAGATAACATGCAGAACGTTGATAGCTAATGATCCAAGGGCTAGGAACAAATGTTGTTTTAACTCAGTAAGGAAATACAACTTCATCCAATCAGACGAGGACAGGTGTTGGTCAATAACAGGATAACAAACGCGCGTCTAAAGTTAATTAAAATCACACCCTCAAGTTTACTCCGCTTTCGGATTCCACCCAAGGTAACATTAAGCCAATATAATCAGCAAATTATATTTACAAATTGACCACAAAACTTTTTAAAACAAGTTTTAATTAAGAAAACCTTATTTTAAAAAAGTTTAAAAAATCCCAAAAAATTATTAAAATACCAATTTAGGGATTTAAACACACCCATCATATGTACACACATTATTATGCAATATGATATGCAATAAATGAATTCTACTGTGTGTGAGTGTTGGCAATAGGTTCTTGATCACTACAAGATAGAGAGATGAAGTAGCAAACAAACTTCTGAGGTTCTTTGGATTCTAGGGAGGACACAATTTTGTCACAATTTCCAAAATAGATGAGAACTTATACAATATAGACTCAAGTGAGTCAAAAGTATAAGGGCTTCAATCCCCCCCTATGGAAATATGAGACAAAATCTCCTTTGAGTCATCTAGGACTCGTAGGGCAACCAGAAAATAAGAAAAAGTTATTCCTATCAAAATTCTATCTACCCAATTCCTAGAAATAAAAAAATACATAACTCAACTAAGTACATACGAATACCCTATTACAACTGTTTAGAGTAACTGTACAATAAGAACCTGCAATAAATCACTAAGATCAAGCTGTTTAGCATATGTAAGATTTCAATAGACTCAAATTTCTCCCCCATTTTGTCTCAAATGGACAAAGGGAAAAACTTGGATTAACAGCAAAATGATTAGTCAGCATAAACCATACCAATAGATTTTCGTAATGAAATGAATCTATTATAATCTAGAGGTTTGGTAAATATATCTGCGAGTTGTAGATCAGTAGGAAGATAATTGATTTCTAATTCCTTAGATTCAACCAATTCGCGTATAAAATGATGTCTTATTTTAATATGCTTTGTTCGCGAGTGTTGAACAGGGTTTTTAGAAACATTAATCGCACTTTGATTATCACAATAGCGATGCAATTGGTTTTCTTGAATACCATAATCACTTTGCATTTGTTTAAGCCACATTAATTGAGCACAACAGCTGCCAGCGGCTATGTATTCAGATTCGGCTGTTGAGAGTGATGTGTAGTTTTGTTTTTTACTACTCCATCCTACCAAGTTATTACCTATATAATAACATGCTCCTGATGTACTTTTACTATCATCAGTACACCCAGCCTAGTCAGCATTAGTGTACCCAATTATAGTGCTTGGTGTGTCATTAGTGTACCAAAGTCCTATATTTAGAGTGCCTTTTACATATTTAATGATACGTTTAACAACATTCAAGTGGCTCTCTTTAGGGTTACTTTGATATCGAGCACATACACAAATAGCATACATAATATCAGGACGCGAGGTAGTAAGATATAGTAAGGTGCCTATCATACTACGATACTGAGTAGGATCTACAGATTTTCCATTTTCAGCTTTGAAAAGTTTTAGCGTAGTACTCATGGGAGTTTTAGCATCTTTAGCACTCTCGAGGCCAAATTTCTTTCCTATCTCTAAAGCGTACTTGGATTACGATACAAATAATCCATCTGAATTTTGTTCGACTTGAAGGCCTAAGAAGAATTGTAGCTCCCCCATAAGGGACATTTCAAATTCCCTATGCATAGTTTCAGAGAAGGATTTGACTTCTGAGGAATAAGTTGATCCAAATATAATATCGTCCACATAAACTTGAGCAATAGTGATGTGTTTGTCAAAATGTTTGACAAAAAGGGTTTGGTCATTTTCGCCTCTTTTAAAACCTTTATCTAAAAGAAAACTGGAAAGACGCTCATACCAAGCTCTAGGAGCTTGTTTAAGGCCATACAAAGCCTTTTTCAGACGAAATACATGATTTGGATGCTTAGGGTCAATGACCCGTTTAGGTTGTTCTACATAAGTTTCTTCAGCCAGTATTCCATAAGGAACGCAGATTTGACATCCATTTGGTACAGTGTAAAGTGCATGTGGCAAGCTATAGCAAAAAGCAGACGAACAGATTCTAAACGAGTAACAGGAGAAAAATTCTCGTTAAAACCTATTCCTTCTATTTGAGAGTATCCTTGAGCAACTAATTTAGCTTTATTTCTAATTATTATCCCATTTTCATCAGTTTTATTTTTGAAAATCCAACGTGTGCCAACAACCTTTTTGTGATCAGGACGTGGAACAAGATACCAAACATCATGAATGACAAATTGTAGAAGTTCTTCCTGCATAGCAGAAATCCAGTGAGAGTCATTCAATGCCTCATTTACATTCTTTGGTTCCACAAGGGAAACAAAACATGCATAATGTGCATAATTTCTGAGTTGGGATCGTGTACGCACTGGCTCACTAGGGTTACCAACTACATTATTTATGGGATGATCTTTAGAAACCCAGTTAGGTACCTCAGGTGTCTCAATAGGTAATGAATTATCCATTGTAGAGGAGTCATTTTCTAAAATATTTGTAGACTCTTCCTCAATAGTAAATTTACCAGTCTTGCTTTCTACAGTAGTGTCACTAACAATTACATTTATGTATTCCATTAAAGTTTTAGTGCGAAGATTATACACTATATAAGCTCTACTATTAGGCGAATATCCTAAAAATGTGGCTTTATCTCCCCGGCTCTCAAATTTGGATAAGTGTTCCTTATCTTTGCATACATAACAAGTACTGCCAAAGGTTCTAAGATATTTGAGATTAGGCTTTTTATTGTACCAAAGTTCGTAGGGGGTTTGTTTGGAATTCTTTCTAAGATAGACCCTATTTATAATATGACAAGAAGTACGAATGGACTATACCCAAAAATATTTAGGTAAATTCTTGGCATGTAACATAACATGTGCCATCTCCTGAAGGGTATGATTCTTTCTCTCCGCAATACCATTCTGTTGAGGGGTCTTAGGAGCACTGAACTCGTGTTTATAACCATTTTAGTCACAGTATTCTATAATACCAGTGTCTTTGAATTCACCACCTCTATCACTACGAATTCTATTCACTTGAGTATCCTTCTCATTTTCAATCCTAAGAAGAATTTTTAGGAAAGTTTGAAATGTTTCAGACTTTTGTTTTAAGAAGGCTACCCATGTAAATCTAGTGAAGTCATCAACCATAACTAGGATGTAACTGTGTCCACAGAGACTAACAGTTTGGGAGGGACCCATTAGGTCCATATGGATGAGTTCTAAGGGATTAGAGGTAAGAATATCTTTGACTTTCTTATGAGGTGCCTTAACAATTTTACCTTCTTGACAGGAACCACATATAAGATTGGGTATAAGTTTGATTTTAGGAACTCCTCTAACTATTTCCTGAGAGGTCAGTTTACTAAGGTTATCGTAATTTATATGACCCATTCTGTTATGCCATATCTCATTGTCATCCATTCTGGCAACATTATAGATTTTAGAATTGTTCATGACAGTGTAGCAGTTGTCAGGAGTTCTGAATCCAGTAATTATGCATTCACCTTTTTCATTTAAAATTTTGCAATTTTTCTTTAAAAAGGTAACAGTATGATCTGAGTCACAAAATTGCGATATGCTAAGTAAATTTGCCTTAAGATCTTTGACTAGAAGAACATCTTTTAGAATAGGAAGCCCATCTTCTTGGAGAGTTCCTTTGCCTATGATTTGAGATGAAACTCCATCACCAAAAATGACTTTACCACCAGCAAAGCTGGTTTTGTTTAAAAGTTTAGTTTCATCACCAGTCATATGCTTAGAACATCCAGAGTTTAAATACCAACCAGATGATGTGTGTCCAACTTTTAAAGCAGTAACAACAACATTACACTTCATCTGAGGTAATAGATCATCTTTTCTAACCCAAATTGCCTTAGTTTTCATCTTGCGCTTATTAGCTCTTAATTGATAAAATTTACGAGCTTAGGATTTTTGCTAAAAAACATTTTGCGCATGATTTTGAAATTTGTGAAAGACTTGGGCATTTGTTTTAGGAAAGTGCTTATGATTCCTTCTAGTAAATGTTCTTTTAGGCTTGATCTTTCTCTTTCTATAATTAGAGTTTCTATCTGGCTTTCTAGGAAGTATATAATTATTGCGGCTCCTCCTAGAATAGTTAAAGTTTTGATAGATATAAGGATTATAGGTAGGTTTTACGAGTCTCCTAGCAAAACAATCATCAAAAGAGTGACCATAAATGTCGCAGTAGGAGCAATAAAGATTGCTCAGAATTGGAGTCTCCTTAGGAAAGTCTCTAAACAAAGGTTTTGAAGAGTTTGGAGGTTGAACTCTATTCCTAAGTGTGACAGTCTTGAATGCAGATTAACTCTTCCTAATAGAAGGGCAGACGTATTTAGCCTTGGGTGAACTTTCATGTTTAGAGCAACTTGATTCCCCAATGTTAAAATTTTGATTTTTTGAATCAAACTCAGTTTTTAGAGAATGAAAGTTTGGGCATGTTTCAATAGGTCTTTTTCCACCTGACACAAACTTGATAGTTTCAAAGGATTTTGTTTGTGTTTTCAAATTGGGGCAAAACCCTATTCCAGTTCGATCATCAAAATTGGTTTTTGATTCAACACCAAATTCATCAAAACATTTTGAATTATTTTCAAATTTTGTAATTTTTTTTAAAACAGTTGCTGTCTTTTCTTTAGTTTGCTCCAATTCTAACAATGTCCCCTTGTATTTTTTCTCCAGAGTTTCATTTGTTTCTGTTAAATCTCTGAGTTTTTCATCAAACATTTTGATTTCACTTTTATGAGTCAAACATTGGGTAGTATACTCTTCAGCATTTAGTTTAACCATTAGGCTTAGATCTTCTAACTTCTTAGTGAGATCTTTCACAATCTTTTATAATCTAGTGCTTTTCTTGAGAGTTTTAGCATAAAGTGTGTGAATGTCAGGGAGGTCTTCATTGTCCGAGTCACTAAGTGTGGTGTGTGGAGTGACCCCTAAAGATTCATTTGTTAAACTCACACACCCATTGACATCGTCATTGTCGCAATCCCTTTGACTCACACACCCCGAGGTAGAACATGCAACATTCTCAGTAATCAAAGCATCTAAACTAGTATAAACATGATTCTCAATATCAGGAGTAGAGTTACTAGAAGCATTCTCATACACATGCATAAACACATCATCATTATATATGATCTTGGCAAAGAAGGACATGCAAGGATCAAAAACATTAGATGACTCAGGTTCCTCCTTTTCAGAATCACTTGAATCATCCCATGTTTTGCAAATGTTAGCTCTAGTGTTTTTGTTTTGAGTGTTCAAGTTAACTCTACAGTCTTGTGCAATATGCCCTAGTTTACCACATCTATAGCATTCAGTCTTCTTAAGGTCTCTATTAGGTCTAATGTGAGAGTCCTTGTGATTTTTGTCATGGTTTTTATCATGAGGCCTATGATTAGAGGAAGTTGGATAATTTGAATTGCCTTGTTTATTTGGCACTTTGTTTCTAAACTTAATAATTTTCTTAAACTGTTTAGTAATTAAGGAAATTTGATTGTCCAAACTCTCTATATTGTATTCCCCATCAGAATCATAAGTGGGGAATATAAGTTCAGGCTTAGTTAACTTAGAAGAGAAGCTAAGATTGGAACTAGTCTGTTTCCTATGGGTTTGTGTCAATTGTTTCTTAAATTCTATTTCCACTTCCACATTTCTTAGTTTACTACTGAGTAATTCAGGAGTGAGATTTTGATCACACATTTCCTCAATAGCATATCTTTTGTTATCAAATTTATGTGGTAATGATCTTAGAATTTTAGATACAATTTCATGTCTATCATAAGTCACCCCATTAGCATGCAGTTTGGTCACAATATCAGTTAAGTTCATATAGAAGTCATCAAATGACTTAGTCTCAGACATAATTAAGGAGTTATACTGCTGAATAAGCATTTGGATTTTAGCAGCCTTAACTCTAGTGTCCCCTTCATGAGCAGTGACCAAAGTGTCCCAAGCTTCCTTAGAAGTGGTACAGGATGAGATTCTTTTGAACTCATGTTCATTTATAGACATAAATATGGCATTCTTTCCTTTTATTATTATTTCGAGAAAATTATTTCTCTTCTTGAGTGAACTCACGTAAAGCTTTCTTAACCCTCTCATTACTTCCTTCGTTGGCTGGTTTAGTAGGAAAAATATAACCATTTTCAAAAATGTCCCAGACATCATCTCCCAAAGTTCCTTGAATGAAAGCAATCATCCTTACTTTCCAATAAGCAAAATTGGTTCCATCAAAGATTAGAGGTCTGGTCAAGTTACCAAATCTTTCATTTTTCTCGTCCATAATTGATTTTCAGAAAAAAATTTCAGAAACACAGGATCTCTTTTGAAAGCAGTTTACAAAGCTCTGATACCAATTGAAAAATGTTACTAAAGCCGTTTATTAAAAATAAACTATTTAAGTAACTCCGATCTATTTTTTAAGAAACTCTTTTGGTAAAAAACAAACTATTTGAACACAAGATGTGTTTAATAAATCAGTATGTACGAGATCTATTCAAGAATAGAATAACAGGTTTATAAAGTAGTTTAAAAATCTTAAACTCAGCACAACCAAGAATGAGATGAGGAGATGTAGAAAGATTATGTTCACGATGCTTTTTTACGTGGTAAAACCTCACAAATTGAGGAAACATCTACGACTCCCTCTACGGAGTAAAATGAAAAATCCACTAAAACAAATATATGAGTTACAAACTATATAACTAACATGCAAACAACTCAGTCCTATATAAGTTTGGGAATGTACCCTCTGGTGTCCTTAAACTCTTCTGCAGTTCTGATTATAGATGTAGTTCTCCCAGTTTGTTAACTTCTGATTTGTTCCAGCACTTTACGTCGACTCTTTATTCACAAGATCTTATTACCAACACTTTTTGTGTTGTAGGGTGAAAGTGTTTGTGGGAGTGCTTCCTAACACATGCATGCACACACACACACTTATTAAGTACAAACAGTCCTAACAAATTACAGTAACACTATATGTTGTGATCTTTTCTTTTTCTTTCTTCTTACAAAACTTTGAACCTTATTTGACCTTTAAATCATTCCCAGAATCCACGGATACCTTGCTAGGAAGACAGACAAGGTCTTAATCAATCTCTGAATTTAGAAAGACTTTTCGAGATTGAAAACCTCCAAGTGAGATTCCAAACTAGGTCAAAGGTTTAGTTTTACAAGAACTACAAACAGAAAACATTTATTGTTGATTTTAAAGTAAGCAAACGTTTTAGAGAAAATAATCAACAATATATTTCTCAATATGAGAAATAAAGAATGAACCTAAGTGTAATGTAACATAAATAACTCAGATCTGAAATTTCTATGAAATCAGAAAGTAGATCTGAATAAACGTTTAAGTTGAAAACAAGATCTAGTGAACACGAGGTTACAGCAACAAAAACAAACTCAACTCAAACTCTCAAACTCTCAAGAACACTCAGAGAAGTGTTTTGGATATGGAGGTATTTGTAAAAGTGTTTGAGTTTGGATGGAAGAGGTTTTGACGAACAGGGTTAGGGTTTCTAACTCTCTCTCTTGTCTCTCTGTTTTCTCTCTTCTCTCTCAATTTCTCAGAAGAAATGAAAATGGCAAAAGTCTTCGAAGTCTAAGAATAGGGTCCCTTTTATAGGGTGAGGAGAAGGTTCGAGAGGATGGTTCAGAACCAAGGGCCTGGATTAAGTCAAGCCAAATTGACTTAGATCGAAGGGTTCTAATAAGGCGGTGATTAAACGAATCCTGATTGGTCTAAAGAGTTGTATTGGGATTCACCAAGATAACATGCAGATCGTTGATAGCTAATGATCCAAGGGCTAGGAACAAACACTGTTTTAACTCAGTAAGGAAACACAACTTCAGCCAATCAGACGAGGACAGGTGTTGGTCAATAACAGGATAACAAACACGCGTCTAAAGTTAATTAAAACCACACCCTCAAGTTTACTCCGCTTTCGGATTCTACCCAAGGTAACATTAAGCCAATATAATCAACAAATTATATTTACAAATTGACCACAAAACTTTTTAAAACAAGTTTTAATTAAGAAAACCTTATTTTAAAAAAGTTTTAAAAATCCCAAAAAATTATTAAAATACCAATTTAGGGATTTAAACACACCCATCATATGTACACACATTATTATGCAATATGATATGCAATAAATGAATTCTACTGTGTGTGAGTGTTGGCAATAGGTTCTTGATCACTACAAGATAGAGAGATGAAGTAGCAAACAAACTTCTGAGGTTCTTTGGATTCTAGGGAGGACACAATTTCCAAACTAGATGAGCACTTATACAATATAGACTCAAGTGAGTCAAAAGTATAAGGGCTTCAGTTTAAGGTCTGAGGTCACCATAATATGATGTTTACCCTCATAAATTGCCACCAAATTAATGATGTTTAAGGTCCGAGATCATCAGTTTATGATGTTTACCCTCATAATTTTCACTAAACTAATGATGTTTAAGGTATGAGGTCACCATAATATGATGTTTACCCTCAAAAATTACCACCAAATTAATGATGTTTAAGGTCTGAGGTCATCAAATAATGATGTTTACCCTCATAATTTGCCACCAAATTAATGATTTTTAAGGTCTGAGGTCACCATAATATGATGTTTACCCTCATAAATTTCCATCAAATCAATGATGTTTACGGTTTGAGGTCATCAAATAATGATGTTTACCCTCATAATTTGCCACCAAATTAATGATGTTTAAGGTCTACGGTCACCATAATATGATATTTGCCCTCATAAATGGCCACCAAATTCATGATGTTTAAGCATAATGAAACAGTATTGACATGGGAACTTCTCTTTTCATTAATATCCTCTTCATAAAAGGATACATGTATTACAAATAAATAACTGCAACATCATATGTAATATTTCTTCAAGTGGTCAGCATTCCAAGGGTGGGAAAAAGGTTCCCCTTAGAGATTTTCTAGCCGGTAACTACTAGGCACAACCTCATCAACTTCTCTGCAAGGACCATGCCAGTTTTGGTGGAGCTTGTTTGCCTTCTGCAACGTCTTCTACAGGGCTAGGTATAGGTTTTGATTTCACACTTTGGTTATAAAACTTTGATGTTCTCTGCTGGTAGGCTGCCTGTTTTAGCTCTGCATCTTCCCTTCTCTCTTCAATCAGATCCAAGTTAAATCTTCTCTCTTCCCCATTCCTCTGAGGATCATAGGTCTGAACTCTATGGGTGGGGAGTCCTACTTCTGTAGGGATGATATCTTCTGAACCATATGCTAGCATAAAAGGAATCTCTCATGTTGGCGCACTTGAGGTCATCCTGTAGGCCCATAACACAGTGTATACCTCTTATGTCCATCTTCTTTTTACCTCTTCCAACCTTTTTTTTATCGCGTCAAGGATTGTTCAGTTTATGACCTCAGTTTGCCCATTTTCTTGGGGTCGGACAGGAGAGGAGAAGAACTGCTTGATCCCCACTCTTTCAAAATATTTTTCTAAGGAAGAGTTCTTGAACTGGGTTCCGTTATCTAAGATAAGGGTATTTGGAAGGCAATACCTGCATATGATGTTTTTCCATATGAACTGGAAGGTCTTTTGTTCCCTAATCATGATCATAGGCTCAGCCTCTACCCACTTAGAGATGTAATCAATTGCCACCACCAAAAATTAATAGTTGTTTGAAGATCTTGGCAAAGGTCCTACTAAGTCAATCCCCCAAACTGCAAATGGCCAAGGTAAGATAATTGATGCCATAGGATGACGAGGTTGGTGAGGGATGTTGGAGAATCTCTGACACCTGTCGCATCTCTTCATATAAGAAGCTCCATCTTTGGCCAAGGTCGGCCACAAGAACCCTTAAGTAATAATCCTCTTAGCTAGAGGCCTCCCTTCTATGACACTTGAACAAGAGACCTCATGTACATCTTTCAATATCTTAGGAACATATGAAGGGTGCACACATCTAAGGAGAGGGAGTAGGAACCCCTTCTTATACAAGACGTTTCTTATAGTTGAGAACTTAGCGGCCTTGAACCTCAGCTTTCTCCTTTCCAATTTTGATTCTGGAAGCTCTCCCTGTCTAATGTATCTGATGATTGGGTCCATCCATGAGGCTCCCATATTCAGATTGAGGAAAGTTCTGGCCACCTCTTCTTCTTCGATGGTTGGCTGGGGTAGGATTTCAAGTGGTACCATTCTTCTTATATCTATCCTTATTGCTGAGGCCAACCTAGCGAGTGCATTGGCTTGACGGTTGTCTTGCCGAGGTATCCTCTTCATCTTTACCTCTCTGAAGCCTTATGGCATCGTTCTCACCCTCTTCAGGTATTTGGCCATTATTTTATCTTTGGCCTCATACACCCCAAGAAATTGGTTGACAACTAACCTCGAGTCACTATGGAATAGGAGTCGAACAATAATAAGGGATTTTGCTAAGGAGAGCCCCGATATAAATGCCTCATACTCTGACTCATTTTTTGAAGCCTTGAAGTTGAACCTCAACGCATATTCAATTTTTGTACCATCTGATGCGGACACTATCAGTCCCGCTACGCATCCACTTTCATAAGAAGACCCATTAACGAAGAGGTTCCAAACATCTTCGTTTGAAGAGAAGTTCCATTCTGACAGGTTCCCCTACTTGTAGAGGTACATGTCTTCCTCGTTCTCAGGTACACTTTTTTTGGACTTGCTTGACCCAACCTCGTCCAAATCATGGAAGATGTTACTGTCTGGTTCATCTGTAATCTCTTGAATATTCTCAATCTTAACCTCTTCTCAGGTGAACTGTGCTACAAAGTCTGCAAGAGCCTGGCCTTTGATGGTAACCCTTGGTTGATAAACAATGTCATATTCCCCCAACTCGATGGCCCAGGTCATCAATCTGCCCAACTTCTTAGGATTGTGGAGGACCTATCTTAGTGGGGAATCAGTGAGGACAACCACAGAGTGGGCTTGCAATTATGGCTTCATCTTCCTATAAGCGTGTATCAGGGAATAGGCTAACCTTTTCATTTGAGGATAATTCTGTTCAGACCCTTGATGGGCCTTACTATTGAAGTATACCGGCCTCTGCACTCCATCGTATTTTCTTACCATGGCCTCACTAATGGCTGATTCTGAAATGGCTAGATACACATATAACTTCTCCCCCGGGATGAGCAGAGGAGACCTGAGGTAGGACTTTAGTTCTTTAAAAGTTTTGTCACATTCCTCGTCCCATTCGAAGGCCTTTCTAAGCACCTTGAAAAAAGGAAGACACTTGTCCGTAGCACTGGAGACAAACCTGTTAAGTGCTACAACTCTTCCGGTTAGCCTCTGAACGTCTTTGATAGTTTTAGTTGTCTTGATTTCAAGCAGAGCCCTGATCTTTTCGAGATTGTCCTCTATTCCCCTTTGATTAATGATTAATCCAAGAAACTTTCCTTCTCCTACTCCTAAGACACACTTGGCAGGATTGAGCTTCATCCTATATAAATCCATGGTATAAAAATTCCTCTCCAAGACGGCTACATGAGTGTTGTCCTTCAAGCTCTTCGTCAACATATCATCCACATATACCTCCATGGTCTTGCCAATCAGACTCTCGAATATCTTATTTACAAGACGTTGATAAGTGGCCCCTATGTTCTTCAAGACGAAGAGAATGACCTTGTACGATTAGGTCCCCTTTTCGGTTATAAATGTTGTCTTATCTAAGTCTTTTGGGTCTATAAAAATCTAGTTATACTCGGAATAGGAATCCATGAAGCTCATGAGCTCATGCCCTACTATGGCTTCCACCATCTATTCAATTCGTGGCAGGGGAAGCTATCTTTTGGACAAGAGTTGTTGAAATCATTGAAATCTACGCACATCCTCCATTTCCCATTAGCTTTTCGTAGGATGACGGCGTTAGATAACCACTCAGGGTATATAACTTCTCAGATGAACTTAGCCTCTGAAGATTTCTGACCTCTTCCCTAATGACATCATACTTTTCCCTTAAGTAAACCATTCTTCTTTATTTGACGGGCTTAATGGCTTCTAAAACATTGTGTTTGTGGCAATTAACTTTAGGGTAAATACCTGGCATGTCAACGTGGCTCCAGGCAAAGACACTCTGCCTCTTCCTCAGTAGCTTCATCAGCTCTTCGTTGATCTCCGGTCTTAGGGTTTTGCCGACTTGGACCATTTTTTTCGCCTCGTCCTCATTGAGGACGATGGATTCTACCTCTTTTGCGACTTCTCCCTTCTTGAGATTTGTCTCATCCCTAGGATCAAGTGTGTCAATGTTGTACGTGGTTGTTGTCCTCTTATGAGCCTCTCTCTCTCCCTCAAAGTTGAAGTACCATTCACGTGCTGAGGTTTAGTCACCCTGCACTTCCCCTACCCTATAGGGGGTCAGGAATTTTAGAATTTGGTGGACCGTTGATGGCACAACATCGAATTCCTTGAGGGATACTCGTCCTATGATGAGGTTATAGGTCGAGAAGACGTTTTCATCCATCACAAAAAATTGATCTTACGGGTCAACCTCTCATTCCACTCGTCTCCCATTCTTACATCCATATCATACATGCCCAATGGATGGACCGTTTCACCACTGAAGCCAATTAACGGATGATGATAGGGTACAAGCCTAGCTCTACTGAGGCCTTGGATCTTCAAATAGGGCCAGAACATTATGTCCATTGAAATTACCCCATCGACGAGGATTCTCTACACCTCACATCCATCCACA
This sequence comes from Sambucus nigra, assembly GCA_949130495.1. Lineage (NCBI taxonomy): Eukaryota > Viridiplantae > Streptophyta > Magnoliopsida > Dipsacales > Adoxaceae > Sambucus > Sambucus nigra. The sequence goes on from OX422208.1 coordinate 530,858,392, forward strand.
CTTGTAGTGATTATCAAAGGGTCATCATGTGGAGCTAGTATACCTTTGAAGTCAAGTCGGGAAAATACAACTCTAAGAGTATCCATATCAACCTTATTTCTATTCTGCTTAGCCTCTGAAGACGCCAGATTGACAACCTCTACTTTGGTCACTGACTTAGCCTCTACCACATGAGCTTTGTGATCGGTTACCTCTGAGCCACCCCCTGCTAGTCCTCCACAGATGGTGTTTGCACCAAACGAGATCATACCAACCCTGTTCACAGGGGCATTGTCGTCTTTTGGTGGGAGGTTAGGGTCATCCTTATCATCATCATCATCATCTGAGTCTTCAGCTCTTCTTATTGGTGAATCTTCCTGACACATGTTGTTTCTCTTCTTTTTAGGGTCATCGTGTCCCCCTTTAGAATCTTTACCATCGACATACTTCCTGATCTTTCCAGACTTCTACATCTTCTCAATATTATCCTTAAAGACTTGTTAGTTAGATGATCGTAGTCTTGGTGGAACTCGCACCACAAATTCTTGTTCCTCTTATGCAGAGGTGCCTTCAGATTTTTTGTCCATCTCAGGGACCGATCATTTTTTATTTCATTGAGAATGTGTTCGCATGTCATAGTTAGAGGAGTATAGTGTGCAAACTTATTGTCTACAAACCTCTTTTTTTCGTCTTTCTTCTTTTGGAATTTTTTGCTGCTACTTACGTTCTCATCCTCATACTTTGCGACCATTGTCTCTTCAGCGTTCATAACCCTACCAGCTGTTGCTAACAACCCAGCCATGGATTTTGGAGGGTCTTTCGCAAGCTTCCATAGTAAGTCCCATTTATGCAACCCCCCTATAAGAGCTATCATAGCTATATTCTCCTCATAGTCTTCAACCTCCAATTTTTATTTGTTAAATCTAGCAATGCAGTCTCATAGGCACTCGTTCTTGCCTTACTTGATGTACAACAAATGAGTGGTCTCCTTCTGAGGTCTTACCCCAAAATAGAAATTATGAATAAACCATTCAGCTAAGCCCTTAAAGTTATCAACAGTGTTCTTCGAAAGAGAGGTAAACTAAATATGTGTAGCTCTCGTTAAAATCCCAGAGAAGGCCCGGCACCTCATCTCATCTGGGATTGAATAAATTTCTGCTATAGACTGGTACATCTCAATATGATGCACATGGTTGGTACTACCATCATACTTGGGAGACACCGTAGGTGGTTTGAACTTGGAAGGGGTCGAGAAGTTCACTATCCTTGCTACAAATGGGGAGCCCTCTGAGAATATTCTCCGCAGTGGGTCTCGGCTTTTGATGAGGTAACCTATCTTCTCTTTCAGATGTTAGATGGAATCAGTCCATGGTTTAGCAATGTCATCCTAGCTGAGGTTGCCTCCAACACTTCCAAGGGGTGGACTGAGGGTTCCCCGGCTGCAGCGCAATGTCGGCTATTAACCTCTTCACCACAGTCTCGGCTATGCAGTGGTCGTCCATGGAGAGGCCGATGTTCACCATCTCCCCTTTAAGAGTTAGCTGCACTTCTTGACCTGGATAACCTCTGCCTCAGATCGTTGACTGGGCTGAGCCTTTCAAAGTCCGACCCTCTACTCAAGCAATCAAAAGCTGATCCTCTTGGCTGGGCCTCACCAACCTCGGCCCTTCTTGCTCTACAACATCGGCTCGGTTGTAGAGGACGTAATGTGTTGTCTGAAACCTCATATGGCTCCCATTATTCTTCTAGAGCATCTTTCGCTCCGATATCATCGTACCTATCCTCAGGGCAAGGGTTTCTTTGCCTCCCCAAATGCAAACATCTAGGGTCAGCAACATCCCTCCTCTGCTGAGGTGTAGGTTGGTCCTTTTATGGTGCCTGGGGTGGTCCCCTGGCCTCTAGATTTGGTTAAACTGATGCTAGAGTAATCATTTTCGATGATATCCCAGGTGGCCTCATCATATTTTGGCTTAGCTGGGAAAACTACTCCTTTATTGCTTGTTGCGTTGTAGCCAATGACTTCAAGGTTGCTGCCACCTCAGCCATCTCGGATTGGGGTGGTGTCTGGATGGAACTGGGTCCTCCAACACCATATGGTGGAATAGGTGGTGGTAACTTCGGTGCCATATGTTAGGGATAAAGAGGTTGTGATAAAATATGAGAGCTTAAATACCTTAAAAGGACCTCTTTCAATGGTGAAACAGTTTCACACGAAGAGTGAGGCCTGGTTCACCACCAGAGTCTCTGGTGAGGTTAAGCTAGGAAAGGGAAGAGATATATCTTCCCGTTCCCATCGACGATGCCAAAATAATGATGATGGAAATAGCACCACCAGATAAAGTGTTTACAAGCTCCAACAAGTGATAACAATTGATACATAGGAGAGTATATGTATATATATGTAGAAGGAGGTTATGAGAAGAGGATGAACACTTGAATATAAGTGGTTCAGCCATTCTGGCCTACGTCCATTGTGAATGTGTGTGAGTAATATCACTAAATGAAGGCACTAATGGCCATGTATACAATCTCTCAAGATTTTTCTCTCTACTGTGTAAAATGATAAAGTTTTAGCTAGGTTTGCAATTATGGATCCCTTTACAAGGTAGATAGTGACCTCTATATATAGTGCTTAGGGGGTGTAATGTACCCCCAAGCATGTAATGAGCATGTGCATGAACATCCAACCAGTTCCAGGATGACACCTAGCTGATCTTAACTAAATTATGATGACTTAAATATTCCTTAACGTAGAGGGAACGATTGAGTTATAACAGATTTGTCCACGTGTTGTAAGCCATACATGTGCTTATAAATGCTCGGTTGTCTTTAATTGGTGACAACCTCGGCCTAGATGAGTATAAGGTTGGTGAAGTCTGAATGTTCCTTTGGCTGAGGTCAATATTCATGTGGACCTCGGCCAGGTCGACTGGCAGAGGTAGATGTGATGTCGGCTTGGGCTGAACCATGTCATGATGATGGGGCTTATGAGGCTTTGCTGACTGGTTGATAAAATATAACGTCGGTCGGGGCCGATGTTATTTGTCGATGGATGCCTGAACAGAGGTACAAGCCTTGCTGACCCCGATTGATGCCCAACTGAGGTTGATGTATGAGGTGGATGCAGCGTCTGCCATGGCCGGCCGTATAAGAGATGATATCAATGACAATTATTAAGCTTCTTCCACCTCGCCTATGATTCAGGCCGAGGTTAGTGTCTCTGAGTAAGGAGGTGTACTTTGGGCATATCAAATAGGATTGTAAGGCGCCTTTTGAGTTAGTCTATGCTTAAATTCTAAACCTGGTTATATATAAGTTTGTGGTGTTATGTGTTTAAATGGAAAATGGTGTATAGTGTATGACCTAGTTATGCACTAGGTCATGGTTCGAGTTATAGGTTGAGGCCTTTTACTGCTCCTTGAGCATATCTCCATGTGTCTTCATGGGCTTCCATACCATGTGTCTCCTGATTATTGGATGAAATATTTTGGGTATAACAGAATCTCCACAAGCTTCGGTGCTAAAAGTTAAGTTATTTTGCAGTCGGGCTTTATTCTTGTTCGTAGACCATTGTCTTAAAGCTAAGGCCTACTATTGAGAGGATGAATCCTTGTGGATGTCACGGACTATTACAAAGGCATTTCAAGTTTTGCGACATTTTTACTTTCGCGACCTCTTAAATAAATGGATCGTGGTTGTGGCTTCATTTACCTTTGTAATCCTTGGGAGGAAAAATTCTTATCAATTTTCGGTAAATTTAGACGATTTTTTAAAAGCATTCAAAGAGATTTCTGATGATCCTTTATTCTCTATTTAGGTTTATTTTATACCTTTTTCAGTAATTTCTTCACAGACTTGGTCTGTAATCATTTTTCTTTGGATCTTGTGCATTAATTTCATCAATAACCTTTGGATTCATCGAATATGTAGCAATAGGGTTTTTGGAAACTGGTCTTGATATTTATTTAGATTCGATGGTTATTGAGTTAGTTGAATGCTAATTTATTGTTGGTTTGTTGTAAGCGAGGTATAGTTAGGTTACATTAGGACTATTTTGGACTGAAATTGAATGGTTGGTGTGAGTTTCGAAGATGTTAGGGTTAGTTTTGCTCCAAAACACGAACTATTGTTCGTGGAATGCTTTTGGTTCAGACCCTAGTTTTTCTTCATTTTAATTTTACGAAACTGTTGAAAAGTAAATTTGGGTATTTGTTTGCTAAGGTCGTGGTCTTTGACTAACGATTGTGGACTTGTTCAATTGGTTTTGGCTTGTAAATAAATAGGTGTGGCCTTTGTTTTGTTGTGTAGCATATCATACTCTCTATTATTTTGAGCTTGCATTAGTGCTTTAAATATTTGAATAAGGCCATGGTCTTGGAAGTTATGCCATGTTCTTTTAAATCTATATTTGTTGTACATGCCACGGTCTTGTGTTTAATTAACTCATAGGAGTCTATGCCCATAAATGTTTTTAAGTCCTTTCGCAGAATTAAATGTAGGAGTCTCAGGCTTTTTCCCCATGTGGTACCCTTAGCATTAGGATCTGTATTTTTGTTCGTTGTCGAGACCTGTGTGCATGATTCCATGGTCCTCGAAACTTTTGAGTAATTTCTTTACTCATTGTCCATAATGGCCACGCGCCTCTAATTGTGGAACTCTTTTCTACATATACATATAACTATCATGACCTTATGCATTGGAATACTTGTCAGTACTTATAAAGTTTATGGATAAATCCCCTTGGGGTACCTCCTCCCGCAATGTTGAACATCAAACCTCTTAGGACCTTTGGAGCTTTCCATTTAGTAGATTTCCTAACCTATGTTAATGTTAATTTTAATTCCAGGAAATCCATTTGTAGGGAACTAATGGAGGTAATTAGGACAAGACATAGGGAAGACACTGGTTCAATAAATATGCAATTGCGAGTGCAGTGAAATTTGACAAAGGAGGTCGCGACTCCCACTTAACACGTTCAAACCACCAGGGATATGAGGAACACTAAAGTGGTGCTTTCTATATACGACGCCGAGATAGAGACTAACCCTGCGACCTTGAACTATCCTTGTATCATAACATAAGAATGGATAGCTCGTCTAGATAAAGTTTGTGAATATTCAGAGGGGATTGTATGCTTTGTTCCATCTGCGGACCAAAGATGATGTTTTGAAGTCCCTAATGATGTAGTTTTATTTCCTTTCCACTATTTCCTCCTTTGATTGAGGCTTAAAGTCCCAGTCCCAATTAGAAACCTTAGCCCAAGTAGATTCGAATGGGTGAGGGATATACTAGCATCCTTAATCGTATAGAAGAAATAATTTTGAAGTGATATAAGGACCACTGATTCTATATTTTTTACAGGACAAAAGAGGATAAGTTGAATAACCCTTGGTATTACTACATGGCCAATCATAATCCCAATATATATCTCATGACTGGTAAGCCTTCCAACACTAAAAACTAGAAAGGAAATATTTTTTCATCTCCAGGGAAAAGGGTGAGAGAGGTACTATAAGCTTTTGTAGTCCTAGGGTCACCCCCATGGCCACGACCTTTTGTTCTTATACTTGATCTTTTTCAACTTATATCTTTATTTTGTTTTATTGTTGTTCATGCAGGGTTAACTCCTTCAAAAAATTAGAAGGAGATAATTGAGGCCACGATCTCAATTTTTCATAGGAAGAAGGACTTTCCTTTTGTGGTTACATTAAGATCCTTATACATACTAGGTTATTATATTATTCATATTGCACCTGTTATACTAGAAAATAGAGGTAAGTTAAATCTCTAGGTTGCGACATATTTGGTTTGAATTTCATTAACCGCTATCCTGATGCTCTTTTGCTATGTAGATAGCTCCACGGAAGGTGGGACACTGATGGAAATTGATAAGGAGATAATTTTTTCCCATCTTAATGACCTATAAGAAAATGTCCATATCATGAAGCGGGACTGAAGAAAGACCATGGGTAAAAAAAGGAAAACAGTCACGAACAAGGATGTTACTCCAGCTAATGTTTCCACTGATGCCACGACTCGTGTTTTAAACCCACCACTTGATGAGAATGATGCGGTTAATATTGCAAATGTAGGATTAGCTTCTCCTAGTGTATGGGTGAAAAATCAAAATCCAATAAACTCTGGGCCTATCTCTATCACTGAGAATCATCTAAAGACTTCAGATTCAACTTATGTGAATGTCTCAACTCCACAAAGAAAGGTACTTCTTCAACAATTAAGGCCACGTGTTAGGAAAACTGAAAAAAAATCCCCATGGGATACTGAGGCCCTCATGATCCTAGAAATAAGGGAAGTTTCCAAATCCTCTGACCTCAAATGACTTTTTGAGGAAGATGTTGAGGACCTGGAAAATTACCAATGACACTACCTTTTTAGGGTAATCATGTTAGTTACAAGTAGCTCCCCAGGCTCATATGGTATAAGTAGGCACACAGGCTCACAGGGTATATGTATCCCCCTAAGGTCCATACGGTATAAGTATCCCCCTAAGGCTGAGTATCACTTGTTGATAAGTGAGGGTGTGTTATACAAGAGTTTACGCCGAATCAAGTAAAATAGACTCACTTCAATCAGGGTACCACTATTTTAGAGGATCAAACTAGAATCACTATCACGAGGCTCTTGCTATTTGGATCTTGGGAGGATTAAGTATGATTACTCTGATCAAAGTCTACCTTTCTTATGACTTAGGCTTTTAATGGATTAAGTCTAATTGCTCTAATCAGAATCTGCATTTTTAAGACTTAGACAAAGTTTGATTGTTGTGATTAGAGTCTGCATTTCTTATGACTTATGTTTTGTTGTTGGAGTTGAATCTAGATTCATCTTTCAATTGATATGTTTATGGGCACCTCTACCTCCGCGTCCATTTACGGGCATGTGCCATATATAGTCATTGTGTGCTTTTGTGATTGTTGTTGGTTTTTTTTGTTAAACCTGTTGAACAAAAATTGTAAAGGAATTCAGACAAACTATTAAGTTTTCATGGATATGAATTTGAGGGGATACAGAATTTGTTTTTCTTCCCTAACTATGGCCTTGTAATAATTATAATAGTATAAAATTAGCAAACATTTCCCAGAATATCTTTGAGGCCGTGACCTCCTTATTTCTCAGATGGTGGCCACAATCTATACTACTATTCATAGCATTACCTATCTAAAAAGTATTTCAACCTCCTGCCTTAGGTTGTGGCACTATTTGGTTGTATAGCCATTGACATTATGGAATTCACGCCATTTGCTTTTATCTCTCCTACCAGCGAGAGTTTTGAGTTTATCTCATCACTGGAGCATGCTTTCTTCTTCGATGTTAGTCAAAATAGCTTATGGCTCACAATTGAGAGGAGTAAACTCTTCATATGGTCTCTCTAGATGGTCCTCGTGCTTTCTTTTCTTTGCATCTAAAATTTCTTCCAAATACTTCCTTTTGGAGGCCGTGGAACCTAGAATTAGGATTCTTTGGACTTGGAGATTGATTTTGTCCTTAGAGTGAGTCCTGACCTTCGTAAAGATGGTTAATAAACCTCATTAGGTGTGTCACGTCTTTAGTCCACGTATACCCTGATCATGAGTTACCTTCCATGTTTTATTCTCTCTAAATAGTTAGTTATTTAGAAAATGTTTCTTATATATGATATGAACTAAACATAGTGAGAAATCCAATTCATAAAGAGAGCGAAGCCATAAATTAAGCATATATAACAAGGAGATGTGACCCATTCCACCGAGGCCACAACCTGTCAACCCAAAAAATGAGGAGGTCATGCATATTGTCCTTTATTAGTACGTTTTCCATAATGATTGATATGATCGAGCATGGTTTTCTCTTAGGGTGATTCCATCTGATAGACATTTTACAAAAATATGCCCTTCGAGGAATCGAGAACGTCATAACTGAAGAGTTTGTAACATATCTTAACTTATATCGGGTGATTTAAAGATACTTAAAGCAATAGACCTATTGGATTTTGTCCACAGAATCATCGGTTGTCAATCCTACGAACTAGCCTTATGCAAGTTAACCTGACCTTAAATCCATAAAACATGTTGTGGGGTGTTTTTAAGATTTTTATGGCATCTTTGGACTAATAAGAAATAGTTCTTTAAATCATAAATGATAAACATGCAAAAAATATAAATTTTGGTCTAAGATGTTACTGGGAGACCGCAACCCATAACATTACCGCACATAAGGCCGCGAACCTATGGGGGCTGAATGCCGAATGTGGTCAAATTTTCAACTAAATGTGATTTTCACCCCAAGAATTAGACTAAAGAGCCTTTGAGGTGTTAACCCAAGTGTCATTTTGTGCAAACAAAAATAGGTTTAGCACCAAATACCTAATATATAGTTCATAACATTGATAAATGACTATAAAATGTAGAGGAAACAACAAATATGTTCATCCTTAGTTCCAAATCCTTATAGGGTCATGGCCATATGAGCAGCTTAGGCGGATTTAAATAAAAGAACATCACAGGAGGAAGTAGATCTACCCAGAAAACTCTAAGTAGGCTTGGAAAAATATATCTAAAGAGATGAAGATACTTTAACTAGGTTTTATATGAAAATATGTGCCTAACCACTAAGATCTCACCCTATGGATAAAGTAAGGCATAATCAATCCAATTTATGAGAAACTCAGTAGAGCACCTCATTTCCCACAGATGGCATCAAATCGTTGATCCATGAAAATGGATCTGCTAGAGTAAATTATGCCATCAGTGTTATACTCAACAGTTAAAAGTAGAAAACAAGGTAAACAAATAGATAAACACGAGATTTAGAGTTGTTTTACTATGAAGATGATCTTACGTTCACTATGGAATCTTATTCTAATTGATCTATACATTAGGTACAAGATTAGGGGCCTATTAGGCATACAAGACTAAAAAATGGCATTAATACACAAATGAACATGTGTTGTGTTTTAGATTTCATGGGCTGGTAGTTAGAACTAGAAGGAGGCCATGAATGTTGTTGTCGAGAGTTGTCAGAACAGGTTACCGAAGTGTGAACTTCGATAGAGAGAGAAGCTATTGAAAGTTGGGTAAATCTTTGTTACCCAATTGTTTCTTGCCAAATGAGGGGGTATGCACCTCTATTTATACTAGTTGATTTATGACTTCACTTGAACTGTGCACGTGCCTTATGGATAAGGATGATGTGAAGGAATATTTCTTTAAGGTGGACAATTGGTTGTCCATTACTGATGTGTAAGGGTGTGCGACCTGTCCTTCTGGAGTGTTGCTAAGCTTGAGGGGTCGAGACATATGAGGCACCTGGTCGTGGCCTCCAAAGGAAGTATGTGCTTAGATTCCGTAGATTTGTTATATATAAGGCCATGTTGTTATGTTTTTAAGGGAAAATTGAGTATAGTCCGTGACATGATTTTATACATGTCCATGATCCTATTTACAGGGTGAGGCCTTTTACCAGTCGTTGAGCATATATTCATGTGTTTGAATGGCCTTTCATGCCACATGTCTCTTGATCATTAGATGGCATTGTTTAGGTATAACACCAGGGTTAGCGCCCAATAGAGAGATATACATTTTCATTAATTCTGCACTAAGCGCCAAGCCCATTGCTAGGGCTCTATATTGGACGGCTCTGTTGATGTTGGGTTTGATATTTTGAATGATCTTAGCTCAAGTTACCCAATATTTATAATCAAAGATAATTATGTTATTCTTAAAGAAATGAAAGAAGTTTAATGAGACATAAAGGTTTTATGTGGTTCACCCCAGAAATGGTGCCTACATGCACATGATAATGTCACTATCTTTCTAAGGTTTGGTACATGTCTCTTAGTAACACTATCTAGGGTTAGAACCAGGTGGTTGTCACCCCCATTTGAGAGAAGTAGTAATATATATATATATAGTATTTGTAAGTTAAGGAGATGGAATACCTTTATACACTAGGTATAAACATATTTACACAACAATATGCATCTACAAATTGATTCACATGCATGTGCATAGTGGATTTTGAATATCCCAAACATGTAGGTTCACATTACTGATGGTTCATCTTCTAGGTTGTAGTTGGCTGGATAGTCGACCATAAGAAATCTGTGCCGATTGGGTTCATTCGCTATTAGAGGATCCAATTATATTTTTGACAAATGTCATTATATTATAGTTTCACATGGCCTAATTATATTAGGCTAAAACAAAAGCCCTTAATACTTCATTCTTAATGGGGTAGTGAAAGGATGGAGTATTCTTCTCCAAAAGTATCTCAACTATCTTGGAAGGTGTTGTTCAACTGCCAACCTTAAGGACTTGTAAATTTCAGTCCATCATAAAAAGACTATGCTAATTTTGTAAATAATTTGAAAAATAGCAAACCATCTAAGGGTATGCTGGTCTTTTGGAAGCCTGGGGAAATGGGAAACCATCGATTTATGAAATGTTGGTAAGTTTAATCATTTGAAACTTAGATCTTAAGGGACATTTTTTTTATCGACGAGGGACAATACCCCCTAAAATATTATTAATAAACAAGCCTAACTAAGCAATAGCTCTAAACAGAAGAAAACTAGAGGTTGAGACCAAAGGTCTAGTTTCGAAGCTAAAAATAAGGAGATTTATAAACATCTTCTTTACAAAGAGATAAAGAAAGCTAAAAAATTGGGATTTTATAAATAACCCCATTACAAAATTTTCTTTATAATTTGAGTAATCCCTAATATATCCATTTGAAGAAAAACTCTGCTAATACTTTGAAGGGAGGATAATGATCCATGGAAATCTAAAATTTGAGAGGAGGTTGCCTTAGAATTTAGGCCATCTGCAACTGTGTTAAACTCTCTGGAACATTGAGAAATCTTGAGGTGTTTAAATCTTGTCCACTTTCTCTTGAATAACCCAAGGAGGTTTACCTCTTTTAAAAATCAAATCAACTATTATTTTAGAGTCAAACTCAACCAACACAATTTCAAGATTAAGATGTAGGTTCCTGCATGACTATAGACCTTTGAGAATAGCAGTGACCCCAACATAGATGGAGTTGTTAACCCCCAAGGCTATGCTAAATCCTAATATGAAAATGCCTTTGAAATATATGATAACTCCACCAATACCACTAGGCCTGGATTAATGTTCACTTTAGAACATCCTTCAGGAGGCTTAGACCAAACACATCTCAGTAGTTTCACTTTAGGACGATTCATTCTCATATTGAACCAATAGATATCAAATTCATATTCATTATTGCACATGTCTTTAAACACAATAATGGAACCAAATTTAGTTAAATATTTTAGAACATTATTAATAATATTTACTGATTTCATTGGAACATTCTCAAAGTATTTGAGGTTTCTAGACTTCCAAAGCTCCCACACGATCACCTTAGGGATATTTGATATAATGAAATCTTGATGATCTCTTGATGGCATGGACAACCACTAAGATATGATGAGGGATCCGTAGTTCTTAAAACTCATTGCAATACCAAGTCTTCTACAAAAGAAAGCCAAACTTCTTGAGCAATAGAACTGGTAGAAAGAAAATGGTTAGTGGTTTTAATATCTGATTCACAATTTCTACATCAAAAAGTTAATCGAATAACAAGGTTCTGAATATCCATATTTGTAGGAACAAAAAAATTCAAAACTTTCCACATAAAAATGCTCATTTTAGAATGGCAATGCTGGATCCAAATGTACTTCCAACTTTGAGTTGTAGGTCTATATCCTCTAACGAATTCATAAGGGTGAAGTCCCCTAATTGTTTATCTTCATTTATGAACTCACAGGCTTCCTCATGAATAATAGCTATTCTTTTAAAATCATGAGATCCTTTAGCATGAACAAAAGCATTTTTGAATTTGTTTATCATAAATATCTCCCAAAGGCCATTATCAAATATCCATTTCCAGTGCAGTTTAAGGCTAGTATCTTTTATAATATCATCTAAATTTATTATATTTAGGCATCCTTCCTATGTTGGGTAGCATACATTATCCCAACTTGTCCATTAATGGTGATTAACATTTGAGCAGCCTTCCCAACAAAACTTGTTGAATAGAGATCTTATTCAATTTAACACTACTTTAGGAGGCGATATGACTGATAAAATGTGTAAGGGAATAGAAGCCAATACATGCCTGATGAGGATTAACCTACCTCCCTGAGATAAAAGTTTAGCTGACCAACTGAATATCTTGTTTATAATAATATTAATAATCTTATCGAAATGAATTTTTTATTTCTTCCTGGACCGAGTGGACACCCTATGTACTTAATAGGGAAATACCTATGTTGGAGGCCTGTAACAGCTTTAATTTCTTTGATTCTTCTCTTTTTGATCTCTTGGATATGAAAACAACACTTTTCTCTAAATTCACTAGCTACCCAGATGCTTTTCAAATTCTAATACCACTTTGAAAAGAGATTTTATACATCTCTTACCTACATTATTAAAAATGATTAAGTCATGTACAAATCCCCAATGGCTAATGAGGGCACTTATAAGAGGGTGAGAAAATGGAGTGGCTATATTGGACTGAAATAAATGATTTAATTTTCTACTTAGGACTTCAGTGGCTATTTTAAAGACACTTGGAGACACGGGGCTCCTTATCTTAACCCTCTAGAGGAATTAAAGTAGCCTACACTTTGACCATTTATAATTTCAGAAAACTAATTATAAGCAATTAGTCTCCAAATCAAATCAATGAATACCTCACACAAACCAAATTTCCTTAGAATAGAACACAAGAATGGTAAATAATACCCAATCATAGGATTTTTCCATGTCAAGTTTAATATAATATTGCCTCCATGAGATTTATTACCCAGAGATTGAATCATTGCCTTGGATAATAATATGTTATCTTGAATGTTCCAACCTTCGACAAAACCACTTTGGTTGGGGGATATAATGGAAGGATGAATAGGACCAAGTTGATCACAAAGAATTTTAGAAATAACATTATTTGAGAAATTACCCAAACTAATTGGCCTGAAATTTGAGCATTTGCTAGGATTAAAAACCTCTGGGATGAGCATGATGTTGGTACTAGACCAACATTCTGGTCTCTCAGCAACATTGAAAAAGCTTTGAATAGATTTTATGAAGTCTTTCTTAATAATCTCCCCGAATTTAGAGTAAAACATACTTCCAAATCCATTTGGCCCAGTGGCATTATCACCGTTATGGCTTAGAACAACCTTGTGAATTTCCTCTTTATCTGGAATAGAAGCACACATATTATTTTCTTCTCCTTTGATGATTTTTGGAATAAAGTTCAGGTAGACTTCATTCACATTTAGAAATTCAGCTCTCCATAAAGAGGAAAAGTGGTTGATAAAAGTGTTGTTAATTTAATATTTAGTCTATTCCATAGACCCATCGTGATTTAACATTTGGTTAATGAATAAAAGTTTCCTCTTAACCTTAACTGAAGTGTGAAATAATTTAGTGTTAGAGTTCCCATCCTTTCGCCATTTAATCTTACGTTTTTGTTGCCAGAAACTTTCCTCCATTTTTAAAGGTTGATTCAACCGAGCCCTACATTCTTTAATATCACTCCTAGTAAGCATTGATGGATTAACTTCAAAATTAGCCTCTTTAATTAACACCTGATCTTCCAAGTCTTTTACTCTTTGGAAAATGTTTTTGAAATTAGAATCATTCCATTCCTTCAATTTACTCTTGAGGTTTTTCATTTTGATAGTAAAGCATTGCAAAGGGGCAGTGGTCACAGGTTTATTCCAAGCATCTTTAACCACCTTATCAATGGTATCATCCATACACCACATGTTGAGAAATTTGAAGGGCTAAATTCATCTATGGCAGCTTTAATATATAATAATAAGGGACTGTGATAAGAATAATGCTTATGTAGATGAGTAATACTACATTGAGGGAACTCATTTAAACATTGACAGTTAACTAAGCTCTTATCTAGCTAACAAAAAATGGTACCTAACACCATGTTGTTTGTCCATGTAAATATGGATCCCTTAAATACCAAGCCTGAAAACTCTTCGGTAGCAATCATGTCCTTGAAATCATGTGAGTCATTAAAATGCAAGTCATTTCCTCCAATCTTTCATCTTCATTATCTACCACATTAAAGCCCCCAATCACCATAAGTGCGTGGGATTTTAACTAAATGGCAATATCCTCTAACATCTCCCACAAAGGAGTTCTTTCAATAACAGAACTTTTGGCACAAACAAGCATAATGAACTGAGTTTTGTTGTAGCTAGGCCAATTAGTTTTTAATAAAAGCAATTGATCTTCATCTCAAATGATTATGGAAACAATTTTAGTTGGCCAAAGAATCAAAATTTTATTAGATAAGTTATGCACACTATTGGAAAAGCCCAATTTATTCTTAAATTTGAGCATTTTTTATTAATCCACTTTAGGTTCTAAGAGGGAAATTGCTAGGAGATAATAGTATCTCTTAAGTCTCTTAACTCTTCAATTACTAGCTTTACTAGATACCCCTCTAATGTTCAAACAAACAAAATTAATCATTCATTGGAAGAATAAGGATTTTGTGATTTTACCTTACCACTTGACTTGATCACTCTTCTGAATAAAGGATCAATGTGAAATTGCGAGGACTTTTGGGCATGCCAAATATAGGGATGTTTCTATTATCCAAATTCTCTTTCATGTTCTTAATGGCCTTGTTCTTCTGATTATTCCTCCATGTCTCATCAAAACTTTCTGAGAATATCTTTAGTTATTCAACCATGGGGACTTGCTGCTTGTCTTTCTTAGTGTCTGACTGAAATTCCTTTTAATATTCTTGATATTGCTCATAATTAGGAAGATTTTTACATCTTCGAGAGATGTTACAATTATCAAGGACAAGAGCTTCTTCAATAATGATCTCAAAATGGTTGATTTTTTTATATGATTCTGGATAGATTCAGTCGATTCAGGAACTTTTGGAAGAATGGCCATATCACACCATTCTTGAGTGGATTCTTGTATAATCAAGTTTTCTTAAATTGGTTCCTCCTCTTATTGATTGGAAATCTTCTGCTTCTCTACATAAACAACAGTAATGGTCTTCTCCTTTCTTGGCATGAATTTCTTAGGCTTGCTTTGGGTATGATCTTTAAATATACATTTTCTCTCTTCATGTCCTTATTTCTTGTAAAAAATGAATAAAGGAGGGATGTTTTCATAAGATATTTGTTGCCAAAATCCACTTATTCCATATCATATCCACTGTATAGTTGGTACTTGGTCTAAGAGAGTGAGTTCAACACACACCCTTGTAGTGCTGGGTCTAACGATTGTGGAAGTAGATGAATCCTTTTTTAGAGTCTTACCCACCAGTTGGTCAATTAACTAAAGAGAGGACTTGGCATATAAATGAATTGTAAGATTTTAGAGGTGTATCCATACTGGAACACTAGGTGATTCTTCATCAGGTCGAAACTCAACAGACCATTTAAAGGTCCTCATGGGATTATTTCGAACAAACATTGATCTTTGAGCCATAATCTAACATAATCTTATTCACAACTAAGTTGGATAAGGATATGTTTGGATTCAATCAAACCTATGGAATAGGCATCCTTTAGGGAGAAATTTTGGAAAGTTTTTTGAATGGAACCTATAGATCGTCTTCCATGGGAAAATTTCTCAATGATTGAGTGTTTGAAAGGTTAAAAAAGGGACATGGTTTCTTCATCGGTGAAAAGAACTACGGGTTCACCTATATAGGATGTTGGTTGTTTTAGGTCAAGTTATTTATGAGTATTTTTATCTACAACACTCACAAATGATCTTGACTAAGGATTGGGATCATCAGGTTTGGGAATGAGGGGATATTGAGAAGCTTTTGGCATGGTAGCCATGAAAACTCTAGTTTA
The DNA here is from genome assembly GCA_949130495.1 of Sambucus nigra. NCBI lineage: Eukaryota > Viridiplantae > Streptophyta > Magnoliopsida > Dipsacales > Adoxaceae > Sambucus > Sambucus nigra. The sequence continues at coordinate 530,874,251 of OX422208.1, forward strand.
CCCTAGAGAGGTTGTCCTCGAGAGAAAGGGAGAGAAATTTTAACTAATTACTGCACACTTAAACACACCTTCAAATACAAAGATATTTCGAGGGATATCCTTCCACATATAAAAGGTGTCTTACCCCTCAATCTCATATCACTTTGAAATTCAAACTCCTTTTCTTACTGTTGAGCTTTCCATTCATTGTTAAGAAGATAGCTGCAGTTGAGTGTTGGTCTTCACTATAAGAATATTTTTCTCCTCGTATTTTCCATTTTAAGTTTTTACAATGGTTTATATTATGTATGAGAGTTATTTGGAGGTGTTTAGAGTAAAATTTAAGATCCATGAATGGGTAGTAACTAAATTTGTGAGTGGTCCATGTGACTTGTGTGCTTTGGATGAGGTCCATGGGCTTCCCACTATTTTTATATCTGAGTGTGGAGTGACTTTCCCAGCCAATCATTTCTTTCTTGAATTTCGTTAATATTTTGATGTGGTCCTAACCCAAATGGTTCCAAATACTTAAAGAGTTATAAATGGGATCAAACACATTATTGAGCAGTTTAGAACACATATAGGCATAACATAACTAAGGTATTGTTATAGTTTGGGGACCACTACTGACAACATAAATTACATTAGTTATAGTTTGGGGACCACTACTGACAACATATATTATCTGAAAAGAAGATATTCTAATAGATCATTTGAGGTTAATTTATATCCAATAAAGATTATTAGGATTATGGCCTAATTGTTAAGAATTGGAAGTTTGACCCTCTTCCTAAGGATGAAGAATACATTAAGCCATGTTTCCCTCAGGAAGGTCATGGCATAGATCGATATCTTTATCCTTCCTAAGTAAAAAGGGATATTCCTATTAGAGGAATCTCATCCTCCTTTGAATATTTGGATATAAATTTTTGTGCAAGCAATTAATCCGTCTTCAGAGAAAATGTTGAAGAGAAATATTCCTAAACTTTTTGCTAGAGCTAAGTCCCCCACCACCACCACCCCCACTCGGCGGTCGAGAAAAAATTGTGTTGATGAGGGAAGTTCTAGGTGTCCTATTGAAGTGGTGCCTGATGAGGTGAAAACCCAAGAACCTCAATTTAAGAGATCAAAAAAGGGATCTGCCAACTACTAAGAGTTGTAAGGAAAGAGCCAAGCCAAGAAATCTTCTGTTAATGCTACTTTTGTTGCAATAAACCTCGATTTGGCTAGGGGTTTGATAGGTTCGGGGGTTCTTCTTGTTGACGAGTATAGTGTTGTTTCCTTTTTAGGGGTAAGTCTTTTGGAGACAACCAACCATAATTTGGCATTGGTAACTATTTATTCCTTTGTCTTTATTTCATATATCTATGCATTAATGTTATGGTTTATTGATTTTCTAGATTTTCTTAACTTCTGCAGTTTTTGGTTGACTATGATCGAATTCTGAGGAGAGATGACCAGTTGAGGGAGTCTTCAATAGATGTTGAAGATGCCTTCAAGGGTTCAAAGGAGTTCGTGGATTCTTTCCAAAAAGAATATGTGAAGGACCAAGAGAAGTGGAAAAGGGTTGTAGATAAGGCCGAGAAAGATAAAAATGATATAGTGAAGGCTGTCGAGGAAGCTACAAAGAAGGCCGACTAGGATGAGAAGACTACTACCGATATGGATGGCAAGTCCAAGGTTTGAAGGCCAAGTTCAAGTAGGAGAAAGAGAATGATTATACCAGAGGATGGGATAAGCTATTTTCTGGAGTGGCTATGTAAGTGGAATTTCTGAAGAAATCATCCTTTAAGGAAGGATGGGACTCTTCTCTCAAGAAGGTCAAAATAGCTTCAGACTCTAAGCTATTTAAATAGTATAACGCTTGTAATCCTCCTGTGATTGATGAAGATATGGATCATGAAGAGGGAGTAGCTGAATATTCTATGGCCCCTGAGATGGCAATAACTGTAGTTCAACTTGAGGAAGAAGTCGCTCAAGACAAGGAGGAGGTGTAGCCATCTAGGATTATTTTCATGATTTTTGTCTTGTAACACAGTGTTTTTAAAATCTGCATAGGTCCTCCTTTTTATGTATTTTCTTCAATAAATTGTAATAAAATTGGTATTTCTTTCAAACAAATGATGTCGATGCTTAATGTGACATTTCTTTAACCTTTCACTACACCAAAACTGGCGATTGGTCACGGCCAAAATCCCTGACCAAACCTGTGGGTCGCGGACTTGGGCCGTGACCATTTCGGGCGTGACCATTTTCGTGGGTCGCGGCCCAAGTCCGTGACCAAAAAATGGTCACGGCCGAGAGGGGTCACGGCAGATGGTCGCGGACTTAGGCCGTGACCCATGCCGTGATGGGTCGCGGCTCTAATCCGTGACCCATAACCGTGACAAATTGGTCGCGGCCAAAGTCCGCGACCCATGTGCGTGACAAAAAAAAATTAAAAAAATTGGTCGCGGCCCTTGTCCATGACCCACAACCGTGACAAATTGGTCGCGGCCAAAGTCCGCGACCCATGTGCGTGACAAAAAAAAATTAAAAAAATTGGTCACGGTCCTTGTCCATGACCCACGACCGTGACAAATTGGTCGCGGACTTTGGCCGCGACCCATGTGTGTGACAAAAAAAATTTAAAAAAAATTGGTCGCGGCCCTAGTCCGCGACCCATTACCGTGACAAAAAATAAAAAAAATGGTCGCGGACTTTGGCCGCGACCATTTTTAAGCGCGACAAAAAAAAGTAAAAATGGTCATGGACAAAGTCCATGACCATATTTATCTGTAATTTAAAAAAAATGTATTTTTTTTTGCCCAATCCTAAAATTGGGGTTCCTGTGAGTGCATCATCGGTTGCTACGAGGTGTTGCAAATATTTATTATAGGCAAAACAATAAAAAAAAATCACAAATTGCGAATTGAGAATGTTGTTAATAAACAAATATATATACAAACATAAAAATATTACACGTCTTAATAATTCACAGACCAAAAAAAAATTGGGCAGAGTTTCCTCTATTTTCTTGACATTCCAAAACCTGTAAATGAAAAACCTGCTTATTATAAAGCCCGCACGGCTATAAAATTCAACAATCAAATTATAAAAGCCCGCACGGCCACAAAACTAAAAAATAAAAGCCTGCACGGCTATAACACATAAAAAACATTATCCTGAATGTCCACAACATATAAATAATCATCATGTTGTAAAACATTGCCTCCTTCATTTTATCCACGCGCAAAAATCCTACAAATGATAGGATACAAAAAATAAAAGTATCAGTAACCAAGTAATTTTACAAAAAAACTAATCAAGCTGAAAAATTGCATATATGAGTTAAAATTATCAGTAACCAAGTAGAAATATAAAAATTAAGTGTGGAAATAAGCAAATTACTGCCGTACTCTCAAACCGGGAGACCCGCGGCTGCGGGGTCAGTTCCTACGAGTTACGTTGGTCCCGTGGGAGGTGTTGGTGCCACCCACGGGGCCGTTCGGGGGTTGTTTCGAGTTCTCACCCTCTAACGCCATGTTTTTAAGCCTAAGAGTGGAAATAAGCAAATTACCGTCGTACACTCAAACCGGGACACCCGCGGCTGCGGGGTCCGTTCCCACGAGTTACGTTGGTCCCGTGGGAGGTGTTGGTGCCACCCACGGGGCCGTTCGGGGGCTGTTTCGCGTTCTCACCCTCTAACGCCATGTTTTTAAGCCTAAGTGTGGAAATAAGCAAATTATCATCGTACTCTCAAACCGGGACACCCGCGGCTGCGGGGTCAGTTCCCACGAGTTACGTTGGTCCCGTGAGAGGTGTTGGTGCCACCCACGGGGCCGTTCGGAGGCTGTTTCGAGTTCTCACCCTCTAACGCCATGTTTTTAAGCCTAAGTGTGGAAATAAGCAAATTACCGTCGTACTCTCAAACCGGGAGACCCGCGGCTGCGGGGTCCGTTCCCACGAGTTACGTTGGTCCCGTGGGAGGTGTTGGTGCCACCCACACGGCCGTTCGGAGGCTGTTTCGAGTTCTCACCCTCTAACGCCATGTTTTTAAGCCTAAGTGTGGAAATAAGCAAATTACCGTCGTACTCTCAAACCGGGAGACCCGCGGCTGCGGGGTCCGTTCCCACGAGTTACGTTGGTCCCGTGGGAGGTGTTGGTGCCACCCACGGGGCCGTTCGGGGGCTGTTTCGAGTTTTCACCCTCTAACGCCATGTTAAGCCTGAGTGTAGAAATAAGCAAATTACCGTCGTACTCTCAAACCGGGACACCCGCGGCTGCGGGGTCAGTTCCCACGAGTTACGTTGGTCCCGTGGGAGGTGTTGGTGCCACCCACGGGGCCGTTCGGAGGCTGTTTCGAGTTCTCACCCTCTAACGCCATGTTTTTAAGCCTAAGTGTGGAAATAAGCAAATTATCATCGTACTCTCAAACCGGGACACCCGCGGCTGCGGGGTCAGTTCCGACGAGTTACGTTGGTCACGTGGGAGGTGTTGGTGCCACCCACGGGGCCGTTCGGGGGCTGTTTCGAGTTCTCACCCTCTAACGCCATGTTTTTAAGCCTAAGTGTGGAAATAAGCAAATTACCGTCGTACTCTCAAACCGGGACACCCGCGGCTGCGGCGTCCGTTCCCACGAGTTACGTTGGTCCCGTGGGAGGTGTTAGTGCCACCCACGGGGCCGTTCGGGGGCTGTTTCGAGTATTCACCCTCTAACGCCATGTTAAGCCTAAGTGTAGAAATAAGCAAATTACCGTCGTACTCTCAAATCGGGACACCCGCGGCTGCGGGGTCAGTTCCTACGAGTTACGTTGGTCCCGTGGGAGGTGTTGGTGCCACCCACGGGGCCGTTCGGGGGCTGTTTCGAGTTCTCACCCTCTAACGCCATGTTTTTAAGCCTAAGTGTGGAAATAAGCAAATTACCGTCGTACACTCAAACCGGGACACCCACGGCTGCGGCCTCCGTTCCCACGAGTTACGTTGCTCCCGTGGGAGGTGTTAGTGCCACCCACGGGGCCGTTCGGGGGCTGTTTCGAGTTTTCACCCTCTAACGCCATGTTAAGCCTAAGTGTAGAAATAAGCAAATTACCGTCGTACTCTCAAACCGGGACACCCGCGGCTGCGGGGTCAGTTCCCACGAATTACGTTGGTCCCGTGGGAGGTGTTGGTGCCACCCACTGGGCCGTTCGGAGGCTGTTTCGAGTTCTCACCCTCTAACGCCATGTTTTTAAGCCTAAGTGTGGAAATAAGCAAATTACCGTCGTACTCTCAAACCGGGAGACCCGCGGCTGCGGGGTTCGTTCCCACGAGTTACGTTGGTCCCGTGGGAGGTGTTGGTGCCACCCACGGGGCCGTTCGGGGGCTGTTTCGAGTTTTCACCCTCTAACGCCATGTTAAGCCTGAGTGTAGAAATAAGCAAATTACCGTCGTACTCTCAAACCGGGACACCCGCGGCTGCGGGGTCAGTTCCCACGAGTTACGTTGGTCCCGTGGGAGGTGTTGGTGCCACCCACGGGGCCGTTCGGAGGCTGTTTCGAGTTCTCACCCTCTAACGCCATGTTTTTAAGCCTAAGTGTGGAAATAAGCAAATTATCATCGTACTCTCAAACCGGGACACCCGCGGCTGCGGGGACAGTTCCGACGAGTTACGTTGGTCCCGTGGGAGGTGTTGGTGCCACCCACGGGGCCGTTCGGAGGCTGTTTCGAGTTCTCACCCTCTAACGCCATGTTTTTAAGCCTAAGTGTGGAAATAAGCAAATTACCGTCGTACTCTCAAACCGGGAGACCCGCGGCTGCGGGGTCCGTTCCCACGAGTTACGTTGGTCCCGTGGGAGGTGTTGGTGCCACCCACGGGGCCGTTCGGGGGCTGTTTCGAGTTCTCACCCTCTAACGCCATGTTTTTAAGCCTAAGTGTGGAAATAAGCAAATTACCGTCGTACTCTCAAACCGGGACACCGCGGCTGCGGGGTCTGTTCCCACGAGTTACGTTGGTCCCGTGGGAGGTGTTGGTGCCACCCACGGGGCCGTTCGGGGGCTGTTTCGAGTTCTCACCCTCTAACGCCATGTTTTTAAGCCTAAGTGTGGAAATAAGCAAATTATCATCGTACTCTCAAACCGGGACACCCGCGGCTGCGGGGTCAGTTCCCACGAGTTACGTTGGTCCCGTGGGAGGTGTTGGTGCCACCCACGGGGCCGTTCGGAGGCTGTTTCGAGTTCTCACCCTCTAACGCCATGTTTTTAAGCCTAAGTGTGGAAATAAGCAAATTACCGTCGTACTCTCAAACCGGGAGACCCGCGGCTGCGGGGTCCGTTCCCACAAGTTACGTTGGTCCCGTGGGAGGTGTTGGTACCACCCACGGGGCCGTTCGGGGGCTGTTTCGAGTTTTCACCCTCTAACGCCATGTTAAGCCTGAGTGTAGAAATAAGCAAATTACCGTCGTACTCTCAAACCGGGACACCCGCGGCTGCGGGGTCAGTTCCCACGAGTTACGTTGGTCCCGTGGGAGGTGTTGGTGCCACCCACGGGGCCGTTCGGGGGCTATTTCGAGTTCTCACGCTCTAACGCCATGTTTTTAAGCCTAAGTGTAGAAATAAGAAAATTACCGTCGTACTCTCAAACCGGGACACCCGCGGCTGCGGGGTCAGTTCCCACGAGTTACGTTGGTCCCGTGGGAGGTGTTGGTGCCACCCACGGGGCCGTTCGGAGGCTGTTTCGAGTTCTCACCCTCTAACGCCATGTTTTTAAGCCTAAGTGTGGAAATAAGCAAATTACCGTCGTACTCTCAAACCGGGAGACCCGCGGCTGCGGGGTTCGTTCCCACGAGTTACGTTGGTCCCGTGGGAGGTGTTGGTGCCACCCACGGGGCCGTTCGGGGGCTGTTTCGAGTTTTCACCCTCTAACGCCATGTTAAGCCTGAGTGTAGAAATAAGCAAATTACCGTCGTACTCTCAAACCGGGACACCCGCGGCTGCGGGGTCAGTTCCCACGAGTTACGTTGGTCCCGTGGGAGGTGTTGGTGCCACCCACGGGGCCGTTCGAGGGCTGTTTCGAGTTCTCACCCTCTAACGCCATGTTTTTAAGCCTAAGTGTAGAAATAAGAAAATTACCGTCGTACTCTCAAACCGGGACACCCGCGGCTGCGGGGTCAGTTCCCACGAGTTACGTTGGTCCCGTGGGAGGTGTTGGTGCCACCCACTGGGCCGTTCGGAGGCTGTTTCGAGTTCTCACCCTCTAACGCCATGTTTTTAAGCCTAAGTGTGGAAATAAGCAAATTACCGTCGTACTCTCAAACCGGGAGACCCGCGGCTGCGGGGTCCGTTCCCACGAGTTACGTTGGTCCCGTGGGAGGTGTTGGTGCCACCCACGGGGCCGTTCGGGGGCTGTTTCGAGTTTTCACCCTCTAACGCCATGTTAAGCCTGAGTGTAGAAATAAGCAAATTACCGTCGTACTCTCAAACCGGGACACCCGCGGCTGCGGGGTCAGTTCCCACGAGTTACGTTGGTCCGGTGGGAGGTGTTGGTTCCACCCACGGGGCCGTTCGGAGGCTGTTTCGAGTTCTCACCCTCTAACGCCATGTTTTTAAGCCTAAGTGTGGAAATAAGCAAATTACCGTCGTACACTCAAACCGGGACACCCGCGGCTGCGGGGTCCGTTCCCACGAGTTACGTTGGTCCCGTGGGAGGTGTTGGTGCCACCCACGGGGACGTTCGGGGGCTGTTTCGCGTTCTCACCCTCTAACGCCATGTTTTTAAGCCTAAGTGTGGAAATAAGCAAATTATCATCGTACTCTCAAACCGGGACACCCGCGGCTGCGGGGTCAGTTCCCACGAGTTACGTTGGTCCCGTGGGAGGTGTTGGTGCCACCCACGGGGCCGTTCGGAGGCTGTTTCGAGTTCTCACCCTCTAACGCCATGTTTTTAAGCCTAAGTGTGGAAATAAGCAAATTACCGTCGTACTCTCAAACCGGGAGACCCGCGGCTGCGGGGTCCGTTCCCACGAGTTACGTTGGTCCCGTGGGAGGTGTTGGTGCCACCCACGGGGCCGTTCGGGGGCTGTTTCGAGTTTTCACCCTCTAACGCCATGTTAAGCCTGAGTGTAGAAATAAGCAAATTACCGTCGTACTCTCAAACCGGGACACCCGCGGCTGCGGGGTCAGTTCCCACGAGTTACGTTGGTCCCGTGGGAGGTGTTGGTGCCACCCACGGGGCCGTTCGGGGGCTGTTTCGAGTTCTCACCCTCTAACGCCATGTTTTTAAGCCTAAGTGTGGAAATAAGCAAATTATCATCGTACTCTCAAACCGGGACACCCGCGGCTGCGGGGTTAGTTCCGACGAGTTACGTTGGTCCCGTGGGAGGTGTTGGTGCAACCCACGGGGCCGTTCGGAGGCTGTTTCGAGTTCTCACCCTCTAACGCCATGTTTTTAAGCCTAAGTGTGGAAATAAGCAAATTATCGTCGTACTCTCAAACCGGGAGACCCGCGGCTGCGGGGTCCTTTCCCACGAGTTACGTTGGTCACGTGGGAGGTGTTGGTGCCACCCACGGGGCCGTTCGGGGGCTGTTTCGAGTTCTCACCCTCTAACGCCATGTTTTTAAGCCTAAGTGTGGAAATAAGCAAATTACCGTCGTACTCTCAAACCGGGACACCCGCGGCTGCGGCGTCCGTTCCCACGAGTTACGTTGGTCCCGTGGGAGGTGTTAGTGCCACCCACGGAGCCGTTTGGGGGCTGTTTCGAGTATTCACCCTCTAACGCCATGTTAAGCCTAAGTGTAGAAATAAGCAAATTACCGTCGTACTCTCAAATCGGGACACCCGCGGCTGCGGGGTCAGTTCCTACGAGTTACGTTGGTCCCGTGGGAGGTGTTGGTGCCACCCACGGGGCCGTTCGGGGGCTGTTTCGAGTTCTCACCCTCTAACGCCATGTTTTTAAGCCTAAGTGTGGAAATAAGCAAATTACCGTCGTACACTCAAACCGGGACACCCGCGGCTGCGGCGTCCGTTCCCACGAGTTACGTTGGTCCCGTGGGAGGTGTTAGTGCCACCCACGGGGCCGTTCGGGGGCTGTTTCGAGTTTTCACCCTCTAACGCCATGTTAGGCCTAAGTGTAGAAATAAGCAAATTACCGTCGTACTCTCAAACCGGGACACCCGCGGCTGCGGGGACAGTTCCGACGAGTTACGTTGGTCCCGTGGGAGGTGTTGGTGCCACCCACGGGGCCGTTCGGAGGCTGTTTCGAGTTCTCACCCTCTAACGCCATGTTTTTAAGCCTAAGTGTGGAAATAAGCAAATTACCGTCGTACTCTCAAACCGGGAGACCCGCGGCTGCGGGGTCCGTTCCCACGAGTTACGTTGGTCCCGTGGGAGGTGTTGGTGCCACCCACGGGGCCGTTCGGGGGCTGTTTCGAGTTCTCACCCTCTAACGCCATGTTTTTAAGCCTAAGTGTGGAAATAAGCAAATTACCGTCGTACTCTCAAACCGGGACACCGCGGCTGCGGGGTCTGTTCCCACGAGTTACGTTGGTCCCGTGGGAGGTGTTGGTGCCACCCACGGGGCCGTTCGGGGGCTGTTTCGAGTTCTCACCCTCTAACGCCATGTTTTTAAGCCTAAGTGTGGAAATAAGCAAATTATCATCGTACTCTCAAACCGGGACACCCGCGGCTGCGGGGTCAGTTCCCACGAGTTACGTTGGTCCCGTGGGAGGTGTTGGTGCCACCCACGGGGCCGTTCGGAGGCTGTTTCGAGTTCTCACCCTCTAACGCCATGTTTTTAAGCCTAAGTGTGGAAATAAGCAAATTACCGTCGTACTCTCAAACCGGGAGACCCGCGGCTGCGGGGTCCGTTCCCACAAGTTACGTTGGTCCCGTGGGAGGTGTTGGTACCACCCACGGGGCCGTTCGGGGGCTGTTTCGAGTTTTCACCCTCTAACGCCATGTTAAGCCTGAGTGTAGAAATAAGCAAATTACCGTCGTACTCTCAAACCGGGACACCCGCGGCTGCGGGGTCAGTTCCCACGAGTTACGTTGGTCCCGTGGGAGGTGTTGGTGCCACCCACGGGGCCGTTCGGGGGCTATTTCGAGTTCTCACGCTCTAACGCCATGTTTTTAAGCCTAAGTGTAGAAATAAGAAAATTACCGTCGTACTCTCAAACCGGGACACCCGCGGCTGCGGGGTCAGTTCCCACGAGTTACGTTGGTCCCGTGGGAGGTGTTGGTGCCACCCACGGGGCCGTTCGGAGGCTGTTTCGAGTTCTCACCCTCTAACGCCATGTTTTTAAGCCTAAGTGTGGAAATAAGCAAATTACCGTCGTACTCTCAAACCGGGAGACCCGCGGCTGCGGGGTTCGTTCCCACGAGTTACGTTGGTCCCGTGGGAGGTGTTGGTGCCACCCACGGGGCCGTTCGGGGGCTGTTTCGAGTTTTCACCCTCTAACGCCATGTTAAGCCTGAGTGTAGAAATAAGCAAATTACCGTCGTACTCTCAAACCGGGACACCCGCGGCTGCGGGGTCAGTTCCCACGAGTTACGTTGGTCCCGTGGGAGGTGTTGGTGCCACCCACGGGGCCGTTCGGGGGCTGTTTCGAGTTCTCACCCTCTAACGCCATGTTTTTAAGCCTAAGTGTAGAAATAAGAAAATTACCGTCGTACTCTCAAACCGGGACACCCGCGGCTGCGGGGTCAGTTCCCACGAGTTACGTTGGTCCCGTGGGAGGTGTTGGTGCCACCCACTGGGCCGTTCGGAGGCTGTTTCGAGTTCTCACCCTCTAACGCCATGTTTTTAAGCCTAAGTGTGGAAATAAGCAAATTACCGTCGTACTCTCAAACCGGGAGACCCGCGGCTGCGGGGTCCGTTCCCACGAGTTACGTTGGTCCCGTGGGAGGTGTTGGTGCCACCCACGGGGCCGTTCGGGGGCTGTTTCGAGTTTTCACCCTCTAACGCCATGTTAAGCCTGAGTGTAGAAATAAGCAAATTACCGTCGTACTCTCAAACCGGGACACCCGCGGCTGCGGGGTCAGTTCCCACGAGTTACGTTGGTCCGGTGGGAGGTGTTGGTTCCACCCACGGGGCCGTTCGGAGGCTGTTTCGAGTTCTCACCCTCTAACGCCATGTTTTTAAGCCTAAGTGTGGAAATAAGCAAATTACCGTCGTACACTCAAACCGGGACACCCGCGGCTGCGGGGTCCGTTCCCACGAGTTACGTTGGTCCCGTGGGAGGTGTTGGTGCCACCCACGGGGACGTTCGGGGGCTGTTTCGCGTTCTCACCCTCTAACGCCATGTTTTTAAGCCTAAGTGTGGAAATAAGCAAATTATCATCGTACTCTCAAACCGGGACACCCGCGGCTGCGGGGTCAGTTCCCACGAGTTACGTTGGTCCCGTGGGAGGTGTTGGTGCCACCCACGGGGCCGTTCGGAGGCTGTTTCGAGTTCTCACCCTCTAGCGCCATGTTTTTAAGCCTAAGTGTGGAAATAAGCAAATTACCGTCGTACTCTCAAACCGGGAGACCCGCGGCTGCGGGGTCCGTTCCCACGAGTTACGTTGGTCCCGTGGGAGGTGTTGGTGCCACCCACGGGGCCGTTCGGGGGCTGTTTCGAGTTTTCACCCTCTAACGCCATGTTAAGCCTGAGTGTAGAAATAAGCAAATTACCGTCGTACTCTCAAACCGGGACACCCGCGGCTGCGGGGTCAGTTCCCACGAGTTACGTTGGTCCCGTGGGAGGTGTTGGTGCCACCCACGGGGCCGTTCGGGGGCTGTTTCGAGTTCTCACCCTCTAACGCCATGTTTTTAAGCCTAAGTGTGGAAATAAGCAAATTATCATCGTACTCTCAAACCGGGACACCCGCGGCTGCGGGGTTAGTTCCGACGAGTTACGTTGGTCCCGTGGGAGGTGTTGGTGCAACCCACGGGGCCGTTCGGAGGCTGTTTCGAGTTCTCACCCTCTAACGCCATGTTTTTAAGCCTAAGTGTGGAAATAAGCAAATTATCGTCGTACTCTCAAACCGGGAGACCCGCGGCTGCGGGGTCCTTTCCCACGAGTTACGTTGGTCACGTGGGAGGTGTTGGTGCCACCCACGGGGCCGTTCGGGGGCTGTTTCGAGTTCTCACCCTCTAACGCCATGTTTTTAAGCCTAAGTGTGGAAATAAGCAAATTACCGTCGTACTCTCAAACCGGGACACCCGCGGCTGCGGCGTCCGTTCCCACGAGTTACGTTGGTCCCGTGGGAGGTGTTAGTGCCACCCACGGAGCCGTTTGGGGGCTGTTTCGAGTATTCACCCTCTAACGCCATGTTAAGCCTAAGTGTAGAAATAAGCAAATTACCGTCGTACTCTCAAATCGGGACACCCGCGGCTGCGGGGTCAGTTCCTACGAGTTACGTTGGTCCCGTGGGAGGTGTTGGTGCCACCCACGGGGCCGTTCGGGGGCTGTTTCGAGTTCTCACCCTCTAACGCCATGTTTTTAAGCCTAAGTGTGGAAATAAGTAAATTACCGTCGTACACTCAAACCGGGACACCCGCGGCTGCGGCGTCCGTTCCCACGAGTTACGTTGGTCCCGTGGGAGGTGTTAGTGCCACCCACGGGGCCGTTCGGGGGCTGTTTCGAGTTTTCACCCTCTAACGCCATGTTAGGCCTAAGTGTAGAAATAAGCAAATTACCATCGTACTCTCAAACCGGGAGACCCGCGGCTGCGGGGTCAGTTCCTACGAGTTACGTTGGTCCCGTGGGAGGTGTTGGTGCCACCCACGGGGCCGTTCGGGGGCTGTTTCGAGTTCTCACCCTCTAACGCCATGTTTTTAAGCCTAAGTGTGGAAATAAGCAAATTACCGTCGTACACTCAAACCGGGACACCCGCGGCTGCGGGGTCCGTTCCCACGAGTTACGTTGGTCCCGTGGGAGGTGTTGGTGCCACCCACGGGGACGTTCGGGGGCTGTTTCGCGTTCTCACCCTCTAACGCCATGTTTTTAAGCCTAAGTGTGGAAATAAGCAAATTATCATCGTACTCTCAAACCGGGACACCCGCGGCTGCGGGGTCAGTTCCCACGAGTTACGTTGGTCCCGTGGGAGGTGTTGGTGCCACCCACGGGGCCGTTCGGAGGCTGTTTCGAGTTCTCACCCTCTAACGCCATGTTTTTAAGCCTAAGTGTGGAAATAAGCAAATTACCGTCGTACTCTCAAACCGGGAGACCCGCGGCTGCGGGGTCCGTTCCCACGAGTTACGTTGGTCCCGTGGGAGGTGTTGGTGCCACCCACGGGGCCGTTCGGGGGCTGTTTCGAGTTTTCACCCTCTAACGCCATGTTAAGCCTGAGTGTAGAAATAAGCAAATTACCGCCGTACTCTCAAACCGGGACACCCGCGGCTGCGGGGTCAGTTCCCACGAGTTACGTTGGTCCCGTGGGAGGTGTTGGTGCCACCCACGGGGCCGTTCGGAGGCTGTTTCGAGTTCTCACCCTCTAACGCCATGTTTTTAAGCCTAAGTGTGGAAATAAGCAAATTATCATCGTACTCTCAAACCGGGACACCCGCGGCTGCGGGGTCAGTTCCGACGAGTTACGTTGGTCCCGTGGGAGGTGTTGGTGCCACCCACGGGGCCGTTCGGAGGCTGTTTCGAGTTCTCACCCTCTAACGCCATGTTTTTAAGCCTAAGTGTGGAAATAAGCAAATTACCGTCGTACTCTCAAACCGGGAGACCCGCGGCTGCCGGGTCCGTTCCCACGAGTTACGTTGGTCCCGTGGGAGGTGTTGGTGCCACCCACGGGGCCGTTCGGGGGCTGTTTCGAGTTCTCACCCTCTAACGCCATGTTTTTAAGCCTAAGTGTGGAAATAAGCAAATTACCGTCGTACTCTCAAACCGGGACACCGCGGCTGCGGGGTCTGTTCCCACGAGTTACGTTGGTCCCGTGGGAGGTGTTGGTGCCACCCACGGGGCCGTTCGGGGGCTGTTTCGCGTTCTCACCCTCTAACGCCATGTTTTTAAGCCTAAGTGTGGAAATAAGCAAATTATCATCGTACTCTCAAACCGGGACACCCGCGGCTGCGGGGTCAGTTCCTACGAGTTACGTTGGTCCCGTGGGAGGTGTTGGTGCCACCCACGGGGCCGTTCGGGGGCTGTTTCGAGTTCTCACCCTCTAACGCCATGTTTTTAAGCCTAAGTGTGGAAATAAGCAAATTACCGTCGTACACTCAAACCGGGACACCCGCGGCTGCGGGGTCCGTTCCCACGAGTTACGTTGGTCCCGTGGGAGGTGTTGGTGGCACCCACGGGGACGTTCGGGGGCTGTTTCGCGTTCTCACCCTCTAACGCCATGTTTTTAAGCCTAAGTGTGGAAATAAGCAAATTATCATCGTACTCTCAAACCGGGACACCCGCGGCTGCGGGGTCAGTTCCCACGAGTTACGTTGGTCCCGTGGGAGGTGTTGGTGCCACCCACGGGGCCGTTCGGAGGCTGTTTCGAGTTCTCACCCTCTAACGCCATGTTTTTAAGCCTAAGTGTGGAAATAAGCAAATTACCGTCGTACTCTCAAACCGGGAGACCCGCGGCTGCGGGGTCCGTTCCCACGAGTTACGTTGGTCCCGTGGGAGGTGTTGGTGCCACCCACGGGGCCGTTCGGGGGCTGTTTCGAGTTTTCACCCTCTAACGCCATGTTAAGCCTGAGTGTAGAAATAAGCAAATTACCGTCGTACTCTCAAACCGGGACACCCGCGGCTGCGGGGTCAGTTCCCACGAGTTACGTTGGTCCCGTGGGAGGTGTTGGTGCCACCCACGGGGCCGTTCGGGGGCTGTTTCGAGTTCTCACCCTCTAACGCCATGTTTTTAAGCCTAAGTGTAGAAATAAGAAAATTACCGTCGTACTCTCAAACCGGGACACCCGCGGCTGCGGGGTCAGTTCCCACGAGTTACGTTGGTCCCGTGGGAGGTGTTGGTGCCACCCACGGGGCCGTTCGGAGGCTGTTTCGAGTTCTCACCCTCTAACGCCATGTTTTTAAGCCTAAGTGTGGAAATAAGCAAATTACCGTCGTACTCTCAAACCGGGAGACCCGCGGCTGCGGGGTTCGTTCCCACGAGTTACGTTGGTCCCGTGGGAGGTGTTGGTGCCACCCACGGGGCCGTTCGGGGGCTGTTTCGAGTTTTCACCCTCTAACGCCATGTTAAGCCTGAGTGTAGAAATAAGCAAATTACCGTCGTACTCTCAAACCGGGACACCCGCGGCTGCGGGGTCAGTTCCCACGAGTTACGTTGGTCCCGTGGGAGGTGTTGGTGCCACCCACGGGGCCGTTCGGGGGCTGTTTCGAGTTCTCACCCTCTAACGCCATGTTTTTAAGCCTAAGTGTAGAAATAAGAAAATTACCGTCGTACTCTCAAACCGGGACACCCGCGGCTGCGGGGTCCGTTCCCACGAGTTACGTTGGTCCCGTGGGAGGTGTTGGTGCCACCCACTGGGCCGTTCGGAGGCTGTTTCGAGTTCTCACCCTCTAACGCCATGTTTTTAAGCCTAAGTGTGGAAATAAGCAAATTACCGTCGTACTCTCAAACCGGGAGACCCGCGGCTGCGGGGTCCGTTCCCACGAGTTACGTTGGTCCCGTGGGAGGTGTTGGTGCCACCCACGGGGCCGTTCGGGGGCTGTTTCGAGTTTTCACCCTCTAACGCCATGTTAAGCCTGAGTGTAGAAATAAGCAAATTACCGTCGTACTCTCAAACCGGGACACCCGCGGCTGCGGGGTCAGTTCCCACGAGTTACGTTGGTCCGGTGGGAGGTGTTGGTTCCACCCACGGGGCCGTTCGGAGGCTGTTTCGAGTTCTCACCCTCTAACGCCATGTTTTTAAGCCTAAGTGTGGAAATAAGCAAATTACCGTCGTACACTCAAACCGGGACACCCGCGGCTGCGGGGTCCGTTCCCACGAGTTACGTTGGTCCCGTGGGAGGTGTTGGTGCCACCCACGGGGACGTTCGGGGGCTGTTTCGCGTTCTCACCCTCTAACGCCATGTTTTTAAGCCTAAGTGTGGAAATAAGCAAATTATCATCGTACTCTCAAACCGGGACACCCGCGGCTGCGGGGTCAGTTCCCACGAGTTACGTTGGTCCCGTGGGAGGTGTTGGTGCCACCCACGGGGCCGTTCGGAGGCTGTTTCGAGTTCTCACCCTCTAACGCCATGTTTTTAAGCCTAAGTGTGGAAATAAGCAAATTACCATCGTACTCTCAAACCGGGAGACCCGCGGCTGCGGGGTCCGTTCCCACGAGTTATGTTGGTCCCGTGGGAGGTGTTGGTGCCACCCACGGCGCCGTTCGGGGGCTGTTTCGAGTTTTCACCCTCTAACGCCATGTTAAGCCTGATTGTAGAAATAAGCAAATTACCGTCGTACTCTCAAACCGGGACACCCGCGGCTGCGGGGTCAGTTCCCACGAGTTACGTTGGTCCCGTGGGAGGTGTTGGTGCCACCCACGGGGCCGTTCGGGGGCTGTTTCGAGTTCTCACCCTCTAACGCCATGTTTTTAAGCCTAAGTGTGGAAATAAGCAAATTATCATCGTACTCTCAAACCGGGACACCCGCGGCTGCGGGGTCAGTTCCGACGAGTTACGTTGGTCCCGTGGGAGGTGTTGGTGCAACCCACGGGGCCGTTCGGAGGCTGTTTCGAGTTCTCACCCTCTAACGCCATGTTTTTAAGCCTAAGTGTGGAAATAAGCAAATTATCGTCGTACTCTCAAACCGGGAGACCCGCGGCTGCGGGGTCCGTTCCCACGAGTTACGTTGGTCACGTGGGAGGTGTTGGTGCCACCCACGGGGCCGTTCGGGGGCTGTTTCGAGTTCTCACCCTCTAACGCCATGTTTTTAAGCCTAAGTGTGGAAATAAGCAAATTACCGTCGTACTCTCAAACCGGGACACCCGCGGCTGCGGCGTCCATTCCCACGAGTTACGTTGGTCCCGTGGGAGGTGTTAGTGCCACCCACGGGGCCGTTCGGGGGCTGTTTCGAGTATTCACCCTCTAACGCCATGTTAAGCCTAAGTGTAGAAATAAGCAAATTACCGTCGTACTCTCAAATCGGGACACCCGCGGCTGCGGGGTCAGTTCCTACGAGTTACGTTGGTCCCGTGGGAGGTGTTGGTGCCACCCACGGGGCCGTTCGGGGGCTGTTTCGAGTTCTCACCCTCTAACGCCATGTTTTTAAGCCTAAGTGTGGAAATAAGCAAATTACCGTCGTACACTCAAACCGGGACACCCGCGGCTGCGGCGTCCGTTCCCACGAGTTACGTTGGTCCCGTGGGAGGTGTTAGTGCCACCCACGGGGCCGTTCGGGGGCTGTTTCGAGTTTTCACCCTCTAACGCCATGTTAGGCCTAAGTGTAGAAATAAGCAAATTACCGTCGTACTCTCAAACCGGGACACCCGCGGCTGCGGGGTCAGTTCCCACGAGTTACGTTGGTCCCGTGGGAGGTGTTGGTGCCACCCACGGGACCGTTCGGGGGCTGTTTCGAGTTCTCACCCTCTAACGCCATGTTTTTAAGCCTAAGTGTGGAAATAAGCAAATTATCATCGTACTCTCAAACCGGGACACCCGCGGCTGCGGGGTCAGTTCCCACGAGTTACGTTGGTCCCGTGGGAGGTGTTGGTGCCACCCACGGGGCCGTTCGGGGGCTGTTTCGAGTTCTCACCCTCTAACGCCATGTTTTTAAGCCTAAGTGTGGAAATAAGCAAATTACCGTCGTACTCTCAAACCGGGACACCCGCGGCTGCGACGTCCGTTCCCACGAGTTACGTTGGTCCCGTGGGAGGTGTTAGTGCCACCCACGGGGCCGTTCGGGGGCTGTTTCGAGTATTCACCCTCTAACGCCATGTTAAGCCTAAGTGTAGAAATAAGCAAATTACCGTCGTACTCTCAAACCGGGACACCCGCGGCTGCGGGGTCAGTTCCCACGAGTTACGTTGGTCCCGTGGGAGGTGTTGGTGCCACCCACGGGGCCGTTCGGGGGCTGTTTCGAGTTCTCACCCTCTAACGCCATGTTTTTAAGCCTAAGTGTAGAAATAAGAAAATTACCGTCGTACTCTCAAACCGGGACACCCGCGGCTGCGGGGTCAGTTCCCACGAGTTACGTTGGTCCCGTGGGAGGTGTTGGTGCCACCCACGTGGCCGTTCGGAGGCTGTTTCGAGTTCTCACCCTCTAACGCCATGTTTTTAAGCCTAAGTGTGGAAATAAGCAAATTACCGTCGTACTCTCAAACCGGGACACCCGCGGCTGCGGGGTTCGTTCCCACGAGTTACGTTGGTCCCGTGGGAGGTGTTGGTGCCACCCACGGGGCCGTTCGGGGGCTGTTTCGAGTTTTCACCCTCTAACGCCTTGTTAAGCCTGAGTGTAGAAATAAGCAAATTACCGTCGTACTCTCAAACCGGGACACCCGCGGCTGCGGGGTCCGTTCCCACGAGTTACGTTGGTCCCGTGGGAGGTGTTGGTGCCACCCACGGGGCCGTTCGGGGGCTGTTTCGAGTTCTCACCCTCTAACGCCATGTTTTTAAGCCTAAGTGTAGAAATAAGAAAATTACCGTCGTACTCTCAAACCGGGACACCCGCGGCTGCGGGGTCCGTTCCCACGAGTTACGTTGGTCCCGTGGGAGGTGTTGGTGCCACCCACTGGGCCGTTCGGAGGCTGTTTCGAGTTCTCACCCTCTAACGCCATGTTTTTAAGCCTAAGTGTGGAAATAAGCAAATTACCGTCGTACTCTCAAACCGGGAGACCCGCGGCTGCGGGGTCCGTTCCCACGAGTTACGTTGGTCCCGTGGGAGGTGTTGGTGCCACCCACGGGGCCGTTCGGGGGCTGTTTCGAGTTTTCACCCTCTAACGCCATGTTAAGCCTGAGTGTAGAAATAAGCAAATTACCGTCGTACTCTCAAACCGGGACACCCGCGGCTGCGGGGTCAGTTCCCACGAGTTACGTTGGTCCGGTGGGAGGTGTTGGTTCCACCCACGGGGCCGTTCGGAGGCTGTTTCGAGTTCTCACCCTCTAACGCCATGTTTTTAAGCCTAAGTGTGGAAATAAGCAAATTACCGTCGTACACTCAAACCGGGACACCCGCGGCTGCGGGGTCCGTTCCCACGAGTTACGTTGGTCCCGTGGGAGGTGTTGGTGCCACCCACGGGGACGTTCGGGGGCTGTTTCGCGTTCTCACCCTCTAACGCCATGTTTTTAAGCCTAAGTGTGGAAATAAGCAAATTATCATCGTACTCTCAAACCGGGACACCCGCGGCTGCGGGGTCAGTTCCCACGAGTTACGTTGGTCCCGTGGGAGGTGTTGGTGCCACCCACGGGGCCGTTCGGAGGCTGTTTCGAGTTCTCACCCTCTAACGCCATGTTTTTAAGCCTAAGTGTGGAAATAAGCAAATTACCGTCGTACTCTCAAACCGGGAGACCCGCGGCTGCGGGGTCCGTTCCCACGAGTTACGTTGGTCCCGTGGGAGGTGTTGGTGCCACCCACGGGGCCGTTCGGGGGCTGTTTCGAGTTTTCACCCTCTAACGCCATGTTAAGCCTGAGTGTAGAAATAAGCAAATTACCGTCGTACTCTCAAACCGGGACACCCGCGGCTGCGGGGTCAGTTCCCACGAGTTACGTTGGTCCCGTGGGAGGTGTTGGTGCCACCCACGGGGCCGTTCGGGGGCTGTTTCGAGTTCTCACCCTCTAACGCCATGTTTTTAAGCCTAAGTGTGGAAATAAGCAAATTATCATCGTACTCTCAAACCGGGACACCCGCGGCTGCGGGGTCAGTTCCGACGAGTTACGTTGGTCCCGTGGGAGGTGTTGGTGCAACCCACGGGGCCGTTCGGAGGCTGTTTCGAGTTCTCACCCTCTAACGCCATGTTTTTAAGCCTAAGTGTGGAAATAAGCAAATTATCGTCGTACTCTCAAACCGGGAGACCCGCGGCTGCGGGGTCCGTTCCCACGAGTTACGTTGGTCACGTGGGAGGTGTTGGTGCCACCCACGGGGCCGTTCGGGGGCTGTTTCGAGTTCTCACCCTCTAACGCCATGTTTTTAAGCCTAAGTGTGGAAATAAGCAAATTACCGTCGTACTCTCAAACCGGGACACCCGCGGCTGCGGCGTCCATTCCCACGAGTTACGTTGGTCCCGTGGGAGGTGTTAGTGCCACCCACGGGGCCGTTCGGGGGCTGTTTCGAGTATTCACCCTCTAACGCCATGTTAAGCCTAAGTGTAGAAATAAGCAAATTACCGTCGTACTCTCAAATCGGGACACCCGCGGCTGCGGGGTCAGTTCCTACGAGTTACGTTGGTCCCGTGGGAGGTGTTGGTGCCACCCACGGGGCCGTTCGGGGGCTGTTTCGAGTTCTCACCCTCTAACGCCATGTTTTTAAGCCTAAGTGTGGAAATAAGCAAATTACCGTCGTACACTCAAACCGGGACACCCGCGGCTGCGGCGTCCGTTCCCACGAGTTACGTTGGTCCCGTGGGAGGTGTTAGTGCCACCCACGGGGCCGTTCGGGGGCTGTTTCGAGTTTTCACCCTCTAACGCCATGTTAGGCCTAAGTGTAGAAATAAGCAAATTACCGTCGTACTCTCAAACCGGGACACCCGCGGCTGCGGGGTCAGTTCCCACGAGTTACGTTGGTCCCGTGGGAGGTGTTGGTGCCACCCACGGGGCCGTTCGGGGGCTGTTTCGAGTTCTCACCCTCTAACGCCATGTTTTTAAGCCTAAGTGTGGAAATATGCAAATTATCATCGTACTCTCAAACCGGGACACCCGCGGCTGCGGGGTCAGTTCCTACGAGTTACGTTGGTCCCGTGGGAGGTGTTGGTGCCACCCACGGGGCCGTTCGGGGGCTGTTTCGAGTTCTCACCCTCTAACGCCATGTTTTTAAGCCTAAGTGTGGAAATAAGCAAATTACCGTCGTACTCTCAAACCGGGACACCCGCGGCTGCGGGGTCTGTTCCCACGAGTTACGTTGGTCCCGTGGGAGGTGTTGGTGCCACCCACGGGGCCGTTCGGGGGCTGTTTCGCGTTCTCACCCTCTAACGCCATGTTTTTAATCCTAAGTGTGGAAATAAGCAAATTATCATCGTACTCTCAAACCGGGACACCCGCGGCTGCGGGGTCAGTTCCTACGAGTTACGTTGGTCCCGTGGGAGGTGTTGGTGCCACCCACGGGGCCGTTCGGGGGCTGTTTCGAGTTCTCACCCTCTAACGCCATGTTTTTAAGCCTAAGTGTGGAAATAAGAAAATTACCGTCGTACACTCAAACCGGGACACCCGCGGCTGCGGGGTCCGTTCCCACGAGTTACGTTGGTCCCGTGGGAGGTGTTGGTGCCACCCACGGGGACGTTCGGGGGCTGTTTCGCGTTCTCACCCTCTAACGCCATGTTTTTAAGCCTTAGTGTGGAAATAAGCAAATTATCATCGTACTCTCAAACCGGGACACCCGCGGCTGCGGGGTCAGTTCCCACGAGTTACGTTGGTCCCGTGGGAGGTGTTGGTGCCACCCACGGGGCCGTTCGGAGGCTGTTTCGAGTTCTCACCCTCTAACGCCATGTTTTTAAGCCTAAGTGTGGAAATAAGCAAATTACCGTCGTACTCTCAAACCGGGAGACCCGCGGCTGCGGGGTCCGTTCCCACGAGTTACGTTGGTCCCGTGGGAGGTGTTGGTGCCACCCACGGGGCCGTTCGGGGGCTGTTTCGAGTTTTCACCCTCTAACGCCATGTTAAGCCTGAGTGTAGAAATAAGCAAATTACCGTCGTACTCTCAAACCGGGACACCCGCGGCTGCGGGGTCAGTTCCCACGAGTTACGTTGGTCCCGTGGGAGGTGTTGGTGCCACCCACGGGGCCGTTCGGGGGCTGTTTCGAGTTCTCACCCTCTAACGCCATGTTTTTAAGCCTAAGTGTGGAAATAAGCAAATTATCATCGTACTCTCAAACCGGGACACCCGCGGCTGTGGGGTCAGTTCCGACGAGTTACGTTGGTCCCGTGGGAGGTGTTGGTGCAACCCACGGGGCCGTTCGGAGGCTGTTTCGAGTTCTCACCCTCTAACGCCATGTTTTTAAGCCTAAGTGTGGAAATAAGCAAATTATCGTCGTACTCTCAAACCGGGAGACCCGCGGCTGCGGGGTCCGTTCCCACGAGTTACGTTGGTCACGTGGGAGGTGTTGGTGCCACCCACGGGGCCGTTCGGGGGCTGTTTCGAGTTCTCACCCTCTAACGCCATGTTTTTAAGCCTAAGTGTGGAAATAAGCAAATTACCGTCGTACTCTCAAACCGGGACACCCGCGGCTGCGGCGTCCGTTCCCACGAGTAACGTTGGTCCCGTGGGAGGTGTTAGTGCCACCCACGGGGCCGTTCGGGGGCTGTTTCGAGTATTCACCCTCTAACGCCATGTTAAGCCTAAGTGTAGAAATAAGCAAATTACCGTCGTACTCTCAAATCGGGACACCCGCGGCTGCGGGGTCAGTTCCTACGAGTTACGTTGGTCCCGTGGGAGGTGTTGGTGCCACCCACGGGGCCGTTCGGGGGCTGTTTCGAGTTCTCACCCTCTAACGCCATGTTTTTAAGCCTAAGTGTGGAAATAAGCAAATTACCGTCGTACACTCAAACCGGGACACCCGCGGCTGCGGCGTCCGTTCCCACGAGTTACGTTGGTCCCGTGGGAGGTGTTAGTGCCACCCACGGGGCCGTTCGGGGGCTGTTTCGAGTTTTCACCCTCTAACGCCATGTTAGGCCTAAGTGTAGAAATAAGCAAATTACCGTCGTACTCTCAAACCGGGACACCCGCGGCTGCGGGGTCAGTTCCCACGAGTTACGTTGGTCCCGTGGGAGGTGTTGGTGCCACCCACGGGGCCGTTCGGGGGCTGTTTCGAGTTCTCACCCTCTAACGCCATGTTTTTAAGCCTAAGTGTGGAAATAAGCAAATTATCATCGTACTCTCAAACCGGGACACCCGCGGCTGCGGGGTCAGTTCCTACGAGTTACGTTGGTCCCGTGGGAGGTGTTGGTGCCACCCACGGGGCCGTTCGGGGGCTGTTTCGAGTTCTCACCCTCTAACGCCATGTTTTTAAGCCTAAGTGTGGAAATAAGCAAATTACCGTCGTACTCTCAAACCGGGACACCCGCGGCTGCGGGGTCTGTTCCCACGAGTTACGTTGGTCCCGTGGGAGGTGTTGGTGCCACCCACGGGGCCGTTCGGGGGCTGTTTCGCGTTCTCACCCTCTAACGCCATGTTTTTAAGCCTAAGTGTGGAAATAAGCAAATTATCATCGTACTCTCAAACCGGGACACCCGCGGCTGCGGGGTCAGTTCCTACGAGTTACGTTGGTCCCGTGGGAGGTGTTGGTGCCACCCACGGGGCCGTTCGGGGGCTGTTTCGAGTTCTCACCCTCTAATGCCATGTTTTTAAGCCTAAGTGTGGAAATAAGCAAATTACCGTCGTACACTCAAACCGGGACACCCGCGGCTGCGGGGTCCGTTCCCACGAGTTACGTTGGTCCCATGGGAGGTGTTGGTGCCACCCACGGGGACGTTCGGGGGCTGTTTCGTGTTCTCACCCTCTAACGCCATGTTTTTAAGCCTAAGTGTGGAAATAAGCAAATTATCATCGTACTCTCAAACCGGGACACCCGCGGCTGCGGGGTCAGTTCCCACGAGTTACGTTGGTCCCGTGGGAGGTGTTGGTGCCACCCACGGGGCCGTTCGGAGGCTGTTTCGAGTTCTCACCCTCTAACGCCATGTTTTTAAGCCTAAGTGTGGAAATAAGCAAATTACCGTCGTACTCTCAAACCGGGAGACCCGCGGCTGCGGGGTCCGTTCCCACGAGTTACGTTGGTCCCGTGGGAGGTGTTGGTGCCACCCACGGGGCCGTTCGGGGGCTGTTTCGAGTTTTCACCCTCTAACGCCATGTTAAGCCTGAGTGTAGAAATAAGCAAATTACCGTCGTACTCTCAAACCGGGACACCCGCGGCTGCGGGGTCAGTTCCCACGAGTTACGTTGGTCCCGTGGGAGGTGTTGGTGCCACCCACGGGGCCGTTCGGGGGCTGTTTCGAGTTCTCACCCTCTAACGCCATGTTTTTAAGCCTAAGTGTGGAAATAAGCAAATTATCATCGTACTCTCAAACCGGGACACCCGCGGCTGCGGGGTCAGTTCCGACGAGTTACGTTGGTCCCGTGGGAGGTGTTGGTGCAACCCACGGGGCCGTTCGGAGGCTGTTTCGAGTTCTCACCCTCTAACGCCATGTTTTTAAGCCTAAGTGTGGAAATAACCAAATTAACGTCGTACTCTCAAACCGGGAGACCCGCGGCTGCGGGGTCCGTTCCCACGAGTTACGTTGGTCACGTGGGAGGTGTTGGTGCCACCCACGGGGCCGTTCGGGGGCTGTTTCGAGTTCTCACCCTCTAACGCCATGTTTTTAAGCCTAAGTGTGGAAATAAGCAAATTACCGTCGTACTCTCAAACCGGGACACCCGCGGCTGCGGCGTCCGTTCCCACGAGTTACGTTGGTCCCGTGGGAGGTGTTAGTGCCACCCACGGGGCCGTTCGGGGGCTGTTTCGAGTATTCACCCTCTAACGCCATGTTTTTAAGCCTAAGTGTGGAAATAAGCAAATTACCGTCGTACTCTCAAACCGGGACACCCGCGGATGCGGGGTCCGTTCCCACGAGTTACGTTGGTCCCGTGGGAGGTGTTGGTGCCACCCACGGGGACGTTCGGGGGCTGTTTCGCGTTCTCACCCTCTAACGCCATGTTTTTAAGCCTAAGTGTGGAAATAAGCAAATTATCATCGTACTCTCAAACCGGGACACCCGCGGCTGCGGGGTCAGTTCCCACGAGTTACGTTGGTCCCGTGGGAGGTGTTGGTGCCACCCACGGGGCCGTTCCGAGGCTGTTTCGAGTTCTCACCCTCTAACGCCATGTTTTTAAGCCTAAGTGTGGAAATAAGCAAATTACCATCGTACTCTCAAACCGGGACTCCCGCGGCTGCGGGGTCCGTTCCCACGAGTTACGTTGGTCCCGTGGGAGGTGTTGGTGCCACCCACGGGGCCGTTCGGAGGCTGTTTCGAGTTCTCACCCTCTAACGCCATGTTTTTAAGCCTAAGTGTGGAAATAAGCAAATTATCATCGTACTCTCAAACCGGGAGACCCGCGGCTGCGGGGTCCGTTCCCACGAGTTACGTTGGTCACGTGGGAGGTGTTGGTGCCACCCACGGGGCCGTTCGGGGGCTGTTTCGAGTTCTCACCCTCTAACGCCATGTTTTTAAGCCTAAGTGTGGAAATAAGCAAATTACCGTCGTACTCTCAAACCGGGACACCCGCGGCTGCGGCGTCCGTTCCCACGAGTTACGTTGGTCCCGTGGGAGGTGTTAGTGCCACCCACGGGGCCGTTCGGGGGCTGTTTCGAGTATTCACCCTCTAACGCCATGTTAAGCCTAAGTGTAGAAATAAGCAAATTACCGTGGTACTCTCAAATCGGGACACCCGCGGCTGCGGGGTCAGTTCCTACGAGTTACGTTGGTCCCTTGGGAGGTGTTGGTGCCACCCACGGGGCCGTTCGGGGGCTGTTTCGAGTTCTCACCCTCTAACGCCATGTTTTTAAGCCTAAGTGTGGAAATAAGCAAATTACCGTCGTACACTCAAACCGGGACACCCGCGGCTGCGGCGTCCGTTCCCATGAGTTACGTTGGTCCCGTGGGAGGTGTTAGTGCCACCCACGGGGCCGTTCGGGGGCTGTTTTGAGTTTTCACCCTCTAACGCCATGTTACGTCGTACACTCAAATCGCGAGTCCCGTAACTACGCGATCTGTTCCTATAAGTCGCATTGGTCCCGTGCGAGGTGTTCGTGACTCTTACGGGACCGTTTGGTGTTTGTTTTAGGTTTTCATCCTTCGAGGGCATGTTTTTATGCTTAAGTCTAACTTTTTGCAAATTTACGTCGTACACTCAAACCGGGAGCCCCGTGACTACACGGTCTGTTCCTACGATTTACATTGATCCCGTGCGAGGTGTTCGCGACTCTTACGGGACCGTTTTGTGACTGTTTTACATTTTCACCATTCGATGGCATGTTTTTATGCTTAAGTCTAATTTTTTACAAATTTACGTCGCACACTCAAACTGGGAGCGCCGTGACTACACGGTCAGTTCCTACGAGTTACATTGGTCCCGTGCGAGGTGTTCGTGACTCTTACGGGACCGTTTTAAGGTTGTTTTACATTTTCACCCTTCGATGACATGTTTTTTATGCTTAAGTCTAATTTTTTACAAATTTACATCGTACACTCAAACCGGGAGCCCCGTGACTACGCGGTCGGTTCCTACGAGTCACATTGGTCCTGCGCGACAAGTGAATAAGATGAGCGGTCACAAATTGCAAACCCAAGAATAACTTTCGAACCATGACTAATTTTTATTCCCATTCTCACCTCTCTCCTATTCATCTCGGACTAATTTTTATTCCCATTTTCACATCTCTCCTATTCTCAAACCGGGAGTCCCGCGGCTGTGGGGTCAGTTCCTATATGTTACATTGGTCCCGTGGGAAGTGTTGGTACCACCCACGGGGCCGTTCGGGGGCTGTTCGGGAGTTGTTTTGGATTTTCACCCTCTAACGCCATGTTTTTAAGCCTAAGTCCTGATATTTTTCAATTATCGCCGTATTCTCAAATCGGGAGTCCCGTGATCGCGCGGTCAGTTCCTACGAGTTACATATATTTTGTGGGAGGTGTTGGTGCCTCCCACGAAACCGTTCGGGGGCTGTTTCGGGTTTTCCCCCACTAACGCCATGGTTTGCCTAAGTTTAGAAATATGCAAATTATCGTCGTATTCTCAAACCGGGGATCCCGTGATAGCGCAGTCAGTTCCTACGAGTTACATTGGTCCCGTGCGAGGTGTTGGTGCCGCTCACAGGACCGTACGAGGACTGTTTCGTATTTTTACCTATCACAGGGCCGCTTGTGGGATGTTTTGGGTTTCTCCCCTCTAACGCCATGTTTTTAAGCTTATATCTAGACATTAGCAAATTATCGTCGTATTCTGAAACAGGGAGTCTAAAATATTTTCAACATATTATCCAACAATCAAACCAATAATTATCCCGTACTCCTTCTAATTATCACATATTCCTTTAAACATACTATCCAACAACAAGCCAACAACCAATAATTATCCCGTACTCCTTCTATCATCTAAAAGATTTAATAAATAATGCATATCAATTATATAACTACTTTAGTTAAAGTAAAGAGTACCTGGTGTGTAATGAAGAGCTGGTATGTAATGAAGAAGTGGTATCTAATTGGTTAGGTCTGCAATACGTAAACAATGTAGTTATGATTATTACGCCGCCATTTGAAGGTTTTAAAATACATATTCAATCAAGTTGATCACAAAAAATTTCAAACTAAAACAGAACTGTATAAAATCAACATAACTATAGCATACATGTCAAGTTAAAATATGAATGAACGGAATTAAGTTGTATTGTTCCATGTCAAGTTGTAGCCTCATAATATCTTGACGTAAACGTAAAAAAATGCACATTAATCGCAAGATATATGATATACTTTTTCATAGGTAAATCAAGAACACACCCAACAAATTTAATAACATGTACATTTATCGACACTAGTATAAATTCAATAAATACAACATAGTATCCAACAACCAAGCCAACAATATCTCACTATAGTAATGTGCACACGTGTTTGCGACTCTTATGTCAAAAAAATTTCATTTAATTATATTTTGTCAAAAAAAAACAAGACAAGCATATTTTGTCAAAAAAATACACACACATACAATCTAGGGTTTATTGACATAATCTATACATACACACACATACAATCTAGGGTTTACTTAAACCCTAACTTTTTTTGACATAAATCTATGCATACATATAACCAACAATAAGGCGGTTGTAATTTTTTTTACTTATTATATAAACATTTAATTATATTTTGTCAAAAAAATATAATGTCTAGAGTTTTGAATAATATTTTGTCAAAAAAAATACACATATACAATCTAGGGTTTATTGACATAATCTATACATACACACATACATACACACACATAATGTCTAGAGTTTTGAATACTATTTTGTAAAAAAAATACACACACATACAATCTAGGGTTTATTGTCGTAATCTATACACACACACATACAATCTAGGGTTTATTTTCGTAATCTATACACACACACATATACACACAAATAGCTGCCACAAATCATAACAAATCAAAATTCACACACACACATACACCCACATATACATACACACACACACATACACTCGCATACACACATAGCTGCCACAAATCAAAACCAATCAAAATGCACACACATATACACACATACCTTTCACGATTGTCAGATGAAATCAACAAAAAACCCAAATAGACGAAATCCCAAATCGCCCAAATCGTCCAAACTTAACCGCGAATGGCAGAAATTTGAGTAGCGTTGTAAGTAAATCATCTTTAAATATGTGGACCTGGTCACGGCCTAGAGCCGTGACCCAACCTCCGTGACCAATTAGTTATCCCCTGACCACTAGTCACGGCCCTAGGCCGTGACCCACCATGCTCAACCAACAGACCACCATGAGCGACCAAACTCCCTTCGGATGAGGTATGGTCACGGTCCCAAGCCGTGACTCACTTCAGAAATTGGTTTCGGCCTCCAGCCCTGACCACCATGCGCAACTAACAGCCCTTCAAATGAGGTATGGTCACGGCCCCAAGCCGTGACCCACTTCAAAATTTGGTTTCGGCCCCTAGCCGTGACCCCATTTGCGCGACCAATTTTTTTTTTCTGAGGTGGTCACAGTCCAAGTCCGTGACCCATCCGCGACCAAGTTGGAGGGAATTTTGGCGGGGTTTTGGCGCCAACATGGTCACACCTTGGGTCACGGCCAAAGTCCGTGACCCACAGTGGTCAGGGACTTGAGCCGTGACCACTTCCAAAGCATCCATGACTCAGTGTAAAAATTAAAATGGTCACGCCAAAAATTGAGTTGGTCACGGCCCAAGTCCGCGACCAGCTGGTCGCGGACTTGGGCCGTGACCAACTGGGCGTGACCATTCGCAGGATTTGGTGTAGTGTTTCATACTCATGCCTTTTTTTATTTTAACTCTAGGAGGGATGTTATCGAAACTACCGAGAGTGACTTATATAAAAGGAGTCTTCAGATCTTTAGGGCAAGTAATGAGGATTTGGAAATGGATGAGCTGAAAAAAGTGCTTGGCATAGATGCCTCCAATGAAGATAAATAATTATACCTTCATATGGATAGAGTTTTCATTCAAACTGTGATGACCAATGCCTTATTCTAAAAAATGATACTTTAAATGAAGAAGGATCATAAGGAGTCTCTCACCAGTTTGAAGGCTAATTATAAGCAGAAATTTCTTAGTTGAGTAGTGAGAGTGGTTTTGATAAAAAAATCATTTAAAATATCTTTAACTTATGATAAAAAGGAGTTTATGATGAAATAAGAGTTAAATAGTGTCAGGAGGTATCCAGTTTGTTGGATCAAGAGAATGACATGTTAAGGAATGAGTTGGAAGGATTGAAGAAGTCAGTTAGTGTCGATCAAAGCAAAGGGGTTTCTTTTTTGGAGTAAGAGAATGCCAATCTAATGGAACAAATAAAGAGATTAAAGAAATCTAAGGGTGGTAAATCCTCCAATCAGGTTGAGGTCACTCGCCCCACAGTTGAAGCAGAAAAGACTAAGAGGACTTTGATAGATAAGGCTAACATGATAAAAAGTCAGTTGGTGAGAACACAAAAATTGAGTGAGAAAGTGGATCGTCTTACCTTTCATTTTCACAAGTAGCCATGCACCATTTGGATGAATAGGTATGACGTAACCATAGCACATATGGTTTATCAAATTGAATAAGATAGGAGAAAGGGGTACAAATGGGGCTGGCTCAATGCCTAAGCAGTTGTGAAGTATACACCGAAAGATCCTTTATGGTACTGGTATGATCCTGATTGTTTAGATAACCCTACTTCCCCTTTAAGCAAGACACCAAATGGATTCCTACAGATGCTATACCCATAATTTTGTTTAGAGACTTCATGGGGATAATAGGCTCATTCTTCCTATGCACTTGGTGGATAAATTCAGTTCCATTAGGCGAAATAGGATTAGGGAGTTCAGATCTAATGCTCTTCCTTTGGCCTTGGATGTCCCTCCTTAAGGCATGGATAAATCCATGGTAAACATCCATGAGATGAGAAACTCCCATGTTGGTCTTGGGTTTAAATTTTGAGCAAGAATTTATAATAATGTCATATTTCTCTTCTTCTTGTAAAAAATCTGAATCATTGCTAATGTTTCTTTGTATGGATGTGCCCTACCAGTACCTAAACATTATGATTATATGTTCATCCGTTGGTCGACTAATCTATTTGACAGGTTACCAATTTGGGTGAACTTAAGTTGCTTAGCCTTAGGTTCTACTAATACACTTGTGGTTGTCCAAACGGTGTCTTTTTTGACTAAGTGTTTGGGTTAGTTACCATTGGCGACCAAAGTTTATAAGATTTTTCCTTAATTTGATATCGTAAAACTTCTTGTTCTTGACTCTAAGAAGTCATACATGAAGTTTTAGGATTAGAAACTTTTTGTTTGTGTCTTGTCAAAGACGAGGTCATATATGAAGTTTTAAAATTTCTTATCTTGTCAAAGAAGTTTTATACATGCTCTTTCTAGTTTCAAGATTGAAAGATTTTGAGTAATTTTTCCTTGAAATTAATTTCGTTTTTTTAATTTTGAAATTTATGACATCTCCCATTCCCCTGAAAAAACACAAAAAAGGAAATCAACTATCGATAAACTAATAATTTTTCATTGGTATTGTAAAAGAAGGGTTACAAAGATATTGGAAACTTTAATTCATAACTCAAATGCTTGGTATTCCAGGGGTTCTTTAATTACTCTCCTTCCAGGGTTTTTAGGCGATAAGTACCTGGTCGGACTACCTATGCAATATGGTATGGACCATGCCAGCTAGACTTCAACTTGTTTCCTTTCTTGAGTACTTTTTCAGAACATAATCTCCCTCATTTACATTGCTCGACTCTACTCTCCTGTTGTAGAATCTAGAAGCACGTTTCTTATAAGCAGCCACACATAACATTGTATTTTCTCTCACTTTTTCTACTAAGTATAAGTCCAGTCTCCTCATGAGATCACTTTTAGAAGATTTAAAGTTGAGGACTTTGTCACTAGGTAGAACAATTTTTGTAGGGACTACAACCTCTGTCCCAAATGCTAACGTATAAGGAGTTTCTCTGGTTGCTCTCCTTGACATTGTTCTAGAAGCGCAAAGCATACTCTATAGTTCATTGATCCAATTTCCTTTGGCGTAATTTATCCTCTTTTTCAATCCATCAAGCGGTGTTTTATTAGTTATTTTTTACTAACCATTGCATTGAGGATGCTCAATTGCAAAGTGTAATTTTTGAATTTTGGATTGGATGCTATAATCCTCATATTCCTAGTTATCAAATTGAGTATCATGGTCCATGATAAAGTAATATGGTATAC
Organism: Sambucus nigra; assembly: GCA_949130495.1. NCBI lineage: Eukaryota > Viridiplantae > Streptophyta > Magnoliopsida > Dipsacales > Adoxaceae > Sambucus > Sambucus nigra. The sequence goes on from OX422208.1 coordinate 530,905,758, forward strand.
CATAGTGATACATGATATTCTTCCATATTAACTGGATGACTCTCTCATAAGGAAAGTAGTCTATAGAAACTACTAAATACTTAAACCTTCCTCTTGTCTTCGGAAAAGGGCCGACTAAGTCAATACCCTATAAGGAAAAAGACCATGGAGATGTGATAGTTGTTAATGTATCCCTCGGTCTTCTATAGAGGGTGGCAAACTTCTGGTATTTTTTGCATCACCTAGCATTTAAAGCATAATCTACCTTTATGGTTGGCTAATAATATCCTTACATGACCACTTGTCACATCAATTATCGGCTTGCCGAATGGGATTCGTAAGACCCTTTATGTACCTCTTTAATCATGTTTTGTACTTTTTAAGGATGAACATATCATAGAAACGAGACAATAAATCCTCTTTTGTACAAAACACCTCCCTCTAATACGTAGCTAGATGTTTTGTATCTCAACTTCCTTACTTCTTTTGGATCTTCTATTAGAGTTCTTTTTTCAATATATTCCTTAATGGGATGCTTCCATGGCCCAAATCTGCTGCAATCAGATTAATAGTTTCTTCTTCAATACTTTTACATGTCAGAATTTCTATAGGAATTATTCTTCTTAATTCTATTCTAGTCACTGAATCTAGCTGAACAAGTGCATCTGTTTAGGCATTTTTAATTCTAGGTAATCTGACCATTTTAACCACTCTAAACTTGGATATTTTATCTTGGGCCTTTTCCAGGTATCTTATCATCAATTCTCCTTTGAATTTGTATATCCCCATCACCTGATTGATGATCAACTGGTAATCATTATGGGCCATGACCTTCTCGACGCCCAATGAAAGAGCTAATTCAAAGCTCGCAATAATCCCTTCATACTCTGCCTCATTATTTGAAGCTTGTAATTAAAATCATAGAGAATATTCCACATCTATATCATCAGGAGTATTGATGACTAACCAAACACCGCTACCAGTACCACATGAAGATCCATTTACATACATCTTCCATACATGCATTTCTCTACTGAAGTTCCCTTCACTCAAGGATTCATACTTGAACACCTTTTAGCTTTGCTCCAAGTACCATTTGGTTGTTTCTCGTGTAGTGGATATTTATGATTTGTTTGTTTTGGAGCTATCTTCCAAAGAAGGCTGCTCGAGATGGCAATCTTTAAGCTTTCTTCCAAAGAAATTTTCTCGATTAATATTTCTTTTGCCAGAATTTAATCACCAGGATAATCCTCATAATTTAATTCCATTATAAAATCTTCTACCACTTGTCCCTTTACTATTTTCCTGGGTTCATAATGTATATCATATTCTACAAGTTCCACTGCCCATGGCATTAACCTCCCTAATTTCTCTGGTTTATGAATGTCTTGGCATAGCAGTAAGTATGTGTAAACTATAAGAGTGTGGGCCTAGAAATATGGCTTCATCCTTTATGAGGCTTTGATGAGGGCCAAAGCAAGCTTCTCAAATCGTGGGTATCAGATTTTACCTCCTCGAAAGGCCTTACTGGTGTAGCATACTAGTGTTTGTAACCCATTTTCTAATTTAATGAGTGTCAATCAAATCACCGACTCAGATACTTCTAGGTATAAGTATAATTTCTCCTTAATGATTGGTCGACAGAGCAATGGTGGAGATCCTAAATATTTCTTCAACTATAGGAAGGCCTTCTCACATTATTCATTTCACTCAAAAGTCTTTCTTAGCACTTTAAATTGGGGTAATTATATCCCAGTAGCTCAGGAAACCAACCTGCTAAGGTAAGCTACTCTTCCAGCTAGCTTCTGTACATCCTTCTTACATGAGGGAGACTGCATGTCAATTACCGCTTTGATATTGTCCGAACTGGTTTCAATGCCTCTCTAATTTTTTACCCAAAGAACATATATTCTTGTATGATAAATATGCATTTGGTGGGATTGATCTTCATAAGTTTCTTCTCCAGATGATTAAAGGTCTATCCCATGTCCATAATATAATCGGTAACTTTCTTGCTTTTAATGAGAACGTCATCCATATAAACCTCCATATTTATACCAATTTTCTCCTCAAAAACATTATTTACCAACCTTTGCTATATTGGTCTAGTGTTCTTGAGCCCAATGGGTATACTATTATAGCAGTAAGCACCTCAGCTAGCAACGAATGAGGTTTTTTCCTTGTCTTCTAGCATTCTCTTAAGGAAAGGGAAATGATCCTTTGGACAAGCCTCCATATTTTTACCATTTATTATTGTTTTTTCTGACCATCACTATGTTCACTAACCAATTCGAATATTTGACATCTTTAATGAACTTTGCCTTCTATAATTTGTCCATCTCTTCTTGGATAGCCATGTTCTTCTCGTGGCTGAACATGCGTAGTTTTTACTTAGTCGGTTTAGCATCTTTGATGATATTTAACTCGTGGCATATTAATTTTGGGTCGATCCTTGGCATATCCTTATGGCTCTAAGAAAATACACTTTTTCGCTCTCTAAATAATTTTATCAATTCGTGTTTGAGGGTTGGCTCTAGATATGAGCCAATTTACATAGTCCTCTATGGGCGATCGTCATCCAGGATGATCATTTTTGTTGCTTCCACAACCAGTCCTTTAATCAAATCTTCCTCTTTCCTTGGATCTAAGGTATTAATCTGGTAGGTGGTGGTGAGCTTCTTTACTTCTTCCTGGTCGGCTGATGTGTAGTAGCATTCCCTACCTTCAATTTGATTTCCCGTGACAACACTGATCCCATAGTGTGTGGGGAATTTTAAGTGTTGATGGATAGTAGATGGTACTACTTCGAACTTCTTCAGGGCAACCCTACCAAGGATCAAGTTTTACGCTAATTGGGTGTTCTTGTCTGAGATGAAGAAACGAATCCTTTCAGTTCGTCTTACTGGCCATGTGTCGATAAGAGATTATAACTTGACATTTCCTAAATGATACACTTTTTATCCTGAGAATTCTATTAGGGACCTATGATAGGGCTCCAATTTTCTATCAAGTAATCCCAATCCTTTGAAGAAATCATAAACAAGACATCGATTGAGCTACCATTGCCTACTAAAATTCTTGCTACTCTTGCCTCTTGTACTCGTACATTGATGACTAGAGGATCATTATGGGGTTATTGCACTCCAGATAGATCATTCTTAAAAATATTATTACCATCTTGTCTTTGTTTACCTTCCTTGGGCGACTATCAACGTCATCAGATCGATTGATTTGTCGAATGCATGAAAATGCTTGGGCTTTATTTAAGTAGGATTTCCTTTTAACTATTTCATCACGGCCACCAACTTCTCCTGCTGCAATAAAAATGACAGGAAAATGATATCAATTTTACCTCGATTTTAGGCTCTTGGGGTTTCTTTGATAGATATGGGTCATCTTTTGAATCATTGTCTATGCCTCTTGTCTTATCTTTTCTTTCTTTGTAAGGGGATTTTGATCGTCTTCTGGTGTCTCTTTCCTTTGTTCTGCTAATGAAATTGGAAAGCTTGCCATTTGGATTAGGCTTTCTATCTCATTCTTTAGGGTTATGCAGTTTTTAGTAGTATGTCCATGGTCTTTGTGAAATTCACAGTACTTGAACTTATCTCTCCTGTTAGGGGGAAATTTTAGTTTTACAGGATATTTTAGTTCCCTTCTTCCCCTGATCTATTCCAAGATGTGATGTACGACAACAGTGAGAGGGTTTATTCATTATACTTTTGGTGATTTTCAGCATTCTTATCCTTTTGTTCCTTCTTCTCGGAGTTCTTTCTTCCACCAGCATTGGAATTGGGGGCTTGTTTTGTAGCTAAAGCCTCCTCGAGATTCATGATCTTACCAACTTTAACCATTAATTTAGTCATGGTATTGGGGGGGGGGGGGGGGGGGTCTTTAGCTAGAGCATTATACAACTTCTCAGGGAGAAAATCTCTCATTAAGGCAGTGATAGATATCTTTTATTCATAATCTCCCACTTCCAACTTTTCGTTGTTAAAATGAGTGATATACTCGTGAGTCACTTCTGGTGGTCGCTGACGAACACTTAGTAAATGAGAACCCTTTCGATGGGTTTGGCTCCAAAGTAGAAATTACTGACGAATATCTAGTCAAGTTGTTCGAAACTAGAGATTTTCCTATGAGGCAAATTGTTATACCAAAGCCATGTCGACCCAATAATAGTGCTTGAAAATACTAGATAATGCATTTCATTTAGGACTGATTAGATGTTGGTTGCAGCCTAGTGTTGCTCTACATGAAGGACAAGATCAAATTTTTCAATAACTTAGGATTAACCACAGGTGTCTTGAATTTAACAGGCAAGGGGAAGTCTACAATAGATGGAAAAAAGGGTGATCCCTTTAAAAAAACTCCTCTACAAGGGATTTTTATATTTACTCATTTCTCCCAAGAAATATTTCAACCGATAGATTCAATCCTTCCAGGGATGATCGCGTAGAGTAGTTTTATATAAAGCAGTTCTAGTGTCTCGGTCATGAATTTGTGTTTATCTTTCTTCTTGGGAGGCCTACTTGGTATGAGAAAATCCTCTCACGTTAGTTTTAGACTTGACAGAATCTTCTCCATGATCTCTAGATATGGATAGCTCCCTATGATAGTGGCTTCTATTTTCCCGAGGACCTAGCCAATCAAACATAGAGCCCTTGCTTAATTTAGCCAGGGCACTCGGTTATTCTTGAGAGAGAGAGATACCATCATAGTAATCAGTGGACCTGAGGGAGGAGGTCGCACTAGGGAAATAGGTCCTATCATTTGACGATATGGATCATCTGGATTTGCGTCTTTCGTTCTTGGGAACTGGAGGTGGCATTTCCCTTCTAGAAGATGGAGCGGCACTGGCCTGGCTTGGAGCATTTGAGTAAATTGCTTTCATGTTTCTTATATTTCTTATTGTCCCTTTGCAATATTCAGTAGGATTCCTTGAAGATATTTTATGCCAAGGGAAGAAGAAGGATTGAAAGTGTTGCCTATGGAAAGAATCCCCTCTCGAATAACTGTTATACATTAATAGTATGATTGAAAAGTAAAACTTGAAAGAAATTGGTAGGAAAAAATAATACTTTTGCTGCCCACAAACAATGCCAATCTATTGATGTTAAAATTTAGGTTTGATATTTGGAATGATCTTAGCTCACACTATACCAAAACTGTCGGATTGTCACGATAATTGACCGTTACAATTCTCCGAGTGATAACTGATGATACGAGAAATCGTCCACTTGTCGTTCTCGCATCAGCAAATCATGTGTGAAGTGTGTAATAATCAACTAAAGCAAGTAAATAGAGAGAAGACAAGATATAGAGTGGTTCAGCCTTTAAAATAGGCCTACATCCACTGTGTTTCTCCGTTCTCATTATATGCGTTGCATGGTACAGTATAATCGTGCCTAAAGTGGCATACAAATATGAGAATAAATGAGAGTACATGGCAGTACTGAGGATTCCGGAGTGCTGGATAGGTGGCTGCGATGTGGATGCGTGGCCTCCAAGTTGTGTGTTGAGATTGTGTTGTGAGAATCTGTATTGTAGAGCCTGCCTTGGGCGTATGTGGAATCCCCCCTCTTTTCCAGGTATGGTCCTCTATTTATTAGGAAGTGAGTTAAGTCACGTGCCCACAGCACGTGACATGTACCAAGTCTGTAGTTATTATGAATAAGGGTGCGCAGCCCGTAGAGTAAGCAACGCTTAGTAGTACCGCGCGCCCTAAGGTGGGGTGCCGCGGCCTCTGATGGAGGGGGCCGCACCCTACGAGAGATCTGGCCGCGCCTTGACTGTGGTAACTGCCGCGTCCTATATGGCCTGAACATCCGCGGCTTTGGAAGAGTACTATCTCGGCAGGGTGCTATATTTTGTATTATCAATAAGCCCCCAAGCCGTTGTGCCAAGGGAGATATATTGGGACTGCGGCTTAGTAGCCTAGGAACCGCGGTGCTTCCAAAGCGACGATTCATCTTCCGTGCTCCCTTATATAAATTGTTTCTGGCCGTGGACTTCATTACGTTTCCAAAACTTTTGAGAGCAAATCGAGAGAGAACTTCTGCACAATCCTTCTTGCATTTTCCGACAGCCTTTCGAGGTGGTTTGAAGCTGCGTGTGGTGTTTCCAAGGTGGTGTGAGGCTGAACATCGCAGATTCTTCTCATTTCCAGGTAATCTTTCGATCAATAGGCTTCGTAGTTTTCATTTCTTTCCAGTTTTTAATAATCGAACATATGAATCGAATAACAAACCCATCTTTAACTTCCACGAACAAACTCTAGCTGTTTGATAGGAATCTAGGGTTATATTTGTTTGTTTTGCTTTTCCTACATATGCTGCACATGAAACACATAACCGTTCTTGATGTTCATAATCGAACACTCCGTATTCTGTGGGTTTGATCCGAAAAATTATGGGATTTAGGAAATCATGTGTTTAGGATTGAGGCCGCGGCATGGTTTGATTTCAATGATTACTTACAATTCTGCATATCGGTGCTAATTGGCCGCGGTCCCTCAAACTAACATCCACGACATCAAATCACCACCCCATAGTCCAGGAATAGCCTTAGAACTGTAGTTGATGCTAGTGTACTAAAAATTTAGGAAATGTCGTGTCTAGGAATGCCTTAAAGCAATTTTGTACTATTACCGCGGCATCCTAAGTTCTTCTGATACGGATGCGGCTGTGGCTTGTTTGGACAGATGCCAAAAGTAACATTTTTAACTCAAAAATACCCTGCCGCGGCTTCTTGAAGTCTGACAAATCATACTGGCTGCGGCGCCTAACTGCGAACTCTGCTTTTCAGGTATTACTGCAGCCATATATGCTTTGACCCCGACGAGTTCCTGAGAGGCTTTAGGGCAAAGCACTTTGGGACCTCTCCCCCCGAGCTTACTTCTGTGCCCCCTCTAAGATCAGTAGGGCCTTGCAAACTCAAAGATTGCCCAAACTGCGTAATTCTTGACTCAAACTCCGCGGACTCCGCGTCTGGAAAGAATTGTCAATCGTCGATGGATGAAGCCAACTCAAGTACTCACCCCATGGCTGAAGGAGATAGTACCGCGGCCGCTAGAAACAAGCCAGGAGGTACATCAGGGAGGGGTGAGAGACCCTTGGCCGCGCTTGATATCCGCAGCTCAATGACCCAAGATTAGGTTGAGCAGGTGGCTGAGGCCTTCGAGTTTCCAGAAAATTTGATGTGTTCAGCCCCTGCCGCGAACCAAAGACCGTGTACGGTTCTATCCGACGACGGAATTTGCTTCCCCCTGCACGCGTTCATTTACGGGTTGCGGCTACCTGTCCCAGTTCCTATCCGTCGACTTTTTCAGGCGATGAACTTGGCCCCCGCACAGTTGGACCCTAACGGCTGGAGAGCCATTCTCCCTGCAGTTGTCCTTTGGCAGCAGCAGTTCAAAAAGGACATCACTCTCGCAGAGTTCTTTCACTTCTACCGTCCAAAGGAGAACTCAGTGAAGTTCGCGGGCTACTATTATTTTTCTAGCCGCGGCAGGGATAAGACCCTTTATTTTGGGAGGCCGACAAGTGTGAAAAATTGGAAGGGAAAATATTTCTACATCTCTGGTGAAGGTTGGGGGATGCACCCTGAGGAGAATGAAAGAGAGAGAACATATAAAATGCCGCGGCAGTGGGGGATACCCTCAAAATTAGGTATAAGATCATAGCCGCGTCCTTTTTATTTCACGTGTAATTTCCACTAACTTGAATCGTCTTTTCATTCTGCAGCCCTTGACAATCTGCATTTAAACAAGCGGCAGGAGAAAAGAGTTGCCGAGGCTGCGGAAGTTCCTGCTGAACACAAGAAGTTCAGCATACTTGTAACGTCGGCAACCATATTCGCGGCGGGATTTTTCCCAAACAAATCCATTCCTCAACAAATGGGCGGGGAAGGTAAACCACTATTTTTATTCTATGGCCGTTTTTGTCCTTGAACTCATGTTATTCTTTTTCAGGTGAAGAGGTTGACCGGGACCTGCAAGCAGCGCAGCTGGCAGAGATGGATGAGGACGCGGTCGTCCTGAATAATACCGCGCAGAGCAGAAAAAGGAAGAGGTCCAAGGCTAAGGGACCTGCCGCGGTTCCCTCCGAAGAAAATAATGCTGCCCAAGCCGCGGTCACTGCCAATAAGGCGACTGCTCCTGCCGCAGAGCAGGTGGTTAATGACGGCCTTCCGCATGACCAATTTGATGATGACATAGGGGAAAACCTGGCCGCGGTGGGCTTGATGTCAACCGATGTGCCCCTTCATTCATCATCTCCTCCACCGCCAGCTGTTGTGGGGGTTAACGCTAACTTGCCGCCCCCACAATTCCGCGGAGAGTCCGGGCCTGATGGAAGACCAAGACCCCAATTGAGGCAGACTGACCCCAATTCCTCTTGGGACACTACTGCAAAGGTTGCATGGAGAATGAAGCGAGCATTGGATGCCGCGGACCTAGACAGGCTAGTTGGTGAAGATCATGAAGATCTGGAGGACTGCGGCCTCCACAGCCTTCTGAGGGTACGTACCAGTCGTCATTCTTTCAACTTTTGCACCATATGTATTTTTCATATTTTCTCCTTTATTTCAGGCCGTGGATGTGATTGTTGTTCAGAAGAGGAAGTACGAGGCCATATACAGGCTGAAGGAGGCCGAGAAGAGTGCCCATGCCGCGGACTTGCAGGCTGCACGGACCTCTTCATTTGAGGCTGGGAAGAGTTCTGCTGCCGCAGCTCTTCAGGCGGTAAAAATGAACTTGGATAAAGTAGACAAGGAAAGGGAGGAAGCGGAGAAAAATTTCATACAAGCCGCATAATCCCTAAAAGCCTCCCAGGCTCAGACCGCGGAAGCTGCCCAAGCTGCAGAGATTGCCAATAACAAGCTTATATTTCTTCAAAGGAAATATGATGAGCTGGAGTCCAAGTCTGTCCAGGATGCAGCAAACCATGCCGCGGAAATAAAAAGATTGGAGGCTGGTCATAGTGAATCCCTCCAGCTAGCCATAGATCACGCTGTGGAGTCATTTAAAGGCTCCAAGGACTTCTTTATCGTCAACAACAGGGCCTACCTCCGCGGCTACCAGGAGCTGCGGCAGAGATTTGTAAAGAACTTCCCCGAGACCAAGGAGAGGGTCCTGGCCTGGAAGTTAAGCGATGCCGAACATCATGAGTGCATCGCTGAGCTCAAGTCCGCGGCGGAAGAGAGGGCAAGGATGAAGGCGGAGGCCGAAGCAGCGGCTGCGGAAGGAGTGACAGAGTCTGTCGCGGATGGAGAAGATGTTGATGAAGATGACGCAGCCTCTTAAATTCAGTCAATTTCTGGAGCTCATCATTAATTCAGGGCTGCGTCCATTCTTTTTGTAATCTGCATTTGTGGCTGCGGCCTCCTTTCTGTAATCTTGAATATTAATATCAAGGCTGCGGCCATATTGACTACTTTGTACATGATTGTTATCTTTCCATTCCTTGCTCTCTTACATTGCCTGCTTATAATGAATGATTCATCGTAGCTGCCGCATATTTGAAAACGCATCCGTGTCCAGATAAACATAATATTTTAAGTCCGCAGACAAAGATTGGATTCGCATATTGATTAATTGCCCATTTCCGCGGACATATAGATAGTGCGACGTCTTCTGAAGTAAAGGATTTAGCGGTCACGAGGTAGCTGTGTGCAAGACGCGGACCTTCATTATGCCATGCCATGTAAATGTCTTCGCTTGGTTGCCGCGGTCCTGATTTCAAGGCTGGGACTTGCTGATTGCATGTGTCTCCATCCGCTTTCATTGCACCCAGTTGTCTGAACTGTTTGCCTTTTGTTGTCCCACAACCAACATGAATCATGAAGCAAACTCTTCCCTTAGACTTGGCACAATTGATTCTCTTCCACCGTGGCATTCGACATTGTAGCCCTCTCATGCCTCTAGATGTTAGTGTCTCAGCACTTTCACGAATGAGTGGCTCTTAGAGCTCTGCAACCGTACCGGTGGGATACAGCACATGTCTGGTTCATCTAAACGATGTGCCTTTGTAGACATATGCTGGTGTTTCCCAATCTTCTCGCGCTGGGTCATGTCACCAAGCACTAACATGTGATACACTATCAAACCTCTCCCAGCTGGGTTATGTTATGAAGCCACCCACAGCTAATGTGTGAGACACTATCAAGCCTCTCCAGGCTGGACTATGTTATTAAGCCGCCCACAGCTAATATATGAGACACTATCAAGCCTCTCCAGGCTGGGTTATGTTATGAAGCCACCCACAGCTAATATATGAGACACTATCAAGCCTCTCCAGGCTGGGTTATGTTATGAAGCCACCCACAGCTAATGTGTGAGACACTATCAAGCCTCTCCAGGCTGGGCTATGTTATTAAGCCGCCCACAGCTAATGTGTGAGACACTATCAAGCCTCTCCAGACTGGGCTATGTTATTAAGTCGCCCACAGCTAATATATGAGACACTTAGACACTATCAAGCCTCTCCAGGCTGGGCTATGTTATTAAGCCGCCCACAGCTACTGATATACATAAAGTCCTCCACGGCCAGAGATTATAAGCCTCCCGGCTTGATGACGCGTCCCAAGAGCTGAGAACGGGCATTGTAAGCCCCCGTGGCTAATAAAAGCTCCTTGAATCCTCGGATGCTTTCATGATTATAATCATCATATGATAAGATACAGTTGCACATCGTGAGGGGAACTTTTGAGCTAATTAAGACCGCAATCCCTCCATAGGTGCATCCCAAAATAATAATAATCTTCCAAGATAATGTGTTATCCTTCCCTTGGAATCTGTTTAAGACAAAAGGTCTTTTTGTGAGATGACAAATTATGAAAGCGAGAGAGGAATGAGATATGGCAAAATTTGCTAATTTATATATTTATATATGTATGTTTCAGCTAATGACTTTGCTAATAAAACATAAAATCTTGAGTATTCGGGCTCTAATGAGCTACATAAAGCATAGACAGAAATAGTTGAAATTGAAAAAGGCTAAGGATGAGGTGTGGCATGCAGCCTCTGTCAGGTCCGGCTGAGCCCTTTATGCATTCTTCAGGAATCGCTGCAGCATCCCCTGGCCAATTAGCCTTTCGACTTCATCTTTCAGAGCATAACAATGCTCTGTGTCATGGCCATGGTCCTGATGGAATTTGCACTAAGCAGCCTTGTTCCTCTTGTGGGGTGGAGCTCTCAGCTTTTCTGGCCACCTCAAAAGCTTGTCCTCTTTGATACACTCAAAGATCTATTCAATTGGGAAAATCAACGGCGTATAGACGCCCGACTTTTTCTCTGATTTCTCTGCTTCCCTTTTCTGCCTTTTGCCAGTTGGTCCTGCGGCTTCTTTGACTGCTGCGGCAGGTAAAGCTCTTCCCGAACCTGCGTTTGTATTTTGATTGGCCGCAGCCTCTAGCATCAGCACCCTCTGAGTGAGGTAATTGACCTGGGTCTGAAGTGAAGCATGGTTGTCATAGAGGTGATTAAGGTGATTGTACAGTTGCACAATCTCATCTTTGACTTCTATGCTCTGGCTGGATTCTCCCTCCATTTTTGCTTTTGTTAGTCTTTATAAAGTATATATAATCTGAGAAAAAACTAACTGAAGTGAGTAATCTCATAAATATTGGAGTAACCAGGTAGGAAATGGGAATGGAACGTTTTCACTATCACATGGTATTCCTGCCGAGGTCGCGGCCAATAAGGCACATAGGTGCACTGCCGCGGCCTTGTATGATATACACCAATGTTGAGCTAGAGACCACCTGAGTCCATTCCCTGATGTTTTGAAGCTGCTATAAACCAACTGCACTATAGAGGCTGCGGCGAGAGAGCAGTTAAACTACCAGGCCGCATCCCTTATTGGGCAGGAAGGGGTAATTATCGAAATTGATTTAAAATTGGGATGCAGTGTTTGAAATGCTGCATGATATTCTGACGAGGCCGCGACCAGTAAGGCACACAAGTGCACAGCCGCAGCCTTTGAATGATATCACCAAGGCTGATCTGAAGGCCACCCGAGTGTTCCTTTATGTTTTGAAGCTTCTGTATTACAACTGACCCAGTAGAGGTTGCGGCATGTAGGGTAGTTGAACTACCACGCCGCGTCCCTACCTAGGCAGTGAAGGCACAATCCCAAAATTGAAGCCCGGGAACTGAGTTTTTCTCCCAAAACCTGTGGAGAGCATACCTACTAGGGTCTATCCATAAGAGAATAACCTCTCGGTGCACACAATGGTATAATTCTAATGATAAACCCTAGATCATAGGCAAATAACAAAAAGGGAGTAAATATAACTCTTCCCTAATCACCCACATTTACGGGGCTAAAGCCCATCAAGCCTTTCAGCTTTATCTAGGTGGGGTGATATCACAGGGGTATGTAAAATAGATCTAAGGTCGTGAAATGGAGTCCCGAGAGCAGATCTGAAGGTAAGAAATACCCATTTAAGGGTGTAAGTATAAAATAGAGCTCAATAACCAAAATTTACTCATGTGATGATGATCCAGAGGATCCCCATGAATAGAATAAGGTGTTTAAGAACTCGAAACATAGAGAAACAAGATTGAAATATATCGTTTGCCACAGACGGCGCCAAACTGATGATACGAGAAATCGTCCACTTGTCGTTCTCGCATCAGCAAATCATGTGTGAAGTGTGTAATAATCAACTAAAGCAAGTAAATAGAGAGAAGACAAGATATAGAGTGGTTCATCCTTTAAAATAGGCCTACATCCACTGTGTTGCTCCGTTCTCATTATATGCGTTGCATGGTACAGTATAATCGTGCCTAAAGTGGCATACAAATATGAGAATAAAGGAGAGTACATGGCAGTACTGAGGATTCCGGAGTGCTGGATAGGTGGCTGCGATGTGGATGCGTGGCCTCCAAGTTGTGTGTTGAGATTGTGTAGTGAGAATCTGTATTGTAGAGCCTGCCTTGGGCGTATGTGGAATCCCCCCTCTTTTCCAGGTATGGTCCTCTATTTATTAGGAAGTGAGTTAAGTCACGTGCCCACAGCACGTGACATGTACCAAGTCTGCAGTCATTGTGAATAAGGGTGCGCAGCCCGTAGAGTAAGCAACGCTTAGTAGTACCGCGCGCCCTAAGTTGGGGTTCCGCGGCCTCTGATGGAGGGGGCCGCACCCTACGAGAGATCTGGCCACGCCCTGACTGTGGTAACTGCCGCGGCCTGTATGGCCTGAACATCCGCGGCTTCGGAAGAGTACTATCTCGGCAGGGTGCTATATTTTGTATTATCAATAACTGTTTTTATCACGGACTTATCACGGCCAAAGATTGTGATGATTCATGGAATAATTTAAAAAAAATATTGGAGAGTATGGCCACTACCACTGTCCAGCAGTATATTTGTACTTGTTCAAACAACATATATCCAAATAAAATAGAAAGAATTCACCAAATCATTGCATATATAATTGCATATTCAAATAAAATAGATATACAATCCATATCCAAACCAAAATGTAACAAATAAAAGCAATACAAATATAATCCAAGTGTCCAAATAAATTAGATAACAATAATTAATGCATAGAGTCTAGGGTAGGTTGGAGGAGGAAGGAAGGTCACACTATATACGCATTGAGACAGCCCTCAATATGTGTCACGCCGCATTGTTTGTGCGACCATAATGTGGAGTTCTCCTTTTGGGGTATCACATGCATGACAAGCACCTTGGCCTAGATTGTCTTGAAGGACACGTTCATGAATCGGCATACTCGAGAGGATTCTCGGGTCCCTCATCCCCCTCGCTATTAGTTTTCCATCATATATGTTGAGTAAAAACATGCTTGGTCAACCGATTGTTGACATATGCCACTAGACGGGAGCCAAGATGGGAACTAGATCATCAAGCGATGAGTCTGCGCATATCGACGTTGAAGCAGTGACATCCATGTCCTCGTCCTCATCCACCCTCTTCTCAGTGACCTTTCCTAACTTACGCTTCATGAATACGTACATATCTAGGACCGTAGCCTCTAACCTTGATAGCTTCGCGTCATACGTGTCCACCTGATGAGCTAACTCGGTGTTGCTTGTCTCCATTCTGACGCTACTTGATTTGCCCACCCGTGAGCTCACCCCTAGTCCTCCCCTTGCGACCAGTGCCGAGCACTTAGCTGAGTGAGTTCGTGGACAAAGATGCCTTGTCGGCATCAGACTTGGACTCAGGCACTTCCTTAATCTTTGCCTGAAATGATAAAAAGCAAACGATTAGTTAATTAAGTAAATAAAAAAATTATAACGTAATTAAAAAAAATTAAACTGTTAGATTACTTACAATTGTGGTCATGGTGCTCGAGGACACCTCCTTATCCTTTCCCTTCTTCATCTGAATTGCCACATAGGCATCGAGCCTATGTGGCCTACCCTTAGGGCCACTCCCCGTCCCCTGAAATAAAATAATGCAAAATTAGTAAGTAACGCAAAGTAAAATAATGAAAAATAACATATTTCTATAATTATAGAAAATTAAAAACATACCATCATGTGATCCACCTCGGCATAAGACGTCCGAATGGAGTAGTGCATGTCCGTCTTTTTTACCCGGTTTTCCCTCCCCGATTGGTGAGATGCCAATTGTCACTCCTCTATCTCATTGTCAATGAACTTTTGCCATTGTGCCAATGTGATCGGTTCCTTCAGCGGGATGGACTCACGCATTTTGATAATGGAGTCCCCGGTCTACCCAAAGTATCGAGCTCGCAAATTTTTATTCCATGTCTTGTGTTGCTCCCTTAACTGATCCAACACGGAATCGCGGAGTTCTGGGGGCACGCTGAATTGTTCTTGTCAAACAAATACAAAATAAAAAGAAAGTAAGTGTTAGTTGTGAATAAATATAAATATAAATTGAAATATAAATATAAATATAAATACATTACCTGTAGTGCCTCCCAAATAGTTTACTTGAGCTCATTTGGAACCTCCCTCCAACTAGTGTACCCTGAGCCTATAATCGTCTTCACCAAGTGATCTAGCCAATATGTTTGTGTTATTCTCAATGGTTACTCCCAATTTTCCCAATTTTGGGATCATAGGAGCTGAGGAACCCTCGTCGTCTCCGCTACCACCAAGTCCTGAAGAAGACATTTTCTGTAAGAATTGTTGTTATTAGTACAAATCGAAATGAATTATAAGAATACGAAGAACTAATCGTATTATAAAAAAACAGTGGAAACTTTGAATTAATGCACAAAACTGATCAAGTGCAAATGAATTAAAAGCATTAATTAAATTGATGTCCGATAATAATAAAGCACTTGAATAATACACCCACTAGAAATGGACTTGGAATTAATGCTTAAGAATTAAATCTAAATATTACATGCACTAAACCGATCAAGTAAAAATGAATTAAAGCATGAACCTATTGTCCAATAATTGGAATACTTATTACAAATCTAAAAATAGTTTCAAATTTTGAGTTATCATAAAAAAATGGATTGATATTCGGTAGGAGCATCTAAGTCATCCACACTAGCATTTAGATGCTTTGGTGCATGTAGGACAATTGGTCACGGCTCGTTGTTGACATACTCCAAGTAAAACACTTTATTGACCTTTTGAAATTCACAAACAAACGGCTTATCGTTCGCGTATTCGTCGCTCTTCAACTTGGACAAGTCGACCATGATCAAATTGGTGACAGGATCAACTTTACAAGAATTTTTATCCTCAACTCTTACCCAATAATAGTAAAATACAACCTCTTTAAATATTACATAATCCAATTCAAATATATTTCGAATTACACCATAGTAAGTCATTTAAGCTTCAACGGGATTTTTACCTTTTGCGCTCGCTCGTAAGAAAATAAGAGCCTTGTATGAAATGCCTGAGTTCTGTACATTTTTACTTTCATCGTACACCCTTGCGCCGAATACGTAACTATTCAATTGATACTTTTTCTACTCTTGTGCCATGAACAAGGGTTCAGTGGATCAACGAGCAAGCTTTGATGTCACATCACCCGTCTTTAAGAGATGAGAATATAGATAAATTAATTAGGTTATTTGTAAAATTTTATTGTAATGTAATGTTATATTATAGCCATTTCACTATAATTACCTCGTGTGACAACCACACCCTAAACTCACTATTTGATTGTGCCATTGTTTTTCGCCTTTTATTGTTCTCACAGGCTTCATATTTTCTGCATAAAATTAATTTGACAAACATATTACAAAATTAATCATGTATAAAATAATCTAAAATAATTTAAACTTACTTTTTCTATTCTTTGACGTCTTCATCTGTGTCAAATAGATAACGAGCTGCTTGTTCATGTTGAAAACTCATTAATTTCACTCATTTGCCCATCACATGACCACCCTCATTGATGAACTCATTAGTGTCATCAATATTGGTCGAGTCAAGCATATATTCCTGAGTATAGATTGATGACTCCACGGTTATGTATTCCTCTGCAATTGATCCTGCAATGTATCGTGTATTCTCGATGTAATATTTGAAAACTTTCATCAATCTTTCAAATGGATACATCCATCGATATCTCACTGGACCGTAAAAAAGTACCTCGTCGTATAGGTGTACCAACAAGTGAACACTTATGTCAAAGAATTATGGGGGAAAATACTTCTCCAAAACACAAATCGCTTTGGTAACTGCAAATTTTGCTTCAACTATGTGTTCTGGATTGACTACCTTCTCATATTAAAGTGAGAAGCATATACTAATTTTCATAATAGCCCTCCACAAATCCTTGTGCTTGGAGAAACAATGATTAAACAGTAGAGGAACCAATTGCATGATCACATGCCAATCGTGGGACTTAAACTTATGCAAATCATCGGTAGCATAATTCACAATCCTTTGCAAGTTAGACGAAAATTAGATGGAACCTTCAAATTATATATTGTGTCTAAAAACACCTTCCTTTCCTCACTCGTCAAAGTAAATGCACCAGGGGAAATTATTCTCCTTCCCCAACTATCTTCTTTCAACCATATTTGTGGCTTAAGTTTCAACGATTTAAGGTGTTTTCATGCATTTTCTTCATACTTCGAATCACTCCCCCAAGGCATGTGCCCACAATATGTTCAGCGATGGTCTTCTTTGAGTGTATCACATCCAATATATGGCGCATCGAGTTATTCTTCCAATAAGGGAGGTCGAATAAAAATGACCTCTTAGACCATGCCTTTCTTATCTCAGTTTCATTTCTAGTTGGGGTCTTCTTATGCTTGACATTCTCAAATTTAGGATTCTTACCCATCATATTAGGGCCACAATCAGAAGATTTACTTTCAATTTCTGAACCTGAAAGTTTTCTCGACAATAACATATATTCAACCCCGCCCAATAAAAAATTGGAACCTTTCGCAAATTTGAAACTATGATCAGGGGGTAAAAACCTCCTATGGAAATTGTATACATTTTTTGAGCTAGTGGGGAGACGAAGAGATTCAATCTCCTCTACAAAAATAAGAAACCCCAAATAACCATATACTACACAACCATATAATGCCCCATAAGTTGGAAAATCATGAATTGCCCACATTAACATAGCTTTTATCACAAACTCTTCTTTTCTAAAAGAGTCAAATGCTTGCACACCCTCTTCCCACAACCCATTTAATTCTTCTACCAAAGGATCCAAGTAGACATCGATGTCATCACTTGGTGCCTTTAGCCCAGGTATTAACAAAGATAACATCGAAAATTAAGGTCTCATACGCTGTGAAGGAGGGAGGTTAAGTGGGGCTAGGATCACTGGCCATACACTCTTCTTGGTGCTTAAATTTCCAAATGGATTGCAACCATCTATTGATATTGCCAAACTAATGTTACGCTGTTCTCAAGAAAAATCGGGATACTCATAACTCATCCTCTTCCAAGTTGTAGAATCAATAGGATAATGCATGATATTATCCCATACTTCTGCACTAGCATGCCAAGTCATTGCCTCTGCTATCCATGGTACTGTGAAAAACCGCTTTAGTCTAGGCTGAATGAGAAAATATTTCAACACTTTTATAAGAACTTTTGATCTTGTGACTTACTTACTAGTAGATTGGACATATCTAGGTTAATCACATACCGGACATCGATCAATATTTTCATACTCCTTTCGATATAGTACGCAGTCATACACACAAGAATGGATATATTTATACTTCATTCGAAAACCTTTCAAACTTTTCTTCATAACAGGATAGTTATTTGGAAGCGTATTCTCCTTGGGTAGCAAGCCCTTCACCTAATTCAGAATTCATGTCATGCTATTTCCAGACAAACCATATTGGATCTTCAAACTATACAAACCATCCATGGCATGTAAAGTTGTTTGATCTTTCTCACAGCCGGATTATAACGGTTGGGTCGCCTTAAATTTTAAAATTTGGTAGTCATCTTCAAGGTTTATCCCGATATTATCATGAGCACCTAAACCTTGTACATCGCCAGTGACCTCATTCACTTCCACTTCATGAACTTCGTACGCGTTAATAACATATTACGATCTACGTCGGTCATGTACATATATCCTACTTGTTGAAGGTTGTTGTGGAGGTTTCTTGGGGACAAAAGGAACTTTTGATTCCTCGTGAAAACTCCAAAATCGATAATTATCTTGCATATTCCATCTTAATAAATGTAGCTCAACTATTTTTCACTCAAACACCTTACCATTCTCACACCTAGCACACGAATACGGAAACTCTTCATCATTATGATATCTCTTTATGTATTTCATAAATTCATTAACACCTCTGCGAAACACATCCCCTAATCTATTTGTCTCACCCATCCACTCTTTGTATTTAGGACATCCCATCATAGCTACTCTAAGCAATCACCTATTATATGAAAGAAGCGTATATTCCTAGATTAGTATAAATAACCGTGTGAACATTTAGTTCCCATTAGTATAAACAATCACCCATTACTTGTTGTATAAAATTTATAGTACGTTTAATTTAATTATGTTTTATTTATATTCCATTTTTAAATTTCAAATTGAAATTCAATTTATAATATTAATTCATATTTCCTCCATCTCCTCTAAAGGGTGAGGGGTCCTATCCCATTCAAGACCGCATATTTCTGTAATATACTTAACAGCTTATGCACATTGTTCCAATTTGAGGAAAATTCTACAGCATGTCCCCATAGTGATCCAAGTAAAGGGCGTAGATTTGCAAGTGTGAGTGTTATTTCAATTGACAATTGAAATAACACTCAACATTAAATCTTCTAGTATGTGTGACACCCCGCCTAATTAAATACCGGGCGATCACTCCTTTATTAAATTAAATCAAGATAAACAGTTGGTTCATTCTCAGCATCACTGTCGATAAAAATAATTTTTCCAATTTAACACCCTAAATAATTAAGCTAAGTGTCAAAACCATTTTCATACATACTTTCCGAATTTTAATTAAAGAAAAAGATTTATTTATTTAAGAACAACATTTCTACAATTAAGAATCACACCACAATAAACCAGATAATATAATACATTCGTCAATCGAATGTCAACATATGAAAACTAAAGTCACAAATCCATACTGAATAAATCCCATAGAACAATACTGGAAATAACGGAAATATAAATGTCCCAACAACAATGAAATAATGGAAAGGGCGACACATGCCCAATAAATGAGAATACTAGAAGTGGAGTCAATAAAAGAAGCCGTCTACGCAAGTGACCTGCAACTCCCACCTAAGCTGCAGCACGTTCCTCTCAAGGGATCCTAAGCAAGACGCCCATGTGGCTGGGCACCTGAAATATATACATATATATACAAGAGAGAGAGAGAGAAAAAGAAACGAGTCAGAGCCCGAAAGTGTGTTTGATTTAAAATACGTTTAGCAAGTATTTAAATTGATACACGCTAATGCAACAACATATTAGTGCGTCACTCTCTTGAGAAAATCTCACCTCTCTTCTAATGTGCACACCTATCGCACTAACCTTCCCAACGGTTTGTTTAAACATTTCGCACTAGTCTTTCTAAAATATTTAACTTATCTTAGATTACACGTAAGATTTACAATTCACGATTCCATTTTAAAAAAATTTCCAATTTGCAACCAAAGTTCTCTATTTTTAACTTTATAAATTTATAAAGTTTTCCAGTGTCATATTATACTTTCTCAAAACAAGCATTTATAATTTGAGTCAACAACCATGTCCTACTTATCAAATCACAGTAGGCAGTTTCAAATTTCATAATCTCATATATATTAACCACTAGTATAATATATATATAAAATAACAGCACCCCTCATAAAACTATGGTGCGTGCATACTCTACTATCCAGAACCCCATATCACTCATATTAAGGGGAATACAATCGGAATCACTCTCGAATTGTATTAACATAAATACACAAACAATATTGAGGCGAAGCATAGATTCCAAGTCTCTAAGAGGATGGCACATGCCTGCGTCTCTTAGGACCGTCTGAACTATCACATCGATAGCCTGTACCAAGGATATCTATCTTCTAGGGTACAAGTCAATATCCCCCATAAAGGTCCCATCGAGATAAGACTTGTCCCAGCGCGGTAACCTCAGGGACAGCAAGTAGCGTGGGCATGATTTTCACAAGTATATAATATATGTACACACAATCATATAAATATACCACCTTATCATATTAATATAGGTTCTTCTCGTCACCCATAATTATACCATTTATCCTAATTTCACATTTATAGAATTACGTATAAGGTTTCATTCCTAACCTTAACTCGAAGGGTTTTCTCACTTATTACTTAACACTCGTGTCTATATCCTCACAAATATGAAATTCAGTAAGTGTCTTTATTAGGTTCCAATGTAACTCTCTTACGCACCTCACCCTTTAAATTTATAAGTTTACCAACCCTAAAGTAAATGTCCCATAAATACCATTTCGTTGAAGGTTAAAGGTCCCAACATTCATTCCTATGCCCTATTGGTCCTCAATGTCTCCGAAATCATTTTATCAAGAATGCCTAAGAATTATATCACGACAATTTGAATTTAACTCATCTAAAGAGGGAATTAGGAGTCTGCCAGGAGGGGTCGATCGATCGAAGCTTGGGGCTCGATCGATCGAACCTTCGATCGATCGAAGCTTTAGGCTCGATCGATCGATCAAGCAGGTCTGGGAAAAATTCTGCAGAATGCAGTTACGGGTTTCATCACCAAAGTTACACCAAATCCATATTTTCAAGTTCCAATCGTCCCAGAATTCTACTACTAACATTCTAACAATATACTAGTTGATTCTAACGTAAGGCATGTACATATTCATCATTTAAACATGGATTTTCAACCCAAAATTATGTCCAATTATCAAGAACCCTAAGATTTTCTTAAACAGATTTCTAACCAATCTTTCTCCAGAATTTCTTTCTTATGATCATCAAAATTTCGTGGTTTATTACCTCTACATGGCAAGGGTTTCCAAAATCAACATATACATCAATACTACATGGATTTTCCTATCAAAAATTGGGTTTTCTTCCATAGTTTTCATCATAAATCATTCCTAAACTAATATGAAGATTTGCACCAACGAAAATAGCAAGTTAAACACTTGCCTGGGATTTCTGGTATTCTGATTTTCGGCTGATATTGGTATGGTTCTGTTCCTCCTTTCGCGATCTACGCGTTGGTGGTGGCGGCGGTGCAAACCGGTGACTTTTTGGCCTCGAATTGCCTTGAGAGCTTTCCCTCTCTTCTCCAATGGTCGTACTAGGGTTTTCTAAATATTCTAACCCTAAATGACTAACCTAGATGCTGATATAGGTTGCTGAAATTCGTGGGTTTAATTACCCAAGAATGTAAAATGACTAAAATGCCCTCTCGGGCACCAATTAGGCCTAAAAACGCCCCGAGACCCAAACTACAACCCCGGGTACACTTTTTGGACTATCTCGACCCTTCCGGACGCGTTGGCGCACTCAAAACGACCATACGAACAACTTTTAAAATATTCACTTTTTATTTAACAAAATTAGTCCTGACGTGACACGGGCACGTCTCGACTTGAATTTCTGAAATCGTCATTTAATTCACTCATGACATTCAATATAACCAATATAATATATTACTTTGCTCATTAGTAATATTCAACCAATTTTCCATAATTACTAACTCTCATCACGTTAATAATTATAACATAATTAATTGCCGGATTTTTATTAAATAAATCATTCACATTAAATTTAATAAATCCCCAAATTAATATAGCATAAAAATACGGGGTTTACATACTTCCCCCCTAATAACGGAATTTCGTCCCGAAATTTGGAAAATAAGGCATACCTAGTAAAAACAACTCTGGATATCTCTCGCGCATATCTGCCTCACGTTCCCAAGTGGATTCCTCTACATTATGATGCTCCCACTGGACTCGCACAAGTGGAACTATTTTCGACCTCAATTTCCTCTCACTATAGTCTAGAATGGCCACTGGTCTCTCCTCGTAAGAGCTATCAGAATGTAAGTCGATCTCATCTATCGCAATGTGAGTATAGGCCATATCATCCCGAAGATATCGTCTCAACGACGAGATGTGGAATACATCGTGGATGCGATGTAAATGTTCTGGCAATCCCAACCTGTATGCAACCGGCCCAATTCTCTCGATAATGGGAAATGGTCCCACGTACCTCAGGGCCAATTTCCCTTTCTTTCCGAACCTCATCACTCCTTTCATAGGAAATACACGTAGTAACACTTGGCCCCCCACATTAAACTCCCGAAAGAACCGTTTCGCATCGGCGTAGCTCTTCTGCCTATCCTGGGCTACCCGAATACGACTCCTGATCATCTCAATCCTCGCGGAGGTCTCCTGAATTACTTCTGGTCCTAGCAACTTGTTGTCCCCCACCTCGAGCCAACAAGTTGGAGAACGACAAGGCCTGCCATACAAAGCCTCAAATGGAGCCATACCAATCGTAAACTGATAAGAGTTATTATAAGCGAACTCTACCAGTGGAAGGTGTGGCTCCCAACCTCCTCCAAAATAGAGAACACACATGCGTAGCATATCCTCTAACATCTGATTAGTACGCTCTGTCTGTCCGTCTGTCTGTGGGTGGTAAGCTAAACTTAACCTCAATTCAGTACCCATAGCCTCCTGAAAGCTTTCCTAAAAACGTGACACGAAAATCTTGTCCCTATCTAACACAATATTCAGGGGCACTCCGTGTAATCTGACAATCTTCGCGATGAACAACTGAGCATACTGACCCGTGGTATAATCTGTCCGCACCGGCAGGAAATGAGCCACCTTGGTCAAACGGTCTACAATCACCCAGATAGAATCGTGGCCCCACTGTGATGTAGGCAACCCTGTAATAAAATCCATGGAAATACTCTCCCACTTCCACGCGGGTACTTCCAATGGCTAGAGCAATCCTGACGGTTTCTGATGGTCCACCTTCACCAGCTGGCAGGTAGAACACTTGGATACGAACTCGGCAATGTCCTTCTTTATCCCACACCACCAGTATTTTCGCCTCATATCCTGGTACATTTTATCGCCTCCCGGATGTACTGCAAATCGGGACCCATGAGAATGAGTCATCACTGGATGACGTAATTCTGCTCCTTCTGGAACCACCAATCTCCCATTAAACCGCAAGCCTCTATCAGAACTACCAGAATAGGACTCAGCACCCTCTGCTAGAAGTCGCACAATCTGCTCCTGGCAAAACGGGTCTGTGGTTTGTGCCTGTATCACCCTCGTAACAATCTCGGGTGTGACTGACATCACGGATATGAAAGAATGTGCCACTGCGTCCTGGTGACCCAACTCCTTCCACTTTGCTTTCTAGACGTCCGTTACATCGTCTACCGGTCTATGGCTCAACGCATCAGCAACTACGTTGGCCTTCCCCGGATGATACTGTATATCGAACTGGTAGTCTTTCACAAACTCTAGCCATCTGCGCTGACGCATATTCATCTCTCGCTGAGTGAACAGGTACTGCAGTGACTTATGGTCTGTGAACAAACGGAATTTCTCCCCCAATAAATAGTGCCTCCATATTCTCAATGCAAAGACGACCGCTGCCAACTCCAGGTCATGGGTGGGGTAATTCTTCTCATGCAGCTTAAGCTTGCGGGAAGAAAAATCTATAGCCTTCTCCTCCTGCTGGAGTACGCCTCCAAGTCCCCGTAAAGACGCATCGGTGTAAACTAGGTACTCCACACCCGGCTTCGGTAACGCAAGGACTGGCGTTGAAGTAAGCTTGTCTTTCAGCTCATCGAAAGCCAATTGACAAGCGTCATCCCAAACATATGGTACCCCTTTGCGAGTCAGATTCGTCAATGGACTCGCTATTTTGGAGAATCCCCGAATGAATCTCCTGTAGTAACCGGCTAACCCCAAGAAACTACGCACTTCCGTCGGTGTCGTGGGCTGTCCCCACTCCCTCACCGCTGACACTTTGCTCGGGTCAACTGCAATCCCCTGCTCAGAAACAACATGGCCCAAGAACTGTACCTCTCGCAACCAGAATCCACACTTCTCGTAGTTATCATACAACTGATGCTCTCGTAGAGTCTGAAGAACCTGCCTCAAGTGCTCAACATGCTCTTCCTCGGAGTGTGAATATATCAAGATGTCATCTATGAAGACAATGACAAACTGATCCAAGAACTCTCTGAATACTCGGTTCATCAAGTCTATGAAAACGGCTGGGGCATTTGTGAGTCCGAACGGCATTACCCTGAACTCATAGGACCCATATCTTGACAAGAAGGCAGTCTTTGAAACATCCTGCTCTCTAATACGTAACTGATGGTACCCCGACCTCAGATCTATCTTCGAAAAGAAAGTTGCTCCCCTCAACTGGTCGAACAGATCATCAATTCGAGGCAACGGATACTTATTCCGTATTGTGACCTTATTCAACTCCCGGTAGTCCACACACAATCTCAGTGAACCATCTCTCTTCTTTACAAACAAGACTGGAGTGCCCCAAGGTGAGGTACTTCTGCGAATGAAGCCCGGACCTAACAGCTGCTCTATCTGATCCTGTAGCTCTCGCATCTCTGCTGGAGCCATACGGTATGGTGCGCGTGCTATAGGTCTCGTATCTGGCAGTAAATCTATAACAAATTCTATCTCTCGACTGGGCGGTAGGCCTGGTATCTCCTGAAACACATCGGAATACTCCCTGACAACAGGGATCGAATCTAAGGGGATCATAACCTCCTTAGAGGTATCCTCCTCTATGTAATACAAATGAGCGGTCGAACCTCCCTCTGGGCGAGGCATCACCACTACAAACATCTCTTGCCCCGGAATGGAAAAAACAATGCTCCCACCGAAGCAATCAATCATGGCTCTATAAGCTGCGAGCCAGTCCATACCAATAATCACATCATGCTCGTGCATGTCTAAGACTAACATGTCTGCAGGTAATACCAAGCTACCAATCTCTACCCCTACTCCCCGGCATATAAAGAATATAAGTGACCCACTCCCCAGTGGTGAGTCGACACACGTCACGATGCTCTCTTCTGTGGCTAACAACCCTAAGGACTTCGCAAAATGCGTAGCTATAAAACAATGCGTTGCCCCCGTATCAAACAAAATTCGACCCATAGTACCATGGATAGTAAACATACCCTCAATCGCGGGTGGTGCCTGTGGAGCTGCTGACTGGTGGACGTTATAGACACGTCCATACTGTAATTGCCCCTGCTATACTGGAGCTGATGGAATAGCTGGTAGGGCTGGCACCTGGGCTGGAGCTAGGAGGGCAGGTGGAAAAAGTGGTCTCTGCGGCTCATTATGGGCTCCCTGCTGCTGTGGGGCCCTATCGCCCTCTGGGCAATCCTGGCGCCTATGGCCATGTTTACCGCACCCAAAGCATCGGCCTTTGAAGTTACCGCCCCTCTGACCCTGCTGTCCACGGCCCTGCAGGCCGTTACCTCCACGCCACTGGCCCTGTTGGCCCTGATGTGCACGCTGTTGGCCTTGCTGGCCCTGCTGCTGTCCCTGTGGTCGGTGTTGGCCCTGCTGGCCCTGCTGATTAGGCTGGCCCTGATGGTCCTGCCTGAAACCCTCGAATCCCTGCCTAGAATCACTTAACGGAATCGCTTAGCAGGGTCCCCCTGATGGGAACTCTGCTCGTGCTGACGAGTCTGTCCATGAGTTGGTGCCCCACTGGCACTATTACCCCCGGTCCTGCCCTGCTGGCTGGACTCTCCTGCTCTCTTGCTTCCCTGCAGATGGAAGCGGTGATCCTGGCAATGTAGTAATGCGGCATTGAGTACATCAGTAAAAGTACTCAGGGATAGATTTCCGATAAGGTGCTGACGGATCCTCCAAGCTAACCCGTCGACAAACAGCATAATCTTCTTGCTTTCAGTGGGTGCCTCATCCGACACAATAGTGAGAAGTCTCGTGAACTCCTCCTTATACTCGGCTACAGTAAGGTTCTCCTGCTTCAGATTTAGTAATTTCCGCCTCATCTCAGTCTGCACTACGGGTGGAAAATACTTGCGGTCAAACCGCTCCCAGAACAACTGAATAGGGATCGTGTCCCTCTCCTCCAAAGTAGTAGTGGACTCCCACCACTGTAATGCGGCTCCCACCAGCTTAAAGGAAGCCAATAACTGGTTTTGCACATCAGTGCACTCATACATACGGAGATGCCGCTGGATGTCCTTCTTCCATTGGCTAACTGTAACAATATCGGAGCTACCAGAAAACTCAGGGGGATGCGCTTTCTGAAAAGCATCCCGAACCCTCTCCCATGCAGATGGAAGCTGTGCTGGTACTGGCGCCACTGCCTGAACCTTAGGTGGAGCCTGCTGAATCACCGCTATCGCGGCATTCACCGCCTGAGCAACAATGGCGGCTACTTCGTTTGCATTCATTGTGCCTGGTGCCGGAGCTGCTGGCTGCTCGGCTTGGGCACGCCTATCTTTCGGAGAACGTCTTGGAGGCATCTGAAATGTGAACAAGTTTATTAGTCTACAGTTATTATCCAATTCTTAAATAGCTGAAGACTTAAACGTAAACGCAAGAATACAACAATCCTAAAAATAGGGCTCTATAGCAATAACGTCAAGCTGAAAGCGAAATAAGCCGTACAGATCCTATGGACACTAGAACCTGATGCTCTGATACCACCAGTGACACCCCGCCTAATTAAATACCGGGCGATCACTCCTTTATTAAATTAAATCAAGGTAAATAGTTGGTTCATTCTCAGCATCACTGTCGATAAAAATAATTTTTCCAATTTAACACCCTAAATAATTAAGCTAAGTGTCAAAACCATTTTCATACATACTTTTCGAATTTTAATTAAAGAAAAAGATTTATTTATTTAAGAACAACATTTCTACAATTAAGAATCACACCACAATAAACCAGATAATATAATACATTCGTCAATCGAATGTCAACATATGAAAACTAAAGTCACAAATCCATACTGAATAAATCACATAGAACAATACTGGAAATAACGGAAATATAAATGTCCCAACAACAATGAAATAATGGAAAGGGCGACACATGCCCAATAAATGAGAATACTAGAAGTGGAGTCAATAAAAGAAGCCGTCTACGCAAGTGACCTGCAACTCCCACCTAAGCTGCAGCACGTTCCTCTCAAGGGATCCTAAGCAAGATGCCCCTGTGGCTGGGCACCTGAAATATATACATATATATACAAGAGAGAGAGAGAGAAAAAGAAATGGGTCAGAGCCCGAAAGTGTGTTTGATTTAAAATACGTTTAGCAAGTATTTAAATTGATACACGCCAATGCAACAACATATTAGTGCGTCACTCTCTTGAGAAAATCTCACCTCTCTTCTAATGTGCACACCTATTGCACTAACCTTCCCAACGGTTTGTTTAAACATTTCGCACTAGTCTTTCTAAAAGATTTAACTTATCTTAGATTACACGTAAGATTTACAATTCACGATTCCATTTTAAAAAATGTTCCAATTTGCAACCAAAGTTCTCTATTTTTAACTTTATAAAATTTATGAAGTTTTCCAGTGTCATATTATATTTTCTCAAAACAAGCATTTATAATTTGAGTCAACAACCATGTCCTACTTATCAAATCACAGTAGGCAGTTTCAAATTTCATAATCTCATATAGATATATTAACCACTCGTATAAAATATATAAAATAACAACACCCCTCATAAAACTATGGTGCGTGCATACTCTACTATCCAGAACCCCATATCACTCATATTAAGGGGAATACAATCGGAATCACTCTCTAATTGTATTAACATAAATACACAAACAATATTGAGGCGAAGCATAGATTCCAAGTCTCTAAGAGGATGGCACATGCCTGCGTCTCTTAGGACCATCTGAACTATCACATCGATAGCCTGTACCAAGGATATCTATCTTCTAGGGTACAAGTCAATATCCCCCATAAAGGTCCCATCGAGATAAGACTTATCCCAGCACGGTAACCTCAGGGATAGCAAGTAGCGTGGGCATGATTTTCACAAGTATATAATATATGTACACATAATCATATAAATATACCATTTTATCATATTAATATAGGTTCTTCTCGTCACCCATAATTATACCATTTATCCTAATTTCACATTTATAGAATTACATATAAGGTTTCATTCCTAACCTTAACTCGAAGGGTTTTCTCACTTATTACTTAACACTCGTGTCTATATCCTCACAAATCTGAAATTCAGTAAGTGTCTTTATTAGGTTCCAACGTAACTCTCTTACGCACCTCACCCTTTAAATTTATAAGTTTACCAACCCTAAAGTAAATGTCCCATAAATACCATTTCGTTGAAGGTTAAAGGTCCCAACATTCATTCCTATGCCCTACTAGTCCTCAATGTCTCCCAAATCATTTTATCAAGAATGCCCAAGAATTATATCACGACAATTTGAATTTAACTCATCTAAAGAGGGAATTAGGAGTCTGCCAGGAGGGGTTGATCGATCGAAGCTTGGGGCTCGATCGATCGAACCTTCGATCGATCGAAGCTCTAGGCTCGATCGATCGATCAAGCAGGTCTGGGAAAAATTCTGCAGAATGCAGTTACGGGTTTCATCACCAAAGTTACACCAAATCCATATTTTCAAGTTCCAATCGTCCCAGAATTCTACTACTAACATTATAACAATATACTAGATGATTCTAACTTAAGGCATGTACATATTCATCATTTAAACATGGATTTTCAACCCAAAATTATGTCCAATTATCAAGAACCCTAAGATTTTCTTAAACAGATTTCTAACCAATCTTTCTCCAGAATTTCTTTCTTATGATCATCAAAATTTCGTGGTTTATTACCTCTACATGGAAAGGGTTTCCAAAATCAACATATACATCAATACTACATGGATTTTCCTATCAAAAAGTGGGTTTTCTTCCATAGTTTTCATCATAAATCATTCCTAAACTAATATGAAGATTTGCACCAACGAAAATAGCAAGTTAAACACTTGCCTGGGATTTCTGGTATTCTGATTTTCGGCTGATATTGGTATGGTTGTGTTCCTCCTTTCGCGATCTACGCGTTGGTGGTGGCGGCGGTGCAAACCGGTGACTTTTTGGCCTCGAATTGCCTTGAGAGCTTTCCCTCTCTTCTCCAATGGCCGTACTAGGGTTTTATTAATATTCTAACCCTAAATGACTAACCTAGATGCTGATATAGGTTGCTGAAATTCGTGGGTTTAATTACCCAAGAATGTAAAATGACTAAAATGCCCTCCCGGGCACCAATTAGGCCTAAAAACGCCCTGAGACCCAAACTACAACCCCGGGTACACTTTTCTGACTATCTCGACCCTTGCGGATGCGTTGGCGCACTCAAAATGACCATACGAACAACTTTTAAAATATTCACTTTTTATTTAACAAAATTAGTCCTGACGTGACACGGGCACGTCCCGACTTGAATTTCTGAAATCGTCATTTAATTCACTCATGACATTCAATATAACCAATAAAATATATTACTTTGCTCATTAGTAATATTCAACAAATTTTCCATAATTACTAACTCTCGTCACGTTAATAATTATAACATAATTAATTGCCGATTTTTTATTAAATAAATCATTCACATTAAATTTAATAAATCCCCAAATTAATATAGCATAAAAATACGGGGTATTACAGTATGTACCCATAGAACATTAATATACGACTGCAGAACTTCCTCCAAAAGTAATAAGTTTAAACCACTAAGAATATTATTATACAGAAACTATGCAGTCCCAAACTGTCCAAACGGGACAATTCGAGAGATCTCATTAC
Organism: Sambucus nigra; assembly: GCA_949130495.1. Taxonomy (NCBI): domain Eukaryota; kingdom Viridiplantae; phylum Streptophyta; class Magnoliopsida; order Dipsacales; family Adoxaceae; genus Sambucus; species Sambucus nigra. Next base: position 530,936,032 of record OX422208.1, read on the forward strand.
AATGGTAATGACTCTCGAATCGGTCTAAGGGCTATTGAATACGTACTCATAAGAACTAGAAGGCTAGTATCTGTGCGCATTATGTGTAATTTCAAGTATGTTTCATTTAATTATGATAAGTCTGTGGTCGTTCCAATCTTGAACAGATCATGAGACAAAGTAATTTTAGAAAATAGTTGAAAACTCCCCCTCCCCCATTTTGACAATAATCCAGTGGTTGTGCCACTTCCAAAATTAACCAACGTAGTAAAATATGACAATATAATTATATAAGGATTTATTAGTGTGAATTAAATTAAGGATTTTAAAAAAATTTAACAACCAACTTCCATATCCAATTACATTCATCCAATATAATCCAACAGGAACAACAAACCAACAAATGTGTATCACGTACTCCTTCTAATTCATCTACTCAATTAATTCAACATTAATAATTTCAAACCTAAATAAAAATATGGAAACAATATTTATAATGTCAAATTAATTTTATTCTCTAAATAATAAGATTCAATCAATATTAACAATGCATCTTAATTTCAATCCCATCTAACATCACCCAATCAACATTAATAATTAATTTCAAATCCTAAACTAAACATTAATTTCAATTCCCCAATCAACATTCACAAATAATGTCAAGTCCTAAACTAAACATTAATTTCAAGTCCTAAATCAACATTAACAATTAGTTTGAAGCCCTAAACTAAACATTAATTTCAAGTCCTATATTAACAATTAATTTCAAGTCATAAACATTAATAATTAATTTCAACACACACACACCTCACCCACCCACCCTCAGGACCCACCAAACCCCACCCCCAGACTCCCCAGATCCCCCATGGCCCACCACCCCCTACCCCACCACTCCCCCCTTCCCCCACCACACACACACGAATACACACACATACACATACACACACACACATATGCACATATACACACACACCACCCCCATACCCCCTGCCCGCCCACCCCACCACCCCTTGCCCCCTCCCCCCACCACACACACATGCATGTAAACACACACACACCCTGTACACACGCACAGACCACCCACATATACACACACACATATATATACATACACCTACACACACATATATATAAATGAAAGACAAAGAGAGGTAAAAACTAACCTGAAAATAGCTTAGAGAGAGAGAAAAAGAGGGAAGTGAAAAAGGTGGGAAAAGAAAAGGGAATGGTTGTTTTACTCACAAAGTTGATCGTGACAAAAAATGCGTGTTTTTTTTGTCACAGTCATTGACCGTGACAAGGGTGACCGACTTAAAGGTGGCAATTTGTCCTCTTTGGCGTATTGTTAAGTTACTTAATATTTATAATCAAAAATATTATGTTATGCTTAAAGAAATGAAAGAATCATAAGGAGGCACAAAGGTTTTACATGGTTCAGCCAAATATGGGTGCCTACATCCATGGGGTAATATCACTATCTTTTTAGGGTTTGGTACAAGTATCTTAGTAACACTCTCTAGAATTAGAATTAAGTGGTTGTCTCCCCCAGCTGGGAGAAGTAGGAATATATTTATAATAGTTAGAATTTAAAGAGATGGAATACCTTTATACACTGGGTATTTACATCTTTGAACAATAATATGCATCTGGAAGTTGATTCACTTGCATGTGCGTGGTGGTTGTGGAATATCGTACATGTGTTTGTTCACATTATTGATGGTTCATCTTCATGGGTGTGGTCGGTTGGATGGCTGACCACAAGATACTGAGTCGATCGGGTTAATTTTCTATTTAAGAATCTATTGATAATGTTGACAGGTGTAGATGATGGCCAAAAATGTGCATCCATGTAGACACACAAATCGTTGTTATCGGCTTCCGACCATAATACAAAAAAAAACTAAACTATGACTACACTCTTTATGGGAGTATAGCAGCCAGTCTAGGTATCGAAAATCCACATGGAATATTTGACATATTTTAATTGATTTATTACTTCTGAAATAAAAGTGTAAAAGGTGATGGAGGTTTAAAAGGGAAAAATGGAAAAAGTAATTAAAACTAGACAAAAAAGATAAAACGGGATTAGGCCACATCCCCATCGTGGGCTAAATAATGCGTAAAAGTATTTTGGTTCGAAACATTTAACCGAGCGTACTCAATTAATTATAAACACCAAATATGAAAAGAATTAATTAAATGATGAAAGATTAAACAATTAATCGAAAATGGTCACACATCGATTAAAATCGATTTATCACTTTAAACACTAACATTGCGTGACAAAGAAAGTTAAATGTATAATATCTTGACTTTAATACACGAGGTTGCAATTAAATGCATTTGACCCAAAACCGAGATTTCAAAGCTCGAGACCCATTTATGGTGAAAATATGACCCCCAACCCTTAAACTAGCTACAAGACATAATTCAAGCAAGAAATAAACCTAGTTAACAAATGAAAACAACCAATTAACCAACAAAAAGTAAATACAAGGCAAGTAAATGAAGAACAAAACAAGACATAAAATAAATAAAGCATAAATTAAATGGAAGGGAAGATGAATAGTAACTTAGAGTACAAAAATGGGCTAAAACCCTAAAGACAGAAGCTCTCAATGAGCAAAGCCTAAAACCTAAACTAAAATGAAATATATAAAGGATCCCTTATAAAATGAGAAAAACCCCACTTATATATTAAGTGGGAAAATAAATAAAAGAAAATAAAATAAAAAAGAAACAAGCGCCTAATTTCTGGGAGGACCGTTCTACCGTGGCCAGGGGCAGTTGACGGTTGATCATCTTTGAAGTCCCCTGCCTTGGTTCATAGGATTAGGATGAATTATCGGTCGAAAGGGGGCTCAGGGCCGGTCGATCGGTGCCCTTTTTTCTTGGATGCCTTGGTATTTACATGGGAGAAAAGTTGCTTCATGGAATTGGCTATAACTTTTTTGTCCTAGCTCAAAATGATGTGCCATTTATGGCCACGCAAAACTAAATCAACTATCTACACTTCCGTGGAATTATAGTGAGCTAGAGATGAAGTATGAAATGACTAAAATGCCTTTGAATTGAGTTAGAAAAAATTTCCTTGAAAAGTAACTAATCCACACCGTAAGCGTTCCAGTACCTACAAAAGCTCAATTATACCTTGCAAAGCATATAAACATACAAAATAGAGGTTTTTTTGTTAACAAGAATAAATATAGGAATAAGGAACACACAAGTTCTAGAATGCATAAAGATAAAGGCCACAAATACGCAATAATTGTGACATATCACATTTAAACATCGCTAGTCCACTAGTCCAACAGAAAGCGGTGCAAAACGTATATGTACATAAAAATATAGATGCCACCTTCATAGGGAACGCTATTGCACTTAGCATATGCAAAAAGAAATTAAATCCCTAGGTTACCCTAGTAGACGAATGTTATCTCGTGAGGGTTTTCAGGGATGAAACCCACAAACATCATAGTTTCCTCAAAATGTATGCCCAACCAACATGCGACAAGCGCATAATGAAAAAGATTTCAAATGCATTATTTGAGAGGTTAATGAATTCACAAAAAAGTCCATATTATTAACATTATAGAATGATATTCATAGAAATGAAACCTTAAAAGTTAGAGGAAAAACGAGCACATGCAAATATGATTTGGCAAAAAAGTTTATAAACCGGATAAGCATTAAAGCGTGCATATATGTCAATCATCACTGGTGTATACACTCAACAAATGAAAGGGAGGTAATACACCGGACATGCGGGCATAAAGAGTAAATGTAAATGGAAACTAGGTCTCGCACATGTCACTAATGAAGAATGCCAATTATAAAATGAAAAAACATGTAATCTCAATGAAATATACCATCATTAAAGGAGGCGAAATGTATTTTCACAAATTATCACAACTATTTACACTATTGAATTGAATATACCCTAGGATCACATAGAACTTTATAGGTTGTAATTTAGGTTTGGGGTTACGGTTAGGAAATGAGGGGATTATTTACGAATTTAAGGTGTTCTAAGATGAAAACGCGGGATAATGGAAAATTGTAGGCAATTTCAAAATTGGAAAATGATTTCCATAATAAGCATTATATATGAAATTGGAGAGCGATAAATATTATTGAACAATATATATGTTGATACCAAATTTAGTCTACTAACATGGATCAATAAAGTGAAGACACGTGGCAGTCTACGTGGCAACGACAAACACTTCCAAGGAACTCACACGCTCCGAGGAACCATACTACAACGAGGAACACTGTTTCCCCGAGGAACTCATACGCTCCGAGGAACGAGAACTCTCCGAGGAACTCTTGAGCACCGAGAAGCTTAGGCGGTCCGAGCAACTCAGGCGGTCTGAGCTGCACCTCGAACAAAGAATTAATAGCGGGATAACCAACAGTTTAACTGTTCATTAAATACTTATCATTCAGACGCATACGCTTAAGGAGCATTGAATGTATCACCCTTTCATATGTACATCATTTAATGTATTACCCTTTCACATTACAGCCCCAGGGCTATAAATACATTGTACAATCCTCATTGTAAGGGGACCGGAATTTCTTGAAATAACTTGTAATCGAGAATTCCCATACAATCAGTAATACCATAACAGTGGACGTAGGACATTCTTATAAGGCTGAACCACTTTAAAAATTCTTTGTCTCATTTATTTATCTGTGATTGAATGATTAGATATGATCTAATTTTTTACATCAACAGATTGGCGCCATCTGTGGGAACGACTAGTAATATCGTTTTTCCATCAAAAATAATCCATCACAAATGGCTGATATTCCAGAATCAAGCAATCGAAACGCTGGAAGCCCTCCAAATCCATCTGCTCTGCCAAATATTCCAGATCTGGCTGGAATAATGACAAATCTGGCCCAGGGCGAGATCTTCATGCAAGAAACTATGCGTCAACTCATACAAACCCTCCATGGCGGTGCACCAACCCATTCAAGACCACGAAGTATTCAAAGAAATACACGTGCATCTTCTTCGCGTACTAGGTGTACCAATTCATATCGCAATGAGGAGACTGAAGATTTTTCTTATCAACCTGGATGAACTTCGTCAGTGCGAGCCACAGATACTGAACAACGTATCACTCTCTCCCCAGAAAGGACCAGTGCGCTAGAAAGATTAAGCAGAGTATCTCCTTTCGATCGATTAGGTCCTAGGAGGAGCAAAAGTCCTCCTAGAGCCCCATCGAGGAGTTTTCGACGACCATCAGACTTAAGGGAAGGATTTGCCCAATCGCGACCAGCTGCTCGTCAAGAGAGATCCTAGGAAGCCACATCAACGCGATCAGTTGCTCGAACCAATAGGCCCGAGGAAGGAAATGATGCATGGAAAGGCTCTATTCAAAGGCTGGAGGATAGATTAGGGGAAATGGTTAAAGCTAAGAACCCCCTACAACGAACCTTTGCTCGAGGAACACCTTTTGTCCAGGCTATTATAGATTTTCCAACACCATCAAAATTCAAAGCACCTATTGTGACCCCCAAATATGATCGAAAGACTGACCCTGTCCTTCATATAGAATAATACCAAGCTGCAGCCGACATCTATGCTGTTCCAGATGAGATGAGATGTAGGGCATTCTCGGTAACTCTTATCGGATCTGCTCAAATATGGTACAATTACCTTCCTCGGGGTAAGATCTTAACTTTTCTTCAACTGGCCGAGTTATTCATTAGGAATTTCTGTTTTGGGTCAAAGCCAGTTAAACGAGTAGCACATTTGTTAAGAGTTAGACAAAAAGCTGGTCAGAGCACCAGACATTATATAACTCGTTTTGATAATGAGAAACTTGAAGTCATTAATTATGAGGAGAAGACAGTGATTACTGCTTTGATGCGTGGACTACTGCCCAACAAGTTGTACTATACTTTGCCCAAAGATCCACCTAGAACCATGTCAGACCTGATGGGAAAAGCATCCAAGATTATGAATGCCGAGGAGGCTATGGCTGTGAAGAAGAATATGGACGCCAAAGAAACCAAGGTGGAAGGAGATAAAGCTAAGAAGAAAGAGCATAAGAATAATGGTAATGACAAACATTCAAAAAACAGGTCGGTATGGGACGTGATGAAGAAATATGATAATTATACTCCTTTGAAGAAGGATATCAACCATGTTCTGGAGGAAATCAAGAACAACGAGGAACTAAACTGGCCAGAGAAAATGAAGGCAGACCCTGACAAGAGGAATAAGACGAAGTATTGCGAGTTTCATAAAGATCGTGGCCATATGACTAAAAATTGCATAGCTCTTCAGAATGAGATTGAAACACTCATCAGACGAGGAAAACTGTCAAAGTATGTTGATCGTGGAAGCGAAAGAAGGAACAATGACCGACCAAGAGAGAGGTCTAGATCTCCTCGTCGAGTAGAGGAGAACAAAAAGTGAAACCATGAAGCTGATCCCGAGGATGACCCCGATCTTCCCAAGAGACCAAGTCAGCCAGAACGAGAGGTATTTTCAATACGCTTTGGGTCATTTAACTATAATGTTATAACAGGTGGAGATGCAGGATGAGGAGACCTTACTGCCGAGAGAAAAGCTTACCTCTGTTACTCGTACATTCAACGAATAAATCTAGCTTAGGAGGATCACCCGAGAAAGGTGAACAAAGAGAAATTGGTCATTGGTTTCTCAAATAATTACCTTGCAGGTGTTCTGTATCCTCATGATGACCCATTGGTGATCAATATGAGAATGAAGGAGGTAATAATTTCAAGAGTACTGGTCGATAATGGCAGCTCGATAGACAACATGTTCTACTCATGCTTCGATAGTTTAAATCTAAAGATATCTCAATTGGAGCCTTATCATAGACCCCTCATCGGTTTTGCCGGCGAGAAAGTATTTTCACTTGGGACGATCAAGTTGGATATATTCATTGGTACGTGGCCTTCTTATCGAACAGAAAGAATACGCTTCTTCGTGATGGATAAGAATGTTCAATCATCATACAATATCATCATGGGAAGAGTAGGATTGAAGAAGTTCGACGCTATACCATCTACAGTGCATCAATGCCTAAAGTTTCCAATAAATTTTAGAGTAGGAGTTGTGAAAGGTGATAAGAAAGTAGCTCAGGAATGCTATTATTCATCCGCTGAGTAAGAGGAACTGGAGGAATCAAGGAAAAAGACTACTACTTATCAAGTGGAAGAAGGGGCAGAAATTGAAACATTGGATCCTAGAGATAAGTCACAACTCGTGAAGGGTCAAGTGGTGGAAGCTACTGAAAACATCATTCTGGATGACGAGCACCCTGAACGAACTACTCAAGTAGGTTCATCGTTGGAAACCTCACTAAAACAGGAATTGATAACTTTCCTTAGAAGCAGAAAGCAAACTTTTGTGTGGAGTCATGAGGATATGCCAGGAATAGATCCAAATTTCTTATGTCACAAACTCAATGTGATTAAGGAGATCAAGCCAGTGAAGCAGAGAAGAAGAGTGTTCAGCCCCGAGAAGAATCAAGATATACAGGAGGAAGTCGAGAAGCTACAGAAAGATTGTTTCATTGAAGATGTTAAATATCCAGACTGGTTAGCCAATGTGGTGATGGTAAAGAATAAGAACAACAAATGGAGGATGTGTGTAGACTTCACCGACCTCAACAAAGCATGCCCAAAGGATCACTTTCCACTGCCCCGAATTGATCAACTAGTCGATTCTACCTCGGGACACGAGCTGATGAGTTTCGTGGATGCTTATTCTGGCTACAATCAGATTAAAATGAAACCTAAAGACAGGGAGAGTACTTCTTTCATTACCCCTAGGGGAACTTATTGTTATAATGTTATGCCTTTTGGTTTGAAAAATGCAGGTGCGACATATCAGAGGCTAATGAACAAAGTCTTTGTTGAACAAATCAGTTGCAATATCGAAGTATATGTTGACGACATGCTGACAAAGAGAAAGAAAGATGCCGATCATCTAGTTGACTTAAGTCAGACTTTTGATCAACTAGATAAATATCAAATGAAGCTGAACCCGACGAAGTGCATATTTGGAGTACGAGAAGTCATGTTTCTCGGATACATTGTCAACCAACGAGGCATTGAGGTGAATCGTGAAAAGATCAAATCTCTATTAGGGCTGCGATCTCCAACGACGAAGAAAGAGATGCAAAGTCTTATAGGACGAGTAGCAGCACTCAACAGATTTGTATCACGAGAAACTGATCGATATTTCCCATTCTTCAAGACACTGCGAAAGACTTTTGAGTGGAATGATGAATGTGAGAATGCTTTTCAAGACATGAAGAAATACTTGGGAGCACCTCCACTGTTGTCCAAAATTGTACTTGTACCTAGCAGTATCGGAGAATGCAGTTAGATCGGCGTTGATAAGAGTGGAGAATGGAGTACAAAAACCAATCTATTACACAAGTAAGGTCTTCCAAGGAGCAGAAATCAGATATCCAAGGCTGGAAAAATTGGCACTGCCGCTGATTGAGGCGAGTAGGAGAATGAGGCCATACTTCCAGGCTCATACCATAGTAGTATATACTTATATTCCATTGAGGCAAGCCCTTCATAAACCAGAAAAATTAGGGAGATTGATGTACTGGGCAATAGAGCTCGGAGAATACGATATAGTCTATGAACCCAGATCATCGCTAAAAGGGAAAGCTGTAGCAGATTTTATAGCAGAGTTCACATATCCTGATACCCCCGAGGAGCAAAAGTTGCTCGCTGATCCACCTGTGGATGTTACAGGATCAACAAACACAAGCTCAGACCAACTCCGATTGGTAAAAGAGCAAGTGGATGTTACAGGATCATCAAATTCGATCTCAGACCAACTCCGGTTGGTAAAAAGGCAAGAAAAGATGATCGACGAAGAGCGAGAAATATCAGGGGAAGATGAAAGGAAGTAAAAAATATTTCACCGAGTAACTCTGATAGATCAGAAATTTAAAGACGAGTTACTTATATGGAGGTTATATGTAGATGGTTCATCTTGCACAACAGACAGTGGGGTAGGGATAGTTTTGAGCACTCCGGACGAGGTCGACATGGAGTACGCCCTACGTTTCCAATTCAAAGCTTCCAATAATGAGGCCATGATTACAGGTCTCAATTTGGCAAAAATTATGGAGGCACAGCAAATTATTATCTTCAGTGATTCTCAATTAATTGTAAATCAAATGTTGGGAATATATGCAGCCAAAGGAGAATTAATGATCAAATACCATGCAAAGGTGATGGAGTTGGTATCAGAATTTGCTGCTATTCAGCTGGTCAGAATACCAAGAATGGAGAATGAAAGAGCAGATGCCTTAGCTCGATTAGCATCAGCTACTCAAACCGAGCTACGAAGAACAATCCCAATTGAAGTTTTGGCTGGTCAGAGTATAGATGAAGATTTGGCGATGAACTTTATCACCCTTGATTTAGGACCATCTTAGATGGATCCAATCAGGGCATATATTGAGGAGGGAGAATTACCAATTGACAAGCTCGCAGCCAAGAAATTGAAGTTTAAAGCTGCTCAGTACGTATTAACTAATGGTATTCTATATAGACGAGGAATTATGGCAGGTTTACAGAGATGTGTACATCCCTCCGAGGTGAAAGAATTGATTGAAGAGATCCATGAAGGTTCCTGTGGAGCCCATGTAGCAGGTCGGACGCTTTTACAAAGGATGATGACGCAGGGATATTACTGGCCCACGATGAGGGCTGATTGTGTAGCCCATGACAAGAAATGTGATAAGTGCCAGCACTTTTCCTCCATCCGAAGAACTCCACAAGCATTGTTGACACCCATCACTTCCCCTTGGCCATTTTCCATATGGGGAATAGATTTGGTTGGACCACTACCAACGACTAGAGGAAGGTTCAAATACCTCATCGTTGCAGTGGATTATTTTACTAAATGGGTGGAAGGTGAGCCTCTCATCGATATGACGTACGAGAAGGTGTACCAATTTATTTGGAAGAACATCATTTGTCGATATGGTCTTCCTCATGCTTTCATCACAGACCATGGAACACAATTTGATAACGAGGAGTTCGCTGCCTATTGTCATCAATCAAATGTGTTGAAGATCCACTCAGCACCAGGCCATCCTCAAAGCAATGGACAAACTGAAGTGACAAACAGAACACTGCTGAATGGTTTGAAGAAAAGACTGGACGATACAAAAGCAAACTGGATCAACGAGTTACAGTCAGTACTGTGGGCTTACCGAACTACTCCCCGAGTAGCAACTGGAGAATCACCATATATGTTGGCGTTTAGAAGTGAAGATGTTATACCTGCCGAGTTGGGCCTCCCAACACACAGGGTACTGAATTTAAATTCCCCTGTCAGCGAGTTAATGAGAAGATTGGATTTAGACATGCTCGAGGAAGTTAGAGAAGAAGCAACCATCAGAAATGCTTCATACCAACAACGAACAACTCTATTCTATAATAAGAGGGTGAAGAAGTGCGACCTGAAAGAAGGAGACTATGTGCTGAAGAAAGTAATTCAAAAGCACAATAAACTGGAGGCAAACTGGCATGGGCCATACAGAGTTACAGAAGTTGTTCGACCAGGAACTTACCGAATAGCAACTTTAGAAAGGGAAGAGTTTAAGAACGCATGGAATGCAGAGCACCTACACAAGTATTATCAATGATGAATAAAATGAAGATATTCTGCCGAATTCTTTCTTTTTATTGAAAGTTTTTCGGGGAATACTAGTGTTACACACTACTCGGCAAAGCTCAGGCTACTCAATTTTTTTCTCGAAAATGCCAACTAAGGTTGGTCGAGAAACCTATATTCCTCCGGGAAGTAAAGCTACCAATATTCCTCCGGGAAGTAAAGCTACCTATATTCCTCCGGGAAGTAAAGCTACCAATATTCCTCCGGGAAGTAAAGCTACCTATATTCCTCCGGGAAGTGAAGCTACCAATATTCCTCCGGGAAGTAAAGCTACCTATATTCCTCCGGGAAGTAAAGCTACCTGTATTCCTCCGAGAAGTAAAGCTACTTGTATTCCTCCGGGAAGTAAAGCTACTTGTATTCCTCCGGGAAGTAAAATTTGTATTCCTAAGGGAAATAAAACTATATGTTTCTCGAGAAATAAAAGTATTCCTAAAAATGCCAACTTATGTCGGTTAGGAAATAAATATATTCTCGAAAAAGACTAACTATGGCTGGTCGGAGATAAAAACCCACTAACTGTAGTTGGTCGACAAGGAAAATTTAAAGTGGTCGAGCAGCATTTTAGATACTCGTAACTTTTTAATTATTACTAAGTTGGTCGAGAAACAAAATATTATTTTTACCAAATGACTACCACAAGTTCAAGCTACTCGACAATAAGTTGATCGACAAACTACACAATATTGTTATCTTTTTATCAGATACACATGCACAAATATAAAGTGTTTTACAAGACAATAGCAGTTAAAATTGCGAACAAAAATGAAAATCTTTCATTAAATCCCAAAACAAATTACATTGATGAAAGTTACATTGATATTGAAATGTATACTAACTATTACATCAAAATTCCTACTCTACTGGTCTTTTCCCCTCTGCTTTTGACACAGGTTCCTCGCCAGCAGGCGGATCATTTAAAGCTAGGGGAGAATTTATGAAGTTGAGATCCTTTAACATCCTGATATTCATCACGGATGGTCGATCTAAGAGGTGCTCGGGACGAGATACCTCAGCATTTGAATGGAGATTGTAGTCACCGAAATATTTGGAAATCAATCATAGAGGAATGGACCGAGCAGGAATCCAACTCATATCCAGTTTGTATGGTGGCACAGGTAGGTCGAGCAGCCCAGGATCATGATAGTCCCATAGGTAATGACCCTGTTCGAGTTGCAGCACACCTAAGGCATTCAACTAGCCTTGCTTGTAGCCCTCATTATTGGCATTCTGGATACGATTGTCCAAGTGATAGAGAGCTTCGTTGTATCCAGCCATCCAGAACTCCCTAGGCTGTTTGTGGAATTGATATGTTAGTCTTTCCAGCTGCTCATGGAGATTTTTGATAAATAGCTCCTTATTATCCAAAATTGATTTCTACGCTGAGAGCTGCTCTTCCAGGTCCTTGATCTTCTTTCACATTTTAGCCAAAGCCTGGTTCTTTGCCATTAATTGGAAGGCCTGGTTCTCTAAGGCAGACTGAGTCCTCTGTTCCTAGATAGGAATTCGAGCTGCTCTTGCTCATCCCTGAGGAGCTCTTGCTCGACCACGGGAAGATGTAGAGGGACCAGCTCTCTTAAAGGTCTCCAATTTGTCCCTCAATTTGGCGTTCTCGACCTCCAAGAATGAGAATCCCTCATCATTCACTGGGATTAAGGTGTTTGAAGTAGAAGCTGCAGACTTCAACTGTGACAAATCTCTTTGAAGATTGTTGTTCTCTTGCTCTAATAATTCAGCTATTTGCCTGCATTCCCCGAACTCACCCTTCAGAGTTCTCTCCCTCACATCATAGCCAGCAAAAAGTTTCTCGTAACCCTTGTCGGCAATGATCTGTTGGTACTTCTTCTCGTAACCCTCGTGTAAGAGGGCAGTGGACTCTTTGTATTATTGCTGAAGATCTTCGAGGATGCCTTGGAGATACTCGATCATGTCATAATAAGCCAGATTATTGGCCACTGCTCGTTCAAGTAGACACTTCAGATATTGGTATGCTTCAACTGCTTATTCAGAAGCATCTTGATCGAGGATGTCGACGACTTGTGCTGCACTCAGATCTGTGTGACCATCTTTAAAATAATCATTGCATTGTCTCAGCAGCTTGGTATCATGAGCAGATAATAATTCCATCCTGGCCAGAAACTAACAGAGGAAGAAAAGCAATAATCAATAAGAATCAAGACAGAGTATGAAGAAGAGACAACAGTATGAATAAACACAAGTTCAAGTTTTATTATATCATGAAGATCAGAAGTACAAGGTTCATAGTTACATATTCATGGTTACATTTGACAAAAGAAAAATATAAAGAGAAACCCGAACAACTCTACACCTTTTCCTTGTCTCCCAAAACCTTCTCGGGAGGCTGGGATGAGAAAGTAGGTTGCTCGGAAGGAACAGATAGTAGTTGGGGAAGTTCTGGGGGTTGCTCGGAGGAAGTAGCAAGCTGCTGAAGTTCCTCGGTAGAAGGCTGGATGGCTGGGGGATGATCTCCCATCACCATAGAAGACTCTTCGGAGGCAGCTTCATCCTCTTCTTCTTCTTCAAGAGTTGGAGGGGGACCAGGGATGTGTTGCTGAAAGAGTTCGGAATTTTCATCCACATTCATCTCCTATAGAGCAGTAACCCATCCATCCCTAAAGTAATTGAGGCTGCCATATTCTACTTAAGACATCATGGTAGCCAATCCCTTGTTCCAACCCTTGTCCCGTCCAGCACTGAAGTACTTCTTCACAACCATTTTTCTCTTCAACTTCTCCGAGGAAAGCTTCTCGAACAACAGGTTATCAGCAGCTTTCAACTTTCTCTCAGTCTCCTCCTTCTGCCGATTTACCTCCCGAAGTTGAGCCAAATCCTCTTCAGCAACCTTGAGCTTATTCTCAAGCTCTCCAGCATTTTGGAGCTTCTCATCGAGCTCCTTATTTTTCCCTTCCAAGTCCTTTATTCTCTTCCCCAACTCCTTGGAGACTTCAACAACCTGATCTTTTTCCTACTCGGTGGAGGCAAGTTTCTTCTCCCAGATTGCCTTGTCAATAGCATATTTCTGGCGAGAATCTTCCAAAGACTTCGTCAGGCCCGTTAGAGCTTCCTCCACCCCAGATGAGGAGCTTGAAGTTTTAATTGCTTCATCCTTCTTCAGAATTATATTGAAGCAGCTCGTCAATTGTGAAAATAAAATGAAAGCAAGTCAGAAACATAAATGACAAGGGAAATATGAAAAGTTCAAAGTAAGAAGACTTACAGAAGCAAGGTGGCGAGCAGCCAATGAGGTAACCATGTCCCGAGAAAGGTTTTCCTCAGTACCTTAGACCTCGGGAATGATCCAAGACTTTATAGAGCTCATGGCAGAGCTCGGGGGAACAAAAGTTGGAACACCAGTTCCAGTAGCTGGGGGCTGAGTGATGGTGTCAGCCAAATTGACCGAGGAGCTCTTCTTCAGCTTCCTCAGGGGAACAGGGATTGATTTAATAAAGGAGGAGCCCTTGGTCGGTGATATGACAATCACCTCGCCTGGAGCAGCAGCCTTGATCGGGGCCACTTGAGGCTTCTCGGCAACCTTCACAACAGCAGCCGAGGAAGGTGCATCAACTTTCTTTGTCCCTTCTGGGACATCAATCTTACTTCTTTTAGCCTCTCCAACACCATAGGCAAGCTTCTCAAAGAGGGTGGGAGGTCTTCTCTTCTTCATCCTTTCACTTAAAGGAACGTGTGACTCAGGCGAAGAGCTGGTAGAAGCTGGTACTAGCTCTGCGTCGCTTATTACTGGACGAGCAGTAAAAGAGGTAGTGTAGCTCTTGTACTGCAGCAGATATGAGGCTGACCTAATGTGCTCGTCGACAACACTCTGATGCAGACTCCAGATAAGTTTCAAATGTCTTATATTTACGTCTGCTTCCTTTGGACACTTTCTTCTGTTATCAATTGTAAACAAATAAGCATCACAATACCAGTGGTACATTTTGTCAAACACAGAGGAAGCGTAATTTCAAAATAAATAAAATGAAATAAAAATAACCTATCCCATTGCCATAGGGAGGGCATCTGGGACCCTGATAAATTTCATCTCCAGATAAAGGAGCATGTTGCGAATTTTTTATGACAACCCCGTGCTCAAAATAATCCCTATTAGCATCCGGGAGATTGACTACTAAGGCCCTATTCAAAAATATAGTTTTTAAATAAAAGGTGTCATCACCAACTGCCCATCTATAACAAAACATGATTTCTGGAATTCCTATGCGAGTTCCATGGATTTGATTTAACATATGAACCCCATTAACTATTCTCCATGTATTTGGGGCTATTCTTGCAGGAACAACGTCAAAGTATTGACAAAATTCTAGACATAAGGGATTGGGTGGAAAAGAAAATCCACACTCAGCAATAAAGAGACTGGGGAACCAATGTCCCTCAGCCAAACGAAAATAATCAGAAGGCCCAGAAAGCTCTTCCAAAACAACCCAAGAGGGAATAGAAAAATCAGAGTGAAACTTATTAAGAGATTCAACAGGGTAAACCATGATGAATAAAAGAAATGAAGAAGAAGGAAGAAAATCTAACAGAAAAAGAGTGGATCTGATGACAACGAACGCCGGAAGAGATGAATACACAGGAGAGAAAGAGACGATGGAAAACTCGAAAATATAAATTTGAAAAGGTAGAAGACGATGGGAGTGTCTGTGAAGTTTAAATACCTTGCCTTGGGAAATGGTAAAGTAATGATTACAAAAAGAAATAATTACGCTACCGGAGGCTAGAGGAACAAAAAGGGCGCGACAATCGAAGCGAGAAGAAACGATTACGCTACCGGCGGCTAAAAGGACAAAAAGTACGCAGAGATCGAGGCGGTTATGAAATTTCAAAAAAGCCAGATTCTACGAATTTGGAAAGAGAAATAAATACATGGGAAACACTCCTAAAAATCAGGAGGACTATTTAAAGCTATCATATTCTGAGAAAGAATGTTCCCCACTCCTCAAATATTGAACTATGAAATATTGGGGGCTTCTGTTGTTACCAAATTTAGTCTGCTGACATGGATTAATAAAGTGAAGACACGTGGCAGTCTACGTGGCAATGACAAACACTTCCGAGGAACTCACACGCTCCGAGGAACCATACTACAATGAGGAACATTGTTTCCCCAAGGAACTCATACGCTCCGAGGAACGAGAACTCTCCGAGGAACTCTTGAGCACCGAGAAGCTTAGGCGGTCCGAGAAACTCAGGCGGTCCGAGCTGCACCTCGAACAAAGCATTAATAGCGGGATAACCAACAGTTTGACTGTTCATTAAATACTTATCATTCAGACGCATACGCTTAAGGAGCATTGAATGTATCACCCTTTCATATGTACATCATTTAATGTATTACCCTTTCACATTACAGCCCCTGGTCTATAAATACATTGTGCAATCCTCATTGTATGGGGACCAGAATTTCTTGAGATAACTTATAATCGAGAATTCCCATACAATCAGTAATACCATAACAGCGGACGTAGGCCATTCTTATAAGGCTGAACCACTTTAAAAATTCTTTGTCTCATTTATTTATCTGTGATTGAATAATTAGATATGATCTAATTTTTTACATCAACAATATGTAATACCCCGTACTTTTATGGATATTTATTTATGGGATTAATTAAATTAAATGTGAATTAATTGAGAATTAATCCGGATAAAATGCTAACGAGATGTGAGTTGGCATTTGATTATAATGTGTATATATGGCAGTATATGAATATTGAAAATATTAAAATTGTCGCGAGACTGAAATACGACAATTTGGGGAATTTTGTTGGGATGAATATTGAAAATATTAAAATTGTCGCGAGACTGAAATACGGCAATTTGGGAAATTTTGTTGGGACGCGCGTGACAGTCGCGTCAGGAAGGTAACTATGTAAATTAAAAAATGAATTTTATTTTTATCAACCATATGGTCATTTTGAGTGCGCCAACGAGTCCGGAAGGGTCGAAATAGTCAGAAAACACTAGCCGGGGGTTTAGTTTGGGTCCCGGGGCATTTTTGGGCCACACCGGCAACTTAAAAGGGTATTTTGGTAATTTTGGAATTTGGGGAATTTTGACCAACGAATTTTGGGAATTAAAAATAGGGTATTTGGGAACCCACTAACCCATTACCAGCACTTAACTAATTAGAGGGCTACGGGAGTTATAGGAGAAGTTAGGAGAGGTTCCCAAAAGAGAAAAACCATAACCATCATCTTCAACCTTCAACCTTGGGAATAATTGTAGAGGAAAAGAGAGCAACATCCAACATCCAACATCAAATTCAGAGAACAATCCGAGGCAAGTGGTTTAATTACGTTAATTTCAAGCGAATGTTTCTTCCATGCTTAGAAATCTACATAATTCCATTGTATTGGGAGATTTATAAAAACCCATGAAATTGGAGTTGTAAATTCAGGTTGTGATATAGGGATTGCATGTAGCATTGTTATTGGGTGATTATACTAATAGAAATACGACTTTGATGATACAAAAATGGATTTATTAAGGGAAATTGATGACTTTAAATTTCTAGGGTTCTTGATGATATTTTGATCTAAATAAGGCCTTTGGGTGATGATTAATTAGTTTTAGAACGTTAACAATGTTGTAGGATGATTATTTGATGATATTATAACGTTAGAATGAATTTTCATGCATTGTAATGGATTTTTGGGATGATTTGAGGACTGCAAAACGAATCAGTCCGTAACTTATCTGGTGCAATCGATCGATCGACATTCATCAGTCGATCGATCGACCACCATCGATCGATCGATGTTCAAGGTCGATCGATCGACCTTCCCAGAATGAGAAATATTTTCCCTAGTTAAATTTTAATGATGTTAACCCTTAGAAAATTATTAATGGAGATTTTATGAATATCCTTAGACTTAAGGAAGACCAGTAGGTATGGTTATAAAATTTATACATGCGTTAGAATTCAATTTGAGGAATTATTATGAAATCTATTAAAATTCGATGAGTGAGATAATATTAGGGTTAAAGGAGTAAATTCGAATAATTTGATGAAATGAGGTTTGGGGCAGAAGTAAGGATATTAAGAATAATGATGTTATATGTGGGAATAATAGGAGACTTAGTAATCCCTTTGAGATAGGTTTGAAGTACAAGAAACTATGATGTGAGATGTGTCGACAGTCTACATTATATATTATCGGAAGATTTAAAAATGTATAAAATTGGAATAATGGTATAAGGATGTAGAATATGCCTTTATTAATAATGAGATATCTAAGATGTGTGAATGCTTAGTACATGACTTATGTGTATGACATACCTACCATACTTGCTATCACAGGAGGTTTGCATTCGTTTAGGACCATCTAATCTTTGTGTGCCTACGGGGGCATATAGATTGGTACCTCGAGGACATAGGTCAGAGAAGGACTTATTGGGAAGTTAATAAGTCTGTTGATCGTGGGAGCGTAGGTATGTGCGTGACCCATGTGATGTGACTGTGTTCGCCTCCATTGATTGTGATTGTTGTTATCTGAGAACGATTCCTGAGAGATTCGGAATGCGTGATCCTTATGTACGTGATGTACCGGGATGGATAGCAGAGTATGTGTGCACCGCAGCTTAGTCTCGGGGTGCTCGTATTGTATATTTATGATGTGAATGATATACGGTTAAATGAACAGACTTGTCATGTTTAATTATAAGAATAATTTAAAGTAACTCCTTGAGAAGATAAATAAGGGGATAACCTCCAGTGAATGGTAATGCTAATAATTGAGAATCCGAGTTTAAGTAATGCTATCTATTCAAGTGATAACATTGGGAATTTATATTGTGAATCGAGCAGATGGGTTAGATCTTATGTCGGTTTAGCTAGATATGAATACCAATTAGATTGGTAATGTACGTTAGGAGTGCACAATTAGTCGAGAGGTGAGTATTTCATGTGAGAGCACGTCCTAACATGTATTTTGCATTCATTGTTTTAATGTTATTAAAGAACTTGCTATTTTTAAAATACTCTCCACTTTCGGGCTGTGACCCGTTTGCTTTCAAATCTATTTTTGTAAAAACCTTTTAGGTGCCCAGCCACAAGGACACCATGCATAGGATTTCCATTCAGGTGACGAGCTGTAGCTGTTTGTGGAAGTTACAAGGCCTTGCTAGTAGACGCTTCTTTTGTGTTGACTCTATTCAGTTTTCATCATTTGTAGGGCATGTCGCCCATTTCTATTAGAGACATTTCATATTTCAGTTATTCAGATTGTTGGCATGTAATTAATTCAAGAGATACTGTTTTATTTATTTCAGTGGTGGGATTGTTGTGAGGAGTTTTCCTTCGGACTTATTATTATTTGTTGGTTACTTTATTGAGACTTTATGGTGTATGGTTATGATATTCTTTCATAATTCTTTTATTGTATGTTAATCAAACTTGATTTAAAATTTGACATCTTACTTTTTAAATACTAGGTGGTTAGTAATGATTAAATTGTTTTCGACAGTGAAGATGTTAACTGGACCAACTTGACATTTTGTATTAATTTAATAAAGGAGTAGCTACCCGGTATTTAATTAGTCGGGGTGTCACAGGTGGTATCAGAGCATCAGGTTCTAGTGTCCTTTAGGATCTGTGCGGCCTATTATGCTTCCAGCGTAACTTTCTTTGATATAGAGCCCTCTGTTTTGGATTGTTAATTCCTTTAGTAAAATTTTTTTCTCCTGCTATGATGTATATGATAGAGAATCGTATTACGATCGGGTGTATTCGTGTGCCAAACAATGTAGTACGTCAGGCGAAGACAGTTGGGTGAACAGCGGGAGGCAAATATATATTAAAGTAAATTGATTTATTTAAAGAAGGATGACCGTAGTTGAAGTCGCCGATATTATGGTACGGAAGTCCTGGATGATATAGAAGGCTAAGGCGCGACTTGAGACTTCCGGGTACAGCTATAGTAGGAATGTGGTCAAATTAGACACATCCAACAAGGTTGGAGTGGGAGAGAAAGAGTTAGGTGTAACATTGAAGAGAACCAGCAGTAGCAATACTCGAAAGGCGATGACGGCATGTGCTAGACAAAAGAACGCAATGTATCCAAAGGCTTGGACATATGTCAGGATATGACCAATTGAGAGCGAAAATTTGGAGAAATTTTTCCTTGACTCGTAAGAGCGGAGATTCAATGGTGAGAAATAAGCAACCCACTTAAAAGTGGAATGTGATGTCGAGAGGGTGTACACGTATGGTTTGACCATAAGTTCCTTCATCAGATGTTCAGGTTGAAAGGAGAATGTTATTCTGAACTCACATAAGAGGGCCAAACAGGGGTCAACTTGTGAGGAGAAATTTAATGTTGTAGCGAACCTTACACCGGGTGGAGAAGGTGGTATGGAGAAGAGGATGTTAAAGGGAGAATCTACATACAAGAAGAATTGTTAGCTCTTATGGGGAATTCTGCTTGGATGATAAATACAGATAGTAATAATATCGCGTGGTGTAAATTTGGAGGTAAATGCTCCCCTGGGTAGGTAGATACAAAAATCGAAGAATTTTTATAGAATAAGACTGGGAAAATGGTGTTGGAGAAACACCACAAGGAGGAAGACCCAATGGAGAAACCGTTAAAATAATTCGATAGTTGAATTACTACCGTGCGATGGTAATTTCAGTAAGAGAGGTGGAAAACTAGTAGTGTGTTCCTTAGGTACATCAAGCTAAGGGAATAATGGAGATAGTCTTCAGAGCTGAGACTACCAACGTCCGAGGAAAGGACCACTTTAACAAGGTCAGGGTGATCGAAAATAAGTGGAGTATGTGTAGAGGTACTTTGTGGGAGTGAAAACTCGTACATTATAAATGTTTCCCGATGCAAGTGTAGGGATAAAGGTATTAGGCCTGGCGAGGGTGACAGTTATTGAAATATTTGGTGTGGTACGGACAGGTGTTAAGACCAGAAACCATTAGAGCAGCCAGGACGATTATCAGGATGGAAGTAGGGGTTATATCCTCAGATGATGTTGCATGTTGGTTGTGATATAAACAGGTTACTACAATGGTTATTGTTGTTATTGTCACTTTTGCTTGAGAGTTGAGTCGAGTGAGTATCGGCAATTTTGTTTATGTGAACATTTTTCTCTGATTGTGTGGGGTTCCTTGTATTATTATCCGTATAGGATGAATGGGTATATTGATAGCAGTACATGATTGATTGCTTGAAATTACTCGTTTTAGTGTTGTATTATACAAGTATGATATTATCCAAATTGTGTTTTTATATAATTGTACCGATAGTGTGCTGGTATTACAAGTTTATCGAAGTTACTACCTTGGGGTAGAATGTTTTGGTTCTGGAGAGGCCCCATTTGTGAGAGGGCCGGGCTCAAAATTGTACTATTGTATATATGTATATATATATAAATATTGCTGTGATTTCAAAGGCATAATGGTCTCGGATACTTAATCCTAGTATGCACGGAGATTTAAATGATATGATTAGTATGTAATTTATTTACTAGTTAGAAAAACGGTTTAGCTGGTTATTCAAATTAACACTCAGGATGTCGTAATAAGTATAGTGCATTATTTTATCACCATTTAGAGATCTGGGAGTTTATACTCATAGTTGTGTACCTGGGGACGGGATTTTGAGATCCCCGAGTATAATTGCATAGTGTATATGGAATGTGATTACCATCAATGTCAAGAAAAAGTGTATTTCGGAAAGAGTTCCTTGTTTAAGTTAAATTGAAAAAGGAGATGTAACTTTGTTGTTAAGAGATGGGAACATAGGGGTACGTGTTATGGACTGAGGGCTTTATAAATCTAGATGACCGACAAGGTTAGGCAGTAGTGTATCGGGGGGTTCCTTGTTTGGATTTCTCTTTGCGAGACATCCCACGCATGAAACCTAGCTTAAGGTTGGTAGTATGGGGATATTTAACCATTCGTCCATAATTTGGAATCCCTCGATAATTACGAAAATAGTTAGTTAGGAAAATTACGATGTAAGGTCAGTAGAGCCAGTGGTGTGGTGAAGAAGTACTGAAAATTTTGGTTTTATTTCGGCAGGTTGAAGGATGCATTGAGGTTAAGATGTATTTAGGATTTCAAATTCCGAGGTGATCTAGAACGCCCAAGTGGTATGGCCACATTGGAAATACTAGAGCAATAAAGAGTTTGGAATACATATAGCGTATATGATGTGTAACGCCATATGCATGGGTTATAAAAGTTGTAGATATTCTGGTTGACTAAAGTAGTATCGTCAGAAGAAGGGATATAGTTGGGTGAAATTATTACTTATAGGATTTAGCGTCGTAAAGGAAGGTGTTAATGATTATACTCATGTGTAGTCAGTGTAGCACGTTCAAATTTGGAGGAAAGGCAGTAGAAAGCCATTTAATAAAAGGATATCTCTTGAGAAGGCGAATAAATTATTATGAGCAATTTGGAGTAGAGTTCCGATCTATCGAATGATGAGGGTGACTCAAGAGTAAATAGAGTGAGAATGTTAATAAGGTATAAGGAGTCCGGATTTTCACAAAGAGGTGAGAAAGTGTAAGGGTCGAAACTTTGGCATACGCCAAGAGAAGCAGAGGATCGTTAAGTATCACTTAACGGGAAGGAACATTTACAGGAAAGTTAGCATTTAAAGGGGTGTAGTAAGTAGTAGAACGGTTGGGTGTTAGATGATTAACCAATTAATTTTGTATCCAACCGATGATACCAGGGATGGAAGAGTCAAGTTAGTAAATTCCTTGAGGGCTAACAAATTCCTTCAAATACGTGAGTTATGTTGTTCAGAAGGAGACAAATTGTTATATACTTGAATGATTTACACTATTAGATAGTGAACACGCTGGTACGTGGTTCGACGTAGTATTATATAGAACTGGGATGAAATCCCCGAAATCCACATTTAGGTGGGGTGACAATAAGTAGTGGGAAATAACGATTCAAACTGAGGGTTGTATCACCTATAACCCGAGGTGCAGGCGCAAGGTGACTAACGACTGATGGATTGTATGAAAGAAATTTTGTATTCATTATAACTAGTGAGGTATATTGTAGTCATGAGGAGGAGATATTACCTAATGGTAGAGTTGGGGGAAAAGCACCCGTATCTATTTATGGTGGACAAGGTGCTTACAAAGGTTTGTGTGACACCAATAGGCTGAAGTGGTTTTCCCTTGTGTAAAAGTCACAACGTCGGGATATTCCAAGAATGGACAAGCATAGTCAGATGTGTTATTGATTCATCCCAGGATGGGAGTTTGGAGTTTTGATAAACGTGGGAGTTAGTAGTGAGGTGCGGACTCACAATACTAATAAAAAAATAATGAGGCTAATGATGTATAGGCTATTTTTATTCGAATGTTGATTCATAAGAGCACAACATGAGGTGCATTTATCTAAGATTATTCTGATAAGGTATCAAGTATGTTAAACAAGCTTATTGTGGAGCGAGGGTTTTAGTGATTTGGGCTTTTCTTTATAATTGTTTTGAATACTGAAGGATACCTAATTTTTCCAGGTATGCCTTACTTATCCGAATTTCGGGACGAAATTCTATTATTAGGGGGGAAGTATGTAATACCCCGTACTTTTATGGATATTTATTTATGTGATTAATTAAATTAAATGTGAATTAATTGAGAATTAATCCGGATAAAATACTAACGAGATGTGAGTTGGCATTTGATTATAATGTGTATATATAGCAGTATATGAATATTGAAAATATTAAAATTGTCGCGACACTGAAATACGCCAATTTGGGAAATTTTGTTGGGATGAATATTGAAAATATTAAAATTGTCGTGAGAATGAAATACGGCAATTTGGGAAATTTTGTTGGGACGCGCGTGACAGTCGCGTCAGGAAGGTAACTATGTAAATTAAAAAATGAATTTTATTTTTATCAACCATATGGTCATTTTGAGTGCGCCAACGAGTCCGGAAGGGTCGAAATAGTCAGAAAACACTAGCCGGGGGTTTAGTTTGGGTCCCGGGGCATTTTTGGGCCACACCGGCAACTTAAAAGGGTATTTTGGTAATTTTGGAATTTGAGAAATTTTGACCAACGAATTTTGGGAATTAAAAATAGGGTATTTGGGAACCCACTAACCCATTACCAGCACTTAACTAATTAGAGGGCTACGGGAGTTATAGGAGAAGTTAGGAGAGGTTCCCAAAAGAGAAAAACCATAACCATCATCTTCAACCTTCAACCTTGGGAGAAATTGTAGAGGAAAAGAGAGCAACATCCAACATCCAACATCAAATTCAGAGAACAATCCGAGGCAAGTGGTTTAATTACGTTAATTTCAAGCGAATGTTTCTTCCATGCTTAGAAATCTACATAATTGCATTGTATTGGGAGATTTATAAAAACCCATGAAATTGGAGTTGTAAATTCAGGTTGTGATATAGGGATTGCATGTAGAATTGTTATTGGGTGATTATACTAATAGAAATACGACTTTGGATACAAAAACGGATTTATTAAGGGAAATTGATGACTTTAAATTTCTAGGGTTCTTGATGATATTTTGATCTAAATAAGGCCTTTGGGTGATGATTAATTAGTTTTAGAACGATAACAATGTTGTAGGATGATTATTTGATGATATTATAACGTTAGAATGAAGTTTCATGCATTGTAATGGATTTTTGGGACGAATTGAGGACTGCAAAACGAAGCAGTCCGTAACTTATCTGGTGCAATCGATCGATCGACATTCATCAGTCGATCGATCGACCACCATCGATCGATCGATGTTCAAGGTCGATCGATCGACCTTCCCAGAATGAGAAATATTTTCCCTAGTTAAATTTTAATGATGTTAACCCTTAGAAAATTATTAATGGAGATTTTATGAATATCCTTAGACTTAAGGAAGACCAGTAGGTATGGTTATAAAATTTGTACCTGCGTTAGAATTCAATTTGAGGAATTATTATGAAATCTAATAAAATTCGATGAGTGAGATAATATTAGGGTTAAAGGAGTAAATTCGAATAATTTGATGAAATGAGGTTTGGGGCAGAAGTAAGGATCTTAAGAATAATGATGTTATATGTGGGAATAATAGGAGACTTAGTAATCCCTTTGACATAGGTTTTACGTACAAGAAACTATGACGTGAGATGTGTCGACAGTCTACATTATATATTATCGGAAGATTTAAAAATTTATAAAATTGGAATAATGGTATAAGGATGTAGAATATACCTTTATTAATAATGAGATATCTAAGATGTGTGAATGCTTAGTATATGACTTATGTGTATGACATATCTACCATACTTGCTATCACGGGAGGTTTGCGTTCGTTTAGAACCATGTAATCTTTGTGTGCCTACGGGGGGGATATAGATTGGTACCTCGAGGACATAGGTCAGAGAAGGACTTATTGGGAAGTTAATAAGTTTGCTGATCGTGGGAGCGTAGGTATGTGCGTGACCCATGTGATGTGACTGTGTTCGCCTCCATTGATTGTGATTGTTGTTATCTGAGAACGATTCCTGAGAGATTCGGAATGCCTGATCCTTATGTACGTGATGTACCGGGATGGATAGCAGAGTATGTGTGCACCGCAGCTTAGTCTCGGGGTGCTCGTATTGTATATTTATGATGTGAATGATATACGGTTAAATGAACAGACTTGTCATGTTTAATTATAAGAATAATTTATAGTAACTCCTTGAGAAGATAAATAAGGGGATAACCTCCAGTGAATGGTAATGCTAATAATTGAGAATACGAGTTTAAGTAATGCTATATATTCAAGTGATAACATTGGGAATTTATATTGTGAATCGAGCAGATGGGTTAGATCTTATATCGATTTAGCTAGATATGAATACCAATTAGATTGGTACTGTACGTTAGGAGTGCACAATTAGTCGAGAGGTGAGTATTTCATGTGAGAGCACGTCCTAACATGTATTTTGCATTCATTGTTTTAATGTTATTAAAGGACTTGTTATTTTTAAAATACTCTCCACTTTCGGGCTGTGACCCGTTTGCTTTCAAATCTATTTTTGTAAAAACCTTTTAGGTGCCCAGCCACAAGGACACCATGCATAGGATTTCCATTCAGGTGACGAGCTGTAGTTGTTTGTGGAAGTTACAGGGCCTTGCTAGTAGACGCTTCTTTTGTCTTGACTCTATTCAGTTTTCATCATTTGTAGGGCATGTCGCCCATTTCTATTAGAGACATTTCATATTTCAGTTATTCAGATTGTTGGCATGTAATTAATTCAGGAGATACTGTTTTATTTATTTCAGTGGTGGGATTGTTGTGAGGAGTTATCCTCCGGACTTATTATTATTTGTTGGTTACTTTATTGAGACTTTATGGTGTATGGTTATGATATTCTTTCATAATTCTTTTATTGTATGTTAATCAGACTTAATTTAAAATTTGACATCTTACTTTTCAAATACTAGGTGGTTAGTAATGATTAAAATGTTTTCGACAGTGATGCTGTTAACTGGACCAACTTGACATTTTGTATTAATTTAATAAAGGAGTAGCTACCCGGTATTTTATTAGTCGGGGTGTCACACAATATACATTATATGCAATCTTTCTTTTCTTTTCTTATTTTTCTCATATTTTTCTTTTGGTTTTTCCCTTTTTCTTTTCTTTTTCACTTTTTCTTACTCTCACATGTTCAAGTGCAACTACGTAACAGTAACATCATTCAACCCCAAGTATCATTCCAAGAAATGGTATGGAAGGTAATATTTATAGTTTATAACTCTTATGTGGAGTTGGTTAAGGGATTGGGGGTTATGAATCGAAAGGCTATACTAAGGCTCAAAGTGGTTGATATGGGAACTGTGTAAGGTGAGGTCAAGATCAATATGGGTGATATAACAAAGATGGACTATGATCATTACCTAAGGTTTACACAGTTCTCGAGTCAAAACACATTGAAAATCATGCTCAAGTTACACATTTCATAAATGAACTCAAATAATGAGCGTTGAAATGAAATAATAGTGATATTACCAACAAATTCAACGTTTTCAATGAGGAAAGAGTAGTGTACAACACTCATAAATGAACAAAAGCCCAGAGTTCACTCGTTGTAAGTATATACATTGCAAGAAAGATTACATAGTTTTAAATACCTTAAGCCAAATCATTAAAACAAGGAAAGTGCATGTGCTCATGATATTAAAGTTTAATTCATGAAGTTATTCATAATATCAATGATATGAGAACTAAAGTCTAATAACTTCTAAAATAGAGAACATGCATCATTCAATTATCTATTGGATCGGGCATTTATTAAAATTTATCATCGAAAACAAGGGAAAACGCCCAACAAAAGAGAAAAAAGAAAGAAAATATTTTTGAAAATTTTCAATTTTTTACAAAAAACCATGCTTACTGAATAAAAAGTTATCAGATCAATGGAACTAATAGTGAATGGATAAACTATCCCACACCCCAACCTAAATGTTGCATTGTCCTCAATGAAAATCAAGAACACAACATAAAAAGAGGAAAATAATGATATTACCCAAAGTGGAGCAATCCCCGATAAGTATGGGTCCATTGAATCGACAAAACATGTTAAAAACGAGCATAACAAAAAGAATAACAAAAAACTTTAACTAATTACACTAGACTAAAATTAAAAAGAGAGAAAAAGAAAGAAAGAAAAAAAATCAACTATTTACAACCTATAATTTTAACTTCTATTTAACTATACACTAGAAGTCTAAATTTTTGAAGGTCCAACCAAAATATGATTTGACTTTGAGGGATTAATGGTGTACCCTCACCAGAATGCGTGCCTCTCAAAAAGTAAGAATTTTATTTGAACAACGGAAGGAATATGTAAGGCGTAAGAAATGAACCATCACCAGTTAAAAAATTTAGGTTGGTGATGGGGGGGTTGGATGCTAAGGGTGATAAGAACACATTAATCTCGAGAAAATTGAAATCACACCCCAAGATTTTTCAGTTGGAAGGGGAGGTGGGGCAAGTGCAAGTGAATCTCCCATAATATGAAGTATCTCAAAATAACAATCCCGTTCAAGAATCATGTCGAAGTCCTCAAGACTTTCAACTGATTCTTGTGATAAATTTAATAGTCTGAGAATAGTAGGGAACAAAGGAAAGGAAGTACCTTAAATCTCAATACAATTGGAAGAATTAATAAGAGGTTGAAATTCGAAAGTGATTGGATCACTCTCAATGATTTCTTCTTTAAAAAGGGGTGGAGGTGAAACGCCAGTTTTAATCTCAACTGACTTTTGTGAAGAATAAATGATCTCATCAAGTTAGGCGTTAATTTCTAAAGACCAATCTTTAAGACTCTCAGATTGGTCATTTAATTCCTTGAAAGATAACTCGTGATCAAACAAACAAGAAGACATGATATCTTCTTGGGAGGTTTGCTCATAGCTAGACGATTCCCCATTTCCCAAATTACAGTCCCAAGGCAATAAAGGATTACTTACAATTCTTGGGAGTGTAACTTCAAAAACTATTCTCAAAATAATTAAGGTTATATAAGGAGTTCATACAGACATTTCAAATTAGGCAATTCAAAAACGCGACGAGTGGAAAAATTTCAAGAAATAATAAAAGAATTACAATCTATAACAAACACTCACCGGCAACGACGCCATTTTGATGATGGAGGAAACTGTGTGTCTGTATAGACACGCAAATCATTGTTATTGGCTTCGAACCACAATTCCAAAAAAAAAACTATGACAATACTCTTTACGAAAGTATAGAGGTCAGTCTGGGTATCAAAAATCCACAAGGAATGTTTGAGATATTTTGATTGATTTATTACTTCTAAAATAAAAGTGTAAAAGGTGATGGAGGTTTAAAAGGGAAAAAGTAATTAAAACTAGACAATACATCTCCGTCATGGGCTAAACAATGTGTAAAAAGGATTTTGGTTCAAAAACATTTAACCGAGCATACTCAATTAATTATAAACACCAAATATGAAGGAAATTAATTCAATAATGAAAGATTAAACAATTAATCGAAAATGGTCACACATGGATTAAAATCGAAATATCGTTCTAAATACTAACGTTGTGTGACAAAGAAAGTTAAACGCATAATATCCCGAATTTAATACACGAGGTTTCAATTAAATTCGTTTTGACCTAAAACCTAGATTTCAAAGCTCGATACCCGTTAATGAAGGAAATATGACCCCTTAAAGTAGCTACAAGACATAATTAAAGCAAGAAATAAACCTAGTTAACAAATGAAAACAACTAATTAATCAACAAAAAGTAAATACAAGGCAAGTAAATGAATAACAAAATAAGACATAAAAGAAATAAATTATAAATTTAATGGAAGGGAAAATGAATAGTAACTTACAATACCAAAATTTGTTGAAACCCTAGAGACAGAAGCTCCCAAGGAGAAAACCCTAAAACTAAACTAAAATAAAAGATATAAAGGATTACCTACCAATTGAGAAAACCCCCACTTATATGCTAAGTGGGAAAAGAAATAAAAGGAAATGAAAATAAAAAGAAACAAGCATTTGATTTTTGGGAGGATCGGTCGACTGCGGCTAGGGTTGATCGATGATCATGTTTGAAGTCCTTTGCCTTGGTTCGTAGGCTTATTCTTAATGACCAGTCGATCGGGAGCTTAGGGCCTATCAACCGATGCCCTATTGTCTTGAATGCCTTGGTCTTTACATTGAAGAAAAGGTGCATCACGGAATTGGCTATAACTTCTTCGTCTGAACTCAAAATGACATTTCGTTTGTGGCCACAAAAATACAACTCAATGAACTACGCATTAGATGAATTACACTAAGCTAAAGATGATGTATGAAATAACTGATATGCCCTTGAATTTGAGTCAGATAATGGAACTTCCTCAAAACTTAACCAATCCATGCCTTAATCACTCCAATACCTACAAAACCTCAATTATACCTCGCAAAGCATATAAATAATCAAAATAGAGGTTGTTTAGTTAACAAGCATAAATTAGGCATAAGGAACACAAAAGTTTTGAAATGCATAAAGATAAAGGGAACAAATATGCAATATTCATGACATATCAGTGTCATTATATTATAAGTCCACGTGGCCTAATTATTTTAGGGTACAAAAGGCTCCATTAGAGATGTGTAAACTCCATGTGGGGATCCCGAGTTTTTTATGAGGAAGGATGGTTCAGTCTAATTATGTGTAGATTATCGAGAGTTTACTATGATCATGATATGGAACAAATATCCGCTACCGCATATCGATGAGTTATTCGATCAGTCAAGAGGCATAACATTCTTCTCTAAGATTGAATTATCCTCACGATATCAAGGTTAACGTATTCAGTAGGAGAAAATTCAAAATATGGCATTATTGAAACACTATAGATCATATGAATTTCGGGTCATGCCATTTGGACTGACCAATGCGCCACCAGTATTTATGGACCTAATGAACTGGGTGTTTCATCCATATGTGTATTAGTTCATCATATTATTCATTAACGATATTCTGATTTATTCACATTTAGAGGAAGAACACTCACATCATTTGAGGTTGGTTTTGCAAAAGCTTAGGGAGAACAAGTTGAGTGACAAGATCTCTAAGTTCTCATTTTGGTTCCACAAGGCATAATTTTTAGAGCACGTAGTATCTGAGGTTGGGATTTCTATGGATCCTAGGAAAGTGTCTGTAGTTTTGGATTGAGTATAACCCTTGAAACCTATCGAGCTTTAGAGTTTCTTTGGTTTGGTTAAGTACTATATGAGGTTCATTCAAGGGTTTTTCAAGATTGTCGGGCCACTGACTCACCTCACTTGGAAGGGAATAGCATTTGTATAAAGTGACGACTATCAAAGAGCATTTGAGTAGCTTAAGGAAATACTTGTGCTTGCATCTATCTTTGATACATTGAGTATATGGCTTTCACAACGCATCACTCTACGGATTAGGAGGTGTTGTTGATGTCTAAAATGGATGGGGTCCAAATTTATAATCACAAATAAATAAATATAAACAAGCCAGACAAACACACAAAATACCTGATTTTAAAGTGGCTCAGCTATAAAAAAATCTTACGTCCATTGTTGGTGTGATTATGCTTAGTTCAATCATCCCTTAAGCTAAGGGAGAATATGCATTTATACTAGTTAGGGACCTAAGAGATGGAATGCCTTTATATTTCCAAGCAGTTACATCTACATACAATAAATAAGACTCTTGATATCCAGTGCTAGTCACTAATATGTTCGAGTAGCCTTTGATATTTGATATACCCGTTTATATCCTCGGCCTGTCTGGAGATTACCTCCAAACGGACGACCCCCCAAGGGCCGATCCTTCATCAGGCTCAAGACGACCCCTTAGAGGGGCCGACCCTTCACCAGGTTCCAGACGACCCTACGAGCGGCCGACCCTTCACCAGGCTCCAGACGACCCTACGAGGGACCGACCCTTCACCAGGCTCCAGATGACCCTACGAGGGACGGACCCTTCACCAGGTTCCAGACGACCCTACGAGGGACCGACCCTTCACCAGGATCCAGATGACCCTACGAGGGGCCGACAGTACAAGGCCGGAATTGGGCCTGACTCACTACTGGAAGGAACTTTTCCCTCGGCCTCGGCTCCCAGGCTGAGGGTGACATCATCACAGTGCATGGTTTGGGAGACGCGTGGAACAGTGCGCGTGAGGCTCACATGGCACGTGGGACACCGTTATAACAAAATCACACCCTCACGTGAGGGAATATTATGTCATCATTTGGCATCTACAGGTGTCAACAGGGGATTGGCTAGATCATCATTCACATGCACCATGCATACTTGGGGGGTACACTACACCCCCCAAGACCTATATATACTTGTCACCTACAACCCTACAGGGGATGGATCAATTTGATGGTAACCCTAGCTAAAACTCTACTTGTACACACAGTAGAGAGAGAAAGGGAGCTTATGTGCATTGTATCCAAGGCCATTAGTGCCCATACTCAGTGGATCACACACTCACAGTGGATGTAGGCCAAATTGGCTGAACCACTATATATCATTGTCTTATTTCCTCTTATACTCATCCCCTTCTACATACTTATACACTTATACATCTCTATGGATGCCATGGTTACTACTGTTTGAGCTCATTATCACTTACCCGGTGGTGCTGAATCCCAGCATCATCAGTTTGGCGCCGTCTGTGGGAACGAGAAGACATCTCTTCCTTCGTACAGCTTGACCTCACTGGGCACTCTGGTGGTGAACCAACACTCCCCCTGAGAGGAGGTGTTTCACCATTGAAAGAGACCCACTAAGGTTCCCAAGCTCACCAGTCTTTTCTTCAGTTCAACTTTTCATAGCTCAAGCACATGGCACCTGAGATTCCACCACCACCACTTCCCCCGCCGAATGAGGGGGGAAGACCCAGTTCCAGTCAGCCGCCGCCTTAGTCTGAGATGGCTCATGTGGCGGCAGCCCTAAAGTCTCTGGCAGCAAGCCAGCGGATGATGCAAAAGTAGTTCGCAGCCCTAAGCCAGAACATACTGAGACAACCAGGGGTTTCACCTGAGATGATTACTCCGGAAGCAGCTCCAGGACAGCATGAGGCCAGGGGACCACCCTAGGCACTACGTAAAGACCTGCCACCCCCTCAGCGGTGTAGGGATGTTGCTGACCCCAGGCGTCTACGCCTGGGGAGGCAAGGAAACCCTTGCCCTGAGGACAGGTATGACGATCTGGAGGGAGAGGAGGCCCCAATAGAATGCTGGGAACCATATGAGGTCTCCAACAATACTGTACGACCTCTCCAGGATAGTAGAGGAAAGTGCGGGAGACCAAACCCTGATGATCGCCCGAGAGGCTCTGCTTTTGATCGCTTGAGCAGGGGGTCAGCCTTTGAGAGGCTGGGCCCAGTAAATGACCTGCGGGAACAATTATCCAGGTCAAGAAGTGCTGCGAGGTCCAGGAGGGAGGCAGCAGATGGCCGACCCTGAGGACGAGACGACGGCCAAAGGGAAGTAAACAGCCGACACAGGCCTGCCGCAGCAGAACCCTCCGTCCACCTCAGAGAGGCGGCGGGGGTTAACATCGGCCAAGCCGACCCTGTGAGGCCCTGGAATGACTCAATCCAACGGTTAGAGAATAAGATCGGTGATATACTAAAGAGCCGAGACCCCCTTCAGATGGGATACACCATAGGCTCACCCTTCGTAGCGAAGATAGTCAACTTCCCCACGCCATCAAAGTTCAAGCCACCTGTGGTCACCCCAAGATATGACGGGAGCACCAACCCCGTCCACCATGTGGAGATGTATCAGTCAGCAGCAGACATATACTCTATCTCAGATGAGATGAGGTGTCGTGCCTTCTCTAGTACCCTGACAGGGGCTGCGCATGTCTGGTACACATCTCTTCCGAAAAATTCCATTGAAGACTTTAAGCAGCTGGCAGACCTGTTCATCCACAACTTTTGCTTTGGGGTGAGGCCATAGAAGAAGACCACCCACTTGCTCTATGTTAAGCAGGGGAAGAATGAGAGTCTGAGAGACTACATAGCCAGATTCAATAAGGAGAAGCTGGAGGTGGAAGACTATGAGGAGAGCATAGCTATGACAGCCCTGATTAGAGGACTCCAAAAGGGGAAGCTGTTATGGAAGCTTGCTGAAGACCCTCCGAGGATGATGGCTGAACTGTTGTCGACAGCAAGAAAGGTGATGAACGCCGAAGAGGCGATGGCTGCAAAATATGAAGACGAAAAAGGAAGTGCTAGTGGGGGTAAATACCCTAAGAAGAACAAAGAGGGGAAGAAGAGGTCCACGGATGACAAGTTCGCTGGCTACACCCCTCTAACGGTCGGCTGTGAATAGATTCTCAATGAGATAAAGAGTGACCGGTCCCTGAAGTGGCCTGAGAAGCTGAGGGCACCCCCCGACAAGAGGAATAAGAACCTGTGGTGTGAATTTCATCAAGACCACGGCCACGTAACAGACAAATGCTTCTCTCTGAAAGATGAGATTGAGAAGATGCTGAAGGAAGGGAAGCTAAGAAAGTATGTGGACAAAGGTGCCTTCAAGAGGGGTCGAGGGGACGACCCCAGAAAGAAGAGAGGCGATGCATGCAGAGAAGGTCCTCAAAAAAGAGAGGACGGCCCTTCTGACGATGAGGACGACCCTGACCTCCCGCCGAGAGACGACCACGGCCCTGTCAAGAGGCTTAATATGATCTCACTCGGAGTGGGAATGATCTCCGGGGGTCTGGCCGGAGGATGGTCTGAGGTCACCGACAGGAAGGCCCATGTAGCTGAGGCCAAGGCAGTGACGAAGACAGTACACTCGACCTCTCTGGAGGTCAAGTCAGAAAACAGGAAGAAGGTTGATATGGACACTCTGATAGTGGGATTCTCGAGAATGGTCTTCAAAGGCCTCTTAGCCCCACATGATGACCCTCTTGTCATCACTACCAGGGTGCACGGGTGTGAGGTGCCGAGGATCTTGGTAGATGGGGGTAGCTCTGCAGATGTGATGTTTTGGCCATGCTTCAAAGCCTTAGGTCTTAGCCGTGCTAGACTCGTCCCCTACCATCATCCATTGATTGGGTTCAGTGGGGAAAAGGTTCACCCCCTTGGGGTATATGAGGCCGATGTGAGGATGGGGGACGAGTGGCCGAGATGGCTCACCAAGAAGATCAGCTTCTTTGTAATGGATGAGCATGTGTTTTCGGCCTACAACATCATACTGGGGCGTGTGGCCCTCAAGGGGTTTGAAGCTGTGCCGTCTACGGTCCATCAGATGATCAAATTTCCTACCCCTTACGGGGTGGGGGAAGTTCAGGGAGACCAGACGACAGCGCGAGAGTGTTACTACAACTCCGCTGAGGAAAGGGAGGCACTCAAGAGGGCTACGACCACTTACAATATTGATACCCTAGACCCCAGGGATGAGACGAAGCTAAAAAAAGGAGAGGCCGCGGAAGAGGTAGAATCCATCATCCTCGATGAGGATGACCCAGAAAAAACCGTCCAAATCGGCAAGTCTCTGAAGCCCAACATCAAGGAAGACCTCATTAAACTGTTGAGGAAAAGGCGAAGCGTCTTCGCCTGGAGTCATGTAGATATGCCGGGGATTGACCCTGAAATCATGTGACACAAGCTCAATGTGGTAGAGGGAGTGAAGCCGATAAAGCAGGAGAGGAGAATTTACTCCAGAGAAAAGTATGAGGTCATCAGGGACGAAGTCAAAAAATTAGAAGACGCTGAATTTATCAGAGAGGTCATCTACCCTGAATGGTTGTCCAATGCAATCATTGTCCCAAAGGCCAACGGGAAGTGGAGAATGTGCGTGGACTTCACAGACCTCAACAAGCACTGTCCCAAAGACAGCTTCCCTCTCCCCCGCATTGACCAGATGGTAGACACCACCGCAGGCCATGAGCTCATGAGCTTTATGGATGCCTATTCGGGGTATAACCAGATCTTCATGAACCCTGAAGACTCGGAGAGGACAGCCTTCATCACCGACAAGGGGACATACTATTACAGGGTCATTCCCTTTGGCCTAAAAAATGCGGGGGCAACGTACCAGCGCCTCGTAAATAAAATGTTTGAAGACCAAATTGGGAAGTCTGTGGAGGTCTACGTAGATGACATGCTGACCAAGAGTTTAAAGGCAGAGGATCATGTGGCAGACGTGGAGAGGACCTTTAATACGATGGACAAGTACAAGATGAAGCTTAATCCGGCCAAGTGTGTCTTCGGGGTCGGAGCAGGGAAGTTCTTGGGGTTCATTGTCAATCAAAGAGTCATCGAGGCCTATCCTGAAAAGATAAAGGCCCTTGTTGAAATGAAGACCCCCAAGTCCATTAAAGATGTTCAGAGGCTCACAGGGAGAGTTTTTGCCTTGAACAGGTTCATGTCTAGGGCCACAGATAAGTGTTTGTCATTCTTCAAGATCCTTAGGAAGGCCTTCGAATGGAGCGAAGAGTGTGATGAGGCTTTCAGGGACCTAAAGTCATACTTAGGGTCTCCCTTGCTGCTGTCACGGCCCGTGCAGGGTGAACGACTTTATGTGTACCTCGTCGTCTCAGAGTCGGCCATCAGCGCAGCCATTGTGAGAGACGAAGACAGGATACAGAAGCCTGTGTATTTTAACAGCAAGGCACTCCAGGGGGCAGAGCAAAGATACCCGAGGAAGGAGAAGTTAGCCGACTCCTTGATCCATGCCTCAAGGAAGATGAAGCCGTACTTCTAGTCCCATACAATGGTCATCCTCACCGACTCTCCTCTTAGGCAGGTCCTACACAAGCCAGAAAAATCAGGCAGGCTAATGGCCTGGGCTATAGAGCTGGGGGAGTTTGACATAGTGTATCAGCCTAGGACGGCCATTAAGGGGAAAGCGCTGGCAGATTTCGTGGCTGAGTTTACTTGGGAGGATGATGAAACTGAGGGTGAGACCCTCGAAAAGACAGATACACAACAAGACAGGCCCACCGACACACCCGCATATAGGGCTGAAACAAGCACCGCTAGAAGGAAAGTTGCTGAAAACGAAGAGGGAAGATACATCTTTAGACAGGGATCCCTCTCTGAGGGAAATTTTTCTGAGGGAAAGACTCTGTGGAGCCTCTTCGTTGACGGGTCCTCTTGTGACAACGGAAGTGGAGCTGGACTGATACTATCAGCACCCGATGGCACAGACGTTGAATACGCCCTGAGGTTCAACTTCAAAGCCTCCAACAACGAGGCTGAATATGAGGCCTTGGTAGCAGGCCTCTCCTTGGCCAAGTCTCTTAGTGTCGGCCAGATTTTGGTCCATAGTGATTCAAGGCTAGTAGTGAATCAGATACTAGGAGCCTACGAGGCTACGGACGAGAGGATGGCTAGGTACCTTGAGAAGGTGAGGTCATTACTGAAGGGCTTCAGAGAAGTGAAATTAAAGAGGATACCTAGGCTTGACAATGGTCGTGCTGATGCCCTTGCGAGGTTGGCCTCGGCAACTAGGACAGACATCAGGACGACGGTCCCAGTAGAAATTTTTCTTCAGCCAACTATTGAAGACGCCGAGGGAACACTTGGCAATTGCCTAAATGTTTCTCAGGAAGCTTCATGGATGGACCCTCTGATCAGATACATTAAAGAGGGTGAGATGCCAGAAGAAAGGCAAGAAAGGAAGAAGCTGAGGCACAGGGCTGCAAAATTCACTTTCATCGGAGACACCTTGTACAAAAAGGGGTTTTTGCTCCCTTTACTTAGGTGTGCGCATCCCTCAGAAGTCCCTTCCATTTTGCAAGATGTGCATGAAGGATCGTGCTCAAGCCACATCGGGGGCAGATCCTTAGCAAAGAGGGTGATCACCCAGGGGTACTGGTGGCCGACCTTAGGGAAAGACGCAGCAGCATATGTAAAAAAGTGCGACAAATGTCAAAGATTTGCCACCATCCATCACCAGCCCCATCAGCCTCTTACTTCCATTACATCCCCATGGCCATTTGCAGTGTGGGGGATCGACCTAGTAGGACCCTTGCCTAAGGCCATCAATAACTATCGATTCCTCATCGTAGCCATTGACTATTTTTCAAAATGGGTGGAAGCGGAGCCGATGGTGATGATCACAGAGAAGAAGACCTTCAAGTTCATCTGGAAAAATATTATATGCAGATATGGTCTCCCCAACACCCTCATCTCGGATAACAGGACTCAGTTCAAGAATACCTCTCTACAGAAGTACTGTGAAAGGGTGAGTATCAAACAATTTTTCTCCACCCCTGGCGGACCTCAGACCAATGGGCAAACAGAAGTTAAAAACAAGAAAATCCTAGATGGAATCAAGAAGAGGCTTGAGGAGGCAAAAGGAAGATGGGTTGAGGAGTTATATGCCGTGCTATGGGCATACAGGACGACAGTGAGGACCTCTACCGGAGAGACCCCATTCATTCTAGCTTATGGATGAGAAGCCGTCATCCCCACCGAGATTGAGTTTCCTACGCATAGGGTCCAAGTGTATGACCCTCGGAAAAATGCGGAAGAGAGGAGACTCGACTTGGACCTGATTGAGGAAAGGAGGGAGGACGCTGAGATAAGGCAGGCTTCCTACCAGCAGAGGACCGCAAGGTTTTACAATCAGAGGGTGAAACAAAGGCCTATCGCAGTGGGGGACTTGGTCCTCAAGAAGACTTGGCAAAAGCCCAACAAGCTTCATCCTAATTGGCATGGCCCATATAGGGTCATCGATGAAGTCGTCCCTGGGACCTATAGATTAGAAAACCTAGAAGGGGAACCTTTTTCCAACCCCTGGAATGCAGATCATTTGAAGAAGTACTATCAGTAGTGTTGTAAGGTCTTGATAGACCATAATTGTAATAAGAGTTGCGCCAACAGAACACTTGGAAAATTAATGAGAAATATCTGTGTTTCCCCTCATCCTGTGGTTATCAGTTCTAGCACGTATGGAAACATCTACAGAGAACCACCCTCGGCTATAATGAGGGCCAGTGGAGGGGACGACCCCACCACTGTCCTCAAGAAAGACGAGGGAAGACTTTATTAAAAACCATTAGTTTGGTGAGTTGATCCCTCGGCTATAATGAGGGTCAGTGGAGGGGACGACCCCACCACTGTCCTCAAGAAAGACGAGGGAAGACTTTATTAAAACCATTAATTTGGTGAGTTGATCCCTCGGCTATAATGAGGGCCAGTGAAGGGGACGACCCCACCACTGTCCTCAAGAAAGACGAGGCAAGACTTTATTAAAACCATTAATTTGGTGAGTTGATCCCTCGACTATAATGAGGGCCAGTGGAGGGGACGACCCCACCACTGTCCTCAATAAAGACGAGGGAAGACTTTATTAAAACCATTAATTTGGTGAGTTGATCCCTAGGCTATAATGAGGGCCAGTGGAGGGGACGACCCCACCACTGTCCTCAAGAAAGACGAGGGAAGACTTTATTAAAACCATTAATTTGGTGAGTTGATCCCTCGGCTATAATGAGGGCCAGTGGAGGGGACGAACCCACCACTGTCCTCAAGAATGACGAGGGAAGACTATTAAAACCATTAATTTGGTTAGTTGATCCCTCGGCTATAATGAGGGCCAGTCGAGGGGACAACCCCACCACTGTCCTCAAGAAAGACGAGGGAAGACTTTATTAAAACCATTAATTTGATGAGTTGATCCCTCGACTATAATGAGGGCCAGTGGAGGGGACGACCCCACCACTGTCCTCAAGAAAGACGAGGGAAGACTTTATTAAAACCATTAATTTGGTGAGTTGATCTCTCGGCTATAATGAGGGCCAGTGGAGGGGACGACCCCACCACTGTCCTCATTAAAGACGAGGGAGGACTTTATTAAAACCATTAATTGGGTGAGTTGATCTCTCGGCTATAATGAGGGCCAGTGGAGGGGACGACCCCACCACTGTCCTCAAGAAAGACGAGGGAAGACTATTAAAACCATTTATTTGGTGAGTTGATCCCTCGGCTATAATGAGGTCTAGTGGAGGGGACGACCCCACCACTGTCCTCAAGAAAGACGAGGGAAGACTTTATTAAAACCATTAATTTGGTGAGTTGATCCCTCGGCTATAATGAGGGCTAGTGGAGGGGACGACCCCACCACTGTCCTCAAGAAAGACGAGGGAAGACTTTATTAAAACCATTAATTTGGTGAGTTGATCCCTCGGCTATAATGAGGGCCAGTGGAGGGGACGACCCCACCACTGTCCTCAAGAAAGACGATGGAAAACTTTGTTAAAAACCATTAAGTTGGTAAGTTGATCCCTCGGCTATAATGAGGGTCAGTGGAGGGGACGACCCCACCACTGTCCTCAAGAAAGACGAGGGAAGACTATTAAATCCATTCATTTGGTAAGTTGATCCCTCGCCTATAATAAGGGCCAGTGGAGGGGATGACCCCACCACTGTATTCAAGAAAGACGAGGGAGAGGTTAGTGGCATTAACAAAAACAAAGCAAACCATACCAGAAGCAAATATGGAAGACAGTAAAGAAGACGATGGTATTAATGAAATGCCAGTTATACAAAATATAAAGTGTTCTGCAAGTAACGTACAAAAATGTTGATTACATTGAGAGGGTATGGGCTACAGACAGCCACCCTATGGGACAATATCGGAGGGCAGAGCCTCAACATCCACGAAAGGGGTTTCCTCAATAACCATAACCGGCTGATCCTCAGACATGCCGACCCCCTCAACCTGCACTTGAGATTCTACATAAGTCAAAGCCTCGGCAATCATAGGGTCGTCCAGTCTGACTGCTTCGATCGAAGGGCGGACCAAGGAGCTGACATCACCAAACCTGAGGACGACCCACCGGCAGGCAGTCCTGATTCCTCTCTCTAAATATTTAAGGCCGAAGCCTTGAAACTCATCGGAAACCTTATAAGCCTCAACAGCATCAGCCTCGGCTTTCTTAATGGCTTCTTCAAGGTCACCCTTGTACTTGGCCTCCATGTTGGTCAAGGCCTCGTCCTTTTCCTTGAGAAGCAAGTCCTTGGCCTTAATGTCCTCGTCGTGCTGCCTCGTCAGCTGGTCCAGGATCCTTGCATGCTCGGTCCTGGTAATTTCCAACTCGGCCCTTGCAGTATCAAGCTCCGATTGAAGGTCTGCCTCATATTGGATAGCCCTCTCGGCTTCATGGAACTTCGCTTGGTTCTCAGCCATCCATTTTGTGGCCGAGGTAAAGGCACACACAGACTGCACAATAAAAATAAACACATGTCATGAGCCCGAGGAAACAGTTGGTGAAAGAATGAAATTAAAAGAAGTGGATCAATACCAATACCTGTGCAAGGGCGTGCAGACCATAGTCGTACACTTTGGCAGGAGGCATCTTGGAGAGGAACTCGTAGTCAGAGGCCGAGGATGCAGAAAACATTGAGGCATTGGCCGCCCTCAAATTTGCAATAAGTGATGAGTGCTCGGCCCTCAGATGTGCCAGGTTTTAAGACCAGAAGGCCCCCATGCTGGATGAAGAGGCCGTCCCCTCAGATGCTTCGACCCTGGCCCTCGTCCGAGAATCTGGCCGAGAGTCAACAGGGGCCTCAGGTTCCTTTCTTTTATGGCTATCAGCGGTCGGCTCCACCACTGTCGGCCCAGCGGCCCTCGTCTTCCTCGGAGCCTGTTGAGGCTCCTTTCCTTTCTTCCTGGCCAAGCCTGATAATAAGCTGGGAGCAGTCATTTCCCAAAGATAGTCGGATATACCTGCATGACGACCTGATAAGAGGACGACATGTCAGAAAAATGCATAAATAAAGAGGAAACACTTCAAAAATAAGTAAAGAATGGAAAATGTTCAGTATAACTCACATAGTTATTTTAGAGGGCCGACCCTCAGACCAGCTTCTTTGAGGAACCGGGGGGTCATCAGGTCTTCAAATTTCAAAAGTTCACCCTCTCTCCCTCGTCCTCTCAGATATTCAACGATGTCCTTCTCCTCCAGACTAAGTCCAGGGTCTGACCTGGCCTTCATGGAAGGGTTAGACCATCTTCTGGGAACCCTCGGGCCATCGACGGTGGACTCCCACTCCCCAGAGATAAAGAAGAATCTCTTTTTCCAATCATGGTTGGAAGTTTGTGCCACGTGGAGGAGTTTCTTCTCAGACCTCCTCGCCCCCAGATGATAGTATCCAGGTTGTTTGGACGAGGAGGTGATGTTGTAGCAACCCAAGAATAGGTCGGTCGAGGGCTCGTCGATGAAAGCATTCTTCCACAAGGAGATGTAGCCCAGGATCATCCTCCAAGAGTTGGAAGGAAGTTGAAAGGGGCCAACACCAAGGGTAGACAGGATATCTACGATGGCAGGATGCAGAGGGAATCTGACTCCAACCTTGAACATTTGTTCGTAGAATACGACCTCTCCCTCTTCACAATCAAAAACCCTCTCAGACTCAGAGGGAACCCTCATAGTTACGCTGAGGGGCACTCCATAGGCATGCCTCCATATCAAGAGGTCGCGATCCCTAACAGAGGAGATATAGGACGAGGCGTGGGAGGTATCAATCTCATCATCTGTATCATCACCCTCGTCCTCAGTCCTCTCTCCCTCGGCCTCATCTTCTTCCAGAGGCCCCTAGGGGAAGGCCATCTAAAAGGCATGGGGAGATAGGGTTGTCACAGGGACAGCCTCGGAGGGGACCATACCCTCGGCCTCTTGACTTGGGCTTAGGTCAGATGTCTCTCTCCTACAGGAAGGTCCAGCGCCAGTTGGCGACGACGCTCTCTCATCCATCTCACTTGAATGACTCTCGGCTGGACGATGGGACGACCCACAGGACTCAGACGGTTCAAATGGTTTTATTGTGGCAAGAGGAATGGGAAAGATGGGTCCTACCCAATTAGGGTCGGCCCCTCGTCTCCTCTCTTCCTCTTCCTCTACTCGCCTGATCTCTGCAAAGAGCTTTTCTCTCAAGGATGGGAATTCAGACGCTAAACTATAAAGCTTCCTAAGCATTAAAAGGGAAGACCCTACACTTGGAGGAATTTGGGGAACTTAATTACAAACAAGTTTGCAGTTAACCAAATTAGACTTTTGAATTAAAAAGGGAAATTGATGATTTTCACTCAAGAACGCTCGAGAACACTCAACAACATTCAAGAAACAGTTGTTGGAGAAGACACCGGAAAAAGCTATGAGATAACCCAAGGAAAATGCAGCCCTACGAGCCTAAAAAGCAAACAGAAATGAAGGTAAAAGAGAGCGCTGAAGGATTACCTGATAAAGGGAGAGAAATAACTGCCCAAATCGCTAAGCTTGAAGGATTGAAGGCTGCAGAAATGGCGATGAAAACTGGTAAAAGTCTAGAGAGAGAAGGCTTGGGTGCGAAGGAGAAGAAGAAGAGAGAGAGTTCAAAAATCTCTTAAATACCTTAGTAATGAGTGGGCCCATTGACCAAGGCAGGACACAGCCTAAGAAGAAGGCATCATTAGGGCACAAAGCCCCAAGAAAAGTGTGCAG
Source organism: Sambucus nigra (assembly GCA_949130495.1). Taxonomy (NCBI): domain Eukaryota; kingdom Viridiplantae; phylum Streptophyta; class Magnoliopsida; order Dipsacales; family Adoxaceae; genus Sambucus; species Sambucus nigra. The sequence continues at coordinate 530,978,686 of OX422208.1, forward strand.
CCACCATGCCTTGGAAACTGGAACAGCAATGAGTATCTGCCCAAGTGTCAATCACCTGACTGATCATACACGCATATCAATTACAACACTATCCCTCAGCCATCTCAATAGCACCTATGGCTAAGGACTGGGGGAGTGATTGATATACCCGTTTATATCCTCGGCCTGGCTTGAGATTACCTCCAAACGGACGACCACCCAAGGGCCGACCCTTCATCAGGCTCAAGATGACCCCTCAGAGGGGCCGACCCTTCACCAGGTTCCAGATGACCCTACAAAGGACCGACCCTTCACCAGGATCCAGACAACCCTACGAGGGACCGACCCTTCACCAGGCTCCAGACGACCCTACGAGGGACAGACCCTTCACCAGGCTCCAGATGACCCTATGAGGGGCCGACAGTACGAGGCCAGAATTGGGCCTGACTCACTACTGGAAGGAACTTTTCCCTCGGCCTCGGCTCCCAGTCCGATGGTGACATCATCACAGCGCATGGTTTGGGAAACGCGTGGAACAGTGCGCGTGAGGCTCACATGGCACATGGGAGACCGTTATAACAAAATCACACCCTCACGTGAGGGAATATTATGTCATCATTTGGCATCTACAGGTGTCAACATGGGATTGGCTAGATCATCATTCACATGCACCATGCATACTTGGGGGGTACACTACACCCCCAAGACCTATATATACTTGTCACCTACAACCCTACAGGGGATGGATCAATTTGATGGTAACCCTAGCTAAAACTCATCTTCTACACATAGTAGAGAGAGAAAGGGAGCTTATGTGCATTGTATCCAAGGCCATTAGTGCCCATACTTAGTGGATCACACACTCACAGTGGATGTAGGCCAAATTGGCTGAACCACTATACATCATTGTCTTATTTCCTCTTATACTCATCCCCTTCTACATACTTATACACTTATACATCTCTATGGCTGCCATGGCTACTACTGTTTGAGCTCATTATCACTTACCCGGTGGTGCTAAATCCCATCATCATCAATATTCTTCATGGTTCACATTTTTAGAGTTGGTTAGCATGTCAGTCGACTCGGTATCTTTGAAGAGGATCAAGATAGCTGAGTGGCCACATAGGAGGATGTGCGTCTACTTTTCATTAGTATACATACGAGAGTAAATTTTACATACAACAAAATCCCCTAATGCTCCATGCTTTATGATTGATCGAAATTAAGGAGCATTTATTCAAAATTTTGCTCAACGTAATGTTTGAGAGATGGTCGACAGCCAACCTCCTCGACTTGTAAAAATTTTCACCAGTACTATTGATAATGGCATTTTTATAAATAATTCAAACTTTATTGAACCATCAAAGTGTATATTGGTCCTTTTGTGCATTAGGAAGTGTGTAGCTGATGGCAGTTCAAACATTTGTGTAGTTAATTATTTCATTTCTATTTTCGAGGTAACCTATAAAAGGACAAAAGTTTCCATCCATTTTTCTCTCCTCAAACTTTCTGCACTTAACTTTTCTCTTTTTTCGCAAGCCTTTCTTCTCCACTTTCATTGCTTGCTACTTGTTGTCATTTTTTTTATCTCTATAATCTCTCTTTCCTTTCTTTTATTTGTTTTTCCTGTTGTTCAGCCATAGTGCACATCGTAATGATAATTCCTTAGAGGAATTTAGGGAAAAAAGGAAAATTCCTAGTTAGGAAAACTTAGAAATTACCCATGGCCCTAATTATGTATATTCTTTTGCTGAGAGTCACTAGATTCCCACTCTTTTCATTGCTGATTATGGCATCACTTTTCCCCCAATCCCACTTTTTCTTCAATTTGTCAATATTTATATGTCATTCCAGTAAAAGTAGCCCTAAATACCTGGAGGGTGGTGAATGGGGTAAATAGGATAAATAAAATTCATGGGGCCCACATTAGGATTCCTAAACTAATGTCTTGTTATAAGTGGGGAACTATTGGTGATAATACTTATTATCTGAAGACTAGGCGGGCTAATAGGGCATTGGTGGTTAATTTTTCAGATTCTAACAAAAACTACTGGGATTATGGTGATGTTGTGAAGAATTAGCAATATGCCCCCCTTCTTCAAGGGGTAACATACACTAGACCTAGGTGTCCCCAAGAAGGGTGCGATATAGGTCATACTTTGAGTTTTAAATTTCTTCTCTTATTTGTTAACTATTTAAAGCTTTGTCGATTAACTGACTTATTTTGTTTTTTTGTAGAGGAAAGTAAAATGAAGTGCCCCAGGATGAGTGAGGTTAATAACGATGAGCTCAAATACTTGTGGGATATTCATCAAAGATCGGGAGAGGAGCATCCATTATATGTTTCTTTCCTATTGGAATACAAGAGCATTGTTACTTCCTTTATTGCTCGACTTGCACTAGTTTTCCTCAGTTGCCCATTAACTTGGATAAAGAACATGTATCCACTTCTTCTGTTGTTGAGTCGGCTGGAGTAGAGCTCTCCCAAGGAGGAACTTCTTTTTTCTTTGAGTTTCTTAACATCACTACCATTCCCACTTCACCTTCTATAGAGATGATGAAGAGAAAGGTCCTGAATTCGCTGGCTAGATTTGGGTCTTCTCCCCCTCCTTTTAAAAATACCACTATAACTAATAAAGGGTCTCAATCTATTGAGAAGAGGCATCAAGCCTTTACTATTGAGGAGGTTAAAATTGTTGAAGCTCAGTATAAGAGGTTGAAGAAAGTTCTACAAGGCCATTAAGGGTTGAACAAGAAGTATGCTGTTGAGCAAGGAAGAATTAAAGATGCTTTTGTGGTGATTAACCCTGGCATGGCTAGGGGTTTTATAAAGGCTATTACTCTTCTAGCAAACAAGTCGGCAGCAGCCCCTATGACCAGGGGTTTACCCTTCGAAATTCTTTACCGATGTATTACACTGACTTTTTAACTCCTCCCTCTAGTCGGATCAAAGCCAAGCTAACAACTATCTCTAAAAATAGCCAAGTACATATACAAATTTTCTCCCAAAACTGGTTAGGAGAGGAGTGGTCGAGATCCCAAATACTTCTTCAGATCTACAAAATCTTTCTCACACTCGTCATTCCACTCAAAGGTATTTTTGAGCACCTTAAAGAATTGGAGACAATTATTTATTGCTCGAGATAGAAATCAATTTAGAGTTGCCACTCTTTCAGTCAATATTTACCTGTCCTTCTTACTGATATGGGACTCTATCTCCATTAAGGACTTTATTTTGTAAGGATTGGTTTCAATTCCCCTTTGGTTCATAATATATCCTAAGAACATTCCTTCTTGTACCCTGAAAATACACTTGGTCGAGTTGGGCTTCATTTGGTGCTTCTCCAGCTGGTCAAATGTCTAAGACAAGCCTTTTATGTGGTCGGCAATAGCTATCTCTTAGTGAGAATGTCGTCCACATACACTTCCATGTTTTTCCTGTCTATGCTTTAAATAGTTTGTTCACTGGCCTTTGTATGTTTGTCCAGCATTTTTCATCCTAAACGGCATAACGTTATACCTCGATTGGTGATAAAGGAAGTGTTTTCCTTGTCTTTCGGCTTCATTTCAATCTAGTTGTAACTAGAATAAGTATCCATGAATTTAATTAACTCATGACCTCTAGTTGCATTTACCAACTGATCAATCCTTAATAAAGGAAAATGATCCTTTGGACATACATTGTGGAGGTCTGTGATGTCTACACATATGTACCTTTTTTTTCTTTTTGACCATCACCACATTGGCCAACCAACTAGGATATTTGATATCTTCTATAAACTGGGATCTTTTAAACTTTTCCACTTCTTCCTGGATTGCCATATTCTTCTCCAGACTGAAAAATTTACATTTTTACTTGATCGTCTTGGAGTCCTTATAGATGTTGAGATCATGATAGATAAAATTGGGATCAATCTCTGGCATATCTTCATCGCTCCAAGAGAACACATTCTTCCTTTCTCTAATGAATGCAATTAATTCCTATTTAAGGGAAGGGGTTTACCATGAACCAATTTGATTAGTCATTTATGGCCTCTCGTTATCAGGCATAATAGTCTCCATCGCTTCCATAACTTGTCCCTTTGTTATATCTTCTTCCTCCCGATGATCTAAAGTGTCGATATGATAGGTGGTGGTTCTATTTGGACTTCTTTCTGGTCGACTGAGGTATAATAGCATTCTATAGCTTCCATTTAGTTTCCACTCACTACATTGAATTTATAATTGGACGAAAACTTCATACACTGATGCATAGTAGATGGTACTACCTCTAAATTCTTCATCTCTACTCTGCCGAGAATTATGTTGTAAGTTGAAGGGATATTTTGTCATGCTCAAAGAAATGAATCATTTCCTTTCTGCTCGCCGGTCGACGGTCGACCAACATATGCAGCTTGATTATTCCTAAGGGATACACTTTTTTTCTGAGAACCCTGTGAGAGACCTGTGATATGTTCTAGATTACTATCTTATAGCCCTAGGCTATGGAAACAGTTGTAGAATGTGATGTATGTAGAACTCCCATTATCTATCAGGATTCTTTCTACTCTACCATGATGAACTCTGTAAGGGATGAATAATCGATCGTCGTGAGGATAAAGCACTATGCTTAAATCATTCTTGGAGAAATCAATCACTAATATGTCCTTGTTGACTTTCCTAGGCTAACTATTGGAGAATTTGGACATGTCAATCTGTCTTATAATAGGATAAGATTTGGCTTAATTCACATATGCCTTTCTCTCAGCAAGCTCGTCTCCCCCACTGTTATCTCCTCCTGCAATGAAGTTATAGCCAAAAGAAATCATTCCTCCGTCCACTTCAAGTTCTTCAGGTTGCTTCGACAAGTTAGGATCATCCTCATAACTATTTTTATGCACTCTTTTCGTGTCATCCTTTCCTCTGCCAGGTGACTCAGATCTTCCTCTGGTGTTTTGGCCACCATTTAAATCAATAAAATTAGTTAACTTTCCTCATCGAATGAGATTCTCCACTTCATTCTTTAGGGAAATGCAATTTTTAGTTATATGCCCATGATCTCTATGAAGATTATAATATTTGGATTTATCTCTCCTATTAGGAGGTGACTTTAGCTTTCTAGACCAATTTAAGTCTTTGATACCCCTGATTTCTTCTAATTTGGTAGACACCTTTGGTGAGAGGAGTATACTCATCATATTTCTTAATTTTGTTAATTTTCTTATCTTTTTTATCATTCTTGATCGAAGTCTTATGTCTTCCAATTTTCAGCTACGGAGTCTCTTTAGCATCCACAGCTTTCTCAGTGTTCATAATCTTCTCAGCTTAGCCATCAACCCTGTCATAATTTTGAAAGGATTATTTGCTACAGCATAGTAGAGATCATTGGTGAGTAATCCACTCATTAATGATGCAATAACGGTCTTCACTTCAAAATCTACAACCTTTAGTTTCTCATTATTAAAGCGTCTGATGCCACCTCGATTACTTTCTCCAGGTTTTTGACACACAGTTAAAAGATGAGTTACACTTTTGATTAGGTTAGCCCCAAAATAGAAATTATTAATAAATATCTCGATCAACTAACGGAAGTTAGAAATTTTACCTTTGGGAAGGTTATTGTACCATATATGGGTTGTGCCTATGATGGAACTAGAAAAAGTCTTTTAGCACATCTTATAGGGGACATGAAAGATATCAACAATAGCTTGATATTGCTAAATATGGAGTACTGGATCAGAGTCTTCCCAACATATTGAGAGTAATAATTGGTGGCTTGAATTTAGAAAGCGTGGGGTAGTCAACAATAGCCGGAATAAAAGGGGAACCCCTTACAAAACATCTTTTCAAAGGATTCTTGGTTTTGTCCATATCTCCCAATCGATCTTCAAGTCATTGCATTGATCCATTCTAGGAACTTTTCTCTGGTTTATACTTAGATGAAGCATATTTGGTTGATCTACTATGTAGGTGTTCTGAGCTCTCTTCCTGAGAAGTCTGCTCACTATGCATAGAGCCTCTCATGATATCCCTAGACCTCACGAATACCTCTCTATGCGCACGAGGTCACTCATGTTCTCTCTGATGGCCTCTGGTTATTCGAGGACCAAAACGATCAAAGGAAAATTCCCTACTCAATTACAGTAATATGCTCGTTGCTCGTTGGAGAAACATCGACCACCATAATAATTTATTGATTGGAATGATGACGTTGGTCCAAGACGATATTATTCGTCACGAGAAGACCTAGATCACTGACGTCTGACAAATATGGATAGTATAAGTGGCATGTCCATCTTGGGAGGCTCATTGTTGGACTTGTCTTCCAACGTAGGAGCTAATTACCTAACTGACTCCTGCATGGCTTCCTGTCCGTTATCCAGGTTGAGAAAAATTCCCTAAAGATCTACCACACTGAGGGAGCAGATGGATCTGAATTTTTACTTGTATCCACAAGGCTGCTATCAGGAACAGTCGTCACTCTTCAGAGAATGTCCAAAATGACCAAAAGAAATAACCGAGGTAGAGAACAATGACAATAATTTATTCCCACAGATGGTACCAATTTATTAATATCTAAAAATGGATGAGGCCCAAATTTATAATCACATATAAATAAATATAAATAGACTGATAAACACACAAGAGACCAGATTTAAAAGTGGTTCAGCTATAAGAAAAGCCTATGTCCACTGTTAGTACTATCTAAAATGATGAAAAGTGGTTCAAATGATTACAATAGCTTTGTATTCAGATGCATTGAGTCCATGATCGACTTTCACGTTAGCAACATTACGGGAAAAATATGAAGATGATTTATCTGACATTTGGGAGACACAATGGTGTGCCATGAGAGAGATGGATTTAGTAGATGACTTCCTGGAAGTTGTTATTGTTAAACCTATCATCGTGTCACGGGTGATTCGGGAACATGGTGCTGATTATTTCTGTTAGGAGAAACTGAGAGAGATCTTGGAAAGTGGAACTCCCTCTTTCCCAATTAGCGTAGACGAAAATCTGAGATTCCAAGGATAGCTAGTAGTGCCCTAAGATCTAGAGTTACAAAGGGCGGTCTTGATAGAGGCGCACGGTGCACCCCATAGGGGATGAGATTTATTAATACATGAGGAGTTCATACTATTAGAATGAGACGAAGAGAGACATGGTGGAGTTTGTGTCTAAGTTTACTACCTATCAACTTGTAAAAAAGAAACACCAACAACCATCCGAATAGTTGGAGACGTTAGAGATCCCCGAGTGGAAACGGGAAAATATCAATATGGACTTTATTTTGGGGTTGTTAAGGTTTCAGAGGGTCCATGATTCTATTTGGGTCATCGTCGACATATTGACACAGGTGACTCATTTTTTTCCAATGCGGATAAATTTCATCGCAAAGTAGTATGCCATATTATTCATGGCAAAGATTGTGCGACTTCATATGGTACCTCTAGACATTGTGTTCGACAGGGATAAAACTTTTATCTCTTGAGTCTGAAGGGGTTTCAGGAAGCAATGGGGGTATAGCTAAATATGAGTGCGATATTTCATCCTCAGATGGACAGTCAGACTGAGCGGGTGAACCATGTTTTAGAAAATATTTTTTGGTCTTGTATGTTGGATTTCAAGGGAAGTTGGGATCAACACTTACCCCTAGTGGATTTTTCCTACAATAATAGTCATCAGCAGACTATTAGTATGTCACCATATGAGGCATTTTATGGGCGACCATGCCATTCTCTAACTTGTTGGTAGTAGTTGGGGGTGTATAGGATGTTTGGGATTGACATTATTCAGGACAACTCGGAGAAGGTGGAACTTATCCGATCATGGATGAAAACAGCAAAAGACTATCATAAGATTTACACATATAAGGGAAAGTGTAATGTGGAGTTTCGAATTAGGGAATAAGTGCTACTGAGAGTCTCCCCAATGAAAGGTGAGGTTTGATTTGGGTACAAGGGGAAGTTGTCTCTCTGATACATAGGTACCTTTATGATATTGGATAGGATGGTATTGGTGGCGTATTTAATGGACTTATCTAACCATTTTTAGCGGGTGCAGGACATCTTTACTGTGTCCATGCCGAGGAAGTTTCTGAGGGATGAGTTGTTTTTATTAGTATATCGATCTCGACGGGATTTATATACAACCCAATGAAAGCTACGAGGAGACACCATAACATATCATTGACCAAAGAGAGCATATAGTGTGATCTAAGGTCATACTATTAGTTAGAGTCTAATGGGGACATCACAACACGGTTGAATCTACATAGGCGAGAGAGAATGACATGTGGGAGAGATATCCATAGTTTTTCATGTCAAGTATAAATTCGAATTTCAAAAATAAAAGTCCTTGTTTAAGGGGTAGGAATGTAATGCCCCATGTTTTAATTGCATTAAATTTAATTATAAGATGTTATAATTACTTGCGATGACATCTGAGGTCATTATATGTATTGTATAATTTGAAATTAAAATCGGATTGAATTCACGGTAAGTCACTAATTAAATATTTGAAATGATTGTGTATTATGGACGACTATTGAATAGTCAAGGACTTGGTATCGAGGGTTTCCCTATTTGGATTATCCCCTTGATGTCAGGTGACATGAACCATGAAGTAGTTTTCTAAATTACCGTGTCACCATAAATTAATAAATAATTTAATAATTAATTTTGGACTCGTAGCACTTAGAATAATTGGTGGTTGTATATTATAATTTGAGTAGACATTTAAGAGATGTCGAATATCCATTTAGGATTTAATCCCTATGGGTTAGTACATAGATTGAGTGAAGTTTTAGGCCTATTATATTAATATTTGGGTTCATTGGGTTTAAGTTTATATGGGTCTTATACCTAATTTGTGGCTAAATAGTTTAAGAAGTCATTAGGGTTAACCTAATTCCTCTTAGAGGCTAGAGAGGAACCATAAATCTTGAGAGAGGAAGCACTCAAGATGAGAAGATAATTTGGGGGAAATTAACTTGGATTCATCCCTAAATCATAAGGCGAGTAAACTTAAATTAAAGATTTAATATAGAGTTTGAGTTATAATGATAATAACCCATTTGATTCTGTTAATTCCATGTTTAGAATTCTAATTTGGATTAATTTATTTATCTAATTAATTTAGGGGTTTCATTTTAATCCTTTATTCATAAAATTAGAAAATTACTGTTGAATCCCTTGAAATTAGATTAGTTTATAGAAGATTTTTTTAGATATATAGTTATAATCATATAACATTACAAATCCCTCTTTTTTATTTACGAATTTAACTAAATTTGACCTTAATTTCATAAATTAGAAAACTAGGGTTCATAGTTCTAAAATTGGGGGATTAACTTCAAATCCATGTTAATTTTATTGAAAATACTAGTTATAGTTTGGATATATAGTTAAACAACTTATACTTGAAAGAGAATTGGTTTAGGACTGTGTAGATATTTAAAATCTGAGGGTTGGAATTGTTAATGGCAGATTGACTACTTGGGGAAGAAAATCATGGAAAACTCGATTGAACGAGATTTGTATCTTATTCGAAATAACTAGAACTAATGGTTCGTTTGAACAAGATTTTTATAATGTTTGAACGAGGGTAGGTTTTTCGTTCGAATGGCTACCTTATGTCGTTCGAACGACTAGGCAATTTTCGTTTGAATGATAATAGGGAACTCATTCGAACGAGCTTGGTTCAGTTTGTAAAATAATTTTTAGTTAAAAGAGATAAATTAATCTAAAAATGTAGACTTATGGCTTATTAATATGCAATAGATTATATTTATTATTATGCGCCTTTATGTATGAGTAGATCATCTATTAGTGCATGTTAGGATCATACCCAATTCTAGTATATCTCAGGATTGTACTTATATTATTATCTTCCCAAATGTTTGGTACATGTCTGGATTGTACTCAATTTTTTTCATATGTTAGGATTGCACTTAAATAAATATTCGTTAAAATTCTAGTACATATCAAGATTGTATTTACATAGATATTAGTTCAAATTCTTGTACGTGTCAAGATCGTATTAATACTTAATATATTTTACTTTAGATGAAAAATAAATATATATTGGGCTCATAAAGGATTGGTTTAGGACACATGTGATATTCAGATAGTGTGGGTTGAGAATAACACAAAAATAACTCAAATATGGGAGGAGGATGTGTGGTTATTTATTATAGCCTAAATTTGGTTTAATTTTTAGTCTTCATATACTTGCTATTTACATTCCAGTTGATTTTAATTTTCAGGACTTAGGCCGCTGCTACCACCTCATCACTAATTCATTTACCTTCCCCCTTCTTCAGTTGTTAATCTTCTATGATGTAGGTGTCAAGCCTGCATGCTCGCTCTTCTACTTATATTTACTTTGAGTCATGTAAGATTTGTAGTTGTTGCTATTTGGAGATTTGATGTTTATTGAGAAATTAGTATTTCAGTATTGGATTTTAATACTGTTATGACTATGGTGTCAGAGGTTACATGAGTTTACTCTTATGCTTATATTCATTTATCATTCTTATATATATTTATATATATATATATATATATATATATATATATATATATATATATATATATATATATATATATATATATATATATATATATATATATATTATTTTCATCATTCTAATAATGATATTCAATTATTTAAACTCCTATAATTATTTATTTTATACCAGACCAGTCTAGTTTACATTTAACGAGGTTTTACAAAAAAATCATAACCAATAGGAGAAGAATTTTTAAATAAACTAAAACCATTAGGCCTGAAATCAAATATGAATCCATTGAGAGCATGTTTTGATAAGGAAACTAAATTTCTTAAAACTGTAGGAACATAAAGAGTTTCCTCTAAATCTAAATAAAAACGACACTCTAAAACTAATTTAAAAACACCAATGGCTTCGACTCTAGCTTTGGCACGGTTATTCATGTAAATAAAGGCTTTATTTTTTTCTGGTTGAAAGGTATCCCTGCAGCAAATTTGAAACATGAGAAGTATAACTAGAATCAACCCACCAAGTGATAAAAGGAACCTCAATTAAATTTGTTTCGAAACACACTAAAGCCAAAGGCTTACCTTTCATTTTGAACCAAACTTTACGTTTATGGAAGTCTTTCTGATAGTGCGCCTTCTTTTTACAAAAGTGACACTTACCACTCCTTTCCTTCTTATCAGAAGGTAGGTCGAGTTCTTCTTGATTTGAAGTAATGGGTCCACTCTTAATGCCCTTACCATCTCCTTTGACCATCATATTAGTCGCATTCCCTTTAGAAACGTGACCATTTTATTGCCTCGGTCTTCCCTCCCCTTGCACTAACATATCCTAGAATTCATTTACAGTTGGTAGAGAGTTTAGGAAAAATTGGACAAGAAATGAGTCATTCACCGTCATGCCCAAACTCTTTAATTTAGTAGGAAAATTGGTCATCTCAATTATGTGTTCATGCATGGTTCGAGTGCCACCGAACCGCATTTTGGTGAGGCCAAACATCAGTTTCCTAAGGCTATCTCTTTCGCCTTCTACATATTCAGTCTTCTCTTGAAGAGTCCTCACATGTGTCCTAAGGTCTTCTATTAAAACATTTTCATCAATGACCTTGACACTCTCTCTTAAACTAGCTTCTAACTTCAAATTAGCTCTTTTCAATTTAATAGATTCTTTATAAAGTTCTTGAAAAGAATTTTGAAGTTCACTCACATCAACCTCTTCTTCATTTTCACTCTCTCTTTCTTCTTCACTCTCACTATCATCACAAATAAGAGAATCATGTACAATGACCTTGGAAGTGGCATGTGCTATCGTTTCATCAATCGATGAGTTGTCACTATCACTCACATGACTAGCCATAAAAGCCACAAAATTTTTCTTAGTGGGGGAATCGGGCTTCTCTTCCTTATCACTATCACTAAGGGTTGCATTATATGAAATGGGTCGCTTACCATCTTTCCTTAGTTTAGTGGGGCACTCATAAGCCCTATGGCCATAACCTTCACAACCAAAACATTTATCAGACTCGTCCCTATCTAAATTGTCATTGCTAGGTTTAGGGATCTTCTCGGCTTTAGAAATCTTCTCTCTTTTATCATGTTTAGAAGTATCAAATTTCTTAAAATCATTTTTAAATTTATCTTTGTTAAATTTAAGAAATTTTCTAAATTTACGAGCAAATAAAGCCATGTCTTCCGAGTCACTATCACTCTCGCTCTCTACTACTTGTTTGACCTCTTTTCGGGCTCTTAAAGCAACACCCTTTTCGATTTTCTTTTCAGTTTTAGAGAGAAACATATCTAGTTCGTAGATTTGTAAATCACCTACAAGATCTTCTAATTTCGTAGAGGCTAAAGTGGGTAAAGAATTTAAAACGGTCACCTTTGGAATAAATCTATCGGGTAGGGACCTTAAAATTTTCTTTACTACAGGGTCGTCAGGTATTTTCTCTCCCAAGTTAAAAGATGAATTAACAATATCAGAAAGTCTAGCATAAAATTCATCAAAAGTATCTTTTTCATTCATTTTGATAGTTTCAAATTGAGTGGTGAGGTTTTGGAGTTTTGAAGCTTTAACGACACTAGTTCCTTCATGAGTTAATTGTAAAATATCCCAAGCTTCTTTAGCGGTTTCACACGTCATAATACGGCGGAATTCATCCGGTGTGACAGCGCTAAACAAAGCATTTAAACCACGGGAATTGAAATTAGCAAGTTTAAACTCATTTTCAGTCCATCTATCGGCGGGTTTGATAACACGTTCATTTTCAACTAAATAAGTTAGTGGGGACCACCCATTAACAACAGACATCCAAACTCTTTCGTCGATAGATTTTAGTGCCGATCTCATACGCGCTTTTCAATACGCATAGTTTGAACCATCGAAAATAGGAAATTTTGAAAATGGGGAAAAATCCATTTTAGCCAAAAATTATTTAAAAAGATCGTTAACGAAATAATTTATCGCTTTGGCTCTGATACCAATTTGAGAAAGCTAACAATTTCCTTTTGTGATAAAACACGATGCGGAAGCGTAAGGTGATGGTTCAACAAAATTACTCAATTAATGTATTCACTTAAACCGATTAATTAATCCAAGTCCTAGAATTTGCCTAAGTCATATTTATGAATATTAGCAAGTTAGGCGAAATCAAATTTTAGCAAATGACTTGAATTAAACAACATTACCGAATATTTAATTTAAGTCCAAATTAAGGTGAGTGTGATGATTTAAACCGAATTTTATCTTGAATTATTCTAAGCATGCATTCTACGTTATTGAAGCAAGATAAAATAAACAATATCACACTACGCCGCGATGTACGAGGAAAAACCAAAGACGGGAAACAACCACGGACGGCCCTAGCCACAAATCCACTAGATACGGAATTATACTTACAAGACAGATAGACTTACAACGACTGACTCGATCCCTCTCAAGTCTCGACGCTTCTTCTAGTAGAAACCTCTTCCTAGCGGATAACCTTGGAACACCACCGCGGTCTCGGAATCCACCGATAGGACTTTATATGGTCACCGTCACCCGAGCAAGGAGCCTTTCTCCAAGTGGGTAGAAACACAACAAAACGTCTTCTTCTTTGATGGATGTAGAAGCAAACCAAAACTTCTCTTCTTGAATTCGGTAGAGATAAACCGGTGCTAAACTCCACGCAATTGATAAGTATATTTGAACTTGGAATAAATTCAATTGGGTATAAACACTAGAGTGATGAAAATATTTCTCTAAAAAAACTCACTCAAAACATGAACATTTTCCTAAACCATTTTTGCTCTCAAACTCTCTCTTAAGAGATAAACTATAATGAAAAGTTATGGAAATGTTAGTTTAGAAAATGTCATTCCCGCACCTATTAAAGTCTGTAAAAGGTGGTTAAAAAACAAGTGGGGAAGTGGGTGCAAAACTGCCAAAAACTGCCTAAAAATTGTTCCCGCTTGATAGCTCGTTCGAACGACATTTCGTTCTAATGAACTGTCGTTCGAACGAGACTTCTAACGATAGACCAGTATGGACTTCGTTAGAATCTCGTTGGAAACCTCGTTAGAACGAACAAGTTCGTTCGAATGACATTTCAAACGACAGACCAGTTTAGACTCGTTGGCAAACTCGTTCGAATGAAACCTGGTTCGAACGAAAAACTCGTTCGAACGACATCTCGAACGACTTCCAGAATTTTTACAAAATTCGATTTTTGGCCCAGAAAACTTTATGAACTTAATTTAAAGTTTTATATAATTTGTTTCTTAAAACCAAATGCAGTTTTTATAAAACCTAACACCCAATAAACTTTGTTCCAAGATCCTATATAAATATAATTGCATTCATACCTTGGGAGCATGGAACCATAGTTGATGACGTAGAAACGAGGCACGCAAACCGGCACATTTGATGAAGCTTTATATTCTTTGCCGCTACGACTTCAATAAACACTTCATAGGCTTGAGAGTATTATAATTACATACTTTCCTATGAATAAATGTTTTTGTCCGGAATTGAGCCAAAACTACATATGGACTTAATTGAAAATTTGTGTCCTTACAGGAGTGCTATGTCTAGGTTCAGAATTCTAAGAGTGAACTCCATTTGCTCGCTCCATTTCTAAATGTTCTTGCCATCAAATTTTGAATTGGGCATGTGAAAATATGTTAGGAGGGACTGAAAAGTTAATGCTCACATTTATTAATAAACACACGTCACAATAAAATTCAAGGGCATGATTATTAAAATGTCAATCTTTATCATGATTTGGAAAAATGCCAGTTAATCAAAAAGTTAAGGAATCTGCATTTGATGTCTCACAACTTTATTATTAAAAGTCACTCCACCGCTTAATTTTCATTCAATCATAATACTTGACTTATGCATCCACGTTTGATGTCCAAAAATTTCATAATTATTTTTAAATGAGCGTAATATATCAACAATTTAACATTCATACAGTAAATCTAAAGTTGTTAATTTTTCGGTTGTCGCCTGCATTTGGTATCTAATTTCATATAATAACAAACACTAAAATAAAGTAAACAGTTATCTAATATCCTTATTCATGAACTATTGGCCCATGTTTTTCATTTAATTCTACTTAACATGAACATTAGTATTAACAGTTAATCATACACCTAATATCCACCCATATGAATTACCGGCCTACATTTTACCCTCAATCCAACAATAACATGAATAGTAGAATCCGTATTAACAAACAGAACACCCCTTGTGGTGGTAAAATACACAAAATTTTGAAAAAACTCTTTTTTTGCCAAAAATAGAAAGTTTTAGTTACCACCACGAGGCTATACATAATCACTATAAGTTCTCAAAATAGTTAATAGAATTCAAAATTCAATTTTTTGGAGTGAGATATGTCCTCCATTACTATAAATGAAAATATGGATTTTGAGGGCCTAAATGACCTCGGATTGTCGATTACACATCTAGTCAGGACCAAAGGTGGTGAGTATTGATCATTGTCCATTTTCGATCGACCTACTTAGAAAATTTTGAGCAAGTTTATTTTGTCTTCAACTATGTCATGCAATTGACAACGAAACACTTTTCCCCTCAAAATGTCCTTAAATATGAAGGCTTGAAAAATTTCCTTTGAAAAGATTTATTGACAGAAACAAACAGTCATATAAGGGTTATGCAAGGTTCCAAGCACATACAAATCGTTTTAGAGGGCAGATTCATATATCAAAAGTTAAATGTCATAACAAACACACATAAGTTCTAGGCATGTAAAATCCATTTTATGAATTAATAACAATTGAAGATTATCCTAGTTGAAAAACATGAGATACTAAACAATAAGCTATGATACAACACGTAAAGTCATACTTAATAACAATGCAAATAATTAAACTTATAATTTGTTCTGAAAACAAGATCTTGTTCTTCATGTATTCACTAGTTATACCTACACTATAATAGATCAAGAATACATACCTTTCTCCAATTATTCAAAGTTTATTGAAGCAAGATTTCATCTCTTGACATCTTAATTAATTGCTCCAGCAAATCCTTCTTATGTGATAGAAAATTTCAATTATTTGGAATTTTCATTCTCTAACCCAATATATTGTGTGTTGTTAGGCATATTATTTGATGGAATATAATCAACCATATATAGGGAGAGAGAGGGCCTTAATTTCCTATATAAACTATATTTCTACCATCCATCATAGTTAGACTGAAATTAGGAAACTAACCCACTCTTTATCTTGCAAATATGCATGACTTATCTAAGGGAATCCAAATAAAAAAATTCTTATGTATACCATATTAAGTAGTTCACTTGAATTCAATAAATTAATTAATTCCAAAACAAATATTTTAATGAAATGATCCTAACGGCTTCCCACTTGTTCCTAATAAGGATTTCACTTCATGATTTGATTAAACGAACAAAAGACACAACAATCATTAGAAACGTTATTTACAATTATCCACCTTAATTAAATAATACACCAATGTGAGTTATGCCAGTTACACAATAACTTAAGAGCACGATTCCTTCCATAAACTATGACATTAATGTCATATTAAATTAGGTCTATAATGTGGGTTGTCATAATGGTCTAATAATGTCTTTATAAAATGACTATTTTTGTCATAATATTTCATACACATGCATGTATACAAAAAAAAATATGGAATTAAGAAACACTTTATTAATATCAAAATATTTAGTGTCAAATAACTAAGCAAATAATAATCCCAAACCAAACTACTCAAAACCCATCTCTTCATCTTGTTTCACAAATATCTTTGGAGATAGTCCTTTCCTAAGTGGATCTGCTATATTAACACTCATACTAATGCTTTGATTGACGCTCATTATTTCTGAACTTTTTCTTTGAAAAATAGGCATTTCATCTCGATATCCTTAGATACTATGCATATGAGAGCTCAGCCCCTATTATGGTCTGGAGGAGGTGACTAAGGTATATTCTTCTTTCTAGGAGGATTTGGTGGACATCTGCAACCACTTTTATGAGGTGAAGACCTTACATAGGGGGATAAGAGTTCATTGATGACTTTCTTGGACTTATACAAGTGTTAGGGTCCTTATTTATGGTATAGTCTCTATTAGTTGGATTCTCAAGTCTAAAGATGGTTATAATGGTTTGACACTGTCTTAGAGGGATCCATGGGGGGCATCCGTCATAACCATGAGGTTTAGCTAATTGTTGGATTCTAAGGTTGGGAGGTTGAGGTCCTAGTACTAGTCCTACGGCCTCGACTTTAGGCAATATCACAAAACTTAAACGTAAATATCACACCTCCCATCATCACAATGGAACCATATATGGGAACCAAATTACTTGATCATAAGCCAAAAAGAAAGAAAATTGGGTAAAGTCTATTCTTGAGTGTGTTTATTTTGAAGTTGCTTTTGTTTTTTAGAAATAAAATATTTTTTCTTAAATTAAAAATATGTATAAAACATCAATTTACCAAGTATCTTAGTTCTTCAAAGATCATTTGTGGTATTCTTTCTTGTGTTTTCCATATTATTACTACCAAAAATTTTATGCTTACACTACACCAAACCTAAACATTCCATTTCAGTGAGACTTTACTCCTAGTTTAAATACCCCAAATTCACCAAATATAATTTAGTGTTGTACAACATGCAAGGTAAATGTATATAATTTAATTATTTCAAGGGGAATTCAATAAAGATACTTCAAATTTCACTAATAAAACCAAGAAAACATTATTTTTTTCAAATTATCTATTGATTTTCCCTTTAAAATTCCCAAATTGAATCCGAGAAAGCACATCATTATAAGCCTTACAATTGAAAACAATAATACCTCAATTGCTTAAATGATAATTAAATCCTCTATTTTTTTGTCTCGGGTTAGAAATTGTTCAAGTTTCCAAATGTCAAAATGATCCAATAAGAATCATAATAAAAAATATCATAGGTGAAAGTTCTTAAGTTGCAAGGTCATGAAGTTTAACATTTGTCACCGTTTTGTCAAATAGGTTATACAACTTTTCCTTACCATTATACTGGAATTATATATGACCAAATATAAAACCCCAATTAAACAATAAAAAAACACAAATAAAGAAGTAAAAATAGTAAAACTATTCTTGATGTGTACGTGTGTTCAACATGGATGTTATCATCTAAAACTAGTATATGAATTGGGGCCTTGACAAGAATACACTAATCATAAACTATAACAGATAAATAGATAAAAATCATAGTTATGCTAATCTAGAGAAAATATTAGAAAGAGTTGAGAGAAAGAGATGGAAACCTAATTTACATGGTTCGGCCTAAAGTGGTGTCTAAGTCCACAAGTGTAGTGTTGATTGTATTAATTCTAATGGTCAAAAGTTATGTATGAAAGGTAGTTACAACATCTAATGTTCACTCTATAAATAGGCAACATAACAGTAGGGAAAATATATCTCCATCCCTTTACAATAAGGAATAGTGGACTATATATAGGCTGTTTAAGGAGAGAGTGTTGAGGAACGGGTATCGTGCCTTTATAGGATAGGTAGTTACAACCTTTACAATCATGAGTTTGTTACACGCACATATAGAACGAATATTTTCATATCTCGCAAATTTACAAGTGATGTTAATGTTATTGATGTCATTTTATCACATGGTGAATGCTTGTTCTGATAGTGTTATATAACAATGTTAACTTATGTGATCTTGTTAAGTTAAATCGATCGCCTGTGATGTTGGTATGACCACAATTAAGATGGATGACCAGATGGGTAACTGAGAAGAACTAATTTAAGGGATAATTAATTCTAATTGTCACCCTCTGATTTATTTCTAGGATGCACCTCTAGTTTCTGAAACCAATTAGCCCCCGAGCTTTATGTATCCAAAATTCCATATTTCCTTGACGAGTTACAAACCTTACATACATAAGTGGTGAAAGTATTTGACTGAGCTAGAGTCATCTTGCCAAGGCATCATTTCTAGGAGGTTTCCAAAACCTATATAGGTTGTTCAACCTAAGGACAAGCCTAGCCATCCTAGGTATACTCCTATTGTTGGCTCCTTTGGGGATAATACACCCCTCCCTAAAGAAATGGAATTTTATGATCCTGAATTTGTGGGATCTGAAATAGATAACCAGGCTGAACACCAACCTGGTGTTAGTAACTTTATAAACACGATCTCTGATATATCCATTATTGACTTGCAAGCATTGACTATAAGAGCCATTTTTGGTAGGATTATGACCTCCCCCCATCCTGTTGAGGTTTCATCTGGTGAGGAAAGAACTTTTGGGAATTCCACTAAATCCTATGTCCCTTCTGACATCGATGCCATATGACAAACTTGCGATGTGTTTGAGTACAATTTGAATGCAAAACTTGAGATAATGGGTGTAAATCGAAAAAATATTCATAAGTAATTGTTAATGGAGTTGAAGTTACTAAATTCAAAGGAGTCCGTATCAATTTATGACAAAGTGCTCTAGATATAGTTCGTCAAATGAAATTTTCTAGCCGAACCAGAGCCAATCTAAATTGATCTTATGCTTTGAGAGAGAAACATATTATTCCTATTAGCATTGCAACTAGGTTGTCTGATGGCGACGAAAGAGTTTATGATCGTCTAAACACATTTCAGGTTTATATCCCTTTGTGGGATCTCCAAGGTAGACTTTATATACCATTATACTAAGTCACTAGGTCCATACTAAAGGTAAATGGCATTTCTCTTACCTAACTTACCCCAATGCCTATAGGACAATTCTAGGGTTATTGATGTTTTGAATGGACCGAACTAGTTTTGACCTTTTCAAGGACATAGTTAGGTTCTTCCATGGACTAAAAGATAATGCCAAAGATACGGGTCTTATTATTTTACACCTAAGAAAGCCAACTTGAGGATAGTTAAGGTCGTCTAGACCACTAACCATAGTTGGAAAAATCAATTTGTGTTTATAAAGGGAAGACTACAAATTCAGAGCCTATAAAATGGATAGGTCCTGTGAGGTTCCTCGTAAATGGGTTAGGACGAAACAAATTAGTAAACATTTATTTTCATTTACTTTTTGTTTTCCCTTTGACTTGTATTTCGCTAACAGCTTTATTATACTTTTTTAGTAAAGAAAGCTCTTGTGCTTCCTATCGTGCTGTTGGACTTGGTTTAGACTTACTGTGTGCCTGATCCCCTTAAGTTTAAAGATATTTTCTTTGTGACCAAGTTCATATGCATTGGGTTTCAGACTCGCCCTTTGTATTGTTATCCGTGTAGATACATTGATTCCACTAGTAGCAGAAGGGACCGTTGAAGTTGCTCGAGGTGTTAAGGCTGACTAGGGTGTTAAAGCAAAAGCTGAAATAGTTAACTAAGATTTTTCAGTTTTTGTTCATTTTTTATTTTGCACTGTGATATGACTAATTGTTATTTTTTTTATATAGCTTCCACTCCTACTATCTCAAAATTTGATACTAACATTTATGTGGGATGTCACCTTGAGGAATTGATTGCACTACCATGGATCTTGCCTACCATAAATTGATGGAGGTTGAGCAAAAGAAAAAAGATGATGCAGATGCTAAGGCAAAAAAATAAAGTCGATGCCCAAAAGAGGGATGATACTGAGGATAGGAAGCAAGCCGAGATAAATGCTCGGATAAAGGCTGAGGATCAAGCTGCTGCTTGGGAGAAGTCAAAGGGGAAGGCTCCGATGTCATCTAGTCCAGTTATTATGGGTTATAATAGGACCCTTGAACCCCCACAACTCCTAAGGTCCCACGGTTGGCTAAGTCTAGTCTAGATGGGTATGTCGTTGAGAGGATTTAGATTGTAGGACGACCCTTTCGTCGGCTCATTTGTTGTCATCGATTGACCACTCGCTATCTTAAAGTTGAGGACTTAAAGTTCGACCCCGGTAATCCCATCATGATCGAGGATCTGAGAAATGACCGTGACTCCATTTTCCACTATCTGAACAATGCTACTGATCTGAATTGTTATTAAGGGCATACCAAGAACTTTGAGTTTTTGAGGGTTTATGCCCCTAATGCTTTGTAAAGGTTAGCGTGGTATCATCTGGATACGGTAAGTCCTCTAAAATTGTGCCCTTATGATATGTTTCAAAAAAAATTGTCTACTAACCCTTTTTACTTTTCTGTTAGGGTGCGTGATGGCTGACAATATTTTGAGGGAGAAGGCCATGACCAATAATCTCACTTCTGAGCAGTAGAGGAGCACTATTACTGCAATCACCAAGGAGAACACTAACTAAAGCATGGGTTAAATAAAACTATCGATGATCTTTAAAATATTTATGGTGAGCTTAAAGAGAAGGATAAATAGGTGGTCGAGAAGACAGTATCTCTCAGCCAGGAAGAAGAGGAGATTCGAAAGCTGAAGGACTAAGTTAGAACTGATATTGTCAAGTTCAAAAGTCTTGAGGAGGACCTCTAAAAGGGCAATGATTATCTTACTGCATCCAAATAGGCACTTGACATGGCCTACCAGGATCCGACTAGGATGAACCAGGAGCTTATTAAATCTAATAAAGCTCTGGTCAAGGCTAAGAAATCGTTTACGAATTACAACATTGAAACCGTAACCTTTTTTCTTAATGATTAAGAGGATCACAAGGAGAGGGTCATGAAACATTACCCTGATATAGCAAGCATCATCAGTAAATGGGAAGGCGACAATGAGGAAGCCATGACTTTGGCATTTAAGTATTTAAGGGATGTTACCGAGTCTACCATCGAGGATAATGAGGTCTATGGAGCTAACTAGATTATCGATGTGGAGACCACTCCTCCTATTGCTCAGGAAACCATCATGGATAATATACCTTTTGCTACAACTCTTTCAATTGATCCATAGGTTGACTAGGCTCCAAGAGTTTCCCCTGAAGATGGAGATTCTCCCCTTGCCTAGTTTCTTAACACTTTAATTGTGTGAATCTTTATAATGAACGTATTTTGTACCGAATATTTGTCATTATGCCTTCTTGAGAATTCGAAATCACTTATGATTCTACTGATTATTTGCGTGCATATTTACTTTTTTTGCCAATTATTATTTTTGACTAAAATTTTAGCCATCACTTGTTGTTAAGTGTTATTTATGGCAATATTTGTAGTAAGTAAATATGGTCGGATTTTATCGACCTTTAGATTCTTATGGGATCCTAATGGGATATTGTACACCTGCATTATTGGCTTAATAGTTGTTAGGTGTTGAGGTGGGCCTGCTAGTATATTAGACTTATTATCGTATGGTCGGGTCTCATCGACCTGGTCTGCTTTACTAGCTACCAATTTTGGACGAACATGAGTTATAAAGACTTAGGATCTATCAACACTTGCGCCAATTTATCGGTCATATGGACGAAGCTTATCATCCCGACCATGTGTGAGTATTTGTTACTAGAGTCGATAAAATATACTAGGATCTATCCTTGCATTAGCCAATTATGGTTGGATCATGCCGTCTATATGACTGCACTGGATTTCTCAGATTTGGCCAAAACTTATTGATCGTGACTTATGTAAAGATGAGGTCACACACGGATTGTGGTTTGTATCATGTTTGATATGCTCGACTTTGTGATGTATTTTTCCTAGTCTTCTTACACATCTCCTATACCGGTGAAACAGTTATTAAATCAATGTATCAAAAATGTGAATTGACAACATATATAGAGGATAAAATTCTGATTGTCATTCATTAATTGAAGACGTATTACATGGAAATAAAAACTATTTACATAGTGTCTTATCATTACAATATATAATCTTCTCGTCACTGGTAATGCCCAGTCAGATAATCGATATACCACGGGTTTTTAAACTGTTCACCTTCCAACATCTCAATTATGTAGGTTTTAGGTCGTATGACAATCGATACCCTATAATGGCCATGCCAATTCGTTTCCAACATGTTCCTTTTCTGAATGACCTTCTTAAAGACGTAGTCTCCTTCCTTTAGAGTGCTCAATTTTACCCTTTCATTAAAAATCTAGCAGTTCTCTACTGCTAGGTTACTACCCATAGCGCTGCACTCTCCGTGACATGTTCTATAAGATCCAGATCAAGTATTCTCATTAAATCTCTCCTTAGTGACTTAAAGTTGAGTACCCAGTAGCTGGGTAAGATAATCTCAGTGGGAACTACCGCCTAAGTTCTAAAGGTATACATAAATGGAGTCTCACCCCGTTGTCATTATCAATGTCATCCTACATGCCCAAAGAACACTCTGCAGGTCATTAATATAGTTCACCTTGGCATCATCCAACCTTTTCCTCATTTTTTCTAATAGAGTTTTATTCGTCACCTCTGTCTTCCCATTGCATTGTGGGTGACTAGGTAATCAATGCAGTTTTTATATCTTTGAACGTATACAGTAGTCCTTAAAATCTTTGTTGTTAAACTGGCACTACACCAAAATGGTCAAAATGTCACCTTTCAGCCAGCCACCCTTGTCACGATCATTGACCGTAACAACAAACACGCATTTTGTGTCACTGTCAATGACCGTGACAAAGTATTGTCACGGTCTATGACCGTGACAAGTCCGTGACAAGAATATTTGTCGCGGACTTGTCATGGTCAAGGACCTTAACACGACCGTGACAATCTCTTCAGTAAAAAAAGCCCTAGGCTTTTTTTCCCACCGTTTTTTGGTTTCTCTCTCTCTAAGGTATATTTTTTTCCTCTCTTTCTCTTTCATTTCTATATGTGTGTGTATGTGTGTATATATATGTGTGTCTATGTATATGTATATGTATATGTATATGTGTGTGTATGTGTGTGTATATATGTGTGTGGTGGTGTGTGGTGGGGGAGGGGGCAGGGGGTGGTGGGGTGGGTGGTGGGGTGTGTGTGTGTGCAGTTGTGGTGGGGTGGGGTGAGGGGGGCAGGGGGTGGGGTGGAGGTGGGGTGGTGGGGGAGGGGAGGGGGTGGGGGTGGGGGCAGGGATAGGTGGTGTGTGGTGGGGTAAGGGTGGGGGTGGGGGGCTGCGTGTGTGTCTATGTGTGTGTGTGCGTAGTGTCCCTTGTAAAATAATTTATTGATTATTAATTTTTTATTTAGTTTCAAAAGTGGCATGAACACTTGATTATTGTCCATATGGGGGTGGGATTTTTCAACTTTTAAATAATTGAATTTGGATATAAATAAGACACAATTATATGAAACATACTATATATAATTATTAATCATTGAATTTGAATATAAATAAGACATAATTAAATGAAACATAGTACATATAATTATTAATCATTATTGGATTATTGTGTGTGTAGTGGGGAGCAGGGGTGGTGTGTGTACGTGTACGTGTGCGTGTGTGTGGTGGGGGAGGAGGTGGGGGTGGGGGCAGGGTGGGGAAAAGGGGGTGGGGAAAGGTGGGGGGGAGGGGGCAGGGATAGGGGAAGGGGGTGGGCAAGGTATTTTAATTGATGAAATGAATTAATTGAGTAGATGAATTAGAAGGAGTACGGGATACACATTTGTTGTTGTTGGATTATTTTGTTTAGTAAATGTTGGGTTGGTTAGTTTTAAAAGTGGCATGAACACTGGATTATCGTGGGGGTGGGATTTTTCAACTTTTGAATAATTGAATTTGAATATAAATAAGACATAATTAAATGAAACATACTACATATAATTATTAATCATTGAATTTGAATATAAATAAGACTTAATTAAATGAAACATAATATATATAATTATTAATCATTATTGAATTATTGTGTGTGGTGGGGGGAAGGGGGCGGTGTGTGTACGTGTACGTGTGCGTGTGTGTGGTGGGGGAGGGGGTGGGGGTGGGGGCAGGGGGTGGGGCAATTTGGGGGGAGGGGGCAGGGATGGGGGAAGGGGGTGGGGCAAGGTAGTTTAATTGATGAAATGAATTAATTGAGTAGACGAATTAGAAGGAGTACGGGATACACATTTGTTGTTGACATTGCTGTTGGATTATTTTGTTTAGTAAATATTGGGTTGGTTAGTTTTAAAAGTGGCATGAACACTGGATTATTGTCCATATGGGGGTGGGATTTTTCAACTTTTGAATAATTGAATTTGAATATAAATAAGACATAATTAAATGAAACATACTATATATAATTATTAATCATTATTGGATTACTGTGTGTGTGGTGGGGGGCAGGGGGTGGTGTGTGTGCGTGTACGTGTGCGTGTGTGTGGTGGGGGAGGGGAAGGGGAAGGGGAAGGGGGTGGGGGTAGGGGTGGTTTGTAGTAATTGTACATATTTGCATGTCTTCTTCTAAATTTTTTTTATCTGATCTAATAACATTTTTTTACAACAAATGTCTCCTTCAGGTATTAAGGCGATGATGAGGATGCTGGTTATGATGATGTCATCTCGGCTCGGTGGTAGCGAAGGCGACGAGGGCTCCTCGGCCCCTAGGCTCCCCAAATATGGCAAATTTGGGATTACCATCGAGAACGAGTCGGAGCTATTAGCGAGATCCCTCGAGCAGCTAAAGACAGTCATCGGCCCGGGGCTTATGAGTTGGAAGGAGGTGCCATATGAGCTCAAGTTAGCTGTTTGGGCTGCACTACAGGTAATATATTTATATTTATATGAATATTTTAATTTCGATTTCGGTTTCAATTTCATTTTATATTTATATTTATTCGCAACTAACATTGTATTTGTTGGACAGGAATAATTCAACTTGGATCCAAAGTTACGCGATTCCGTCTTGGAGCAGTTGAGGGAGCAACACAAGACGTGGAAGAAAAATATGCAGACACGATACATTGGGAAAACACGAGAGTTCATTATCCAATGGCATGAATCCGTCCCGCCCAAGGAGCCGATCTCATTGGCATAATAACAAAAGTTCATTGACAATGAGATCGGGGAGCGAAAATTGGTATCTCGTCAATCGGGGAGGGAAAATTGGGAAAAAAATATGGACGTGCACTACTCCGGCCGGATGTCTTACGTCGAGGTGGAGCATAGGATGAAGGTAAGATTTAATTTTTTTTACAACTACATAAATATATTATTCTTCATTATTTTACTTTGCGGGGCCGATACTAATTTTACTTTATTTTATTTCAGGGGGTAGGGAGTGTCCCTAGGGGTAAGCCACATAGGCTCGATACTTATGTGGCTCTTCGGACGAAGAAGGGGAAGGACAAGGCGGTGTCCCCGAGCGTTGCGGCCACGATTGTAAGTAATCCGATAGTTTAATTTTTGTTAATTACGTTATAATTTTTTAGTTTACTTATTTTACTAATCATGTGCTTTTTGTCGTTTGAGGCAAAGCTTAAGGAAGTGCATGAGTCGCAGTCTGATGCTGACAAGGCAACTTTGTCCACAGATGCACTCAGCCAAGTGCTTGGCTCTGATCGCAAGGGGAGGACAAGAGGGTGAGCTTTCGGGTGGCCAACTCTAGGATCGTCGGATTGGAGACGAGCGACACCGGGTTGGCTCAAACGGTGGATTCACATGACGCGAAGCTGTCCCGTTTGGAGGTGACGGTCTAAGTTATGTACTCATTCATGAAGTGTACGTTGGGCGGAGATCGTAAGGGGAAAGGGAAGGAGAAGGCAGTGGAGGAGGAGGAGGTACAGGAGGACGAGGCACGGGATGACGAGGATGTGGACCTCGTTGCTTCATCACCAACATGTGCGTACTTTGATGATCCACTTCCTTATTTGGCTACCTTCCCCAGACCGATGTCGACAATTGGTTGGTCGAGCGTGTTCATATTGGACATATTTGTTGGTCAGCGGTTAGGGCGGGGTTTGAGGGACCCGAATATCGTCCAGGGTGGAATAGTCCATGGACATGCGCTACAAGAGATCGAAAGCAAAGTGATCGTCACGCATGTGATACCCGGGAAGGAGAACTCCCTATTGTGGTTGCGCGAACAATGCGGCACGATGTATATTAGTGGGTGTGTCAATTCGTATACCGTGTGGCCTACTCACCTCCTCACATTTACCCCAGACATGTAGTAACATTATTTTTAAGTTAGTACATTTGAATTATATTTGGATTATATCGTCATGTACATTGTTTCTATTTTGAATATATATTTGCATTATATTTAGTTTATTTGGATATATGATGTTTGAACAGGTACAACGTTGCTATAACAAGTACAAATATACTACTGGACAGTGGCAGTGGCCATACTTCCCAGCAAAAAAAATTTAAATTATGCCCAGAATTGTCATGGTCATTGACCGTGACAAGCCCTTGACAAAGGATTATTATCACGGACTTGTCACGGTCAATGACCGTGAATTTGTTTTTAAAAGGGTCAAGGATTTGTCACGGTTAGTAATCGTTACTAAACTTGTCACGGTCATGGACCGTGACATGATCGTGAACTTGTCAAGGTTAATGACCGTGACAATTAGGCTGATTTGGTGTAGTGTGGATACCATGACCCGTGATGAAAGCATACGATATTTCGTAACGATAAATAATTTTCTTCCATATAAAATTTAAGACTTTTTCTATGACATCTCCATGAGGGGATTGACCTCCATCAATTTAATAAATTAATCCACTACTATAACCAAATATTTGAATCTTCCCTTTGTCTTTGGTAGAGATTTGACAAGGTTCATCCCCCACATGGTGAAAGGCTAAGGGGATGTGATCGGTGTCAATGAGGCTCCTGGAATCTTGGATCACATAATACTTTTGATACTTGTCACACTTTCGTCCATAGCTTTTGTAGTCTTCCTTCATAGTGGGCTAATAGTAGCCTTAAGTGGCCATCCGTTTCACCAACGATCTACCCACTCTATGGGCTCCACATGAGTCGTGCACTTATTTTATTAGGTCGTTAACATTAATAGGCTGAGGAGTGACCATATAAATCCTCTAATGAATAGAATTCCTCCTACTAACATATATCTTACTACTTTGTAGTGGAGTCTTTATGATCCCTTTGGATTCGTCAAAACTATGTCAGTCCTTAAATATGCTCTGATGGGGTCCATTCAGGATGAACCCAAGTATATCTCCATCGCCAAAATGCATTTTTCATCCATATTGTGCTTCATAAAGACCTTTATAGGTATTGTTCTTCTCATCTTTATCCTAATGGGTTACACTAAATAAGTAAATGTGTTTGCCCATTCATTTTTTACCTTTGGTATTCTGATCATTCGCAGTGCCGAGAATTTTAATGACAACATTTTCACCTTGGCCAAATATTTCACTATTGACTATTTTTCTTACCTAGTATGATTCAAGGACCTTGTTCACTATGAGCTGGGAATGGCTATACATTGATAGATGTCCGGTGCCTAGTTATGATGTTAATCCCAAGCCTGCTATAAGGTTCTCGTATTTGACATCAATGTTGGAGGCCTCAAAATTTAACCTAAGGGCAGACAACACACCATCCCCATCAGGTGATATGATTATTAAGCTTTCTTCGCTACTAATGGCACATGATTATTCATGAATAAACATCTTCCACACTGGCGGCCCTTCTTCAAAACTTCCTTCAACTAAACATCAATTCTTAATTAATTTTTTTCATCTGCTCTAGATCTCTATCCCTTTCATCCTACTTACCCTATAACTTTGGTCTGTAAATAATTTAGTCGGATGAATTTGTTGACCTATCTCCCCGATGAGTCTGCTCGGTCCTCTTTGTCGCTGAGCTCTCTTACAGAGAAGTCAACTTGGATATCTTCACAATTGATCTCTCTTCCGTAGAAGTTTGTTCTATTATTCTTACTGTTGATATCTCTTCCTGAGAGGTCTACTAAACAATTTTCTCATCGTCCATAAACTTAACTATAAAATCGACCACAAATTAACCTTTAATTCAGTTCTTGGTTCATACTAAATATCGTACTCTCCTAGTTCTACATCTCAAGACATTAGACTTCCTAATTTCTCAAGTTTATGAATAGCTTTTTATAAAGGAAGGTATGTATAAACGACAATAGTATTTGCTTGAAAGTATGGCTTCATTTTGTGGGAAGCTTTAATTAATGCCAAGGCTAACGTCTACAGCCAGGGGTATCGAATGTTTTCTCCACGATATGCATTGATGGTGTAATAGACTGACCTCTGCACTCCCTTTTCTTATCGAATTAACTTTGAACTGAAGACCGACTCTGATACTGCCAAATAGAAGTAGATATTTTCACCTAGGACTAGCCTTGACATCAACAGCATAGACCCCAGGAACCTCTTTAATTTTAGGAATACTACCTCACAGTCGTCATTCCACTCTAAGGTCTTTCAGAGTAACTTGAAGAATGAAAGACATCTATCAGTGGCTCTTGACACAAACTTGTTTAGTGCTTCCACACGCCCTGTTAACCTTTAAATGTCATTTTTTCTTATTGGAGGATTCATATTGACCAGTGTCAGAATCTTGTCAGGGTTAGCCTATATGCCCCTTTGGTTGACTATGAAACCTGAAAACTCTCTTTCTTTTACCCCTAAGACACGTTTTATGGGATTGAGCTTCATTTGATGTTTCTCCAGCTAATCAAAAGTGTGTCCAAGATCATTGATGTGGTCAGTTACTTTCTTGTTATTAGTTAGCATATCTTCGATGTATACTTCTTGGGTTTGTCGATATTATCCTCAAAAATCTTATTCACCAACCTCTGATATGTTACTCTGTCATTTTTTACCCTAAAGGCTATAACCTTATAGTAGTAAGTACCCCAGATACTGATATACGAGGTTTTCTCTTGGTCCTCTTACTTCATTTTTATCTGATAATACCCCATATAGGCGTCTATAAAGCTGAGCATTTCATACTCGACAGTGGCATCAACTAGTTGGTCAATTATGGGCAAAGGATAATGATCCTTGGGATATGCCTTGTTGAGGTCCGTGAAGTCAATGCACATACATCAGTTGTCGCTCATTATTGATGTAAAAAACTAGATTACTCTAATTATTTAATCACGGATAAATAAATAAGACAAAGATTTTTAAAGTGGTTCAGCCTTGTAAGAATGGCCTACGTCCACTGTTATGTTATTGCTGAGTGTCTGGGAATTCTCGATTATATGTTCTCTCAAGAAATTTCGGTCCCTTTTAATGAGGGTGATACAAGGTATTTATAGCCCTTAGGTTGTACATGAAAGGGGTGATACATTAAATGATATACATATGAAATGGTAATACATTTAATGCAGCGTGTGCGTCAAGATGATAAACGTTCAATGAATAATTGAATTGTTGATTATCTGGCAATTAATGCTACGGCCGAGATGCAGCTCGGACCGCCTTAGTTCCTCGGAGCGCTAGAGTACCTCGGAGCGCTGGAGTTCCTCGGTGTATCCTCGTTGCTCGGAGAGAACATGAGTTGGTCGGGGAAATGAACTTCCTCGTTGCTATTATGCCTAGTAGATTGACACGTGTCTTCATATCATTCGTCCATATCAGCATATTAATTTTGGTATCAACAGAAGCCCCCAATGTTTCATATTTCGAACTTTGAGGAGTATGGAACATTCTTTCTCGGTATAAGGCGATATTAATTGACTTTCCTGGGTTCTAGGAGCCTTTTCTTCATATTTGAATTTCTTTCAAATTCACAGAATCCGTCTTTTTTGAATTTTTATGAGTGCTTCGATCTTCGTGCATTTTTGTCCTTTTAGCCGCCGGTGGCGTATTAGTTTCTTTTGTGTAATCATTTCCTTCACAGCTTCCCAAGGTAAAGTATTTAAACTTCTTAGGTAACCATACCGTCTTCTACCTTTTCCAATTTTCTGCATTCAAGCTTTCTGTTCTCTCTCTCTCTTGTGCGTTCATCTTTTCCTTCGCTAGTTGTCAGCTCTTCCTTTTTCCTGTAAGATTCTCTTCTTTTCTTATGTATTTCTTTTATTCAGTATGGTTTATATTGTGGAGTCTGTTGAGAAATTTCGTTCCGATTTTTCCATTCCTTCCTGGGTAACTCTGGAGGTTCTTTCTGATCCTTTAGATTATTTTCGATTGGCTGAGGGACATTGGTTCCCCAGTTTATTCATTGCTGAATGTGGATTTTCTTTTCCGCCAAACCCCTTATGCTTAGAGTTCTGTCAGTACTTTGACGTTGTTCCTGCAAAAATAGCCCCCAATTCATGGAGAATAATTAATGGGGTGTATAAATTAAATCTAACTCATGGAACTCGTATAGGGATTCCTGAGATTATGTATTGCTATAGATGGGCTATTTTAGATTATGTTTATTACTTAAAAACTAGGTTTTTAAATAGGGCTCTTGTAGTTAACCTCCCCGATGCAAATAGAGATTATTTTGAACATGGGGTGGTTATTAAAAATTGGCAATATGCCCCCCTGGTTGGAGAGGCAGTATACCAGGGTCCTAAATGCCCCCCATATGGAAATGGGATAGGTTTATTCTCATTTTCCTTTACTTATGAAATTATGCTTTTATCATGTTTGACAAAATGTATGACTGATATCTCATTATGTATTTATTTGCAGTTGATAGCAAAAGAAAAACTCCAAAAGAATCAGAGGTTAATGTTAAGCATCTGAAACTTATCTGGGGTTTGCATAAGAACGTTGCAGACGAGCACATCAGGTCTGCATCATATTTGCTGCAGTATAGGAGCTATACGAATTCTTATACTGCTCATCCTGTTGAGCCAGCCTCGACTCCAGAGGATTCTTCTTCAGATTCTCACATCCCTTTAAGTCAAAGAATGGGAAGGAAAAGAGCTCCCCTGCTCTATTTGATGACACTACTTCTACTGCTGAAGCCAAGAAAAGCAAAATTGATGTCCCAGAGGGGGCTAAGAAGGTGGATGTTGCGCCTTCCAAAGCTACCGAGAAGCCCCCAGTGGCTCCGAGCAAGAAGGTTGCTCCTGTGGAGATGACTGCTATCTCTCCGACCAAGAGCTCTTCCTTGGTTGAAATTGCTGAAGTTCCTTTGAGGAGATTGAGGAAATCGTCCTCAGTTAATTTGGCTGAAACTGCCAATCTGACTGAAACCGTCTCTTCTCTACCAGCTGGTGGTGTTGGTGTTCCAACCATCATTCCTCCGAGCTCTGCCATGAGCTCGGTAAAAACTTGGATCATACCCGAGGTCCAAGGAATTGATGAAAAGATTTCTAGGGATATGCTGACATCCCTAGCTACCCGTCACCTTGCTTCAGTAAATTTCTCACACTCTGAATTTCCTTTCTTTCTTTGAATACTTGTATTTCTGTACTGACCTGTTACTTTTTCCTTTGTTTAGCTGGTGAATTGTTTTAACAACATCGTGAAGAAAGATGAAGCAATTAAAGCTTCCAGCTCCTCGTCGGGGGTAGAGGATGCTCTGCTGGGTTTGACCCAATCCCTGAAGGATTCTCGTCAGCAGTATAGTGAGGACAAAGCTGTCTGGGAGAAGAAGTTGTCAATAGTTGAAGCTGAGAAGGTGAAGTTGGCTGAGACCTCCAAGAGTTTGGAGAATAAGGTGAAAAGTTTAGAGATTGAGCATCAAAAATATGACGACAAGCTCAAGAACTTTGGAGAGCTTGAAGATAAGCTGAAAAAGGCAGAGGAAGAATTGACCGTCCTGCGAGATATCAATCGCCAAAAAGAAGAATTGGAAGCGAAGTTAAAGACTGTCGAGGATCTTCTATCCGAGAAGCTCTCCTCGGAGAAACTGAAAAGAAAGCTCGCAGTTAAAAAATCCTTCAGCGCTGGCTGGGATAAAGGATGGGACAAAGGGATTGCTGCGATGACATCCCAAGTACAATACGGGAAGTTGAAATACTTCCGAGATGGCTGGGTAGCTGCCCTGTAGGAATTGAAGATCAAAGAGGATTCTAACCTATTTCAGCTACACCTCCCTGGTCCTCCCCCACCAATTATAGAAGAAGAAGAAGAAGATGAGCCTATCTCTAATGAATCTTCCATGGCCATAGGTGATCAAGTCCCTGCCTCTCTACCTTCTGCAAACGAGGACATTTCTTCCATGCCTCCTCCTCCTGAGAAAATTTCAACTCCTGCTGATCAAGCTACTGTTACCACCGAGAAACCAAGCTCCTCGTCCCAGCCTCCCAAGAAAGTCTTGGGAGACAAGGAAAAGGTGTGAAGTTGTTCGGTATCATTTCTATCTTTCATTATTTGTAATCAAACAATGTAATATTTTTGTGATCTAATAAAATACATTTTTGTTCATCTCTGTTGTTGATGATTTGTTTTTGTTGACTGTTGTCTTCTTTTCATCATTAGTTTGTGGCTAGAATGGAACTGATATCTGCACATGACACAAAGCTGATGCAGCAATGCCATGAATATTATAAAGCAGGTCATACAAATTTGAGTGTATCAGAAATTGCTGACATCCTAGGCCATGATGCCTCAGAACAAGCAATTGAGGCTTATCGGTACTTGAAGGATTTACTTGACCGAGTTGTGGCCAACAACGTGGCCTACTATGAATTGATTGAGGAACTTCATTGTACCTTAGAAGATCTACAACATCAAAACAATGAATCAACTGCTTTGCTGCACAAGGAGTATGAAAATAGATATCAACAGCTTTCTTCTGAAACAGGCCATAAAAAGATCCTTGCTGGATACGATGTTAGGGAGAGAACTCTAAAAGGTGAAGTTGAGGCCTGCAGGCAGATTACTGAGTTACTGGAACAAGAGAACAATAATCTGCAAAAAAAGTTGGCACAGTATGAATCTGCAGCGTCATCTTCCACTGCTTTAGTACCGGTTACCGATGAAGGTTTCTCGTTTTTAGAGGTTGAGAATGCCAAATTAAGTCAAGAACTGGATAACTTAAGAAGATCTGGTACTCCTGTTACTGCTCGGGGACAAGGAAGAGGTTCTCGGGGGCGAGGAAGAGCTGTTCAAAATATTGTCGAGGAGCAAAATTCTCCACCTGCTCGGAGTCGATCAAGAGTTCTCAGCCGTAATGTTGAAGAATCTCGTACTCAGTCAACATTGGAAACTCAAGCATACCAATTGAACGCCAAAGATCGGGCTTTATCTGAAATGTCCAAGAAAAATCTATCTTTGGAAGATCAACTTACTGCGATGAAGTCTGTCTTGAATGATAAAGATGTTTTTGCCAGGAACCTTCACGAGCAACTAGAGAGAATAACTTTCCAATTTCACAAGCAACCTCGTGAGTTTTGGATGGCAGGCTGCAATGAAGCCCTTTGTCATTTGGATGCTCGTCTTGAAAGTGCCAATAACGAAGGTTATAAACAAGGATGGTTTAACGCCCTGGGTGTGTTAAAGCTAGAGTAGGGTCATTTCTTATGGGATTATTATGCTCCTGGGCTACTAGACTTGCCTGTACCGCCTTATAAACTAGACATGGAGTGGATCCCAGCTCGTGCCATTCCTCGGAGCCTAATTTCAAAATACCTTGGCGACTATAGTCTTCATTCTCAGACTGAATTATCTCGTCCCGAGCATCTCTTGGATACACCTTCTGTGATGAACGTCAGAATGCTCAGAGATATTAATTTCATCAATTCTCCTCTTTGCCTGGAGGATCCTCCTGCTGGCGAGGAGCCTGTTTTAAAAGCTAAAGGAAAGAAACCAATAGAATAG
Organism: Sambucus nigra; assembly: GCA_949130495.1. Classification (NCBI taxonomy): domain Eukaryota; kingdom Viridiplantae; phylum Streptophyta; class Magnoliopsida; order Dipsacales; family Adoxaceae; genus Sambucus; species Sambucus nigra. Next base: position 531,013,191 of record OX422208.1, read on the forward strand.
GTTTTTCAATATAACAGTTAGCACATATCTGTAGCTTGTAATTTATGTTGAATTTAATGAAAGACTTTCATTTTCTGTTTGCAAATCTATATTGCTATTGTCTTGTGTTTATCAAAAAATTTTACATTTGTGCATATGTATCTGTTAAAAAGATAACAATATGGTGTTGTTCATCAACCAACTTAGTAATCAAAATTACAAGTATCAATGTTGCTCAATCACTTAATAATAATAAATTAATGAGTATAAAATGTTTAAAATGTTTCCAACCAACCAAGGTTGTTAAATTGCGTTTGTCGACCAACTACAGTTGATGGGTTTTTATCCCCGACCAACCATACTTGGTAAACTTTTTCATAAAATGTATCTGACCAACCAAGGTCGATAATTTATCCTCGTCGACCAAGTATAGTTGATCACCGACCAACTATACTTGGTTCAGTTTGGAATTCTTGTATTTTCTGGAATGATTTTACCTTCCGACCAACTTGTTGGCATATTTTGTTTTCAAACCAACCGAGATTGGTATTTTTAAGAATGTTGTTCTTGCCCTTTTACCAATCGGAGTTGTTCATGGGTTCGAACTATCAGGTTCTTTCGAACTATCTGGTTCTTTCGAACTATCTGTCCACTAGTTATCTTACCAACTGTAGTTGGTCACGCTAGTGTACGCCTCCTAACCAAAAGAGTATATTTTTTAGTTCTTTCGAACTATCTAGTTCTTTCGAACTATCTGTCCACTAGTTATCTTACCAACCGTAGTTGGTCACGCTAGTGTACGCCTCCTAACCAAAGGAGTATATTTTTTGGTTCTTTCGAACTATCTGTCCACTAGTTATCTTACCAACCGTAGTTGGTCACGCTAGTGTACGCCTCCTAACCAAAGGAGTATATTTTTTAGTTCTTTCGAACTATCTGGTTCTTTCGAACTATCTATCCACAAGCTCTTTTACTAACCGAAGTTGATCACGCAAGTGTACGCCTCCTAACCAAAGGAGTATATCGGGTTCTTTCGAACTATCGTTTGTTCTCGCCCTTTTACCAACCGGATTTGGTCGTGAGTCTGAACTATCGTCTTCTTTTTGCTGTCGAGCAGCGTAGTGTACAACACTAGTATTCCCCAAAAACTTTCAAAGAAAGGAGAGAAAAATGGTGAAAACATCATCGTTTTATTCATATTGATGGAACTGTTGTACATTTTACATCATTGATAATACTTGCGAAGGTGTTCAGCATTCCAAGCATTCTTGAATTCCTCTCCTTCTAGAGTTGCTATTCGGTAAGTTCCTGGTCGGACAACTTCTGTAACTCGGTAAGGTCCATGCCAGTTGGCTTCAAGATTATTGTGCTTCTGAATGACCTTCTTTAGCACATAATCCCCTTCTTTTAAGTCGCATTTCTTCACCCTTTTGTTGTAGAATAGAGCTGTGCGTTGTTGATAAGCAGCATTCCTGATGGCTGCCTCTTCTCTGACCTCCTCGAGCATGTCCAAATCTAATCTTCTCATCAAGTCACTGACTGGGGAATTGAAATTTAGCACTCTGTGTGTTGGGAGACCCAACTCGGCAGGTATTACAGCCTCACTTCCAAATGCCAGCATATATGGTGATTCTCCAGTCGCTGCTCGGGGAGTTGTTCGGTAAGCCCACAATACTGATTGTAGCTCATTAATACAGTTAGCTTTAGCTTCACTTAGCCTCTTCTTCAAACCATTTAGTAGTGTTCTGTTTGTCACCTCGGTCTGCCCATTGCTTTGAGGATGACCTGGTGCTGAATGGGTCTTCAGGATGTTTGAATGTTGACAATAGGCGGCAAACTCCTCGTTGTCAAATTGTGTTCCATGATCTGTGATGAAGGCATGAGGGAGACCATATCGACAGATAATATTCTTCCAAACAAACTAGTATACCTTCTCGTACGTCATATCGATAAGCGGCTCAGCTTCTACCCACTTAGTAAAATAGTCCACTGCAACGACGAGGTACTTGAATCTTCCTCGGGTGGTCGGCAGTGGTCCAACCAAATCAATTCCCCACATAGCAAATGGCCAAGGGGAAGTTATTGGTGTCAACAATGCTTGTGGAGTTCGTCGGATGGAGGAAAAACGTTGGCACTTGTCACATTTCTTAGCATAGGCTATACAATCAGCCCTCATCGTCGGCCAGTAGTATCCTTGAGTCATTACCCTTTGCAAAAGTGTTCGACCTGCTACATGAGCTCCACAAGACCCTTCATGGATCTCTTCAATCAATTATTTCACTTCGGATGGATGCACACATCTCTGCAAACCTGCCATAATTCCTCGTCTATACCAAACACCATTAGTTAGTACATACCGAGCAGCTTTAAACTTCAATTTCTTTGCCGCGAGCTTGTCCTCTGGCAATTCTCCTTCTTCAATATATGCCCTGATGGGATCCATCTAAGATGGTCCTAAATCAAGGGTAATAACATTCATCGTCAGGTTTTCATCTATGCTCCGACTTTCCAGTACTTCAATTGGTATTGTTCTTCGTAGCTCGGTACGAGTAGCTGATGCTAGTCGGGCCAGTGCGTCTGCTTGTGCATTTTCTATTCTGGGTATTCTGATCAACTGAATGGCATCACATTCTGCCAACAATTCCATCACCTTTGCATGATACTTGACCATTAGTTCTCCTTTAACCGCATATGTTCCCATCATCTGATTCACAATCAATTGAGAATCACTGAATACCATCACTTGTTGCGCTTCCATAATCTTTGATAAATTAAGACCTGCTATCATGGCCTCATACTCAGCCTCATTATTGGAGGCTTTGAATTAGAATAGCAAAGCATATTCCATGTCAATCTCGTCTGGAGTATTCAAAACAATTCCTGCCCCAGAACCTGCAGTGCAAGATGAGCCATCTACATATAATCTCCATATGGGTAACCCGTCTTCAAATTCCTTATCTGATAGAGTTCCTGGGTGAAATATTTGTTGCTTCTTTTCATCCTCCCCTGACACTTTTCGCTCCTCGTCGATCATCTCTTCTCTCTCTTTTACCAATCGAAGCTGGTCTGAGTTTGAAGTTGATGATCCTTCTACATCCACAAGCCCTTTTACCAACCGGAGTTGGTCTGGACTTATGTCTTTTGATCCTGTAACATCCACAGGTTGGTCAGCAAGCAATTTTTGTTCCTCGGGGGTATCAGGATATGTAAACTCTGCTATAAAATCTGCTACAGCCTGCCCTTTCAATGATGATCTGGGCTCATACACAATATCATATTCACCGAGCTCTATTGCCCAATACATCAGTCTCCCTGACTTTTCTGGCTTATGAAGGGCTTGTCTCAATGGCATGTCGGTATACACAATGATGGTATGGGCCTGAAAATATGGCCTCATTCTTCTACTTGCTTCAATTAATGCCAATGCCAATTTCTCCAGCTTTGGGTATCTGATTTCCGCACCTCGGAAAGCCTTACTTGTGTAATAGATTGGTTTCTGGACTCCATTCTCCAATCTGATCAATGATGAACTGACTGCATTCTCTGATACTGCCAGATACAAGTACAACTTCTCTCCTGTTATTAGCCTGGACAACAATGGAGGTGCTCCCAAATACTTTTTCAAGTCTTGAAAGGCCTTCTCACATTCATCAGTCCACTCAAAAGTTTTTTGAAGTGTTTTGAAGAATGGGAGGCATTTATCAGTTGCTCGGGACACAAATCTGTTGAGCGCTGCAACTCATCCTGTAAGACTCTGCACTTCTTTCTTCGTAGTTGGAGATCGCAGCCCTAAAAGAGCTTTGATCTTCTCTAGATTTGCCTCAATCCCTCGTTGGTTGACGATGTATCCGAGGAACATTCCTTCTCGTACTCCAAAGGTGCATTTCGTCGGGTTGAGCTTCATCTGGTATTTATCCAGTTGATCAAATGTCTGAGCTAAGTCAACTAGATGATCTGTAGCTTTCTTGCTTTTTGTCAGCATATCATCGACATAGACTTCCATGTTGCAACTGATTTGTTTGGTAAAAACCTTATTCATCAGCCGCTGGTATGTCGCTCCTGCATTTTTCAAACCAAAAGGCATAACATTATAGCAATAAGTTCCCCTAGGGGTAATAAAAGAAGTACTTTCCCTGTCTTCAGGTTTCATTTTGATCTGGTTGTAGCTAGAGTATGCATCCATGAAGCTGAGCAGCTCATGTCCCGAGGTAGAATCCACTAGTTGATCAATTCTGGGCAATGGAAAATGATCCTTTGGGCATGCCATGTTAAGATCGGTGAAATCAACACACATTCTCCATTTATTGTTTTTCTTTTTTACCATCACCACGTTTGCCAACCAGTCTGGATACTTTACGTCTTCATTGAATTGGGCTTTTTGGAGCTTCTCGACTTCCTCTTGTATAGCCTGATTCTTCTCGGGGCTAAATACCCTTCTTCTCTGCTTTACAGGCTTGATCTCCTTATTCACATTGAGCTCATGACATAAGAAGTTTGGATCTATTCCTGGCATGTCTTCATGACTCCACGCAAAAGTTTTCTTCCTGTTTCTCAAGAAAGTTATCAACTCCTGTTTTATTGAAGCATCCAACGTAGAACCTATCTGGGTTACCCGTTCAGGGTGCTCGTCGTCCAGAATAATATTTTTTGTAGACTCCACCACCTGTCCTTTTACAAGTTGGGATTCATCTCGAGGATCCAGTGTTTCAATTTTTGTGCCTTCATCCACCTGGTAGGTAGTAGTCTTTTTTCTTGAATCTTCAAGTTCTTCTTGCTCGGCAGATGAATAATAGCATTCCCGAGCTACTTTCTGATCACCTTTCACAACTCCTACTCCAAAATTTGTTGGGAACTTTAAGCACTGATGCACTGTAGATGGAACGGCTTCGAACCTCTTCAAACCAACTCTTCCCATGATGATGTTGTAGGCTGACTGCACATTCTTATCCATCACAAAGAAGCGTATTCTCTCTGTTCGACAATCAGGCCAAGTTCCAATGAATATGTCCAACTTGATCGTCCCAAGTGGAAAAACTTTCTCGCCAGCAAAACCCAGGAGGGGTCTGTGATACGGTTCCAATTGAGATAATTTTAAATTCAAGCTGTCAAAGCATGAATAGTACATGATGTCTGCCGAACTTCCATTGTCTACCAACACCCTTGAAATCACTACTTCCTTCATCCTCATTTTGATCACCAGAGGATCGTCGTGAGGATAAAGAACACCTGCTAGGTCGTTTTTTGAAAAGCCAATGACCAGCTTCTCTTTATTTACCTTCCTCAGACGATCGTCCTCGGCTAGATTTATTCGCTAAATATACGAACAAGCTTGAGCCTCTCCAAGGTAAGCCTTTCTTTCTGTAGTAAGGTCTCCTCCTCCTGCATCTCCTCCTGTAATGACATTACAATCAAATGACCCAAAACGTATAGAAAATACCTCTCGTTCTGGCTGTCTTGGTTTCATGGGAAGGTCGGGGTCATCATCTGGATCATCTTCATGGTTTCTCTTCTTTTTCTCTTCTGCTCGACGAGGAGATCTAGACCTCTCTCTAGTTCGGTCATTATTTTTTCTATCACCTCCTCGATCAACATATTTTTCTAGCTTTCCTCTTCGGATGAGCGTTTCAATCTCGTTCTGAAGAGCTATGCAATTTTTGGTCATGTGACCATGATCTTTATGAAATTTGCAATATTTATCCTTACTCCTCGAATCAGGGTCTGACCTCAGTTTCTTTGGCCATTTTACCTCCTCGTTGTTCTTGATTTCTTCCAAGACATGATGAATACCCATTTTCAAAGGAGTATAATTGTCGTACTTCTTCAGGACTTCCCATGATGATTTATTATTTCTAGAACGCTTGTCACCACCATTGCCCTTATGCTCTTTATTCTTAGACTTGTCGACGTCCACCTTGGTGTCTTTATCCATATTCTTCTTTGCAGCCATAGCTTCCTCGGCGTTCATGATTTTGGCCGCTTTTTCCATCAATTCTGACATAGTTTTAGGTGGATCTTTCTCCAAGGTGTAATACAATTTATTAGGCAACAACCCACTCATCAAGGCGGTGATTGCTGTCTTTTCTTCGTAATCTATGACTTCCAGCTTCTCGTTATTGAAACGAGTTATGTAATCTCTAGTACTCTCACCAGATTTTTGTCCAACACTTAACAAGTGTGCTACTCGTTTTACTGGCTTTGCTCCAAAACAGAAATTGCCAATAAACAACTCGGCCAACTGAAAGAAAGTTGAAATCTTACCCCTAGGAAGATTATTGTACCATATCTGGGCAGCTCCAGTAAGAGTTCCTGAGAACGCTCTGCATCTCATCTCGTCGGGGACGACATAGATGTCGGCAGCAGCTTGATATTGCTCTATGTGAAGAACAGGATCTGTCTTTCCATCATATGTGGGGGGTCACTACAGGTGCTTTGAACTTTGACGATGTAGGAAAATTCACAATGGCCTGTACAAAAGGTGTTCCTCGAACAAAAGTTCGTTGTAGGGGGTTATTTGCTTTGGCCATTTCTCCCAATTTATCCTCCAATCGTTGGAGAGATCCTTTCCACGCTTCATTTCCTTCCTCAGGCCTATTGGTTCGAGCAATTGATCGTTCTGAGGTAGCTTCTTGAGATCTATCTTGACGAGCAGCTGGTCGTGATTGTGCTGATCCTTCTCTCAGATCTGATGGTTGTCGAAAACTCCTCGACATGGTCTTAGGTGGACTCCTATTCCTCCTAGGGCCTAATCGACTGAAAGGAGACATCCTACTCAGTCTTTCTAAAGCACTGGGTCTTTCTGGAGAGAGAGTGATATGCTGATCAGTATCTGTAGCCCTTATTGACGAAGTTCGCCCAGGTTGATAAGAGAAATCATCAGATTCCTCATTACGACGCGACTCAGTACGCCTGGATCGTGAAGAAAGTAAATAAGTTTGCCTCTAACCACTTTGATGTCCCGAACGTGCAGGTGCACCGCCATGAAGGGTTTGTATGAGTTGCCGCATCGTATCTTGCATGGCGGTTTGTCCTTGAGCCAGATTTGTCATGATCACGGCCAGATCTGGAGGTGCAAAGGGATTAGGAGGATTTCCAGCATTTCCAGCGTTTCGATTGCTAGATTCTGGGTTATCCGCCATTGGTGATGAATGATTTTTGGTGAAAAACGATAATAACAAGTCATTCCCACAGACGGCGCCAATCTGTTGATGTAAAAAACTAGATTACTCTAATTATTTAATCACAGATAAATAAATGAGACAAAATTTTTTAAAGTGGTTCAGCCTTGTAAGAATGGCCTACATCCACTGTTATGTTATTGCTGAGTGTCTGGGAATTCTCGATTATATGTTCTCTCAAGAAATTCCGGTCCCTTTGAATGAGGGTGATACAAGGTATTTATAGCCCTTAGGCTGTACATGAAAGGGGTGATACATTAAATGATATACATATGAAATGGTAATACATTTAATGCAGCGTGTGCGTCAAGATGATTAACGTTCAATGAATAATTGAACTGTTGATTATCTGGCAATTAATGCTACGGCCGAGATGCAGCTCGGACCGCCTTAGTTCCTCGGAGCGCTAGAGTACCTCGGAGCGCTAGAGTTCCTCGGTGTATCCTCGTTGCTCGGAGAGAACATGAGTTGGTCGGGGAAATGAACTTCCTCGTTGCTATTATGCCTAGTAGATTGACACGTGTCTTCCTATCATTCGTCCATATCAACATATTAATTTTGGTATCAACACTCATTACCATATATGAAAGCCATTCTGAGTACTTGACATTTTTGATGAAGTATACCTTATGCATTTTATCAACCTCCTCATGTATTACCATGTTCTTCACATAACTGAACACGTGGTGTTTCTATTTTACAGAATTGGCATATTTCATTATGTTGAGCTCATGGTAAAGGAACTTTGGATCTATCACCGACATGTCCTCATGGCTCTAAGCGAACACATTCTTCTCCATAAGTACTCTGCTAGTTCTTTCTTAAGAGTTGGGTCCAGTGACAAGTCAATCTGGGTTGTGATTTTTAGTTGCTTGTTGTCCAATATCACATTCTCTATCTCCTCAGCCATTTAGCCTTTGACTAACTCATCTCCATCCCAAGGATCTAATGTCTCGACCTGGTAGGTAGTGGTAAATTTCTTCTACTCCTTATGTTTTGTTAATGTGTAGTGGCATTCCTGAGCCTCTACTTGGTTTCCTTTCACCACACCAACCCCGTAGTTTGTAGGGAACTTCAGACACCAGTGAATGGTGGATGGAACAACTTTGAACTTCTTCCATTTGACTCTTTCGAATATGATGTTGTATAAAGAATGGGCATTCTTGTATATGATGAAAAATAAATCATCTCCATTCAGCTAGTCAGCCAGTCAGCCAGGCGCTAACCACAACCTCCAACTCAATTGTCCCTAAGTATAACACCTTATCCCTAAAAAATTGATGACATGCCTATGGTAAGCATCTAGCTTTTTATCTTTTACCCTCAAATTCTCAAAACAACTGTAAAATAGGACATCAGTTGAACTTCCATTGTAGACCAGGATCTTTAGAACCTTACACTCATGCATTATCATTGTGACGACCAAAGGGTCATCATGCGGGTAGAGCACACCTGGCAGGTCGTATTTAAAAAATCAATAATAAAACGAGCTTTGTGAACTTTTTGGGGTTATACTTTCGCAGCATCAGTAAAATTGATCTCTCGAATATGAACCCAAAACTTTGCCTCATTGAGGTAGGATTTTCTTTTTGTTGGTTCATCTTATCCACCAGTATCACCTCATGCTATGAAGTTACACCCGAAAGATATCATCCTGATTTCATGAACGGTTTCCTTAGGCTTCTTTGGTAAGTCTGGATAATCTTTAGAATCATCGTTCCTGCCCATTTTCTTCTCGTCCTCCCTCTTATAAAGGGACTCTATTCGTATTCTAGGTTTTTCCTCGTCCCGCCTATCTAATCGTCCACCTTTATGAATGTAGTATGCTAGTTTGGCTCGTCTGATGAGGTTCTTAATCTTGTTCTTCAATGCAAGGCAATTATCGGTGTTGTGGTTGTGAAGCTTATGGAACTCATAATGCTTGCTTTAATCCATTATGTTAGGAGGATCCTTTCATTTTCCTATCCATTTTAGATTATTGCTCCCTCGAATCTCATCGAGGATATGGTGCACTCCTATAATTAATGGGTTATATTCATCAAGCCTCTTTGACATATATGCATTTTTATTATCCTTGGACTCTTTCTTCTTCTCTGAGCTCCTGGTAGTATTGGCCTCAAAATGGCTCGACTCCTTCGATGCCATAGCTTTTTAAGCATTCATACTCTTTCCAGCCTTATCCAGTAGCTCAATATTGTTCTTAATGACTCTTTTTCCAACGCTCGATATAAATTTTTGAGCAACATATCGCTCATAAACGTTGTGATGGTGACCTTCTCGTCGTAATTAATTACTTTCATATTTTCAGTTTTAAAACGGGTGATGAACTCTCAGGTTGTTTATTCATCTTCAGACGGAAGATTAATAGGTGACCCAACCTCTTACCTAGCTTTATTCTGAAGCAAAAGCTGCCAACGAAGAGATCGACAAGCTACTAAATGTTTGAGAACTGCCCTCTCGATAGGCTATTATACCAAATTTTCACCGGCACAGTGATCATGGTGGAGAATGCTCTGCAGCACATCTCATCAGGAATGGAATATATGTTAGTAACGACTTGATACAGCTCCACATGTAGTATGGGGTCAGATTTTCCAACATACTTGGCCTGATGATAGGCGGTTTGAACTTCACAGGCATTGGATAAGCCACGATCGATGAGGTAAATGGTGACCCTTGAATGAAACCCCTCTATAATAGCTTCTTGGTCTTTATGATCTCACCCAAGCGATCTTCTAAGTGCTGAATAGACACCTTCTAGTTTGTTCCTCCTTCTCGATTTTTACTATGACTGACTTCCCAGCTCAGCCTCGATTTTCATCTGAGCTATCTTCCTGAGATGTCTTCTCTGTTTTGTCCAACCCTCCCATTCTTGTCTTAGATTTAGATGATCACTCTATCCTCCCCGTCTCAGATCTCTTGGGATCTTCCTCCTGCTCTCTTAGATTCCTGCGATGGTGTGCCCAAACTGCTAAGCCTTCCCAGAACACTTGGACTCTTCGCAGAATAAGTATGTTCATCACTATAACCCATCATCCTGATGGTGGATGTCGCCTATGGGTGATATGACATGTTATCATGCCACTTGAAGAATTTGGATTTGCTTCTTTCATTTCACGAGCCCAAGTTGAGCCTCCTGGGATTCTCCAATGCCCTGTTATAGTGATCATGTGTCCTATCCTTATAAGGGGTAGGAGGCGACATATCATGCCTCCTGTCAGAGTTCTCACCCCTTGCCAAGGTAAGTGGGTCTGTTTCAGGACTATTTTGTCTGATGAAGAAGCGTCAATTTTTTTATGCTGTCTTGCATCACCTCCTGGCCTCTAGCCACGCTTATTAGGGTCCCCTGAAGGTCTCTCATACTAACAGGCGTTGAGGAGTAATTCCTTTTATAGTGCGGCTACTTTCTGGGTTCTCAGCCATATTTTATAGAATTCATCAAAAACAGAGTATCGTAAATACTAAAACAATGTACACCAAAATGATGAAAATATTTATAGGAAAGTAAATCCAAAGCAGGAAAAAGTAGATCTAAGTGCAGATTCAAGGAATTTAAAAAGAATTGAAAGGAAATTATGGATTAATAGACTTTAACCCAACAAAACACAAATGAATCGAATTGGGATTCACTGTTTTCTCAAAATTGGGTATCCTCGAGTTATAGGAATAAAAAAAGGTGGAAAACAAGAAATGGCTTATCTAATTCCCACAGACAACGCCAATCTATTATTGTCTAAAAATATTATATGTCTTAGTGTCTTAGGAAGAATACATTAATAATAAACTATAACAGATAAAGAGATACCAATCGTAGTTGCGTTAATCTAGAGCAAGTATTACAGAGAGACGCGAGAAAGAAATGGAGACTGAATTTACGTGGTTCGACCCAAAGTGGTGCTTAAGTCTACATGTGTAGTGTTTATTGTATTGATTCCAATGGATAAAATCCATGGATGAATGGTAGTTACAAGCTCTCGTGACCACTCTAAAAATAGGCATAATAATAGTAAGGAAAATATATCTCGATCCCTTTACTTTAGGAATAACGAGCTATATATAGGAGAGAGAGTATTAAAGGACAGGTATCGTGCCTTTATAAGATAGGCAGTTACACCCTTTACATGCAAGTAGAGAGTATAATCATGAGTTTGTTATGCGCACATAGAGGAAGAATATTTGCATATCTCCCACATGTGAGAGTGATGTGACTGTTGTTGATGGCTTCCTATCATATGGTGAATGATTGTTCTGATCCTATTACATAACAGTGTTAGCTTCTATGAGCTTGCTGAGTTAAGTTGATCACCTGTGACGTTGGGGACAATCATAATTGTGCTGACCGACGAGATGGGTGACTGAGCCGACCTCCTGTAAGGCATAATTGAGTCCAATTTTCGCCCTTCAATTGGTTCCTGGGTCTCACCATATTCATGGCATAACAATGGGGTTTTTAAGTTTTTTACCATCATAAAACACGTAAAAGAGCCCCTTATTTTTAATAGTTTATGTGTGATGTCCCTAATATTATATAACAGTAGTTACAAACCGGCGCGATGCATGGGTGAAACGATTGTGTACGCGTGGGTAAAAATAGAAATGTTTTATGAAAAAAAAATTACCATTTCAATGGCAAGGTAGCATACTCTTAAGTTTTGATATTTTTTTGACATACATAATTAGTTTCACAAGATGATGAAAGTGAATCCATAAAGTGATCCCATTAACAATTGTCAATAAATCTAGAATCCATTTATGTCAAAATCCATATAACTTAAAAAGGGGAACAAATGAAAAATGAAACACAGACACACACACATTTCATGAGCATTCACCAAATAAGTTGGTTGGACTTAAACCTCGAGATGTGTTCAATACATTCGAGCAACCCAAAATAACTCACCGCCACCAACATCACAAATGGACAAATCCCACATTTAATTTCTATTATTTCCCAGAAACAAAACTCAATATTTCCAACAAACCCACTTTAATACAATCCAAGATCTGTGAAATTCGCGTAATATTCAACATATAATTTACAGAAATCAGAATCATAGCAAAGCATCAAATTGTTTGGTCTCTTACATTGCAAAGAAATTACAGAACCAATAATAATTTATCAATAAAAAAGGAGTAATATACACACCTAACTTGTAATAAACCACATAAATTCGAGTAATATTCAATAGCTCTCTCTTCCAGTGAATCCTACTATGGCCATCCCCTTCCGATCCTCGCGGAGGGTGAGAGGGAGGATCCTAGGTCCCGCTCGTCCCTCTCGGGAGCGCTTCGGTTGGCGTTGTTGATGAGATAAAAAATGTAGAAAGATGGAGTCTCCAGTCTATTTTACTCAAAACAGACAAAAAAAGGGAGCCATCTCGAAGGACATCATCCAAAGACATATTGTTACATACAAAACCAAAATGATTCGAAAGGGGTCCGGAGGCTAAATTACGAAATGGGAAGGTGTTAGACACCCAACCCGCCCTTACGGTCTCTCATGGGTTGTTCATATTTTCCTTTATTTCCTCGTGATATGTGTGCATGTGTATACGTAGTGGAGATAGGAATCATCGACTTGTATCATGGAAGGGATAAAGCGAACCATCCATAGGAATATTTCTAAAAATAATATTAGAAAATAGGATTTATGCACTTATCCTAGCGTCGATCATTATAAGGGAATGATAATGCATGTGGAATAATACACCACTAAGAACAAACATATATATATAATTTTAATGGAGTTAAGTTTAAAGGATATAAAAAAATAGGGAAAAAGTAGGAAAAGGACTCGAGTCTCGGGTTTTACCCAGAGACACCTACGTATCCTATAGAGGGATCAAAGTCCACATACTTCGTATGCAAAACTAGGAGTGGGATATATCCCATAAATCCAATCGGGACTTCCCTTATTTGTGTGTGTATGTAAAAAAGTGTTTTAGTTGTGAGAAAAGTGTGGGAATTCTCGTTTAGAATTTATGAGCAAATCCTCTTTTTCTTGTTTTTTGGGTTTTAGTTATATGAAAATAAGATATCTGTAATAATACTAGATAAAAAGTATATTAAGATATGTGAGACGAGAGAATAAAAGTATTAAGTAACAAAATAATTTAATGCCAATTTAGGAGAATTTAAAGAGAGAGTTGAGAAAGTTCGACCTTATTGGAGATCTTGAGCTTGATCTTGGGTGTTGGAGAGTAGCCCTAGAACTTGGGTGATGAGGGAGGATAATTAATTCACCAATTTTGATGAAGAAAGTGATGAAAGGTGAATGTTGGAAAGGGATTTGGGTGTGTAAATTACACTGACTTCGAGAGGGGTTTTCTGAGCTTGCTGAGAGTGATGGATCTCTGATTTTTCTCCTCCTTTTGAATGAGGTTAGTTCCTTCTTTTTTATAGGCCCAGGGAATTGCCGATCGTCATAGGCCTGTTCCTTCCAATCAACAGGTGTGTTTAGGTACAGTGCCGATAGGCAGGGTTTGGAACATATCGTTTGGTAGTGTCTTTCAGGTCCCTTTGGAAAATTGATCGTAGAGCGCAAACCATTAATCCAAATCGTACATGGGGAGAATTGTTTGAAAGGTATTTCAGATACCTTCGAAAGTCCTTTGGACTGCTCCTGGGTCCGGGAGTTAACTTTGGGTCAAATGTGGCTCGGAAGCATTCGTCGGTCCTTTGGACGGGGGATCATCGGACGCAAACGGATCGTTCGTCCGCATAGTAAGTCAGAATCACGCATGGGGTGGACCGTTGGAAATTTTAGGAGATTTACTTCGACATTACAAAGAGTTTGACTTGGTTTGGAGAGTTGACTTCGATCAACCGGGGCCTGGAAGCATTCGGTAACCTTTCGGAGTAAAACGGATCGTTCGTCCGTACCGCAAGTCAGAATCACGCACGGGGTAGACCGTTGAAAAGAAGTTTCAGTGCCCATCAAAGATATATTCAGTCTCGATCAAGCTGAAGAGTTGACTTTGATCAAACGGAGCCAGGGAGCGTCCGGTAACCTCCTAATTGAGTTTCGGGGGGAAACGGGTCGTTCGTCCGCACCATAAGTCAAAATCGCGCATGGGATGGACCGTTGGAAAGGGAATTCAGTGCCCTTTGAATATTCATTCAGTCTCGTTCGAGCCAAAGAGTTTGACTTTTGGTCAAATGGAGCCGAGGAGTGTCCGATAGCCTTTAGGTCAGTACCCGGGGTATGACTTGGGTTAGCAATGATGACGGGAGGTTCTAAGGACCTAAGGAGAGGTTAGGGGGGTATTAGAATGGGGTATCTACACCTATCACCACCTTCTATCCGTTTTTGACTTAAAAACCATTCAACTTTTTTTGCATAATTGTACAGAAACTCACCAAACCAGCTTAACCCTTATACCTCTCGTCATTACCTCCAATAAGCACCCATACCAAGACTTTGTGCGCACAAAACCAAACAGACATCATATAAGCTCCCCTTTCCCTTTAAATCTTCCAAAGCACCGTTAGCGCTATTTAGTATCGACCTACAACGCAAAAAAAGGAACACAAAACTAACTAATTTTAAATTATGATTATAAGAGAGAGAGAGAGAGAGAGAGAGAGAGAGAGAGAGAGAGAGAGAGAGAGAGAGAGAGATTATTTGAAATAAAACTTTAAAAGTTAAAACATGGATGGGAGAGAGAAAGTTTACCTTGGGGATAAAAATCAAATGGTGCTTTAATCGCACCAAAAACCCAAAAATCAAAACCCATATGTTAAACTTGAAATTTAGAATCCTAAAAACGTGAAATCCAAAGAAAAAAACTCCTAAATCAAACCCAAAAGTAGAGAGAGATAGAGAGAAATTAACTTTAGTTAGGCGATATACAAACCTCTATGGAGAAGAGTGGAATGTTGGAAGGGAAAGAAATGGTGTGAAGAAGAAGAGTCAAATCACGATATAAACAACACAACAAAAGCTTATTTCCCTCCTCCACTCTCCTTCTCACCTGCCCCACACAGAGAAAATCCAGATCTCAGTACCCTCTAATTGTAAAGCCAGGAAGTCAAGAAGCCAGGAGCAATTTATTAAAAGAGGAGTGAAGGAGCCAAATAGATGATGGAAGAGGAAGAGACGAAAAGGGAAAATTAATGAGGAGAGACTATGAAATGGGAGGAGAGAATCTTAAGTTAGTATTATGGAGAGGCTTGCATACGTGGATAGGCTCTTTGCTGGGAAATTATAAATGTTTGTATAGCATTATATAGTAGTATAGAGATAATGTGCGATTCTTAAAATTAACGTATCATTGTGTGTGATCCCTATCTTATATTATGACACTATATCGGACCACAATACATGTTACGTTAGCCACAATACCCATTTCTATACCAACCAAGGACCGCACACAATAACTTAAAAGTTCAAGGGTCGCACCTTAATACACTTCTCACCTTGGGGCCTTTTGACAAGTTCTCTAAATATTAATAAATACAAAAAAGTAAAAACTAAATTGCAGAATTAAGGATTATAAGAGAATTATACCTAAATAACCCATAGTTTATTTCATCATAAAATATTACACTCCATTCATTCCAAATTGAGCCTATCAATTTTTTATATAAATTCAGAATACACCCAATCAATGACTAAGATCCATTCTTTGTTCACTAGTATAAATATGGTTAGTTGATTATGTCAAAAAAGAAAATGGACTAATAATTCAGAATTTCCTAAATAGAATACACAATACCAAAAATGAAAACACATTTACCCAATCAACAACTTAAAATAATAGTGTAATGCTATGTACTTCAAATAAATCCCCCAAAACATCTTCCAAAATGTATAAAGGGCTTGTATCTCGCGTAAGTCTCAACTTACTATACAAACACTAAATGTACTTTTGAGGATGTTTGGGGGATTTGTTTGGGGTAATCTTCCGTTGGTGATTACATGATGTTTTAAACCAGTAACAATAGCAACTATAAAGTGAAACAAAAACGGTAACACACAAGGGGTGAATACTTTCAATTCGTGACTCTTGTGGATGGGTCGTTTGAAAAATGTTAATTAAAGGGTGTTTGGTATTTCAGTCAACTTGTCGATACCTATGCATTTCGGAATGTCCCTATTATTAAAAGGTTAACACTAGGCATACATAAGTTGGAATACATTCTTAAATGGATTAAAGAAAGGGTACATGGTTTGCACGTCACAAGTAGTGCCCTTCAATATACTCTCTGATGAGAAAATTTTAAATTTATTGTTTGCATCTATATATATCTCCTGTCAGTAGCATATATTATTCATTTTCACCAAATTATATTTGATAGAGAAAGACAGATGGGAGCTGTTTCGGTGATGATGGTTGCTTCTTTATTGTTGGTGGTGGGTTTCATGAATGTTGGTGAAGCATGGAAGGAGGAAACCGGAGTCATACATGTTGGTGGCAAAGTGCTTTGCCAGGACTGTACTCAGGGATGGAATGAATGGGTCCATGGCGCCAAGCCTATCAAAGGTGAGTCTCAGATATTAATTACTCAGAAATATAGGTAAATATTTGTTATTACATTTGTGTGCATTTTACTTAGATATAAATATACGTTGGGCTTATGGCAGGTTGCAGAGTATCCGTAATGTGCATGGATGATAGGCGCAGAGTTGTGTATTATGGAAGCGACGAGACTGATGAAGCTGGCGATTATGAGATGACAGTGAACAAGTACATTAATGGGAAGGAGCTCAAAGCAGAAAAATGCTTTGCAAGGCTAGTGTCATCAGCAGATCCTGTGTGCAACATCGCCACCGATTTTGGCGGTGGACGGAAGGGGGTGAACCTAGGCCGACCAACCGTGGTGTATCGAGATATGATCAAGCACGTGCTCGCCCCATTCTATTACACAACTCCCATGTGTGATGAGCCTGATACCAAGGAATCCCAGGAAAACCATGGCTACTAATCCTGCATGTTGTTGAATTTTTTTTCTTCATTTCCTAGGTGGGCTTAATTATTGTTTGTTGCTTCATCTGATTTTTTTATAAAGTGTATGCAATATCTATTCAGGCACACGATATTTTTACATAAATTGATATATTCATGTTAGTTTGAAATCCATAGAATTATAAAATGGCTTGAATTTTGTGGAAAATACCATACACTGATCTGTCTAGAGCAAAAAGGTGTCAGACACATACACAAAAAGTAAAATGGTGATTTGACCCTTGACCCACTAATTTGTCAAGTTTATATTTTTTAATATCTTTTATATTGCACATTCGATCATAAATTTGAACGGAATTCGTTTCATCAATTATTTGGATCATTAAATGACATTTGTTTTTTTTTTTCTTAAAACTCAAAATTACCCTTATCAACAACAAAATGAATAACTTATTTTATATTTAAAAAGAAAAATAATTACAAACAACATTTTTCTAATGCCTTTTTTCTAAAAAATGTTTTTATAATTATTTTTTATTTTAAACGTAAAAAGTACAATTCAAATAAAAATGTTTGACATAAGCAGTTGTGACACCCCGCCTAATAAAATACCGGATGATAGGGTGGTAAACGCATGGATATGAATCGGATACCATGTTTTCTAAATCTGTATCCGCTATCTGGATGCACTATCTATATCCGTATTCGTATCCGCACGGATAGTTGAAACAACTATCCATATCCGTATCCGCTTGGATACCTCGAGTTCGGATAATATCCGTATCCGTTTACATTGTTTAGTCATCGCAAAAAATAATTATTAAAATATCCAATCTAATGAAATTCAATCCAATCCAAATAAATATATAACAAAATTACTACCTCCTAACATCAACAATTATGGTTTCCATAATAATAGTACCATTCTATAATGATAATATGGCTTAAATTCATCCATACTTTACGACCATATAAGCTTAAAGTCATCCAAAAAAATAATAGTAGCATTCCATAAAAGTAGATTTAAATATGCACCTTTTAGATTAAATCAAATTTTTGAGAATGATAACCTCATGGACCTTTTAGTCTTCAAAACATAGTGCTATTTTTATTTTAATAAGTATTATGGGTACCTCGTTTAACTATCTTGGCCCAGGTGAGTAACCCAATTAAGCCCGATCGAAGATAAGGAAAAATCTGGCCCAAAGTCTAAGGTCTCGTACATGACTAATTCAGTTAGGACCCATTCAACCCCTAAAATCTCTCAAGAGATATTCTAGGGATTGTGGGTTAAGGTAGAGGTGCCTAACACCCCCACTCTCCAAAAATTACATGTATATATTAAACCCTCAGCCTGGGGCAAAAGGGAGGAAATTGTAATCACTCCCCTGGAGTAAAGAGAAATATAAAACAGAGAGCACCACCGTGGACGTAGGCCATTTTACCGAACCACGTATATTTTGTATCATGTGTGATTGTAGTTATTTTGTGTTCTTTATTTATTCTGGTGATCGCATTTGCTTATTATTTGTGTTAAGATTTATTGTCACCACAATTAGCGTCGTCTGTGCGAAACGATTGTTTTCCAGGAGGAAGCCACTCGCAAGCAGGAAGCCTCGCCTTAAAAGAAGATTGGAGAAGACGGAGAGAGAACTCAATCGTAGCACAAGGCAACGTCATTATAACACTCCTAGCCCTTAGGCGAGCAGATATCGCACCCGAGGAAGGATCCCAAGACATGGGTCTCAAAGAATTGAGGGACACAGGCCAGATAACGACTGGTCCGAGCAATAACAATCAGCTCACCATTATAGGATCCTAGGCCGAGGAAATGGCGACATATGAAATTTGGTCCGAAGAGAAATGGACCAACACCCAGCACATAGGGGTGCCAGATCGACAAGAGAGCTAGCTAGGAGAGCTCTTAGGACCCAGATGAAATCCCTTTTTTAAGGGAAATAGAGGAGGAAGAAGCCCCTAAGAAGTTCGCAATGTCCAGGTTCAAAATCTGTGATGGAAAAACTAATCCTATCAACCATATCAGGCAGTACAGGCAGGCCATGACCCTCTAGAACCACAAGGGCGCATTGATGTGCCGGATTTTCTGTAGAGCTTGCACGACGTGGCCCAGAAATGGTTCGAGAAACTCCCTCAAAGATCCATTAAAAACTTCGAGTCCCTGGCAGAGCTCTTCACAGCTCGCTTCATTACTTGTAGTTCCCATCCGAAGAGGATGGATGCTTTGTTGACAATGAAGAAAATTCCCCAAGAGAGCCTTAAAGACTACGCGGAGAGATATTATGAGTTATTCAACGAGGTCAAGGACTGCATGGAGAAGGTCCCCATGGCGTCCTTTAAGATTGGTTTACCTAGCTCCTGCCTCTTGCACCAGTCCCTCACTAAGAAGGAGCCCATGACCATTGACGACTTAATGGCTCGTATTGAAAAATACGCCAAAGTTGAGGATGTGACCCATGTAAGTTCAGGGGAGAATGGTCGCACCAAGTTCGCCGACAAGAGTAGCGACAAAAACAAAAATCAAAAGAAAGGAAATAAGAATGGGGGCAAAAGCAGCCCTAAGAATGGAAACAAGAGTGATGCCTCGAAAGCATTTCAAGCAGTAAATACAGTTTTCAAAGAATCGATACACAAGATCCTGGCAAAAGATCAAGGAAGAACCATTCATCAAGTGGCCCAAGAAGATGGGTGGAGACCCCTCAAAGAGGAATAACGCACTAAGATGTGCATTCTATAAGGAGAGCGAACACAAAATCGAGCATTGCAAGGCTCTCAAATCTCACCTCAATGAGCTAGCCTAGGCTGGGCACTGAAACGAATTCATAGAGAAAAAAGCAGAGAAGGTAGATACTAATGGAGATCGGAGACCCGATAATGTGCTCGAGGAGGACATCGGCCATGTGTTCGCTGTAATTCATGGGGCGTCCGACCTAAAGCAGATTCATGGAAATACAACTCGGATGGAAGTGAAAAAGCTTACGGCAGTAATGCAAGCTTTTCATATCGATCTAGCCAAAACAAAAGCTAGGAATCGTCGGTAAGAAGAAGATGTCGACTAAAGAAAGCATATTATTTTCACAGATGAGGGACTGGTGGGAGTAAGAACCCCACACCATGATGAGTTGATCATTACACTCAGGATAGCTAACTATGACATCAACATGTTATTCGTCGACCAATGTAGCTCATCCGAAGTAACGTACCTTGACCTGTTCAGGAAGTTGAAGTTAACCATCGCAGACCTAAAGGAAGCCATTGTTCCTCTAGTTGGATTCTTTGTAAAGTAACCATCTCTTTAGGGAAGATCATCCTACCAGTAAGGGCAGGAAACATCTCCAAAATGATCGAGTTTCTCTTGGTCAATATTGATTCACCCTACCAAGCCATCCTCGACAGAGGATGGATGCACACAATGAAGGTCGTCCCGTCTACCTACCATCAGAAGCTCAAATGTGTGACTGATCGAGGAGTAGTAAAGATCCATGGGGATCAAGCGATGGCGAGGAGGTGCTTTATAGCAACCATCTGACCCAACCTAGAAAAGAAAGTTGAGAAAGACAATGAGAAGGTTAAAGAACAGGAAGGTTTGATACCTTCCAAATAAAAGCTAAGATATAAAAGACCTGGAGTGGAGGAGACCAGGCTCCTCCCTTATGTGAGGGTCGTTGAGAATATGGAGAAAGTCGCAGCCAGTGGTGACAAAAAAGATAGGATATTTTTAATCAGAGCCTCTCTCACAGATCGAGAGAAGAAGGAACTAACAGTAATTTTGCGGAGTAACTTGGAAGTTTTTGCGTGGGATCCCTACGAGTTACCTGGATTGATCCCAGTGTGGTCTGTTATCAGCTGCATGTTGATCCGACTTTCAATCCTATCACACAAAGGTACAATGAACTGCCCCCGAGAAGGCTAAGGCTATGGAGAAGGGAGTGAAAAAATTGTTGGATGCAGGATCCATACGGGAAGTTCAATTCCCTAAGTGGCTGTCCAACCCAGTAGTAGTCCCAAAAATAAATGGAAAGTGGAGAGTCTGCTTGACTTCACCAACCTTAACAGAGTTTTCCCTAAAGACAATTTCCCTCTCCTAATAATTGACCAGTTGGTGGATGCCACAACCGTTTATGAAAGAATGAGTTTCCTAGATGCATACTCTGGGTATCACTAAATCCCCCTACACGAGCCAGATCAAGACAAAACGGCATTCATCACCACAGTTGGGTTATATTGCTACAAGGTCATGCCCTTTGGGATAAAAAATGCAGGAGTAACTTACCAGTGGTTGGTCACCAAAATGTTCAAAGACCAAATGGGAAGCACTATGGAGGTCTACATCGATGATATGCTCGTCAAGAGAAAACTTAAAGAAGACCTCCTCTATGACCTATCAAGGATTTTTAAAATCCTTAGGAAATACCGAATGAAGCTTCAATGTCCCGTCAGGAAAATTATTTAGGTACTTGGTCAGCAAGAGAGGTATTGAATCCAACCCGGACTAAATTAATGCCATCAAAAGGGTGAACCCCCCCCCCCCCCTCCATACTATAAGTGACGTAAACAAGCTCACAGGGATGCTCGCCGCTCTAAATCGGTTCATCTCAAAGTCGTCCGAAAGGTGTCAGACATTATTCCAATTGTTGAATAAAAACAAAGATGTGGAGTGGAACGAGGATTTCTCGAAGGCGCTATAGGGTCTCAAAGCTTACCTCAGCACACCCTCCTTGCTCATAATCCCTCAAGAGAATTACTCTCTATACCTGTACCTTGCATTTTCCAGTCATGTTGTGAGTTCTGCACTGGTATGAGAAAGAACGGGGATCCAGCACCCAGTCTATTACGGAGGAAGACTCTCTTGGATGCCGAACAGTGATACCTACCACAGGAAAAGCTCGCCTTTGCACTAGTGGTAGCCTCAAGGAAATTGAAACATTACTTCGAAGCCTACTCCATCATCATACTTACATCCCACCCTCTTAGAGCAGGACTGATAAAAGAAAACCTGTCAAGCATACTATCAAAATGGTCAGTTGAGCTCGATCGATTCGACATTCAGTTCCAGCCAAAGAATGCCATCAAAGGACAGGCCCTCGCCGAATTCATTGCAGAGTTTATAGGAGATCATCCTTACGACCTACACCAAACTATTCATAAAAAAAAATCCCCAATGTCAAGCGTCTGGAGACTATTCGTTGACGAAGCCTCCAATTCCAAAGGGGCGGGAGTAGGCATTATGCTGATCACCCCTAAAGATGCAATACTCCAGCAAGGAATCATGCTTGTATTTGAAGCCTCAAACAAGAAGCGTAATATGAAGCACTGATCGCGGGCCTTCAGAAGGCATGAGCGCTTGGAGCAAAGAAACTCCAAGTGTTTAGCGACTCACAGTTGGTCTCCAACCAGATAAGTGGCGATTTCAATGCTAGAGATGAGTGGATGGCAGCCTACCTCGCCACGGCAAAAGAATTGATGGCCAACTTTGAACAAGTCAGCGTCCAATAATTTTCCACAGGACGGAACATCCATATTGACGCCCTAGCATTCCTAAGCTCAGCAATTAATTATGACTTGAAGAGAATAATTTTGATTGATTTCCTCTCTTAGCCATGTTTCAACCAGATCGATAAAGTTCCAAGCATGGAGCATGTCCCCTAGTTGGATGGACCCCCCAAGGGATTATTTGAAGGATGGTGCACTACCAGCGGATAAGAAGACCGCTCATCAAATAAGAGTCAAAGATGCTCACTTTCACTTATCTTCTGAGGGAAAGCTATAAAAAAGATCTTTCGCTGGTCCTTACCTCTAATGCATTCATCCAAAGGACGTCGAACAAGTTTTGCACAAACTCCATGAGGGTATCTGTGCAAGCCACGTTGGGGGAAGGTCGCTAGTTTTTCGAGGAATGAAATAAGGCTACTGGTGGCCATACATGCAGAAAGACGCTGGAATATATGCTCGCAAGTACAAATAATGCCAACTTCACGCTCTTATGGTTCACTAGTCAGCCATCGATCTAAAGTCACTTACCAGCCCACGACCTTTCATCCAGTAGGGAATGGACATTGTACGCCCTCTTCCTACCACAGCCAGTAATCGCAAGTATCTGTCGGTTGCAAAGACTACTTCACCAAATGGATAGAGGCAGAGCCCTTAGCAACCATTACAGACGCAGGCATGGTAAGATTCATATGGAGGAAAATTGGATCCCGAAGACCATCATCACAGATAATGGAACCCAGTTTGAAAGTGGCCTCTTCTAAGGTTTTTGCAGCGACCACGGGATAAGGCACTACTTCAGCTTTATGGCATATTGCTAGAGCAACGGACAGATTGAAGCTTCCAACAAAACAGTGATCAATGGATTAAAAAAGTGCTTGGAACAAGCCAAGGGGGCATGGGTAACCAAACTATCCCACATCTTATGGGCTTACCGCACTACCCCACGACAAGCAACTGGAGAAACACCATTTGCACTAATATATGGGATGGAGGCAATCGTCCCCATATAAGATGGCCTTCCTACCATGAGGACCACCCTAGTCGACCAAGGCCAGAATGATGTAGCTCTGCTTGTTAAACTTTACCTAGCTGAAGAACGAAGAGAGTTGGCTCTAGTGAAACTAATAGCTTATTAGCAACAGCCGGCAATGAACTACAACAAGAAGGTCAATCCAAGGGCATTCCATATTGGGGACTATATCCTTAGAAAATTTCTTGGCAGCGCTGTAAAACCATTAGATGGCAAGATACGACCAAACTGGGAGGGGCTATTCAAGGTGATAAGAGCTGACCTACAGGGAGCCTATCACTTAGAAACACTGGAGGCCAGGGAGATACCTCGACTTTGAAATGCAGCCAATTTATATAAATTCTACTTCTAGTTTTTGTTTTCTCTTTTTTAACTCAATGTTGAAATTTTCAATTCATTTGTGATTAATAAAGAAGTGTTTGACAGTGGAAATTCTATGAAGTGTTGAAATACATTATAATTCAAGCACCTTTTCCAAGTTAGAGTCTCCCCCTTAACGCACAGAACTAAGATCACGAGATACATATTAAAGCAGGGTCAGTATGCAATGACCCTCCTCAAACCTTTGTCATCAAACACGAATGACCTCCTAGCATTTCCCCTGGAAATATATGAAGCCCTTCGAGGGACCCTTAGGAAATATGACCAACCCAGGTTAGTCGTCAACACTATTTGGCTTAAAAATCCTACTCGGATAGAACATCCAACACCAGGTTTATCCTCGTCATTGCCACATTTAGGCCTAAGGAAGTGTGACGACATAACCTAAAAGGAAAAGTAAGGAAAAATGGTATACTAAAAGTATACTAGACTCGGGGGATACTCAATCAACAAGCCAACTCCGCCTACATCGAGTCTAGTCGGCTAGAAAAGCCTAAGATAGTTGAAAAAGAAGTCAATGAATTAAAAAATAAACAACACGTGTTTAGTCAGTAAATTTCCCAAAACATAACTGTTTTATTACATCAGTACATATACAAGGAGTTACACATGCTGAGTAAATTAAATCATAATGGAAACTAGGTCGCTGAGAAAGATAGTCAGTCAATCGCTCCCTTCGGCTATCGTCTGGGTGAGGAGCTAATTCCCCTTCGACTTCGTTTGAGTTTGGCTCCACGTGCTTCTTTGGGATCGCATTTATGGGAACCCATTGATAATCCCTCCTGAATGGGTTCGGCATCAAAGTCGAGGGTGAGATCTCATGACGATACCAGAGGATAGAGTTTCTAGGAACCTGCAACTCTCTAAGAGCACTCAACCATCCTCTAATAAAGGATAACTTTTCAAACTACCTCAACTTCATCGGAGCGTCGGTCTAACCCTGATCATAACCATTAGCCCACACCTGGTGAGGACCTTTCTTGAACAGGTGACTCAGTGAAGTAACATATCTTTGAATACCGACAGCTATCACATACGCCCTGCGAATATCCCCTCAAAGCTCGACAATCTCCCTAGCTGAGCCACTATCATTAGTACTAGCTCGCGAACCAGCCAATGAAGGGGAACCACATAGAACTCGAGGGGCAATGCTCGGTATATCTTCCCTAAGTCGCAAGGCTTCTCTCCTTAAAGCATAATTATCTTATTGAAGTACAACTTGATTAACCTCGGAGGCATCTAGAAGCTTGGCCTTCAGAGCATCCACTTCCTCTTGAATAGAAGCTCCGACCTCCTCCATCTCCTGGAGCCTATCTTTAAGCTTGGCAACAAGCTCTGATTAATCCTTATAATCATGATTCCTCGACCTAAGGGACTTGCAGATTCTTACAAAGGCACAGCGAACTCGATTACTCACATCAGGACCAAGAATTTTTCCTAATTGAGAGGTAGCAGGAATATATTCCTTAACATCGATGAGCTACAAATCATATAAGTGTTGTAGAATAAATAAATCAGTACACAGAAGGGAACAGAGTTTCATTTCATTAAAATAAGGTTCAAAGTACATCAGCAAAAAAAAGAGCAACAAAAATACAAAAATATAAAAATACAAAAATACAAAAATACAAAAAGCTCCTTAAAGAAGACTAGCTGGCAACCTCAGTCTGCTCTGAGGCTGCTGGTTGCTTCCCCTTATCTACGGTAGTCCCAGGTAATCCTCCCTCAAATGGAGAAGTCACCGTCCTCTGATCAAGGGGAGCATTAGAAGAAGTGGTCTGAATAGCTGGAGCACCTTCATTGGAAGCAGGAGGGGGAACCTCATCCACAATAGGCTTTGGGCCAGGGTCATGCTCATCAAAGAGGGGGGAATCAACATGCACCTCGACAGCGAGCAAGGCCTTATCCCAACCCTTCTTGAAGTTAAGATGGCTAATATAGATAATCTGTCCCTCAGCATCCTCGTATGATGCAACCCATCCGGCATTGCACGAACTCACCTTCAGAGTGACAGCCTCAGACTCCACCTTCTTCACTTTCTAGTGAGCACCTTGTTCTCCTCAACCACCGCCAGTTTGCTCATGCAAACCAAGTCATAAGACTGCCTAGGATCCTCGAGCTCCTTGGTCATTTCCTCTATTGACTTATTCGCCTTGGCTAAGGCAAGGTCGAAAGACTTCTGAGCGGCAGTGGCAACCTTCATACTCGCCTTCAACTCAGCAATCTTCCTCGCTAGCTCATCACGGCTACAATAAAGGACAGTGAAGTCAGAAACAAACTGCAAAAAGAAAAAGAACATTAGTGAGAGAGACATTAAAAAGAGAACTGTGAAAATAGAAGAGTTAGAAGAAAATTACCAAGGCTAGCCCCTGACTTTCCTTCAGGGCTAACTGGTCGGTCCCTATGCTAGACGACCTCTGACGATCAGTGGGCAAATATGCTCTCTCGAGCACTGCCGGAGCCAACAGAGGGTAAAGGGCAACGGACGCCCCCTCAGTCAAGGCAGATACATGCACCAAATACTGCCCTATCTTGGTCCTCACTTCTTCTCTCCATTTCTCTCTTTATTCTTCCTCTCTTCTTCTTTATTTCTCTCTCTCTCTTTCACTAACGCCTCCTCTTTCTTCTTCCTCTCCATCTCATGAGCAATATTTTGGGAGCTAGTGGAAGTATCCCCACTCCCAGATTTCTGCTTCTTCAACCTACGAGCCAACAACAAATAGTCTTCATCATCATCCTAGATTAAATTTTTCCTATGTGGAGGCATTGTTTCCTCGCTGGAGCTATCCAAATCCTCTGAACCCTCTTTCGAACTGGAAGATTCTTCACCGCTTGAGCTCTCCTCACTATAATCACCTTCATCTCCACCCCTATCATCTCCTTCACTGTCTTCACCAGAGCTATTTTCCTCCTTGTCTAATTAAATTGGGTGAGGAATACTATCCACGGGTCGGGTAATGAAGCTGGACCCGATGCTCTTGTACTCTAAGAGGAATCCGTCTGATCGCGGATGCTCGTCATTATCTAAATATTCCCTGATCTTCCAAGCCTTGACCAACTCGAATCTCGCGGAGAGCATGTTCTGAGTTCTTTATCTTCGTTAAAAAAAAGACGGAAATATAAGAAAGGCAGTACATTAACAGAAAATCAATGAGCAGAACACAAGATGTGCCTACCTATATACTCCTCCCCATAAACGAGAATCATAGGTCCCCTGTACCTCGCCCCTTCAGTTTGGGGAAGGAACTGTCGGTTTCTAGCAATAAACCCCTTTTGCCAGTAGTCCTTATGGGAATCAAGTTGATTGACTACCAATACCCTATCAGGACTCCTAGCTTTGAGATAAAAAAAGACTAGAGCTCGTTCGAGAAAAAGAATAGCAATAACAAATTTCAGTAAGACCTAGATTGGTACCATAGAGCTGATTGATTCTATATACACCAATAACAATCTTCCAAATATTTGGAGAGCACTGTGCAGGAACTATATAGAAATAACTAAAGAAATGCAAAAATAAGCGATTTGGGGGAAAAGTCAGACCCCCTTGGGACAACAGAAGAACATTTATCCAAGGACCATCCTCAATGTCTCTAAGATTATGAGCAATGGGGGCACATTCAATATCTATCTAGTTTGGAATATTGTAAGACTTTATAAACTCAGCTATCGACCTATTGCCTATTTTTTCATCTGACTAGAAAAACCCTAGCAGCGATAATGAAGAAATTCCAATAGAAAAAGACAGGAGAATGAGTTTATAGGACTTATGAAGTAAGAATCAACTTGAGACGATGCAAAGCCACAAGCAAAGAAGATGGGAAAATGATGAAGAAGCTCGAAGATGAAAGACAAGACTTGGAAGTGAGAAAGCACAGTAAGAAGTTGGAAAAATCTTGAGAATGCAAAGAAGTTTGAAGCGATGTCAAAAAATGGCTTATCCAAACTAGTTTAAACCTTATCAATCATGACGCACAGAGAATGAATAAAATCTTCCGCTTGAATCTACTCAAGAAAGACGCTTCGATCCCCAAAGTGCTACTCAATTCACAAAAATTCCATTAAGGTTGTTATTTAAAATTATTGAGCCCAAATTATGACCTAAAAATTTAGGGGCAATTGTGGGTACCTCGTTTAACTATCCTGTCCCAGGTGAGTGACACGATTCAACCCGGTCCAAGATAAGGGAAAATCCGGCCCAAAGTTTAAGGTCTCGTACATGACTAATTCAGTTAGGACTCATTCAACCCCTAAAATCTCTCAAAAGATATTCTAGGGATTGTGGGTTAACGTGGAGGTGCCCAACACCCCCACTCTCCGAAAATTACATGTATATATTAAACCCTCAGCCCGGGACAAAAGAGAGGAAATTATAATCACTCCCCTGGAGTAAAGAGAAATATAAAACAGAGAGCACTACCGTGGATGTAGGTCATTTTGTCAAACCACGTATATTTTGTGTAGTGTGTGATTGCAGTTATTTTGTGTTCTTTATTTATTTTGGTGATCGCATTTTCTTATCATTTGTGTTGAGATTTATTGTCACCACAAGTATACATTTTTATTTTGTATATAATATACATGTTGTTAACTTCAGTTCTCATCACAATCAAAACCGCCTCTTTACTTTTTTGTTTTCTCTCATCATTTATTTATAATTAAGAAAACTAATGAACAACCACATGAACAATATATAAATACAGTTATATATTTTTATTTTTATTTTGTATGTACCTGTTGTTGTTAACCTTCTATTGCAGGAGGAGTTGATGCGCAGTGACGGAGTTGATGCGCAGCGGAGGGGTTGATGAGAAGCGGTGGCTGGGATGATTAGTAGCGGCGAGTTGATGCGGCGGAGGGGGAGGTTGTGGAATGAGAGTTTCTTCTCTCTTGTTTCGTACGAACGAGAAATGAAATGATTTTTTTTTTGTTTTGAGTAGAGTATATGTTCTTTAGTAGGTGTATGTTGTGTGTGATAAGGTGTATTGTAACTCCATGATAATATACCCAATAAAATAATAATATATGGCATTTTATAATATACTCGATAAAATAATAACTTTAGGGTGTTTTGTTTTGAGTGGAATATGTGTTTGTTTTGTTTTAGGTAATAAAAAATTAAGGGTTTTTTAATATTAATTTATTAGTAATACTAATACTAAAATTATTAATAATATTTTAAACATATGTCTGACGGATACGGATATCCGGTAAAATGGATATTCGGTAAAATGCATACTCTGCATCGGATACGGATTATCCTTGTCGGATACTAGTACTATCCGTATCCGTTTTCTCAGATATTTTTATAGAGTATCCATATTCGTATCCATTTCCATTTTTTTGGATAAATATCCGTAAATTCAAATTCGGATATCAGACGAATGCGCATTTTCAAATATCCGTGTACAGCCCTACTGGGTGATCAGTCCTATATCAAATTAAATTAGGAATCCGAGTTGGTTCATTCTTAGCATCACTTTCGAAAACCTTTTTAAAACTTACTAACCACCTAGTATTCCAAAAAGTCGGTACCAAATTTTACCTCTTTAATTAAACAAAAACAATAGCATGCGGAAATATACTATAAACCATTCACAACAACTGGAAATAAATCAACTGAATAAATAAATAAACTACTTGCCGAATAAACCGTCGGCCACAAAAGTAAATAATCCAATAACAAACACCCAACAACTGAATAAATAAATCTGAAAACTACACTGAAAAGTCTGGGCGACAAGCCTAAAATAAAACTGAAACTGATAGATGGTTCTTACTCTAGGAAGGAATTAACGATGCGTCTAATCCAAGTTCCTGCTAGCAATCACATATGCCACAACTATGTGTCCCTGAAATAGAATATCAAGCCCGATGTCCCTATGGATGGACACCTAAAAGGTTTTAAAAATAGTTTTATAGAAAGGGTTAGAACCCAAAACATTTTGAAAATATTTAGCAAGTGAATTAACTGCAGTAATAAAAATGCATGAATGCGCTTCATATTTGAGTTAGTGTCGCACTCTCTTGAGGACATACTCACCCCTTCACTAATGTGCAAACCTAACGGTTACTTTAAATCCACCAAGTTATACTACCCCATCCAAGTTGTCCTGTTATAAACTCCCCTTGCCATACTACTCTAAACTGAGTATTATTATTCTTGGGTTATAAGTTATCTCTCACACTAACTTAACTAATTCCTTTAAAATAATATCATATAACCATGGCACAAGTTATATAAAGTAAATACATTACACTATGTATTATTACCCCCATATAATATTTAATACCATTATACATGTATCTTTACTACAACATCCACACATATGTCATATGTATATCCATCCTTCCGAGTATACCCTCGTCGGATGATTTCCTCTAAAGTACTATTATACTAAGTGTGCTCACTTAACCTTGTTACCCCAAGTAAGAATCTCACACGAACTTGGCCAAAAACATAAACGTTGGAGGCGGTCATATTTCCTTCCTGGAAATGAGATTAGCCCCTTACCCATATAACGGACACTATGACCTAGGAATATATTCGTCGTACTCCTTAAGCTAGAGGATTCACCCACATCGCGCAACCTCCCTTAATAGCACTAGAGTATACCATTTAATTAAATGTCTAGTCAGTGATATTTATAAGCACAAACAATATATATATATATATATATAAACTATCACACACCGTACATATATAATTTAAATCAAGGCTTTATCGTGCACAAAATTCGTAGTACTAGCCTATATTTTCCTCCGAGTCTATGGTCCGACTCTAATTTAATTAAGTTGCTCGCTAATTAATTTACTACCTTGGTGTCACTCAACCAATACACCCGGACTCGCTCACTTGGCCGGCCCGTATCTAATTATTATCCGAGTTTATATTCCGACTCCAAATTAATTTATTTTTCTCAATAATTAATTTAACACTTTGGTGGCTCTCAACCAACATACTCGGACTCACTCACTTGCCCGTAATTAAATAATCCGAATTTGTTGCCCAAATTCCCCTTAATAAGTTCGACACCCTTAATAATTTATTCTTTTACATGCTCCTCTTTCCACAATTAATTAATCCCACAAAATTTCTACTATTTGTCCCTT
Source organism: Sambucus nigra (assembly GCA_949130495.1). Classification (NCBI taxonomy): domain Eukaryota; kingdom Viridiplantae; phylum Streptophyta; class Magnoliopsida; order Dipsacales; family Adoxaceae; genus Sambucus; species Sambucus nigra. The sequence continues at coordinate 531,044,285 of OX422208.1, forward strand.
CAAAACCTCAAACAACTTAGGCTAAAATTAAGTGCACTTACTGTACAAATTTACCCATTAAATTTCATCATCAGTCCAAACAGTAAAGGAAATAGATGTCGTCGACTTTTTATCTCGTCATTCAAACGAGACACCAACGTTGTTCAAACGATAGTGTACGTCATTCGAACGAGATCCAACGTCGTTCGAAGGACACCTGGGTCTCTCCCTCTCTTCTTCCTCTTTCAGTCCATTCCGCCATTAAAACCCAACTCACGCTTTTTACCCAGATTTCTCTATTGTAATCCTTTTTCAAATCAATTCCTTCTTAATTATTTTAAATCTCAAACTTATACACAATAAACAACCCAAATCTGAATTTAAAGATGATTTCTCCCAATCTCTTTACAAGTTATACATCTATCCCAATTAAATAATAAATTTCTTAACAGCACAATATGAACTTATCAATCCTTAACAATCCAAAAATTGATTTGAATATCCACCAATTTAAAACCCAATTTCATGCAATAACCCACCTAAAAACAGATTTCGGTTTACACCCACCATAGTATGAATTGATTATCACATATCTAAGAATCACAGCAGTTAATCACTTGCCTTTTGGATTCATAGAGTCTGATCTATTGGTGTAAATGATGGCTTGATGAAAAACACACAAATCTCTCTCTAGATTAGTCTCTAAAAGATCATCAATTGCTCCTCTACTTTCCTGTACATAGATTTCTCCCAGAAGAGTTATGGCTTCCCACAACTCCCAAACCTAGGTTTATATCCTCTAATCCCATTTTTAGTCACATGGGCTAATTAAAACGGCCAAATTACCCCCGTGTGGGCCCGACTATGCCCAAAAATGTTTCGAGACTTGATAACGTGACTTTTGCGTATATGTCGTTGTTGTTGAAAGCCAAGTTAGTCAAAACCTCAAATACCTACAAATAATAATAAACTCAGGTGTAGAGGTAAGTAAGGGTATCAATCCACTTTCTAGGGAGTAAGCTAGAGACAAATTCAATTGTAATTCACTTTTTATTTTCTTTTTGTGCTTTTTCACTTTTTCTAAATTTTTTTTTAGATTTTTCAATATTAAAACAAAAGGGTGAGGTGAGATTTTAAACTAAACTAAACTAAGATGAAAATAACTAACTAGAAAATGACTAAAATGAAAAATAAGGTCTAACACTAAAATAAAAGATAAAGTGAGGTAAATAATTGTGAGAGCAATCAAGGAGTGGGATTACACCACAAATTTTAATTATTCTAATTAATTAATTTAATTATTTGAGTTCTCCCAAATTAATATTAAAATTACAAACCAACTCTCGTTGCAAGTGTAATTAGAATAGTAATCTTTTAGAAAGTTAAAATTAACACCCCACAACTCTAGAAAATTAGATCTACACTCCTTTTAATCAATCACCCGCTAGGATCGATCAATTAGAATTTATGTCAATCTTAGAAATTAAATTTAGAGTTGAAATTCAAATGATAATACCCCACTTAAGAAACCCCTATCTCTAGTTCGAATCTAAAATGGGTATTATCACTAGAATTTCGATTTTCTCTCGAAAATCATTTACCCTCTCTCGAGTCGTAAACCTAAGGGTGAGGGATCAAATTTAACATTCAAAGGGAAATTTCAAGTAAGCAAACTAATTAAACTAAAATAATATCAAATAAGGGTTTCACCCCACCCCTTGAAATGGGTTTTAGCCTAACATGGTATGAAATATGACAAATTAATAATCAAAGGCATAAACAAATAAAATAGAAAGGTAAGAGGACAAATCTTCAAACAAGTCTCCTTGATTTACAAAAATTGGACTATAATCCTCCATTAAAAGTGAGCAACATCCATTGAAAGTGAGCTTTCCACCATATTCAATTACATACAAACACTCATTTGAATCACTCAACAATTAATTTCTCACAAATATCTAAAAAAATAAAAACAAAAATTATTTACAAAAATATTCTACCTAATTTATTTTCTAAACTAACCTATCTCTCTCTCTAGAATTTTCTCTCTATTAGTTGATGATTGATAAATGGCCTTGAGGTCTTCTTTTATATGCAATTGGAGCTAAGGGGTTAAATTGATAAAATAAGGATGTGCACATGAGGGGTGAGGTGTGAGAATATATGGGTGAGGGTAATATGGAGAAAATGTACAATTATGCATGGATTGTGTGAGGTGTGGAGACAAGTGGGAAAATGGGGGAATAAATATCAGATATGGTTTAAGGGTAGTTTGGGTAAAGAATAGGAAAAAGGGGGTAAAAGGTATTAACTGATTTTAGGCACATGGGTACTTTGGCTTTGTTTTGTTTTGTTGGTTTGCATTTTGAATAGCAGGTGGTATAAGTCGTGGAAGGCTTACATGGAAAATGGGAAATGGGTGACAAGGATTTTGGGTCGCAGCTCATGGCTGGTCGGAGGTGGTCGGCGGGTAGAGAGAGAGGGGGTTGGATCGCAGGAGAGAGAGAGTTCGACGGCAGGTTCGCCGGAGATGGGTAGAGGGGGAATCGAAGGGGGAGAGAGAGGCCGCCGGCGGAATGGTTGTTGCCGGTTTGAGCTCCGGGCAGCAGAGGGTCGCCGCCGGACATGGAGAGAGAGAGGGGGAGGCGAAGAGAGCGGGGGTTGTCTTAGGATGCCGGTGAGCAGGTCAATGCGAGGAGAGAGAGGGTTTGGAAAAATGGGGTCGGGTTGCTTAGGGTAGCAGGTAGGAGGTTTGTTGTGGTATTGGGTTTTGATAAAGGTTGGTGGGTTTGAAAATGGTGGAAGAGAGGAGAGAGAGGGTTTGAGGTTGAAGATGAAATGAGGGGGAATTTGGTGGGTGAGGGTGTATGGTGGGTTTGGTGAGGGTGAGGGTGAGGGTGTAGTAGGGTGTAGGATAGTAGGTGTGGTGTAGGGAGGGTGTGTTTAAGTGTGAGGGTGTGTGTTTAATTTGGACCCCTAAAAAATAACACTACAAATAAAATTAATAAAAATAAAACTAAAATAAAAAATAAAATATAAAATCTTACTAAAAATAAAACAAATTAAAAATAATAAAAATAAAAGTAATAAAACTAAAAAATAAAATCCTAAGCTATAAAAAAAAACTAAAAGAAATAAAAATATAGAATATAAAATTAAATGAAAACTAAAGTCCTAAAAAAAATAGAAAATAAAATAAAAATGAACTCCTAAAACTAATCCTAATAAGACTAAACTAAAAACTAATAAAAATCAAAATAAAATTAAATTGTAAAAATAAAATAAAAAATAGAAAATAAAACTAGAAAATATTAAATAAATCTTAAAAATAAAAATGACACAACTAAAAATCTAAAAAATGATAAAAGGGCGCAAACTCAACACACACACGGTTTAGGGTAGGTTTAGGCTCGGGTTAGGGTACGGGAGAGGGAATTAGCTCCATAAAACGCGCAATTGCCTTGAAATATAGCTTTCGACACCGCAACTGACGTTAAGCCTGCATGATAAACATTTAAGCACATAAGACCCATATTGTCGAGAATTAGCAACTAAAATACATCTATTTGGGATATAAATTGTACAGTTTTGGGTGCTTATCACACCACCCCCAAACAGAGCGTTGCTAGTCCTCGAGCAATAAGATAGAGAGAAAGAGAATGATAAGAAACCAAAGGTGTACCACTTTCGCGGGCACTTGCGATTGCACTTAGCATGTGCAACAAGCCTTTAAACCTATAGGTTGCCCTACAGGACGAGTTGTGTCTCGTGAGGGTTTGCAGGGAATATACCCACAAAATTCTTATTTTGCAAAAATTTATTGAAGGGCAGTCAATCTCTTATTAGACATAGAATAATCGCACAATCCATCACATGAGAAAATATTTTCAGAAATACAAGCTAGAATTTGTAAAAAGTTTAAGCTAAGTAAATACTCAAGGCACATCCTTCCTAGAACTCAACGTGTGTAGTGTGAATCAGTCAAAACGGGTCGAGTATCACAAGAGTAATTCCTAGATTGCCTTGTCGGAATCAACGCTTCAACTTCAAAATCTCACTGATATATCTCTCTCAAACGAACTCTCGAGATTAGGGTTAGTGTATCGCTCTTGTGTGTGAGGAGGTGAGTAAATGTAAGCAAGTTCAAGCGTCTCACACACGTATAAGAAAGAACGGACAATTCAAAGAAAAATTGATCTCATGAAAGAATGCTAACCACTATATTGAGAACGTCGAGTTATTCACCACGTTGACTATCATTTGCCCGAACACCTAGGGGGACATGAATGTATATGGGTGAGGGGAAAATGAGATGGGAAAGATATGATGACGTGGGATAATATGGATGGTGATAGTGAGATAGGATGGGATGATGATATGATGGATGGTGGATATGTGATGTAGGATATAATGGTGACATGAAGGACAGTGATGTAGAATGGGATTGATGTGTAAAATGATGGATATATGATGGATGAGCGAGAAGAGTGTATACACTTTAGGCACAAATGTCTTTATTACTAACTACAAACTCTCTTTCTTTTCTTTTCTCTCTTTTTTTCGATTTTTCTTTTTTTTTCTTTTTTTTCTTTTTCTTTTCTTTTCTCTTTTTTCTATTTTTTTTTCTTTTCTTTTCTTTTGCGATTTTTTTGTTTTTCTCTTTTTTTTTTCTCGCACTTTTCAAACCAACAATGAAGACATTTACATTTGAAATCACACTCTTTTATTTGAAAATGATGATGGATGATATAAATGGAGGTGATAGGTGGGTGTGTGGGGAAATATGTGGGAATTTGGAAGAACATGGGAATATAATGGGTGAAGTGAATGGAAATGTGATATGGGGGGAAAGTGGTAGGTGTATGGATGAAAATCTAGTGTTCGGGACAAATTTCAAGACACGTGTTTCTTACAACTCGAAAAAGATGTCATTCTCAGTGATCAAGCCAAAAAATAAAGAATAATGAGATCATACAACAATTTAAGTACGGACCCAAAAGAAGTTGAATCAACTTGTGACTCGAAGATTGCGTAAAACACTCAAAAAGGGTGAAAGGCACAAATCTCACAAGCTAAAGTCTCTACTAGTGATCCTTAAGGTTCTCTTTAGAATTATAGTACTCTTCAACTCTAAACGTAATGACGTGATAAGTGCGCAAATTTTTGTTGAGTCTAGAAATTCATGGTGCAAAATGCCTTGTTATGTATTACATAAGCTATTTAGAAAAAAATATTCTCTAGCTTGATTCCTAGACTTGAAAAGATGGATGATTGAAAATTCACATCAATGATTGAGATGAAAGAAACTGCACGAAATTTTAAAAATCAGGTTTAAAAATCAAAATTTTTCAAAAGAGGCACGAATTTGATAAAATTCCCCACCCCCAAACAAAAAGGAACATCGTCCTCGATGTTAAGTAAAATGATTTTTAAAATTGAGAGCATAAGGTAGGAAAGAGATTACCAGAATGAACCGTTAATGAAGTGGACATGTGAATCCAAGAATAAACCTGAGTAAAAGATAAGAGAAAAAATGTGTACAAGTCTATAAGCATGATAAAGCATTGGGTGATGTGAAACACCACCCCCAAACAGGATGAGACTAGTATAAGAAACGCGGGCTGCCTCCCGGTAGCGCTAAGTTTAATGTCTTCAGCCAGACCGAACCATTCTCACCCTAAGGATAGGATCTATGATGGCGCGGGGTGGCAGAAAAATTGGGTGATGAGAATCACCCCCAAACAAGACTGAAGCGCCAGTCTTGTTGAAAATAGGCTAAAAGGGTCATTGCACTTGTATGGCAAAGTGCATCACGCGATGCAAAGCATCGGTGGACCAAGGGCGGGTGGGAAAAAGGGCTAAGGTGCAAAAGGCATGGGTGATTAAGCATCGATCACGGGCCTTGTTGAGCGTAAATGTGAGGGCAACTAGGGCCCTATAAGCATAGTGCTCTAATTGGTGAGGGAGGCAATATGGTTTGATAAGTGGAATGGGATGGGGCTCATAAAAATCACACGACCATTCTCTGAATGGGCGATGATAATGGTCGCGCCGTGACACACCAGGGAGCTGTTGAGAAAAATCAACATCATAAAGAAGTGGTGTGCATGGAGGAACAAGCTCGATGTCACGGAAGTGGAGAGTAGCAGCATAAAGACTCTCGTGGGTGGGGGATGGTTTGAGGTGAGGATCTAAAACTGTATATGAAAACGTGAAATGTGTAAAATCAAGATCCAAACCAGGTGATGGGGTAGAAAGGATAATGGGTGGGTCGGGTGGGATAAATGGTGTATCGGGTGGGATAAACGGTGGAAGAAGATGATCAAACTCAAGCGTGGGAGACACACACTCATTGGGAGGAGTAAAGGAATACTCACAAGGTAGTGTGGTTTCTAAAGATGGAGTTGTCAACTTCTCCACAAGACTAGCATTGGTAAATGGGGTGGGTGGGTAAGAGGAGGCATTAAGATCGGAGATAGAGGAATCACTAAAAATATCGGGCTCAATGGGAGCCATGCATGGTGGGATATCATCCATATCCGGATAGTTAGGAACTATCACGGATTCTATCTCGGGAAAATGATGAGCACTCGTACCCGGAGCTAACCTAGGATAAATTGGTTCCTCGGGAACACACACGATGTGCTCAATAGGTATAGACTCGGGCATTATTTTGGATTCAGCGGCAGTGGGAAGGTGAATGGGAACCGCAAGGTGGGGTTCATATAAATATGATGGGGTTGAATCAGGCTCACTAATGAAAGGTATGTCAACACAATTGTCGACTTGGGACCCGGACCATGGAATGGTCTCAACTTCAAGATTCTCGGGGTGGTAGTGTTGGTCACACTCAAAATTCGTGTCACAAGGGGACACATCATCGTCACACTTGGTAGCAACGATGGGTGGGGCCATGGGAATATTCGACTCTCGCGCACACACCAATTCATTTAAACGTTGTTCAAGCCTGTGGAGAGCTTGAGTTTGAATTGCTTGCTCTTGCTCAAGTATGAACTTTTGCAAGAGGGTTTCGAGAGTGGATGTGGATGAAGGTGTTGGTGGAATGATGGGTGGTGGTGGTGGGTGAGGTGGACACAACGCGCTATAATCAGGACTATATGGAGAATACTCAAATGAAGTGTGTGGGGTGGGGCCAAGTGCATCATACACGAAAGGATTGCTCTCGTGATGGACAGATGGTTGATACTCATGGGGTGCGTAGTGAGGAAACTGATCGTGACTGGGTGCACAAGTTTGCCATGACGACTGTTGGAACGTGTGAGGATCCACAACATCGGGTTGGGATACATATTGCGTGGAAGGGTGATCAGGCCTCCACGAATAGCTCGGGGACTCACATAACTCGGGATTGGTTATATAGGGAGAATAGGCCGAGGTGGGTTCCGGGACAGTGTTATATGGATACACATGTTCCATGGTGGGTTTGTATGGATATGACAAGTATGGACACACATGGGACATGTGATCGGCATTAGAACAGTGGGTGCACAACAAAGGAGGAGGCACGGTGACACTTGACACTGAGGTTGATGGAATAGGTGGTGCATGCATGGATGGGTCAAGAGTACCAACGGTACTCGTGAGAGAGGTGAAATCATGAAGAATATCATAAAGAGATCGCTCGGGATTACTCTCACACGTGTCACGTGTCAATGGAAAATGACCAAAGTAGTCCCGTAAAGGACGTTCTTTGGCCATGAGGTGAGAAATATTTTTTTGATTTTTTGAAATTTTTTCAAAAGGAAGGAAAATATTTTTGGGATTTTCTAAAAATTAAAGAAAGAAAAATATTTTTGGATTTTTTATAAAAAATAAAGGAAGAAAAATATTTTTGGATTTTTTTTTTTTGGAAGAAAAGGTGGGGAAAGTATGGACTCTTGAATTGAACGAACTAACTAAAATCGACTACCGAAAAATGAATTGGACACACACAAGTCAAGAAAATTTCCTAACTAGCACATAGCCAATTTTTATCGTTGAATTTAGTGAGAGGGTAGTCAAATTTTAATTAAGTCCGCGGGCGATAAAAATCACGGAATTTCTATGAGTGATCGCCTTTGCAAAAATTTCTCCTATTGGGCCACCTAGTTGATTGATTTTAAATTTAGTGATGGCTAGGGTAGCACACAAATAGTAAGCGAGTGAGTCGGGTGATGAAATCCCTTCTCATGAGTGACCGGGTGTAGGTCTTAGTAATTTAATTCATCACACCATTCAAAAAATAAATGCGAGAATAAAATCACACAAGAGCACACAAGTACACACAAAAGAATTGACTCGCTAACAGGAGAGGCGCGAGGGTGTAAGAAATATACCTCCCACGGTTTTTACGCCGTGGGGTGCCGAAAATGGTTAGTCGACCGGGGGGAGAATACGCCAATCTCAGTCGTCCCCGGAAGTCCTACCGACCCAAGGTAGAGAGGCTTCTAAATCCTCGCCAATGGGCGCCCTCTCTCTACCTTGTCCGGTTTCCCTATCACGCTTGGTTTCAATTATTACAAATTTAAATGAAAAATAAATGGTGTCCTATGCACCGCAATACAAGCCAAGATAATAAAAAGTCCTAATACAATCCTTCTAAAAATATAAAAAATGTTACAAAAATAAATAATAAAGTGCAAAAAAATAAATAAACTACAATATGAAATCCGCTCCGAGCTTCACAATCCCAAGAATGGCAACGGCGCCATTTGATAACGTGACGTTTGCGTATATGTCGTTGTTCTTGAAAGCCAAGTTAGTCAAAACCTCAAATACCTACAAATAATAATAAACTCAAGTGTAGAGGTAAGTAAGGGTATCAATCCACTTTCTAGGGAGTAAGCTAGAGACAAATTCAATTGTAATTCACTTTTTATTTTCTTTTTGTGCTTTTTCACTTTTTCTAAATTTTTTTTTAGATTTTTCAATATTAAAACAAAAGGGTGAGGTGAGATTTTAAACTAAACTAAACTAAGATGAAAATAACTAACTTGAAAAGGACTAAAATGAAAAATAAGGCCTAACACTAAAATAAAAGATAAAGTGAGGTAAATAATTGTGAGAGCAATCAAGGAGTGGGATTACACCACAAATTTTAATTATTCTAATTAATTAAGTTAATTATTTGAGTTCTCCCAAATTAATATTAAAATTACAAACCAACTCTCGTTGCAAGTGTAATTAGAATAGTAATCTTTTAGAAAGTTAAAATTAACATCCCACAACTCTAGAAAATTAGATCTACACTCCTTTTAATTAATCACCCGCTAGGATCGATCAATTAGAATTTATGTCAATCTTAGAAATTAAATTTAGAGTTGAAATTCAAATGATAATACCCCACTTAAGAAACCCCTATCTCTAGTTCGAATCTAAAATGGGTATTATCACTAGAATTTCGATTTTCTCTCGAAAATCATTTACCCTCTCTCGGGTCGTAAACCTAAGGGTGAGGGATCAAATTTAACATTCAAAGGGAAATTTCAAGTAAGCAAACTAATCAAACTAAAATAATATCAAATAAGGGTTTCACCCCACCCCTTAAAGGGGTTTTAGCCTAACATGGTATGAAATATGACAAATTAATAATCAAAGGCATAAACAAATAAAATAGAAAGGTAAGAGGACAAATCTTTAAACAAGTCTCCTTGATTTGCAAAATTGGACTATAATCCTCCATTAAAAGTGAGGAACATCCATTGAAAGTGAGCTTTCCACCATATTCAATTACATACAAACACTCATTTGAATCACTCAACAATTAATTTCTCACAAATATCTAAAAAAATAAAAACAAAAATTATTTACAAAAATATTCTACCTAATTTATTTTCTAAACTAACCTATCTCTCTCTCTAGAATTTTCTCTCTACTAGTTGATGATTGATAAATGGCCTTGAGGTCTTCTTTTATATGCAATTGGAGCTAAGGGGTTAAATTGATAAAATAAGGATGTGCACATGAGGGGTGTGAGGTGTGAGAATATATGGGTGAGGGTAATATGGAGAAAATGCACAATTATGCATGGATTGTGTGAGGTGTGGGGACAAGTGGGAAAATGGGGGAATAAATATCAGATATGGTTTAAGGGTAGTTTGGGTAAAGAATAGGAAAAAGGGGGTAAAAGGTATTAACTGATTTTAGGCACATGGGTACTTTGGCTTTGTTTTGTTTTGTTGGTTTGCATTTTGAATAGCAGGTGGTATAAGTCGTGGAAGGCTTACATGGAAAATGGGAAATGGGTGACATGGATTTTGGGTCGCAGCTCATGGCTGGTCGGAGGAGGTCGGCGGGTAGAGAGAGAGGGGGTTGGATCGCAGGAGAGAGAGAGTTCGACGGCGGGTTCGCCGGAGATGGGTAGAGGGGGAATCGAAGGGGGAGAGAGAGGCCACCGGCGGAATGGTTGTTGCCGGTTTGAGCTCCGGGCAGCAGAGGGTCGCCGCCGGACATGGAGAGAGAGAGGGGGAGGCGAAGAGAGCGGGGGTTATCTTAGGATACCGGTGAGCAGGTCAACGCGAGGAGAGAGAGGGTTTGGAAAAACGGGGTCGGGTTGCTTAGAGTAGCAGGTAGGAGGTTTGTTGTGGTATTGGGTTTTGATAAAGGTTGGTGGGTTTGAAAATGGTGGAAGAGAGGAGAGAGAGGGTTTGAGGTTGAAGATGAAATGAGGGGGAATTTGGTGGGTGAGGGTGTATGGTGGGTTTGGTGAGGGTGAGGGTGTAGTAGGGTGTAGGATAGTAGGTGTGGTGTAGGGAGGGTGTGTTTAAGTGTGAGGGTGTGTGTTTAATTTGGACCCCTAAAAAATAACACTACAAATAAAATTAATAAAAATAAAACTAAAATAAAAAATAAAATATAAAATCTAACTAAAAATAAAACAAATTAAAAATAATAAAAATAAAAGTAATAAAACTAAAAAATAAAATCCTAAGCTATAAAAAAAAACTAAAAGAAAATAAAAGAAATAAAAATATAAAATATAAAATTAAATGAAAACTAAAGTCCTAAAAAAATAGAAAATAAAATAAAAATGAACTCCTAAAACTAATCCTAATAAGACTAAACTAAAAACTAATAAAAATCAAAATAAAATAAAATTATAAAAATAAAATAAAATAAAAAATAGAAAATAAAACTAGAAAATATTAAATAAATCTTAAAAATAAAAATGACACAACTAAAAATCTAAAAAATGATAAAAGGGCGCAAACTCAACACACACACGGTTTAGGGTAGGTTTAGGCTCGGGTTAGGGTACGGGAGAGGGAATTAGCTCCATAAAACGCGCAATTGCCTTGAAATATAGCTTTCGACACCGCAACTGACATTAAGCTTGCATGATAAACATTTAAGCACATAAGACCCATTTTGTCGAGAATTAGCAACTAAAATACATCTATTTGGGGTATAAATTGTATAGTTTTGGGTGCTTATCAAGACTCATTTACCACCCCGGGTACACTTTTTCAATTATCTCGACCCATCCGAACCCAATCGTGCGCTCAGAATTGCCATCTGAAATATTTTATAACATTCTCTAATTTTGACCTTAAAATGAGACACAACAATAATTCGAATAATCAAACCTAAAGTCGCCAAATATAAATAATTATTCCCACTCTATTAAATTCTTTAAATCATAAATTTAAGTTTCTCCATTTTAAATAGTTTTACTTCTCCCCAAAGTAATTAAATATTAAATCCTCAAAATTATTGGGTGTTACAGAAGTTATGTAACATGTGTGTTATAAAAAAATGTTTTTATACTTATTTCTCTTTATAAATATAAAATTATATTTTAAAAACTATACTCTGTTTAAACTGTTTTTAAATGGTTTAGGTCTAAAAAAGTGTTTTTATACTTTCTTCCCTTTAGAGAAGTAGAAACTTAAAAAGAAAAACTCTTTTGTTTAAATTTTTTTCTAATAGTTTTGGATAAAAAGTGTTTTTATCCTTATTTTCCCTTTTAAACATATAAATTATTTTTAAAAAATAATTTGTTTAAAATTATTCCCAATTGTTGTGTTGGTTTGTTTTTATTATAAAAATAATTTTTATACTAATTTTCCCTTTCAAACGTAAAAATTGAATTATCAAAACCGTTGTGTTTAAATTGTTTTTAGTGTTTTGAAAAATGTTTTAAGACTTATTTCCTTTTTTAAACATAAAAACTTGTTTTTTTTAAAAAAATTACTTTAAACTTTTATAATGGCCTTTGTTTAAAAAATATTTTATACTTATTTTCGTTTTTAAACATAGAAACTATTTTTTTAAATACTTGTTGTGTTGAATTTTTTTAATGGTTTTGATTTCTTAAAGAAAAAACTATTTTTATACCTTTTCGATTTTTAAACGTCCAAACAATAATTTTTTATCAATATTTATAGGGGTTGTTAAGAATTCTTATAGGCTCTGGCGTAGGTTTTTTTTGTTGGTCTTTTGAGGTTTATATCCCACTAATTTGTCAAGTTATTAGTTTCATACCCATAAGAAAAGGGCAAATTGAGATTTATAAAAAAATTAAAGGTCAAAGGTTTTAATGGACGAATTTCATCCAAAATAGATATCAAATATGCAATATGAAAATTATCGGGTGACAAACTATAAATTAGATAAATTAGAGGGGGGTAAAAGGCCAAATGACCAAGTAAAATTATATTCTTATGGACAAAACATCTATCTACGAGTATAATTAAACCATTAGAAACTAATGAAACACCCTAAATATTTGACTCCTAGGTTATTCTTGAGTCTATATTATTAAAGCGTTTCAATTAGTTTGGATATTGTGTTAAAATATTTTTTTAGTTCGAGACCATTTTATGGTACATCATCTCTTCTCTTCAAGACTGTCCAAGACTCCTCAAAGACTCCAAACTCACCCTATATATATATATATATATATATGTGTGTGTGTGTGTGTGTGTGTGTGTGTGTGTGTGTGTGTGTGAGTAAATGTACAACATGAAGTAGATGCACATATTACACTTATAGACAGGTTCCACTACGTACTAAGTATACATACCGACTTTTTTAAATTAGTAAAAAATTATTTTTGCATTGAGCTTTTTTGTGTGTTGTTTAAACATTTCAAATGACCTATTTATAAAAAATTAGCTCAAAATAACGCCTTTTACTATTTAAAAAAAATCAAACTTTCACACTTTTTAAAGCACTTTTAAAAGGTGTGAAAGTTTGACCGAGTTTTTTAAAATAGTAAAAGACGTTATTTTGAGGTAATTTTTTATGTGTATCCTTTGAAATATTTAAATACCACATAAAAAACTCAGCACAAAAAGATATTTTTTATATTTTAGAAAACTAGGTTTGTGCAAGTATGCATACTTAGTATGTATGAGAGTTGCTCTCATTACACTTGGGACTTTTTAAGGGGCATTTATTGATTGATAAATTTGGCTAGTGGAGAAACTTTAACATTTTCGTGAGGCCATATATTTCTGTATGCTCGAGGATATTAGATTCGCATGGTATGAATTTATATGGATAAATGGGAGTACGGAGGAAAGGTTTGATCGTTTTTTATCAAATATGGGGTGGGAGAATATCAACCTGAGTGTTGTAGTTAAGCATATAGATCATCAATGATCTGTACATTTTCTTATATTATCTAGAACCATAATGGAAGATGGATGGCTTATGGAAAAAGACTTACGTGTTGTGGCCTAAAAATATTATGCCACCTGGATTAATAAAATAGTAACACCTATCAACATAATCTCTAAGCTTTCCATAGTCAATGCAACAAATTGCAACTTTCGCAACAATATTTAGCAACATAGACAATTTTTGTTGTCAAAAGCAACCTTTTTGCGACAAAATTTCAATTGTGTTGCCAATGAACAATCTTATTTTTCACTTTTGACAATATAAAATAAATGTTATTGAAAAAATCAACTTTTTAAGCGGGACACAGATGAAAGATGAGATGGAAGTAGTTTGAAGTTTTGGCAACATTCGAACAAGTTGCCAAAAGTTAGGTAGTTTTCGACGACACAAATATTTCTTGTGAAAAGAGGGGTGACTAACTTATTGTTGAGAATAAAGTTTTTAATTTATTTTTATTTTAAAATTAACTTATCAAAATAAAAGAATAATCTATACCCCTCTCACCACATTTCACTCTCTCCCGCCCGCTGTATATTTCCAAACTCCCACATCTCCAGATCCTCCCGACCCACTGCCTCTCCCCCATCTCTCCCACCGCTCATGGCCTCCAATCGCTCCCATCAAAAGCTCCACTGTCAGAATCTCTCAATTTATGTGTCTCTCTCACACACGCGCGCGTATACATTCACGGACACATACAGACGCACACTGATTTTAGTTTTCACATTTACGCAAACTCAACTCATTAAAGACTTTTCCCAATTATTTGGGGTCGGCTACATGAATCCTATCTTTTCATTCCATTATGTCCAGTGAAATATCTTCGGTTAAACCACATGACATCATGTCCTTTCTCTACCCCTTGTGTTACCATCAATACTAACTAAATCACTCTTCCTTACAGGAGTATCCATTGGTCTACACTTGACGTGTCCAAACCATCTAAGTAGGTTTTCTCTCAATTTATCTTCTATAAGAGCTACTTTTACCGTTTCATGAATCTGTTCATTTTTAACTTTATCCTTTCGAGTTTTACCACAAATCCATCTTAGCATTCGCATCTCCGCCACACTCATTTTCTGCACATTTTGTTTCTTGGTTGCCCAACACTCTGTCCCATATAACATGACGGGTCTAATGGCCGCCCTATAAAATTTACCTTTTAACTTCAAAGGTATACGTCTAGCACACAAAACACCAGTAGCACTTCTCCACTTAACCCAGCCTGCTCTAATCATATGAGTAACATCATCACTAATATCTCCATCTTTTTTAATAATCGATCCTAAATAATGAAAATGATCATTTATAGGTATCTCTTTACCCTCCAATTTTACCACATCTCCATTTGTCCTCCTATTACTACTAAAGTTACACTCCACATATTTTATTCTAGTTCTGCTTATTTAAATCCTCTTGTTTCTAAAATTTCTCTCCACAATTCCAACCTAGCATTAATCCCCATCTTAGTCTCATCCACTAAAAACCCTAATTTTTATATCTCCAATATTTTGTTCATTTCCTATGCAGATCTGAAATTAGGTTTTTCCCCCTTTAATGGCTTTTTAAAGAATTTAAAATTTATCACCATGGAATTTAAAAAAACATTGTTATTAGAATTTAGAAATTGTCATATCATCTGCAAATATTTTTATATTTTATTAAATTAGTTTTATAGTAGAAATGAGTGTTTAGGATGATTTAGTTTGTATTGGTGGTTTGGCATAGCTTGTAGCATTACTTGGAGCTTGTGAGATCAGGTTTATGTTTCCTTTTAAGTGGAGAAAATTTCTCTCAATTGCGTTATTTTTTTGTATTTCCTGAGATTGAATTGCCAGAGGTTATGCATTGTGTAATACATTATGGTCCACTAAAGAATCAATTGGTCAAAGTTTTATATTTAGATTTGGTGAGAATGATTTATTTGGGATATCTCCTTGTTTATTGTTTCAATTTTATTCATGCCATTTTATCCTAATTCACGCTTCTAAATTATTTAAATATCTTGTATAAGAGTATAGAATCTGCACAGGTGTACGTGGAAATGATATGTGATTGTGCTTCCCCCGTTTTCATATGTGCCTTCTGAAAGAGTTGATTCTGGACATTAATCTTTTTACAGATCTGATGATGAGCTTAAACGAACTTTATCTCTAAGGGAGATGGATGACACAACTTCTTTGGAGGAGAAATTAGGTCAATCTTCGTCAAAGAAAGAAAAAGGTAGAATAGGAGTGAGCAGCCTTAGGCTATTCTTGGAGGAATTTCTATATAAAAGGTATATGGGCAGTTTTCTGTTGATCATTCAACTTCTCAAAATAGTGTACATAAGCAAAACAAGAAATCTACATGAAATAAATGAGTAACTCGACACTTTGGATGAAGTAAAACTGAAGGAGAAAGGACGAACTTTTCATGGACTATTCTTGACCAAGTTGCCATTGTTATTGAAAGGGACAGTAGTTGCACCTCCAGATAAATTTGGGGAAACATTACAAGATAAGAGGGTTAATGGAAGGGCATTAATTGGTACTGATTGACTTCGGTTCCCAAAAAAACCAAAACCAAACCGACCGTTTTTTTGGTTTTTCGGTATTTTTGGATTTTTTTGGTTTCGGTAATTTCGATTTCAATTCATTTTTTTCCCAGTAAATACCAGAATTTCAAATTGGTTTATGCATTCCGTAAATCTGGAATATATTTCGATATTATGCTTCTGATAAAATTTTGTACAAGTTTCAACACCAAAATTTTAAACTCATTTAATCGATTAAATGCATTACTTAAGACTAAAATATAATATAAATTGCACTGGAAAATAAAATGAGAATCATAAAGCATAAACAAACTACATTTCATAGTTAATTGTCTCTAGTCCATATCAATACATATTAAGCTCCAAATTAAAACCAAACTGCATAAATAACTTCTAAATATATGAAATTTGCCATATATGAAGGGGTAATGTCCAAAAATTTAATGGATTGTAATACAGTATAATTGTTAAGAAAACATATTTAAAAAAACAAGAATTAAAAAAATAAAAAAATAACTCTAATACAGTATAATTGTTAACAAACATATTAAATAAAAAACATGAGCCCAATTGTTAACAAAATCACCACTGATACATAAGATGAAAACATGATGTCGAATCAAAAAATTGGAGCCCTCTAATACACAAGATAAAAAACTATCATGATGCCCAACCAACAATCATGATAAAAAATTGGAGCCGCCTCATACATAAGATAAAAAATTGGAGTTCACATCGGTCCACAAACAGAACAGGGGGGAATGAGAAATCTCGGTTATAATAATCAAAGAGGGAAAGAAGGGGCAACTCATACATTAAGAAATTTTTAAATAAAAAAGAAAGGGGAAAGAGGAGAACATCTCGGCGAAATCAGTTAGGTTAAAGCAATAGAAGAACAACGATGGAAAACTAGTAACGTAAAAACCAAATTTTTTTTTAATCGAACAGTTATATCATTATATGCTATGGAAGAATAGCAACTTCGACGAACAAATGAACGCAATTCTGGCGAACAAGTATATACACAAGACGAGAACAACACAATAAGTAAACGTGAGTTGTTTGTCCAACTAAACGTAAGCTGATTCTGAATCAGAAATAAAAAATGATCAAGAAGAAGAGTTACCTTGTCCAAGGAGGGAGAGATTTTTAGTTTGTTCAGTTGTTTGTTGTGCGGTTGCTGATTTATTGTTCGAGTTTAGGGTTGTCTGGCATTTATAGTAAGTGAAATGAATGGATGAGATGAGTTTAAAAAAATTAAGGGTCTTAATATTTGGGTATATTTATTTTTTCAAATATAATTTTTTTGGGGTAATTGATATGGTATTATGCGGTAAGTTCGGTATGGTATTTCGGTACGATAAATTCGATAATTTTGGTATGGTAGATTTGGTATAATAAATCGGTACGATAAATTCAGTAAATCAATTTTTTATATCTAAAAACCAAAACCAACCAAATTTTTTGTGATATTTTCGATTTCGGTAAAATTGATTTTCGGTATTTCATAATATGAAACCAAAACCATTTTTTCTCGGACCAAAACGGTACGGTGTGATAAAAACCCATACCGGTTGCACCCTTAGTAGTAATTATTTAATTGCACTTTTTCTCAAGTGACATCATTTGGTTCAGTGGTCACTGATAAGTCGGACATTAAACTAAGGGCTGATATAAAACGCAGTCAGTTGGCCTCACATTAACTCGAGACAAGTATTCAGACAACAAAGGCAAGGTTTGCTGACCTTTTAGGTAACACACTTTTGAACATACATCTTGATCCATCATTTGAACGAATAGTTAGGGGTGGACCTGAGAATGTGCTAAGTGAGCGATCGCACGGGGGCCTCCGTTAGACTATTTGTTATTACTTATATGTTGAGGGGCCATTTTTTATATATCAATACACATAAAAAGGGCCTATTTTACAATTTTTGCACGGGGCCTTGTCAATTTTTATCAATCTCAGGACCGTCCCTGCGAATAGTTTATGCTCTGGTGCAACATATATTCCATGGCATTCGAGAATGTTTCTTGGCTTTTGCAGAATTAAAGTTTAATTGCTTTCTCCTAATGTTGGTTGTGGACAAGTTGTCTACACTCCTTTGTGAGGATTTAGATTTTTCATTTGAAGGAAATCTTTATAATGTTTTGAACATCACTAATATGCAGCATAAACCTATTTAAATAAATACCTATTAGTGTTTCCTCAACAACCAATAATGGTAATGGCAACACGAACAATTGAGCTAGTTAGTTTTCTAAATTATCCAACATAATACTTAATTAGAGTTAAGTTACCAATAACCTTGGTTTTCCATCTAACAAAATAAAGTAAAGAACTATTTTTCTCCCCAGGTTGGATACGACAAGCTTGGAGCAGGCCAGAATGCAACTGTTGATGTTATAAGTTATAGTGGCTATGACATAGAGGATGCGATTATGATGAATAAATAACCTCTTGATCGTTGTTTAGATCGTTGTTTTGTAATGAAAAAGTACCTATCCAATCTTTTGAGGCAGCCCGTCTAGTAAAATACCGAGTGATCAATCCTATATCAAATTAAAATAGGAATCTCATATGGTTCATTCTCAGCATCACTGTCGAAAACCAATATATTACTAACAACCTATTAGGCCTGGCATCAAAATTTTAATTAACTAATCTTTTTAACCCATCCAATATAAGGAAAAAAATCATAACAGTTTATATACACAGAACTGAAACCCTTTTGGTATATCAAAAGGGACATATTTTAAAATTCGTCCCTTATAGTATATCTATTGCCATGGAAGATCCGTATCATTTGATGAATCGTAAAAGGGATGGAAAACAACCGTCCCTTTTGATAAAATACACCTATGATCAAATTTCTCACAAATATTTTCCACTTTTATAGTCTCTCTCTCTCTCTCTCTCTCTCTCTCTCTCTCTCTCTCTCTCTTTCTTAGAGCTCTCTCTTATATATTCTCTTGATCTCTCTCTTCACCCAATCCCCTCCCTAGCAACTACCCTAGCAACTGCCATAGCCCCACCACAGCCCCTCCCTCGTAGCCACCCCAGCCCCAGCCCCTCTCCCTAGTAATTTTTATTCTTTTTCTCCATTAATTTATGTATCTATATAGTTTATATATGTTTTTACAATTTATATATAGTGTATATATATTATATATTCATAAAGATTACATGATTAGAATTTGGGATAATAAATGTTGGTTGATCTTATGATTAGAATTTTGGATAATAGGTATTTTAGTTTCTTTATGAATTCCTCTTTATATTTTTGGTTGATTAGATGATTGGAGTTTGGGATATCCGGTATTTTAAAGAGCATGTTTGGCCATCTTGGACAATCTTTGAGATGTCTCTTGAGGGTTATACGGACATGGAAAATCTAATGGATAGTTTACATGTATATATTCTCACTTGTACATGTACACATGAACATACACTTTTATATTTGATTGCCATTTGCATACTTAATTTTTGGAGTTTTAGATTTTGATTGGATATATATACATTAACATTAACATTTGGTGATGACACGGATTTTATGTGGGTAACTAAAAATTTAGATTATTCAAGTTTAGAAAGGAAAAATGCATACATTTGGTAGCATGCTCAAGTATAAATATACATATTGCTGATGATTCAATTGGTCAAACTCTAGTTTGTCACTATGATTTTGCATACA
This sequence comes from Sambucus nigra, assembly GCA_949130495.1. Classification (NCBI taxonomy): domain Eukaryota; kingdom Viridiplantae; phylum Streptophyta; class Magnoliopsida; order Dipsacales; family Adoxaceae; genus Sambucus; species Sambucus nigra. The sequence continues at coordinate 531,064,121 of OX422208.1, forward strand.
TTGTCAAAATGCATCGCAATCTAGGATGTGTTCTAATAGTTACATGCTAATCATTTTTTTACTAATTTTCTACTGAATGTGAATATTATTGCTGCATTGTGTTTAGTTTTCTGAACTATACGTAGAGAAATCGTCCAGTTCCTAATATCTACAGGGTCACTTACAAATTAAAATCCCTCAAACTGATAATGAGGATGATGGTATTGAATTTAAGTAGCCAAGCATGATAAATATAGTTTTTGTCTATGTTTATTCTAGCCTGCTCTATTAAAGATGAAATAGTGTGTGTCGGTGAAGATCATGCTCGTAAAACATAGGGGAACCCATTTGTATCCCCTAGTCAAACTTTAGGATGTATGTAATTTCTAAATTAGTATTTAATCTTATCAAATGATCGTCTGACACTATAGTTACATATATCTAGTCTTTAATATTACTTTAATATTATTACTAACACCTAACCTCGCTTTAGATTGTTAAATGTAAGGTGCTAAGTAAAAAAATGAGTATTTGCATCGAAGTATCATCTTTCGTAGTATTTATGAGTTTTCTCTTCGCTAAATTTTAGTTATGACCAATGCTCCACCTTGCGTTATTTGAATGGTTCCACAAAAAAAGTGACCCTTTAACAGAACACTTTATCGGTTTGTATTATTCTTTTTAGTATTTATCCTAAAATTTTGTGTAGGCTTACAGAATATTAAACATACTTTGCAAGACATTTTCTCTAATTTTCCTACTAGGATCAGGTTCTCGACACAACTACAATGATCGGGGATATATTCTTAAGGTATAATGGTAGTGGTGGTGATATGGGAGTTGACACTTCCATGGTAAGAGGTAACACCTATGTGTCTGCTATGGAGATGACTAAATGGTTCGATACTAACTATTAAGTTTTTACAAATCACTCACTCCTGTCAATTTAATGAAAACAGAGATAATTAATAATGGGCTGTTCATATTTTGATACAACCATTGATGTGGAATTTGAAAAAAAAGAAGTGTTCAAATGATACTAGCGATGGTGTGAATGTGAAAAGTGCAAGCGCACCTAAAAAATGTCCGGTGCAACCTTAACACTCAGTCGCACATTCTTACTCGCAATCGCCCCCCTCCACCCCCTAAAAAATAACCTCTTTCTCCATTGTAATATGTGTAGCAGAGGGATTTGGGTAGTGAGTTACATAGTGTTCTCATCTATAAGCTTCTAGGCTTAAAACGTGCTGTAAAATGGTGAAAATGCAAAACAACCACCAAACGGGTCCGTAAGAGGCACGAACAGCTCACACGAGACCAATGTAATTCGTAGGAACAAATCGTGTAGTCACGGGACTCCCGATTTGAGAATACAACAATATTTGTAAATAGTTAATCTTAGGGTTAAAACATGTTGTTATAGATAAAAAATACAAAATGACCACAAAATGGTTCCGTAAGAGATACAAACACCTCGCACAGGACCGATGTAACTCGTAAGAACTGACCTCCTAGCCCTAGGACTCCCTGTTTGAGACTATGACGAAAATTGACAAAAGTTTAGATTCTGTCTTACAAATAAGTCATTAAAGGTGAAAACGTAAAACAACCATGAAATGGTCTAGTAAGAGGTATGAACACCTCGCACGGAATCAGTGTAACTCGTAAGAACTCACAGCGTAGCACGTGACTCGCGGTTTGAGAATATGAACATAATTTGCAAATAGTTAGAATTAGGCTTGAAAACATGCCGTCAAAGGGTGAAAATGCAAAAAAGTCACCAAACGGTCCCGTAAGAGGCACGAGCACCTCGCACGGGACCAATGTAACTTGTAGGAACATATCGTGTATTCACGAGGCTCCCGATTTGAGTATACGATGAAAATTTACAAAAAAAATCTTAAAAACATGCCCATAAAGAGAGAAAACGTAAAACAATCACAAAATGGTCCCGTAAGAGGAATGAGCACTTCACATGGGACAAATGTAACTCGTAGGAGCTAACCACGAAGTCACGAGACTCACAGTTTGAGTATATGATGAGAATTTACAAAAAAGTTAAATTTAGGCTAAAAAACATGTCGTCGAAGGGTGAAAATATTAAGCAACCACAAAACGGTCTCGTAAGAGGCACGAGTACCTCGCACGGGACCAATATAACTCGTACGAATAGACTGCGTAGTCGTCGGACTCGTGGTTTGAGTATAAAATGAGAATTTATAAAAAAAAAAGTTATACTTAAGCTTAAAAATATGCCATAAAGAGTGAAAACGTAAAAAAACCACAAAATGGTCCCGTAAGGGCAATGTTTAAAAGGCAGTTGAGGTGTACGCCTCAAGGCGAGGCGGAAAAAAATACCTCGAGGCTTAAGCCTTAGTGTTGAATTTGAGTCTTATGCCATGATGTGCCTCACGCCTTTTATTGAGGCGCGAAAAAAAAATCTTTTTCTTCTTTAATCACAAAATCTGTTTTTTTTAAAGGTTAAAGTTCTTCATTTTTTTAAAATTGCATTTAACTTGAAAAAATGTTGTTTTAATCTACTAACTTTTATTATTATTATTATTTTTTTAAATTGCACTTAACTTATACTATTTACTATTGTAACTTGAAAGAAATTTTTAAAAAATAACCCACATGTGAATGAAACTTAAAACACTAATTTTCTCAATTTGATCTTGCATTGATTAATTTATTATCATATTATAAAATAATAAATGTGAATGAAATTACAAAAAAAATGATTTGGTTAATTTGATTTTGCATTGATTATTAATTGTCATATTATAAAATTAATAATATGTAAAAAAGTTATCTCGGGGGAACAAAAAAATATTTAACTATGTGAGAAAGTCCTCGAAGATGTATTTTTTTGCAGTTTTATTTTTATATTTCTTTGATACTTTATTTTTTTATGGTTTTATTAGCATTTTTTTAATATTATTTTTCTTTTTTTGGTGAGGCTTACACCTCGCCTCGCTGAAGTCAGAACGTCGAGCCTCGCCTCGTGCCTTTTTAAACATTGCGTAAGAGATACGAACACTTCGCACAGGATCAATGTAACTCATAAGAATAGACCGCGTAGTCACAGGACTCCCGGTTTGAATATACGATAAAAATTTGTAAATAGTTAAACTTAAGCTTAAAAACATGTCGTCAAAGGGTGAAAACATAAAAAAATTCATAAAACGGTCCCGTAAGAGGTACGAGCACCTTTCACGAGACCAAGGTAACTCTTTTGAATGGACTGCGTAGTCACCAGACTCGTGATTTGAGTATACAATGAGAATTCGTAAAAAGTTTGACTTAGGCTTAAAAACATGCCGTCAATGGGTGAAAACGTAAAAAAGATGCAAAATGGTCCTATAAGAGGCACAATAACTTCATACGGGATCAATGGAACTCGTAGGAACTGATGGTGTAGTCACTGGACTCTCGATTTGAGTATAGGACAAAAATATACAAATAGTTAGACTTAGGATTAAAAATAATCCATCGAAGGGTGAAAATGTAAAACAACCACAAAACGGTCCTGTAAGAGGCATGAGCACCTCGCACAGGACAAATAAACTCCTAGGAACTGACTGCATAGTCAATGGACTCCCGATTTGAGTAGGCAATGAAAATTTGTAAACAGTTAGACTTTGGCTTACATGTCGTCAAAGGGTGAAAACGTAAAACAACAATAAAACGGTCCCGTTAGAGGAACAAACACCTCCCACGGGGCCAATGTAACTCGTACAAATGGACCGCGTCGTCACCAGACTCGCGGCTTGAGTATACGACGAGAACTCGCTAAAAAGTTAGACTTAGGCTTTAAAACATGCCATCAAAAGGGTGAAAATGTAAATTAACCACAAAATGGTCCCATAAGAGGCAGGAGCGCCTAGCACGGGACCAATGTAAATCGTAGGAATAAACCGCATAGTTACTGGACTCCCCTTTTGAGCGTGCGATGAAATTTTCAAAACAATTAGACTTAAGCTTAAAAATATGTCGTCAAATGGTGAAAACGTAAAACAACCACAAAATGGTCCCGTAAGAGGCATGAGCACCTGGAATAGGACCAATGTAACTCTTACAAACGGATCGCATAGTCATTGGACTCCTGATTTGAGTATACGATGAGAATTTTCAAAAAGTTAGACTTAGGCTTAAAAACATGCGGTCAAAGGGTAAAAATGTAACATAGTCATAAAATGGTTCCATAAAAGGCACAAAAACCTCGCACGAGACTAATGTAACTCGTAGGAATTGACCGCGTAGTCACGAGACTCGCGGTTTGGTATACAATGAAAATTTTCATAAAATTATACATAGGCTTAAAAATCTGCTGTTAAAGGGTGAAAACGTAAAGCAGTCACAAAACGTTCCAATAAGAGGCATGAGCATCTCGCACGAGACCAATGTAACTTATAGGAACTGACTGCGTAGTCGCTGGACTCCCAGTTTGAGTATACGATGAAAATTTATAAACAGTTAGACGTAGGCTTAAAAACATGTCGTCAACTGGTGAAAACGTAAAACATTCACAAAATGATTGTGTAAGAGGCATGAGCACCTCACACGGGATAATGTAACTCGTACGAAAGGACTGCATCATCACCGGACTCGCGATTTGATTATACGACGGGAATTTGTAAATAGTTAGACTTAGTCTTAAAAATATGCCATCAAAGGGTGAAAATCGAAAATAGCCACAAAACAGTCCCATAAGAGGCAGGACCACCTCGCACGGGACCAATGTAACTCGTAGGAACTACGTTGTTGGGTGAAAATTTACAAAAAATAAACTTAGGCTTAAAAATATGCTCTCAAAGGGTAAAAATGTAAAACAGCTGTAAAATAATCCCGCAAGAGGCATGAGCATCTCACACGTGACCAATGTAAGTCATAGGAACAGACCGTGTATTCACGGGACTCTCGATTTCAGTATATGACGAAAATTTATAAAACGTTAGGCTTATGCTTAAAAACATGTCGTCAATGTGTGAAAACATAAAACAGCCACAAAATGTTCCCGTAAGAGGCACGAGCACCTTGCACAAGATCAATGTAACTAGTAAGAACTCGTCGTGTAGTCATGGGACTGGCACTTTGAGTATATGACGAGAATTTATAAAAAGTTAGACTTAGACTTAAATAATGATGTCAAAAGGAGAAGACGTAAAACGGGTACAAAACAGTTCTGTAAGAGGCATGAACACCTCATACGGGACCAATGTAAATCGTAGGAACTGACCGCGTAGTCACGGGAATGGTTGTTTGAGTATACGACGATAATTTGTAAAACGTTAGACTTAACCTCAAAAAATGCCCTCGAAAGGTGAAAACATAAAACAACCACAAAACGATCCCTTAAGAGACACGAACACCTCGCACGAGATCAATACAACTCATATGAATTGACTGCATAGACACCGAACTCGCAGTTTGAGTATACGACGAGAATTTGCAAAAAGTTAGATTTAGACTTACAAACATGCCGTCAAAGGGTGAAAATATTAAACAATCACATACGGTCCTGTAAGAAGCATAAGCACCTCGCATGGGATCAATGTAACTTAGAGGAACCGAACGCATTTTCACAAGACTCCCAGTTTTGGTATACAACGAGAATTTATAAAAAGTTAGATTTAGGCTTCAAAACATGCCGTTAAAGGGTGAAAATGTAAAACTGCCACAAAATGGTCCAGTAAGAGGCACGAGCACCTCGCACGGGACTAATACAATTCGTAGGAACCAACCATGTATACACGGGACTTCCATTTCAAGTATGCAATGAAAATTTTCAAGACGTTAAACTTAGGCTTAAAAATATATCGTCAAAGGATGAAGATTTAAAATAGCCACAAAACAATCTTGTAAGAGGTAAGACCACCTCCCACGGGACCAATGTAAGTTGTAGGAACTGAAAGCATAGTCACGGGACTCGCGATTAGATGAGAATTTATAAAAAGTTAGACTTAGTCTTAAAAAATATTGTCGAAGGGTGAAACATAAAACAACAACAAAACAGTCCCGTATGAGGCACGACCACCTTGCACGAGACCAATAAAACTAGTAAAAACCGATCGTGTAGTCATTAGACTTGTTGTTTGGGTATACGAATAGAATTTGTAAAACGTTAAACTTAGGCTTGAAAACATGTCATCAAAGGGTGAAAACGTAAAATAGTCACGAAACGGTCCCGTAAGAGGCACGAGTTCCTCGCATGGAACCAATGTAACTCATAGGAACCATCTGCTTATTGACAAGACTCCTAGTTTGAGTATATGATGAGAATTTGTAAAAAGTTAAACGTAGGCTTAAAAACATGCGTTTAAAAGATGAAAACGTGAAATAGATTTAAAATGGTCTCGTGAGAGGCATGAGCACCTGACATATTCACGAGATTCGGGGTATGGTATATGATGATAATTTGTATAAAGTTGACTTAGGCTTAAAAACATGCCATCAAAGGGTGAAAACCTAAAACAATCACAAAATGGTCTCGTAAGAGCCACGAGCACCTTGTACGGGAACAAGGTACCTCATAGGAATTGACCGCGTATTCGTGGGACTCCCAATTTAAGTATACGATGAAAATTAAAAAATAGTTAGACTTAGGATTAAAAACATGCCGTAAAAGGGCGAATATGAAAAACTGTTGCAAAATGGTCCCGTAAGAGGCACGAGCTTCTCGTACGGGATAATGTAACTTGTATGAATGGACTACATCATCACTAGACTCACAGTTTGAGTATACGATGGAAATTTGCGAACAGTTACACTTAGGTGTAAAAATATGTCGTCAAAGGGTGTAAATATAAAATAGCCACAAAGTAGTCCCGTAAGAGGCACAAGTACCTCACACATGACCAATGTAACTCGTAAGAACAGACCGCGTATTAACAGGACTTTTGATTTCAGTATATGATAAAGAATTACAAATTGTAAGTCTTAGGCTTAAAAGCAAGCCGTTAAAGGGTGAAAATGAAAAACAACAACAAAAAGGTCTCGTAAGAGGCACGAGCACCTCGCATGGGATCAATGTAACTCGTAAAAACCAACCATGTATTCATGGGACTCTCAGTTTTTGTATACTATGAGAGTTTGAAAAAATATGAATGTAGACTTAAAATATCATCAAAGGATGAAAACATAAAGCAACCACAAAACGGTCCCGTAAGAGGCACGAGTACCTTGATCGGGATAATTATAACTCTTAGGAACTAACTGCGTAGTCACAGGATTTGTAGTTTAAGTATACGAAGAAAATTTATAAAAAGTTAGACAGCCTTAACAAATGCCATCGAATGGTGAAAACATAAAACAACCACAAAACGGTCTCGTAAGAGACACAAACACCTCACATGGGATCAATGCAACTCGTAGGAACCGATCACGTATTCTAGGCTTAAAAACATGCCGTTAAAGGATAAAATCGTAAAACAGTCACAAAACGATCTCGTAAGAGGCATGAGCATCTCACATGGGTCCAATGAAACTTGTATCAACTGATCATGTAGTCACGGGACTCGCAGTTAGACAAGAATTTGCAAAAAGTTAGACTTAGTCTTAAAAAATGTCGTCGAAGGGTTAAAAGGTAAGAAAAATAAAAAAACGGACCTTTAAGCAGCACGAACACCTCGCTTGGGATCAATGCAACACGTAAAAACCAACCGCGTAGTCACCAGACTCGCGATTTGGCTATACGATAAGAATTAGTAAAAAGTTAGACTTAGGCTTGAAAACATGGCGTCAAATGGTAAAAATGTAAAATATTCACAAAACGATCCCATAAGAGGCACATGCCCGTTGCACAAGATCAATGTAACTTGTAGGAACCGACCGCTTATTAACAGGGCTCCCGGTTTGAGCATATAATGAGAATTTTCAAAAAATTAGACTTAGGCTTGACAACATGCGTTCGAATGGTCAAAACGTAAAACAACCACAAAACGGTCCCATAAGAGGCATGAGCACCTCACACGAGACCAATGTAATTCGTAGGAACTGACCATATCTTCACGAGACTCCCGATTTGAGTATAAGACAGGAATTTACAAAAAGTTAGACTTAGGCTTAAAAAATGTTATTGAAGGGTGAAATGGTAAAACAACCACAAAACGGTTTCGTAAAAGTCACAGACACCTCGTACAGAACCAATGTAACTCTTAGGAACCGACTGTGTATTCACGGTGCTACCGATTTGACAATACAATGAATATTTACAAATAGTTAGACTTAGGTTTAAAACATGCCGTCAAAAGGTGAAAACGTAAAATAGCCATAAAACGGTTCAGTAGGAGGCACGAACACTTCACACAGGACCATTGAAACTCGTAAGAACCGACCGCGTAGTCACGGGACTTGCGATTTGACGAGAAATTATAAAAAGATAGACTCAGGCTTGAAAATGTGTCATCAAAGGGCAAAAATGTAAAACAACTACAAAATGGAACCGTAAGATGCACGAGTACCTCGTACGGGATGAATGTAACTCGTAGGAACTGATCACGTAGTCATTGGAATCCTGATTTGAATGTACGATGAGAATTTATAAAATGGTAGACTTAGGCTTAAAAAAAGTCGTCAAATGGTGAAAACATAAAATAACCACAAAATGGTCTCGTAATAGGTACGAGCACCTCGCCTAGGATCGATCTAACTCATAAGAACCGACCACGTATTCACAAAATTCTCGATTTGAGTATACGACAAAAATTTGGAAAAAGTTAGACTTAGGCTTAAACATTATTTGATTATTGATATCTTTTCGATTTTGTGTCTTATATTTTTTTGCATTATAACATTTCAGCATTATATTTTATTCACGTGAAACACATGAACACATTAATGGTTTGCACTAGGTAAATTGTTTTTTTATTGTTGATGTTTATGTGAGAGATTGTTGCTTTATTTTTTTTAATTTATGTGCAAGCTTTTGTGTTGATTAAACAAGTTGGTTTTCATGTATAAACAAGGGAGACTCTGTCGACTTTTTTTTCAAATTATAAAGAGTTGATGATATGCGGGATTGTTGTTTTCAATTTTTTTATGGTGGTGTGGGCTTTTGTGTTTATTAAACAAGTTGGTTTTCATGTATAAACAAAGGAGACTCTGCCGAATTTTTTTGAAAATTATAAAGAGTTGGTAATACCATTAACTAATATATTTGGATATCTTTTTACTAGAGTATTAATTTGATAAAATGATTATTTATTGATTGCAGGTTATGCATGAAGTTAAGAGACGTGTTTTTGAGCGTATATATTATATTTGACATTGAGAGATGTTTTTTTAGTGTGGCAACTATATTTATCATCTAAATTAAGGGACGAATTTTCTTTTGACAATTGTATTTCTTATTAATTAGTATGATTTTGTACTCATTTATATATTTCGAGTTGGATGTAGTTTAATGGAAGAAATTATTATTGGTTACGTGTTTCAATGAATGCAATTGACATATTGCGTTTATGGTTGGACGATTTGACTTATAATGCAAATTGGACATCATATATATATAATTGTTGATGAATTTTTTTTTATATCAATTGGGATGGTTATAAACCGTGTCTAATACCAATTTTATATTAATTGAGAATACCTGTTGGGACGATTTTTCTGTCCTAATTGGGTTATTAATAGAGACGGTTGTAAATCATCCTATTTAGGGTTTCCACAATCTGAGTAGTATTAGGGACAGTTTATCTGTCCCTAATACTACTCGTGGGAGTGGGAATTTTTTGCGTGAATACCTTTTGGGATGAAAACATTCATCCCTAATTCCAAATGTAAAGCGTCCATGAATTAACATTTTGGACTGTAAAATCCGTCCTTAAAATATTACGACACCTAGTATAAGGGGTAGATTTTTGTTGTTGCAAAAATTGTCCTAAATACTCTTTTTGGAGATTTTTTTGTCGGGACGGATTTTTACCGTCCCTAATACCCATTTTTCATTTAGTGTTTCCAATTTCTTATCAAAACCAGCATCACTGCTCAACCGAGCATACTTTACTTCATAGTCAGAATGCAAACTAGCCAAATAAGCTTTATGATCTTTCTATATCTTAAGAATCATCTCATAATAATCAGCGTTGGTCGCTACAGCTTGGTCGAATAGCCTGTGCAGGTGAATTAATGTACGTTTCTTTAACCTGAATAGAGGCATCCATGCCGAGTAATTCTTTCAATTCTTCTTCATCCAGGTCCTCATGACCATCCCCAAATATACGAACACTCCTCCTATAAAGGTCACTCTCTGCTGCTACTATAACATATCTCCTAGATTTAAACTGACGAACAACATATAAGTATAAAATTAAAGAAGCAAGTTCATCAACATCATCATTATGAAAAAAAAATAAAGAACAATCTTATTAAAAATATGAGGGAGTACATAAAAAGGATAGATATTCAAGGTTACAAAGAAACCACTCATTACAAAGCAAAGAAAAGGAATGCAAAATAATCATAAGGAGTCTACACTTTCTCCTTGTCTTGGGATATTAATTATGTCAACTGAGCGACCACCACTGAAGCCTCTGGCATCATTGAAGATTCACCAGTACCCTCCTCATCCTCCATTTATTCATCAATAATAGGAGGGGTACTAGGGTTGAAATATTGTAAGAGATCTAAGTCAATAGCAGTGCCGATATATTTGAGTGTAGAATCCCAACCTTTATTAAAGGAGGTCTTCTTTAAATAGTCAATTTGCAAGGAAGTAGTGGCAAAAGATTTATCCTAACCGCGGGTATAGACGTCCTCATTCCCTTTCTTCATGGTGGCCTCCAAGTTTTAATATTTTTTTCCACCTCAGTGGTGGCCTTGACAGTACTAGAAGTAACCTTCTCGGCATCAGTCATCTTCTTCTCGACAGTTTCTAACTGACCCTACCACTTTTCCTGGTCTTTCTTGTGGGATACTTTGTGTAACAACTCGTAATTTTATCCGATAATTAATTAAATTAATTCAGAATTCAAAAATCTAGCTTAAAAGACTCATAATATGAGTATATATAAGTCTTGGATCGTTTAGAAGAGTCCTTATAACATAAAATTCTTTATAAAAAAAACATTTGTCACGGTTCTGGACCGTGACTAACGGGCGAAATATTTTAATTTTAATAGAACTCTAATGCCACTTAAATTCTTATATATATATACACACAGAGAGAGAGAGAGAGAGAGAGAGAGAGAGAGAGAGAGAGAGAGAGAGAGAGAGGAAGGCTCACCTACATCATGATGTATACATCACAACTAGTTCTAGGCCCTAAGAAATTTTTTTCCCAAATTTTTTATTTTTCTCTTGAAACTAACCTTCTAATAAACCAATGTTCAAAAAATTATGTCAAAATACATCTTGTAGATATTTTTAAAAAAATCAGAAAAAACTGTTGGCGCCGACCCTTATAAATAAGGTATTTTGAGCAGATTTTTGTGGATTTTTTAAAAATAGCTACAAAATATATTATGACCTAATTTTTTACACATGTGTTGATTATAAGGTTAATTTCAAGAGAAAAATAAAAATAATAAAAAATAATATTTTTTAGGGCTTAAAACTAGGTGTGATGTATGGATGATGTATAGAGCATGATATAGGTGAGCATTCTCCTATATATATATATATATATATATATATATATATATATATATATAGAGAGAGAGAGAGAGAGAGAGAGAGAGAGAGAGGATGTACTCTATACATCACTCATGTATCACGCCTAATTCTAGGCCCTAAAAACTTTTTTTTTCAAATTTTATATTTTCCCGTTGAAATTAAGCTTTCAATCAACCCATATGCAAAAAATTAGGTCAAAATACATTTTGTAGCTATTTTTAAAAAATTCACAAAAAACTGCTATAAATACCTTATTTATAAGGGTGTGTGCCAGCAGTTTTTTATGGATTTTTTAAAAATAGCTATAAAATGTATTTTGACCTAATTTTTTGCATATGGGTTGATTGGAAGATTAATTTCAAGAAAAAATTATAAAATTTTAAAAAAATGTTTTCTAAGGCCTAGAATTAGGTGTGATGTACGGTGTAATGTATAGTGCATGATGTAGGTGAGGCTTCCTCTCTCTCTCTCTCTCTCTCTATATATATATATATATATATATATATATATATATATATCGGGGCTTGGACTTTTAAAACTCATTTTGAAACATCTTAAGAGCAGTAGTTCTCTATTTTATTCATTTTTTTCCTCATACAAACCCTAGCCCCAAAGTTATTAAGTTTTAACTAAAGATTTGAAGGCTCAATTGGTGTTTTCTTAAGTTGGTTCAAGAAGCAATCTTTCATAATTTTTCGAGAGGATTCTAACCGTCTACTTAGATTTTCTAAATGATTTTTACTCCGGCATGGATACTATATTCTCTTCCTTTAGTATTATGCATTTAATGTGTCGCCTAAATAATTAATTACATGTTTTTCTTAAAATAAATTAGCAACTTTAATTAGAAAAAGTGTGAACTAATTTGGTACTGTTTTCATGAAATTTTTTAATATAAAATAAGACTGGAAACCCTTGGGTGCGTAGGATAGAGTATTGGGTTTCGATTATTATGGGTGTAGGTTCGCATGTAGAATTTTATAAAGTTTATTTAAATGAAAATGGGACACGTCCACTCATAAAAATTATGTCGTTAATAAAAAAAGGACGATTATTGTGTGTTTCATAAACCTGCATGTTGATTAATCTATAATTATTAGATGGAAATAATTATGTTAAGAATGGAGACAATGTTATTAATTAAATTAAATTAAATTGTGCCATTATGAGTAAATTGCAATATTGTTCACATATGTTGCTAGATTGTGTAAATAATCATTATTCATATTTGCCATCGCGGGGACGACGGGATCTTTGGTAGTATGCTCTCACCTATATTTGAGGATGATTTCTAGGTATGGGACTAGTGGGTAAGCCTTAGTAGGAATTTGTACTTTCTAGGTATGGGACTAGTTAGTGTAGATTTTTAGAGATGGAATATTCTGGGATGTATATGATTTCTATGTGTTGTAGTTGAGTCGCTAGCCTAAGATTAAGACTAGGGATATATTATTGATAGAAACTCATCATATATCGTAGGGTAGGACATAATTGTGTTTTGGGGACTTTTAGGTATGGTACTAAGGGTGTTTTGAGGATCTCACGTCGATAATAAGGGTGGGGTGAATAAGTTTATAATAATGACAAAGATGAGAAATTGAGAATTAATACCTAAGATAATAAAACGGGTATTAAAATATATTTGCACCATTAATAAGTGCATGGCTGACAGTTAAATGGGTTGGCTGGTTATTGCGGTATGGGGTGTGTGACGGTGTAATAAGTGTAGGGCTGACAATTAAACCGGTCATCTGGCCATTATGATGTGTCGTGTGTGGAACCTCGTCAATAAGTGCAGGGTTGATAGAATACAAACTGTCTGGCTATTACGAGGGGAATGGGTTTATTGTAGAACATGTGGGAGTCACACAACCAAATATGATGTAAAATTTTAAGCTGGAGTTCCACACTAAAATGATGAGAATCTAGTAGATAGTGTAGGACTTAAATGTGGGAGCACCGCAACTGATAATATTAAAATGAGAAAAATGTTAAATTCGAGTAAATTGATTTAATAAATAGAAATGAATTTATTGTAGATTAAATAATTGAACTTGGGTTTTTAATAGACTTTGCTGTGGGTAGACGATAGAGATTTCTTTCTATAGGATGTTAATTTATCTCGTTTAATTTAAAATATTCTATTGTGATATTTATCATGTATAATGATACTGTTTGGGTTCATGAACCCTTATTGAGGGAGTAGTGTATATTCATGCTCGGGGCTCTAACCTTGTGTGTTGACTAACTTTGCAGGTGTTAGTACTGTAGTAGCTGTATAGGAGTTTGGAGATATATCTTGGAGGTGCATGTGGAGTTATTTATTGCATGCTTAGTAGTTTAGATTAATTTCCATTCCTTCGCATATATATTGAGACTCTGTTTATGGATTTGGTAGGACATTCGGTTCCACAGTTGTTACAGTTTTTATTCAGATATTCATAGTTGGATCTTTTATTTAGTTTTATATTTATTGGAGATTTGATTAATTTTGAGATTAGCATGGTGATGGATTTTTATATCGTATGAATGATTATTATTTATTGGGATTGATTTCATCATTGTCTTGTGGAATGAATTTAATATATCTCATATCTGTCACATGCTAAGAATGATATTTTATTTAGTTAATGTCCGGCATAGTTTTGGTGGCGGTCGATGCCAAAATTACACAGGATATTACACTTTGTTAGCATCCAAGGATTATTTTGAGGCTTTGAAAGCCTCCTCAACATCAGTAGATGACTCCCTGAGCTGATCATTCCTCATCAGGAGTTGGTCATAGTCTACCAATAACTGCAAATTTTGAATGTCAAAAGCAATCATCAAATTATAAGTACAAAGTGTAACACCCCGTAATTATTTAATTAATTCGGAAATTTTGGGCAAAATAAATTTTGAAATTTTACTATTTTGGTCTAACGGGAAAACTTTTTTTTTTTAAGTTTAAATACAATTCTATTAGCATTAGAACTCCTAACCATTATAAATTAAAACTAATCCGTAACTGGGTTCTTCAAATTGCTTTTTCCACAACTCTTCCTCCAAGAGACTTCTCCAAATTATTTCCCTTTCATCTGCAAACCTTTGCCACAATTTTCTTCAAGGTTTCAACTCAAGATTTTTCAAGATTAATTGAGTTTTCTCGAGATTGTTTAAGAGCAACTTTTGATTATTTTCGTGAGAAGAACGCAGTAGAGTTCTCAGAATTTTGGGCAGAATCTTTATGTCTTTCTTGTGATAATTTTAAGGTATGGGACGTGTACAATATGCTCCTAAATTCTCTCGAGAGTATTCCGTTTCTTTCATATGTTATTTTCACTCATGTTGAATTGTGGTATTCATTGGAATCCTATGAGATATTTTTATTGGAATATAAAATTTTGATATTGTATTTGTTGATGGGCATGGTGCCATGAGATTTTTATATGGAACAAAGAATGAGCACCCGCCAATAGTCCAAAAGTCCAATAGCCACTATGAGGCTTTACAAAGCTTAGGTGAGGTGAGGTGAGGTGAGGCCTAGTGACCTGTTGATGTGTTATTAAAAACTTAAAATTGGTACAATGCTTGAGTATTGCATTTGATTGGTATATGTGGATTTGTATTGTTGCACTTTATTTACTGTTATTATTTGTGAGCATCTATTCTTGTCATATTGTATACTTCCCCGTATATTTCTTTTAGTGACAGGTTAGTGTGGGTTTTGAAGCTACGGATTCTTTGGAGGATTTTAGAGCATGAAGATTGGATGATTTTTATTATTTTTGGTTTAGCTTGGCAGTTTAATTTTGGAGAGTTCAGTTTATTTTTGCGAGGAATTTAATTGTAATTATTTTGGAAGTGTAAGAATTTGGATTCACTATATTTATTTTGTGGAATATAGATGCTCTATACTGATTTGTTATGGATTTAGTTTATTTTTAATCGTAGCAGTGCCTCGCGATTTTTGTCGGGTGTTACACAAAGATTGTTGAACAAGGAACAAAAGTATGTCAAGACAGTTACCAAAGCCAGATTCTGGTTAGTTCTCTCTAATAATCTCGCCCTCGACAAAGGAGCCACCGACCTGTCAGCGGGGGGAGAACCCCGGAACCAATAACACCCTTGGCCAAATTAAGGTTCACTGTCGTAGAGACGGCTTGTGTAAAGGCCTGAGTCTTTTGAACTAACTCCTACTGGGTGGCAAGACCTTTTCTCAATCTCTTAAATTGAGGTTTTATGCTCTTCCACTAAACTAAAATGCGTCTTTAGTAACGGTATTTTACTGTTACTAAAAATATTAGTAACGAAATTTTTGCGTTAGAAAAAAGGCGTGGGGCACAAAATTAGTAACATAATTTTACCATTATTATTAGTAACGGTGAAATTCTGCTACTAATTGAGAATTTACCAATAATTTTTTACCGTTACTAATTCTAAGTTAGTAACAAACATTTTTGTTACTATTTTAACCTTATAACACCCTTTTTATAACACTTTTGTCTTATATTGTAATGGTAAAGGTCAGTCAGTAATATTAATACATATTTAAAAATATATTTTTCAATATCCAATATCCTAAATTTAAACAAATTCAATTATTCTTACAACACTATTCAAATCCTAAGAACATATAAAAAAATAGTCCACATAAACAAGGGCATTATATTCAATATTTACATTTTATATAAGCTTCAAATCTTTATTTACAAAAGAAACTTAGACCAAACAAATAAAACATCGTAATACAATCACCCCAAAAGTTACATTATTTTCATAAATGCATCAAATCTAACATCCTAATACAATTATCCCAAAATGAGTTGTGTTCATATTATGACCAATCAAATGAAATATAAAAAAGAAGCCCGTTCTTGTTGACTATTAGCTTCCGTTCTGTTATCATTTCCATCAACGTCATAACCTGCAATGCTGGAAACTTGATAAGGACCCAAAAATGGAATTCTGCCAAACAAAATAAAATTATCATTTTAGTTATTATATCAACATTTAGACATACAAAATTAATTTAGTACAAAAAATTATCCACTAGCAAAATTAATTGCAGAAACACTATAATTCAAACTCCTATGAGATGGACTTATTTAACACTCCATTAGGGTTGTTGATATTGATTTCTAACATCTCCCTGTAATAAAAAGATAACAAAACTGTAAACATTTTTGTACGTACCAAAGAAAGGAAGAAGAAATGCCACTAGGATCGAAGAGATAAGTAGTGCAGTCCTAAGAAGGATCTACAAGAAATTCCTAAAGGTAGAAGTTCTTCTATACTTTTGTCTAATGGGTTCATCAATAAGGCATATGTATTCATTATTAAGGAAGCACGTGAAAAATAAATGATGAAGTGATTGAAAAGCACGATCTATTTACATTCGCGATTTTACTTTCCTAACTGGATAATTGACTAAAAAAGGATATTTAGTGAACGGGTTGATGAACTGTAGAGAATGCATAGATACACATTAATAGCAAGCATAATAAGAGTAGTAGCAATGTATTTTCCCATGGGTACAAGGTTAAGGGTTGTAAAATGAGAGTATCTTTCCAGAAACAAGTCTAAACAAAAGGTCTTTTCTTGCTATTCTAGTTACTATTCTGTTGTGAGCCCTGGAAACACAGGGACCATGAGTCGCACACAGCATGATGCAAATATGATCAAGGTAAAACAAATTAATTAAAAAATAACTAAAAAAATATAATAATGCTAAATGATAATATTTCATCATAAACTAAATCGAGATGAAGAGGGATTTAAAACGTCCTAAGTCATTAGAAACAGACATCAATAAAATGTGTACAATAAACCATAATAGGGATATAACATCAGCCACACCATATCCCTTCTCTACAATGGAAGACATGGGACACCAGCGTAGCAAGGCTCTTCACCTGAAAATTGAGATAAAAGACAAAATCATCTCAATTAAATGTTTGTTACAACCACCATACAATAAATACCAATTTGTAATGATAGAAAGCCAATCAGCACTTCAACTTTCAAGGGCACACCAACTTTTTTTTATCTTCTAATTTACTTGAAATTTAGTTTTTCAAATTCAAAAAGAAAAAATAACATAAAGCATAAGAGATCTTTTCTTTTAATTTTCCTAACAATCAAATATGGGATTCATAGCAAATGAATGAGCACGAAACATACTCACATGTAATCGGCCTAAGAAGAATGCTCACACAAATTGGACAATAACATATTCCAAAAGAACCTCAATTACCCACAAAACTTAACATTGCCTTACCAACATTTTATATTCACCTAACTCATATAATATTTCACTCCTACCTACATTGAACTAAAGTGTGAACACCGAAAAATAAACTATTTTAACTAATCTTTGAATTTACTAAATTAAAAGGATCCAATATTTGTCTTCACTAAAACCAGGATTTTTATAGAAAAATAAGCTTCCATCCAACTCTATAGAATGTGGATGTGTTAATAACATCATACAATAAGATAATATGCCTCCAAGAAAATAGCATCACACAATCTTTGTCTTTATGAAATGTTTTCTAGTAGGATAGCCAGTGCAACTTATCATGATTAACTCCAAGACTCATTGGAGGCAGATACATAATATGTATGGACTGTAAATAAATCTAGGCAGCTTCATTTAGAAATCCAACATATAAAGAAGAATTAATAAGAACAATGTACATCCTTACCCCCACACCGTAATTGTTGTAGAACATTACTATTTTCAAATATAGCTCGCTTAAGAAGATGATTAGGCTTTCAGTCACACTCAAAGTTTCAAGCAGCGATTGCAATTGTTGTTGAAAAAGTATAGAACCTAAAAGACAAAATATGAGATACTTATAACATCAGAACATTAATTCTAGTGTTTAATAACATTTCAAAAAAATAAATTTAAAAAAAAAAGCAAAGCCACACCTTGATAATCTCCACTAGCTAATCAATTTCATAACCAATGACGATGTTGCTATCGGGTATACTACATTAAGTAGTAAAGTGTTCTAATTATTCAAGATCAATGAGCACATACATTATCAGCAAAGAACAATTAGCATAATTATTATTCAAAAAAATATATTATGACTACTTATTGCAAAGATCAAAAAAGAAACACAATTATCAGAAAATAACTAAAATTGCAAACAAATATGCATCACTTTTAACACAGATATACATAGAGCATAACTTAAGAGAATATAATCATTCTTTTTCAAGTTCAATTGCTAATGATAATCTATCTCCAGGTTCAACACACATACTAGTATTTTTTCAAACTATTAAAATGGAAAATCTTGCCCGGTGAGTAAAAGGATCAACCTGTAAAATAACCATCAATGAAATGGTTGTAATTCTTAATTATTAAACAATATTTAGCTTCGAATTAGAGAGGAGGCTAACCTCAAAATACCCAAATTATGAAACCCTAGGTGAGTCTGACAAACCCTAGGTTATCTCTGAATTAGAGAGGAGGCCTCGATAGTGTTTGAGACATTGATGGTGTTTGAGGTACGAGAATTAGCCACGATTCAGACGAACCCTAGGTTTAAGAAAAGGTAAGAGAAGAGTCTGAGAGCTATAAGATGAAATCACACTTATGGGGCTTTTCATTTGGGTGTGGGGAGTCGGGGAGAGTTTCTTTAGTTTGGGAGGAAGATTTTCTTTTTGTTTTTTTTTATTTTCACTTTTAAAATATTGAAATATAATTAGTAATGGTATTGCATGGAAAGAAATATTAATGGTATGATACTGTTAGTAATCATAAAATTAGTATGTTACTAAAAGAGCGTTTTGGTATAGTGTTCATCTCCTCAGTAGTCAGTACTATGGATCATTTGGAATGTTCCCCTACAACCTTCTTCTTCTCGGCAGGAGGAGGATACATGGCCCCATCAAGGAGGTTGGGGATCTTTCTTTAACCATTTTGCTTATAGAATGGATAGTGGTTGGAATAGTAGAAAAATCAAAAGAATGAAGCAAGGAGGAAGTTCCTCCAAAGGAAGAACCACCTTCTTCTAGGAAAGGGGACTTAGACACTGCAATGGAGGAGGGGGGGGGGGAGAAGAATCTTCCAAGTCAATTGCAGCAACATAAATGTCTTCTATAGGCTGAGATACAAAAGAAGTAACGACACTCTGGTAGTCCAATAAGACAAAGCTGACTGAGGATGGGCCTCACAAATTCTCTGCTGGATGGACCAAACACTACACCAAATATGCCGAATTGTCACGGTCATTGACCTTGACAACTTCAGCTTGTCAAGGTCAATGACCATGACAATACTGGGCGAGACAACTTTTTTTATCACGGTCATGTCACGGTTATTGACCGTGACAAGTTCGTTAGAATTGTCACGGTCGTGTCACGGTCCTTAACCGCGATAATATTTGTCACGGTCAAGAACCGTGACAAGCCCGTGACATTCTTTAAAAAATTATCACGGTCAATGACCGTGATAAGTGCGTGACAAGTTTCTTTGTTAAGGACTTGTCACGGTCAATGACCGTGACAATTCTGGGCAGAATTGAAAAATATTCAGCTGGATAGTTTGGCCACTACCACTGCCCAGCAGTATATTTGTACCTATTATAGCAACGTTGTACCTGTTCAAACATCATATATCCAAATAAAATAGAGATAATGCAAATATCCATTCAAAATAGAGAGAATATGCATCACCATATAATCCAAATATAATTCAAATGTAATAATTTAAAATAATTTAATTCAAACTTAAATCAATGTCACTAAATGTCTGGGGTATGGTTAACGCTGAGGAGGTGAGTAGGCCACACGATATACGAATTAACACATCCACTAATATACGTCGTGCTGCATTGTTCGTGCAACCACAATTAAGAGTTCTCCTTCCCGGGCATCACATGCATGACGAGCACCCCGGACTCGATGTCTTGAAGCTCACGTCTATGAACTAATGCACCTTGGACGATATTCGGGTCCCTTAACCCCCGCCCTATCCGCTGGCCATTAAATATGTCCATTATAAACACGCTCGGCCAACCAAGTGTCGACATCTGTTTGTTGAAGGGAGCCAAATAGATAAGTGGATCATCAAAGTCCACACGTCTCGCCAATGAAGCAGTGAAGTCCACATCCTCGTCCTCGTCCTCCCACACCTCCTCCCACACTGCCTTCTCCTTCACTTTACCCTTACGGTTGCCGCCCAACGAACGCTTCACAAATGAGTAAATATCCTGTACCATCGACTCCAAACGGGACAGCTTCGCATCATGTGAATCCACCGTTCGAGCCAACTCGGTGTCACTCGTCTCCAATCCGATGATCCTAGATTTGGCCACCCGCGAGCTCACCCCCTTGTCCTCCCCTTGCAATCAGAGCCAACCACTTCGCTGAGTGCATCTGTGGACAAAGATGCCTTATCGGCATCAGACTGCGACTCATGCACTTCCTTAAGCTTTGCCTGAAACGAAAAAAGCACATGATTATTAAAATAAGTAAATTAAAAAATTATAACGTAATTAACAAAAAGTAAACTATCGGATTACTTACAATCGTAGCTGCGACGCTTGGGGACACATCCTTGTCCTTCCCCTTCTTCGTCCGAAGAGCCACATAAGTATCGAGCCTATGTGGCCTACCCCCAGGGCCACTCCCTGTCCCCTGAAATAAAATAAAGTAAAATTAGTATCGCCCCCACAAAGTAAAATAATGCAGAATAATATATTTTATGTAGTTCTAGAAAAATTAAATCTTACCATCATCTTATGCTCCACCTCGGCGTAAGACGTCCATCCAGAGTAGTGCACGCCCGTCTTTTTTTCCTGGTTTTCCCTTCCCGATTGGCGAGATGCCAATTGTCGCTCCCCGATCTCATTGTCAATGAACCTTTGCCATTGTGCCAATGAGATCGCCTCCTTCGGCGGGACGGATTCACGCCTTTGGATAATGTACTCTCGTGTGTTCCCAAAGTACCGGGTCCGTATTTTTCTTCCACGTCTTGTGTTGCTCCCTCAACTGCTCCAAGACGGAATCGCGTAGCTTTGGATCCAAGTTGAATTGTTTCTGTCCAACAAATACAATGTTAGTTGAAAATAAATATAAAATGAAATTGAAATGGAAATTGAAATATTCATATAAATATAAATATATTACCTATAGTGCCACCCAAATAGCTAACTTGAGCTCATATGGCACCTCCTTCCAACTAATGTACCCCGGGTTGATGATCTTCTTTACCAGCTCAAGGGATCTCGCTAATAGCCCCGACTTGTTCTCGATGGGCATCCCCAATTTGTCATATTTGAGCAGACTAGGGGCCGAGGAGCCCTCGTCGCCTCCGCTACCACCGAACCCAGACGACATCATCATAACCAACATCATCATCCTCGCCTTAATACCTTAAGGAGACATTTACTGTAAAAAAATGTTATTAGTACATATCAAAATGAATTAAAAGAAGACATGCAAATATGTACAATTACTACAAATAAAGATGAATTTTTACTGTTAAACGCCTCAATTCTGAATTCCAAAACAACAGCATGTAGCTCATAATATGTACAAGAGTGAAACATCCCCACCGCCACCCCTACTGCCCACACACACGCACACTACACAAGAGTGAAAATGATAAAGTGAAAATCAATTAAAATCATTAAAAATTGATGTTTCGGTACAAATTGAAATATTTATTACAAATTGAAAAATTGTTTGAAATTCGGGTTATCATAAAAAATGGATTGATATTCGGTAGGAGCAGCCAAGTCATCCACATTAGTATTTAGACGCTTTGGCACGTGTTGGACAATTGACCACGGATCATTGTTGATATACTCCGAGTAAAACACTTGGTTAACCTCTGTGACATCACTTTGCATATTTCACAAATTCATTAGCACCTCTGCGAAACACATCCCCCATTTTATTTGTCTCACCCATCCACTCTTAGATTTATAGTATATTCATGGATTAGTATAAACAAAACTTAGATTCATTGTATGTTTTATTTAATTATGTCTTATTTATATTCAAATTCAATTTATAATAGAAATTTCTATTTCCTCCATCTCCTTTAAAGGGTGGGTGGTCCTATCCCATTCAAGACTGCATTTTTCTGTAATATACTCAACAGCTCATGCGCATTATTACAATTTAAAAAAAAATCGGCAGCATATCCCCGTAGTTCTCCAAGTACACGACATAGATTCGCAAGTGTGAGTGTTATTTCAATTGATCAATTGAAATAACAGTCACACTTGTTAATCTAGTATGTACCCAGAGAACATTAGGATACGACTACAGAACTTCCTCCAAAAGTAACAACTTTAAGCCACTAAGAATATTATACGTAAATTATGCAGTCCCAAACTGTCCAAACGGGACAATTCGAGAGATCTCATTACATGGGTAATGACTCTCGAACGGGTCTAAGGGCTATTGAATGCGTACGCATAAGAACTAGAAGGCTAGTATCTATGCACACTATACGTAATTTCAAGTATGTTTCATTTAATTATCATACTATATATATATTGTTCGATATACAAAGTAATTTTCAAAAAAAGTTGAAAATTTTCACCCCCATATGGACAATAATCCAGTGGTCATGCCACTTTTTAAATTAACCAACACAACATCGATCCACTATAATCCAACATCAATGTCAACAACAAATGTGTATCCCGTACTCCTTCTAATTCATCTACTCAATTAATTATTTTCATCAATTAAACTAACAATTAAAGTATACAATTATTAATTTACTAATTTACAACGAGGGGCAATCCTACTTTCATAATTAATCATATATTAATTTACTAATTTACAATAAGGGACAATCAATCAATTCGTTTACAATGGACATTACGCACAAACACGCACACTACACACACATATACACACACGAGCACATATACACACACACATGCAGCCCCCACCCCTACCCCACCCACCCATCCCTGCCCCCTCCCCACACACTACACACACACACACAAGCATCCCCCACCCTGCCCCACCCCCACCCACCACACACATGCACATGCACACACACCACACACACACAAACAGCCCCCCCACCCTGCCCCACCCACCCCCCCCACACGCACACACACGTACAACCCTCCCTCCCCCCCTCTCCCCACCCCCACCCACCACACACGCACACCCCCACCCTACCCCCCACCCCCACCCCCACCCCCACCCACCACACACGCACAACCCCCCACCCACCCTGCCCCCTATTCCCCCCTACCCCCACCACACACGCACACATACACACACACACACACATATATATATATATATATATATATATATATATATATATATATATATAAATGGAAGAAAGAGAGAGAGAGAGAGAGAGAGAGATAGAGAGAGAGAAAAGGAGGGAAGAAACGGTGGGGGAAAAAGAAGGGAAAGGTTTTTTTTTACTGTGACATTTGTCATGGTCGTGTCATGGTCATTGACCGTGACAACATTATAAGTATTATCACGGTCAGTGATCGTGACAATCCTTTGTCATGGCCTTGTCACGGTCATTGACCGTGACAAAAAAACGCGTATTTTTTTGTCAAGGTCAATTACCGTGACAAGGCTAAGCGCTGAAAGGGTGTCAATTTACCCATTTTGGTGTAGTGAAATAAACTTCAAGTCAACAAAATTGACTTCAGAGTCAGGGGAAGTCTTTTTTTACTTCTCTTTGGAGAAAAATAATCATCATATGTTAGTTGGGGAAACAACAAGAGGAAAAAAATATGTAGAGAGAATATTTTAATGTAGAAACAAAGGCCGACCAATGCCATGCCCTTCCCGGGGGCACCCGGGTCCAGTATATCTTATCCCCTCAGGAAGGGGAGCATATTGCCAATTCTTTACAAAAATCCCATAATCCCAATAGTCTTTACTGGAATAAAAAAAATTCACCACCAGAGCGCTGTTGGCATAACGCGTCTTCAAATAGTAAGTGTTATCCCTAGTGGTCCCCCATCTATAATAGTACATTAATTATTTATTCCTATATAAGTTCAGTTAAACTCATTAAGGCGATTAACCCCATTTACTACTCTCTAACTATTTGGAGCCACTTTAGCAGGGATCACAATTTGGCAAAATTATAGAAATAGATTGTTTGGAGGGAAAGTAACTCCACTTTCAACAATAAATATGGTGGGTAGCCAATGACCCTCATCCAAAGCACATAGATAACAAGGCCTGAAAACCATCTCCATAACCACCTAATTTGGAATTTTTCTCTTCTTCCTAGACTCCTCCAAAGAACTCTCTATAACAATATAAACCATTTTAATATCTCAAAAATAAAAAATTACAGGGGGTGTTCTTACAATTGCAATCTCAGTGACGAAACCCTCGAAGCAGAAAGATGGAGAAATAATAGTGAATGAAAGAAAATTCAAGATTGCAGAAGTGAGGAAAAATGGAGGGAAAATCAACCTTTTATAAGAACAACGATGATTCTTGATATTTGGAATTTGAATGATTAAGTATACCAACGTTTGGACAATCGACGTCGTTTCGAATCCTAAAAAGACAAAAAGGCCAGCGAACTCTCCAACAGTTCTCTATTTTTCAAATTATTTTAAAAAAATTCCATCGCTTCAATACAAGCAAAGGAAAAATTTACAAGTCCTTGAGATCGGATGGCGACCACGACCTTTAAGAGGCTCTAAGCAATTCTAAAAATGAATACTCCATTCTTTCATTCAATCTTCAAGTATGCAATATTCGGGACTTTTGTTATAGCCTAAAAATATTAGTTCACCTGGACCAATAAAATAATGACACATGTCAACATTATCCCTAAGATTTTCCTAGTGGATAAAACCTGGTTGGCTCAGGTACCCTATGGTCGACCGTCCTGCTGACCAGAGCTTGGAAGTTGAACCGTCAGACACACGTGGGATATTCAACAGTCACCACGTATATGCACATGAAAGACATCGAGTTGCTTCTTATTGTGTAAAGGTTTAAATGCTTGAAGCTATAAAAGCCTTCCACATCTTGAGTTCCCACTTACTATAAATACACCATTTCCCCCCGCTGAGGGTTGCACACATGAACATACCAGCTTTATGTTGAACTCTTGGATTGTAACCAGGAGATTGGAACTAAACCCTAAATACCATTTCCCTGTGGATGTAGGCTCGAATCCTGAACTGAATTATGTAAAATTCCCTGGTGTCGTTCTTTATATTTTTATTTTCTCTTTTATATGTGTGTGACACCCCGCCTAATTAAATACCGGGCGATCACTCCTTTATTAAATTAAATCAAGGTAAACAGTTGGTTCATTCTCAGCATCACTGTCGATAAAAATAATTTTCCAATTTAACACCCTAAATAATTAAGCTAAGTGTCAAAACCATTTTTTTTATACAACTTCCAAATTTTAATTAAAGAAAAGATTTATTAATTCAAAACAACCTTTCTACAATATAGAATCACACCACGATGAACTAAAATAAAACCATACATTCACCAATCGAATGTCAACAAAATAAAACTAAAAATCATAAACCATCCTAAATAAATCCCATAAACAAACTGGAATAACTGAAATATAAAATCCCAACAAAAAATGAAATGCTGAAAGGGGCGACACGTGCCCAATAAATGAGAGTAATGAGAGTGGAGTCAATAACAGAAGCCGTCTACTCAAGTGACCTGCAACTCCCACCTAAGCTGCAGCTCGTTCTTCTCAAAGGATCCTAAGCAAGAAGCCCCTGTGGCTGGGCACCTGAAAATATACATATATATACACAAGAGAGAAAGAGAGAAGGAAACGGGTCAGGGCCCGAAAGTGTGTTTGATTTTAAAAATACGTTAAGCAAGTATTTAAAATGATACAGGACAATGAAACATCATATTAGTTCGTCTCACTCTTGAGAAAATACTCACCTCTCTTCTAATGTGCACTCCTATCGCACTAACTTACCCAACGATTCGTTTATCTTAGCTTACACATATATTTTTCAAAACCGAACGATAACAATGTTTTTAAAAAGGTTACTTTCAATATGTAGTACTCTTCTCGTTTTAGCTTCATTAAATTATAAGCTTCCCAGTGTTTTCTCATACTTTCACAAAACAAGTATTTAATAATCTGAGTCAACAACCATGTTCTACTTATCAAATCACAGTAGGCAGTTTAAAGTTTATAACCTCATATATATATATTAACTACTCGTATAATATATATATATATAACAGCACCCCAACTAAACTATGGTGCGGGCATACTCTGCTATCCAATCCCCGTATCGCTCACACAAAGGGAAATACAAGTTCGGAATCACTCTCGAACTGTATTAACATATATAAAACAACGTTGAGGCGAAGCATAGATTCCAAGTCCACGAGGTCAGTACATACCCACACGTCTCTTAGGACCGTCCGACTATCAATCTGATAGCCCGTACCTAGGATCTCTATCTTCTAGGGTACGAATCAATATCCCCTATAAAGCAACACAGGATAAGATCGTCCCAGCGCGGTAACCTCAGGGATAGCAAGTAGCGCGGGTACGCTTTTCACATGTATATAATATATGTACACACAATCATATAAATATACCCATTCATCATATTAATATAGGTTCCTCCCGTTACCCATAGTCATAACATTTTATCTTTAACTTCCCATTATTATGATTACGTATAAGGTTTCGTCTCTAACCTTAACTCGAAGAGTTTTCTCACTCATTACCTAGTACTCATGGGTCATATCCTTACCAATCTAAAATTCAGTAAGTAACTTTATTTAAATTCCAACGTAACTCTCTTACGCACCTCACCCTTACGTTTCATAAATTCAACCCTAAGTAAATATCCCATAATTACCCTTCTCGTTGAAGATTAAAGGTTCTAACATTGATCCCTATACCCTACTGGTCCTCAATATCTCCCAAATCCTTTTATTTATAATGCCCAAGAAATATTCCACAGTAAATTAATTCAACTAATTAAACAAGGGGAAAAAGAGTTTGCCAGAAGGGGTCGATCGATCGACGTCTTGGGATCGATCGATCGAACCTTCGATCGATCGACGCTCTAGGTTTGATCGATCGATCAAACAGGTATTTCGATTTCTGCAGAAGTGCAGTTACGTGTTTGACTAATATTCTTCATTCAAATCCATAATTTCCAACACTAATCATCCCAAAACTTGTACTACATTCATGGCAATATATTTCCAGATGTTTCTAACGTTAAGCATGCATATAACCATCATTAAACATGATTAAACAACCTAAAATCTCATCTAATCATCAAGAACCCTAAGTTTTCTTAACTTTTGTTCTAATCAGTTTTCTCCAGAATTTCCTTCTAACATAACATCACAAATTCGTGGGTTAATCATCTACTTCACATATTATTTTCAGAATATGGTTCAAACGATTTCTACATGCAAATCCCTATCAAAAATTAGGGTTTTTCTTCCTTTAATTATACTCCTAATCATTCCTACACTAATATGATTATTGCACCAACTAAAATACGCAAGTTAAACACTTGCCTGGGATTTCAGAGGTCTGGTTTCCTGCTGATATTGGTGTGGTTGCGTTCTCCTCCTCGCGATCTACGCGTTGGTGGTGACGGCGGTGCAATCGGTGGTGTTTTGGGCCTTGAATCACCTTGAGAGCTCTCTCCTCTCTTCTCCAATGGCCGTTCTAGGGTTCTGAATGTTCTAACCCTAAGAGGCTGACTTAAATGGCTGCTAAGGATGGCTGAAATTCGTGGGTTTAATTACCCTATTTTGTAAAATGACCAAAATGCCCTCCCGGGTCACTAATTAAGCCTAAAAACATCCCGAGACCCAAACTAAACCCCCGGGTACACTTTTCTGACTATCTCGACCTTTCCGGACGCGTTGGCGCACTCAAAACGACCATACGGACAACTTATAAAATATTCACTTTTTAATTAACATAATTAGTCCCGACGTGGCACGGGCACGTCCCCACTTAAATTTCCGAAATAGTCATTTAATTCACTTATGACATTCAATATAACCAATATAATATATTACTATGCTCATTAGTAATATTCAACAAGTTTCCCATAATTACTAACTCTAGTCACGTTAATAATTATAACATAATTAATTTCCGGATTTTTATTAAATAAATCATCACATTAAATTTAATAAATCCCCAAATTAAATATAGCATAAAAATACGGGGTATTACATACTTCCCCCCTAAGAACGGAATTTCGTCCCGAAATTCGGAAAATAAGGCATACCTGGTAAAAACAAATCTGGATATCTCTCGCGCATATCTGCCTCACGCTCCCAAGTGGATTCCTCCACATTATGATGCTCCCACTGGACTCGCACAAGTGGAACTACTTTCGACCTCAATCTCCTCTCACTATAGTCTAGAATAGCCACTGGTCTCTCCTCGTAAGAGCTATCAGACTGTAAGTCTATCTCGTCTATCGCAATGTGAGTATGGGCCATATCATCCCGAAGATATCGTCTCAACGACGAGATGTGGAATACATCGTGGATGCGATGTAAATGTTCTGGCAATCCCAACCTGTATGCTACTGGCCCAATCCTCTCGATGATGGGAAATGGTCCTACATACCTCGGAGCCAATTTCCCCTTCTTCCCGAACCTCATCACTCCTTTCATAGGAGATACTCGCAACAACACTTGATCTCCCACATTAAACTCCCGGAAGAACCGTTTCGCATCGCCGTAGCTCTTCTACCTGTCTTGGGCTACCCGAATACGACACCTGATTATCTCAATCCTCGCGGAGGTCTCCTGAATCACTTCTGGTCCTAATAACTTGTTGTCTCCCACCTCGAGTCAACAAGTTGGAGAACGACAAGGCCTGCCGTACAAAGCCTCAAATGGAGCCATGCCAATCGTAAACTGATAGGAGTTATTATAAGCAAACTCTACCAGTGGAAGGTGTGGCTCCCAACCTCCTCCGAAATCGAGAACACACATGCGTAGCATATCTTCCAACATCTGATTAGTACGCTCTGTCTGTCCATCTGTCTGTGGGTGGTAGGCTAAACTCAGTCTCAACTCTGTACCCATAGCCTCCTGAAAGCTCTCCCAGAAACGTGACACAAAAATCTTGTCTCTATCTGACACAATATTCAGGGGCACCCCATGTAATCTGACAATCTCAGCGATGAACAACTGGGCATACTGACCCGTGGTATAATCTGTCCTCACTGGCAGAAAATGAGCCACCTTGGTCAAACGGTCTACAATCACCCAGATAGAATCGTGGCCCCTCTGTGATGTAGGCAACCCGGTAATGAAATCCATGGAAATACTTTCCCACTTCCACGCGGGTATTTCCAACGGCTGAAGTAATCCCGACGGTTTCTGATGG
Organism: Sambucus nigra; assembly: GCA_949130495.1. NCBI lineage: Eukaryota > Viridiplantae > Streptophyta > Magnoliopsida > Dipsacales > Adoxaceae > Sambucus > Sambucus nigra. Next base: position 531,094,065 of record OX422208.1, read on the forward strand.
TCCACCTTCACCAGCTGGTAAGTAGAACACTTGGACACAAATTCAGCGATGTCCCTCTTCATCCCACTCCACCAGTACTGTCGTCTCATGTCCTGGTACATCTTATCGCCTCCCGGATATACTGCAAATCGGGACCCATGAGAATGAGTCATCACTTCATGACGTAGCTCCGCTCCTTCTGGGACCACTAATCTCCCATTAAATCGCAACCCTCCATCCGAACTAATAGAATAGGACTCAGCACCCTCGGCCAGAAGTCGTACAATCTGCTCCTGACAAAACGGGTCTGTGGTCTGTGCCTGTATCACCCTTGTAACAATCTCGGGTGTGACTGACATGACGGATATGAACGAACGGGCTACTGCGTCTTGGTGACCCAACTCCTTCCACTTTGCTTTCCACACGTCGGCTACATCGTCTACCGGTCTACGGCTCAACGCATCAGCAACTACGTTGGCCTTCCCCGGATGGTACTGTATGTCGAACTGGTAATCTTTCACAAACTCTAACCATATGCGCTGACGCATATTCAGCTCTCGCTGAGTGAACAGGTACTGCAGTGACTTATGGTCTGTGAACAAACGGAATTTCTCGCATAATAAATAGTGCCTCCAAATTCTCAATGCAAAGACGACCGCAGCTAACTCCAGGTCGTGGGTGGGGTAATTCTTCTCATGTGGCTTAAGCTTGCGGGAAGCAAAAGCTATAGCCTTCTCCTCCTGCTGAAGTACTCCCCCAAGTCCTCGTAAGGACGCGTCTGTGTAAACCAGGTACTCTACACCCGGCTTCGGTAAAGTAAGGACTGGTGCCGAAGTAAGCTTGTCCTTCAGCTCGTCGAAAGCCAACTGACAAGCGTCATCCCAGATATATGGTACTCCCTTGCGAGTCAGATTCGTCAATGGACCCGCTATTTTGGAGAATCCCCGAATGAATCTCCTGTAGTATCCGGCTAACCCCAAGAAACTACGCACTTCCGTCGGTGTCGTGGGCTGCCCCCACTCCCTCACCGCTGACACTTTGCTCGGGTCAACTGCTATCCCTTGCTCAGAAACAACATGGCCCAAGGATTGTACCTCTCGCAACCAGAATCCACACTTCTCGTACTTAGCATACAACTGATGCTCTCGTAGAGTCTGAAGAACCTGCCTCAAGTGTTCGGCATGCTCCTCCTCGGAGTGTGAATATATCAGAATATCATCTATGAAGACGATGACGAACTGATCCAAGAACTCTCTGAATACTCGGTTCATCAAGTCCATGAAAACGACTGGGGCATTTGTGAGTCCGAACGGCATCACCCTGAACTCATAGGACCCATATCTCGACAAGAAGGCAGTCTTTGAAACATCCTGCTCTCTAATCCGTAATTGATGGTACCCCGACCTCAGATCTATCTTCGAAAAGAAAGTTGCTCCCCTCAGCTGGTCGAACAGATCATCGATTCGAGGCAACGAATATTTATTCCGTATCGTGACCTTATTCAACTCCCGGTAGTCCACGCACAATCTCAGTGAACCATCTCTCTTCTTTACAAATAAGACTGGAGCGCCCCAAGGTGAGGTACTCCTACGAATGAAGCCCTGACCTAATAGCTGCTCAATCTGATCTCGTAGCTCTCGCATCTCTGTCGGAGACATACGGTACGGTGCGCGTGCTATAGGTCTCGTATCCGGCACTAAATCTATAACAAAGTCTATCTCACGACTGGGCGGTAGGCCTGGTATCTCCTGAAACACATCGGAATACTCCCTAACAACTGGGATCGAATCTAAAGGAATCACAACCTCCTTAGAGGTATCCTCCTCAATGTAATATAAATGAGCGGTCGAACCTCCCTCTGGGCGAGGCATCGCCACTACAAACATCTCTTGCCCCGGAATGGAAAAAACAATGCTCCCAATGAAGCAATCAATCATGGCTCTATAAGATGCGAGCCAATCCATACCAATGATCACATCATGCTCGTGCATGTCTAAGACTAGCATGTCTGCAGGCAATACCAAGCTACCAATCGCTATCCCTACTCCCCGGCATATAAAGAATATAAGTGACCCACTACCCAGTGGTGAGTCAACACACGTCACGGTGCTCTCTGCTGTGGCTAATAACCCTAAGGACTTCGCAAAATGCGTAGCTATAAAATAATGCGTTGCCCCCGTATCAAATAAAACTTTACCCATAGTACCATGGATAGGAAACATACCCTCAATCGCGGGTGGTGCCTGTGGAGCTGCTGCCTAGTGGACGTTATAGACACGTCCATACTGTAATTGCCCCTGCTGTACTGGAGCTGCTGGAATGGCTGGTAGGGCTGGCACCTGGGCTGGAGCTGGAAGGGCCGGTGGAAAGAGTGGCCTCTGCGGCTCATTACAGGCTCCCTGCTGCTGTGGGGCCCTATCGCCCTCTGGACAATCCTGACGCTTATGGCCGTGCTTGCCGCACACAAAACACCGGCCTCTGAAATTACCTCCCCTCTGTCCCTGCTGACCACGGCCCTGCTGGCCGTTACCTCCACGCCATTGGCCCTGTTGGCCCTGATGTGCACGCTGTTGGCCTTGCTGGCCCTGCTGCTGTCCCTGCGGTCGGTGTTGACCCTGCTGGCCCAGCTGATTAGGCTGACCCTGATGGCCCTGCCTGAATCCTCCGAATCCCTGCCTAGAATCACCTGAACGGAATCGTTTAGCAGGGTCCCCCTGATGGGAACTCTGCTCGTGCTGACGAGTCTGCCCATGAGTTGGTACCCCACCGGCACTATTATCCCCGGTCCTGCCCTGCTGGCTGGACTCTCCTGCTCTCTTGCTTCCCTGAAGATGGAAGCGGTGATCCTGGCAATGTAGTAACGCTGCATTGAGTATGTCAGTGAAAGTACTCAGGGATAGATTCCCAATAAGGTGCTGACGGATCCTCCAAGCTAACCCGTCGATGAACAGCAAAATTTTCTTGCCCTCAGTGGGTGCCTCATCTGGCACAATAGTGAGAAGTCTCGTGAACTCCTCCTCATACTCGGCTACAGTAATGTTCTCCTGCTTCAGATTTAGTAATCTCTGCCTCATCTCAGTCTGCACTGCGGGTGGAAAGTACTTGCGGTCAAACCGCTCCCAGAACATCTGAATAGGGATCGTGTCCCTCTCCTCCAAAGTAGTAGTGGACTCCCACCACTGTAATGCGGCTCCCACCAGCTTAAAAGAAGCCAATAACTACTTTTGTACCTCGGTACACTCACACATGCGAAGATGCCGCTGGATGTCTTTCTTCCATTGGCTGACAGTAACAATATCGGAGCTACCAGAAAACTCAGGGGGATGTGCTTTCTGAAAAGCATCCCGAACCCTCTCCCATGCAGATGGAAGCTGTGCTGGTACTGGCGCCACTGCCTGAACCTGGAATGGAGCCTGTTGAGTCATCGCTATCGCGGCATTCACCGCCTGAGCAACTATGGCGGCTACTTCATTAGCATTCATTGTGCCTGGTGCCTGAGCTGCTGGCTGCTCGGCTTGGGCACGCCTATCTTTCGGAGCACGTCTCGGAGGCTTCTGAAACATGAACAAGATTTATCAGTCTACAGTTATCATCGAATTTCAATTAACTGAAGACTTAAACGTAAAAGCAGGAATACAACAATCCTAAAAATAGGGTTGTATAACAAAAACGTTAAGCTGAAAGCGACATAAGCCGTACAGATCCTAAGGACACTAGAACCTGATGCTCTGATACCACCTGTGACACCCCGCCTAATTAAATACCGGGCGATCACTCCTTTATTAAATTAAATCAAGGTAAACAGTTGGTTCATTCTCAGCATCACTGTCGATAAAAATAATTTTCCAATTTAACACCCTAAATAATTAAGCTAAGTGTCAAAACCATTTTTTTTATACAACTTCCAAATTTTAATTAAAGAAAAGATTTATTAATTCAAAACAACCTTTCTACAATATAAAATCACACCACGATGAACTAAAATAAAACCATACATTCACCAATCGAATGTCAACAAAATAAAACTAAAAATCATAAACCATCCTGAATAAATCCCATAAACAAACTGGAATAACTGAAATATAAAATCCCAACAAAAAATGAAATGCTGAAAGGGGCGACACGTGCCCAATAAATGAGAGTAATGAGAGTGGAGTCAATAACAGAAGCCGTCTACTCAAGTGACCTGCAACTCCCACCTAAGCTGCAGCTCGTTCTTCTCAAAGGATCCTAAGCAAGACGCCCCTGTGGCTGGGCACCTGAAAATATACATATATATACACAAGAGAGAAAGAGAGAAGGAAACGGGTCAGGGCCCGAAAGTGTGTTTGATTTTAAAAATACGTTAAGCAAGTATTTAAAATGATACAGGCCAATTCAACATCATATTAGTTCGTCTCTCTCTTGAGAAAATACTCACCTCTCTTCTAATGTGCACTCCTATCGCACTAACTTACCCAACGATTCGTTTATCTTAGCTTACGCATATATTTTTCAAAACCGAACGATAGCAATGTTTTTAAAAAGGTTACTTTCAATATGTAGTACTCTTCTCGTTTTAGCTTCATTAAATTATAAGCTTCCCAGTGTTTTCTCATACTTTCACAAAACAAGTATGTAATAATCTGAGTCAACAACCATGTTCTACTTATCAAATCACAGTAGGCAGTTTAAAGTTTATAACCTCATATATATATATTAACTACTCGTATAATATATATATATATAACAGCACCCCAACTAAACTATGGTGCGGGCATACTCTGCTATCCAATCCCCGTATCGCTCACACAAAGGGAAATACAAGTTCGGAATCACTCTCGAACTATATTAACATATATAAAACAACGTTGAGGCGAAGCATAGATTCCAAGTCCACGAGGTCAGTACATACCCACACGTCTCTTAGGACCGTCCGACTATCAATCTGATAGCCCGTACCTAGGATCTCTATCTTCTAGGGTACGAATCAATATCCCCTATAAAGCAACACAGTATAAGATCGTCCCAGCGCGGTAACCTCAGGGATAGCAAGTAGCGCGGGTACGTTTTTCACATGTATATAATATATGTACACACAATCATATAAATATATCCATTCATCATATTAATATAGGTTCCTCCCGTTATCCATAGTCACAACATTTTATCTTTAACTTCCCATTATTATGATTACGTATAAGGTTTCGTATCTAACCTTAACTCGAAGAGTTTTCTCACTCATTACCTAGTACTCATGGGTCATATCCTTACCAATCTAAAATTCAGTAAGTAACTTTATTTAAATTCCAACGTAACTCTCTTACGCACCTCACCCTTACGTTTCATAAATTCAACCCTAAGTAAATATCCCATAATTACCCTTCTCGTTGAAGATTAAAGGTTCTAACATTGATCCCTATACCCTACTGGTCCTCAATATCTCCCAAATCCTTTTATTTATAATGCCCAAGAAATATTCCACGGTAAATTAATTCAACTAATTAAATAAGGGGAAAAAGAGTTTGCCAGAAGGGGTCGATCGATCGACGCTCTAGGTTCGATCGATCGATCAAACAGGTATTTCGATTTCTGCAGAAGTGCAGTTACGGGTTTGACTAATATTCTTCATTCAAATCCATAATTTCCAACACTAATCGTCCCAAAACTTGTACTACATTCATGAAAATATATTTCCAGATGTTTCTAACGTTAAGCATGCATATAACCATCATTAAACATGATTAAACAACCTAAAATCTCATCTAATCATCAAGAACCCTAAGTTTTCTTAACTTTTGTTCTAATCAGTTTTCTCCAGAATTTCCTTCTAACATAACATCACAAATTCGTGGGTTAATCATCTACTTCACATATTATTTTCAGAATATGGTTCAAACGATTTCTACATGCAAATCCCTATCAAAAATTGGGGTTTTCTTCCTTTAATTATACTCCTAATCATTCCTACACTAATATGATTATTGCACCAACGAAAATATGCAAGTTAAACACTTGCCTGGGATTTCAGAGGTCTGGTTTCCTGCTGATATTGGTGTGGTTGCGTTCTCCTCCTCGCGATCTACGCGTTGGTGGTGACGGCGGTGCAATCGGTGGTGTTTTGGGTCTTGAATCACCTTGAGAGCTCTCTCCTCTCTTCTCCAATGGCCGTTCTAGGGTTCTGAATGTTCTAACCCTAAGAGGCTGACTTAAATGGCTGCTAAGGATGGCTGAAATTCGTGGGTTTAATTACCCTATTTTGTAAAATGACCAAAATGCCCTCCCGAGTCACTAATTAAGCCTAAAAACATCCCGAGACCCAAACTAAATCCCCGGGTACACTTTTCTGACTATCTCGACCTTTCCGGACGCGTTGGAGCACTCGAAACGACCATACGGACAACTTATAAAATATTCACTTTTTAATTAACATAATTAGTCCCGACGTGGCACGGGCACGTCCCGACTTAAATTTCCGAAATAGTCATTTAATTCACTTATGACATTCAATATAACCAATATAATATATTACTATGCTAATTAGTAATATTCAACAAGTTTCCCATAATTACTAACTCTAGTCACGTTAATAATTATAACATAATTAATTTCTGTATTTTTATTAAATAAATCATCACATTAAATTTAATAAATCCCCAAATTAACTATAGCATAAAAATACGGGGTATTACAATGTGATGATAAATTTGGTAATTAAAGGCTAAGATAAGTAATCCAAATTTATACATCAACACTAAGTATACAAAATTTAGGTTTGAAGCCTTTTTTGGGGGAAAAAGAGGATCATTGCAAAGACTTGATAATATGTTATTGGTAAAAACACAAAAGGCTGGATTGAGAGACAGACTCAAAGGTTGCGAACTGAAATTGTCTGAGTGGAAAAATAATAATTTTGATTCTCTATATAATAAGTTTGGGGGTAAACAAGAGGAAATTTAAAAAATATATATAAGTGATTTTTGGTGAGTTGAGAGATAATCTCATATTAGGAAATTAGAGGGGAAAATTGACGCAAAACTGGAAGCAAACGAACTAAAATGGAAGAAAATGGGAAAAGAGAATGGTTAAAAGTGGGTGATTATAACAACAACAATGTATGCTAAAGTAATTCAAAGAAAAAAAATAGAATCATATATATGAGTTAGTGAACGGTAATGGGGTCTATGTTACAGATGCAGATATTATGGAAGACTGTTATTAATTATTTCAACAATATTTTTATAGCTACGGAACCACGCCATGAATTCCAGCAGGTGGTTTTGGAGGGAATAAACAACCAAGTTTCAATACAAAAGAACAACTCTCTTTGAAGGAGTTCGAAGCTTCCGAGGTAATGTTTTCTCTCAAACAGATGTCTATCCTCGATTCTATATTATTAAAGCGTTTCAATTAGTTTAGATATGGTGTCAAGATATTTTTTTAATTCGAGACCATTCTACGGTACATCATCTCTTCTCTCAAATACTGTCCAAGACTCCTCAAAGACTCCAAACTCACTCAATGTAAATGTCCAACTAAAGGTATAACACGAAGTGGATGCATATATTACACTTGACACTTTTTAGGCACTCATGCATTTAGGACTCAATGGAAATCATCTCATAGGATACAAGAATCAACACTTGTAATAGTAGTGCTCCAAAATGCAAATAACATAGGACCAACAATGGAATAACTCTCTTTATTATGAACACAAAGATGGTTTGACTAATACAAAATATAAGACTGAAAAAATCACTAGAAAAATGAAATGCACTCCACTAATTTATATTAACATAAATGGCGGTTAAAAAAGAGTTAAAACCGTTCCTAACTATTACAACAATTGAAATAAAGTTAACCGTTAAAAGACAGAGTAAACATTGAGCCAAAAATAAATAAAAAACACAAAAAAATTAGACTCATAAAAATAAATAAAAGACCCAATTAGATTTGGCCCATAAAAGTTAATACTTTGGCCAAGTCAAAATCCAAAGCTCACGAACACGCCTATGCCGAGATGGATCTGGCGAGTGGCAATTTGGAAGTCAATCCAAGTCCATGTAGGTAATTCCTTCTTCAAAGAGTTGGGGTACCCCGATGACACTAAAACAAAAGTCACAATGAGTTATAATATATTAAACTCATTTTCTCGTATTTTATCTATGTGAAACTTTGACTTCAACAACACACTTCAACCAAATTTCATGCTTCAAGTGGTCAATTCAAATCATAATTTATCATTTATTAATTTATGGTTTTACACATGTGAGTATACTATGTTATACTCCTCGCGGAGAAGAACACGTTTCGACTTTGAACTGTCTCGAAAGATGTACGGATCTCATATTAAGTTGATTCTAAAGTTTATCAAAATAATATTTTGTCAACATATTCATAAATTCCAATAATTTACAGTTTCTTCTTTTGTTCTAGTTAGTTGTACTAATTTAGCAACCACATCAAAGTCTTCCCTAATGAATGCACAAGTTTTCTTAGTTGAAAAATGGAATGGTACACAATCATCTCATTATCACAAAGCTAAGATATATTAGTCGACAAGACCATCAACTTATGTGGCACGCTCACAATTAATTAAGATCCATTAACCAATTCAAGTGAAAACCACAAAGAGTACTTATGTCATTTCTAATTACCATACATATTCTTTCCCCGTATATATATATCACTGTTCTAAAAAACCCGCCTAGGCTTAAGGCTTGGGAGAAACGCCTCACCTTATGCTTTTCACACCTTATTCTTGGCAAAATCCTTAAGGCGCACTTTTTTCTAAAAACAACAATGATTTAGTGAAATGATGTCGCCTTTTAAAGAATTTGTTTACAAACCGAACCATTATCTCATCCAAAATAATCAAATAGTATTTTAATTTGCATATATTCAGACATATTTTTATGATCTGTGCAATTTTTGTATTTTAATAGCCTTGTTATGGTTAAAAAATATTAAAATATATTAAGAAGGCCTAAACGCCTTTTTACGCCTAGTCTCGCCTAAGCTTCTAAGGCTTAAGGCTTGGCCTCCACGCCTCAATCACGCCCCTCATTTTTTAGAACATTGATATATATATATATATATATATATATAATATAAGTCCAACATAAGGAGAATGCAACATGTGGCTCCTTTCTTTAATATCTCCAACTTCATCAACTCCTTCTTTGAAAACCCAAAAGTCACGAAACTTGCGTCCTTCTATGAAAATCGGAAAGTCACGAAACTTGATATTACTATTTTTATGTCGGTTTGTATTTCGAGGTCTCTTTAACTCTTTCTTTGAAAACACTGGATGGTCCATCTTATAAGCATTGTCCCCACAACATTAGATTATAAGAAAAGATCCAAGTCAACTCATCTGGAGCGTATAGTCCTTACCCTTTCTCTTTGTATAGGTAGATCATCAGTATATCATCAATGCTGAAATGCAAGAAAGCGTTGGTGGTAGGTTTATGCCTTTGTATAAAGCCAATGTGGCTATGGAGGTGTGCAGACATCGACATGAATGAAAAGGAATAGAGAAGAGAGTAGTAAGGACAACTCAACGAGTTAAAGACCTATGTTTGGCCGGCGATATGCAGGTGGGTGGTGGTGGAAATGATGGTCCTCCTTAAACATTTGGAACCTTTTATGTACCCTGAACTTTTTAAATGTTATTTTAATTTGAGATTCTGAATTGATTTCCTAACAATTAATTTGAGATTCTGAATTGGTTTGCTAACAATTAATTTGTGCATTTTTCTGGCTTAACATTTGTATTATTTTCAGATTCTAACAAACTTTTTACTAATATACTTTTTTTTCCCGAATTCTAAAAAATTTCTCAATAGGGGTGGAAATAGATACGTAGAATGCAAATAAAAACACCCATCTTTCCAGGTAATCTTTTACATATTCTAATCATTTTAGTTACTTCATTCACTTGATTTTTTTTCTTTACGGGTAATATTTTAATTTCTCCATTCACTTGGGCTTTTCCATCTTTGGAGGTAATTTTTTTAATTTCTCCATTCACTTGAATTTTTTACTCCCCTCACTTTTGTTTATCCTGCAAACGTTTTTGACGATTTAGTTTTTCTTTTAGCAAACTATTTTGAAATATGTATTGGTGTTGAGTATATCGAAAAAAGATAATATCAGGTAATATTCTTCTTTATATTTTCAATGTTGTATAATTATTTTACACATTCCATATCCATTTGTATTAGTTTATAATTTTCACTTCAACATGCTAATTTTCTTGATTGTCAATTCATGAACTATTGAATTATAGTACCAGTGCCTAGATTTTATAATACTATTGTCAAAGTATCTTATTGTTTTATATGTAATCTTTTTGCACTTACAAAAACTCTTTAACCAGAACATATGTCATATCCAATGAAACTTACCTTAAAGTTGTGTTTGGTTATTATGTTACAATCAAGTGTTGTCTTTTTTGGTACTTACAATCATTTTCTATATATGTTATTATACATGTACATGTGAGTTAAATTATTGCAGTTAATTTCAATTTTAACAGAGTTAAAATTCAATGTTCTTTCATCCGTAAAATATTTAAAAAAATCGCACATGCATCGTGTGACCTACATACTAGTACTCAAGTAAAATAGAGGGTGCCTCATCCTAAGAAGATAATATAAATTTTGCACACAATCCGAACATCACCCAAGGCTACAATCTATTACAATTATATAATAAAAATGAAATTTGCATACATTGAATTTAAATATGATTAGGTTGGACTCAAATTTTATTCATGACGTGCCTAAACATAATTGTTATATCCAAAGTTCTAAAAAACGCGGGGCGTGATCGAGGTGTGGAGGCCAAGCCTTAGGCGTAAAAAGGCGTGAAAAGGCGTTTAGGCCTTCTTAATATATTTTAATATTTTTTAACCATAACAAGACTTTTAAAATACTAAAATTGTTCATATCATAAAAATATGTCTGAATATTTGCAAATTAAAATACTATTTGATTATTTTGGATGAGAAAATGGTCCGGTTTGTAAAAAAAAATATTTAAAAGGCGATATCGTTTTACTAAAGCATTTTTGTTTTTAGAAAAAATGCGTCTTAAGGGTTTTACCAAGAATTAAGCGTAAAAAACTTAAGGCGGGACGTTTCTCCCAAGCCTTAACCCTAAACGTGCGTAGACGGAGCCTAGACGAATTTTTTAAACAGTGGTTATATCAAAGAACAAACCAATTAAAAGTTGATTTTTTTTTTTGACAAAGTTGATTTGTTGCAGTGATGTTATTCGTCCCAACCATTAAGGTCGAACACTCAAAAACGATTGTTCACTACTAAAGCTTAGATTGTCAACCAGAGTTTTTCATTGACGAGATTATTGCTACTTTTCAAGGAAGGAAGTTATCAAACTATCACACATAAGACAAAAGCACGGATCTAACTGTACAATAAAGTTGAAACTATCCCACCATAATTAATCCAATACATAAAGGTACCTGTTGATGTAAAAAATTAGATCATATCTAATTATTCAATCACAGATAAAATAAATGAAACAAAGAATTTTTGAAGTGGTTCAGCCTTATAAGAATGGCCTACGTCCACTGTTATGTTATTGCTGAGTGATTGGGAATTATCGATTACAAGTTCTATCAAGAAATTCTGGTCCCCTTACAATGAGGATTGTACAATGTATTTATAGCCCTGAGGCTGTAATGTGAAAGGGTAATACATTAAATGATGTACATATGAAAGGGTAATACATTCAATGCCCCTTAAGCGTGTGCGTCTGAATGATAAGCATTTAATGAACAGTCAAACTGTTGGTTATCCTGCTATTAATGCTTTGTTCGAGGTGCAGCTCGGACCGCCTGAGTTGCTCGGACCGCCTAAGCTTCTCGGTACTCAAAAGTTCCTCGGAGAGTTCTTGTTCCTCGGAGCATATGAGTTTCTCGGGGAAGCAGTGTTCCTTGTTGTAGTATGGTTCCTCGGAGCGTGTGAGTTCCTCGGAAGTGTTTGTTGTTGCCACATAGATTGCCACATGTCTTCACTTCATTGAACCATGTCAGCTGACTAAATTTGGTATCAACAGAAGCCCCCAATGTTTCATAGTTCAAAATTTGAGGAGTGTGGAACATTTTTTTCTCGAAATATGGCAGTTTTAAATGATCCTCCTGATTTTTAGGAGTGTTTCCTTCGTATTTATTTCTCTTTCCAAATTCGTAGAATCAGGCTTTTTGAATTTTTATGCCCGCTTCGTTTCCCGCGCCCCTTTTTGTCTTTTTAGCCGCTGGTAACGTAATCGTCTTCTTTTGTAATCATTACTTTTCCTTTTTCCAAGGTAGAGTATTTAAACGCTGTAGAAAATCCCATCGTCTTCTACTTTTTCAAATTTGTATCTTCGAGTTTTCCATCGTCTCTTTCTCTCCTGTGTATTCATCTCTTCCATCGTTCGTTGTCAACAGATCCACTCTTTTTCTGTAAGATTTTCTTCCTTCTTCTTCATTTCTTTTATTCATCATGGTTTACCCTATTAAATCTCTTGATAAGTTTCGCTCTGATTTTTCTATTCCCTCCTGGGTTGTTCTGGAAGAGATTTCTGAGCCTTCTGATTATTTCCGTTTGGCTGAGGAACATTGGTTCCCCAGTCTCTTTGTTGCTGAGTGTGGATTTTTTTTCCCCCAATCCTCTATGTCTGGAATTTTGTCAATATTTTGACGTTGTTCCTACAAGAATAGCCCCCAATACATGGAGAATAGTTAATGGGGTTCATAGGTTAAATCAAATCCATGGAACTCGCATAGGAATTCCAGAAATCATGTTTTGTTATAGATGGGGCAGTTGGTGATAACACCTTTTATTTAAAAACTAGATTTTTAAATAGGGCTTTAGTGGTCAATCTCCCGGATGCCAATAAGGACTATTTTGAGCACGGGGTTGTCATAAAAAATTGGCAACATGCTCCTTTATCTGGAGATGAAGTGTATCAGGGTCCCAGATGCCCTCCCTATGGCAATGGGATAGGTTATTTTTATTTCATTTTATTTATTTTGAAATTATGCTTCCACTGTGTTTGACAAAATGTGCCACTGATATTGTAATTTTGATTTATTTGCAATTGATAGCAAAAGAAAGTGTCCAAAAGAAGCAGACATTAATATAAGACACTTAAAACTTATCTGGAGTTTGCATCAGAGTGTTGCCGACGAGCACATTAGGTCAGCCTCGTATTTGCTGCAGTATAAGAGCTACACCACTTCTTTCACTGCTCGTCCGATGATAAGCGACGCAGAGCCAGTACCAGCTTCTACCAGTTCTTCGCCTGAGTCACACGTTCCTTTGAGTGAAAGGATGAAGAGAAGAAGACCTCCCACTCTCTTAGAGAAACCTGCCACTGCTGCTGTAGAGGAAAAAAGAAGTAAGGTTGATGTCCCAGGAGAAGGGACAAAGAAAATTGATGCACCTTCTTCGGCTGCTCCTGTGAAGGTTGTAGAGAAGCCCCCAGTGGCCCCGAGCAAGGATGCTGCTCCAGGCGAGGTGATTGTAATATCACCGACCAAGAGTTCTTCCTTGGTTGAATCTATTCCTTCTCCCCAGAGGAAACTAAAGAAGAACTCCTCGGTCAATTTGGCTGACACTGTCTCTCAGCCCCCGACTAGTGGAGTTCCCACTTTTGTTCCCCCGAGCTCTGCCATGAGCTCGGTGAAGACTTGGATCATTCCCGAGATCCAAGGTATTGAGGAGAACCTTTCTCAAGACATGGTCACCTTATTGGCTGCTCTCCATATTGCTTCTGTAAGTCTTATTACTTTAAACTTTTCATCTTTCCCTTGTTATATCTGTCTCTGACTTGCTTTCATTTTCTCTTCACAGTTGGTGAGCTGCTTCAATACAATTTTGAAGAAAAATGAAGCTATTAAAGCTTCAAGCTCCTCATCTGGTGTGGAGGAAGCTTTGATGGGTGTGAGGCAGTCTTTGGAAGATTCTCGTCAAAAGTACGATGCTGATGACAAGGAAATTTGGGAGAAGAAGCTTGCCTCCACCGAGCAGGATAAAGCTCAAGTTGTTGAAGTCTCCAAGGAGTTGGAGAAGAAAATAAAGGACTTGGAGGAAAAAAATAAAGAGCTTGAAGGGAAGCTCAAGAATGCTGAGGAGTTTGAAGATAAACTCAAGGTTGCTGAAGAAGAATTAATCCAACTTCGGGAAGTAAGTCGGAAAAAGGAGGAGGTTGAGAATAAATTGAAGACTGTTGAAAACCTTCTGTCCGAGAAGCTTTCCTCGGAGAAGATAAAGAGAAAATTGGCTGTGAATAAGTCTTTCAGCGTTGGCTGGGATAAGGGGTGGAACAAGGGCTTGGCTGCCATGATGTCTCAAGTAGAATATGGCAGCCTCAAGTACTTTAGGGATGGATGGGTCGCTGCTCTACAGGAGATCAAAGTGGATGAAAATTCCGAACTCTTTCAGCGACACATCCCTGGTCCCTCTCCAACTCCTGAAGACTTAGAAGAGGACGAAGCTGCCTCCGAAGAGTCTTCCATGGTGATGGGAGATCAAGTTTCTCATCCCCCAGCCATCCAGCATACAAACGAGGAACTCGCCACTTCCTTCGAGTAACCTCCAGCACTTCCCCAGCTCTTATCTGCTCCATCCGAGCAACCTACCTCCTCATCCCAGCCTCCCGAGAAAGTTTTGGAGATAAGGAAAAGGTGTAGCTATGTTCGGGTTTATCTCTATTTTATTTTTCCTTTGTCAAATGTAACCATGAACATGTAACTCTGAACCTTGTGATATAATAAAACTTGAACTTGTGTTTATTCATACTGTTGTCTCTTCTTCATGCTCTGTTTTGATTACTGATTTTTATTTCTCTACTAGTTTCTGGCCAGGATGGAATTACTATCTGCTCATGATACCAAGCTGTTGAGGCAATGCAATGATTATTTTAAGGCTGGTCACACAGATCTAAGTGCAGCACAAATTGTCGACATCCTCAACTAAGATGCTTCGGAACAAGCGGTTGAGGCCTACCAATACTTGAAGACCCTGCTTGATCGTGCAGTGGCCAACAATGTGGCTTATTATGATATGATCGAGGATCTCTAAGACATTCTTGAAGACCTTCAGCAACAATATAAAGAATCCACTGCCTTTTTGCACGAGGGGTATGGGAAGAAGTATCAGCAACTCAATGCTGACAAGGGATACGAGAAGCGTTTTGCTGGCTACGATGTGAGGGAGAGAACTCTGAGGGGTGAGGTCGAGGAGTGCAGACAAATAGCTGAATTATTAGAGCAAGAGAATAACAACCTACAAAGAGAGTTGTCACATTTGAAGTCTGCATCTTCCACTTCAAAAGCCTTGATCCCAGTGACTGATGAGGGATTCTCATTCTTGGAGGTCGACAACGCCAACTTGAGGAATGAGTTGGAAACCTTGAAAAGGTCTGGCCCTTCTTCTTCTTCTTCTTCTGCTCGTGGATGAGTAAAAGCTCCTCGGGGATGAGCAAGAGCTGCTCGGATTCCTGTTGAGGAAGAGCGGACTCAATCTGCCTTAGAAAACCAGGCTTTCCAGCTGATGGCGAAGAACCAGGCGTTGGCTGAAATGTCAAAGAAGATCAGGGACCTGGAAGATCAGCTTTCTGCGCAGAAATCTGTATTGGAGAATAAAGAACTCTTCATCAAAAATCTCCACGAACAGACGGAACGATTGACATATCAATTCCACAAATAGCCCAGGGAGTTCTGGATGGCTGGGTACAATGAGGCGCTCTACCACTTGGACGATCGTATCTAGAATGCCAATAATAAGGGCTACAAGCAAGGATGGTTGAATGCCTTAGGTGTGCTGCAACTCGAACAGGGTCATTACCTGTGGGACTACCACGATCCTGGGTTGCTCGACCTACCCGTGACACCATTCAAATTGGATATGAGTTGGATCCCTGCTCGGGCCATTCCTCGATGTCTAATCTCCAAATACCTCGGCGACTACAATCTCCATTCAAATGTCGAGATATCTCGTCCAGAGCATCTACTAGATCGACCTTCTGTGATGAATATTAGGATGTTAGAAGATCTCAACTTCATAAATTCTCCTCTTGCTTTAAATGATCCGCCTGCCGGCGAGGAACTTGTTTCAAAAGCAGAGGGGAAAAGACCAATAGAATAGGGACATTGATGTAATAAATTTGTATAAATTTTATTCTCAATGTAATTTATTTTTGATTTTAATGAAAGGCTTTCATTTTTGTTCGCAATCTTAATTGCTATTGTCTCGTAAAACACTTTATATTTGTGCATGTGTATCTGTTAAAAAGATAATGATATTGTGTTATTCGTCGACCAACTTATTGTCGAGTAGTTTGAATTTGTGGTAATCATTTGACAAAAATAATGTTTTGTTTCTCGACCAACTTAGTAAAAAGTTACGAGTATAAAAAATGTTTAAAATGTTTCCGACCAACCAAGGTCGGTAAATTTTCCTTGTCGACTAACTACAGTTAGTGGGTTTTTATCCCCGACCAGCCATAGTTAGTAAATTTTTTTCTTAAATGTTTCCGACCAACCAAGGTCGGTAAATTTTCCTTGTCGACCAACTACAGTTAGTGGGTTTTTATCCCCGACCAGCCATAGTTAGTAGATTTTCGAGAATATATTTACTTCCTAACCGACATAAATTGGCATTTTTAGGAATACTTTTATTTCCCGAGGAACATATAGTTTTACTTCCCGTAGGAATACAAGTTTTACTTCCCGGAGGAATACAAGTAGCTTTACTTCCCAGAGGAATACATGTAGCTTTACTTCCCGGAGGAATATAGGTAGCTTTACTTCCCGGAGGAATATTGGTAGCTTTACTTCCCGGAGGAATATAGGTTTCTCGACCAACCTTAGTTGGCGTTTTCGAGAAAAAATTTGAGTAGTATGAGTTTTGTCGAGAGATTTGCCGAGTTGTGTGTAGCACTATTCCCCAAAAAAATTTCAATAAAAAGAGAGAATTCGGCTGAATATCTTCATTTTATTCATCACTGATAATACTTGCGTAGGTGCTCTGCGTTCCATGCATTTTTAAACTCCTCCCCTTCTAAAGTTTCTATTCGGTAAGTTCCTGGTCGAACAACTTCTGTAACTCGGTACGGTACATGCCAGTTTGCCTCCAGTTTGTTGTGCTTTTGAATTACTTTCTTCAGCATATAGTCTCCTTCTTTCAGTTTGAACTTCTTCACTCTCTTGTTGTAGAACAAAGCAGTTCGCTGCTGGTAAGTAGCATTTCTAATGGCTGCTTCTTCTCTGACTTCCTCGAGCATGTATAAATCCAATCTTCTCATTAAGTCGCTGACAGGGGAATTGAAATTTAGTACCCTGTGTGTTGGGAGGCCCAACTCGGCAGGTATAACAGCTTCACTTCCAAACGCTAGCATATATGGAGATTCCCCTATTTCTACTCGGGGAGTAGTTCGATAAGCCCACAGTACTGACTGTAACTCATTGATCCAATTTTCCTTCGCATCGTCCAGTCTTTTCTTCAAGCCATTCAGCAGCATTCTGTTTGTCACTTCAGTTTTTCCATTGCTTTGAGGATGGACTGGTGCTGAGTGGATCTTCAAAATGTTTGACTGATGACAATAGGCAGCAAACTCCTCGTTATCAAATTGTGTTCCATGGTCTGTGATGAAAGCATGAGGAAGACCATATCGACAAATGATGTTCTTCCAAATAAATTTGTACACCTTGTCGTACGACATATCGATGAGAGGCTTAGCTTTAACCCACTTAGTAAAATAATCCACTGCGACGACGAGGTATTTGAATCTTCCTCTGGTCGTTGGCAGTGGCCCGAACAAATCTATTCCCCACATGGCAAATGGCCAAGGGGAAGTTATTGGTGTCAATAATGCTTGTGGAGTTCTTCGGATGGAGGAAAAGCGCTGGCACTTGTCACATTTCTTGGCATAGGCTATACAATCAGCCCTCATCGTCAGCCAGTAGTATCCCGGCGTCATCACCTTTTGCAAAAGCGTCTGACCTGCTACATGGGCTCCACAGGACCCTTCATGGACCTCTTCAATTAAATCTTTCACCTCGGTGGGATGCACACATCTCTGCAAACCTGCCATAATTCCTCGTCTATATAGAATACCGTTAGTTAATACATACCGAGCAGCTTTAAACTTCAATTTCTTGGCTGCGAGCTTGTCAATTGGTAATTCTCCCTCTTCAATATATGCCCTGATGGGATCCATCCAAGATGGTCCTAAATCAAGGGTAATAAAGTTCATCGTCAGATCTTCATCTATACTCCGACCAACTAAAACTTCAATTGGGATTGTTCTCCGGAGCTCGGTACGAGTAGATGAGGCTAATCGAGCTAGGGCGTCTGCTCTCGCATTCTCCATTCTCGGTATTCTGATCAGCTGAATAGCAGCAAATTCTGACACCAGCTCCTTTGCCTTTGCATGATATCTGATCATTAATTCTCCTTTGACTGCATATACTCCCATCATTTGGTTTACGATCAATTGAGAATCACTGAAAACAATAACCTGCTGCGCCTCCATAATTTTTGCCAAACTAAGACCTGCAATCATGGCCTCATACTCAGCCTCATTATTGGAAGCTTTGAATTGGAAACGCATGGCGTATTCCATGTCGACCTCGTTCGAAGTGTTCAAAACTATCCCCGCTCCACATCCTGTAGTGCAAGATGAGCCATTTACATAGAGCGTCCATATAGGTAACTCGTCTTCAAATTTCTGATCTGTCAGAGTTCCTCGGTGAAATATTTGTTTCTTCCTTTCATCTTCCCCTAATATTTCTCGCTCTTTGTCAATCATCTTTTCTTTCCCTTTTACCAACCGGAGTTGGTCTGAGCTCGAATTTGATGATCTTGTAACATCCACTTGCCCTTTTACCAACCGGAGTTAGTTCGAGCTTGTGTTTGATGATTCGGTAACATCCACAGGTTGATCAGCGAGTAACTTTTGCTCCTCGGGGGTATCAGGATAGGTGAACTCTGCTATAAAATCCGCTACAGCTTGTCCTTTAAGCGATGATCTGGGTTCATAAACTATATCATATTCACTGAGCTCTATTGCCCAGTACATCAATCTCCCTGATTTTTTTGGTTTATGAAGGGCTTGCCTCAACGGCTTATCAATATACACGACTATAGTATGAGCCTGGAAGTATGGCCTCATTCTCCTACTCGCCTCAATCAGCGCCAGTGCTAGCTTTTCCAGCCTTGGATATCTGATCTATGCTCCTCGGAAGGCTTTACTTGTGTAGTAGATTGGTTTTTGTACTCTATTCTCCACTCTTATCAACGCCGAGCTAACTGCATTCTCTGATACTGTTAGATACAAGTATAATTTTTCTCCCATCACCGGCCTGGACAACAGTGGAGGTACTCCCATGTATTTCTTCAAGTCTTGAAAAGCCTTCTCACATTCTTCATTCCACTCAAAAGTCTTTCAGAGTGTCTTGAAGAATGGGAGACATCGATCAGTTGCTCGTGATACAAATCTGTTGAGTGCTGCTACTCGTCCTGTAAGACTTTGCACCTCTTTCTTCGTCGTTGGAGATCGCAGCCCTAATAGAGCTTTGATCTTTTCAGGATTTGCCTCAATGCCTCGTTTATTGACAATGTACCCGAGAAACATGCCTTCTCGTACTCCAAATATGCACTTCGTCGGGTTCAGCTTCATTTGGTATTTATCCAGTTGATCAAAAGTCTGACTTAAGTCAACTAGATGATCGACAACTTTCTTGATCTTTGTCAGCATATCGTCAACATAGACTTCCATATTGCAACTGATTTGTTCAGCAAAGACCTTGTTCATCAGCCGCTGATATGTCGCACCTGCATTTTTTAAACCAAAAGGCATAACATTATAACAATAAGTTCCCCTAGGGGTAATGAAAGAAGTACTTTCCCTGTCTTCAGGTTTCATTTTAATCTGATTATAACCAGAATAAGCATCCATGAAGCTCAGCAGCTCGTGTCCCGAGGTAGCATCGACCAGTTGATCAATTCGGGGCAATGGAAAGTGATCATTTGGGCATGCTTTGTTGAGGTCGGTGAAGTCTACACACATCCTCCACTTGTTGTTTTTCTTCTTTACCATCACCACGTTGGCTAACCAGTCTGGATATTTAACATCTTCAATGAAGCAAGCTTTCTGGAGCTTCTCGACTTCCTCCTGTATAGCTTGATTCTTCTCGGGTCTGAACACTCTTCTTCTCTGCTTCACTGGCTTGATCTCCTTATTCACATTGAGTTCGTGACATAAGAAATTTGGATCTATTCCGGGCATATCTTCATGACTCCACGCAAAAGTTTTCTTTATGCTTCTTAGGAAAGTTATCAATTCCTGTTTTAGTTAGGCTTCCAACGACGAACCTACTTGAGTAGTTCGCTCAGGGTGCTCGTCGTCCAGAATGATATTTTCGGTAGCTTCCACCACTTGACCCTTCACGAGTTGAGACTCATCTCTAGGATCCAATGTTTCAATTTCTGCACCTTCATCCACTTGATAGGTAGTAGTCTTTTTCCTTGATTCATCCAGTTCCTCTTGCTCGGTAGATGAATAATAGCATTCCCGAGCTACTTTCTGATCACCTTTCACAACTCCTACTCCAAAATTTGTTGGAAATTTTAGGCACTGATGCACTGTAGATGGTACGGACTCGAACTTCTTTAATCCTACTCTTCCCATGATGATATTGTATGATGATTGAACATTCTTATCCATCACGAAGAAACGTATTCTTTCTTTTCGACAAGCAGGCCACGTACCAATGAATATATCCAACTTGATCGTCCCAAGTGGAAATACTTTCTCGCCAGCAAAGCCGAGGAGGGATCTATGATAAGGCTCGAGTTGAGATAGCTTTAGATTTAAACTATCGAAGCACGAGTAGAACATGATGTCTGCCGAGCTACCATTGTCGACCAGTACTCTTGAAATTATTACTTATTTCATCCTCATTTTGATCACCAGTGGGCCATCATGAGGGTATAGAACACTTGCGAGGTCATTCTTTGAGAAACCAATGACCAATTTCTCTTTATTTACCTTTCTCGGGCGATTCTCCTTAGCTAGATTTATTCGTTGAATGTATGAGCAAGCTTGAGCCTCACAGAGGTAAGCTTTTCTCTATGCAGTAAGGTCTCATCCTCCTGCATCTCCACCTGTTATAACATTACAGTTAAATGACCCAAAGCGTATTCAAAATACCTCTCGTTCTGGCTGCCTTGGTCTCTTAGGAAGATCGGGGTTGTCTTCGGGATCAACTTCATGGTTTCTTTTCTTGTTCTCCTCTGCTCGATGAGGAGATCTAGACCTCTCTCTTATTCGGTCGTTGTTTCTTCTTTCGCTTCCACGATCGACATACTTTGACATCTTTCCTCGTCTGATAAGTGTTTCAATCTCATTTTGAAGAGCTATGCAATTTTTGGTCATATGGCCATGATCTTTATGAAACTCGCAATACTTTGCCTTATTCCTCTTGTCAGGGTCTGCCTTCATTTTCTCTGGCCAGTTTAATTCCTCGTTGTTCTTGATTTCTTCTAGAACATGGTTGATATCCTTCTTCAAAGGAGTATAATTATCAAATTTCTCCATTACGTCCCATACCGACCTAGTTTTTGAATGTTTGTCATTACCATTGTTCTTATGCTCTTTCTTCTTAGCTTTGTCGCCTTCCACCTTGGTTTCTTTGGCATCCATGTTCTTCTTCGCAGCCATAGCCTCCTCGGCATTCATAATTTTGAACACTTTTCCCATCAGGTCCGACATGGTTCTAGGTGGATCTTTGGGCAAAGTGTAGAACTTGTTTTGTAGTAGTCCACTCATTAAGGCGGTAATCGCTGTCTTCTCCTCATAATCAATGACTTCAAGTTTCTCGTTATTAAAACAAGTTATATAATCTCTGGTGCTCTCACCAGCTTTTTTTCTAACACTTAACAAATGTGCTACTCGTTTAACTGGCTTTGGCCCAAAACAGAAATTCCCAATGAATAACTCGGCCAGTTGAAGAAAAGTTGAGATCTTACCCCGAGGAAGATTATTATACCATATTTGAGAAGATCCGATAAGAGTTCCCGAGAATGCCCTGCATCTCATCTCATCTGGAACAACATAGATGTCGGCTGCAGCTTGGTATTGTTCTATATGAAGGACGGGGTCAGTCTTTCCATCATATTTGGGGGTCACAACAGGTGCTTTGAATTTTGATGGTGCTGGAAAATCTACAATGGCCTAGACAAAAGGTGTTCCTCGAACAAAGGTTCTTTGTAGAGGGTTCTTAGCTTTAACCATTTCCCCCAATCTATCCTCCAGCCTTTGAATAGAGCCTTTCCATGCATCATTTTCTTCCTCGGGCCTGTTGGTTCGAGAAACTGATCGCGTTGAGGTGGCTTCCTGGGATCTATCTTGACGAGCAGCTGGTCGCGACTTAGCAGATCCTTCCCTTAAGTCAGATGGTCGTCGAAAACTCCTCGATGGGGCTCTAGGAGGACTTTTACTCCTCCTAGGACCTAATCGATCGAAAGGTGATGCCCTGCTTAACCTCTCTAGCGCGCTAGTCCTTTCTGGGGAGAGAGTGATACGTTGTTCAGTATCTGTGGCTCGCACTGACGAAGTTCGTCCAGGTTGATAAGAAAAATTTCCAGACTCCTCATTGCGATATGAATCGGTACGTCTAGTACGTGAAGAAGGCGCACGGGTATTTCTTTGAATACTTCGCAGTCCTGAATGGGTTGGTGCACCGCCATGGAGGGTTTGTATGAGTTTGTCACATAGTTTCTTGCATGACGGTCTGGCCCTGAGCCAGATTTGTCATTATTCCAGCCAGATCTGGAATATTTGGCGGAGCAAATGGATTTGGAGGGCTTCCATCATTTCGATTGCTGGATTCTGGAATATCAGCCATTGGTGATGAATTGTTTTTGATGAAAAACAATGTTACCAGTCATTTTCCACAGACGGCGCCAATCTGTTGATGTAAAAAATTAGATCGTATCTAATTATTCAATCACAGATAAAATAAATGAAACAAAGAATTTTTAAAGTGGTTCAGCCTTATAAGAATGGCCTACGTCCATTGTTATGTTATTGCTGAGTGTTTGGGAATTCTCGATTACAAGTTCTATCAAGAAATTTCGGTCCCCTTACAATGAGGATTGTACAATGTATTTATAGCACTGAGGCAATAATTTGAAAGGGTAATACATTAAATGATGTACATATGAAAGGGTAATACATTCAATGCCCCTTAAGCGTGTGCGTCTGAATGATAAGCATTTAATGAACAATTAAACTGTTGGTTATCCTGCTATTAATGCTTTGTTCGAGGTGCAGCTCGGACCGCCTGAGTTGCTCGGACCGCCTAAGCTTCTCGGTACTCAAAAGTTCCTCGGAGAGTTCTTGTTCCTCGGAGCGTATGAGTTTCTCGGGGAAGCAGTGTTCCTTGTTGTAGTATGGTTCCTCGGAGCGTGTGAGTTCCTCGAAAGTGTTTGTTGTTGCCACGTAGATTGCCACGTGTCTTCACTTCATTGAGCCATGTCAGCAGACTAAATTTGGTATCAAAAGTACCTTTTGCATGATTGTGAAACAACTCAAAGATACTAATTTAGTAATTATCAACAACAATTTTTAATTAGATCATCTATCAATTTTTATACTATAATATTTTTATAATTACTCTAATTAAGATAGCTTGACGCTCCCACAAACGCCTCTAGCGCCATATCCTTAATAAACAAATGATCAACATATCCCTCGATTACCTATTTCCGGTTATTATTAGATACATTGTTGGTCATCTTAGATGTATTAAATTCTTAGCTATGAGCACCAATACCACATGAATTCAACAATTTATATTAACGATCCTCTCCAATATTAAAGTATTGCAACAAGGGTGTGTAGATACCGATGATATAGCATAACAAACTAGTAGAGTTCTAATAAATTACTGAAAAAGTGAAAATATCAGGATTTTCAAAAAATTTACAGCATCTATGAAAAAACAAAATCCATCATGTTGAACATGACATAAACATTACAATTGAAGTGTTTTTTTTTCCACATTTTTTCCCTAAATATTTTAGAAAATTTGACAAAAAGTCCATTATTTATTTTTATTTAACTTTTAGTCTAAAATATTATCAAATATATTTATGAGAACAATTATGACATTAACACATGGATAGTAACATTATTATGTCCCAATTAATGTCGTTATTATTGCACTAATATCAGTAGTAAACATTAAAAGTTGTTTTTGAAAAATATGCTGAATTAAATGAAATATTTTTCAAACCCTAAATATTAACAAAAACGTCTATTTTTAAGAGATGAAATGATGGAGAATAAAGATACACTTCCCGAATCATCCCTACCGATTTCATACCCAAAATAATCCTGATCATTGATATACTTTCCAAAACAATGCATCATCTCTCTTTTCCACAACAGTACATTAGAAGTTTATACATACATAATTGTACAATTTTTTTTAAAAGATCTAATTTATATCAATATAAATAATTAGTTCTTTTTTTAAAAAAAATTGTACAATTATTTAAAAAAATCAGAAGTTGTTTTAAAAAAATAGACCTATTTTTTGGTTATTTTTCCCTGTTTTTCCTCTAGATCTTTTTTTCCCAATTTTTTGTATATAAAAAATGTTTTTAGGTTATTTTTTTATCCTAATTATTCTCTATTATTTTTTTTCCTTTGTAGTCCCATTTTTTCGTATATAAAAAAGATGACACACTGACGTGGCTTGTCGCGATTGGTTAGTGTCTTATGGATGTGGGTCCGCACCAGCGGCACTAACCAATCGTGACACGCCATGTCAGCGTAGCGTGTCGCGATCGACGAATATTCTCTTTTTTTAAAGGTCCCCGCCAACGCTCCCCCCCTCGCCCCTCCCAGTATTCTCTTATGTGGTGTCGCGTCTTAATTATGTCGTATGTGATAAAAAAAAAAGACGTATCATGCCTTACGTAACATAATTTAATTGACATTAGATATGACATAAAACTAATTTTAACAAAAAAAAAATTACTACCTAAAAAAAGATGTCGTAATTATAAGAAAAAGACATAAAATGATAAAACTAATTTTATATCTGGAACAATTTCACAGACAGTAAGATTTACTGTATTAATATTACACAGACAATAAAATTTACCGTATTCACCGAAAAATAACATTTACTGTAGTAAGCATAAATTTTTTATTTATAAAAAAAATATTTGTTTTAATTTTAATTTAAAAAAAAACTGTTCAATTTGATATATTAGATTCGCGATTGATTAGTTCTGCCGGCGTGAACCTACATTCTCGGACTAACATCATTTGTTGAATATGGGTCCACGCCAGCGGCACTAATCATTCGTGAATCTAAGATATCAAATTAAACAGATTATTATTTATTAAAATTGATTTTATGACAAAAAAAAAAAAACTCGTATCGTGTCTTATCTAACATAATTTAATTGACATTAGATAGGATATAAAACTGATTTTGTAAAAAAAAAAAAAACCAAAAAAAGTGTTAAAGTTAATTATAACAAAAAAAAATTATGTTCTTGTTATTTTAATTTAGTCATATTTGTTTT
Organism: Sambucus nigra; assembly: GCA_949130495.1. Taxonomy (NCBI): domain Eukaryota; kingdom Viridiplantae; phylum Streptophyta; class Magnoliopsida; order Dipsacales; family Adoxaceae; genus Sambucus; species Sambucus nigra. Next base: position 531,119,644 of record OX422208.1, read on the forward strand.
TGTTTTTTTTATTTATAAAAACACTTTTATATAAAAAAAAAATACAGATTTAAAACAAACACATTAGATAGGACATAAAAATGATTTTATCAAAAAAACAATGCCCAAAAAAAAGTGTTAAAGTTGATTATAACAAAAAAAATATATTGGTGTTATTTTAATTTAGTCATGTTCGTGCTTCTTTTTTTATTTATAAAAACACTTTTTTATATAAAAAAAAATACAGATTTAAAACAAACACATTAGATAGGTCATAAAACTGATTTTATTAAAAAAAAAATAGCCCCAAAAAAGTGTTAAAAGCTGGTGATAACAAAAAAAAAGGATCAAATACCAAAAACTCCCTCAATTTTTTTTTAATACACACTTAGTTCAAGCGTTTTTTTTTTTTTACCAAAAAGTCACTTATTCTCTTATCTTTAAAGGTTCGCGCCAATGGCATGGTAAGGCATTTTTGACATGGTGAAGGACTTTTTGGTGCAAAATAAAAAGGCTTGTACTAAATGTGTATTAAAAAAAGTTCGAGGGACTATTTAGTATATTCCAAAAAAAAATTTATGTTCGTGTTATTTTAATTTAGTCATGTTTATGTTCCTTTTTTTTTTTATATAAACACTTTTTTATATAAAAAATACAGATTTAAAACAAACACATTAGATCGGATATAAAACTGATTTTATCGAAAAAAAATATCCCCAAAAAAGTGTTAAATCTCATTTTAACAACAATTTTTCTTTATGTTCGTGTTATTTTAATTTAGTCATGTTCGTATTCTTTTTTTTATATATATATAAAAGTACTTTTTTATATAAAAATTACAGATTTAAAGCAAACAGCTTTTTAATAAAACTGATTTTACTAAAAAAAAATTACCTAAAAAAGATATAAAACTGATTTTGAAAAAAAAAAGAAAAATTATTACCCAAAAGTGATTTTAACAACTGTTGTAGAATTGTGTGGATATGGGAATGGAGCATTAGGTTTGGTTTGGGTAAAGAGAGTTCGGTAAGTCTAGCATTGCTCAATGATGGAAGGTCATGATTTTTTTATTAAAACAATGAACATTGATTATTAACAATAGCTTAGGAGTCATCCCATGTGTCATAATCAGGGGGAGAGACGATACAATTATTAATTTATTTTTTAATAATATATTTATACATCATAGAAAATAAAGGCCGTGAACACTAATACGACAGGAATTCACCTCTTCATTCAGCGACTTTATAGAGCCAGCCGGCTCTCGTACTTATCTCTCTCAATCGTGTTCGAATTTTATAGAATTCGTGTATAAATGGATGATTATTTTATTTTGTAAAAATTTATATTTAAATTTGATTCGTTAGCATAATGTGTCGTGTTCATTTGTTAATATTTATTAAGATAATAAATTATTTTAAATTATATATAAAATAATATATTATTTTTTTTAAACACAATTTAATTCATTAATTTATTCACGTTACGAAATCACTTATTTAGCAAAATTAGTTATTACTAAATTAATTTTATATTGTATAAATTATTTATAAATTTTAATAATATATTTTATTTATTTAAATTAACATATCATAATGAGTGCTATTAAATATTAAGGGGGAATAGGATCAATACTAATTTCATTTATTAACTACTGCGTTCTATTAGATTGACACCTATATGAAACGAAATTATTAATGGCACACTCATATCGATTTCTATGGTGTTATCCTATCTTATTTTGAGAGGTTATAGCCAATAAAAGTACATACATATATATGATCTCTATATAATACATCCTGATCCCCTCAAACAAAGCATAGACGTAAGCGAAACTAAAAATTTGGAAGGCAATGGAGTGGTCTTGGAGCTTTGTGGTTTGGTCCGTCTTCACCTTATCACCAACCCTTATTCTCCTCTACCGCCTTAGAGGGAGGTCCACCACTCACCGACTACCACCAGGACCACCAGGATGGCCTTTGTTCGGCCACATGTTCAGCCTCGGCACCATGCCACACAGAACCCTGGCAGGGCTAAGAAAACAATACGGCCCTGTTGTTTGGTTAAAAATAGGTTCCATCAACACTATGGTGGTTCTGACGGCGAAGGCTGCGGCTGAACTTTTCAAAAACCACGACCTCTCTTTTGCTGATCGGAATATTATTGAGACCATGAGATCACACGACTACCACTTGGGTTCACTAGCACTAGCCCCTTATGGGCCATACTGGCGTGTGTTGAGGCGGATTTGCACTGTGGAGATGATGGTTAACAAGAGGATCAACGAGACAGTGTCCGTGAGGCGAAAGTGCGTTGACAATATGGTGAATTGGGTAGAGGAAGCAGGTGAGGTTGAAAAGGGACGTGGAATTCACGTGGCGAGGTTTGTGTTCCTTGCGTCGTTTAACATGCTGGGGAATTTGATGCTGTCGAGGGACTTGGTGGACCCAAAATCCAAGACGGGGTCGGAGTTTTTCAGGGCAGTGAATGGATTGATGGAGTGGAGTGGTCATCCTAATATATCCGACTTGTTTCCGTGTCTGAGATGGTTTGATGTTCAGGGACTGAGGAAGAGGATGGATCGGGATATGGGAAGAGCACTACAAATTGCGTCGTGGTTCGTTAAAGAGCGTTTGGAAATGAAACAACGGGGAGGTGGGGAAGCTGAAAGGAGGAAGGACTTCTTGGATGTGTTGATCGAATTCCAAGGTAATGGGAAGGATGAACCGCCCAAATTATCAGACCGGGAAATCAACGTATTAATACTGGTATGCTAATCCTATATTTTTAAAATTTAACGTGATACAAGGTTTTTTTTGTTTTGTTTTTTTTTTGTTTTTTTTTTGTGTGTGTGTGTGTGTGTGAAGAGCCTTATGTAAATCTCCCCTGTTTAATTTATAAAATAAATTATATATTTTTAGGACTTGAAATAATATTGATTATGGATATAGGATAACAAATATTTCGTTTTCAATTGTAATCTCTATTTTTAAATTAAAGGAATACGTGACATGTTGTGATTGATTGACGTTTTATAGATATAGATTCATGCCGACGGCCTTTTTAAAAAATAGAAATTAAAATTATAAATAAAATATTTATTGTTATATTTTCAAAATACATATTACATTGAATTCTAAATTTAGGAAGCAGACTTTATAAAATAAGAAACTCAATGTTGTTTATAATTTTTAACACATAAATTATACGTGAGATAAGAAAGTCAGTTGTAATTTGTGAAGATATGTCAGTACTCCATTCAGCTCAACTCGTTTGCATGTTCAAGGAGTGTAGCGGGTTATCAGGTGTTGGTTGGCTGGTGCAAGTGCTCCACCAATGTTTCTAAAATATAACATGTATATGAAGAGCAGTGCCCCATTCAAAATTATTGTAATTTAGTTAAACATTCAAGAAATGATGTCACGACTATTTTTTAAATATTCATCAACATCTACTTATATATTTGTGTGCCTTGTATTAAAAGTACACTATAAAATCAAAATATAAAAATCATAATATTCAATTAAGTTTCAATTTTGGCCATTAATCGTGTATACATAATTAATTTGTATGGAAAAAAAATTATATATATAAAGGAATATGGTTTTTGACAAAATATCTTCACTTTTATGCATGACATTTCGTGTATGATATTTCTCCCATTCATGCGCATGCATGAAATGTCATGCTAAAGTATTTTTTTCTCAATAAAAAGGGTTTTGTTTTTATTTTTTTAAAAGGAAAATAAATATTTTTAAAAAGGGATATAATTTTAAATAATTTAATTTATATTTTTTTTAAATATATTCATATTTTTTATATTTTTTAAATATTTTTTAATTTTTTTAATTTATATTTCTTTAATTTCTTTAATTTTTTTTCTTTTTTCTTTAATTTTTATTTTTTTTTATCACAGGGGCAAATTTATCGCCGTGCTCTCGACACGGGCATACCCTAATATATATATATACATATATATATACATATATATACATATATATATATATATATATATATATATATATATATATATATATATAGGAGTATCCCACTCTAACAAAAAAAATCATTGGGTTCAAGAAATTTATTAAAAAAAATACATTTTGATTGTTATTTTACTTATGTACCTTCTTAATCCCATTTTTTAGACGTAGATACCTCATTAATATTTTTTTTGGTGTACCTTCCGTCAAATAACAATTAGAAACATAATCTTTTAGAAACTAAAATTTATCAAGAACTAGAAAATCCTACAAAAACAAAAAATCACTTTTTTCTATCCATCCTCTTCCCACACCCACATTTGTCCCCCCTACTCCACGTGGTATCTTTAATTATGCCAATAAACTACCGCCATCAGGGGCGGACCCATGTAGGGCCGAAGTGGGGAGGCCGCCCCAGTTTACTTTAAAAAAAATAAAAAAAATTAAATAGGGGCATATATCAATTAGTCCTTCAAACATTTTTTAATACACGTTTACTCCAAGTCTATTTATTTTGCTTCAAAAAGTTCTTCACCATGCCGCTAGCACGGACATTTAAGAATAAGATAATATTTGTTAAATGGGTGTTTGAGGGACTTTTTTGTACAAAATAAAACGTTTGGACTAAACGTGTATTTAAAAATATAAAATTTTGATCTCCTCCACCACTTACCCTGCTGCTCTCTCCTCCACCATGTATATTTTTATCTCCGATGATTCGATCCCCAAATTTTATTTATATTTCATCATTTGTTTATTTTGTGAAATTATATGTGAAATTAAAATTAAATGTGAAATTAAATTTATACTAAAATTATTGATTTATGTTGTATTAATTATCATATGATATTTTGATAATGGTTTTTAGTGTTGAAAATGAATATTATGCGCAAAAAAAGTAAAAACAACCCAAAAAATGCCCGATAAAACTCAAAATAATCCCCAAAATAATCGCCTCGGGGGCTCCCGCCCCCAAACCCCCAACAACACTCGAAAGTTTCTCCCCAGTTGACACAAAATCCTAGATCCGCCACACCACCATTAACCAGTACCCCCAATCCAAGTTAGGGCCACCACCACCCAAGTCCCTAAATCATATATTTATATACGCACACAACACACATCAACTAAGGGGCGAAGCCCACAATAATGTGTGCGCGCGCGTGCGTGCATGTTTATAAATTTTTGTGTGTGTGCGTGAGCATGCATATGTGTATGGACTTGAAATTAGGAGAGAGGGAGAGAGAGAAAAGAACAATGGTGGGATGGTAAATGGTTGTGGTGTTAGGATGAAGATGGCGATGGTGGGATGAGATGGAGATGGAGATGAAGATTTGCAAATTTAAATTTGAATTACGCTAGTGGGATAAGATGGATATGGCGATAGTGGTGTTGATTTGAAATTTGTAGAAAGAGATTAAAATCTCATTTCTTTTTTGTTTGTCATATTTCTATATATTTTTTATTTGTTTTTTTATTGTTCAAAGGGTTGCGTGCTTTGACGGAGTATATACCAAAGTGTAATAAAAAATTGTGATGTACTTAAAGTTAAAAAAAATTGAATTGACAAGGTACCTAAGTAAATAAATAATTTATTTATTAAGTGGATATCAAGATGATTTATCACATTCAAACTTAATCACATGGAACAGATATGTTTTAGATATATTGATAAAGTGGTTGATTGTATATCATATTGTTGTCTTCATGCACCCTTGCCTTTTCTAAAGTTCGTTGATTAAATTAAATCTATTGTCTCCTCTTTAATTAAGCATAACTAACTGAATACGTAGCGCAGGAAATATTTCTAGCAGGTTCAGAAACTACTAGCAGCACCACGGAGTGGGCAATGACTGAGCTCCTATGCAATCCCGAAGCGATGATCAAGGTTAAATCCGAGTTTGCTAAAATCGTAGGACCAAACAGGAAATTCGAAGAGAGAGACATTGATAGTCTTCCATATCTGCAAGCTGTGGTGAAAGAAACGTTTCGCTTACATCCTCCCATTCCATTTCTAGTTCCACGCAAGGCGATTCAAGATATTAACTATATGGGGTATCAAATACCCAAAAACACACAATTATTTGTAAATGCTTGGGCGATTGGAAGAGACCCAGAGTGTTGGTCAGACCCGTTGTGCTTCAAACCCGAGAGGTTTTTAGGCTCGAAAATTGATTACAAGGGGAAACACTTTGATTTGATACCATTTGGTGCTGGCCGGAGGATGTGTGCGGGTGTCCCATTAGCTCACCGTATGTTACACCTTGTCTTGGGCACATTGCTCCATGAATTCAGTTGGGAACTTGAGATTCAGGTCACAAGGGAAACAATGGATATGCGGGATAAAATGGGTGTGACGGTGAGAAAATTGGAACCACTAAAAGCGGTTCCAAAAAGGTGTATCATGTGATATACTCAAAGTAATCAAGATTTACTGTGTTTTTTTACTTTAACTCATCGCTTCAAATAAAAAATAAGATTACATATATTGCTCAAAGCCTTCTTATTATTTTTGTTTGGTTTATTGTGTTTATTATTTGTTTGGATTATTTATCTCATTGTTTTACTTGTACAATGGTACAAAGCACGGATACATACACACACACCAAGACATTTCTAAACCTTAACCGCATTGGGTGTGGACTTTACTCAAATTTTTGGTTGAATCAGTACAAGAAATATTTGCTTTTGCAAGGAATGTCACTACACCAAATCTGTACTATTGTCATGGTCATTGACCTTGACAAGTTGGAATTGTCAAGATCAATGACTGTGACAATACTGGGCGAGACAACTTTTTTTGTCACGGACGTGTCACGGTCAATGACCTTGACAAGTTCGTTAGAATTGTCACGGTCGTGTCACGGGCATGACCGTGACACTTTTAGTCATGATTAAAAATCGTGACAAAATCTTGTCACCTTTTTAAAAAATTGTCACGGTCAATGACCATGACAATTATGGGCAGAATTTTAAAAAAAACTGCTGGGCAGTATGGCCACTGTCACTGCCCAGCAGTATATTTGTACCTGTTATAGCAACGTTGTACCTGTTCAAACATCATATATCCAAACAAACTAAAGATAATGCAAATATATATTCAACATATAGACTATTTAAGAAGAAACAACATCACCATCAATTATCTCAAATCTACAAACTATTTAGCTGGAAAAGAGATTTTGTATCGCGACGCTCGGGGACACCTCCTTATCCTTCCCTTCTCGTTCGAATAGCCACATAAGTATCGAGCATATGTGGCCTACCCTCAGGGCCACTCCCTGTCCCCTGAATTGAAATAAAGTAAAATTAGTATCCGCCCCGCAAATATAGATAAATATAAATCGAAATTGAAATCAAAATCGAAATCAAAATTGACATATAAATATAAATACATTACATGTAGTATCACCCAAACAGCTAACTTGAGCTCATATGACACCTCATTCCAACTAATGTACCCCGGGCAATCGTGTCAAATATAATTCTCTTCATATCTAAACACTAAGAAATGTCATAATCCTATGAAGTTATGCGCTGCAAATTCCTTCCAACCGTTGTGTAGCCAAAAATCAGCAGTTGAAGTTGTCAATTCCACCTTTCAATGGTCTCCCATGTTTTGCTAGAGGTTCCAAGTGGTGGGGTATGGAAAGTGGAATTGACAACTTCAACTGGTGATGTTTGGCTACATAACGGTTGGGAGAAATTTGCAGAGCATAACTCCATAGGATTATGGCATTTCTTAGTGTTCGGATAGACGAAGAGATTCAGTCTCCTCTCCACAAATAGGACACCCCAAATAACTATGTACTAATCACCTATTAAAGGTAAGAACGCATATTCATGGATTAGTATAAACAAAACTTAGATGTAATTGGAGTATTTATGTATTAATCTCCTTTCCACACACGCACACCACACAAGAGTGAAAATGATAAAGTGCAAATCAATTAAAAGCATTAAAAATGGATGTTTCAGTACAAATTGAAATATTTATTACAAATTGAAAAATTGTTTCAAATTCGGGTTATCATAAAAAATGGATTGATATTCGGTAGGAGCAACCAAGTCATCCACACTACTATTTAGACGCCTTGGAGCGTGTTGGACAATTGACCACGGCTCGTTGTTGATATACTCCGAATAAAACACTTGCTTAACCTTTTGAAATGCACAAACAAACGGCTTATCGCTCACGTGGTCGTTGCTCTTCAACTTGGACAAGTCAACCATGATCAAATTGGTGACAAGATCAACTTTACAAGCATTTTTATCCTCAACTCTTACCCGATCACAGTAAAATACAACCTCTTTGAAGCTTATATAATCCAATTCAAATATATTTTGGATTACACCATAGTAAGTCATTTAAGCTTCAACGAGGTTTTTATCTTTTGCGCTTACTCGAAAGATAGTAAGAGCTTTGTATGAAATTCCCGAGTTCTGTACATTTGTACTTTCCTCGTACACTTTAGCGTCGAAAATGTAACCGTTCAATTGATGCTTTTTTTACTCTTGTACCACGAACAAGAGTCTAGTGGCTAGACGAGCAAGCCTTGATGTCGCATCACCCGTCTTTAGGAGTTGAGAATATAGATAAATTAATTATATTAGTGGTAAAATTTGAGTGTAATGTAACGTTATATAACGACTGTTTTCATTATAATTACCTCTTGTGTCAACCACAGCCTAAATTCGCTGTCTGATTGTACCATTGTTTCTCGTCTTTTATTGTTCTCACAGGCTTCATATTTTCTGCATATTACAAAATTAGTCTTGTATAAAATAATCTAAAATAATGTTAAACATTATAATAATCGAAACTTACTTTTTCCATTCTTCGACATCTTCATGTGTGTCAAATAGATAACGAGCTACTTGTTCATGTTGCAAACTCGTTAATTTCACTCGTTTTTCCATCACATGACCACCATCATCGACGAATTCATCAATGTCATCAACGTTGGTCGAGTCAGGCATATATTCCCGAGTATATATTGATGACTCCACGGTGATGGATTCCTCTGCAATTGATCCTGCAATGTATCACGTATTCTTGACGTAATCTTTAAAAACTTTCAACAATCTTTCAAACGGATACATCCACCGATATCTAACTGGACCACAAAGAAGTGCCTCGTCACATTGGTGTACCAACAAGTGAACACTTATGTTAAAGAATGCTGGGGGAAAGTACTTCTCCAATACATAAATCTCTTCGATCACAACCAATTTTGTGGCCACTATGTGTTCTCGATTCACTACCTTCTCACACAAGAGGGAGAAGGTAATACTAATTTGCATAATATCCCTACGCAAATCCTTGTGCTTGAAGAAATAGTGCTTAAACAATAGAGGAACCAATTGCATGATCACATGCCAATCGTGGGACTTACACTTATGTAAATCATGAGTAGAATATTTCAATACTTTTTGAGGCACTTTTGAGCTTGTGCCTTCCGTACTAGTAGATTGGACATATCTAGGTTCATCGCATACCGGACAACGATCGAGATTTTCATACTCCTTTCGGTATAGTATGCAGTCATACACACAAGCATGAATCGATTTATACTTCACTCCCAAACCTTTCAAACTGTTCTTCATAACAGGATAGCTATTTGGAAGTGTATTCACCTTGGGTAATAAGCCCTTCACCCATTTCAGAATTCTCGTCACGCTATTGCCAGACAAACCGTACTACGTCTTCAAACTATGCAAACTAACCATGACATGTAAAGTTGTTTGATCTTTCTCACAGCTAGAGTATAACGGTTGGGTCGCCTTAAATTTGAAACTTTGGTAGTCATCGTCAAGTTTTATCGTGTTATCTTCACGAGCACTTGAATCTTCTACATCATCAGTAACCTCATTCTCCTCTGCTTCATAAAATCCGTACGCATCATCAACTAAATCCTCTAACATATTATGATCTACGTCGTCCCCTTCTACATATATTCTACTTGTTGAAGGTTGTTGTGAAGGTTGGTCGGGGACAAAAGGAACTTTCAATTCACCGTGAAAAATCCAAAATCAATAACTATCTTGCATACCCGATCTTAACAAATGTAGTTCAACTATTTTTTACTCAAACACCTTATCATTCTTACACCTAGCACACAGACACGGAAACTCTTCATCATTATGACATCTCTTTGCATATTTCACAAATTCGTTGGCACCTCTGCGAAACACATCCCCCATTCTATTAGTCTCACCCATCCACTCTTTGTATTTCGGATATCCCATCACAACTACCACAACTAAACACCTATTAAAGGTAAACAAAACTTAGATTTATAGTATGTTTTATTTAATTATCCCATCATTTAATTATCCTATAAAAGGGTGAGTGGTCCTATCCCATTCAAGACTGCATTTTTCTGTAATATACTTAACAGCTCATGCACATTGTTACGATTTGAAAAAAAATCGACAGCATATCCCCATAGTTCTCCAAGTACACGACGTAGATTGGCAAGTGTGAGTGTTATTTCAATTGATCAATTGAAATAACAGTCACACTTGTCAATCTAGTATGTACCCAGAGAACATTAAGATACGACTGCATAACTTACTCCAAAAGTAACAACTTTAAGCCAATAAGAATATTATACAGTCTCAAACTGTCCAAACGGGACAATTCGAGAGATCTCATTACAGGGGTAATGACTCTCAAACGGGTCTAAGGGCTATTGAATGCGTACGCATAAGAACTAGAAGGCTAGTATCTATGCGCACTATATTTAATTTCAAGTATGTTTAATTTAATTATCATACTATATATATATTGTTCAATATACAGAGTAATTTTCAAAAAAAGTTAAGAAATCCCACCCCCATATGGACAATAATCCAGTGGTCATGCCACTTTTAAAACTAACCAACCAAACATTTACCAAACAAAATAATCCAACAACAATGTCAACAACAAATGTGTATCCCGTACTCATTTTAATTCATCTACTCAATTAATTCATTTCATCAATTAAACTAACAATTAACGTATAGAATTATTAATTTACTAATTTACACTGAGGGGCAATCCTACTTTCATATGAAATGGACACTAATTATTAATTTACTTTCATCTAAAACTGTTTCATTTATTAATTATATTTTAGTGGATGTAATTATATAATCTATGGATAGATTCAATTTAATTTTACTATGTGAATGTTTTTATCTACAATGAGTTAACCTTGAAACAATATATATTATCTCATAGAATCATCAAAACACGATATTAAGAGAATTACAATGGTACCTTGACTTACCCCGCCTCCCCCCCCCCCCTCCCCCACCCACCCCCACCCCACAAACAAATTGACAAATTCATGGGTTAATTCAAATACAAAAATAAATTCATGGGTTAATTCAAATACAAATATACAAATTCATGGGTTAATTCAAATACACACACACCCCCACCCCCACTCCCACCTCCCTCCACACCCCCCACTCACCACATACACACACACCCACCCCCATCCACCACATACACACACACACAAACGCAGACACACACACACACGCACATATATACACACACACACATATATATATATATATATATATATATATATATATATATATATATATATATATACACACACAAACATATATATAAATGGAAGAGAGAGAGAGAGAGAAAAATAAACCTGAAAGTAGAGAGAGAGAGAGCAACGTAGAGAGAGAGAGGGAGGGAACGATGGGAGGGAAAAAAGAAGGGGTAAGGGTTTTTGCTGTATAAGTTGTCACGGTCGTGTCAAGGTCATTGACCGCGATAATTATTTAAAGAATTGTCACGGTCATTGACCGTGACAATTCTTTGTCACGGTCGTGTCAAGGTCAATAACCGTGACACAAAACACGTGTTTTTTGTCACGGTCAATGACCTTGACAAGGGTGGCCGACTGAAAGGTGACAATTTTGTCATTTTGGTGAAGTGTGTTTTAGTAAGGAAGCCAATTTCGTTGCCAAAAGTATACAATTAGCAAGGAAAGTTAAAAATCGTCTCTAAAAGCAAGATGATATTAAAAACATTTTTCATGGAATTATTTCGTTGCAAAATGTCACTTTTAGAGAGGAATTACTTAAATCCTTACTAAAACATAGGGAAAAATAGTTTTTTGTATTTTCTTACTCATTTTACTTGCGCAAAAACCCTCGATTCAATTTAAATTCCCCGCTCTTTCTCTCCCCTCTAAACTCCCTCCACCACAAAACCCCTAAATCTCCCCCTCAACAGACTACGCCTCCCACCAAGTCGCCCCTTCACCCGACGGTGCCTCCTCCACCCGACGGTGCCTCCATTCCTCTCCTCTCTCTCTCCCCATCCTTCTTTCCAAGTGAATTTTTTTATTTATCATCATTATTATTTTTTTTTGAATTTAAGCAAAACAGCCTTGAGATTACAAGTAAATAAAAAGAAGGAAGTGATAGAATTAGAGGTTGAAGAAGAAGAAGAAGAAGAAGAAGAAGAAGAAGAAGAAGAGATTGTTTGTACTGGAATTTCTTGATTTTGGAACTCTTGATAATGGATTTGAAGGCTAAGAGGATTGAGGCTTTGTTTCCTATTCAAGCTATGACTTTTAATACCATACTTGATGGCTTTAATTTGGTTGGTCGAGCACGATCGGGTCAGGTGTGTACGAGGAATTTCAGATCTTATTAAAAAATTTGTAATTTTTGTTATGTAAGGGTGATATGAGTTGACTTATGCCAACGTTTTTAATTGTTTATGTTCTAAACTCTGATTTATGTATTTTGGAAAGTAAGATAATGTTTTGGGGTTTTCAATCTTTTAACAGCCAATTATTGTTTCATTACAAAAAATCTCTCATGATATGTGATATGTAATGTATGTTGGTTTCTTGACTTGATGGACATGAGATATGATTATTGGGGAAGGAAATTGGAACTAAAAGTTCCATTCATAATTTTTGAGTTGCGGATTTATGCTTTTAGTCTTTATTCTTTTGCCCTTCAAGCCGAATAAAATTAATTTTGAGCCCCTTGGATTGTTCTTCGTTCCCTCACAAATTTTTGGAGTTTGCGTTTTGATTTAACAGAGGTTTCCTAATAAAAACATTTTCTCTTATAATCTAAAGCATGTAGATCAAATTTGAATAAAAAACAAAGCGGATACAAACCTAAAACCGTGGAACGAGTAAAGAAAACTGAACCAAGAATATATATTTTTGTTTTTACTATCAACATCTTCTTTTTTATACCTGCATTATGGACTCTATCAAAGACTCCTAAAGTATTTTCATATTCATGTTTTTTCAGAGCTCTATTATCTTCATTATGATTGAAAGGTGATATTGAGGAACCTTATTGACATTCTATGCCATGTGGTCATTTGAGTTCTCTTACTCCATCTTTCTCTATTTGTGTGTATTTGAATAAGTGCCTACACCATATTTATAGCTCTTTTAGTAACAAAATTAAATATTATTTTTCTCTTGTGCATTTCCTTATATTTCAGCTTCACAACTCTTATTTTCTCATTGCTAATTCAAATGGTATTTTTCTGTTATACAGGGGAACATTAGCTTTTATGTTGACCATATCGGAGTCCTTTATAAATGGACCTCCTAAAGCATCACAAATTATTCACTATTATGGAAGGTTGATTGTCTCCCTATTATAGCAGGTTTATCGTTCTTCCCTGTTCTAGTTCAATCAGGTCCCATCTCATTCCTGATATTCTTCACTGTTATAGCAGGTTGATTGTCTCGTTTTCTTCATCTTTAGATATTATTATTATAATATTTTCAAATACATCTCTTCCATTAGTCCTCCCACTGAATGGTTTTGATTCAGAGGAAGTCGTACCATTATTTTCACCGAGGTAAAGGGTTTTGCTTCTTAACTTTCTCATATTCAGTGGAGGCCACATCATTATTTTCACCGATGGGATAAATGTCGTGGGTTGTTCATGGATTCGCAGTGATTTTGGGGAGAAATCCCAAAATTAAATAATAGCTTTGGGATGACCAAGACCAACTGAAATTGGATTCATTGGGACTGGTTGGTTAAGGCTTTCGAATTTTAAAAGATCTTACCTCCACACCATGAAAATGTTTTGGATTGGAAAGCTGTAATTCAGTGGAAGGGACAACCTTATTGACCTTTGCAAGGTTAAATGAGAAGGCATACATAGAAGATGGATAAAGTCTTGGTACATCAGTCTTATGAGTCCTAGCCATACATGATTTTTTCATATGCCGCAAAGAATTAGCTTCACGTGATGTAGTACTCTCAAAGCCGTGAACAATTCCCATGTGAATCAGGAAAAAATGGTAAACTTTAGTTTGCATGTTTTTTGCCTATAGTTTTAATTTTCTAACATGATGGTGTCAACTAAAAAATCGTGCATTCTTTTGATTTGGAAGCTTTTGAGTGTATTGAATAGGTTGCGTTGAAAATGTTTAGTAAATTTGTTATGCACTGGGGTCGTTGGCAATCAATCTTATACTAGTTACAAGTACACCCTATTCTCTTGAAAAAAAATAATACGGTGGGTACTCCAATGAGAACCTGCCGTTGAAGTAAAGGGATGTGTCCATAACATGTATACAAGTATTGATAATTTTAAAATATGACGACGGTGTGTGATACCGATTTAAATTAATTCGTATGTTTCCAATTAAACCTTACTTAATTAGAGTCTATTTTTAAACCAAATTAATTCATCCTCTAAACGTGCAACTACGTGTGTGCGTGTGTCAACCCATAAATAAATAAAGCATACGACACAAATTTCAGTAAAAATCCCCGAAAGGCAAAACCTTTTATTTCTAGAACTTTGAAAAGTTTACAAGATCATTGACTTACATACCATCTTGCTTTCGTTCACAAGAGTAACGCACGGTGTCTTCGTCAAACCTTTAACGTAACGGCTAGAAATCAGTAGTGGTTCACACGCAGCTATACCACAAGGACGCGCAGTCCGAACACACAGTCTTCACGGTGTAGGTTATCCTCCTCATAAGAGTAAATTCATAGAGACTCCCTCCACAATAGCACGCAGCTCTCCGGTTGTAGAGTTCTCCCCACAAAGAATGAACAAAAGCAAAGTGTGTTCTTGAACACCAAAATAATTCACCAAATCATATGGGATTTTTGTGAATTGAAAACAAAAGGGATAAAAACCCTAAAAGAAGAAGTCAAAAGAATTCTGCAGATTCGAAGTTTTCTGTCTTTCAAAACGCTGGGACTTCGTAATGAAAAATGAACCATTTAATGAGTATTTATAGAAAATCGCGCGCGCCTAGATCGTTAGAACGAAAAGGGGATCTCGATCGAACGAAGTACACATGTCATTTGAACGACATCGCTCGACATCTCAATGTCACTCGAACGAGATGGGATCTCGCTTGAACGACCTGAGCGTCAAAATCGAGGAACGCTACAGGACTTAGAAAATTTACTCATTCTAAAAGTTTGACGAAAAAAGTCCGCTTCAACACTTAGAAAATATTTTGAAAAAATATCCCAAAGCTCTAAGTTTAAAGTTAAGGTATTTAAAACATAACCTTACCAAAGTAAACTTTGCAGAGTCTTTTTGATGAAGAACCTTGATATATTCGAATCTGTCTTAATGTAGACTGCTCCTGAACTTCTTTGACGATTGTAACAGTATATGACATAATTAATTGTGACAGACATTTATAAAAATATGTCCTTACAAATATCCCCTTATGTCTATGCCGAAACATACATAAAAACATCCGAATTATCAAATACCAAAATGCCTATACAAATCTACCCTCCCATAAATCTCAAAACTGAAAAGGTACAAATTTGCAAGTTCTCAAATTTTTCTTCAAAAAATCTTCATCAAATCTCAAAGCTTTTCTCATCAGGGTGTGCAACATAATGATCTTCAATCTTTGTACCTACACAAATGAGATAAAGCAAAAATCTTCGTGACACATCGAGTTTGCAATGATATAAGAATAAATCAATAATAAATCAAATCTCCCCCATAATGCAAAAATTGCCCCATAATATGATAATTCTTTCTCCCCCTTTTTATGATGTCCCCAAATAGACAGATAAGAAGAACCAATCAAAACAAGAAGTGTCAAGACAAAAAGCATAGCAAACATGAATCAAACTACACGCATGTAATGGAGTATCTCCAAAACATTCACGAACTATTTTTGATTTTTCAAATTTTTTATACAAAAAATAAGATACCATAAATCACACCATAGATTTAAACTCAAACAACCAAGTCATGGAAATGGAATGAATGGGTGTGAACACATTCGATAGGTAAATACACTCAATTAATCATATGTGCACAATGAACACGTGTAATCCTAACGAATGAACATCAAAAAATATCCTTAGGTGTAAAAATTGCTGAATTTAGATGACATCGTCTTATGCAAATCAACAAATCAAAGTCAAAATACTTTCCACACCAATAATGTCCAAAACGATGTAGCGCTTTTTCCAAACATTCAAAGACATGCAACATCGTTTTAAATTCCATCCAAACTCCCTCATGCATATTTTCTTTTAGAGGTAATCTAAATTCTCAAACATTGGATAATTGGTGCAAAAAACCTAATGGTTAAACCAAGTTCTTACAATAATATTGAAGACAAGTTCTTTGAATCAGAGAAGATGAATAGTTAAACCAAAATTAACACCTATTCTTGCTTATAATAACCAATTAGTTAGTATTGACGGAACTATAAATCCATCATACTATACTCCTTTGTTCCATTTTATGGCACAAGTATTTGACAGTAATGCCCCTATCTCCAATTTCACGCATCTCTCTTGTAACAAGATTGCAGATACCATTCACTGGTATTGGGGAGCTGGAAGTTACAATGGGTGAGAAGGAGGTAAACCAAATTATACTAATCGATTCATCCCACTTGTATCTTACATTCTTATATACATATACTGAAACATATACCCTCTTTATATATGCATACATGTTTATTTAAAGGGTGTTGGATCTTATTAGACTTATGAAGACATTTTTTTGAACTCTACAATCTCCCCTCCATCCCTAGTTGATAAAGGTGCGTGTTTCATCAACTTCAAACAGATGTTAAAGTTACTCGAAATGGATTTTATTCAAATTTTCTAGTTGAATATATTTCCAAAATGTTTAGATGAAAATTTGTATTGTATCTCAAAAAGTAATTAATGTTATCAATAATACCCAGGTTAACAGTTAAGGAATGAGTGTTATCAATAATACCCAAGTTAACTGTTTAGCCGATTATAGCACACGGGTTGACAGTTTCGAGAGGTATACTATTAGCATTCTTACAGGTTAATAAGGTTGTTTATTTATTTTGTCTAATCTTTTTTATTATTTATGCATTGTGTGCTCTTTAGTTCTCAGGAGATTTTTAGAAATTGAAAAAGGTGATAATTCCACTCACCACACATATCGCTATAAAATGCTTGAAGGATTGGGTCATGAAATTTAAGGACTAGGTCATGAAATCTAAATCCTGGTATTTTTAAATTGGTAATTCTAATGAATTAGTTAGATAATTATGAATTTGAGAGTTAATTTAATCTTAGTTTATGAAAGATGTTTAGTACTAACACACTATACAATATTCTGATCCGATTTAATGGCCAACAGTTCTGATACTAATCCTTTTGGCGCCGAAGAAGAAATCAACCAGTGTATGGTGTGTTCAACGTATTATTGTCTATTAAGATTGCTAAATGTGCTTGTTTATGTCTTTCTTTCCTTGATGATACATATTAATTTCATTCTTTTTAGCTGAACTTAAAATAGTCAAATAATACCATTATGATTTGCTTGTCTCTTTTGGATTGTGTTACGTTGTCTATGTAGAAATAATCTCATTGAGGTTTTTGTTTGTCTATTTAAGATTTCCAGTTGCTTTAATGATTCTTTTCTCAAGGAACTAGGTCGTGTCATGTTTGGAACGATGCGAAACCGCTCTCTCTCTTTGTAAGAGACTGAATTTAAGATACCATTCAATGAATTTGTAAAGCTCTTTATTCTTTATATAGAACTAATCGAACCACTTAGGTAATTTATGGTTATATTGAATGAACACATGGAATTTAAACATTGTATAAATGCGATGATAAAGAAAACAAACTAATTTCTAAAACAACCATATGCGTGTCCTTATTGGACTCCTGACTTTAGTAATTCACAAAAATACATAAGTTTTAGGTTATATTTAGTGTTAAAGGGAGAAAAGTACAAATTGAAACATAATGGCCCTTATAGAGGCACGAACACTCGAAAAGAGTTATGGACACCTCAATATGGACCATTAGAGCGTGTGTAAACCAATCGTGTTCTTATCAGACACCCGGTTTAACAAAGCCACTAGTATATGTAAGTTTTAGGTTAAAAATGGGGTGTTGGGGAGGTGGGTGATATTTTATAACAACATTCAAATGGCTCGAAAAGAGGCACGAGTACCCAATATGGACCATTGCAACATGTGTGAATCGATTGTGTCCTTGTCGGATCCTCTGTTTATCAAAATGAAAGTAATTTTTAGAGATTTAACGAATGTTATTCATTTTGAATGAGTATGTAAATAGTAGTACACCTGATATTTAAAAACATGTCGTTAGAGGGTAAAAATTCAAAAGGGTCGCGTAAGAGGCGCGGACATCTCGCACGGGACAAATGTAACTCGTAGGAATTGAACGTTTAGTCACAGGACTACCGGTTTGAGAATTTGACGATAGTTTGAAAATATCTTTACATAGCTTTAAAACATACCATTTGGGGAAAAAAATAAATATCTTGACGCAGTCAATTTTTGGATTATTGGTTTGTATCAGAATAAGTTGGATTTCACGAATAAATAAAGGAAACTTTACCAATTTTTTTATAAAAATAAAGTGAAATCAGTGGAAGAGATACATTGATGATTTACTTATAGCTATTGTTGTTGGATTAGTGATTTGTGTGTCACAACAGGTTGGATTTCATAAAAAAATAAAGTAAAATTTGTCGATTTTTTTTAAAAGTGTAAAATATAGTCAAAGCAATAATTTAACATATTCTTTTCTTTTTCCTTGTAGAAAAAGATGATTGAATTGCAAAAATGCTCGGATGATTATGATGAAGTATTAATATGTCAAAAAGTCCTTAGAAAGAGGTCGGAATACGTGAAGGGTCTTGCTACCCTACCTTTGAAATCACTATTCAGGAAGAATTTTGAATTGGAGAATAAAAAGTTACAAACAGAGATCGTAGATTTGAAAATCCTAGTCCTAGGTCTTGGGTCAGAGATGGCTGCAATGAATGCCGCCTTACTACTAGAGATAAATGTTCCTGAAGATGTCCCTGAATGATTTTATGTCCCTTCGAATCATTTTGCATGATGACAAGTGTTACTTTTATCATTTTGTTTGTGATGATAAAATTAGTTTAAACTCATCTCTTAATTATTAATTACCATTGTGACATGAACAATAGCGCATTTATATTTTGGATATAATATAACATCCTTTAATTATGTGTATTTGCTTCATTTTCTGTTTATTTATTTCATTATCTAATATAATTTGCAAGGAAATATTTATTGCGGAAACACTATTATCATGAATGTGTCTTTTTTTGTGACTAAAATAGTATTCTTTTGCAATGAAAAAGCAAGTTGCAAAAATATTTCAGCAAGAAATAATGACTATTGGTAAGGAATTGTATCCATCGCAAAATATCTTCTGCAACGAAATAAACGTTGTTGAAATGTATCATTATAAAGGTGATTATTATTTACAATTAAAATTTTTCTTTTTTGCATCGAAAAAATGTGTTACAAAAAGACTTTTAGCAAGAAATTTTAATTCCCTCAAAATATCTCTTGCGAGGATTTATCTATCTTTTGCAACGAAATATTCATTGGAAAAGATTTATAGTCGAAATATGAGAACTTTTTTGCAACGATTTTTTTTTTCCAACGAAACATTTCGTTGCAACCTACTTTTAGCGACGATGGAAAAATTTCCTTGTAAAAGATCTATAACATGATGGCTAGTGTGAGGAACGCTCCAAGGAAAAAAATTATTGCAAATGGTTTATTGCATTGAAAATATATTGTTTGCAATGATTGTTTTCCTTGCTAAAAGACAGAATTCTTGTAGTGAATAAAATTTATAAAAACATTGAAATAATGAGGGGCTCTATAGTCACCCCCAACGTTCACCCCTAGCCCATAACCCTCATTCTAGATGCCTTGATTGATAACATGACCCAAAACCCTAAAACCATAGACACCCCAAATAAACCATAGATAATTTTAAAACTACACAATCTAACCTAAACTATAAAAAGAGACCTTCCCATATCCAAAAACTAAGAACAGGGAAAAAGTTACCTTTATGTCGTGCATAAAAGAGCATTTTTCGTCTATCGTATGGGTCACCTTGAGCTGAAATATTAATTACTTTCAGACCTATTCCCCCAAATGTAATTTTTTATGCATAAAATTATACAACAATCATAAATAAATGGAATCTACAAAAACATATAAACACAATATTTTTACATGATTCAACCATTTGTGCCCTACATCCAAGTGATATTTGTTCCCACTCTTTCGTTACAATAGAATCAATATGTTAGTTGAGATCTTGTGAGGGGGAGAGCTCGTGTCATCTTTACAATGATATCTTCCATTTACACTACACCAAAAATGACAAATTGTCACCTTTGGGCCGGCCAGACTCGTCACGGTCATTGACCGTAATAAAAAAATATACGTTTTTTTATCACGGTCATTGACCGTGACAAGTCCGTGACAAGTGAAGTTGTAACGGACTTGTCACGGTCAAAGACCTTTACAGGCCCGTGATAACTTTGCCAGTAAAAAACCCTACCCCCTCTTTTTTCCCACCATTTTCATTCGCCCCTTTTTATCTCTCTCTCGCGCGGCTTCTCTCTCTCTCTCTTTCCTCTGTACATGTGTGTGCGTATATGTGTGTATGTGTAGAAATGCATGTGTGTGTGTGTGTGTGTGCATGTGTGTGTGGGGGGGGGGGCAGTAGGGGGGGTGTGATGGGTTTATATATATGTGTGTGTGTGTGGTGGTGGTGGTGGGGGGGGGGGGGGAGTGGTGGGGTAGGGTGGAGTGGGTGGGTAAGGGGGGGAGGAGTGATGGGTGGCAGCGGGCGGGGGGGGGGGGGGGGGGGCAATGGTGGGATAGAGTGGCGAGTGGAGTGTAAGAGAATTTAGTGTGTTGTTTTTAATTTGGGGATGCCACATGTGCGTGTATGAATAGGAAAAAGGACTTTATACTTTGCCCAAATATTGTTACCATCCCCTTAGCTCCTTATGAAATGGACTGAAACATAGGAAATGCTCTAATCATATGTAATTCTATAGAAACTGTTCCTCTAAATTGAAATTGAAATTGAATTGGTATTGGTATTGGTATAAATTGAAATTGAAATTGAAAAATATATTGATATTGGTATAAATTGAAATTGAATTGGTATTGATATTGGTATAAATTAGTATATGTTTTAGTTCTTATGCGTACTCTAAATTAAATGAACCATACTTTAAATTACACAATTAAATGAATCTCTCGAATTGTGATAAGACATAATTATATGAAACATACTTTAAATTACATATAGTGCGCTTACATACTAGCCTTATAGTTCTTATCGGTACGCATCAATAGCCCTTAGACCCGTTCGAGAGACATTACCCATGTAATGAGATCTCTCGAATTGTTCTATTTGGATAGTTTGGAACTGCATAGTTTATATATAATAATATTCTTAGTGGTTTAAACTTGTTACTTTTAGGGGAAGTTTTTTAGTCGTATCATAATGTTCTCTTGGTACATACTAAATGATGTGATGTTAAGTGTTATTTCAATTGATAAATTGAAATAACACTCACACTTGCGAATCTATGTCGTGTACTTGGAGAACTATAGGGATATGTTGCCGAATGTTTCTCAAATTAAAACAACTTGCATGAGTTGTTGAGTATATTACATAAATATGCGTTCTCGAATGGGATAAGACCACTCACCCTTTAGAGGAGATGGAGGAAATAGGAATTAATATTATAAATTGAACTTTAATTTCAATTTCAAATGGAATTTGAATTTGAATTTGAATTTGAATTTGAATTTGAATTTGAATTTGAATTTGAATTTGAATTTGAATTTGAATTTGAATTTGAATTTGAATTTGAATTTGAATTTGAATTTGAATTTGAATTTGAATGCATGCATAAAATAATGTCATTGAAACACACTTATAATTCTTATGCATACGCATTCAATAAGTGATTGTTTATACCAATGGAAACTAAATATTCACACTTTTATTTATGCTAATCCATGAATATATGCTTCTTACCCATAATAGGTGGCTGTTTGTAGTAGCTGTGATGGGATATCCTAAATACAAAGAGTGCATAGGTGAGATAAATATATTAGGGGATGTGTTTCGCAGAGGTGGTTATGAATTTGTGATATATGCAAAGAGATGTCATGAGTCACAGACTGATGCCGACAAAGAATATTTGTCTACGAACGCACTCATCCAAGTGCTCAAGTTGGATCACAAGGGGAGGACTAGGGGGTGAGCTCACGGGTGGGGAAGTATAGGATCATTGACAAAGAGACGAGCAACATCGGGTTGGCACATAAGATGGACACCCATGATGATAAGATATCAAGGTTGGAGGCAACGGTCCTAGATATGTACACCTTCATGAAGCATCAGTTGGGCAAGCGCAAGGACAATGAGAAGGGGAGGGAGAAGGAGGTAGAGGTAGACGAGGATGAGGACGCCACTTCTTCATCGCCGATACACACAGACTCGGTGCCATATGATGATCCATTTCCCATTGTGACCCTCATCGATCGAACTATGTTAACACTCGGTTGGTCGAGCATGCATCTACTCGACATATATTATGGGAAACCGAGTGGTAAGGGATTGAGGGATCCGAACTTCCTCCCGAGTATGCTGGTTCATGGACGTCCCCTCTAAGACATTAAAAAATAGTGTGCGTCATGCATGTGGTGGAGAGAAAGGGGAACTCACTTGTATGGTTACGCGAGCAATGCGATGTTCAGCATATTACGAGGTGTCTCAATTCATATGACTCGTGGTCTTTCTTCCTCCTCTGATCTGCTCAAGACCCTTCTTAATGACGTTAATTCTATATTTTTATTTGGATATTGGATTGTATTTGTATTTTTTTAATTTTGGTACATGTTGGTTTGGATATGGATATTTGCATTTCTATTTTATTTGGGTATGGATTATGTATGCCATGATTTGGTATATTATTTCTATTTTATTTTCATATATGTTGTTTGGACAAGTACAATTTTGCTATAACAGGTACAAATATACTGCTGGGAAGTGGCAATGTCCATACTGCCCAACAATGTTTTTTAAATTCTGCCCAGAATTATCACGGTCAAAGATCGCGACAAGTCCATGACAAAGAAACTTGTCATGGTCTTTCACCATTATAATTTTATTTGGGATTGTCACGGGCTTGTCACGATGTTTGACCATGATAAAAACTTGTCAAGGTCAAAGACAGTGACATGAACATGACAAGTACCATGACAAGTCCGTGACAACTGGGTTGTCACCCCCAGACTTATCATGGTCAAAGACCGTGACAAGTCAGCTGTTTTGGTGTAGTGTTATATATGCCATTTACAACATCTAAGTTAGTGGGGGTAGCCCACTACTTTAATTGATATTCTCCCAAATAACACATGTTATTATATCATTTTGAAAAACTATTACTAAAACCGTTTAATACAGGATTAAACTATTTAAGTAACTCCGAACTATTTTTTGAGGAAACTCTTTTCTTTAAATAAAAATCAGTTTTAATCACAAGATGTGTTTAATAAAATATGCACGAGATCAGTTCAAGATTTGTTAACAAGTTTTGAAAAACAAAACTTAAAAGATTAAATCAGCACACCAGCAAGAATGAGATGAGGAGATGTAGAAAGATTAATGACAAGAGATTTTTAATGTGGTAAAACCTCACCCAACTGAGGAAACATCCACGGTGACTTCTAAGTCACAAACCAAAAATCCACTAAAACAAAATATATCAGTTACAAACTATATAACACACATGCACACAAATCAGTCCTATACAAGTTTAGGAATGTACCCACTGATGTCGTTCCAACTTTTCTACAGTTCTGATTGCTGATGTGGTTCTCCCAGTTTGCTAACTTCCACTTTGTTCCAGTCTTTACGTCAACTCTTGTTTCAAGATCTTATTACCAACACTTTCAGTATTGTAGTGTGTAAGTGTTTGTGATGGTGCTCTAACACATGCATGCACACACACTCACGCTTATTTATACAAACAGTCCTAGCAAATTACAAATCTGATCTATATCCTGTGATTTTCAGTTTCTCTCTTCTTAGAAAACCAAAACCTTATTTGACCTTTAAAATGATCCCAGAATCCACGGCTATCTTGCTCAGAAGACGTTTCAAGATCTTAATCAATTTCAGGGTTTTGAAAATACTTTTGAAATTGAAAACTGCGAAGTGTGATTCCAACTAGGTCAAAGGTCTTGTTTCAAAAGAACTAGAAACAGAAAATGATTTTGTTGATTTTGAAGATGAAAAATTTTACATAAAATAATCAACAAAAGATTTCTCAAGATGAGAAACTAAGAATGTAGATCTAAGTGTAATATAACATAAAATGATTAGATCTATGATTTCTATAAAACATAAATACAGATCTGACCTAATGTTTAAGTTGGACACAAGATCTTAAAATGAAGAGGTTAAACCAAGAAATAGCTTTCAAACCAACACTCAAAAACTCTCAAACACTCAGGGTTAGTGTTTGGTGTAAACTAATTTTTGGTAAAAAGGATTAGGATTTGATAAGGTGGTTGAACGAATAGGGTTTCTATTCTCTCTCTAGTTTTTCTCTCTTTTCTCTCTCTTTTCTCTCTCTTCTCTATTCTCACTCGAATTGAACGAAGTGGAAAAAGTGTCTCAAAGGCTGAGGGATAGCTCCTTATATAGTGGGATGAGAAAGATCGAGAATATGATTCAAAATTAAGGGCTTGGATTTGGTCTTCCCACATTGACTTTGATCCAACGGTTTAAGAGAAGCGATTGATTAAACGCTTTCTGATTGGCTAAGAGAGGTTCACAGGGATTGGGACTGGACACATGCAGGACGTTGATAAGTTTAATCCAAGGGCTGATAATGAAAACCGGTTTTGTTTCTTAAAAGAAACACAAATCCAACCGGCAGTGTAGCGACAGGTGTAGGGCTGATATCGAACTTCACACGCGCGTCTAAAATAATTACACAACTTCCCTTACAGTCTCAAGCGCTTTCGATTTCTACCCAAGTGAACTTTCAGGCATAAAACCATAAAACCAGTATTTACAAAATCACCTCAAACCTTTAAATTCCAATTTTAATTATGAAAAAAAAATTAAAATTCATTAAAAATTCCCAAAAATTATTAAAATATTTTTTAAGGGAAATTAACACACACAATCAATTTATGCAATATATGACCCATGTATGCATTCCTAATGTGTGTGAGTGTTTGTAAATATACCTTTGATCAATCAGTTAAGATGAATGAATTGTATAGAAGTATCTGAGGCTCTTTGGTATCTAGGGGAGGGACACAATTTTGCCACTATTTCCAAACTAGATGAGCACTTATACAATGTAGACTCAAGTGAGTCAAGAGTATAAAGTGCTTCACATTTAATGGGGTCCACTTCATATTTGCGCTATGTGACTAATATCCACTATAATATCCTTGAGCCCTCGGGGGACCTCATCTTCAATATAATTTGTTGAGTTCTAGTTCCATTTGTCTCTACCCATTCGAAAATAGGGGATATTTTTTCCTCATCAATAATCATCACCTACTCGCTCTTCTGTACTAAAGAATTAGTTTGACTGATTTTTTTAAAATAGAAAAAAATTATTTTAAGATGATTTTTTATATTGGTCCCTTGAAATGTTTAGATACCATATAAAAAACTCAACTCAAAAATATTTTTTTTAATATTTTAAATGAATATGTTTGCGCCAGCAAGTGTGTGTACTTGGTATGTATTAGAGCCTCTATCTCTCTCTCTCTCTCTCTCTCCCCCTATATATATAAATACTAAAAATTTAGGATTAGAGTTAGAAATAGAATATAAGAACCATAAATGAAATAAGAGCACTAAAATATGAAAAATACCACTTATGAGAATAGTAACAATGTAAAAAAATTTGGACCTTGAAGAACTTTTAGAATTTGTTTTGATCTTTTTGTTTGTTGGTTTATGGTGTGTGGAATATGGTGGTGGACGGGTGGTTGAAGGTGCGGCAAGGTGATATATAGGAGAGAGTTGGAAAAATAATGTAGGCTAAATTCAAAATGGTTGTCACACTCGAATTGAGGTCATGTGAAAATGAGGTAATAATTTCCTTATATAGGAAAATCATACTAGAGAAAAAAGACCCTTCTGAACTACGGACGTACCAATTTTATGGCCCTAGTCTTGCATGCCGCCAGGTGGGACTGACTTGCGGTTTAAGGAATCTTGACTGCCTATATGCAGGTGAGGTGTTGTACCTATAGGCAGGTAGAGATGATTTTTTTTGCTATAACTTATGAACCACAAGTCCGATTCACTCACGAACGTGACCATTAGAAACTGACTTCAAATCTTTATGATTTTATGATTGAGAAACACTTGAGTTTGAGAGTTGACAAAGTCAAATGCGGTCATGGAGAGAACTATTATTTTTCGATTAGGGTTTGGAAGAGGATAGGGGGTCTGGGATTGAAAGGAATATGTTTAGACCCTACGAAAGAGTGTAAAGGTGTCGGGATAGGGTTTATTTAATGGCCCTTAATAGACGAGCTTAGGATAACAAAAAGTCCATCAAAAAATAGACACCCGATAAAAGTTATAAGTGTTGTGTCTTTTCATGTTGGAACTCTAATAGGGATTGGTAATTATGAAGAGGATTTGGTCTTTACTGAGAGATTGAGTTGAGTTATAATAATGTCGAGGTCTGAGGCTTGATTCTGAGGGTCGAGGTCTGATTCTGGGGACCTAAAGGGTATAAGAGAGTTGTACCGCGTTTCTGAGGTCTTATAATGCATGTAAGGATTGTGGCCAAATTCTGAGGGCTTAAAAAGAATGTTGATGGTGAATGTGGAATGATTATATGGGCCTAGAGAATGTGTTATGAGGATTATGGCTTGATTATAAAGGATTAGAAAGAATGTTGATAATGAATTTAACCTGATTCTAAGGATCTAGATAATGTGTTATGAGGATTGTGGCTTAATTTTGAGGTCTTCCAGAGTATATAATGATAACTATGGCCTGATTTTTAGGACCTAGACAGTGTGCAATGAGGATGATGACCTAATTTGAGGGACTGAAGAGTGTGCAATGAGGATGATGCCTAAATATAAGGGCGTAAAAGAGTGTGTGCAAAAATCATGTCTTGATTATAAGAGCCAAGATTACTATCAGGAACTAAGTGTATGACCAATGAGGGGATCGCGGCCTAATTCCGAGGACCAAGGTCTATTATGAGGACCAAAGTTTATTTAACCAATATGAGGATCACAGCCTGATTCTGAGATCCAAGGTCTATTCTAAGGACTTAAATATATGCAACCAATATGGGAATCGTGGCCTAATTCTGGTGGTTAAGTTTTATTCTATCGACCTAAATGTATGTGACCAATACAAGGATCACAACCTAATTCTAGGGACTAAGGTCTATTTTGAGAAATTAAGTGTATGCGACCAATATGGGGGTTGCAACCTAATTATGAGGTCTAAGGTATATTTTGAGACATAAGTGTATGTGAAAAATACGGGTGTTATGGACTTATTCTGAGGGCCAAGGTATATTCTAAGGACCTAAAGAGTGTGTATGACGAATACGGGGATCGCACCCTAATTCCGAGGGCCAAGGTCTATTATGAGGACATAAAGAGTGTATAGAGGTTTTGTAAAATATGCATGGTGATATGAGAATATTTTGAAAGGTTTCTTATTTTTTGAAAGGTTTGTCTATTTTTGATTACTTTGTAATGTTTATGTAATCTAGAATATTAGTTATATTATGATATGTGTATCTAAAAGTCTCTATCTCCAGACTAGGTAAGTAAGCCACCAAAAATTCAATATGGATGTAACCAACTACACGTGTGAGAGTACAACTCAAACACTAATTTTTACAATATGACCCACAAAACTGCACATGATAGTAAAATATAGTTTAATTTCCTATCACTAGACAACGTATCTCATTCATATGTATTCACAATATAATCACACATTTTTTACTAGCTTTAGGGACCATCTCATGCCTCTATCGGTAAGTTCGTAGGTTTCCTTTGCCTAATGAACTCAAGAGAACACATAAAAAGGAATAGGGATATTACTCCGCAGTAACACAATCAGCTAGTCATATACCCAAACTCAATCTGGTAGATCTCGTCATGAAGTGGTAACCCTCGTGAACGTGTAATCAAACATAATGACCTGCACAACGGCCTGCATTAACAACCAGGTGTGCAGTACTTAGTCATACCCTCTCAAGCCACCTCGAGAGATAGATTCCCCACGAGTAACAGTATGTTCACACAAATCAAAGTTCATGCACAAACTCATAGAGATTGAGTGGTAAACTCTTTCTCATACTTTTCTACCATGCGGGTCTCCCTTTTTAGACCAAGAAATATCCCATTCTTCTCACCCATAACTGCTAGTAGGATATACTTGCCATCAAACGTGACCCAAAATTCCATGATGCTCATCGTGTCCATATCCTTTATCATGGTGATAGACTCCTACCACTACAGTGCCTCTCTAACCAATCTTGTAAGCACATGATTTTATAAATGTTCATTATCAATTAGGTATGTCGTATACCGCTACAAATGTCGAAGAATCTTTAAAGATCACATAAGCAACAAGACGATTCTGAATATCAAGTTTTCTTTAACATTCAAGCCTATGCAAGTTCAACTTTGGTAAGGTTATGTTTTAAGTCCTTAATAATTCACTTAGAGTGTTGGGATATTTTTTTATCAAAAAGTTTCTATGTGTTGGAGCGGAGTTTTTAAGTTTTTTGTCAAAAAATATTTTTCTAAAGTTCAGAGGCGAATTTTCAAAAATAAAAATTATTTTGTATTTACGCGTTGGCTCGTTCGAGCGACAATGGTTGTCATTCAAGAGACATAGCCATGTCATGCGAAGCTCGTTCGAGCGACACTTGTCCTCGTTCGAGTGAGATGATATTTTCGTTCCAGTGAGTTGCCACCTTAAATTTTCTATAAAAAGGTTTTTCCAACTTCGTTTTTAATCAGAAGACCTGTGATTTTAAACAGAAACGAAACTACTTTTACAGAATACTTTGTCTTCTCACTTTGAGGGTTCTGAACCTTTTTTTTTCAATTCACAAGATCCCAATAGTTTGTGTGAATTTGTTTGGAATGCAAGAACAAAACTTTGTTATTGTTCATCTTTGTAGAGTGCATGTCTATACCTGAAGACTGAAGTCATTGAGGTTCGCTGCATGTGGATCTTTGCTGAAGATTGGACTACGCTTCATGTGGGTTCACTGCGTGGAATCCATTGCTGACTGTAGGCTGAGTGTCTATGTAGGTTTGCTTAGGTAAACTTATTGAAGATTTTATTGTGATTGTAAATTGCGATTTAATTCATAGTGAAATATAAGGTTTTGCCCGTCGGGAATTTTTCTGAAATATGTGAGTTAGAATATTTGTGTTTATGATGGTTTGACACATGCACGCACGTAGTTGCATGTTTAGGGGCTGAATTTACTTGGTTTAAAAAGTTGTCTCTAATTAAATAAGTTTGTGCTTGGAATTTACGCATTTATTTATAATCAGTATTGCACACGACATTACTTTTTACAAATTGGTATCGGAGCGGGTTACGCTAATTTATCGCGTGATCCTGATTTTTCAAGGATTTATTTTTTGATACATTTTGACTTATCATGTCGTCAAATTGGATTCAGAGCACGTTACCCAAATATACCGAGTATTCATACTTTTCGCAAAATTGTGTGATATTGATATTTTTTTGAAAAATCATATTTTTAAAAATTGTCGTAATGTTTCCAAGTGAAAACTTATATAATCGGTTGCCAGTTTTTGACGGGTCTAATTATGATTATTGGAAAGCCCACATGAGATCATATTTAAAATTAATCGATGATAGAGTTTGGTTGATTTGTGAAAGAGGCTGAAATCCTCCCACTGTCACCGCAAATAATGTAACTAATTTAAAACCCATGTTAGACTGGACCGAGGATGAGTTTAGGTGGAAATTTTTTAATTCACATAGGCTTAGTGAAATTTCCGAACACGTCACCCCCTACGAGTTCCGACCTATTATGATGTGCACACGTCTAAAGAAGCGTGGGATATTGTACGACTCACCCACGAAGGCACTAACGCGGTCAAAGAGTCTAAAATTCAAAATTTAGCTACTCAATTTGAAACGATTACCATGCTTGAGACTGAGTGTTTGGATGACTTTTATACACATTTGTATGACATTTTCAACACTAGTTTCAATCTTGGTGAGCCTATACCTGATGCAAGAGTGGTTAAAAAGATTTTAAGATCACTGCCAAAACGTTTTATCCTAAAAGTGACTGTTTTAAATACCTGTGACACCCCGCCCAATTAAATATCGGGTGATCAGTCCTTTATAAAATTTAAAACTGAATGTTCAGTTGGTTCATTCTTAGTATCACCATCGAAAATATAATAACCCAATTAACCACCTAATAATTAATTAAGCTAGTGTCAAAATATTTTCTTTTTCTTTTTATAAAAACCCCAGTTATTAATCCAAGAATTTAAATACAATCCATCCACACATAACTAGTTAATATAAATACTGAATCAAAATTCTATGCTGAAATAACTAAGACTAGATAAAACATTCCAATTCAAAACTCTAAACCAGAAACCATAATAACAATAAATCCAAATGAAAATGAACGAAAAGTAAACTGAACATACTCTCTTATAAAATGTCTAAGGAATGGGCGACACATGCCCTAAATAGAAAGTCTATATAGAACGGAGTGAAATGATAGAGGCGTCTAATGTGAAGACCTACAACTCCCACAATAGCTGCAACATGCTAAGAAATCCAAGACTCTAAAGCTAGTGTCCCTGTGACTAAGCACCTGATATAATACATATATATATAGCAAAAGAGAAAAGAGATGCAATAAACGTGTCATAGCCTTATGTGTAAAAATATTTGTTTTAGCAAGTATTTAAAATTTACAATAAAGCAAGTATCAAATGCATGTTAGTTCGAACTCTCACATGAGATTCTCACCTCTCGTCTATTGTGCACGCCTAATGTACATCTATTCTCACCTAGCCATCCGTAACATTTCTAACTAGATAACTATTTATACTTCTTTTTATACCTCGTGATAGTAACCCATGATTCCCAGTTTTCCACACTATTAATACCACCATTAATTAATTCGTTTAAGTGTTATCACACTAAGTTAAGTTTCATAGCTTACATCACTTAAGACTATACTACCCTAATAACCTACAATCATCTCACAATAGAAATAACACAAGTATATATATATATATATATATATATATATATATATATACATTCACCACTATAATATACATATACTAATAGAGCACTCCAAGGCTAAACCTGTAATGCATTGCATACTCTGTTATCACATCCCGGTACATCTCGTACTCTAATAAGGACTGTCGGTTCGAAAGTCTCCCACGAACCATATACACAAAACACACATAGTGGTGGCGAACATAGTTCACATACCTATGAGTCATGCACATACCTACGCTCCCGTAGTCAGCTGACTTATCAACTCACAAATAAGTCTTCACAGTACTATGTTCTGAGATACGAGTCAAATATCCCCCCGAAGGTCACCCAGGATAAGACCGTCTCTATACAACCCCCCATGATAGCAAGTATCTAGGTATGTCATACAAATAATATTAAACAAGTAATAGGTAGTCACACATCCTATTAATATTTATAGGTATTCTCCCCAACCTTCATGTATTTACTCCATTCGTATTTCATTCTCATTATTACATATTTTATAGTATTACTAAATTACCACAATTCTTTAGTAATTTCCAAAGTAACTCTTCTTTACGGATTAATTTAAGTATAAAACTCACATACTTTCTCGTGGACATGCCTTGTTTCAATTCTGTTAACTGGTAATTTCTCTCACTCGTAAAGACTGGAAAATTTCAAAAACTACCCCTAAGAAATATCCTGGAAATTCACCATGTCGCTCAAACCAGATGACATGTCGTTCGAACGACTACCACGTGTCGTTCGAGCGACTTCGCACGAGATGCAATCTCGCTTGAACAACTTCGTGCGACTTCGTGCGAGACCTACTGTTTCGTCTTTTACCCAGAATTCCAGCGTTTTCCACCATTTTAACCCTAAAACCTCTAAATTAACACCCCAAACTCTAACCAATCAATCCCAAATCGAATTCTAACAATTATATATGGATTCTAACATCCTAACATCATTAAATCATTACGAATCATCACATAATTATGAAATCCCAAAATTATTCACTAAAACCCTAGTTATTTAATTTCTTATTGAAGAACTCATATTTCCCAGATTCGTTCTTCACATAAGTTCATCAAAACATGATCCCTATTCTACATACATGGAGGTTTTTAATTAGATAAATCTCAGATTCAATTTATACGTCATAATTCTCCATTTTTCATCACTTTTATGAATCGAAATATGTTTATAACATCCCTATACTAATATGAGTATGATAAATGCTAAGGTACATCAAGTAATAAACACTTGCCTCGAATTAGTCGTATAATTTCTTGACGTTGTTGGTATGGGTGTGTTCCCCTCATCCCGATCTACACGATGGTGGTGGTGGTTGTGCAAGGTAGTGCTAATCGAGCCTTGCCTCTTGGAAATTGGTTCTTCCTCACCTTCTATGGCCGTTCTTTACTATCTATATCTATTCACCCTAATAGACTTCTTTTGGCTGATAAAAATAACTCCTAATTTTCTTCCATTAACTTGGCAACAAAATACAATTTACCATAATGCCCTCTCGGGGCGTCGATTAGGCCTAAAATTGCCTCGGGACCCAAACTAAACACCCGGGTATATTATTTTGACTATCTTGACCCTTCCGGACTCAACGGTGCACTCTAAATGACCATACGAGCTACTAAAACAATTAATATATTTATTCCATTAATTTAGTCCTGACACGACTCACACGCGCGTCTGACTTAAATTACTAAAATGTCGTATTTCTTATTCTTGTTAATTTACTGAAGTGTATAGTTCCATATTACATATCACACAGTAATATTCATTCAATAAGTATTAGCCCTGGCACGTTAGTTAATATTTGTTTTAAATCCGAATTAATCAACAATTAAATTCTCACATTTTAATTCAATTAATCCCACAATAATAATTAATCACATAATTATTTAAATCTTAAAAATATGGGGTATTACAATACCTTAGGTAATTTGAATCGTCTGAAATTAGAAGAGTTGGTTGGAGAACTCTAGACATATGAGATTGACATGTTTCCTGACACTGTCAAGCCTAAAGATAAAAGGGATAGCACTCAAATCTCAATCTAAAAAGAAAACGAAAATGAGTTTTTGTGAGTCTGAGTCTCATTTTGATATGGCCATGCTTGCAAAGAATTTTAAAATTTTCTCAATTTTTCAAAACAAAATTCTTCCAATAATTTTTTTTTAGAAAAAGAAAGATAAGGCCAAATAAAATGGTGACAAAGAGAAAGAGGGGGAGAGAGATTTAGAAAAATTAACATGTTTTGAGTGTGAGGGCAAAGGGCATAAGTGTTTGAGTGTCCCACTAGACTTAATAGAGAGGGCAAGAAAGTTGTTATGCCAGTCACCCTTAGTGATAGTGAGGATGATGTGAAAGATTCCAGGGATGAGTCTTTACAAGGAAACTTTGTTGACTTTTTATCTATTCACATGAGCACACCCAGTTTGTCCCACGATGATGAGGATACTTGTGCACGTGAGACCCTCGAGGAGGATTTGAGTGTTTTCAACGAGTCTGAGAGTGAGTGTATTAGTGAGGGTGATAGTGAGATCTAGATCGCATTTAGAGATTTATATGCCGAGACTTTAATGACTAAAAAATTGAATAAGGAGTTAAGTCTTAGGTTGCAATATTTGGAGACAGAGTTAGAGAGTTTGAGGCGAAAACGAGTCAACTCGAGAAGGTGAAGGTTTATTTGAGTGAATAGTTAATAGCGTTAGGCCGGGAAAAGAGTGATCGTATAACTCGCATGTCACAATTAGAAAGAGATCTTAAACATGCCCCGGAGGTTACAGTCACTTTAGAGAACACATCTAAGAAGGAAGGAAAGATTGTTCTTAATCCTATTTTGGGTAGAGGTGAGAGTTTAGGAATAAGTCATGACGGTGTGTCCACTTCACATGTTTCACTCGAGACGGTTACCACTATAGTGTTATATTCACATCGCTCTCAACCTAACCCACCTAGGCGTCCCATACCTGATAGGAGAGCACATATGATACATTTTGAGTGAGGTGGTCCCAGGCTTGTCTATGTTCGCACATACTGCAATAAGAGAGGACATCTTATGGAGTTTTTTTTCCAGTTGGGTCATGTGTCATATGTTCACACACAAGCACCAACACCTGACGCTCCGAATGACTACAAGAGGGAGTTTGCACATATTAGGGAGCAGGTAATGTTTTTAGTTAAGACTTCATATGATTTGATGGATGTTTTTCAAAGGATGTCACCACCTTTGGAAAACTCCACCGCACATAACGGTTGAGGTTTAGACTTTCTAGCATAGGTTAATTTGTATGCTGATATTTTTTTCCTATTGCTAGTGTGTATCATTTTTGTGTTAGTTTTTTTTTTTCAGAAAATACAAAAAGATTTTATTTTGATAAAATTTTTGGAAAAAGTCAAAAACAGTTTTGTATTTTGTTTTACACCGTTTATGGATGGACATTTAGGATGACGAGTCCCAATTTCTTTCATATCCATGTGATGATTTGATAGTGTTTTGATATGCATCATCATTTCATTTCCTGCTTTACAATGTTTGGTGTCATTGAGATGTGATTAGTCGTTACTACCTACATGTTTGACTCATGAGTTCCTTTAATACAAAGTTGCACAGACTTGTTTGATTATTTTACTTGTTTATCACATATTGGTCGGAGTGTTATCATCTCAATTCTGTCTTTAAAATAAACCATATGTGATAAAACTTGACAACGGAAGTAGTGCATATAAAAACCGTTTACCGTAAAGAATATAATTACAACAAAATATGATGAGTGAATTACGAGAAAGGGTTGTGAGAGTTCAAAATTAACTCGTCGTGAAAGCCAGTGTTTAAAATTTCCTTAAAAAAATTTAAAGGCAATAAAAAGACAAATATGCCAAAAAGGGGCCACCTCAAAGAAAAATATAATGATTATTATTTATGAGGGAGTTTGGATGGAAATAAATGAAAAATGGGTTTCTAGGTTCTAACGTCTTGAAAAAGCATTCATTGTTTTAGACGTTATTGATATGGGAATCACTTTTGACTTTGATGTGTTAATGGATTGAGTCGATGTCATTTAAATTCAACACTTTCAACACCTAAGGATAATTTTGAGATTCATTCGCTAGGAGGACACATGCACATATGTTATGTTTGATTGCGTTGATTTGCCTATTGAATATGTTCACACCCATACATTCCATATCCATGATTTGGTTGTCTTAGTGTAAATTCATGGTGTGTGATTTTTGTACTTTTTTTTTGCATTTTTGTATGAAAAATTGAAAAATAAAAAATATTTTATGGAAGCTTTTGAGTTACACCTTTGCATGATCGTAGTTTGTTTGCCTTATTTATCGTGACAACTCCATGTTTATTTTGTTTATTCGTTTCCTTGTTTATTTTGGTAAAATAAAAGGAGAGAGAACGAATTATGGGGGAGTTTTTGCATTATTGGGGAGATTTAATTATTGATTGATTTATTCTTATATAATTTTAAACTCAATACGTCACGAAGGTATTTTCTTTTTCTCATATGTGTAGGTATAAACATTGAAGATCATTATGTTGCACACCCTTATGAGAAAAGCTTTGAGATATGAAGATTTAAAGTTGAAGATTTTGTGAAGAAAAGTTTGAGATCTACATTTTTAGTACCTTTTCAGTTTTGGGTTCATGGGAGGGTATTAGATTTGTATAGGCATTTTGTTATGATAATTTAGGTGTTTTTATTTTGTACTGGCATAGATATAGGGGGAGATTTGTAAGGACCTGATTTTATAAATGTCCGTTATCAATTAGGTATGTCGTATACCGCTATAAACATCGAAGAATGTTTAAAGATCACATATGCAATAGGACGAGTCCGAATATCAAGTTTTCTTCAACATTCAAGCCTCCGCAAGTTTAACTTTAGTAAGGTTGCGTTTTAAGTCCATAATAATTTACTTTGAGTGTTGGGATATTTTTTATCAAAAAGTTTCTAAGTGTTGGAGCGGAGTTTTTAAGTTTTTTGTCAAAAAATATTTTTCTAAAGTGCCAAGGCGAATTTTTAGAAATAATTTTTTTTATTTACGCGTTGGCTCGTTCGAATGATAGTGGATGTCGTTCAAGCGACATAACCATGTCGCACAAAACTCATTCGAGCGACATGTGTCCTCGTTCGAGCGAGATGATGTTTTCGTTCGAGTGAGCTACCGCCTTAGATTTTATATGAAAAGGTTTTTCCAACTTCATTTTTAATCAGAAGACCTACAATTTTAAAGAGAGATGGAACTGCTTTGGCAGAATATTATGGCTTCTAACTTTTAGGGTTTCAAACCTTTTTGTTTTTAGTTCATAAGATCCCAATAGTTTGTGTGAATTATTTTGGAACCCAAGAACAAAACTCTGTTATTGTTCATCTTTATGGAGTGCGTCTCTACACCTGAAGACTGGAGTTATTGAGGTTCGCTGCATGTGGATATTTGCTGAAGATTGGACTGCGGTTCATGTGAGTTTGCTGCATGAAATCCATTGTTGACTCTAGGCTGAGTGTCTATATAGGTTTGGTGAGGTAAACTTATTGCAAATTTCATTATGATTGTAAATTACGATTTAATTCATAGTGAAATAAAGATTTTGCCCTTCGGGGATTTTTCCCTCAATCTGTGAGTTAGCATATTTGTGTTTATGATGGTTTGACACACACACACACACACATAGTTGCATGTTTAGGGGATGAATTAACTTAGTTTAAAAATTAACTCTAATTAAATAAGTTTGTGGTTGGAATTTGCTCATTTATTTATAATCAGTATCGCACACGACATTAATTTTTACAAATCTGAATTTGGATAACATATTTTGATGAACCTCCGAGTACTCTATTATCCTTAAGTGTCTCTAGATGTCCTTCCTCCACTAACATTACACGATGATATATGTACTCACAGTAAACTCTGGTGGGTTGACCTTAAAAATAGACCCACATTACCTCTCCCAAAATGTGCTTTATTATGGCAAATGGAAGTTCTATAACATGATCTCCATTACTGTGATGACTTCTTGGGTAATTATAGCAGCTAAATATGTTATGGATGCTACTATTAGTGCCAGTTGCGACTATGGTTGCTACTCCTATTGAGCGTCTCTATTTATAGCCTATCGTGCCATAATACGCCAAGTATTTGCTCTCTAAAAACAAATACGATTCGCATTAGCTAACGATTCGAAATTGAATACAAGGAATCCTATTAATAGGTCTCTATAAATCAAAAAATACAACACAAGACGTAATGAGCGCAACACAAATCCTAAGGACACAAAACATGGATGCTCTGATACAAACAATAATAACTCCTATTTTCCATATAATAGTCGACCATGCTAATATGTCGAAGATAGGGGTTGTCAAATAATTTATATAATTCTCATCATCAAACAAAAATAAATGATGATACCAGGAATGGGATCACAAAATCAATGTAGCATGTAAACTCAAACTAGTGTATCAATGGATCATGAACATGAAGAAAAACATATGAGGTGATGAGGCAAAGAGGGAGATAACACATAATGTAAGTGGTTTAGCCTATCTTGGCTTACTCGACTATGTGAGTGTGTGTGAAATCCACTAAAAATGGGCACTAATGGCTTTGGGATACAAAATACTCAAGATTTCTCTCTCTACTATGATTTTGATAGAGTTTCAGCTAGGGTTTACCTTGATCCATCCTTAAAAAGACGTATAAGACAAGTATTTATAGTTCATATGGGGTATAGTGTACCCCCCCAAGAATGTAATAAGCATGTGTTGAATGTTCCTAGCGAATGAGGATGATACAGATGTTTCTATCTCATGTAGGTCATGATGATCAAATATTCCCTCACGTGTGAGGTAGATGTTATTATAACGGTTTTGGTACATGTGGGATCTACAGCTCACGCGCACACTATCACGCGTTCCCCAATCCATGCGCTCTGCCAGTTATCCACCATCGTCCGTTCGTCTAGGCTGAGGCCAAGCTGTAGAACAATGGTCCACTAATGGGATAATGTTTGTCCCGTTGGGATCTCTTGTCCTGTATTTATCGTCCGGGGGTCAATCGAGGATGAGGGTGGTAGTTCATAGGATTGATGAGGTAAGATATGTTGACTGGTCTTCGAGGATGAGGACGAGTCAGCTCGGGCTAAATCCATAGGTGAGTCATAACTCCTTATTCTGGATGTATTGGTAAGGGCCGACCTTGACCAATGTAACATAATTCTAGACGAGGTTATACTTGTCATATCAATAGCCCCCCAACCCTCAGTCTTTAATATGAAATGAAGGATAAGGGATAAAGCATCTTTCAAGTACGAGCTGAATCGACGTCCTTTCATATGTCAGATTTGAAGAGTTTGATGAAGATTGGATTTACACTTGGCAGTCATCCCGCAGAATGGCGTGTGACCCAAAAATGATGGTTGTAAGTGATGCTTAGGGATTTATGCCTTAATTATGACTTCCTTGGAAGTTGTTCCTAATGATTATTAGTATTTAAATGGTTTAAAAACCGTTTTGTCTTTCCACTTCTCTTTCTTCATGCTCTAGTTTTCTCTCTTTAGAATTATCTTATCTCTCTTTCTCTCAGTTCAAGCATTTTTTGGCGATTTTACCGTGTTACTTGAGGTTATCATCCCCTCAAACTTTTCCAATTACTCCATTTCCCCATCTTTGCTAGATTTTCCATTGATTTTCAGCCATTTCATCATTTTAGAAATTTTTGGCGACTGTGTTGGTTTTTTGGCGATGATCTTGGGTATTTTCAAGGCTATTTGAGGGATGAGCGTGGCATTTTTGAAGTTCGGTGTTCGAAGTGGGGTTTCTCCAACCATTTTCTAGTTTATTTTTCCATTTTATGACTTTTTCGATCAAGCTCTGGTAGAATTCTGATCATTTTCTTCGGTAGGGTTTAACTGTGTTCTTAGGGTGTTCTTGCTGAATATTGTTCAACTTCCCATTTCAATCCTTTGTCAAATGTAGTCAACCTTTAAGTTGTTTGTACCACTTTAGCTCCTTATTTTATCAAGTCTAAGCTCGGCTTCTTTGATCCTAAAGAAGATTTACAAGTTACCAGAGCAGTTCCCACTCTTAGGGAGAGGTGTTTCCAAGAGATACGTAGGGTAGAGGAAGAGGAAGATGCCAGGCGTAGAGCTGACCCCCACTGGGTACGACCCCTTTTCCCCATCCTCTTAAAGACCATCTTCCCCTCTTCCTCTGAGGTCGATAGGGAGATATGATCAACTCATCCTCTACTCTAGCCGAAAAGAGATATTCTTCTGAAAAAGCGATGAGGATGTCTACCTTACATACTATAAAAATCGAGGTAGCCGAGACCTCAGCCTGAACCTCATCATCCAGACAAGTCGAGTCATCTTGCCTAGATGATTCTTCACTCCAAATTTAGGACGAGGGGTCTTGTAATGATTCTTTGGTCAAATTTATCTCTAAATAGGCTGAGACGACTGTGAATATTGCCATCCCCCCATCTGCCATCCATCTACAAGACATGAATGCAAATGAGTTTTAAGAGAGATTTTCAGAGGGGAACCCAAATGGTGAAAATAAGGTTGAGGATGATAATGAAAACCCGATCGATGATGGCAATGACTTTATGGCCGAGGTAGTAGTTGATTATACCTATGTCGAGATCTTTCAGTTTACTGTGAAAAAGTCTTATCTTATCCTATGGAGACACATTTATGGCATAAAATCTCATGTCATCATGTGAGTCCAAACCGATGAGGAAAGAGTATATGGTGGCCGAGAGGGTGAGATTGTTGTATACGAGCAAATGTCTATGCTCAATGTTAGATTTCCTTTACAACCCTCTATACGAGCCATCCTGTCCAGTCTAAGGCTTTCTCCGACTCAACGGGAACCAAATTCTTAGAGAATCATCCTCAACTATGTTGCCTTGTGGATGAATAAATATACGATCGACCCCTCAGTTGAAAGTTTTAAAGTCTGTTACAATGTGTCGCCCTCCAAAAACAAGTCAGGCTACCACCATTTAAGGGTTAAGAAGCCTGATAAGAAAATAATCCAAGTTACCTACACCTCAAATCACTACTAAAAGCTGAGGTTCTTTTTTATTTCTGGGGCCTAGGATTTTTCGATAGATGTCGGCCCTTTAGATGATGAGACAAGAGTTCGTCATAATTGGGAAAACCCCTTTGTGTCGGCCAAATTGGACCTTAACCTCTGTGTTGCAAACCGAGAGAGGGTTAAATATATACAGATCCAAGCGAAGGAGGGAACCCTTCCTAAATTTGAGGATCTTATGGCTCCTAACTTCTTGGAGAATGCTGGCTTGGTGGTTGACCCCCTAGACGAGCGGTGTGAGTGGTTTTA
Organism: Sambucus nigra; assembly: GCA_949130495.1. Classification (NCBI taxonomy): domain Eukaryota; kingdom Viridiplantae; phylum Streptophyta; class Magnoliopsida; order Dipsacales; family Adoxaceae; genus Sambucus; species Sambucus nigra. The sequence goes on from OX422208.1 coordinate 531,160,649, forward strand.
CTTTTCTGTTCACAAGTCCTTTGTCGGCTCTGATTTTTGTGACTAATCATTTATGTTCCTTCTTTGCATATTATCCACCACATATATCAGACGACTTGTAGAACATGAAGACTCCTAGATTGAAGAGTGTTCTGACAGAAGGGGGTAAATAACCCATGTAAAATATAACTGATGATGGGCTTCCTAACCCCGAGGTCAGCCTGAAGAGGAAGGCACCTACCCCTACTACAGACACAAGACGAAATAAAGAGACAAAGTGGAGGGTGAATCCTCCTTATCAGGGGTTCTGTTCCTCTTTAAGGTATTCCTTCGAAATCTTTTAGGTGACCAACCTTGCTCAACTCCAGGAGGACCTCTAATCAACTATCCCCTTTATGAGGAGATCTAAGGCTGGTTTGCTCGTTTTCCCTTCTAAGGTAGACCTTGAGTTCTTGGAGAAGATGCCACCTTTGAAGATATTAGACTTTGATTTTCATCATTTGGGACAGGTATCAGCTCTATAAAACTCGTATGTCATCTCCTACATCCTTTTCCATTGTTTGGTTCTAATAACTACACATAATGTTTTTGCAAGTTGTGTATGACCTCGCCTCCATTAACAAATGGGCCACAAAGAATGTGACAGAATTCTAAGAGGGAGAGAAGGACATTGGAGACCTGGACGACCTAAAGAAGAAGTATGGAGAGCATCAAGAGGAGCATACGAAGTCTTTGGACAAGCTCAAGTCTGAAAACTCTGAGGTTTTGAAGAAAAAGGATGAGGAGTTGACTACTCTGAAGACCCAAGTTGCCATCCACGCTACTGACTTGACTGTAGACATCCAAAAGTCTAAGGACAAGGTGATCTCGGCTGAAGCCATCCATAATATTAAGGATAAGGCAATAGAGGCCTATAAATCATTAAATGAGTTTCTCGGCTTTGGTATGGAGTACTTCGAAAGAGGTCTCAAGACGGCTTACCGATGGGTCGTCACCAAATTCTCTAAGGTCGTCTCCTCTATTACCTTTGAACTGGAAGCTCCTGACATGGAGGATCTTTTCATGGAGCTGGCTCTAGAGTATGTTGAGTATCTGCCCATGGACGAGGAAGATGCTACTATGGACTAGGTCCCACTTGAAGCCGACATAGATGCTGCTAATGATCATACTCATGCTGAGGTAGACACTGGAAAGACGACCATCAATGTCAAGACTCAAGTCGATGAAGATGCTGGCGAGTCTAACCTGAATATAGAGCTAACTTTATAGGGTGATCGTCTGTGACCAATACCCTTCAACTTGTAATAGCCTTTTTGTGAACACATTAATGATTTCTCAGAGTTTGTTTTTTAATATAATTTGTATTTTAAAACTTCTGAACATTGAGCCAACTCAAGTCTATCCTCATATTTGAGTAAGCATCACAGGGATCCCTTTCCAAGTAGTCACGATGCGTCTCTCGGTCTTTCCATTATCTATGGGCGAGGTCCCAACTTTTTCCAATTATTGGTTTACGATATGAAGACGGGAGAGACGAGGAGAGCTTTGAACCCCGTGAGTGGGGTCAGGTGAGTTTGTGGATAGATGAGAGGTCGTCGCACCCCCGATGCGTATGGGGTGATTTTTATTGTATTATTGAGTCATGTGTTCGGGTCGTTTAGTGTCTTTATGCATTTTCTCCATTTGTTTGTTTTATTTATTGCACTTCTTATTTTGCCTTGTTTAGATTGTAGTCCTTTTTGCTTGAGGACAATGCAAAATTCTAAATTAGGGGGGTCACAAGTGCGTATTTCTAAAACTTCATAATTTTTCAAAAATGCCCAAAAATCTAAAAAAAATCATAAAATTTTGAAAAATCCAAAAATATTTTTGTTCAAAATAAATAAAAATTGGAATTCAAAATTTTCAAAAATATCATTAAAAGTCGGTGTAAAGTCTCAAGTTGTAAAATTCAAATACACAAAGCCGAAATTGATCAAAGATGGAAATTGTGCGAAAATTGACGACTTAATGAATAAGGGTGGATATTGACAAACCCGGTGAGATTCGAGCCTTTCATCCTTGTGAAAATTATAAATAAATCCGATTTCATTGTTAACTCAAAGTTCTTTTCATCATCTAAAAAGTCGTCGAGGATCTCAATCCTTTCATTTTGATCGGTTTTGATAAATGTGTGTGATATTTCCGTACAAAGCGCGCTACAAATATCTAAATTAAATTAATCTCAAGACGCATATGGTAATGCAATTAGTATTTTAGACAATGAAGTAGGCCCTCGTTTGTCACCAAAATATATTGGCCATAAAAAGTAGCAAAAAATTATCCCTTTTGTAACCCAAATTGAGCCGAATAATTTTTCCTTTCGTTTGACAACCCGAAAAACCCAAGTAGTCTGAAATTGCGAAAAGGGAATATTCAATAAAGTCCGAAAAGTGCATAAAAAGGGCAAGAAAAAATAGATATGCTCAATAAAAATAGCAAGAAAAGAAAAGAAGTGAAAAATATAGAAAAAGAAGAAAAAAATGAGAAATAGCCCGGAAAAAGCACAAATGGACATTGTGGGTACCCGAAATTAAGATGATGGGTCTAGACGAGTAGCCCAACTCTGGCGGCCCAAAATTTTGACCCCCCATCTCTTATTTGATTATGATCCATCTCTTCCCACGTTCCCATTAAGGGAAATTCTAGGGAGAGATGGAAGACGTGGGGGAGTCCAACTCCCCCACTTACTAAAATAAACATGTATATATTAAACCCTAGGTCCGGGGTAAAGGACAAGTTGTAATCTATGTAACCACTCTCCGGAGTATATAGAAATAACACCGACTGCACCACCGTGGACGTAGGCACTTATTCGCTGAACCACGTACATCCTTTATTGTGTGATTGCCATTTTATATTCCTTACTCTTGCTTGGTGATTGCCTTTCTCCTATCTATTTGTGTTGCACAATAATTGTCACCATAATTGGCGCCATCTGTGGGAAATGTTCATTTTCCCTGAGAAAAGCCCATACCAAGAAAGGAGTTTAAAATGTCCGGTCACAGTAGCAATGCTTCCCAGGCAGGGGATATTCAAGAACCACCTGTTCCTCACAGAATTAGATCTGAAGTTCAACGTTCAGATCAGAGGGATCGCTTAGAAAGGCCAGCCTCAGAAGAAAGTCAAGGAACAAAGAGGTCCACGTAGATATCCAGACTGATTGATGCATACGAGGCAAGGCTATAAGAGCAGAGGGAGTCTTCTTGCAAGTACGAGGCTAAGAATGCTCACCTGAAAAGAAGACTAGAAAGACTCTAGAGAGAGTTTCATCATGACACTAGGAGACGTCCATACCGCACTCCTAGCCCTCAGGCGAGCAAGTCTCGCAGCCGAGGGAGGAGCCCTAGGCGAGGATCCCAGAAGGTGGAGGGAGACGAATCGGACGACGACCTACGTGAGCAGCTGCAAAAAGATCGCCGTTACCAGAGCCCTACTCGCAGTAATGAGAACATACGAAATCTGGTCCAAAGGGAGATGGACCAACATCCTGCACATCACGGTACCAGATCGACTCGAGAACTCGCTAGGCGAGCTCTCAAAACTCAGATGAAGTCACCTTTCTCGAGGGAAATTGAAGAAGAGGAAGCCCCCAAAAAGTTTTCCATTCCAAGGTTCAAAAATTATGACGGTAAGACTGATCCCATTGATCACGTCAGGCAATACCGACAGGCCATGACCCTCTGGAACCACCGAAACGCACTAATGTGCCGGATTTTCCCCTCGAGCCTGCATGATGTGGCACAAAAATGGTTCGAAAGGCACCCTCATCGGTCCATCAGAAGTTTCAAATCCCTGGCCGAGCTCTTTACAGCCCGATTCATTACTAGTAGCTCCCATCCCAAAATGATGGATTCTTTTCTGACAATGAAGAAAACACCTCAAGAGACCCTCCAAGACTATGCAAAGAGGTACCGAGAGTTATTCAACGAGGTCGAGGATTGCTCAGAGAAAGTGGCAGTGGCCTCTTTCAAAATTGGGTTACCCAGCTCTTCCCTTCTGTACCAGTCACTGACAAAGAAGGAGGCTATGACTGTTGATGACCTAATGGCTTGCATCGAGAAGTACGCTAAGGTGGAAGCTGTCACCCGTCTCAGTACGTGGGAAAATGGTCGAGCTAAACTCACTGCCAAGGGCAGTGACAAAACTGAGAACCAGAAGAAGGGAGGGAAGAATGGGGGCAAAAATGGCTCCAAGAACGGAGGCAACAATGATGTGTCGAAAGCATTTCAGGCGGTCAACACAGTCTTTAAGGAACCAATTTATAAAATTCTCACAAAAATCAAGGACGAGCCATTCATCAAGTGGCCCAAGAAGATGGGAGGAGATCCCACGAAAAGGAACAATATGCTGAGATGCGCCTTTCACAAAGAGGGAGGACATAAGGCTGAGCATTGCAAAGCTCTTAAGTCCCACCTCGAAGGCCTAGCCCAATCCGAGCATTTGAACGAGTTTGTCAAGAAAAAGGAAGAGAAAGTGGCTGCCAATAGAGAGGCAAGACCTAACAACGTGCTCGAAGATGACGTTGGACATGAGTTCGCGGTGATTCATGGGGCATCTGATGCCAAGCAGATCCCAGGAAATTCAGCTCGAATGGAGATGAAGAAACTTACAGCGATAATGCAAGCTTTTCAGATCGACCCAGCACAGTCCTAGTCAGGAAAGCATCGATGAGCAGATGGCGTCAACTATAACAAGCATATTGTTTTCACGGATGAAGATCTGGTGGGAGTAAGAACCCCACATCACGATGCTTTGATCATTACCCTCAAAATAGCTAACTTTGACGTCGACAAGTTGCTCGTCGACCAAGGAAGCTCATTTGAGGTAATGTATCTCAACCTATTTAGAAAATTGAGGCTAAGCTTTGCTGACCTAAAGGAAGCTATTGTCCCTTTAGTTGGATTCGCTGGAAAAATAAGTATGCCCCTGGGAAACATTTTACTACCAGTTCGTGCGGGAAACGTCTCCAAGATGATTGAGTTTTTGGTGGTGGACATCGACTCGGCATACCAAGCCATCCTCGGTAAGAAATGTCTCCACGTAATGAAAGCAGTCTCCTTGACCTACCATTAGAAACTCAAGTACGTAACTGAGTGAGGAGTAATGGAGATCCATGGCAATCAAGCGATGGCAAGAAGGTGCTTCATAGCAGCCATCCGACCAAAGCCAGAGAAGAAGGCCGATCAGCCCAGTGAGAAAGTTGAAGAGGGTCTGACACCTTCTAAATATTAATTAAAGTACGAAAGACCTGCAGTAGAGGAAACCAGGATTCTCCCCTCTGAACGGGTCATCGAGGACCTGGTAGAGGCTACGGCTTGAGATGGCGACAGTAATAGAGTCTTCCTGATTGGAGCATCTATCACTGACCAGGAACAGAATGAATTGATAACTCTGTTGAGACGCAACGTAGATGTTTTCGCATGGAAACCATACAAGATGCCTGGAATCGATCCTAGTATGGTCTGTCATCAGTTGCATGTCGACCCCACTTTCAAACCAATCACCCAAAAGGCACGGCGAACCGCACCCGAGAAGGCAAAAGCGGTAGAGAAAGAAGTTGAAAAACTGTTGGAAGTAGGATCCATACGGGAAGTACAATTCCTTAAGTGGTTATCCAACCCAGTAGTGGTTCCAAAAAGTAACGGGAAGTGGAGAGTTTGCATCTACTTCACTGAACTCAACAGAGCATGCCCTAAGGACAGTTTCCCCCTCCCAAAAATAGACCAACTAGTAGACGCCACTACAGCTCACGAGCGAATGAGTTTTCTGGACGCATACTCAGGGTATCATTAGATCCCCTTACATGCCCCAAACCAGGACAAAACAGCGTTCATCATGATAGTTGGATTATACTTCTACAAGGTCATGCCTTTTGGGCTCAAGAATGCAGGGGTAACCTATCAGCGGCTCGTCACCAAGATGCTCAAGGACCAGATGGGAAATACCATGGAGGTCTACATCGATGACATGCTCGTTAAAAGTAAGAAGAAAGAAAATCACCTCTCAGACCTATCAAACACCTTCGAAATCCTCTGGAAATACCGAATGAAACTTAATGCAAGCAAGTGTTCTTTCGGTGTCCAGTCAGGAAAATTTCTTGGGTACTTGGTCAGTAAGAGAGGCATAGAAGCTAAACCAGACCAGATCGATGCAATTAATAGGTTACAACCCCCTCGAACAATTTGGGACGTACAGAAGCTCACTGGAATGCTCGCTGCCTTAAATCTCTTCATATCTTAATCCTTCGAGAAATGCAAGCCTTTTTTCCTGCTTCTAAAGGGGAACAAAACAGTAGAATGGAGCCCAGATTGCTCGCGAGCATTGAACGAGCTTAAAGATTACTTAAGCTCTCCACCACTGCTCGTCATACCACGGCAAACAGATTCTTTGTACCTGTACCTCTCCATTTCCAACCACACTGTCTGCTCTGTGTTAATATGCGAGGTTGCAGGTATCCATCACCCTATTTATTACGCGAGCAAGACCCTAATAGACGTCGAGCAGAGGTACCTACCACTGGAGAAGCTCTCCTTTGCACTATTAGTAGCTTCGAGGAAGCGTAAGCACTATTTCGAAGCCCACACTATCATCGTCCTAACATCGCACCCCCTTAAGGCAATCCTAAGGAAAGAGGATTTGTCGGGCAGACTGTCTAAATGGTCAGTCGAGCTCAGGCGATTTGACATCCAATTTCAACCAAGGAATGCAATCAAGGGGTAGATCCTTACTGATTTCATAACTGAATTCACGGGCGAGGAACCTTCCAACCAACCTCAACCAACAAGGCAAAAAGAGAACCAAATGACAGAGAAAACCTGGAAACTGTTTGTTGATGGAGCCTCCAAATCAAAGGGGGCAGGGATAGGCATTCTCCTCCTTACTCCAGAGAATACAATCCTTGAACAAGGAATCAGGCTTGGATTTGAAGCCTCCAACAATGAAGTAGAATACGAAGCCCTAATAGTCGGCCTTCAAAAGGCGCACACTTTGGGGGCAAAGAATTTACAGGTGTTCGGCGATTCCCAATTAGTCTCCAATCAGATAAGTGGAGACTACAATACAAAAGACGAAAGAATGAATGCTTACCTCACCTTAGTGAAAAAACTAATGGCGAGCTTCAAAGAGATCAATGTCCAGCTGTTTCCCAGAGGGCAAAACATCCATGCTGATGCCCTAGCAACCCTGAGTTCGGCAGTCGACTCCGGCCTAAAAAGAACCATCCCCATCGATTTCCTCACTCATCCGAGCATTAACCGCGGCAGCAAGCCACCAGATGTGGAACAGGTAATCGAGGTGGGATCAACTCCCAGCTGGATGGACCCCTTAAGGGACTATTTGAAGGATGGCACGCTCCCGGATGACAAGAAGACTGCCCACCAGATAAGAGTCAAAGCTGCTCGCTTTCACTTATCCCCAGAGGGAAACTTGTATAATAAATCCTTCTCCGGACCCTACCTCCAATGTGTTCACCCATGGAATATCGAGCAAGTGTTACATGAGCTTCACGAAGGAGTTTGTGGAAGCCATATCGGAGGAAGGTATCTATCTTTTCGAGCAATGAAGGAAGGCTATTGGTGGCCATATATGCAAAGGGACTATGCGATGTATGTCTGCAAGTGCCTGAAATGCCAACTTCACGCTCCTATGGTCCACCAGCCAGCTAGCGACCTAAAATCACTGACTAGACCATGGCCATTCTCCTAATAGGGAATTGACATCATGGGACCATTGCCCACCGCCACAGGATATCGCAAATATCTGTTGGTTGCAACTGACTACTTCACCAAATGGATTGAGGCGGAACCCCTGGCAAATATCCGAGATGCAGATATGATAAGATTCAAATAGAGAAACATAATCACTCGTTTTGGAATCCCCAGAACCATCATCACTGATAATGAAACACAGTTCGAAAGCGTCTCTTTTAAGAGTTTCTGTAACGAACACGGAATCAGACACCACTACAGCTCGGTAGCCTACCCTTAGAGCAATGGCCAAGCTGAGGCTTCCAACAGAACTGTGATCAAAGGATTAAAAAAATGATTGGAGCGAGCCAAAGGCACATGGGTAAATAAATTACCACACATTCTATGGGCTTACCGAACCACTCCACGGCGAGCAACAGGAGAAACCCCATTTTCACTAACATATGGTATGGAACCAGTCATTCCACTAGAAGCAGGTTTACCAACAATGAGATCCAACCTTATCGACCAGGGCCATAATAATGCAGCATTGCTCGCTGAGCTCGACCTAGCCGACGAGCACCGAGAGTTAGCCCTAGTAAAACTAGCGAACTATCAGCAACAGCTCGCAAGACATTACAACAAAAGGGTCAACCCAAGGACATTCCGAGTTGGGGACTACGTCCTGAGGAAAGTCCTGGGAAGCGCAGTAAAACCATCAGATGGAAAGATGGGACCAAACTGGGAAGGACCCTTCAAGATAACAAGAGATGATTTGCAGGGCGCCTATCACTTGGAAACAATGGAAGGCAGAGAAATACCACGAGCATGGAACGCAGCCAACCTCAAGAGATTCTATTTTTAGACCTTTCTTTTATTCTTTTGTTATGAAACTAGAAGTTCATTTTACTTGTCATTAATGAAAATTATTTAAACAGTTGCATTCCAATGAGTAACAGCTATATGAGCTTTATCACACATCTTTTCCAAATGACAGGCACATTGATCATCATGCCATAGCAGGGAATTATCCCTCCTCAGGTTGTCGTTATGAAACATGAAAGACCTATTGAGATTGCCCCTGGAAATATATGAATCCCTACAGGAAATCCTTAGGCAAAATGGCCAAATCTAAATTGGTCACCAAACCTTCTTTGGTTAAATAAAATCCTGATTGGATGGAATATCCAACACAAGGTGTGTCCTCTCCAATTGCCATACTTAGGCCTAAGGGAGTGTGACGACACAACCTAAAAGGTAAAGTGGTGCACAATGCTATCTTGATGTTATATTGGACTGGGAGGACACTTACGTGATAACACAAACTTCGAAGATCACAAAGGAGTAAGAACTTGAAGAATATAATGCACTTGTTTAGTCGGCTAAATTAGCTCAAAACATAAAATATGTTAATTCATCATATTTACAACAATGGTGATACATGTTTAGTCGGCGAGCTCGCCTAAAGCATTTACACTATAAAAAAAGAGTATACAGAGCAGCTACTAGCGAAATCCTAATGAGGATGAGGCCTCTGAGAAAGGTAATCAGCCACTTGGGCCCTTCGTCCATCATCAGGATGATGGGATAACCCTTCCTCAACATCGTTAGCATCCGACTCCAACAGCTGTCGAGGGATGGCATCAATGGGAATCCATTGATCATCTCTCCAAAAGGGGTTTGGATTTCGAGCGGAAGGGGAGATTTTATGGTGATACCAGAGCATTGAATTCCTTGGAACTTTCATCTCCTTCAGTGCACTCAACCATCCCCTGATGAAGGCAAACTCCTCAAACTCTTTCAGCCTAGTCGGAGCATCTTACCAACCCTGATCATAGCCATCGGCCCATACCCGCCGAGGTCCTTTTTTAAACAAGTGCAGCAGCCGAGTAACATCCCTTTGAAGCCCAGCAGCGATCACATATGCTCGATGGACGTCACCATGAATCTCTTCCATTTCCCTCTCTAGAAGCTCTTCCATTTCCCTATCTCGGCTCCTTGTGCTCCTGCCAGCTCGCATCGATGAAGAACCTCGCAGCATAAGGGGAACATCGTTCGAGCAGGCCCTAGCTTGCGTTGAAGAAGAGCCTCGCCACACTGAAGGAGTGGTGCTCGGTGCGTGTTCCCTAAGATGTGAGACCTCTTTCCTTAAAGCTTCATTTTCTTGCTGAAGTATCTCACCAACCTGGTTGATCTCGGAAGCATCGAGAAGCTTTGCTCTCAACGCATTCACCTCTTCTTTCACTGAAGCACCAACCTCTTCTATCTCCTGGAGCCTGTCCTTCAACTTGGCCACAAACCCAGACTGATCCTTATACTTTTGATTCCTAGACCTAAGGGATGTGCAAAGCTTAACAAAGGCCTAGCAAAACTGAGGACTCTCATTAGGACCAAGGGTCCTGTCCAATTGAGATGTGGCAGGAATATACTGTTCTACATCAACCAACTAAAAGACATAAGAAGACATCGAAAAGAAATATAGAATCAGTGCACTGGGAAAAAGAAACCATTTCATTGATAAGGATTAAAAGTACATCGAGCAGAAAAAATAAAATTTACAGAAAGAAAAAAATGAAAATACAAAGTAATCCTAGAAGACAACTAGTTAGCAACATCGGGTTGCTCAGAGGTCGATGGCTGCTTCCCTTTATTAGCATCAACAAGAGCACCACCTTCAGCAGGGGTAACCTTTATCGCCACAACAAGGGACTGGGAGACAAGATCAACACCCTCAAGAGCAGGGGTAGGAGCATCTTCATCCACAGTCGGCTTCGGACCCGAGTCATGCTCGTCGAACATAGGAGAGTCGATATAAACCCCAGCAGCTAAAAGGGCCTTATTCCAACCCTTCTTGAAGTTCAAACGGCTGATGTAGCCTTTCTGAACCTCAACATCTTCATATGCAGCAGTCCACCCAGAGTTGTATGAATCCACCTTGATGGTGGCTACCTGGGACTCCTTCTCCTTTAACTGCTCGATCAAAACCTTGTTCTCCTCTGTGACAGCCAACTTGCTCGAGCAAACCAGGTCGTAGGCTTCTCGCAGCTCTTTCATCTCTTTAACTACCGCGTCCTTCTCCCGGTTGGTTGTAGAAAGAGCCATATCGGATGAAATACGAGCAACATCAATGGCTTTAAAGCTGACCTCAAGCTCCGCACCCTTCAACTTCAAGGCCTTATTTTGTTGCTCCAACTCACCATTTCTCTTCACCAGCTCATCGCAAGAGCGATAGAGCACGGAAAAATCGTTCACAAACTGCAAAGAAGGAGAGGACATTAGAAGAAGAAAATGATGGAATTCATTAAAGCATTGGAGAAAAGAGATGATCTTACCAAGGCCAGCCTCTGACTAGCCTGTAGGGCTAGTTGATCAGACCCCAGCGTACTTTGGCGATCAGTAGGGAGAACATCTCTCTCGAGCAGCGTGGGGGACAACTGAGGAGAAATTACAACAAAAGCCCCCTCAGGCAGTGCAGACATCGGGACTAAGGCCTGCCCAGCCTTCGTCCTCGCTTCCACCCTCCTGTTCTCCCCCTCTTTCTCCTTTTCTATCTTCTTCCTCTCCTCTACCCTGTTCTTCTCCTCCACCTTTTTTTTCTCCTCCATCCTCTTCCTCTCTTCTTCCCCTTTTCTCTCTTTCTCTCTCACACCTGCTCTTTTTATTTCCTCTTCTTCTCATACTCCTGAGCAGAAGGCCAAGAACCAGTAGCCACGTCCCCAGAGCTAGACTTCTACTTCTTCGACCTCTGTGCGAGAAGCATGTGGTCTTCATCATCATCATCCCGAATTAAATTCTTCCTTGGAGGAACCATCTCCTCGCTCGAACTACTAGATGTGCTCGATGACTCTCAAGCTTTAGAAACTTTCCCACGATCAGAGGAACTACTACTACTGGAGCTCCCTTTACTGAAATTGCCTATAGCACCACCTACGATATCGCTTTCAGAGCTGCTCTCCTCCTCGCCCAACTGGATAAGATCCGCAACAGTCTCTTCAGAAGTATCAAACTCAGGGATACTGTCCACCGACCTCGCTATAAAACTGGATCCAACGTTCTTGTATTCGAGCAGAAAAGCAGCAGATTGAGGATGTTCGCCATCAGCTAAAGGCTCCCTGATATTCCAGGCCTTTACCAATTCAAAGATACGAACCTCGCTGAGAGCAGGTTATAAGTTCTTTGACCTTGCTGAAGACAAAACAGAGAAAAGTCAGAAAGATCACAAGTCAACAAAAATTAAAAGATCAGATCAAAGTCTACCTATGTATTCTTCCCCATAAAAGGGAACAAAGAACCTATCAGACCTCGACCCTTCAAACTGGGGAGAAAACTGCCAATTTCTAGCAAGGAAGCCCTCTTGACAATAGTCTTTATGGGAATCAGGTAGGTTTACTACCAATACCCTATTAGGAATCCTGGCTTTGAGGTAGAGGACACAAGAACTAGTTCGAGAAAAAGAATAGCACAAGAAGACCTTAGCAAGCCCTAACTTGGTACCATATAATTGATTTATTATATGAATGCCATTAATTATCTTCCACACATTGGGCAAGCACCGTGAAGGAACAATACTGAAATAGCCAAAGAAGTGGAATAACAGATTATTTGGAGGAAAAGTGAGTCCCCCTTGGGAGAGCAACAAAATATGGAGCCAATGGGCATCCTCTATATCTCTAACCTTTCTAGGGGGAAGCGCAGCACTCAATATCTACCCACTCTGGGATGTTATAAAACTTCCTAAATTTAGAGACCGACCTATTCCCAATCTTTGCCATCAGAAAACCCTAGAAAACTACAAATTCAAAGAGAAAGTACGAAGAAAAGGCACAGGAGACTTACAAGATGGAAGTTAGACTCGAACGATGAAGAAGAACGAGCTCGAATAATAGGGAAGCAATGAGAATGAAGACTGAGAGAAGAAAGTACGAATCGCTAGAGCTCACAGGGAAGGGAAGAATGCTGGAAAGGTTGAAACGATGGACGGAAAGTAACTATTCTAGAAAACCTTTAAGTGTTTCTAATCATAATGCACAGACCTCGAAGTGGATGCCGCCAAAATCAGTTCTCCAACTTTGGAAGAGTTGCACAAGATACGAAATAACCATTATGGAAAATCATTTAAATTTGTTAAGCCCCAAAGCATGGCCCAACAAATTTAGGGGCAATTGAGGGTACCCGAAATTAAGATGATGGGCCTAGACGAGTAGCCCAATTCTGGTGGCCCAAAGTTTAGACCCCCATCTCTTATTTAATTATGATCCATCTCTTCCCACGTTCCCATTAAGGGAAATTCTAGGGAGAGATGGAAGACGTGGGGGAGTCCAACTCCCCCACTTACTAAAATAAACATGTATATATTGAACCCTAGGTCCGGGGCAAAGGACAAGTTGTATTCTGTGTAACCACTCTCCGGAGTATATAGAAATAACACTGACTGCACCACCATGGACGTAGGCACTTATTCGCTGAACCACGTACATCCTTTGTTGTGTGATTATCATTTTATATTCCTTACTCTTGCTTGGTGATTGCCTTTCTCCTATCTATTTGTGTTGCACAATAATTGTCACCACAGACATCATAAATGACTTTTTCAATTCCAACTTTCCCTACCATTTTCATTTTACCCAATATACCATAAAACCCAAAAAAGTCCAAACCGAGTCCGAATTGAAAAATTGGTTACCGCGTGGAGAGCTAATACACTAAAGGATAATAAAAGAGATTAAATGCGTAAATAAGAGGCAATATTTCGGTTTTGAAACCGTATTCCGTTGATGAGATCCTATCACTATAAAATTTCTGTCTTTCTACTTGTGTGCGTGACTTTACGTCCAATATATTTACTCTTTATATCACGCACACTGAGAGAATAGCCACATTCCGAGTGATTCGTTTGAGAGAGCATCCTGTGACAATTTGAAATCAAAGCGAATTTTCGGATAAGTAACGTAATGGTCAATCGGTGGAAATTTGCGGTTAAATTTCTGGCTTCACAGACACGCACTATGATTTGAAACTCTAGAACATGAATTGATGATGATTATTTTCTGGGAAAGTTTGAATTATACAATTTTTGCATATTTTGAAATTTCTTTGAGTCGAATTTTATGGGTATATTCACTGCAAACCCTCACGAGACACAACTCGTCCCACTTGGTCGACCTAGGGGTTTAAAGGCTTGTTGCATACGTTAAATGCAATCGCTTGCCCACGAAAAAGGTATTCTGTCCCAATAAAATGATTTTCAAGAGTTAAGCCTTGCTAGGATTCTTTTACATTGCTCGGGACGCGCAAAGTTCTAAGTTAGGGGGATTTGATTAGGCATAAATTCTTCCAAATTTATCCCTTTAATTTAGTTACTTTTAGCACCTCGAACAACGTAATTAATTTGATTTTATCTCATAATCTTTCTACTGACTTATCCTAATGAGTACACCGAGTTTCTGGTATTTCGTATTAATTTTGCAGGTATTTAATGTCAATAAAGAAAGAAAGAAACCGGAAGAATCGAGAAAGAAAAGGAGGACCCACTCTTACCCAACAAAATAATCCAACCCTAAACATCTCATCTTCCCTCTATCTCTACCGCTGACCTGTTCTTCTTCACCTACTTTCCTCTCCCTCTCTCTCCGGCTTAAACACTGCCCGCTGTCATGATCTACGGCCTAAACGTGACCTCCAATTTCACGATCTCCGGCCTAAAGTCCAAAGTTTGTTCAATAAAAGACTCCAACAGAAAGTTTCCATGTAAGTTTCTATTTTTGTTGGATTTTAAACAAATAAATTACTGCTTTGTTTCAGAAACTCCACTGCTTCATATTGCTCTGTTTTTGCTTAATAAAGAAATTATTGAACTTTGCCATATCTCTATAGCCTACAACAACTCATATCTCTATATGTTGAACTTTGCCAAATAAAATTATCGAATTAGTTCTCTTCAGATGGAAGTAGCCCAAAACAGTTAGTAAATTAAATTTTGTTTGGGTTACGAAATTGGGTTTTGTGTTCCTTGAAAAAAAAAGTCGAGACTTTCATCTCTCTAATTTGTTTTTTTTTTCTAATTTGGGATAAAGAAAGTAATTGAATAAAATAAAATGTCATATGGACAAAAAAGAAATGTGTAGACACCACCTGTTATGACTTCAATTCTAACTCCAGCTCCAAACACTTTATCTTGCGTGGAGTTTGTTCTTTGCAATAATGCTTGCAGGCAGTCCATTGAATTCAAGGTAACAATAATTTGCAATGTTTTTATGTGCCATGATTTATTTAGTTATTTTGGACCGGATAAAATCAAGACCGAACTGGACCGTCTGAAAACCGAATATTTCGGTCTGGTTCTGGTCCATAATTTTTTAGAACCGATTAATGCGGTCCAGTCCAAAAAATAACTCAAAATCGGACCGAACCGGATCGCGAACACCCCTAGCTGGGAGTGGATGCTCGTATAGGGGTAACTATATTCAGCGCACTTCCTGAATTTTGCATTCTGAGTTCTCCTATGTAATTATTGACTTTAATGTCTCTACTTGTTCTTATTTTTAGACTGTATCAATGCCAACATCTTGGGTGAAAGATATTCATGATCAAATGGATTTAATGGTTGTGCATATCTTAACACTGACCTATGCTTGCATAACACCTGTCATTTTCTGATGATTATGTCCCTTCTTCTTACAACTTTGAGAATGAAAGATCCACCTCATAACTTCAAAGAAAACACATACATATTAGATAAAGGAACAACCGAGAGACTATTTTGGTAAAAAATAATTTATTGGGGGTCACTTGGACAAAAGAGGAGTTAAAAATTGAAAAAGTAAAGTTCCTTAGAATAAGGGTGTCAATCGGTATGCCCTTTAGCATATATGTCATCATGTCAGTGCCAAATAATCTCTTTTCAGCATTTTGTACTCTCTTGTTGAGGTTATGGTACAATGACTTTGGGAGTAGCTTTGTCCGGCCAGCTCCTTTGTAATTAACTGAGGAATGATTTCTATATAAATGGGCCAAATGTGGTCTTTAGGGTGACCACTCTTCTTTTATTTCCTCTTCTTTCTCTTTAAAGCTTTTTTTAAATGGTTATTCCTTTGACTGAGGGGTATATTACCTATCCTAACCATTTGGAGGAGATGAGTTTGTATGAAGTGGATTATGAGTCTTTCAACTTGCATTCGATCCCTTTTTGGTGCAACCGTCAGATTAAGCGGGCATTTTTGGAGGCAGAATTACAATTTCAGTTTTCGAAGGATGACATGTTTCACTTTGGGCTAGATGAGGTATGTCTTACCTATGAAGAATATTCTGAGTTATGTCTTACCTATGAAGAATATTCTGAGTTATGTCTTACCTATGAAGAATATTCTACCATGTTGGGTGAACACCCCCATGAGCATGCTGGATTTTTTTGATCTTAGGGGGATGTACTGGGTCAATCTTCATGTATATTCTCCTTCTATTACACGACCCTTTATGCGTGGAGGAGGAATTAACCTTCCACTAGTGCTCGAGTTAGTACACTATAAAGATGCCCAATATGTGGGCTATAGTCTGCGTGTATATACGTTGCCATAATAGTTTTGTGGATATGATGTCATTGAAACCTTACGGATACCAATCTAGTGGAGACTTTGAACGAACTTGATAAGTACAAGGCTAACCTTTTTACCTTGTTGTGAGGAAGTCATATGATGAGGTAAATGTGGTTATGCCCCCTCCTTTCCATTTTCTAGTACCGATAACATTTTTAGTTGGCTTTGTGTGGACTTTGGAGATTATTTGAATAATTGACCTGACTCGATGACGACAAATGAAGCCAGTTATTTGTGTTTGTTTATTCCCTGGTGGGGGTAAGTTGACGACCATGTTGAAGTTTAATGACTGTCTCTGTGCCCGACTTGTAGTCCTTTGTCAAAATTCATTCTATCTTTCTTGGATACTTCTATGTCAAGTAGATTGGAAGAAAATCATTCTTCCCCATATAAATGACTTATGTCCTATTGAGGATCTGACTGAATCACTGAGGATATTCTTGGGGAGGATTTAAACGTTTGTTGAGGGACCTAGTCTTGAAAGTATGTGTGGATGAATCTGATAAATGATGGCTTTTTACGCCAAAAGATAATTGAAAGTGGCGTGGTGGACGTCGTAATCTTGTCAAATTGTATCATCGCATGGAGTGTATGCAGGTACATATCCAAAATGAAGATTACCTGGGTCCTCTAGAGGAGAATGATGATAACAATGATAATGTAGGGGTCCTTCAAGCTCTTAGCATGGGTAACTAGTGAAGGTTTGCGTTAAGCTTGCGATAAATGGTGAAGGTTTGTGAGAATCTTGTGGTAAAATTGTGAGAGTTTGTGTGAAGCTTATGGTAAATGGTGAAGGTTTGGTAATTATGGTTTTAGGTGTGCTCTAGATGTTGGTGTAGTTTTAATATTAGTGTAGGTTTGGATGTAGTTTTGATGTCGGTGTAATGGAGGGGATCCATAGTTGGGATAATCTTCTTTTCATTTTAAATTAAAACATGTCTTTATGGAATAAATTTTGATTATGCACATATCTTCTCTATGCATCTATGAAATAATCATTTATATTTGAATTATCTCTACCGATATCTTAGGCGAACATAATCATATTGTTATATTAAAACGATGAGAGAGACATATGCCTCTTAATGAGAGAAAATAAATTCATATGGTGAAAAAAATAACAACACCCAAAAGTCATTTTATGGGTTTCCTATGTACCTCTGTGGGGATAAAAAGGAGTTTTTTAGAATAAATTTGATTTAAAAGGATCGGGTTCTACGTAGTTCTTGTGGCGGGATAAAAGTAATTTTTTTAGAATAGCAGGGAGGCAATATGTGCATAGTGTAGTGAGAGTAAGATCAATAGATCCTTTTGAGATGACCTAGGTTAACCGATCATATCATATATTCCTCATCGAGGTTAGCTAGTATAGTTTCACCACCTAATAAGATATTCTTCACAAGGTATGACCCACTTCAGTTGGTCTTTAATTTTCCTTGAGGGTCCCAAATGGGTTATACTATTTATTTGAGGGAGATATCACTTTCTCACACACTACGGTCTTTGACTTTCTTATTGAATGATCGTGAACTGAGGAGGTGATAACCTTCTATATGATACAATTATTTCAACCTCTTCTTATCCAAGAATGCCAACTATTCATCGATGTTTTGGTGTCAGCTTCTCCTGCTTAGCTTTCAAGTATTAATAGTAGGAAGATATCTCTTGATCAATGGGTAGTACAACTTTCATGTTGTATACTAGGGAATATGGAATATCACCAGTGGACATTTTGATGGACATATGGTAGCCCTAGAACGCGTAAGGGATTCTATCAGCGTAATCCCGAAAACCATTGGTTGATTTGCTATTAATGGATTTGAGGCTATTATTTATGATGTCAACAAACTCATTTATTTGTGGTATGTATGATGAGGACTTTTGTCACCGAATTCCCTACACCTCAACCATTTTTATGACTTCTTCTTTGAAATGGAGACCATTATCTGATATGAGCTCATGAGGGACTCCGTAGTGGCAGATGATATTCTTTTGAATGAACTTGGCTATATTTTTAGCATTCAACACAACTTATTATTAGGTTTTGACCCATTAGGTGAAGTAATCAATATCCAACTAGATGTATTCATTCCTATTTCATTTTTTGGGACTGATTTTCCCCATTATATGGATTCCCTAACTTGAGAAAGGCCATGGTTAAATTATCTTGTATAACTCGTGTGGAGGAAAATGTTGGAGATTAGTAAACTGTTGATATTTGAGACACATGTTGATGTATGTTGAATAGTCATGGACTGTGGTAGTCTAGTAGTACCCTTGTTAAATGATCTTTTTGTTAATCACATCGTTGTTCGTGTGAGGTCCGCTTTCCCCACTATGGATTTTCTACATGATTCCTTCAACTACAGCCCTTGCTAGGCATTGTAAATGGATACCTTTGGAATTTATCTTAAATAGGTCTTTCTTGAAAATGATGAACCGAGATGCGAGTTTTTGAAGGGTTATGTGATCTTTCTTATCAACCACTTGAAGGTATGGTCCATACTTGAGGAGGCACCAAACACTAGATTTTAACCTTATCTGAATCTTCTTCGACAGTGAGATCTATGTGATAGAAATGGGTTATCTTAAATTTTTACTTAACTTGAAAGGAGGCAATCATTATTGCCTCAACAATATCAACTAGTGTCGTCAATGCATCGACAAAGCTATTCCCAAAATATGAGAGGTAATGGAAAGTTACATGTCTGAATTTTGAGGTGAATTACTAGATATGAGAATAAAATTGTAAGACTTTTTTTTATCTTTATATTCCACTTCCCGAGAGCCTGTCATATGATGAAAGCCAAATATCCATAGACTTGGAGGTATTAGATTCGTTTTTTGTAAGGACAAATTTTTTAATCGAGTCAATTTGCGGCTATTGGCTTAGTTTTGATTGGACAAAACTCTTTGAGTTATATGTTAGGACTTGATTTGTTTACCTTCCAAGCCTATGGCGACAAACCATTTATCTCCGATCTCCTATGCCAAGATCTTTGTCTCTACCCTCTTCTACATCAATTTCAGATAATCCCCACAAACCCTACCGATAGATTGAGAATGATGGTTTGATGGTTTGATGGTCGACAATTCTCCTATAGAGAACCTAACCGCATGCACAGTAGAGGAATCAAGGGGTATGGGGAGGCTTAATTTTCTCCCACCTGACTTTAATGCATGATCCGTGAGGTGAAAAAGAATGAGGTTTGACAAAGTCCAACTAACTCATGAACGTACCGGTATTCCCCTGGTTTCAGAATAGGCTGCAGTTCCTCGTACGATGACACAGACTAACACAAATATTGAACTTTGTGCTCCACGAACAGCTTACCTAATTCTCTAAAGATGAGACAAAGTTGATGAAATAACGAGTAAAGAAATTTGGTACAGCTACTAAGTGATATTCAGGGGGAGCCTAACGAAATCTCTCAGCCATCCACATGAACAACATAATCGTAATTCTTCTCAAAAAATCAGAATGACCTTCCCACCAAGCATTTAGACCCTTCAGAGTCTCTGTCAATATCACCGTCACAGAATTGTGATGATATGACATCCACGCTGTATGATAGCTAGTTAAGGATCCACCATCAAGACCATGGTCCATGGTCACCAACAATAGCTTCGAAATTAAGCTGAGGGCAACATCTCCAGCATGGCTCGCATCGTTGAAATCCCATAGATGCATAAAATACAAGACAATGAGGAGAGAAATCATTACCCCAGTGACCAATGGCCGAACCGCCGAAGGGAGGATATGGAAAAATCCTGCTAATAGCTCTTTAGGAGACCGAAAGAATTTGGCCATAGTCGCCGCGATGTTGGGATTAATCCCCAATATGGTTAAAAACTCCTTATAGTCCGGACATACCTCGTCCAAGCCAAAGAAAAAAACATGATCCTCGGGATACCAAAATTGAGCTTCCGCCGGCAGCATTTTTCAGTCAATTAGTTGATTGCACCGCAAAGAAACTCAAAGCAAGTTAAAAGCATCGTAATCCATATTGAACAGACATGTAGCTTCTAGGCTCTCAAGATATGAAGTGAATTCTGCACTAGGAAGGGTCATTTGGTAAATAATAAGACATAAGGCAATAAATAAATAAGAAATAAGAGAAAATGTGAATGGGTGGAAAACCTCACCACCTTACCCCCTTTTATACATGAAAATCTTGGCTAAACAATAAGAAAACTGATAAACTCGACTAAATGTCAAACCCAATAAGTACTTTGAAGATGCAAAAAGTGAAATTAAAGCCTTATGGTGATTAGACCAATTGGCACCCCCTTTATTTTAGAAAATTATATCTTTACTTTTTTGTCAAAATCAAAAATCTAAAAAAATAAATTCTTCCTGTA
Organism: Sambucus nigra; assembly: GCA_949130495.1. Lineage (NCBI taxonomy): Eukaryota > Viridiplantae > Streptophyta > Magnoliopsida > Dipsacales > Adoxaceae > Sambucus > Sambucus nigra. Next base: position 531,181,308 of record OX422208.1, read on the forward strand.
TTATCCATCTTTACTCATCCTCTCTAAAGAAAATTTTCTCTTGAGTTATTTAAATATCCCATCCTTTTTACGGTCTCAGCAACAAAGTAAAAGTTCATGTAGCTTAAGTCATTTAAAGCAAAGATAAAATGAATAAAAATCTCATTCATTTTATATATATTGACATTTACCTCATTAAAGTTTTTCAGGAAAAAAGAAGAAAAATAGAAAAAGTAAAATATAATGGGGCTCAACCCGAAACCCCTAATCACAAAATCTCTCTCTAAGACCCCTATCCCTATGGCAAGAGAGCTTCCCCTGGCGGAGAGCTATAGAACCTCCACTCCCTGATAGAGTCCCTCCTCCTAGCTAGCAGACGGCTCTAGAAAAAAAGGATCCAGAACTGAGTCCTTGATGTAGGAAGTCGCTGATTCCACCCTGTCCCATATGTCTCTAATCCATGTAGTCGATACATGGACATGCTGCATATAAAGAAACAAAAACAAAAGGCAAATAAGTCAGTTTAAATCAAAGAAAAAGCAATACAAGGAAAAATAAAAAGAAAAGATATACCTCTGGTCGAAGGACGTCCTCTGTCAGCCCCAACACCCCCGGATCCACCGTATTAGGGAGGTGAGGAATATGAAGCGATCGAAAAATATAGGAAGGCGAGAAAAGCGGAATGAAAGGAGCCTCCACTATATTTGCTGACAACGATGCACCATCAGTACTATGGGCAGGCCCTACAATCCTACTCGCACATGTTCACTACATCGTAGATATAAGAAGCCATTAACCAGATCATTGCAAAGTTAAAATAGCCATAAGTCTCCATCGTATCCGTATAGAGCGAATAAGGCTCACCAATCATAGCCAGTGTCTTAGCCTACTATGACATCTCCAGTACCCACCACATGTACTTTGGTAGCGCTACCATTGGTGGGACCACCATCTCATCCTCCATAATCTATCGGACCACTCTCTCCACCAAATACCAAGATTACCCGAACTCGTGAGCTAATAGTCGGTGCGTCTGTGAATGCACCCGAGTCACTCCCGTGTACTGGATAGCCATCCCCTAGGGGGTACAAAGTCACCTATAATTCCCAATAAAGATCAGTACTTGTGCAAGTAAAGAAAATGCCAAAATAGTATTCAAAAAGAAAAAGGGAATAACCCGGTAGCTCCTCAGGGTGTTCAAGGCCTGACTCACTACCAACAGAGAAAGAGACTTCTTTGACTGCTAGTTGGACTTCCACCAATAGTATATATGACAGAAATTCCCCTCCTCCTCATCATGCAAACCTATCAAATGAGCATTGAGCCTGATTACCTCATAAAACCACGTGTGTATAAAGGACAGGAGTCAGTAATCAAAATAAACCAAAAAGGAAATGCAACTCCAGAAGGTACGTGGCCCCCGTAAAGGTCTGTCGGCAACACCAACTGAAATAGTCGAGAGAAGAATAATGGGTCGCTAAGTTCAGGCTCCACCAGTCATAAAGAGGGATATTTGAAAATACCCTAAAAATGGTAAAAACCATAAATGGACGACATCGCCACTCTTCCAACAAAAGATGAATGAATAAACAGGCCGTTTATCGTACTTGCAGCCTGCCTATCTAATCGATCCTCTGGCTCAACAACACCTCCCAAAGATAATAAATAAGGATCGAATCATTATATACTATCCTTCCCACGTCTCCTAATGCACCATCAATCACCTCAGGTGTCACCCTTAAAGACTGATCCACCTCAATTTGCAAGCCTTCGTAGCCAATCCCTAGCAGTTGCTGGACGTTGATGGGAGTCACCATTATCTCCAAAAATCCCAAATGAATGGTGTTGGAAATGTCCCACTACCTCTCCCTCAGTGCATACAAAACAGTCATAGAGCGCAGTGTCTCGTCCAAAGGAGACGCCTGGCGACAAAACCCGCAGAGGAAACTACCTAGCGCACCATTGTCGGAAGATGATTCCACACATCCTTAAACCCGATCGTCACCCGAGAACGAAAGTTCATAGAAGCTATGTCAGTCTACTAAAATAAATAAACCTTTATCAAATCAAGGAAACAAAAAAGAAGAAAAGGTGAAAAAGAATACCAATGGTCATTTATACTTACATAGCCACTAGGGTTCCTCACCTTAGACAACCGGTGATATGAAGGCTCGTACATCAAAAAGCATACCTCAACAACTGCCTCAAACAACTTGAAGGAACTTTTATTACTCAATGCTAGGGGTTCCCTAGCTCGCCACTCTAGGATCTCCCTGTCGTCGACACCCAACCATGCCACGTGGGTTGCACTACCCGAAATATCCGCCATTTTTAAGACTCGAAGAAGGATAAGGTTGGGAATGGATCTTAGTAAGAAAGGGAAGAAGATCTGAATGCTAATAGATGTGAAAAATAAGGAGCACTCACCCCTTTTCATAGGATGCCAAGGAGCATGCCAATCGGTAGTCACCTAACACCCATCGATCTGCACCTGCCTCTTACCCTTCCCAAGGTTTCCCAGAAGACTGTTATGTTTCCAAACGACAACCCCTATAACATGCCGATAAGTAAGCCCTTGAAAATTTTGTATTACAAATCCCAAAAAATTCAAAAAATTCTCCGAAAAATTCCTAAAATTTCCAAATAAAATACTAAAACATTTCTTCACCAGGAAAACCATTTTTCAAGATGTCAAAGTTCCCCAAAATATTAAAACTACATTCTTATCCCCAATTTAAACTGTAGAACGATGCAGTCGTATCCCTGGAGTCCATTACAATTCCCCAGCGAAATCCCAAAACTTCAAGGCATCCCCAGCGGAACTCAAAACCTCAAAAATCAAAGGTTTCCCCAAAAAAACTTACAAATCCAACCTTCCTAGTGGAGCTATAAGACAATACTATATCTTTCCCCAGAAACATCTTAGAGAAAGACATTCCTAAGTGGAATCCCATTACCTCAAGTCATCAATTGACCTTGACCCGTAGAATTGGTCGCCCCTACATTAGGTTCTCAGAATTAACCTTGACCCACAGAATTGGTCGCGATAACTTTAGGTCCTCATAATTGACCTCGACTTTCAGAATCGGTATCCCCAACTTTAAGTCCTCAAAATTGACCTCGACCCGCAGAATCGGTCGCTCCTACTACAGGTCCTTGGAATTTACCTCGACCCACAAAATCAGGTGTCCCAACTTTAGGTACATAAAATTAACCTCGACCAGCATAACTGGTCAACACTACTTTAGGTTCGCAGAATTGAACACAATATACATAATTGGTCTCCCCTACTTTATGTCCTCAGAATTAACCTCGACCCATAGAATCGATCGCCCCAACTTTGGGTCCTTAGAATTGGCCTCGACCTGCAAAATTAGTCACCACTACTTTATGTCCGCAAAATTGACCTCGAACCGCATAATTGGTCACCACAACTTTAGGTCCTAAGAATTTACCTCGATTCGTAGAATTTGTCTCCCTACTTTAGGTCCATAGAATTGAACTCAACTCGTAAAATTGGTCTCCCTAACTTTAGGTCATTGGAATGTCCCTCGACTCGTAGAATTAGTCGCCATAACTTTAGGTCCTCAGAGATGACCTCGACATGCAAAATTAGTCACCCCTACTCTAGGTTTATAGAATTGACCACGACCTACATAATTGATCTCCCCAACTTTTGGTCCTTACAATTGACTTGTGCTCATAGAATCGACTGTCCTCAACATTACCTTAGGTCCTTAGAATTGACCTCGACCCTTCAAATTGGTCACCTCAATTTAGGTTCCTCAGAATTGACCTCAACTCACATAATTAGTAGCCCAACTTTTATGGCCTTAGAATTGAAATCGACTCATAGAATTGGTCGCCCCTACTTTAGGTCCTCATAATTGACCTCCACTCGTAGAATCAGTTGCCCTAACTTTAGGTTTGCAGAAGTGACCTCGACCAGTAGAAATGATCGTCACTACTTTAGGTCCGCAGAATTGTCCTCAATCTGAAGAATTGGTTACCCATACTTTAGATGCTCAGAATTAACCTGGACCCGCAGAATCGATTGCCCCAACTTTGGTCCTTAGAATTTTCCTTGACCCATAGAATTGATCGCCACTACTTTAGGTCCGCAGAATTAATCTCGACCTACAGAATTAGTCGCCATAACTTTAGGTCGTTCAAATTTACCTCGACCCTCATAATTAGTCGCCCCTACTTTAGGTCCTTAGAATTGGCATCGACATGCAAAATTGGTTGCCATAACTTTAGGTCCTCATAATTGAACTCGTCCCGCAGAATTAGTTGCCCCTACTTTAGGTTCGCAAAATTGACCTCGATGTGCAGAATCGGTCTCCCTAACTTTAGGTCCTTAAAATTTACATCATCCCATAGAGTAGGTCATCCCCAGCATTACCTTAGGTCCTCATAATCGACCTCGACCCTCTGAAATGGATATCCTCATCCCTTTGGTCCGTAGAATTAACCCTTTTTCCAAAACATCATGTGGTGTCTATTCGACGATTTTCACTTATTCCAAGCTCACCCGTCGAGGGATTTGATATACACCACATTCTAGTACCCCCTAAGTCCTTCCTTAGGTCCTTATAATCTCCCCATTTACTGTAAACCCTAGGTCATACTCTAAGTACCGATTTAGAGGCCACCGGGTGCTCTCGAACCCCATTTGACTCCGATCAACTTCATCGTTAGAATCAAAGCACAATGAATCTTTGAAGGGATTTGAATACCCTTTCCAATCTTCTACCCCGTCCACAAATTGGCATAACGGTTCAGATGAACGGACCATTTTACTACCCAAACTTAACCGAGAGGCCGCCAGACGCTCTCTGGCCCCGATTTGACCCCAATCAACTTCATTATCAGAGAGAAAGCTCGTTGAATCATCATAGGCATAGAAAACCCTTTATAAAGATCTAACCCTCGTGTAAAATAGGATAACTGTTCGAATGAATGATTCATTTTCTGCTAAAAACATATTCGAAGGCCACCGTGCGCTCCCAAGCTCTGTTTGAGCGAAGTCAACTCTTCAGCTCTAGTGAGATTGAATGAATCTTCAAAGGGCACTAAATACCCTTAACACCGGTCTGACCATGCAAAAATCATCCTTATGATACGAACGAATGACGCATTTTACTCTAAAAGGTCACCAAGTGCTTCCACAAACCTATTTGACCGAAGCTAACTCTTTGAACAGAGCTAAGCTCTTTGAAAAATTGAAGTTCCTAGCGTAAAATTTCCAACAGTTCACCCCGTGCATAATTCGAACTTACGGTTTGGACAAATAATCCATCGTCATCTGACGATCTCCTATCCAAAGGACATACGGGCACTTCTAAGCCCCATCGGACCCATTAGATAACTCCCGAATATAGGAGCGGACCAATAATTCTTAAAAGTATCTGAATAATCTTTCTAATGGTATGTCTCGTGCACAATTTGTACTTATGGATTGCATTTTACGACCATTTTTTTGAAAAATCTAGACGAGACTGCCAATTAGTAGGTCCATTTCCCTGCCTATTAGTAGTGTGTTTAGAGTTACCTGCCAACAGGCAAGGCAAGGACAATGTCAATCGATAGTGCCTTGACCCTCTATAAGGAGAGCATGATCTTACCTCAAAGGCACCTCATGAACATCAACTTTTGTGATCTCAATAACGTTCTTCTTAAGTCTGCGAGGTTTCCTTGTTTGAAACATTTCTCCACCTTTCATTCCCATCACTTTCACACCCAATTTAGCAAAAAAACCTCTACATTCTTCACCCACTTGCAAGAAAGCTCGTCATCAATCAAGATCAATCTCCAAGTCTCCAAAAGAAGTCCAAACATTCTTCTCTCTCTTTAAATTTCTTTATTTTCATATTAGTTATATTAGTTCTTAATTTAGCTTTTAGTTTAGATTATACACATAGTAATCTTTAATCCTTTATTGGTAATATAGCACATAATATATTTTCTATAAAAAAACAAAACAAGAAAAAGATGGTTATACCTATAAATTCCGACGGGATTTTTCACCACATTTTCTCAAAAATAAAACCCCCTTTTTTTTTACACACACATATAATAAAATCCCCGTTTGAATATATGGGAAAAACTCCAGCCTCATGTTGCATGCGAACTACATGGACTTTAATGCCTTTATAGGCTACATAGGCGTCTCAAGCTAAAACCTGATACTCGAGTCCTATTTTCCTATTATCCTCCTTCTCCTATTTTATCCATATATTAGTTAAATATATCATATTTGTGATTCATATTTGTGTCTTATATAACACATATTATCTATTCATCGCAATGATCAATATCTCGATAAGTGAACATATTATATTTTTAATTATCATTTTGGGAACATTCCTACGGATAACCTCATTCCGTCTTTTTCCATGATATGAGTCGAGTCATTCTGATCTCCCCTTATATATACATTCACACATTTCACATAGAAATTAATGATAATAGTAACATAACCACATGGGAGATCGAAAGGGCGGGATAGGTTCCTAACACCTTTTCATTCTGTAACTTAGCCCCCGAATATGTGATCTAATTTGTTTTGCAAACATCGATTTGTCATTGATGCCGTTATCTCGAGGTGACAACATGTTATTTTGCCTATTTTGGGAAAAATAGGCTCGCGACTCTATCTCTTTATATCACCCCACATCGACGACGACAAAGTGTTCCAAGGCAGGGCACGATCTCTGTCTCTCTCTCCACCGCGCACATGAGCGCTGACCCACGAGATAGAGAAGGAGGAATAACTCGGGGATGGATAGCCACAGAGGATAATATATGAAAAAGATGTGTATATGACTCGGATCTTCCACTATGTGATCCTACAAAGTAAGAGAAGTGACTGGTCACCACTTGAGACTAGGATCTTAAATATCTTGAGTAGGAACTTCTCTTTCTTCTCTTATTCTCAAAGTATTTAACACTCTTTCCTAGCCTTGTCTTTAGTATCCACACTCTCTCTCTCCCCCTCCCTCTTAGTATATGGGTTTATAAGATTGAGAAATTTTTATTTCTTTTCATTATATATGTGAAAAAATACGCCCTGGAAGTTATTTATACTTCTCAACATAAAACACTTCAAGATAAACATGTTTTCCTAAAAAGAGTCCCCGATTCATAAGATTAAGGCCCTCAATCGAACTAGAGCTTCTCACAATGGGACCTCATGAGAAGCTTGAAATATATGGAGGGATTATGGTTGAAATATTGTTCCCTCATTCAAAATAATTTCAAATGAGAGAACCCCACATTTCGAATGAGGTTCTCATTCCCAAACACCTTCCTACACAATCAAATCCGAGTCTGACGAAACAAGTTTAGAGTAATGAGAGAATTAAATTCTTACTTCGTTAACAAGTACTATTCTAGGAACCCAAGGCTAAATAATTAAATTGGCTTCCAGGTAGAACATGGAAATTCCAAATTACAACCTCGTAATTTATTTAATTATTTTTTAGTTGTAATTAATTCCAGCAAATAATTACAATTATAATCCAATTTAACTATCTTAGAATTACTCAAGTAAATAGGCTTTGTATGAAAAGTTAGATAATGCATAATTTGATTCGCCGTGTAAAGAATACAATACCCACTTAGATAATATTCAATTTTCCATTACTCGATTTTCAACAACATATTATTCATAAGTTTATCAAGGGGGTATCACAATCTATGATATATCCCGCTCACAGATTCCTTCAAAATCTCATACATGTCTACCCAATGATGACTAAGTTTCAAAGAATTAGACCCAATTATTTGAATTTCTCCCATAAGAAGTAATGCAATAATTTTATGCACATTATTATCCTTATAATTCAATGATTTGTGATATATGAGTTATTTGCAAATGTTGTGGGATTGTACAAGTCTAATCGGGTCAAAACCTATACTTTAATCTCACTTGTGGTTCTACTAAATACATTCTTGATGTACCGATAAAATTATCTTTGAACTACCAAACAAGTTCCTAAGCCACCACACATGTTATCGCAGCTAAGACTAATTACTAAGATCGTACACACAACTTCACCGATATGATGTCAATTTCCCATCTAGGATGTTGATTGTTCAATTAAACTAGAACTAGAACTAGAACTAGAACTAGAATATTAATCTTCAGTGATCAAATTAAACGTAACTCACCTCAATTTCCACTCCGTTCAATTTAACTACATTAATACAATATATTTAAAACAAATATAAGTGTGGTGTTATGGGACCCGCGAGGTGATTCACTCGAGGAGGTGCTTTGGGTTTACGATAGATGCCTGGGGTTGCTTATCTCCTAGTCCGCTTCCTCCCATATGGCTGGGTTGTCGATTCTATGGGATCGAATGACAATTCTCGTGGAATATTTTTGACTTCATATCAAATTTTTGGTACAAGCCCTGGTTTTTGTCCTAGGCCTATGTGTGGGACATGAGATAGCCTCTCTGTTGTTCAAAGTTGTCAATTTATTTTATATAAAACCAAACTAAAGTTTTGGTTTAGCCCTTTCATGATAATCCTAAGACAGATTTATGTCTATGATGGTTTAAAATTCTTATTGTGGGGTTCAGGAACTGAGTTACAAGTGGGGAAGGTATTAGGGTGACCACTTGTTCTTTATGATTCCTTAATTATGTTTATTATCTCTCTTATCATTAATTTATTACTTTTTAGTTTATTTTATAACATATTTAGAGACCTTAGGTTAAGAATCCATTAAATTGTGGATAGGTTTTTAGGTAGGAAATAATATAAGTGTAAGGTATAGGAACGTCACTCAACTGATGCAACTACACAAGGGTTCTTTCATATAACTTTTTTTCTTATATAACGGATGTCCATTAGTATATACATAAGTGTGTGATATGGCTCAAATTAGATGACGGGTGGCTATTAATCTGTATGTAATTGTAAGAGAAAGCTCGACTTGGATAACGGTGTCCTTTAACATGTGCGTAAATGTGTGTACGAGAAGTCGTGGCTTTGAGATGGTTTGATATCTCATTCTAGTTTTCAGGAGAGATGGAAAGGAATTGTGAGATATAGATGCATCTATATTGTGAAAACATATCTATAGATATATTATTAGGACTCATGCTCACGAGAAGGACTCATCCTTATGCCTACTACCCAAGAGGATTTGAAATCAAATGCTACGTTGTTTGATTGTCTATAGTATGTTTACGTGTTTGCACATTTATATTGGTGAGCGCAAGAGGTCATTTCATCTATATAGTTTGACATATAATTTGAGATAATAAGGGAGAATGGATGAGAGAAATGATATGGATGCATATCCATAGGGACAATATATTATCGAGGCTTATGCTCCTAAAAAGGACTCGATGTTGCGATTATGTACATATATATCAATGAGATCAAAGCCTACATAGTTTGATTTTTCACGCGGTCTAAGGTGATGTGTGTGAAAGTGTAGGCCTTGTCTAGGAGCGGGGGAGAAGCTATTTGTTAGATAAAGGGTTTCTTCGGTGGAGGTTCAGAATGAGAGTGGACCCGAACACGCGGACAAGTGCATAATTTGTTATCATTTTTTGGCGACAACTAACCGGAAGGTATTGCCATTCACACAAACGCTGGAGGAAGCACTCCATGGGCAGAAATGTGAATGCCATACCCGAACACCCATCCCTCAGATGAGGAAAATTATAACCATGGAAGGATTTTGCGGGGCGACCTAGAGCACTGCAAGGACAGGAGCTCGCTACAAAGAAAAACTCGAAAGGAGGTCATAACAAGAGATATATTCGCGACCTCATCCAACGAGAGATAGACAAGAACCTTTCTCATTTAGGGGACAAATCCACTAAGGAAATTTTCAAAATGGTCCTCATAAATCAGTTGAAGTCTATTTTCTCAATATTAATACAAGAACCAAAACCTCTTAAGAAAGTTGGAACCTTCAAATTCAAAATCTATGATGGGAAGACGCATCCCATTGATGATGTTTTACTGCACTAGTAAGATAATGAGCCCTCATTTGTTGCATATTCCCTTTTAGTGTGAGGGATATTGTGCAAAGGTGGTGTGAAAAGTTACCACACAGGTTGGTCACCAACTTAAAGAAATTGGCACAATCTTTCACCATGTGATTTATCACCAACGACTCCTATCCAAAGTGGATAGGCGCACTACACACCATGAAGAAAAAACTCCAATAAACCTTATGGGAATATGCTAGGCAATACTTGGAAACCTACAATGAAATAGTGGATTTCACCGCACCGGTGGTTGTGGCTTTATTCAAGATTGGCATATCGAGAAGTTCTATGTTGCGTTAATCCCTCAAAAATAAAGAAGCTAGTACCATCAATGACCTTATGCTCGAGATTAAAAAGTACTCCAAAGTTGAAGATATTGTAGATGGAACACATCAGGATAACCGTCGACCATAGGTTACCAATAAATAATACAACGAGAATACCCCCAGAAAGGAGGCATGAAGAAAAATAGTGGGCCTAAAGGCAACAATAAGGCTATTTCCACCAAGGCCCACTAAACAATCAATACATTTTTTAAAGAACATATCTATAAAATCATAAGTAAGATTAAGGATCAACAATATTTTAAATTGCTATGAAAGATGAAGGTAGTTCCATAAAAGAGAAACACTGGCTTAAGGTATTCCCACCATAAGGAGCATAGGCACAAAACAAAGAATTATAAGGAACTTAAATCCCACCTAGAAGAGATGGACCAAATAGGACATCTAGTTGAGTACATGTAAAATCAGGGTGCAAAGACCACCATGGATCACTATTAAAAACATGCCAAGGTCCTAGATGATAAGGATATGGTACACGAGTTTACGATCATTCATGGTACCTCAAGTTCAAGTCATATTCCAAGCAAGGTTATTCAAATGGAATTAAAGAAGGTTACTACTATTATGGAGGCTTTCCATATTGACCCAGCTAAAACCTCAGTGGATAAGTGTTATTGACCAAAAGACATTGACTATGAAAAGGATAAGTTTTTATCAAGAAACTTCTCGTTAAATTTAAAACTCGGCATCTCGATGCACTATTAATCACTCTCAGAATTACCAAATGGGATGTGAACAAGGTACTAATCGAATGGGAATTATCTTCACAGGTCATGTACTTATAAATATTCAACAACCCCAGCCTCAAGTTGGAATATGTGAAGGAAGAAACTATCACTTTGACCAACTTCACTGGAAATATGACTATGCCTCAAGAATAGGTGGTGTTGCTAGTACAAAATAAAAATATCTTAAAGTTGGTGGAATTTCTATTTATGGACATTGAGTCACCCTATAATCCAATCCTATGACGAGGATGGATTCACTCCATAAAGGTTTTCCCCTCCACTTTTCACCAAAATCTCAAATACAACACCGATCAATGGATAATGGAGATAAGAGGGAATCATGTTGTTGTTCTACAATGCTTCATCACTGCTAGTAGGCCAAAACAAGAAAATAGGAAATTAAAAGTGGTCATAGGCAAAGTGATCAAAGACAGGGCTAATACGTCCAAGTATAAAGTAAAGTGTATGAGATCGGGGGTGGAAGAAATAAGGGTGTCCCGTATAGGCAAAGTCATTGAACCATTGTAAGAAGTCATGTTTGATGACTCACACCTAGAAAAGAGATTTATCATCGATTGCTCACTTACCAAAAAAAATAAAGAAGAATTAATATCTCTACTAAAAAATAATGAAGATGTATTCACTTGCTAGACATATAACATGAAAATAATTGATCTCGAAGTTATGTTCCATAAAATTCACGTGGATCCGACGTTCCCACTGATCACATTGATGGCATGGGGAATAGCCCCTAAGAAGGTAAAAATCATGGAAGAAGAATTGGGGAAACTTATGTAGGCAATGTCCATTAAACAAGTTCAATTACCCAAATGTCTCTCTAACCTAACGGTCATTAAAAAGAGAAAAGTAAATTGAAGAGTCCGTATAGACTTAACTAACTTGAACAAAACCTGTCCAAATACAATTTTTTTTCTCTGTCAAAGATTGACCAATTAGTCGACACTGCAACTAACCATGAGCGGATGATCATCTTGGATGCTTATTCAGGGTATCACCAAATCCCTTTGTTCAGACCCGACTAAGAGAAGAGTTCGTTCATCACTACCCATGGTTTGAACTATAGTCATGTAATTTTGGCTCAATAATGTAGGATCAACCTACCAACGATTGGTCACTAAGAAGTTTAAATACCAACTGGGTGACAGTATAAAAGTCTATATATGTAATATGCTAGTAAAAATAAAGTGCAAAAGGGACCATCTATAGGAATTGGAGACATTTGAGGGCTTTAGATAGTATAGTATGAGGATTAACTCAGCTAAATTCTCTTTTGGAGTATAATTTGGGAAGTTCCTCGAATACCTAGTCATCTAAAGAGGAATTAATGATAATCTCAACCAAATTGAGGTGATCAACAATGTGCTTCCTCTTAAAATGGTGAGCGATGTATAAAAGCTTATAGGAATTTTATCATCACTTAACTGCTTCATCTCTAAGTCCATTAAGAAGTGTTTATCATTCTTTTTTTTCTTGAATAAGTGGAAAGATGAGGGGTGTAATGAAATTTTTTTAAAGTCACTTGAAGAAATCCAATTTTTTAAGCTGACCACCTCTTCTCAGGGTCACAAATCTGAGTGATCCAGTTTACCTGTATCTTGTGATGTCCAACTACATTGTTAGCTCAGCCTTAATGCACAAAAAAAAGTGGCACAAATCCCTAATCTATTATGTTTTTAAGACACTAATGGACTCCAAGAAATGGTACATTACTTTAAAGAAACTACATTACCCTCTAGTGATCGCTTCACGGTAATTAAAGCAGTACTTTGAACCCCCCTAAGTTATAGTTATCACATACTTTTCACTCGAGACAATCCTCAGAAAAGAAAAAGTCTTTGGATTATTTCCTAAGGGATAGGTGGAACTAGGAAGGTTTTATATTAACTATGAACCAAGAATTATAATCAAAGCACATATTTTACCAGATTTGATTGATGGGTTCATTAGACGGAAGTAGTTCAATAAAAAGGAACGTACCGACCAAGTTACCACTAAAGAGTTTGACCAGTTCAACAATTGGATACTCTACATTTATGGAACCACTAACTCAAAATAGGAAGGAGTTGGAATTGTATTTGTAACTCCATATCAAACCATGCTCGAGCAAGGAATTATGGTTAGCTTTGAATCTTCCAACAATGAGGCCGAATAAGAAGCACTAATCTTTGTTTTGAGGAAGGATATATCCTTTGGCACAACTCACCTTAAAGTCTTCTATGATTCAATTATGGTTTTCAATCAATTATCAGAAGACTATAATAAGTGGGATGAATATATGTCAATATATTGGCAAGTCACTCAAGACCTAGTCACAAAGTTTAAGAAAGTTTAAATTTAATAAATTCCCTACGGGAACAATAGCCATACAGATGCCTTGACTATTTTAGCTTTAGTCATTGACCTCAATATCAAAAGAAAAATAAAGGTGGAGTACCATTCCCAACCTAGAATCCTGAAGCTAAAAATCATCGAAAAAGTCATCATTATCTAAATAAAACCATGTTGGATGGGTTTGATCATTACATACCTGGAAGAAGATACATTATCGATCGATAAGAATCAGGCTAACCAAACTAATGTCAAAGACACCCAGTTTTACCTCTCCCTTAAGGAAAACTTAAATAGATGATCCTTTACTAGACCTAACCACCAATGCGTACATCCTGATGATTTTGACCAAGTTCTTGTTGATCTCCATTAAGGTATATGTAGAAGTCAAGCTGAGGTTAGGTCGCTTGTGTTTGGATCCATAAAGGAGGGTTACTTATTGTTTTAGATGTAGAAGAACGCAGTCGCCCATATAAAGAAGTGCAAGATATATTAAGTATATTTGACCATTCTTCGCCATCCGACCGACGACCTTATATCCCTGACCTTCACATGGTTGTTTGCACAATGGGGGTTAGATATTGTGGGTCCCCTACCTATAGAACGATGAAACCAAAAGTACTTATTGGTTAACATAGACTTACTCACCAATTGGATAGAGGTTGAACCTTTGGTAAACATAAGGGACACTATTATGATCAATTTATCGGGAGAAATATCATGACCCATTTTTGCATACCAAGAACAATCATTACTAATAACGAAATACAATTTAAAAGGAGAATATTCCCTGACTTCTATGACAACCACACCATCAATCACTACTACAGTTTGATAGCCTATCTCCAAACCAATTGACGGGCTAAGGCGTCTAATAAGATAATGCTTGATGGAATGAAAAAAAAAAGGATCGTGAAAGCAAAACGTTCTTGGGTGGATGAGCTTCCCCTTGTCCTTTAGGCATATTAAAAAATGCCTAGGAGGTCTATCGGTGAAACTTTATTTTTCTTGGCTTATGGAATGAAAGTCAAAATTCCTCTAAAAGCTGTCTCGTCGACCATGAATATGATTGTTGTCGATTAAAGCTTGAATGAAGAAATCATAAGGATTAATATCGACCTGGATGAGGAAAGAAGAGAACATGGCTTGATCAAACATATGCCCTACCAACAATAATTGGCCAAACATTATAACAAAGGCATCAATTCAAGGATGTTTTAGATTAAAGATTATGTGTTGATGAAGGTGGTTGACAACGTAATAAAGCCATCGATTGGAAAGTTGGAACCTAACATGGGAGGGACCATTCCTACTCATCAATTATGACTTCTAAGTAGACCACCATTTGGAAATAATGGAGGTAAGGGAGATACCTAGGGTTTGGAATATGACAAATTTTAGAAAATTTTATTTTTAAAGTATTTTTCAAGTTTTAATTGTTCTGTTATTCAAATTTGGGATATTTCAAAGATTCAAGTAATGCAATCAGTTTCTCTTATTATTGTAAATAACATACCAACATCGTTAATTACAGATTAACACTACTATAAGACCATCATAATTCCTAATTTATTTAAATTTATACGATGAATATTTTATCTCACCTTTAAAATACATTAGTAGGATTACACTTAATCATTTCTAAAGGTTATATGTTTTGTTCACTAACAAACACAAAAACATCAAGAATTGTCCAGGAAAGAAAAATACCTATAGGGGATCTCTATCCACTAAGCATTTCGACTTTGGTCTACTAAAATCCTGAATGGGATGGATGGACCTACGACCTTGTGTATTTTTTCCATAGTTTGCTCTAGGCATAAAAAGGTGTAACAATGTTATCCTAAAAGTTAAGTTAAATAATAAAATTTGCTCGACATAGAAAATGGGAAAATGCAAGACATGAAATTTACTATATAATTTCATTCACATTAACTTGATTATAAGTACCCAAATCAGTAAATTACAAAACAAAAATATAAAAAGATGATCACTACTACTTCATCTTCCACGGCTAAGCTCGGTGGTTATTGCATCACGATGACCAACGTCTAGGTTAATGGAATTTGTCATTGATGTTATCATTGATAACTAATCCCTTATCAGCTGAATAAGAATGACGTATGCAGGAATTCCTAATTCTAAAGTCATAAGTGGAGGGAGGCAAACAAGATGGCAATCCACCCATACTCATACCAAAATTGGGAATCAAGAGGAAATCTCATGATTACCAAAGTATGAAGCCACCCATATTTGTAAGTAACATACCTGGCTTCGTCCAAGTGAGGTAAGGCATCCATCCAACCTTCATTGTATCCCTTTAACCAGATTATGCAAAGACCATGACGAAACAGATATATCAGCCTCATCACCTTTTGTTGAACACTCCTCTTAGTCAATTTATCTTCTTTAATAGTTTGATCAAATTTACCGACTTTCTCCTTCAGCTAATTATTTTGATTCTATAGTAGACCATTAAGATCTCCGACATCTTTGACGCCGACTCAAAGATAAGTAACCACAAGTTTATGCTCGCCTTTATAACTTATTGTAACACCCCGTATTTTTGGATATTTATGAATTTAATGATTTATAATATTTTAAATTACACGTGTACAGTAATTTAATTAAAATTAAATATTATGTACTTAATAAATATTAATTGGGTGAGATTGAGAATAATATTTATGTGGCAAATTTACTAAATGTGTAGTTAGTAACATGTGATAATTATTATACGTCGTAGTGAGTAATAACGACGGGACTATGTCTCAACTCAATCTGGGGTCGTGTGTAGGATATGTTAAGGCCGGGATACAAAATTTATGTAGAGTGAATCAGATGGCAATTTTGAGGTAACGGTTTATCCCGAATGGATCGAAATAGGCATAATGGTGTGCCCGTGCGTATTATTTGGGTACTTGGGGACTTTTAGACTATACCACGCTCTTACGGGGGTATATGGGTCAAGTGGTCTTAGCCCACTAGACTAATTTTGAGATTAAAGAGTTCGTAACCTACTATTAGAGGTGTTGACAACCATTACCATTATAAGCAAACCCTAAGAGAGAAAGGAAAAGAGGCAAAGCCTAAGAGAAAGCTAGAAAGGCCAAATTGGAAGAGAATTCAAGGGGGATTCAATCATTCAACCATGAATCTATTGCCTTGAATTCAAGAATTCAAGGCAAAGTCTAAGAGAAAAGAGCCATTTTATGCATGGGTTTAATTCGTGGGAATTTATTTAGAGATTTTAATTTCATAAAAAGGGAGAAACATTTACCTAGGTAATTCAACGTGGTTATGTTACCTAGGAATAAGCAAGGAATCTAGAGTTTGTATTCAAATAGATAATTAATTGGCGAATGATTTATAAACGAATTGATTGGGACAAATTTGAGAATTTTTTATATAAGCGCTGGTTGGGAAGTCCGAGCATATTAGCTGAGTGAAGCTATTTTATTTAAAGTATAGTTTAGAACTAACATGAATTTATGAGTCTTAAGTGTGGAGTCAGGATAGTACGTGAGTGCTTTGTGTAATAGGCACAGTTTAGACAAATTTGTGTTTATATATATAGGGGTATATAGACTGTATATACATGTGCATTTTATAAATATCTGTGTGTATGATTATTTATGTGGAACATACCCTTCTAGTGCTATCATGGGAGGTTACGCAACGTGGATGAATCCCCTGGCTAGTGAATGTAGGGTGAGTATAGTCCCTAAGTCATAGCACCACATATTTAATTGTGTGATTTATTTTTGAGATGATTTGGGTATGGTTTATTCTCACTATCGAAGGACTATGATCGCCTCCACTACGTTTACAATATTTTTACCAAGTTCGGTGTGAATTAGTCCGAATTATGGTAACCTGGTTAGGGTGAGCATACCCGGGATATGATAGCATTTTAGAGAAAATTAACCAAGCAGGTAATGCTTGGAAGTATTAGATCGAGTAAGGTAATGATCGGAAGGATGGTAATCATACGCGACATATGTTTGCTTGTTGCGGTATACTCCTACGTATATGTTAGTGTAGAAAATTATGTATTGGTTAATTATGTAAAGTTTGAATATATTATATATATAACTGAAGTGAAAATTGTAAAATCAATTAATGTTGAATTATTTAATTAAGATAATGACTAGAATAACTTATGAATTGTTAATAGAAAGTACTGGGTTTAGAGTAATGTGATAGAGGGCACTACAACAGATCTACTTAGATGGGTAGAATAACTAGGCGGGTGAAGATGTAAGCGTTAGATGTGCATTTTAGTTGAGAGGTGAGGGGGTACCTCATGAGAGTGCGAGACCAACTTAAATTCGAAAAGTGTTCTTGCATATTTAATTATTGCATCTTAAATAGTTGTAAATGTTTTTCAAAAGTTTTGTGCTCTGACCCGTGTCAAAAATATTTTCCAAAATCTTTTAGGTGTCCACCCACAGATATGCCAGACATGATGATTCATTCTAGGGACGCATAGCTGCAGCGCTTGTGGAGGCATGCAGGAATTAAGTAGATGGTTCAGTTATTTCATTCCTAGTCTAGGATTCACATTCGATTATTTTAGTTGGGAATGTTGTCAGTTCAGGTAAAACTTTTAGATGGATTTAGTTCCTTTTAATTTTAGACCTTATATTTAGATTTATTTCATTTCAATTAGATTTATGATTTGGATGTTGATTTTGGAGTCGATAGTTTATTAGACATTTGTTTAATTAATCATGTGATGTTTTAGACTTTTGTTATGGTGTGAATGGCTTATATTATTTTATTTCCACGGTTCGTTGTTGGTATCGTTATTTATTAAAAAGATAAAAATTAGCATTGGTTTATTTGCACTTAGGTGGCTAGTAATTTAAAATGTTATAATTATATTTTGGAGGAGACTTTAGATATTATAATTATCTCTCTATATATATCCCAGCGTGTAGGGACTTTACTAATGTCATTAAGGGTATATCGAGTTTTCTATCAAGCGGAGAGATTTATTTCATTATTGATTTAGCATTGGGGACTTAGTGATAGTACGAGCGCAGTGTTATATGACTCCGTTAGAGATGTGGGTGTTTTTGCTTAGACTTATACGACAGTTAGGGAGGGTACATTCTTTTGAGTGCCTTGATTATATGCTTTGGCTCTACAGAACCCAATAATCGATAATTGTAGGTGATAGTGCATTCGAGGAGTTCCTTGTTTGAGTTTTGCTTGCATGACATTTTAATCACGAACCATAAAAAACGTCAAGAGTGGGGAGATGTTGTTGGATGCTAGGGCAACAATTTTTAATGTTAATCATGGGATATGTAGATAAAACACTTTGATCTGAGAGCTCTTATACTATATACAGCCGGTGGAGTCGGTAGTGTTATGTAGGAAGCTCAGGGGAACTTTTGCACCATTAGTTCATAGGTGGGGAAGTCTCGAGGAGAAATAAGTCACGATCAGTAGGGAAATTTAATACAACCTTAATATATAACCACGATAAGATTTTGGGGCCGAACTTGAGATAATTATGTTAGATATTTGATGTTAGTGATGATTGTACAGATGAGCACGGGATATAGGGTGTATGGGCACCCTGGTTAGTTTGACTTTCAATATCGGCCGAGATAAGGATATGTGGTTATAAATATGTTAAATGTATGGCTGTGGGGGAAGTTAGAAACATAATTGGAATAGTATGATTGACTAAACTTCGTTTGAGAAAAGAAGATAGTCCAACTGTATGTATCAAGGAGAACTATCATAATCGAGGTGGATTGAAAAACTGTGGAGACACATGTAAAAGACAGCCTATTGTTTTGGAGAATTAGAGAAGATTCTTACTTAGTTGAATGCTGAGGGTGGTTTGAGCATCAATGAATGTTGATTTTTATTAGACAAAAAGAGCCCCAGAAATGCACAGTTTTAGAGCAGATGCACAGGCCATAATTTTGAAATACCCTAGAAAAAGGGGAGTAAGATGTGCTACATAATGTAAAATTTTGAGCATATGGATCGGTGTTGAGTGAGACATGCTGAAGTTGTCTCCAGGTGCACCACTTGTAGATGGGAAAAGGTTGGTCCCAGACGATAAACCAGAATTTTGCAATAAAATTGGTGATTCCAGTCACGGAATGAATATGCATGCTGATAAAGTTCATTACTGTGTAATCAAAATTATAGAGAGGGTGAGATTTACTTTGGGTTTGTGGAATGAATTGATCAAAATGGAATAATTATTATTAATTTGGGGTGAGTTATAATATCAGACAGTATGCCCAACATTTTATTGGAGAGAAGAAATGAACCGGAATAAGGTGTTGCCCAATATTATTGTGAATCAATATCAGACCCTTGAGTCCCCCCTCTGACAAGAAATGTCAGGAGGCAATGGGGGCAGAGTTGCTTTTTGAGAGGGTAGGGTTACGTGTGGTACTCGTAATGATTTATTATCTACATGACGCCTTCTGAGGCTTCACGAGGAGATCTTGTAATACACCCTTTGGTTGAGTAGAGGTGGGGAATAACAAGCTTTTGGGACCCTAAGTGACTCATGGTCCGTCGACATGGATTGAGTTAATCTACGTCATCTTCGTATGGTTCAGGAACGTAGTGAGAGAATGTCACCGTGAACTAAAGTTATGAAGTCTGACAGGAGTAGTCATGGGTTGTTGCGTGTGTCTCCCAATAAGGGATTTATGTAAATTGGCAACACGGTAAATTAGCCCCTATGGAAGTGAGTCCTTTTTCAACATGGATATAATAGAGCTACTAAAGTATACGATCGTCTTTCAGAAGTATTGTTAGGAGATTCATGATTGTTTTGTGCATTATTGTTTAAGCAAGACCTAAAGCATATGGAAATATATGAGTATGTAAGAGTTTAAATGGACTTGTCGCTAATCTTGGGTTGGAGTGAGTAGACCTTCAGTCAAAAAGGTATCACTATTGTGTCTATAGTGGAAACACCAAAATATTATTATGCATTAACTTTGAACACATTCGGATGCATGGAGTGTAAGAATTCAAAGTTTTAGTACCGAGTATATCCGAAATTCGAGGAAGAAATTCCTTTGGAAGGGGGGAAGTATGTAACACCTCGTATTTTTGGATAATTACGAATTTAATTATTTTTTGCTCCCCGACTTAATTAACTTAAAATCAACCTTTTATTTAGAGATAAATCCCCATTAGACAATATGGTACTTGAAATCTTTTGAAAAATTGCATGGGTTTTTTTTTTCTTCAAAGGCATGTTTGGATGAAAACATAGCTACCTTTATGAACAACTTAAAAGAACCAAACAAATTTACTTACAAAATTTCCTTTGTTTAACATTTACCCAAAAAGTTTGTCGATATAAAACTCACGTTATTTATCCTCCACTCTCCCATTTAACGTCCTAACTTGGCAGTGAACTCCAAACGACAGGCATACCTAGAACATAACATTATAGGAGTGTAAGCAACACAAGCTTAGTGAATGACCGTATTCCACACATACGTCATATATATATTACCAATTTGAATAACAATTTTTATTTTCTAATGTCATAACCCAACAGGAATTGTGTAATTATCGCAAGCCTGAACCCGTCAGTCCAATTAACTCCCAGTTATTGGGGATACCACATCCCATAATTAGGACCGAGTAAAACAAACTTTTAAGTTGGATTAATGGGACCGCCACATCCCGTAAGACCCACCACAGTCCTTAACATTAGATAAAGGACCCTCCAAAGTCCATAACATTATATAACATCACATAACATTCTTAATCATATGCATATGTTTTATAAATACAACATCACTCCCATAAGCGTCTGAAAACATGACTTTAACTACACATTTCCATATAAATTTATAAGCATATATATTTCATAGGAAATGTCACTCACCTCGAATTTGGTAGTAAGATTAATACCAAACCTATTTCCTTAGTATGATAGTGGTAACCGCTTCCCCACCTAAGAGTTCAACATCATTAGTATTTAAATACACCAAATTGCATTAAACTCAGTAACACATCACATTAGTTGGCCAATATGACATAACTGAAAATTAATTAGATATGATACTTCACATTTATATAACACCTTATTCATTTGGGTTCTAACACAATTTACGGAATTAAATTATGAATTCCCTAGACAAAGTTATGCCCGTTTTATTACTACCTTTTCCAAATCATTTCTGGAGAAAAATAACAACAGAAATTCAACTTCAACACAACCCCCAAGCCAAAAAATAATATTTTATATTCTCCCCTTCAATTATATCATACTAATATATGTTCTCTAACTTTTTAAATTGGAATTTCCTGATTTCAACAAGCACTCAATGATTTAGGCCACTTTTAACACATCTATGCCTGAGTAGACAATCAAAGCATAACTTAACATTTTTTAAGCTTATATAACCTATAAATCGGTTATAATTCATGGGAACATATATTAAACATTTTCAATAATATAAAATTATAGTTGCATAATTTTTTAGAGTTCATTTGCTAAGTCAAGAAAAACGTCGAACACATGGTGTGCGCACTTATACTTTTGGGGCAAATTTATACCCAAACTTCAAACTATCACCCAAGATTATTTTTACATAATTTTTGTATATGACATGTATATATAATTTTAGTTTCATATCCTAATATAATCAATCGATTCAATTGAGTATTCACAAAGATACATCAATTTGATTAACATGATAATTACACCCTTAGTTGTATGAATTCAACATCATATATACAACCTACACATACCCACCTACAAGTAACAACACGTATTATATCATCCCAAAATATGATCTTTAATATCATATAAAACAACCTATTTCATTTAAAGAACGAAATTTACAAGTTAAATTTTACCTGAGAATGTTTGAATACATAAGCTTGTTTATCTCTCGATAATCTTCCTTAATCCTTCAGTAATTTATCCTAACCTCTCTTTCTTCCATGTAACTCTCAAATCCACTTGAAATTATGATGAAAATGAATAATAAGGTACGTTTTTAAAGTCTTTAAGTCAGAATAAGTCACCTCCCATTGGTCCAATCAAAACAAGCCATGTGTTCCACTAATAAGACAAAATACCATTTAACAGTTAGACCTATTTGCCCTTGTTTCGTAATTTCAGCATTAGTCCTTACTTGTACCTCTGTTTTACACACTGTGTGTTGTGTTATAAACTTAGATCATATATCTACAAATTTGATATTTTGTGTTTTCCACAAATCGTAAAACTAGTATGCCTATTTTGGGCCCGAACAAAAGGGTAGCAATTTACCGAAAATCTCAAAATTTTCACATTTGGCGACCTAACAATGCCAATTTCGGACCAACGCCTTGGTTTAATTTTATAAACATAATGATGCATTATAAACATATTTTCATGATGCATTTAACCACATAACTAGTCATATGATCTAAACAATTTATCCCCGATCATAAGCTTGATTAACATCTAATGCAACCAACACATATATCACATGAGTATGCATCCCCAAATGTGATAATTAACATGTTTAACACCCCTCACCAACTTATAACTTAAAACTTATACTTAATCATATAATTAATATTTCTAATCATGTTTAGGGCCTTACAATTCTACCCCTCTTATAAAAATTTCGTCCTCGAAATTTAACGCATAAGATCTTACCGAAAGATGAGGATATCACACCTTCATGTTATTCTCTCTTTCCCTGGTGGCATACTCCACATTTCGATTTCTCCATGTTACCTTAACTAATTTAATGGTTTTATTACGTAATGCCTGTTATTTTTAATCTAAAATAACAATTGGTTCCTCTATGTTGGTCAAGTCATCTTTAATCTCTATCGGTTATGAAATAAACACATGTGAATGATCAACCACATACTTACGTAACATTCATATATAAAAAAAAACATCGTGTATTCGAGACCATTCTTATATCAAAGAAAATTTGTAATCTACAACTCTAACCCATTTCACTATTTCATAAGGCCAATGTACCTAGCATTTAATTTTCCTTTTTTCTCAAATCTCATAACCCCTCTCTACGGAGAAACACGTAGGAAAACTTGATCACCTTCCTCGAATTTTAATTCCTTCCTTACGTTATCTGGATAACCTTTTTGTCAACTTTGCACCACCTTCAAGTGATTATGAATAAAACTTATCTTCTCAGTAGTCAGTTGCACAATTTCTGGCCCAAGTAGTTTTCGTTCTTCTACTTTTGTCCAACACACTGGGGTCTTATACTTTCTCCCATACCAGAATTAATAAGGATCCATCTCAACTATTATTATAAGCAACTCTATTAGTGATAAGTGTTCCTCCCAACTTCCCTTTAACTCTAATACATATATTCGTAACATGTCTTCGAGTGTCTGGATCATTTTCTGATAGGCCCATCAGTCCGAGGATCAAAAGTTGAACTAAATTTCAATTTAGTCCTTAAAACTTATTGTAAACTAGGCTAAAAGTGGGAATTAAATCCAGGATTTTGATCAGAGATCATAGAAACAGGTGCAACATGCAATCTAATTATCTCATCCACATTTATGTTGGCATATCTATGGAATAAGTAGCTTTAACAGGAAGAAAATGTCCAGACTTAGTTAAACTAGCAACGATAACCAAAATAGAATCAAACCCTCAGAATGATTTTGGTAAATCTATAACAAAATCGATAGTAACATGCTCCTATTTCCACTCAGGAATAGGTAAGTATTGTGGTGAAACACTAGGATTCTGATGCTACACCTTCACTTATTGGGAAACTAAACATCTAGCAACAAAATCTACAATGTCGTGTTTTATTGCCGACCACCAATAACATTATTTCAAATTTCTATACAGTTATGTGTTTCTTGGATGCATAGCATATAAAGAATAATGGGCCTCCTTTAAAATCGTTCTCCTTAAATTAGGCACATTAAGTACACACAACGGTTATCATATATAACAATCTCATTATTACGAATAGAAAATTCAAATGCTTTACCCTCATATTTTCTTTGATTTTCTCCAATTCTATATATCTTTCTTGTGATGGTCATATCTAGTCTATCAACATAGGTATATATTTAAATTCCCCAGTATTCCACACAACTCATTCAAAGTTAATTCCACCTCCATTAAAGTTAACTCTCTCAGCAGGTCAACTCGGACACATAAAATACAAGATACACTGCTTAGAGATTTTCTACTCAAAGAATGAGCAACAATATTAGCCTTACCCGGATGGTGATGTATTGTGTAGTGATATACCCGTTTATATCCTCGGCTTAGATGAGGATTGCCTCCACAACGGACGACCCTAAGAGGGGCCGACCCTTCACCAGGCCCCAGCTGGCCTCCACCAGGCCCAGACAACCCTACGAGGGGCCGACCCTTCCCCAGGCTTTGGACGACCCTACGAGGGTACGACAGTACGAGGCCAGAATCAAGCCAGACTCACTACGGGAAGAAACTTTGCCCTCGGCCTCGGCTCATAGGCCGAGGGTGATATCATGACAGCGCGTGGTTTGGGACATGCGTGGAACAGTGCGCGTCAGGCTCATATGACACGTGGCAGACCGTTATAACCGAATCACACCCTCACGTGAGGGAATATTATGTCATCATTTGGCATCTACAGGTGTCAATAGGGGATTGGTTAGATCATCGTTCACATGCACCATGCTTACTTGGGGGGTACACTACACCCCCCAAGACCTATATATACTTGTCACCTACAACCCTACAAGGGATCGATCCATAAACAGTAGCCCTAGCTAAAACTCTGCTTGTACACACACACAGAGAGAGAGAGGGTTATGTGCATTGTATCCAAGGCCATTAGTGCCCATACTTAGTGGTTCACACACTCACAGTGGATGTAGGCCAAATTGGCTGAACCACTATACATCATTGTCTAATTTCCTCTTATACTCATCCCCTTCTATATACTTATACATCTCTATGGCTGTCATGGCTGCTACTGCTTGAGCTCACTATCACTTATCTGGTGGTGCTAAATCTCAGCATCATCAGTTTGGCGTCGTCTGGGGGAACGAGAAGACATCTCTTCCTTTGTCTAGCTTGACCTCACTAGGCACTCTGGTGGTGAACCAACACTCCCCCTGAGAGGAGGTGTTTCACCATTGAAAGAGACCCACTAAGGTTCCCAAGCTAACCAGTATTTTCTTCAGTTCAACTTTTCATAGCTCAAGCACATGGCACCTGAGATGCCACCGCCACCACTTCCCCCGCCGGATGAGGGGGGAAGACCCAGTTCCAGTCAGCCGCCGCCTCAGTCTGAGATGGCTGATGTGGCGGCAGCCCTAAAGTCTCTGGCAGCAAGCCAACGGATGATGCAGGAGCAGTTCACAGCTCTAAGCCAGAACATACTAAGAGCACCAGGGGTTTCGCCTGAGATGATTACTCCGGAAGCAGCTCCAGGACAGCATGAGGCCAGGGGACCACCCCAGGCACCACGCAAAGACCTTCCACCCCCTCAGCGGCGTAGGGATGTTGCTGACCCCCGGCGTCTACGCATGGGGAGGCAAGAAAACCCTTGGCCGGAGGATAGGTATGGAGATCTGGAGGGAGAGGAGGCTCCTATAGAGTGTTGGGAACCTTACGAGGTCTCCAACAACACTATGCGATCCCTCCAGGATAGTAGGGGAAAGTGCGGGAGACCGAACCCTGATGATCGCCCAAGAGGCTCTGCTTTTGATCGCTTGAGCAGGGGGTCGGCCTTTGAGAGGCTAGTCCCAGTAAATGACCTACGAGAGCAGTTGTCCAGGCCAAGGAGTGCTGCAAGATCCAGGAGGGAGGCAGCAGATGGCCGACCCCGAGGATGAGATGATGGCCAAAGGGAAGTAAACAGCCGACACAGGCCTGCTGCAGCAGAACCCTCCATCCACCTCGGAGAGGTAGCAGGGGATAACATCGGCCAGGCCGACCCTGTGAGGCTCTAGAACGACTCAATCCAGCGACTAGAGGATAAGATTGGTGATATATTGAAGAGCCGAGACCCACTTCATAGGGGATACACCATAGGCTCACCCTTTGTTGCAAAGATAGTCAACTTCCCCACCCCATCAAAATTCAAGCCACCTATGGTCACCCCAATGTATGACGGGAGTACCAACCCCGTCCACCATGTGGAGATGTATCAGTCGGCGGCAGACATATACTCTATCTCAGATGAGATGAGGTGTCGTGCCTTCTCTGGTACCTTGACAGGGGCTGCGCATGTCTGGTACACGTCTCTTCCAAAAAATTCCATTGAAAACTTTAAGCAGATGGCCGACCTGTTCATCCATAATTTCTGCTTTGGGGTGAGGCCACAGAAGAAGACCACCCACCTGCTCTATGTTAAGCAGGGGAAGAGTGAAAGTCTGAGGGACTATATAGCCAGATTCAATAAAGAGAAGCTGGAGGTGGAAGACTATGAGGAGAGCATAGCTATGACAGCCCTGATTGGAGGACTCCAAAAGGGGAAGCTATTATGGAAGCTTGCTGAAGACCCTCCGAGGACGATGGCCGAGCTGTTGTCAACAGCAGGAAAGGTGATGAACGCCGAAGAGGCGATGGTTGCAAAATATGAGGACGAAAGAGGAGGTGCAAGTGGGAGTAAATACCCCAAGAAGAACAAAGAGGGGAAGAAGAGAACCATGGATGATAAGTTCACGGGGTACACCCCTCTGACGGTCAGCTGTGAACAGATCCTCAATGAGATAAAGAGTGACCGGACGCTGAAGTGGCCTGAGAAGCTGAGGGCAGCCCCCGGCAAGAGGAATAAGAACTTGTAGTGCGAATTTCACCAAGACCACGGCCACGTGACGGATAAATGCTTTGCTCTAAAAGACGAGATTGAGAAGATGCTGAAGGAAGGGAAGCTCAGAAAGTACATCGACAAACCCGACTTCAAGAGGGGCCGAGGGGACGACCCCAGAAAGAAGCGAGTCGATGCCTGCAGAGAAGGTCCTCAAAAAAGAGGGGACGACCCTTCTGATGATGAGGACGACCTTGACCTCCCGTCGAGAGACGACCACGGCCCTGTCAAGAGGCTCAATATGATCTCGCTCGGAGTGGGAATGATCTCCGGGGGACTTGCAGGAGGAGGGTCTGAGGTCGCCGACAGGAAGGCCCATGTGGCTGAAGCAAAGGCATTGACGAAGACGGTGCACGCAACCTCCCTGGAGGTCAAGTCAGAAAAGAGGAAGAAGGTTGATATGGACACACTGATAGTAGGGTGTAGCTTTGCAGATGTCATGTTCTGGCCATGCTTCAAGGCCTTGGGTCTCAGCCGTGCTAGACTCGTCCCCTACCATCATCCACTGATTTGGCTCAGTGGGGAAAGGGTTCACCCCCTTGGGGTATATGAGGCCGACGTGAGGATGGGAGACGAGTGGCCGAGATGGCTCACCAAAAATGTCAGTTTCTTTGTGATGGATGAGCAGGTGTTTTCGGCCTATAACATCATACTGGGGCGAGTGGCCCTCAAGGGGTTTGAATTCGTGCCGTCTACGGTCCACCAGATGATCAAATTTCCAACCCCTTACGGGGTGGGGGAAGTTCAAGGAGACCAGACGACGACGAGAGAATGTTACTACAACTCCGCTGAAGAGAGGGAGGCACACAAGAGGGTTACAACCACTTATAATATTGATACCCTAGACCCCAGAGATGAAAGGAAGCTGAAAAAAGGAGAGGCTGCGGAAGAGGTAGAATCCATCATCCTCGATGAGGATGACACGGAAAAAACCGTCCAAGTTGGCAAGTCTCTGAAGCCCAAAATCAAGGAAGACCTCATTAAACTGCTGAGGAGAAGGCGAAGTGTCTTTGCCTGGAGTCATGTAGATATGCCAGGGATTGACCCTGAAATCATGTGCCACAAGCTCAATGTGGTAGAGGGAGTGAAGCCGGTGAAGCAGAAGAGGAGAATTTACTCCAGAGAAAAATATGAGGTCATCAGGGACGAGGTTAAAAAATTAGAAGACACTAAATTTATCAGAGAGGTCATCTACCCTGAATGGCTGTCCAATGCAGTCATCGTCCCAAAGGCCAATGGGAAGTGGCGGATGTGTGTGGACTTCACAGACCTCAACAAGCACTGCCCCAAAGACAGCTTCCCTCTCCCCCGCATTGACCAGATGGTAGACGCTACTGCAGGCCACGAGCTCATGAGTTTTATGGATGCCTACTCAGGGTACAACCAGATCTTCATGAACCCTGAAGACTCGGAGAGGACTGCCTTCATCACTGACAAGGGTACATACTGCTATAGGGTCATGCCCTTCGGTCTAAAAAATGCGGGGGCAACGTACCAGCGCCTCGTAAATAAAATGTTCGAAGACCAAATTGGGAAGTCTATGGAGGTCTACGTGGATGACATGCTGACCAAGAGTTTGAAAGCAGAGGATCATGTGGCAGACCTGGAGAGGACCTTTAATACGATGGACAAGTACCAGATGAAGCTTAATCCGGCCAAGTGTGTCTTCGGGGTCGGAGCGGGGAAGTTCTTGGGGTTCATTGTCAATCAAAGAGGCATCGAGGCCAATCCTGAAAAGATAAAGGCCCTTATTGAGATGAAGACCCCCAAGTCCATCAAAGACGTTTAGAGGCTCACAGGGAGAGTGGCTGCCTTGAACAGATTTGTGTCGAGGGATACAGACAGGTGTCTACCATTTTTCAAGATCCTCAGGAAGGCCTTTGAATGGAGTGAAGAGTGTGATGAGGCTTTCAAGGAGCTAAAATCATACTTAGGGTCTCCCTTGCTGCTGTCACGACCCGTGCAGGGTGAACGACTTTACGTGTACCTCACCGTCTCAGAGTCTGCCATCAGCGTAGCCATTGTGAGAGATGAGGATGGTATACAGAAGCCTGTATACTTTAACAGCAAGGCACTCCAGGGGGCAGAGCAAAGATACCCGAGGATGGAAAAGTTGGCCTACGCCTTGATCCATGCCTCAAGGAAGATGAAACCGTACTTCCAGTCCCATACTATGGTCATCCTTACTGACTCTCCTCTTAGGCAGGTCCTACACAAGTCTGAAAAATCAGGAAGGCTAATGACCTGGGCTATAGAGCTGGGGGAGTTCGATATTGTGTATCAGCCTAAGACAGCCATTAAGGGGCAGTCATTGGCAGACTTCGTGGCTGAGTTCACCCGGGAAGATGATGAGGCCGAGGGTGAGACCCTCGGGAAGACAGATACAGAAGACAGACCCGCAGACACACTCGCAGAAAGGGCTGAGACGAGCACCGCTAGAAGGAAAGAGACTGAAAACGAAGAGGGAAGATACATCTTTAGACAGGGGTCCCTCTCTGAGGGAAATTTTCCAGAAGGAAAGACTCCGTGGAGCCTCTTCGTTGATGGGTCCTCCTGTGATAGCGGAAGTGGTGCTGGACTGATACTGTCAGCACCCAATGGCACAGACGTCGAATACGCCCTAAGGTTCAACTTCAAAGCCTCCAACAACGAGGCTGAATATGAGGCCTTAGTAGCAGGCCTCTCCTTGGCCAAGTCTCTTAGTGTCGGCCAGATTTTGGTCCATAGTGATTCAAGACTAGTCGTGAATCAGATACTAGGAGCCTACGAGGCAAAGGACGAAAGGATGGCTAGGTACCTCGAGAAGGTGAGGTCATTACTGAAGGGCTTCAGAGAAGTGAAATTAAGGAGGGTACCTAGGCTTGATAATGGCCGCGCTGATGCCCTTGCTAGGCTGGCCTCGGCAACAAGAACAGACATCAGGAGGACGGTCCCCGTAGAAATTTTGCTACGATCGACTATTGAGGACGCCGAGGGAACACCTAGCAATTGCCTAAGTATATAACTACTTTTCTCGTAATGCCTGTAAAATAATATACAGATGACGTTTCGTTCCCTAATAAATTTAAATTCAGGTTCATCCGGTAACCGAAACATTACCTCCCTTCTAAAACAATCTAAACATACATGATATGAGGGAAACCAGACCATACCTAATATCACATCAAAGTCATGCATACTAAAAGGTAGTAAGTCAACTAAATACTCCTTTTCACTTATTCGCACCATACACTCCCTAAACACCCTATCAATAAAAACCAATCCTCCCCACTGGAGTAATAATAGCTAAACCAGAATCTAATGATGATAATGGTTGATTAAGATGCAATAGATAAAGAAAAACACAAAGAATGTGTAGAACCAGTATCTATCAACACATAAGCCTCTTTATCATTCATACGTAAGGATAATCGTCTAGTGATTTCTTATCAATGAAATTCAATTCCCAAATCATTTATTATTTCATACCTTCATATACGTATGTTGAACATCCGCACATAATAGATTATCGATTGTGTCCCCTTATATTCATAATGAGTGAACATTCTTAGTAAACCAAACATCACTCTTTACGTTTCTCACTTCATTCCCATAGTCTATCCTTAGCATCGTGTAACGTTTCAAATAATAAATATTCTATTACAAGACTAACTTCTTATAGTTCATCTCTCCAACTTCCATTTATTACTTCAAATGATAAACATCATATTACAATACCAACTTATTACATGTCATCTTATCATCTTCCATTTAATACCAAATATATGTGTTTGACTTTGACTACTATCCGTATCATCTCTGAAGTTTTTGAGTATGTTAAATATCATTCTTACAATCCTTAATATAAACATAGCTTCACTACTTTCCACATATCGATAATGAACAATCTTTCACCAAATATATATTTTTTACCAATATTCCATATTCACTTTCACGTATCTTGTGTAATCATGCACTATGAACTCAATATAACTTCTTACTATATTCCTATTTTCAGTATCTTTTGATTGTCCTTTAACTAAACATACAATGACCTTAACAAGTTATTTATCCAACACAATAACATTACAATCATAACCTTACCCAAATCTTTTTAACAATATAGTCTTACACAACATCATTAATACACTCATCTTACCCGTTTGGTAACATGGATGTTTAACATAACATCACCACTTAAAACATTAACCATACTTACTAACTACATAATACTTATCTAACTACTATATATCGTATATCTTTTAAATAAGTTGTACAAATACCTTAATGTACCACATTATGGTGTCTCACATAGCACATTCACCTTACACATACTTCTTTGTGACTCCGTGTAATGTCAATCATATTAATTATATAACATACTCTTAGTGATAACACATACACAAAATGACAAATACAACTCAATAGCCACCCAACCCAGTTGTAAGTATTTAAACCTGACAAACATCTTTCCCATACTCATCCACAACACATATTCTTAAAAGGACTCCTCAATATTTTTAAACTTCCAACTCGTTAAAACCTTATCTCAACTTTACTATTCATATAAGCTTTTCAAAACATCACAATAGTATTATCCACTCCATGTACTCATCCTATTAAAGACGTACATCTCAATTCTCATAACTCTTTTATTGTACTTGTAATGATTCACTAAGCATTCACATTCTGATCATTTGTGAGATATTTATTAGTTATTGAATTTCATACCTTTTCACATGTTAAATATAAATATATACAACTACCAGCCTTCTCATTTAACCTTTACTATGTGAATCTTAATTTTTTTTCACACTCCAACAATTTAAGTCTCATTATAATCATGTAATAATAATTCTTCTCACTTCTCATCCTTTAATAGAGTATGTGTTCTCATATATCACTATCCCATATAGATGAGGAACATACCCATTCATAATGATATACGTAACACAACCTAAGTCCACATATACCAGCATAGGAAGAGATCACATCCAATACTTCACAATTTTTATACCACATTGTGACTTTAAAAATTTTCCTTCAATGGGACATTTTTTCATACAACATATAAAACAATGCAATGCTTTATATTAAAATACCTGTATTTGTTGTCATCCTCGAATAAACCTTAACAACTTATTTCCTTTCCTGTAAGATCCTTGCATTTCATATCACGTATAAAAATATATGTGTATAACTAATATATGTTAGTCAACAAAGATAATTTAAAACTTAATAACAAACCCTTCGTGTCCACGCCTTAGGAATCTAACATATATAAATGATTCCCTCGAAACTGAATATTTATGACTCAAAACAGTTTCCACGTCCAATGCCAATCTAGACCCTCACACCCTGTCCAGAACCTAATAACCATGCTCTAATACCAAGTTGTCGTGCCCCGACTTAATTAACTTAAAATCAACCCTTTATTTAGAGATAAATCCCCATAAGACAATATGGTACTTGAAATATTTTGAAAAATAGCACAGGATTTTTTTCTCTTCAAAGGCATGTTTGGATGAAAACATAGCTACCTTTATGAACAACTTAAAAGTACCAAACAAATTTACTTACATAAATTCCTTTGTTTAACATTTACCCAAAAAGTTTATCGATGTAAAACTCATGTTAAGTATCCTCCATTCTCCCATTTAACGTCCTAACTTGGCAGTGAACTCCAAACGATAGGCATACTTGAAACATAACATTATAGGAGTGTAAGAAACACAAGCTTAGTGAATGACCGTATTCCACACATACGTCACATATATATAACCAATTTGAATAACAATTTTTATTTTCTAATGTCATAACCCAACAGGAATTGTGTAATTCTCGCAAGCCTGAACCCGCCAGTCCAATTAACTCCTAGTTATTGGGGATACCACATCCCATAATTAGGCCCGAGTACAACAAACCTTTAAGCTTGATTAACGGGACCGCCACATCCCGTAAGACCCACCACAGTCCTTAACATTAGATAAAGGACCCTCCACAGTCCATAACATTATAGAACATCACATAACATTCTTAATCGTATGTTTTATAAATACAACGTCACTCCCATAAGCGTCTTAAAACATGACTTTAACTACACATTTCCATATAAATATGTAAGCATCTATATTTCATAGGAAAGTTCACTCACCTTGAATTTGATACTAAGATTAATACCAAAACTATTTCCTTGGTATGGTAGTGTTAGCCGCTTCCCCACCTAATAGTTCAACATTATTAGTATTTAAATACACCAAATTACATTAAACTCAGTAACATATCACATTAGTTGGTCAATCTTACATAACTGAAAATTAATTAGGTATGATACTTCACATTTATGTAACACCTTATTCATATGGGTTCTAACACAATTTATGGAATTAAATTACGAATTCCCTATACAAAGTTATGCCCATTTTATTACTACCTTTTCCAAATCATTTCTGGAGAAAAACAACAACAGAACTTCAACTTCAAGACAACCCCCAATCCAAACAAGAAGATATTATATTCTCCCCTTCAAGTATATCATACTAATATATGTTCTCTAACATTTCCAATTGGAATTTCTTGATTTCAACAAGCACTCAATGATTTAGGCCACTTTTAACACATCTAAGCCTCAGTAGACAATCAAAGCATACTTAACATTTTTTAAACATATATAACCTCTAAATAGGTTATAAATTATGGGAACATATATTAAACATATTTAATAATATAAAATTAGAGTTGCATAATTTTTTAAAGTTCATTTGCCAAGTAAGGCAAAATGTCGAACACAGTGTGCGCACTTACACTTTTGGGGCAAATTTATACCCAAACTTCAAACTATCACCCAAGATTATTTTTACATAATTTTTGGATATGACATGTATATATAATTTTAGTTTCATATCCAACTAGAATCAATCGATTCAATTAATTATTCACAAAGATACATCAATTTGATTAACATGATGATTACACCCTTAGTTGTATGAATTTAACATACTTCATATATGCAACCTACACATACCCACCTACACGAAACAACACGTATTATATCATCCCAAAATATGATCTTTAATATCATATAAAACACCCAATTTCATTTAAAGAATGAAATTTACAAGTTAAATCTTACTTGAGAATGTTTGGATACATAAGCTTGTTTATCTCTCGATAATCTTCCTTAATCCTTCACTAATTTATCCTAACCTCTCTTTTTTCCATGTAAATATCAAACCCACTTGAAATTATGACGAAAATGAATAATAAGGAAGGTTTTTAAGGTATTTAAGTCAGGATAAGTAACCTCCCCTTGGTCCAATCAAAACAAGCCATGTGTTCCACTAATAAGACAAAATACCATTTAACGGATATACCTATTTGCCCTTGTTTCGTAATTTCAGCATTAGTCCTTACTTGGACCTCTATTTTACACACTGATTGTTGTGTTAGAAACTTAGATCATATATCTACAACTTTGATATTTTGTATTTTCCGCAAATCATAAAACTAGTATGCCTATTTTGGGCCCGAACAGAAGGGTAGCAATTTACCGAAAATCTCAAAACTTTCACATTTGGCGACCTAACAATGCCAATTTCGGACCTACACCTTGGTTTAATTTTATAAATGTAATGATTCATTAGAAACATATTTTCATGATGCATTTAACCACATAACTAATCATATGATCTAAACAAGTTATCCCCAATCATAAGCTTGATTAACATCTAATGCAACCAACACATATATCACATGAGTATGCATCCCCCAAATGTGATAATTAACATGTTTAACACCCCTCACCAACTTATAACTTAAAACTTATACTTAATCATATAATTAACATTTCTAATCATGTTTAGGGCCTTACATTATTTATGGTATTT
Organism: Sambucus nigra; assembly: GCA_949130495.1. Classification (NCBI taxonomy): domain Eukaryota; kingdom Viridiplantae; phylum Streptophyta; class Magnoliopsida; order Dipsacales; family Adoxaceae; genus Sambucus; species Sambucus nigra. Next base: position 531,216,403 of record OX422208.1, read on the forward strand.
TAAATTACACGTGTGGAGTAATTTAATTAAAATGAAATTTAATGTATTTAATAAATATTAATTGGGTGCGATTAAGATTGATATTTATGTAATAAATTTACTAAGTGTGTAATAAAAAGAATGTGATAATTATTATACATGATAGTGAGTAATAATGATGGGATAATTCCATATCTCAACCGAGAGTAGTGTGTAGGTTATGTTAAGGTCGAGAGAGGAATTTATGTAGAGTCACTGAGATGGTGATTTCGAGGTCACGATTGACCTTGAATGGACCAAAATTGACAGAATAGTGTATTATTTGGGTTTCAAAGGAGTTTTAGACTATACTTGGCACTCACGGGGGTATATGGGTCAATTGGGCTTGTCCCATTAGACTAAATCCTATATTAGAAAGTTTATAATCTGAGATTAGATGTGTTGTTAGCCATTATCATTAGAAGCAAACCCTAAGATAGAAAGGAAAAGATTCAAAGTCTAGGAGAAAGTTAGAAAGGTCAAATTGTGAGAGAATTCAAGGGGGATTCGAGCATTCAATAGTAGATTCGTCATCTACAACGAATTTTTAGACCCTACGAACCATTTAAGTCAAGTAATTGACTTGCACTATGTTGGAATCTTCGATTCATATCATAGTAGGTGTAGAGATAAATGATTTTTGGGAGGGGATCTCACATGAAAAAGGGTTTTAGGTCAATTAATTCTTTAAATTGAAATTAAAGGATGAATATAACAAAATTGAATAATAATTAGAGGTGTAGACAATCTAATCTTGCTAGGAAATTAGATTCCCATTAATTAGTAGAGATTTATTATTATTGTTGGGAATTTTTAAACACAAATTGGGGTTGTGAATTAATATTATTCCTATGAACCCAGTTAGTGAATTAAATTGAGAGTAATTGATGATTTGATGATATTAAACGATTGGGTGTTGTGAAGATTAGATCAGAAACCATTACCAAGGATTATGTATATGTTAATGGAGGATTATGATCATAAGAATGAATTTGGGGTAGAAATTTGAGAGGAAACCCGAACGTTCGATTGTCATGTACATCGAACCAGTTCGGAGGTGCAACTGATTCGATTCAGATGTTTGGAAAATTTGAGTTGGGCTATTTTGTGAATGGGTTTAATTCGTGGAATTTTATTTAGAGATTTTAATTTCGTAAAAAGGGAGAAACACTTACTTGGGTGATTTAGCATGGTTATATTACCTAGGAACAAGCGATAAATCTAGAGTTTGGGTTTATAAAATTAAATAGAGAATTATTTGGCATATGATTTTATAAACGAATGGAGTAGGATAAGTTCAAGAATTTATTATTTAAGGGCTGGTTGGGAAGTCCGAGAATATCAACGAAGAAAGCTATTTTATTTAAATTATAGTGAGAACTAAAATGAATTTATGAGTCGTGAGTGTGGAGTTGGGATAGTAAGCGAGTGCTTTGGGCGATATGCAAGATTTAGCCGGATTTGTGTTTATAGATACACACATATAGGGATAGTATATATGTGTGTATTTTATAATTATTCGTGTGTATGATATTTTATTTGGAATATACCGCCCCTGGTGCTATCATCGGGGGTTGTGCGATGTGGGTGATTCCATTGTCTAGGGAATGCAGGGTGAGTATACTCCCCAGGTCATAATGTTTCATATTTTATTGTGTGATTTATTTTTAGAGGTTAGATGATTTGGGTATAGTTTGGTCTCACTATCGAAGGACTATGACCGCCTCCTCTACGTTTGCGATATTTTTACCAAGTTCAGAGTGAGTTAGGCCGACTTATAGTAACCAGGTTAGAGTAACCAAAGATAGGATATGACATCATTTTAGACATAAGCATCCAACTAGGTAATGCTCAAAAGGATGACAACGGGGTAATGCTTAGAGGGATGGTAATTATAGGGGACATATGTGTGCTTGTTATGGTATACACCTACATATATGATAGTATAAAAAATATATTGTTTAAATACATAAAGTGTGAATGTATTATATATATAACTGAAGTGAAATTTATAAAATCAATTAATGTTGAATTAATTAATTAAGCTAATGAGTAGAATACCTTATGAATCATTGATAGAAAGTACTCAGGTTAGCTTAATGTGATAGAGTGAATTGTGACAGAGCCAGTTAGATGGGGTAGCATAACTAGGTGGGTTAATATGTCAACAATAGGTGTGCACAATAGTTGAGAGGTGAGGGGTATCTCATGAGAGTGCGAGACAAACTTAAATATGAAAAGTGTTCATGCATACTTAATTATTGCATCTTAATTACTTGCAAATGTTTTTCAAAAGTTTCGAGCTCTGACCCATGTCAAAAATATTTCCAAAACCTTTTAGGTTCCATCCACAGGGACGCCAAGCATGATAATTCATTCCAGCGATGCGTAGCTATAGTGCTTGTGGAGGCATGCAGGATTCGAGTAGACGCATCAGTTATTTAATTCCTAGTCTGGGATTCACATCAGTTATTTCAGTTGGGAATATTGCCCGTTCAGTTCAGAATTTTATATGGATTTAGTTCCTTTCATTTTTAGACCTTGTATTTAAATTTATTTCATTTTAGCTAGATTTATGATTTAGATTATTAGATTTGGAGTCGATGGTTTGTTCGGAATTTATTTATTTAATCCTATGATGTTCTAGGCTTCAGTTATGGTGTGAATGGTTTATATTATTTTATTTTTGTAGTTAGTTGTGGATATCGTTGTTTATTAATTAGATAAAAATTAGCATTGATGTACTTTAACTTAGGTGGTTCGTAATTTAAAAAGGTTTTGATAGTAATGCTAAGAATGAACCAAATGAGATTTCTATTTATTTTTGTAAAGGACTGGTCAGTCGTGATTAAAATGAGTGGGGTGTCACACTTATCATCTTTTGGAATGCTTGCCAAAAATATGAAAAGGCTTCTCGATATTAACTAGAAGCATCCCGACTAAGAATGAAGTCCAATATTTCATTCTCCTGGTCTACTAGCACCAAGGCCAAGTTTTTATTAGATTATAAATATTTAAAAGAAAATACATTCAAAAAACTAGAGATAAAGAAAACAATCAAAAACAAGAATCCAAAAGTAATTAAACAAGATACACCAGATAATGAAGTCTAATAATCAGTCATTTTATTAAATGAAAGTTAGGCAAGCTCTTATAAAGAAAACGTCAAAATGATGGGAAATTCAAAGAACAAGGAAGCCCTTGACTAATCTAATTATCTTATTTTTTTCTCTCTCTATTGTCACCTGCTCTTGATCAACCACATACGTATCTTGGATCGTGGACTCTTTTTCTTAGTTAGTACCTTTCTTCTTTTGGTTGGTTCCCTCTGCCTCTTCTTCCTCCAAGTTGGGGGAGAACCAAGATTTTTCTCATTGAAAATCTTGGACTCAGTGGGGACCCCAATCCTAAACCAGGCTTCATACTAACCTTTCTTAAAGAAAGACTTGTAGATGAAGTCCAGTTAGTTCTTATCCTGACCAAAGGCATCATACCACCGATGGTCATAATCCTTGTCCTTATCCTCTATGGTAGTGGACAAGGATTGTGCAGACTCTTTGACACCATTACCTAACTTCTCAATATTGGATTCTTTCTTGGTAATATCCATATCCTTGGGCTTTGCTTCCGCTTTATAAGCCTTCTCAGTAGCCTTCAGGACCTTTTGGGACTCGTTCAAGACATGGATCAGATCAATATTGGCCTAGTCATCATCGACCCTCCTAATTAGTATATTGACGAAGTCCATCAGAAAGTACAGGATAAAATTTGAATAAAAGAAGTTGGTATAAAAGAAGAAATTGAAGGGATTATCCGAACATAGTTCAGAAAAGAACTTATAGAAGAAATCATTTCGACAACATTGGCTACTAGGTTGTTGGTTCACAGGTTACCAACCACTTCCAGGTCATCTTAAAGATAGGCTCCCCTCAATAGGGCAAGGGTAAGATTGTTGTTTTTGGCAACTGACATGATGCAAGGTTCCTTCCCCTTCGTAGAGGCATCCAACGTTTTGATGGCTAGAGCATTTTCAAGACTTGTACTAGTCTATATCTTCTTTGCAGTTTAGGCCTATGATTTTTAGGGGAATCCCCAAGATTAACATAGTCGGACGAACCCTTAACCTTCTTACTTTTGGAAGGCTGAGCTTTTAGAGAAATGGGGATAATGACTCCCTCTAGCGGATTTGGAATCCTCTTCCTCAATGGAATTTCCTCCTAGAAAGTAGAAGGAATGACGACAAGAATGGTTTAAACCGAAGTACTTATAATTGAAGACTCCTTTTTATCAGGTGGAATAGGCTTTTCAAGTTCCTTTCCAACTGGTCAGTCAACTAAAGATGTGGTGGTAAAGATGTAGTTGAAAAACAACGAAGCCGATATTGGATGTTTGACACCAACTCAGAGAGGCAAGTTTTTAAACTTTTCTCAGTTTGTGACTATTAAAGGGAGTCTGGTCGGGCTCTTTCTTCTTGGATTTTTCTATATAAGACAAAGAAAAATAACATCATTAAGACTCATACAATACCTAGACAACCAAAATAAAGAACATAAAAAATAGTATTGGACCTATTTCATGTAACCTATGAGGGAACCTATGACCCTATAAGTTTTACCGCACTCAGGGTACACCCAGTTCTTTACAATAAAACCATGAGACTAATAATACTTATTGAGACCTAGAATATTCCCTACAAGGAACCTATATACCTTCCTCGTCTTTATATAAAAAAAAAATATCATTCAGTCTCACCCACATGTAACTATATTGGATCTCTGAGATACCTAACTCAGTCCCATACAACTCATTTTTCCTATTTACCCCATTCATTATCCTCCAAGTGTTGGGAGAACACTAGGAAGGGACTACAGTGAAATACTCACAAAACTTTGAGAAGAGTTGGTTTGGGGGAAGGTTTATGCCGATTTCAATAACAAATTAAGATAACATCTAATGTCCTCACTTAATATAATATTAATCCTTTAATTTTTCCCTAAACTCTATGACTACCCAATCCTGAATGGACAAACTCTTACTAAACTCTTCTATGGAACCCTCACTAACTAGGTAAATTATTTTATCAAGTCCATAAATAATAACAACTGAGGAAATGAAGACAAAATCACCATTTGCAGCACAACCCTAAATGTTGAATGACATACAGGCTACCTCCTTTTTGGCTAGACGGTTCACAATTACCAGCATATCCCTAAAATATCAGGGAAGATAGATATAATGGGAAATTTAAAGTCAAATTTCAACTTGGAAAGAACTAAGTATTGACACTCTATGGCCATAGTCTCTATAGATGATCAGATTCCATTGCTAACTGTGATCAGAGTTACATTCAATAAGTGACAAACCTCTACATCACCATTTAAGTTACAAATACTTGAGGGAAATTGAAAGTTAATTGTCCCACCAGTTAGAAGCAATTAACTTGTATCTGGTCGTGTTGGCAATAACTATAACTCAAAGAGATATGGATGGATAGAGGTTGGTAAACAGAAATCTCAAATTTGGATTTGTTTAATCAACTTATGATAGAAATCCAAGGTCATGTAGTCCAACACGACTCAAGCTCTTTTTTCTCTTTATATATGTAACCCATACACATAGGAAAAGGTTCATGTAATCTTTATTATATCGAATCAATCAATAGAGAGCGAGAGGGAGATATATATATATATATATAGAGAGAGAGAGAGAGATAGATAGATAGAGAGAGAGAGAGAGAGAGAGAGAGAGAGAGATTACCCGTGGACACAAGTATATATTGTGTGATTGTGAAATTTTATTTCTTTATTGTCTTAATTGTGTTGTATTAATAATAGTTGGATTTTTCCACCTAAAAATACGTATAAAGTACCAAATATACAACCACGTTTTCATCATGATTATTATACACACAAGTTTCATCTGAATAGTGAATTAAACCAAAATATTTAAGTGTGAAATTAAATTGGATGTTTGAATACCTTGAAGTTCGCCTAAGTCCATATATAGATATACAATTATTGTACGCCTTACAATCCTAACTACATTATATGAATCCTATAGCTTGCATGATATAGATGCACTTGTCAAGACTACTTTTAAATAACGTTGTCTTATAATCTATTTGCCAAATCCCAGAATTGAGATAAGAGATAATGGATAAAATAATTTGAATAGACTTTAGCATGACTATGGATGAGAAAGTTTCCTCATAATCAAACTTTAATTTTTGAGTAAACACCATCTCAATAAGCTTTGTCTTAAAGGTTTCCACCTTCCTATTTGCCATTCTTTTCTTCTTATATATTAACCTACATCTAATGGGTTTTATCCCATCTTGAAAGTCTATAAGTTCCCAAAATTGATTCAAATACATTGAATCCATCTCTAGAGTCCATGCCTTGAAGTACCTCGTTGTAGTTCCTGAGATTTATTATATCCTCCCATGGGATCTCAGTGAAGTGTTCACCCAGATACACTAACCTATTAGGATGACAACAATGACATAACTCCACTTATGGTCCAATAAATTTTATGCATGTATCCTGATTATCAGTAATACTCTCATTACCCTTAGCTAGTGCATTATCGATATCACGTTGCATTTCATCAAGTACGGGTGGTTTAAAAGCAATCATGTGGTTGTATTCCCTTATCTATTATAAAATCAACTTAATCTTGGGTTTCTGGGTTATTATATATTTTTCCTCAAAGAACCATGCAGTTTTGTTAAAAGAATATGCCCTACGGTCCTTAGGATTATAAAATTTATAACCTTTTATTACTTTTGGGTAAACAACAGAGAGACCTACTTTTATCCTTGATTTCAACTTCCCTACGTCATTCCTCAACAGATGTGCTGAACAACCACATATCCAAACTTGCCAAACTAGACTTGCACCCACATCATAGTTACGTGGAAGTCCTTGAGACTAACTTAGAAGGTATTAAGTTCAGTAAATAAGTAGTTGTTATAATGCCAAAAAGAATCTGACTAGCTCATTATAGATCTAACCATGTTATAAAGGAGTTTTATTACTTCTTTCTGCCACACCATTTTATTGTGGAGTACCAGGTTTAGACAATTGGAAGGTGACTCCTACCTAAAATAAATGATTCCTGAAATCTCCCAAGTGGTACTTACCACAATTATGAGATCATAGGGTTTGCATTAGTTTACCATGCTTACACTCCACCTCAACTTTATACGCATTGAAATCCATTTATATCAATATAACCTAAGCATACTGCTAAGGATATGTTTAGTTCAACTAAGATTTTTTCTTTCTGTTTAGTTTATTTTTATTTGAGTTATTCATTTCAGTATTTAGTAGTAATGGTTAGGCAACCTTTATAACATACATATATATAATTATTTAACGTATAAAAAAAATAAAAGGTTTTCTATTTTCATAAACACATTTATTGTAATAAAATGAATATCCATTCAAAACTAACTTATAAAATGAAATTAAATTTCTTCTAATAGTTTATGCATAAAAATAATATTATAAAACTATCTTTTTTTCTCCATCGAAGTATAAAGATAGATGTCCTATTGCTAATACTAATGCTTTATTGTTGTCACCCGTGAACATAAACATTTGCCCTTTTATTGAGCTTCCTGGTTGCATGTAACCCCTATAAAGAATGACAAAAATGATTTGTGGTTCTTGAATCTACACAAAAATTACAATTATATTCACAAAAGTTATCTCAATGACTAGGAAGAAATTATAACCTTTTTATCCTCTCTTTACCTAAGTATCTCAATTACTAGGCTTAACAAGGAATGGTTCGATTAAAATAAATTTATAATCCTTAGTAATGAGGACAATGTCTAAATTCCTTTTCCAGTCTTTTCCTTTAAGATTGAAGCAAGTTGGTTGAATATTGAGATCATTTTAAAATCTAATAATCATCATTTGAAAAAAAAAAGCAATTTCAAATTAAATATGTTAGAATTAAATTTGGATTTGGCTTTCCTCTTTCATCAATTTGAATTAATCTCATCGAGCATTCTAGTTCACTTATGAAGTGATATTTCTCGTTGAGACCTTAAATGACCTCACTTGAAGTAAATATAATTTTCATCTTTTAATTATGTTATTTGGACAATCTAAGAAACCTCTTTTCAAAATAATCAAATAGCTTGTATCTTTTGGTCCCGCAATTGATTTCAGTTACTTTATTAGGGAGGAGATAATTAACTATGTTTAAGTGTATACCATCTATTCATTCCCTAAGACTGAATTTGCTCCTGTAAAACTTCCCCATTGGAGGTACCAACTCATATTTAATTTTAAATAATTATCATTTCAAAATTTTAAGAATATCGTGATTAATTCCCTTCGTTACGGCGGGAAAGTAAATGCTAAAGTGAGGAACTAATCATGTCATATTATTAATATGCCGATGGAAATTGGGGGTTTAATGTTTAAACCCCTCTTTCACTTAATATTTTGAACTTGGGGTTATTTGAAAAATATATGTTCAACTCTAACTCTTATATTTACAGAAACGATAATTTTCCAATTACCCACTACTTTAATTTTCCAGAAATAAAACTACTCTTAATAAAAATAAAAATTGGAAACCATAATTTATTTTATACCTTAAATTAATTACCTTATTACATTTAATTTTAGAACAAAATAAATAAAACTAGAGTTTACTGAAAAAATGTTATTTAGGGTGGTCTCATATATATATATATATATATATGTGTGTGTGTGTGTGTGTGTGTGTGTGTGTGTGAATCCTAATTAAAGTAATAATCAGGTCACAAAATAATACAACAATTAAATATGAGATGATAAATATATAGCCAATTACAATCTCGTGCAATTATATATAAAAAAATGAAACAAAGTTTGTTTCAATCATGACTAATACTACTTCCATAATTACAATCCTTGTGGGTCAATAACTCCTTGAAAATGAGTCCACCACATTTTTACTGGGTTAAGCGAAGAAACGAAATCCACAAAAATTCATTTTCTTAATCTAATAAAACTTAGGTAACACCTATTGTTTTTCATCACCTCATTCGAACAAGGAATCCATCATTTAAATGACATGTTAATATCCACAACCTTAGTAGCCTGTTTATTCCCTAATGCAGAGCATCCACCAAAGCCAGAAAAAACCCATACCGTAGGAAATAACTATTACATTCCTTCACAAACTCCTCATACACACCAATTTATGAAATAATTAAATCAACCTAATTATTACAACCAAATTGAATATAGGAAAAGCAACTACCGAGAAATCACAATAAGATCCATTCACATAAAAACATATGTGACTATGATAGAGGAGGTTATAAAAATTCGACAGCACCATGTTAGTACAAAATATATACATCCACACATATATTTCTAACATGAAAACCTAGGGTTTCAATAATGGACAATATGTACCTTTCTAATAGTCTCTCAATAAGTGGGGCTCTGATACCAATTGATTGAAATTGACATTTTAAAAAACATTGCTTACCCAAAAACGTTGATTGATCATACATTATAAAAAGGTAGAAAGCAACTAGATCTAAAGAATAGATCTAGGGTTTAGATAACCATACCTTTCCGAATCATATAGGTGATCCGATACGGATGCTAATACCTAAATAATATGTAGTGATGCCTTGGACTTTTTAGTATGTGGTCCTTAGAAGTAAGAATGGTGTGTGGTCACAACTTGAGATTAGGATCCTTAAGCTCTTAATAAGGAACTTATCTTTCTTCTCTCTTTTTCTCTAGATATACCTTTACTCTTTTTATATTTATTGAGAAAATTTATTTTGTCTTAATCGATGCCTAGGGAAATATCCCCTAGAAGTTATTTACACTTCACAGTATAAAATACTCTAAGTAAAATAGGTTTTCCTAAAAGAGGCCCATGCTTGAACATAAACTTCTCACGATGGGACCCTGTGATAATCATGACATGTATCCAAGAATTATGCCAAATAGTTTTTCCTTCATTTGAAATTTTTTCAAATTAGAGAACCCTTTGTTTGAAAAGACGTCCTCATTCCAAGGAACCCCAGTATAGTGTCAAAATTAAGTCTGACTAAAGGTGTTTAGAGAAATAAGATAATTAGAGGCTTAATTAATCAACAAGGACAATATTAGGGACCAACCGATAAATATTTAAATTGTCTTCCCTAATCGAACATGGAAATCCCAAATTACAACCCAGTAGTTTATTTCCTTTTTGTTTAGTTCAAATTAATTTCACTAAATAATTAGAACTTCAATCTAAACTAATTATCTCATAATTACATGATGTAAAAGCCTTGTTATTCAAACTTTTTGAAATTCAATTCGTCTCTAATCCATTGTTAGCAACATCTTATTTATTCCTTGATCTAAAATTTAACTTCTTTGATACACTACCACGTTATAAAGTAATCCCGTGAATAGTTTTATTTGAGGAATCAAAACATTTAAGTTTGTTAAGGGGTTATAACAACCTAGGATATATCTCAAATTTAAATTCCTCTGGATTATAATGTGAGATACGTGCACACAATTATTGCCCAATTTGTGGAGATTTATGCTCAATTAATAAAACTGCACTGGTAATAATCAAAGAAATAATTGTACGTACATTCTAATCCTTATAATCCGAGAAATTGAGAATCTATGCACCCTTTGTAAATTTTGTGAGATTTTGTAAGTGTAATCTAGTTATCACCAAGACTTGAATCTCACCCGTAGTCCTCTTCAATGCATTCATGATGTACCAGTATGATCCTCTTTAAAGTGTCACATAAGTTCTTGATCCATCAGACAAATTTCTATAGTCAAGATAAACTACAAAGATCGTAGACACAACTATACCAATAGGACGTTAAATCCCTATCTAGCCTATGAAATCTTCAATTGAACAAGAACCTAAATTATGATCTTCTATGATCAAGCTAGAGGTAACTCACAAGAATTCCTATTAAGTTCAATTATTTGACATTAATACAATATACTTAAAACAAATATAGGTAAGTATGACAAACATGATTCTCATTTCAAATTAACCCCACGCTCCTTTACTAATAAATTAACGTCATATATGGTTTTAAGAATAAACCCCCAACAATTATGATGAACCAGAAAGAAGACCAAGTTTGCAATTTCGATATGTGGTTTAGTACTAGGACTAACACCATTGTAGAGTCTCAAGGACTTTATGTCTACTCAAGTTTTTGCATGGATCATAAATTTTAGATGGTGAAATTGAATTGGAATCCAAATTTCTATCTAAAAAATCTTGGGAACTTTTAATTATCTGTGGAATATTATTTATCAAATTCATAAGATTTAACAAATGATTTCGTCTAGTTCTCATATCTAAAACACATAGCGTGAAGGTAACATGGTTTCTAACCCTATCTTACTACCTTTCAGTTCATGGAAGATATACATAGATATATTGTTATGCTACTTCATCAATACTATTTAGGGATCCAATAATCTAGACCTCCTTAACTGGGATTGAGTTTTTTTCTTATTAGATCAGAGATTCATTTTTTGGATTTTTAATATTTATTCATTTTTATCGATGGTTGTGTTTGAAAATCCACGTGCCTATATGATATTTCCATTAATTCTTTAGAGGCAAGATTGATTTCCTCATCTTCTCTTTGAAAGACAATAGGGTTACCACCCCCTTATGATTTAGGAATAAAAAAATGAGGTTTTCTTCAAATAAAAATATAAAATTACTTATCTTGAATAAGGAGGTGAGAACACTATTGACTTTAATATTAATTCGAAGGCCATATGTGGAGGAATATAAGTTTATCTGTACAGGACGGTGATGGGAATATTTTAAGGGTTAAATAATTGTGTAATAGGAACAAGTATAAAAATTATAAACTATTAGTGTATGAGAATGCAGTATTTGTGGATTGATATAGAGAAAATCCATCGAATCAAATAGATATGACTAAGATAAGATCAAAAATACGTCTTCGTATTGAAGTGACACTAGAATAGACTATAATTTATTTTCTTGACATCAATGTGAAGAAATCTTTCAATTCTATTTGTTATAACACATATTGTTTCAAGGCCACTTGGGATGTCATTGGGGTTGATTGGCTTAGTGAGTTTCCTTATAAAGTTAGTATAATATTTAAATATAGGTATGACACTATTATTGGCCTTATTCCTAAGGTTCTTAATTCATATCCTTTTCATAAGCTTCTTAATACATACCCTTTCATAGTCCACAGTGACCCTCAACATCAAAGAGTCAAGAATCTAGAACTTTTCCATCAAATCATCGTGGCCTTTGATGGATATAACAAAAACCTCTAAGGCACCATCTTGAGGTCTTACAGTACACCAAAAACTGGAAATTATCATGGTATCTTTATCTGATTCAAAACCCCGAAAACATTGGTCATGGTTTTGGATCTTGACCACAAACTAGAGACTATGACAAGGACAATGATCCATTATAAGAGTTACATTTGGAAGATATTGATTACGATTGTGGACCGTGACCCCATTGGTCACTATTAAGAACCTTGACTTGTCACTCGGGAAAAAAATAATGTTAAAGTGGACACAATGGTGGTTATTGTCCTTGACTAAGATTATGATTTTGACAGTGACTATAATTCCTCAAAGTGAGTCCCGATCCTTAATAGTGGTCACTATACTTGACAAGACTATAATTTAAAATGACAACACAAGTTGGGTGAAAATGGCAACATAAAAAATTTTTAAATTGTTTTTAATGTGTTTTAAAATGTTTGCACTTCGTTTTATTCTGATAAGGATGATTAGAGTTGTATGTTATACAAAATCTATTTTTCTTTGTCATTTAAACGACATCAAACGACATAAGCAGTCATTCGAGTGAGATCACTATGCCGTTCGAACAACATAGACATCTCCTTTGAGCGACAACTAAAAGTATTTAGAGTGAGCCGTCGCCTCAAGAAAATTATTTCAGGCGTGGTTTATTTAACAAACCATTACATATTATGCCCATGTTTTTTTAAGGTTTTCTACGTCCAAAACATCCTTAGAGTTTCAAAGATTCGAGTTTTCCTTCACATATGCTATTTTGATCTTTTTTTCACCAAGATAAGGTTTTTTCTATACTTGAATATTGGATTTTTGCGGTGAAAAAGGGAAGGAGTTCGTGTTCAACATCGTAGATGACATTGTTGAAACAAAAATTAGTCAGCTGACGTGGACCAGTTATGATAAGACATGTGTCATTCAGCATGGAATAATTATATGCACCGAGCAACTTAACATGCCGATCTACTCAGAATATCGAGCTACTCAGTATACCGAGCAACTATCTGGGAAGACCAAATGACCAAGATAGATTCAATGAATATTCTTATTATGTACCAATACATATGCCTATCTAATAACGGCGTATTATCCATTCACATGGGTAGCCCAAGGGCTATAAATACATTGTAATACCCTCATAAGGGGTAAGCTATTATAAGAAAAGCTAATCAAGATGAAGGCACAACACCCAACAATACAAGACACTGGACGTAGGTTATTTCATTAAAGTTGAACCACATTTAAAATCCTTTGTCTTATTTATTTATTTATTCATATTTATCTGTGATTAATTAATTAGATCAAATATAGTTTTTTACATCAACATATTGGCATCGTCTGTGGGAACGACTATACGCAGTGTTTTTCTCTAAAACTCATCACAAATGGCTGATATCCCAGAATCTAGCTATAGGAACAATGACATGAATCCCCTAAATCCTTTGGCTCCTCCAAATACACAAGATCTCACTGGGATCCTGGTAAATCGAGCCCGAGGACAAACGACCATGCAAGAAACCATGCGACAGTTCATCCAAACTGTAAAAAATATAGTATCTACCTAGTCAGGATAATGCAGCGTTCGTAGAAGCATGCATCCACCAACCTCCAGATCAAGACACACTGAAGTTCGTCATGTCGAGAATTCAAGTGATCCATCCTATCATCCTAGCTTAACTTCACCTATAAGAATTTTGGATTCTCAGGAAGATGTTACTCTAATTCCAGAACGAACAAGTGTGATGGAAAGGTTGAGCATATTTTCTTCGTTCGATCATTTGGGCCCTAGGAAGAAGAAAAATCCTCCTCGGATTGCGTCGAGAAATTCTCAATGACTAAATGATTTAAGGGAAGGCTCATCCCAGTCACATACCAGTCTCAGGCATGTATCTCGTACTGGAAGATACCAATAGGAGAATTCTGCGCGATCTGTTGCTCGCAAACTAGAGGCTGGAGATGATGCATGGAAGGGTTCAATTCAGAGATGGGAGGACAGGTTAGGGGAGATGGATAAGGCCAAGAACCCCCGCCAAAGAACATTTATCAAGGGATCTCCATTTTACAAGTAATTGTGGATTTCCCCACACCATCAAAATTCAAGGCTCCAGTTATCACGCCAAAATATAATGTCAAAACCGATCTTTCTCTCCACATAGAGTAGTATCAAGCTGCAACTGACATCTACGCGATCCAGATGAAATGAGGTGCAGGTCATTCTAAGAAACCATCACTAGATTTGCCCATATATGGTACAATAGCCTTCGTCTGGGGCACATCGCAACCTTCCATCAGCTGGTCGAACTCTTCATAGGCAATTTCTATTTTGGTGCAAAGACGGTTAAAAGGGTAGCACACTTGTTGAGCGTTTGACAGAAGGCGGGAGAAAGCACCATGGATTATATCACTCATTTTAACAATGAGAAACTATAAGTCATCGACTATGAGAATAAGATAGCCATCACGACTCTCATGAGTGGTCTTTTACCAGACAAGATGTACTACACCTTGGCTAAGGATCCTCCCAAATCCATGGCTAAATTAATGGCCAAAGCAGCTAAAATTATGAATCTTGAAGAGGCCATGGCTACAAAAAATAATGCAGAGGTAAGGGATGAAACTAAACCTGAAGGTAAATGAGAAAGGAAAGATCACAAGTATAATTGTGGGAGAAGGAAGCAAAAAGGCAAAGAAGCATTAGACCACATGAGGAGGTACGCAAATTATACTCCCTTAAAGGTGGATATACACCACATTCTGGAAGAAATCAAGAACATCGAGGAACTAAACTGGCTAGGAAAACTTAAGTCAGCCCCTAAAAGAAGGGATCAATCTAAGTACTACGAGTTCCATAAAGATCACGGTCACACAACTAAGTAGTGTATAGATCTAAAAAATGAGATAGAATCACTCATTTAACGAGGAAAGATTAACAAGTACGTTGATCGCTCGAATAGTGGAAGGACCAATAATAGAACTCGACAGAGGACCAAATCTCCTTACCGACTAAGAGACAATAAGAAAAGGGACCATGAAGATGACCCAAAAGATAACCCCGATCTCCCAAAAAGGCGAAGATAACCTGAGTATGAGGTATTTTCAATTCGTTTTGGTTCATTCGATTGTAACATGATTAGAGGTGGAGATGTAGGAGGGGGTGATCATACCGCCGAGAGAAAAGCTTACCTAAATAAGGTAAAAGCTTGTTCTTATATACAACGAATAAATTTAATAGAAGAGGATCGCCTGAAGAAGGTTAACAAAGATAAGTTGGTCATTGGTTTTTCCAAAAATGATCTAGAAGGCATTTTGTATCCTCATGATGATCCTCTAGTAATTAAAATGAGAATGAAGGATGTAATCATCTCGAGAGTACTGGTTGATAATGGTAGTTCGATGGACATCATGTTTTATCCATGCTTCGATAGTTTGAACTTAAAACATGGTCAATTAGAGCCATATCACAGTCCCCTTAGTGGGTTCTCTGGAGAAAAAGTTTTTCGCTTGGGACGATCAACTTTGACATGCTGATTGGCACCTAGCTTGCTCTCAGATCATAAATAGTACGCTTCTTCATGATGGACAAAAATATCCCATCAGCCTACAATATAATCATGGGGAGAGTAGTCTTGAAAATTTTGAAGCAGTTCCATCCACTGTACATCAATGTTTAAAGTTCTCGACCAACTTTGGGGTTGAAATTGTGAAGGGCGACCAAAAAGTAGCTCGGGAATGCTAGTACTCATCTGCCGAGCAAGAAGAATCGAAAGATGCAAGGAAGAAAACAACCACCTATCAAGTGGATAAATTTGATGTGTCATGGAGGCAACATAGAGAATTATTCTGGATGATGAGTAACCAGAAAGAATAACTCAGATTGGTGCTTCACTTAATCCGATATTGAAGAAATGGTTGGTGCCATTTCTGAGGCATAAAAAGCAAGCATTCGCGTGGAATCATGAATATATGCTTAGGATAGATCCTACCTTCCTGTGTCATGAGTTCAATGTCAATAAAGAGATCAAACCAGTGAAGCAACGAAGAAGAGTCTTTATTCTGGAGAAGAATCGGGCTATTCAAGAGGAGGTAGAAAAGCTACAAAAGGCTTCTTTCATTGAAGACATCAAGTATCCTGATTGGCTAGCTAATGTGGTGATGGTTAAGAAGAACAACAACAAGTGGAGAATGCATGTGTACTTCACAAACCTGAATAAAGCTTGCCCAAAAGAGCATTTCCCTCTGCCCAGGATACATAAACTAGTAGATGCTACTTCAGGGCATGAGTTGTTAAGCTTCATGGATGCCTACTCCAGATACAATCAAATTAAAATGAATCCATAAGACATGGAGAGCACCGATTTCATTACCCCATGAGGAACATATTGTTACAATGTTATGGCTTTTGGTCTTAAAAATGCAGGTGCTACATATCAGCGGTTGATGAATAAGGTGTTCGGAGAGAAGATTGGAAAAAATATGGGGGTGTATGTCGACGACATGTCGACCAAAAGCAAGAAAGATGATGACTATATAGTCGATTTAAGCCAAACATTTGATCAGTTGGAGAAGTACCAGATGAAGCTGAACCCGACCAAGTGTGCTTTTAGCGTACAAGAAGGCATGTTCCTTGAGTATATTGTGAATCAATGAGGTATTGAAGAAAATCCTGACAAGATAAAATCCTTGCTAGAATTACAATCTCCAACTACCAAGAAGGAAGTGCAGAGCCTCATGGGGCACGTAGAAGCTCTCAACAAATTCACCTCCCGAGCAACTGATAGATGTCTTCCATTCTTCAAGGTTCTTAGAAAGACCTTTGAGTGGAATGATGAATGTGAGAAACCATTATTATAGTTGAAGAGATACTTAGGAACACCTCCTTTACTGTCCACGTCGGTGTTGGGAGAAAAATTATTTTTGTACTTAGCTGTTTTTGAAAGTGCAGTTAGTTCGGCTTTGATACGAATAGAAAACGGATTGCAAAAATGGATTTACTATATGAGCAAGGCATTTAGGGGAGCAGAGATCAGGTATCCAAAACTGGAAAAGTTGGCATTGGCGTTGGTTGAGGCGAGCAGGAGGATGAAACCATATTTCCAAGCCCATATGATAGTGGTATATACTGACATGCCACTCAGACAGGCATTACATAATCCAAAAAAGTCAGGAAGATTAATGTTTTGGCCAATAGAATTAGGGGAGTATGCTATTATCTAAGAGCCAAGATCTTCTCTCAAGGGGCAAGCGGTGGCGGATTTCATCGCTGAATTTACCTACCTAGATACTTTTGATCAATAGGGGGATAATGAAGAGAAACTAAAAAAATCCTGGAGAATCAATACAAATTATTCCCGATCAACTCCTAGTAGCAGACCAGCCAGAGGAGATGGTAGCCGATCAACCAGAATCTTCTAGTGAGTGGCCAGAGTTGAAGGATGGAGAAAAAAAAAGCCAAATATTCCATCAAGGAATTTTTTTCAGACCAAGGGTTTGATGATAATATCCCTATATGGAATTTATATATCGATGGTTCCTCGTGTGCAACAGGTTGTGGAGCTGGAATTATTCTTAATAGTCAAGATGGATTAGATCTAGGTTATGCTCTGCGTTTCTAATTCAAAGCTTCCAACAATAAAGCTGACTATGAAGCTATAATTTTGGGCCTCAGCTTAGCTAAATCATTGAACACATAGCAAGTTATCGTGTTCAGTGACTCAAAATTAGTGGTAAATCGGATGCTAACTCTATACGTAGAGAAAGGAGAGTTTATGTCGAGGTATTTGGATAAAGCTATGAAGATTTTATCCCATTTGATAATCGTCCAAGTGATTAGAATACAAAGACTGGAGAATGCGAGAGCAGATGCACTTGCTCAGTTAGCTTCAGCTACGCGCACCGGGATATAAAGAACAATTTCAATTGAGATACTGGTAAGTTGAAGTATTGATGAAGATTTGATGGTGAATTTTATCGCTTCGTATATGGGACCTTCCTGGATGGATCCCATTAGGGCTTGTATTGAAGAAGGCAGGTTACCAGTCGACCAACTTGAACCCAAGAGGTTGAAGTTTAAAGTGGCTAGATATGTTTTAAACAACGGGGTTCTGTATAGAAAAGGTGTGATAGCTAGTTTGCAAAGATGCGTTCACCTAGTAAAAGTTAAAGATCTGATAGAAAAAATTTATGAAGGATCTTGCGGAGCTCACGTAGCAGGTAGAACTCTTTTACAGAGAATGAATACGCAGGGGTACTATTGGCCAAAAATGCACGCTGATTGCAAAACTTACGCCAAGAAATGCGACAAGTGCCAACGATTTTCTACTATAAAAAGAACTCCTCAGGCACTGTTAACTCCATTCACTTCCCCTCGGCCATTTTCCATGTGGGGAGTAGATTTAGTCGGGCCTTTGCCAACTACAAGAGGATGATTTAAATATTTGGTGGTTGTTATGGAGTATTTCACAAAATGGGTGGAAGTTGAACCTCTCATTGATATCGCTTATGAAAGGGTCTATAAATTCATTTGGAATAATATAATTTGCAGATATGGTCTGCCACACGCTTTTATCACTGGTCATGATATTGAGGAGTTCACTGCGTACTATTTACAGCCTAACATTCAAAAGATTCATTCTGCTTTGGATCATCCCAAAAGTAACGGGCAAACAGAGGTGACGAACATAACTCTATTGAATGGGTTAAAGAAAACATTGGATGATGCTAAAGGAAACTGGATAAATGAGTTACACTCGGTGCTACGGGCTTACCGAATAACTCCCCGAACAGTAACTAGGGAATATCCTTACATGTTAGCTTTTGGGAGTGAAGCAGTGATACCTGCTGAATTAGGACTACCGACTCATAGGGTTCTTAATTTCAACTCTTCGGTAAGATATTTGATGAGACGTTTGAACTTGGACATGCTCGAAGAAGTCACAGAAGACGCAGTATTCCGAAATGTAGCTTATCAGCAAAGGACTACCAAGTTCTACAATAAAAGAGTCAAGAAATGTGATCTCAAAGAGGGAGATTATGTGCTCAAGAAGGTAATTCAAAAGCACAATAAATTGGAAGCCAACTGGCACGGTCCCTATCATGTCATAGATGTTGTTCGACCTGGCACATACATAATAGAAACTCTAGAAGGAGAAGAATTCAAGAATCCTTGGAACACAGAGCACCTGCGAAAGTATTACCAGTAATGTAACTACACATGTACCCTATTGTTTCAGAATAAATGAACATGCGGATTTCCCGATACCCATTTTTTTTGGAGTACTAGTGCTACACACTAACCTAACTCAGTAACAAAAAAAAATTTCTCTTTGGTCAGCATCAACACAAACACCAACAAAGTTGGTCGGCGTCGATCTACATCAGCAATCACCAACTACAAGTTGGTCGACATTAACACAACCAATAATGTTGGTACAACAATCGAGCAAGGAAAGGACTATTTTATTATGGGTGACTCAAGTGTCATCTAAACTAGGTAAGAAGATGGGTAAAATATCCACTTCCTAGGCACTAAGGCAATTACTTACATAAGTGATTGCTAGAACTAGGCAGGAACATGGGATACAAATAATTTCATTGCTTAGGCACTTATGGGTGATAAGCCACTATAACTAGGCAAACATATGGGACAAAGTTCCATTGTCTAGGCAATCAAATCAACAAAGGACAAATTGTCCCTTTATAAATATATACGCAACAAAGTACAACATTATTGTAGTTGATCTTATAAAATTGACAAGATAAATATCATAAAATTAGTTTATTTCTAAGAAAATAAAATTACAAAAAGTTGATTTTTCTTCGTTAAACAATCACTAACGAAATACAAATAGCCTATTCTATTGGTTTCTTTCCTTCAGATTTAGGTACAGGCTCCATTCCAGCTGGAGGATCATCTAAAGCAAAAGAAGAGTTGATAAAATTCAAATCTTGTAGCATTTTGATGTTGCTCGAGATGGTTCGGTCAAGAAGATGTTGAGGTCGAGATATCTCAAAATCTTCATGAAGATTCTAAGTCACCAAGGTATTTGGAAATCAAACACTAAGGAATGGAGTGGGCTGGAATCCAGCTAACATCTAGTTTAAAAGGAGGAACTGGCAGATCAAGTAATCTGGACTCATACCAATCCCACAGCTTTGTTCCTTGTTCGACCTTCATCACATTTCTGTTCCTTGTTCGAACTTCATCACAATTAAGGCATTCAACCATCCTTGTTTGTATCCCTCATTGTTTATTTATTTCAAGATGGCATGGAGATGACATAAAGCTTCATTATATCCCCCCATCCAAAACTCTCTGGTCTGCTTGTAGAATTAATAAGTCAATCGTTCAATATGCTGATGAAGACACTTCACCAAATTTTCTTTGCTCTCCAACACAGAACTCTGGTTGGACAGTTTCTCGGTAAGAGTTTGAATTTTTTGGGACATCTCAGCTAAAGCTTGATTTTTTGCCTTCAGTTGAACAACTTGATTTTCTATGTCTTGTAGAGTCCTAGTCTCTTCAATGTTGCTCCGAACAGATCTTTCTCTACCCCGCGAAGAAGATGTAGGTCTGGACCTTTTCAAAGTTTCTAACTCTTCCCTCAAAGAGGCATTCTCAGTCTCCAAAAATGAAAAATGTTCATCATTAACTGGGACTAGAGCTCCAGACGAAGCAAAAGATTTTAACTGACTCAGCTCTTCCCTTAAAATAATATTGCCCTCCTCCAACATCTTAGCAATATTTCTATGCTCCTCAATCTCAAGTTTTAACACTCTCTCTCTCTTGTTATGGGCTAAAAAAATTTGTCATAACCCCAATCAGCACTTAATTGTTGGTACTTCTTTTCATAACCTTCATGCAGAAGAGCAGTGGCTTCCTCGTGTTGAAGTTGAAGTTTTTCGATCATTCCTTAAAGATCCTCAATCATTTCATAGTAAGCCACGTTATGTTTAACAACTCGATCAAGTAGACATTTTAAATATTGGTAAGCATCCAGTGGTCTCTCAGAGGCATCAGACCCAAGAATATCAATTATTTATGCTTCAGTGAAATCTGTACGACCAACTTTGAAGTAATCAATACACTTCTTCATAAACTCTGTATCATGAGCTGATAACAATTCCATCATGGAAATAAACTATAAAGGAAAAGTAAAACCAGATCAACACCAGCACAACTATATTGAACAAGTAAAGGAAAAACTCATAATAAATAACAAAGTCCATTTTATTGATTATAAGAGAGGAGTGACCAAGCATAAATTCTTCGAAATTTAGCCCCTTAAGTTAGTAATTTTAATATCTCGAACAAAGTAATTGAATCATTTTTATCCCATGTCATTTCCATTGACTATTTCTAACGAGTACCCCGAGTTTCGTGTATTTCTTATGGATTTTACAGGTATTTAGTACAAGAAAAGAAAGAAAGAAACCGGAAGAAAGGAAGAGATCAAGGAAGACAAGTCAAAGGGAAAAAGCATAAATTTAGACCTGGAGTTCGGATTTGAACCCTCAAGGAAAGTTGAAGATCTTTATTTCATAAGAGCATCGGAAGAAACGACAATCAAATCGGAGCTCGAGATCAAAAGTTATGACCAGTCAAAGATGGAAAGAAAAAGTCAAAATTGAGAAAATCGGACCAATCCGGTTTATCTCGGACCGATCCAAAATGACACCATTCCAGTAGCCCCCGGATTGATGCCGAACCGATGCCCAGCAAACCGATCCGATAGCATCCGGACCGGTCCAGTAGAAATAAAAAAGAACCGATCCGGTTAATGAAAAAAGAATCGATCCGGTGGGATCCGGACCGGTCCGGCGGTTCAAATTTCTGGCATTAAGTATGGAGATGAAGAGATGAAAATCTTGCAATATCTTGCACAACTCATCGATATTAGCTGTCAATTCGTGCTAGTTGGTGTTATAAAATGCCAAGCCTTACATCTTCCCAAAGGAGAGTCAAATTTTAGAGAGAGAGTCATATTTTAGAGAGCCTTTTTAGTTTTTCTTTAATAAGATAATTTCATATTCTTAGAAAAACCCTAGTATGTATGTTTGAGGAACAAGGAGTATTCTGGATTCAAGTTCATCTCTTTTCCCTAGTGCAGATTTCATGTATCAATTTTTCAATCCAAGTATCAAATTTCCATTCTCTTATTTATTCTCTATTTTATTTTATTTTCAATTCAATTCTCAATTGTTTTGCAATTTGTTAACAATGTTTCTTAGATCTATAATTCCATGCATTGTTATGAATTTGTTTTCTAATAAAACCATGTCTAGATGAATTTTCAAGGGTTGGGGTACATGAACTCATTCTGAGTTAAATTACCCATGTAGAAAATAGAGGGTAAATTAAATATTGACCGAATCGTGTATGGAAATTATACAAACATAGCCGATCTTTTAATCTCTCTTCCCTAGGTACTTGGGATGTTTAAGAATACATTACAAGTGTAATTCTCCATTCATCGCTTTGTATTTACCTTTTGATTTCATAAGATGCGGGCTAGTTCCCTTATATATGTAATGCTTAGGATCTATAAAGAGTGGATTTAATCAAAATTTCAATTTACAATTCTAATATTCTATACGGTAATTTACTAAGGTTTGAGGGATTGTACTCCACCCTATTTTCTCTCATATTCATATCTAATTTCTTATAATTTTTAGTGTTTTTGTGCACATAGTTTATTTTTTTTCATCACCAATTGGAGATTTCAAACCATCAATCATCTTTTGTTTTCTTTTGTGAAACCATTTGAAGGATAAATAACATTTCCTACATAATTACCAATTGCCAATTTCTGATCCTTGTGGAGACGATCCCGACTTTTCGGATTATTACTAACGCGATAGGCTTGCACTTGAGCCTAGAAAGAACGTACTTTTGAGACAAATTCTTGTCGCGTCAAGGAGAAAACAACCTAAGGTACAAAACAAAAAGGAAAAAAAATAGAAAAGCAACAAATTGGCAAACAACTTTACACCTTCTACTTATTCCCTACAACATCATCATTTGATTTTGAGGAAGGAATTGGTTGCTCAGTAGGCGTCTGGCGTTGATCGACATAAGTGATTATCTGCTTAACTAACTCGGAGGACTGAAGGATATTAGTAGCAGGTATTTGTTCTACTATCAACAAAGAAGATTCATCAGATCTAGCTTCATCATCATCATCTTCTTCTTCTTCAATAGAAGGGGGAGGGCCATGAACATGTCTCAGAAATAGTTCAAAATCCTCAGTAACATTCAACTCTTTCAAAGTTACTGTCCATCCATCCCTGAAGAACTTCAAACTTGCATACTCCATTTGGGTAGAGGCAGTAGTTGTAGCTTTATTCCACCCTTTGTCCCAATCAGAGCTAAAGGCCTTCTTCACAACAGCTTTTCTCTTCACCCTCTCCGAGGAAGTCTTTTCCCTAGGAAGCTCTTCGAAAGACTTCACTTTCTCCTCAAGGTTTTTCTTATGTCGTTCAGCCTCTCCAATCTTGCCCTTAACTTCGACCTTGCTGGAAACGAAAACCTTGCATTTCTCCTCTACCTCCTTGGAAACATTTACATCTTGTTGTTGAGCTGTATTAGCCTCTCACCGAGATTTATCAGCCTCCTTAGCAGCTTCCTCAGCTTTCTGTTGAGCTGTTTCAGCAAACCTGATTCTATTTTTCCAAGCAACTTTGTCCTCCTCGTACTTCTGTCGGGACTCCACTAAAGATTCTGACAACCTAGCAAGGGCTTATTCTACTCCACTGGATGAATTTGAAGCCTTGATATCCTTATCCTTCTCCAGGATATTATTGATGTACACCAAAAACTGCAAGAGAAAAGAAGCCCAAGCCAGAATATGAGCATTGTACAAAGAGGAAAAATGATAAGTGTAATGACACTTACTGATGCAAGATGTTGGGATGCCAAGTTAGTAACCTTCTCTTTAGGAGTAGAAGTCTCAGCAGCTAGACAGTCAAGAAAATTTCCCAACCTAATCAATTTATTAGCCAAGTCAGGAGCAATGAGTGGGTGAGTACTAACTCTCAAAGAAGGTACCTGAACCCCAGAAGGTTGGGCAACAGCATCCATGGTCTTCTCAGCAAGACCCCTTCTCAATCTTCTCTAAGGAGAAGCTTCAATCAAAGGTGTTACCTCTTCTTGAATAAGGACAACCCCTTTAATCAAAGGTGCTACCTCTTTAGGAGCAACAGTGGGATTCTTGATGATACCTTAGTAGTTGTGGCTGCTTCACCAGATGGAGCAACGTCCTTTTATCTTAATCCCTTTCGATGGGACATCATCTTTGCTCTTCTTCGCCCCATCAGCACCAGGCCCAACCTTGGCAAAAAGATCAGACATTCTCTTTTTCTTTTTCATTAGGTCAGCAATATAGGTACCCAAGTCAGAGGAAGATTCTTCAATAAATGAAGAAGATGTTGGAGCCTTCCCAAGGTCAATAACTAAGGGAGGAACAAGAGGTTGAGAAATAAAAAAGAAGTGGTGTTCTTATATAGTAGCAAATAGGAAGCAAACCTCACATGTTCTCCAGCTATTACTTGATGCAATCCCCAGATAAATTTCAAATCTTTTATATTAATATCACTCTCTTTTGGGGATTTTCTCTTACTGTCAACTGCAACATACACAAAATGAATATCAGTGACGCATTTTATCAAATAAAAACAGAGCTAAATTGAAAAATAAAGACAACCTATCATATTGCCGTAAAGTCGACATCTGGGACCTTAGTACACGTCTTTCCCCTTTAATGGGGGGTATTGATAATTTTTCATCACAACCCCATGTTTAAAATAATCCCTATTAGCATCAGGGAGATTGACCACTAAATCTCTGTTAGAAAACTTATTTTTTAAATAAAAGGTGGTATCGCTAGTAACCCATTTATAACAGTGCATAATTTTGGGAATCCCTAGTCGAGTTCCATGAATTTGATTCAACCTATGTACTCCATTAACTACCCTCCATGTATTTAGAACTACTCTTGCAGGAACAATATCGAAATATTGGCAAAATTCCAAACACAAGGGATTAGGCGGGAAAGAAAAACCACATTCTGCTACAAAAATGGAAGGAAACCAATGTCCCTCAGCTAGAGAAAATAAATCATAAGGGCAAGGAGGTTCTTCCAAAGTAACCCCAGAAGGAATCCAAAAATCATCCCTAAACTTATCCAACGATTTGATAAGATAAATCGTGATGGCTAAATTGAAGAAAGAATAAGTTCTTACAGAAAAAATCAAGAAATCAGCTATGGCAGATGAACTGAGAAGACGATCGTAAGAAGAAAAGTGAGAAGACAGAAAGTTTGATAATATAGATGGAAAAAGGTAGAAAATAATTTGCTTTTACCGCCTTTATATATGATGCTTTGGAAAATGGGAAAAGTAATGATTAGAGACAACGACGATTGCATTTTCGACGGCTAAAAGGTACAGGGTCCCAAGCGTTTGCAAAAAAATCAAAATATTTACAAGTTTTCCACTTCTTGCTCAAAACAAATATGCTGAGAAGAAAATTTCACAAGTGTCGAAGGGCTGTAACCAAACAAGGCATGGGAAAATGTGCCCGAGCAACTTTTGGGCATAATATTTCACACTCTCGCATCCAATCCAATCTCAACTATGAAATATTGGGGGCTTCTGTCGATACAAAAATTAGTCAGCTAGCGTGGACCAGTTATGATAAGACACGTGTCTTCTAGCATGGCATAATTATATATACCTAGCAACTTAACATGCCGAGATACTCAGAATATAGATACATATGCCTATCTAATGACGGCGTATTGTTTATTCGCATGGGCATCCCAACGGCTATAAATACATTATAGTACCCTCATAACGGGTAAGCTATCATAAGCAAAGCTAATCAAGATTGAGGAAAAACACCCAGCAATAAAAGACATTGGACGTAGGCCATTTCATTAAGCTGAACCACTTTAAAAATCCTTTGTCTTATTTCTTTATTCATATTCATTTGTGATTAATTAATTAGATCAAGTCTAGTTTTTTATATCAATAGACATAAATCCATATCTGTGGACACCGAGACATAGGTGGACGCGTGTTATGGATGAGTATCGTGGAAGAAGGACTTTCTACGTGGGCACTATGGAGGAGTGGTTATAGATCAGAAGAGAATCAAGTCTCGTGAGGATAAATTCCTTGAGTAAGACTTTTGCCTGTTCCTTGTAATTCCACGTCATAGTCATTGTCTGGCTTGGGTCGTGCGAGGTTTTTTTCCCTTATTGGTTTACGCTTACATCCGGCATTTTGAGCATTCTTTTCCTTACTTTACTTGCTTTAATCACTAGATATATGTTTAGGATTAATCAAGGTAAAATTTGCTTAAGGTAAAATTGGTTCACAACTTGGTGTGGTTTAAATTTAAAAAGGTTTTCCATAAAAAGAGAAATTGTTTTGTCATCCTGAAAACACTACAACATTAAAAATGGGCCTATAAATTGGTATCAAAGCTAGAAAAATATTTTTTTGTGTTGATCCCTCATGTTTTTCAAGATGAATTTTGGTTATTTTGAAAGTTTTCTTGCTCCTTTTTTTAATGGCACAAATTATGCTTTTTGGAAAATACGAATGGATGATGCTGGAAATATCACCACCCTTCGAGGTGTTTGTAAGCTCAAATCAGTGATAACAATGGCAACTCAAGTATGTACTAAATATAAGAGATTGAGATGAGGAGAAGAGGATGAACACCAATATATAAGTGGTTCAGCCAATTAGGCCTACGTCCACTGTGCAAGTGAGTGAATAAGGTCACTAGAATAAGGCACTAACGACCATGGATACAATCTCTCAAGCTTTCTCTTTTTACAGTACAATTGGACAAAGTTTCGGCTAGGGTTGTTATTTTTGGATCCCTTTACAAGGTAGAGGATGACCTCTATATATAGTGCTTCGGGGGGTGTAATGTGCCTCTCAAGCATGCAATGAGCATGTGCATGAGAATCGATCCAATATGAGAGTGACACCTAGCTGATCTCAACTAAGTAATGATGACCTCAATATTCCCTCACATGGGGGGAATAATTTTTTTATAACAGATTTGTCCACGTGCTCCCAGCCACACATATGCATGTAAAGGCTCGGCTGTCTTCGATTGGTACCAACCTCAGCCTGGAAGAGTACGAGGTTGGTGAAGTCTGGCTGCTGCTCAACCCAAGGTTATTCATGATGATCTCGGCTCAGTAGGAAAGCTGAGGTAAGGTAGGTGGGGCTATAACGTCAGCCTGGGTCGAGGTTATGTTGGATAGCTGGTATGTCGGCTGACTATGTGATCCTTGCTACCTCGACTGATTCCCAGCCGAGGTTGGACATGTTATCCTTACTACCTCGGCTTATTCCTAGACGATGTTGATGAACGAGGTAGATACGATCTTTGGTGATGCCCGGCAATGAGGTGATCAGTGATGTCGGCCATAAACGACCTTATGTAGGACGAGAGTGTTGGTTGTCAATCAGGAGCCTTTGTTACCTCAGACATCTCATATGCCTAGGTTGATGTCTCTGAGTTATCAGGTACATTTAGGGCATATCAATCACTCCTAGCCCTTAGTTACCTATTTGAGTAGGTGATTGAGGGGTATTCACAAGGCCGAGGCAATTCTTCCTGGTGTTCCAGTATTCCCTTGACAAGTGTCAAGAATTGAAGTGGGTAGCGTGCCTGACAAGTACAAAGATGCTCTTTGTCTTTTGGGATCCCATGGCAATGATGGGACTTGGGATGTGTGCAATCAACTTTAAGGGTTAAAACCCTTCCCTTCCTCTTTCTTTCTCATTTCCCTCCATTTCTCTCACCTGAACCTTCTTCATTCTCTCTCTTCCAGAGCTTTGTTACTGCAGTTGTTGAGTATCTTCGATTAACATCTTCCTCCCCCTTATTCCACAGTTATCTAGGTATCCTCTCCATCATGCTTTGGTAATTTGTGATTTTTAATTTTCTTTGCATTTTTTGGTCTCGACTAGAGCTTTCCGGTGAGTTTATGAGTTTTTCGGTGAGTTTATGAGGTTTCCAATGAGCTGTTCTTGACTGTGTTTGGTTAGCGTTCTTTTCAAATAGCCACATTTGATCTTTAACTGTTATGTCATCCTATTTGTTTTTGTCTTGAGTCCTTAAGTGTAAGGTCATCCTCATATGCTCAGACCCCTTTATCAACTCTTAGAGGAATTCCCCTCTCTTAGGGAGAAAACCTTAGATAAGATTAGGCAAATAGAAAGAGCCCAAGAGGAAGCCTGTAGGGCAGAGGCATTCCCTCTCAGACCTATATTTCCTCCCCCTCTGAGGGTAATATACCCTGACCCAAGAGACCCAGTTGAGCCAGCAAGCACTCCGTTGGAACCCATTCCAATGTCTGAGTCTGAGTCATCCACCTCAGACCCCATGTTTGTGGATTCTTATTAAGAAGCCATGGATTATTCCATCAGGATGGATCAAGCCCCTTACCAAGCCAAGGTTTCTAGCCGTGCCTCGTCTAGCAAGAGTTCTAGCACTGCGCACTCTTCCTCTGATGTCGAAATTATGGGACCTAGTGTGGCTATTCCCCCAATATTTGATGTTATTCCCTTGTCGTCCTCTATAGGGGCTGAGTTTTCTCAGAGGTTCCCTGATGGTACTCCCACTCCTGCCCAAGCCGACGTTCCCCGGGATGAGGATAATGGTAGCGAAAGCGATGTTGACACCTCGGAGGCAACCGAGATAGAGAGCACTATCAGTGAGCTCGACCTCTTAGCTTTCAGGCATCTTTATTCCATAGGTCCCTCAATAAAACTTAGGAGGCCTCTGAGGGATGAGAGGGTTTTTAGTGGACGAGATGGTGAGATCTGCCTATGTGAGCAGATGTTTAAGTTGGGATTTTACCTTCCCATTCATCTCATAATTAGGGCCATATTGTCTTACATTAACTTGGCTCCTTCCCAACTCTCCCCCAAAGCCTGGAGAGTAATGATTGGGGCTATCGTCTTATGGAGGGCAATCCATCATTCAGACCTTCCCATCTAGGTCTTCACAGGGTGCTATGTGCCCTCCTCTGTTAGGAATCATCCAAGTTACTACCACTTTCTAGCTCGAAAGTTTACTAAGAAGATGTTGCTAGTTACCCAAACTTCAAACCATAACTGGAAACCACGATACTTCTTCACCTCCGGGGCATAGGAATTTGGTGATTGTGTCCCCTCTTCATCTTTAGAGCCGAGGATACCACTGAGGTGGGGAAAGGTGTCAATGGCTTCCAGGGCCGACCCTGGATTAATCCTGAATAACTTTCAGAAGGTCAAAGAACTTCATGATCAGGTGGAGCATGGTCTTCTGGTCAAGTACGAGCATTTGATGACCCCCTACTAGCTCTCTGAGACTGGTTTTGGTGGGAGTCCCCTGACCGAGCTTCGTAAGTTACATTATTTTTTCAACAAGTTGAACTTCTGATTTGCTACGTCTCTGATCTTTTAACTCAGACCTTTATTTTTGCAAAGCGTTTGGCAGGAGTTTTAGAAGATATCTGGGAAATGGGAGCCCCCGATCTTACAAACCTGCTGAAGAAAGTAGGTCTAAATGCGTCTCCACCTCCCCCCACCACTTCAAGGACCGATGCCTCAAGGAAAAGGAAGTCCAATGACCCTGCCCCTAAGGATCAGAGGCAGAAGAACAAAACCTCAAAGGGGATCGCATGATCCCCATCTCCTCTGAGGACGCGTTAGTTGCTCGTCTGGATCAGTTGAAGACTGGTGATAGCCTTATTAGCCAAAGTTTGAAGGCCTTAGATGCCATCGGCTCTGTTATGACCGACGCTGACAAACGATTCCGCCGTTCTCTGGACACCCCTATGCTGACCGAGTTCAGCCTCCACCTATCTATCCAAGTAAGACTGTTGTTGTTGTTTTCAAGTGTAACATCGGCTTTAAATTATACCAAATCTTGAACTAACATTTCTGCACATGTTTTACAGGGTCTCCTCACCATACACCAGTTCATTGAATGGAATCCGAGGAAACTTCCTCTAATTGAGAAGGGCAAAGAGGCCCAAAAGACTGAGGCTACCCTCAATACTGAAGTGGAGCATCTAAAGGCTTCCTTAGAGAAGTCTGAAGCTAATGTTAGGCGGCTGGATAAGGACATGTACAAGCTTAAAAGTATCATAGCTTTGCCCTGAAGACTCAAGCTGACTCTTTCCAACACAAGGTCGATGTCGTTGTGAAGGCTGCTCTGGATGACGCCTCAGAGAAGATTTTGGAGGACTAAAAGGTCTCTGACGAATTCGTCAGCTTTGGCTTTGAATACCTCGAAAGGGGTGTTAAGGCCACTAGAAAATGGGCTGCAATGAAAGAGAAAGAGTCAGGGAGCTTGGTATCCTCTGACTTCATTGGTCTGGGTTATGCCGATCCTCCAATTTCTCAGGCCTTACAAGAGGTCAAGGAGGAAGGAGGTGTTGCACCTGCCGAGACTTCTCAACAAGAAGACATAAGGTCTGAAGACATTGGCCCTTATGATGATGGGGTAGAAGTGACCAACCTTGGCTAATAAAGTGTGGGCATGGTCACCAACCCTGAGACTGCAGATACCCATTTCGTGAAGCTCTTACTATACATTTTTTTTTGTTCCTAATCCATATCGATCTGTAACTTCTGATAACATTTTCTATTAGCTCTTAACATGTAATTCTTAACTTCATGCTATATCAACCTCTGAAGAGGGCTTTATTTCTTTTTCTGAATGTTCTTTCAATGGTTTTCTATGTCATGCAATGTATTTATATTAAGGTCTGAAGCATCAATATAATGGTGTCTGTATTAACCTTGTAACATTGTCTAAGGTCTGAGGTCCTCCAAGTATGATGTTCACCTCAGACCTAATTACCAAGTTATGATGTTTAAAGTCTGAGGTCATCAAACTAAGATGTTACCCTCCTAAATTTCACCAAATTAATGATGTTTAAGGTCTGAGGTCATCAGCTAACATGTTACCCCCATAAATTTCACCAAATTAATGATATTTATGGTCTGAGGTCATCAACTAAGATGTTACCACCATAAAATATTCACCAAATTAATGATGTTTAAGGTCTGGGGTCATCTAAGTGTGATGTTCACCTTAGACCTTATCACCAAATTAATGATGTTTAAGGTCCGAGGTCATCCAAGTATGATGTTCACCTCAGACCTTGTCACCAAACTATGATGTTTTGAGGTCTGAGGTCATCAACTAAGATGTTACCCCCATAAGTTTCACCAAATTAATGATGTTTCCGAGGTCATCCAAGTGTGATGTTCACCTTAGACCTTGTCACAAACTATGATGTTTTAAGGTCTGAGGTCATCAACTAAGATGTTACCCCCATAAAATTCACCCAATGAATGAACCAAGAATTAACACAGGAACCGATCTTCTTATTAATAATCTCTTTATAAGTTGATACATTTACATAGGAATCATTGCAACATCATATGTAATACTTTTTCAAATGATCAGCATTCCAGGAATTGGAAAAAGGTTCCCCTTTAAGGTTTTCCAACCTGTAGGTCCCGGGTATAACCTCATCGACTACTTTGTAAGGGCCATGCCAATTTGGGTGAAGCTTCTTTTCCTCTGCAACATCTTCTTCAGCACTAGCTCTCCCACAGCTATGGGTCTTGATTTCCCCCTTTGATTGTAGAACTTTGTTGTTCTCTGTTGGTAGGCTACTTGTCTGATCTCTGCGTCTTCCCTTCTCTCTTCAATCAAATCTAGGTCAATTCTTCTCTGCTCCCCATTCTTCTCAAGGTCATTGGTTTGAACCCTGTGAGTGGGGAGTCCTACCTCTGTTGTTATGACAGCTTCTGAGCCATGTGCTAACATAAATGGGGTTTCCCCCATTGGTGTCATAGTCGTTATTCTGTAGGCCCATAACACAGCATAAACCTCTTCAGTCCATTTACCTTTATCTTCTTCTAACCTCTTCTTGATCCCATCGAGGATTGTTCTGTTTGTGACTTCGATCTGATCGTTTTCCTAAGGCCGACTAGGAGAAGAGAAAAATTGCTTGATCCCAACTATCTTGCAATATTTCTCTAAGGAAGAATTTTTGAACTTGGTTCTGTTGTCCGAGATGAGGGTGTTAGGGAGGCCATGTCTACATATGATGCTCTTCCAAATGAATTGGAATGTCTTTTGCTCTGTAATCATGATCATCGGCTCGACCTCTACCCATTTGGAGAAATAGTCAATGGCAACTACCAAAAACCTGTAGTTGTTCGCAACTCTTGGTAGGGGACCCACCAAGTCAATTCCCCATACTGCAAATGTCCAAGGAGAACTTATTGACGTCATAGGCTGATGAGGTTGATGGGGGATAGTGGAGAATCTTTAGCATTTGTCACACCTCTTCACGTAGGCTGCAACATCCTTGGCTAAGGTCGACCACCTGTATCCCTATGTGATAATCCTCTTACCTAAAGGTCTTCCTCCTATGTAATTGGAGAAAGAACCCTCGTGTACCTCCGGTAGGATACAGGGAACTTCTGTGGGATGATCACATCTGAGGAGAGGTAGTAGAAATCCTTTCTTATATAGGACATCTCCTATTATTGAGAACTTTACAGCTCTGTACCTCAGTTTCCTCCTTTCTATATTTTATTCCGGAAGTTCTCCCTCTCTGATATATCTGATAAGGGGGTCCATCCATGAGTCCCATAGGTTAAAATTGAGGCAAGGGTTACTAACCTCTTCTTCTTCAATGGTCGGCTTGAGCAGGATCTCAACTAGAACTATCCTTCTTATATCCGTCCTTATTGCTAAAGCCAACCTTGCTAGTGCATCTGCGTGGCTGTTGTTTTGTCGAGGTACCCTCTTCATCTTTACCTATTTAAAACCTTCTAACATCATTCTTACCCTCTTCAGGTATTTGGACATCCTTTTATATTTAGCCTCATAAACTCCAACCACTTGGTTAACAACTAACCTTGAGTCACTATGAAGTAGGAGTCGTCTTATCCTAAGGGTCTTTGCCAAGGAGAGGCCCGCTATCATGGCCTCATATTCTGACTCATTGTTTGAGGCCCTGAAGTTAAACCTTAGTGCATATTCAACATTGGTACCATCCGGAGCTGAGAGTATCAACCCTACACCGCTTCCACTTTCATAAGAAGACCCGTCAACAAAGAGGTTCTAGATATCTTTATCTGATGAGAAGATCCCCTCTAACATGATTCCTTACTTGAAGTGGTACCGGTATTCCTCATTCTCGGCTATTCGATTTCTTCTCTGTTGGACACAACCTCTTTCGGGTCTCGGAAGATGTTTCTTTTTGATCCCTCTGCAATCTCTAGGTTATTCTTAACCTCGGCCTCTTCCCATATGAACTCAGTAATAAAATCTGCAAGTTCCTGCCCTTTTATTTCCACCCTGGGTTGATAAGTAATGTCATAATCTCCCAACTCAATGGCCTAGGTCATCAACCTTCCTAACTTCTCAGGATTGTGGAGGACTTGCCTTAATGGGGAGTTAGTGAGGATGACCATAGAGTGGACTTGGAAGTAGAGATTCGTCTTCCTAAAAGCATGTATCAAAGCGTAGGCCAACTTTTCCATCCGAGGATAGTTTTGTTCAGATCCTTGAAGGGCCTTACTGTTGAAGTATACAGGCCTTTGGACCCCAACATCTTCTCATACTATGGTTGCACTTATAGCTAACTCATGGACTGCTAGATAAACATACGACTTATCTCCCACTATGGGTCGAGATAAGAACAAGGGAGATCCGAGGTAGTACTTGAGTTGATTAAAAGACTCATCACACTCTTTGTCCCATTCGAAGGCCTTTCTAAGAACCTTAAAGAATGGAAGACACTTGTCCATCGCTCCGGAAACAAATCTGTTGAGTGCAGCAACTCTTCCAGTAAGCCTCTGAACGCCCTTGACACTTCTTGGTGTCTTCATGTCAAGCAAAGCCTTGATCTTCTCAGGGTTCACCTATATTCCCCTTTGATTGATAATGAATCTAAGAAATTTCCTAGCTCCTACCCCGAAGACACACTTCGTGGGATTGTGTTTCATTTTGTACAAATACATGGTATCGAAGGTTTTTTCAAGGTCTGCCACGTGACTGCCATCCTTTAAGCTCTTCGTCAACATATCGTCTATATACACCTCCATAGTCTTGCCTATTAGATTTTCAAACATCTTATTCACAAGACATTGATACGTTTCTCCTGCATTTTTCAAGCCAAAAGGCATAACCTTATAACAATATGTCCCCTTGTCGGTGATGAAGGCTGTCTTCTCTGAGTCTTCAGCATCCATGAGGATCAGGTTATAACTAGAATATGCGTCCATGAAGCTCATGAGCTCATGCCCTTCCATGGCATCTACCATTTGATCGATTCGAGGTAAGGGATAATTGTCTTTAGGGCAAGACTTGTTCAGGTCGGTGAAATCTACGCACATCCTCTATTTTCCATTGACTTTGGGCACAATGACTACATTTGATAACCACTCTGGATATATGACTTCGCTGATAAACTCGACATCTTCCAACTTTCTGACTTCTTCCTGGATGACATCGTACTTCTCCCTAGAGTAAACTCTTCGTCTTTGTTTAATTGGATTAGCGTCCTTAGTCACGTTGAGTTTGCGGCACATAACCTCAGGGTCGATGCCATGCATGTCCGTGTGGCTCCAAGAGAAGACACTCTGCCTCTTCCTCAAGAAATTTATCAGCTCTTCCTTAATCTCCACATTTAAGGCCTTGTCGACCCGGACAGTTTTTTCCAGTTCGCCCTCATTGAGGACGATGGATTCTACCTCTTCTGCGGACTCTCCTTTTTTAACTTTGTTTCATCTCTAGGGTCAAGTGTATCGATGTTATACGTGGTGGTTTCTCTCTTATGGGACTCTTTCTCTTTAGTTGATTTGAATTAGCATTCTCATTCCATGGTCAGGTCACCCTACACTACCCCTACCCCATAGGGGGTCGGGAATTTTAGCATCTGGTGGACCGTTGATGGCACGACTTCAAACTCCTTAAGGGCTACTCTTCCTATGATGAGGTTATAGGACGAGAAGACGTTTTTGTCCATAACAAAAAAATTGATCTTCTGGGTCAACCTCTTAGGCCACTCATCTCCCATTCGCACGCCCATCTCATACATGCCCAATGTATGGACTTTTTCGCCACTGAAGCCCATTAATGGATGATGATAGGGTACCAGCCTAGCTTTGCTAAGGCTTAGGCTCTTGAAATAAGGCCAGAACATCACATTTGCTGAACTTCCTTCATCTATTAGAATTGTCTGTACCTCGCATCCCTGCACTCTTACTGTAATTACCAAAGGATCATCATATGGGGCTAAAATGCCTTTGAAATCGAGTCAGGAGAACCCGACTATAACATGGCCACGGTCTCATCCTTTAAGGCGAAGCATTTGTCTATAACATGGCCACGGTCTTGGTGGAACTCACACCATAAGTTCTTGTTCCTCTTATGAAGAGGAGCCTTCATCTTTTTTGGCCATCTCAGAGACCGTTCATTCTTGATCTCATTGAGGATGTGTTCGCAGCTCACAATTAGAGGGGTATAGCGTGATAACTTGTCATCAGATGACCTCTTCTTTCCGTCCTTCTTTCTTTGAAACTTCCCGCTGCTACCGCCATTTTCATCCTCATACTTTGCATCCATGGCCTCTTCATCATTATTGACCTTCCCCATAGTTTCTAATATCTCTGCCATGGATTTGGGAGGGTCTTTCACAAGTTTCCACAACAACTTCCCTTTCTGGAGACCTCCTATGAGGGTGGTCATGGCTATATTCTCTTCATAGTCTTCAACCTCGAGTTTTTCTTTGTTAAATCTAGCAATCTAGTCTCTTAGTCTCTCATTCTTGCCTTGCTTGACATACAACAGACGGGTGGTTTTCTTTTAAGGTCTTAC
The DNA here is from genome assembly GCA_949130495.1 of Sambucus nigra. NCBI lineage: Eukaryota > Viridiplantae > Streptophyta > Magnoliopsida > Dipsacales > Adoxaceae > Sambucus > Sambucus nigra. Next base: position 531,252,664 of record OX422208.1, read on the forward strand.
CCCAAAAAAGAAATTATGAATGAATCGTTCAGCCAAGACCTTAAAGTTATCCATTGAATTTTTCGGAAGAGAGGTAAACCAGATGTGTGCTGCTCCCGTCAAAGTTCCGGAGAAGGCCCGGTACTTCATCTCATCTGGTATCGAATAAATGTTCACCGCTGACTGGTATATCTAAATATGATGTACAGGATTGGTGCTTCCGTCATACTTGGGAGACACCATAGGTGGTTTGAACTTGGCAGGGGTTAGTAAACTCACTAACCTAGCCATAAATGGGGAGCCTTCTGAGAAACCTCTTTGCAGTGGGTCTCGGCTTTTGATGAGGTCTCCTATCTTTTCATCAAGACGTTGTACGGAGTCATTCCATGGTCTTGCAACGTCGTCCTCGCCGAGGTTGTACCCAGATACCTCCAAGGGATGGAGTGAGGGTTTCCCAGCCGTAGCACAACGTCGGCTGTTGACCTCTTCCTGGTCCCTACCTCGTCCAATGTGGGGTCGGCCATGATGAGGTCGGTGTTCCCCTCTTCCCTTTATGAGTCGGCTGCACTTCTTGACCTGGACAACCTCTGTCTTAGGTCATTTACTGGGCAGAGCATTTTAAAGGCCGACCCTCTGCTCAATCGATCAAAAGATGATCCTCTTTGTTGGGATCCTTCATCTCTTTTGCCTGCACAACCTCGGCTCAACTGGATAGGACGCACTGTCTTATTTGAAACCTCTTACAACTCCCAAAAATCTTCTGAAGCGTCTTCTGCCTCCAAATCATCATACCTATCCTCAGGTCAAGGGTGTCCTTGCCTCCCCAGCTACAAACGCCTTGGGTCAGCAATGTTCCTCCTTCGCTGAGGTGTAGGTTGGTCTTTTCGCGGTGCCTGGGGTGGTCCCCTAGCCTCAAGATTGAGTTGAGAAGCTGCTAGAGTAATCATCTTCGGTGAGATCCCAGGTGGTCTCATCATATTTTGACTGAGCTGTGAAAATTGCTCTTTTATTGCTTGTTGCGTTGCAGCCAAAGACCTCAAGGCTGCTGCCACCTCTGCCATTTCCGACTGAGGCGGTGCCTAGATGGAGCTAGGTCTTCCAGTATCAGGTGGTGGAATAGGTGGTGGTAATTTCGGTGCCATACGTTAACACTAAAGATCTTGTGAAGTAGATGAGCTTAATACCATAATGGATCTCTTTCAGTGGTGAAACAAGTCCACGCAAGGGGTGAGGCCTGGTTCACCACCAGAGTCTCTGGTGAGGTTAAGCTGAAAATGCGAAAGGGATAGCTTCTCATTCCACAGACGACGCCAAAATGATAATGCTGGAAACAGCACCACCCTTCGAGGTGTTTGTAAGCTCAAATCACTAATAACAATGGCAGCTCAAGTATGTACTAAATATAAGAGATTGAGATGATTAGAATAGTATGAACACCAATATATAAGTGGTTCAGCCAATTAGGCCTACATCCACTGTGCAAGTGAGTGAATAAGGTCACCGAAATAAGGCACTAACGGCCATGGATATAATCTCTCAAGCTTTCTATCTTTACAGTTTAACTGGACAGAGTTTCAGCTAGGGTTGTTATTTTTGGATCCTCTTACAAGGTAGAGGATGACCTATATATATAGTTCTTGTGGGGTGTAATATGCCCCTCAAGCATGCAATGAGCATGTGCATGATCATCGAGCCAATATGAGAGTGACACCTGACTGATCTCAACTAAGTAATGATGACCTCAATATTCCCTCAGGTGGGGAGAATAATTTGGTTATAACATATTTGTCCATGTGTTCCCAACCACACATATTCATGTAAAGGCTCGATTGTCTTCGATTGGTACCAACCTCGACTTGGAAGAGTACGAGGTTGGTGAAGTCTGGCTGCTTCTCAACCCGCGGTTATTAATGATGATCTCGGCTCAGTAGGAAAGCTGAGGTAAGGTAGGTGGGGCTATAACGTCGGCCTGGGCCGAGGTTATATTGGATAGCTAGTATGTCGGCTGACTCTCAGCCGAGGTTGGTTATGTGATCCTTGCTACCTCTACTGATTCCCAGCCGAGGTTGGACAAGTTATCCTTACTACCTCGGCTTAGTACTAGCCGATGTTGATGAATGATGTAGATGTGATCTTTGATGATGCCCGACAATGAGGTTATCAGTGATGTTGACCATAGTCGACCTTATGTAGGACGAGAGTGTTGGTTGTTAGTCAGGAGCCTTTGTTGCCTCGAACCTCTCATATGCCGAGGTTGATGTCTCTGAGTTGTCAGGTACATTTAGGGAATATCACGAATGATGAGTCCTTTGAGGTCTATTGATGAGAAGTTCTTTGGACTCCACTAGTCATATGAGAGGGTGAGTTCACTAGTTTGAAACCCGTTGAGTCCTCGACCATAGCCAAAAATATACTTGCACTTTATAACTCTAAAGTTCTGCATGTAATTTCCTCACATGCCACACCGGAAGAGCATAATAGAATCATGACTTGTGAAACTTCAAAAGAGGTTTGGGATACTATTGTAATTACTCACAAGGGAACTAGCATGGTTAGGGAGTCTAAGATACAAAACCTCACTATAAAGTTTGAAACGACTAAAATGTAAGAGAGTAAATCATTTGATGAGTTTCACACTAGGTTGTTTAATATTCTCAACTCGTCATTAACTTCTGAGAGAAGACCTCTTGATAACCGTGTGATAAAGAAAATTTTGAGATCTTTGCCTAGTAGGTTTAATGAAAAAGTGAATATTTTAAACTACTTAGGTATGCTTGATTCGATGAAACTTGAAGAGATTATAGGTGACCTACAAACCTATGAACTCGATATGTTTACCCCCCAAGCAAGTGCCAAAGAAATAAAAAGGGCATTGCTTTGAAAGCTCGGAAGGAGGAGACTTAAGTTTCGGATGACGATTCCGATTCCAATTTTTGAGGATGTCGACTTGTTGGCAAACAAGTTCAAAAAGTTTCTTAAATTTCAACATCAAAAGAAAGATGCCAAAAAGTTTGAGAAATTCAAGAACAATTAGGTAGAGCCCACCCCTAAGAATAAGAGTGAGAAATTTAATAGGGTTGAGTTGGATAGGTGTTTTGGGTGTGAGGGCTATGGTCATAAAGTTACAGAGTATCCCACTATACTAAAGAAAGAGGGTAAGAAATCGATCGATTATAGTGTCTCCTTAAGTGATAGTGATCTAGAAGAGGGAGAATGTTCCCCCAATGAGATAAAGTTTGTTGCTTTCTTATCATGTCATGTGAGCGACGACAATAAATCTTCCCATGAAGATTCTCATGTGCACGAGACTTTCGAGGCTGTTGAATCCTTAGTGATTGAGGGAGAATCTAGTGAGGAAGAGGATGTTGATGTGAAAGAGTTACAAATTTCCTTTATTGAGTTAACTATCGAAGCGCTAAAGGTGAAAAAGGAAAATTCTAAATTGCAAGCTAGGTTGAATGAGCATGTCATAGAAAATAATGATGTCTTGATTGAGGATCTTAGGGCACTGGAGAACATGCTTAGGGAGGAACTGGAATATGTGGAGAAATAAAGAGATAGCCTTCATGGATTGATGGAGGAATTGAAAGAGGAGATTCTAGAGTGTGAGGAGTCAAGTCGTGTGCTTGAATCTAGGATTAATGAGTTAGAGGAGAAGTTAAAAGACTCGAGTAAGGTGAAGTTTGACTTGGAATCTAGGTTAGAGAAGTTGGACAGGATGTTAGGCACCGTCCAAGTCAAAAGTGATAGGTGTGGTATAGGCTATAATGATAGAGTTGTTTCCATTGCTATAGTCAATACCAATCGTGTGAGAAAGCCCACTAGGAATGTGAGGCGAGGTCGACATTTTGGTAATCATTCCCGCCGTCTTTACACTTTCACACATTATGGTAGGAAAGGTCACCTTAAACATTTTTGCTATGCCCTTTTGAATGCTCCTAGTAAGTCAAGGAATAAAGTTGTTTCGGTTCCCAAAACCCCCATGCATAATTTCACACCTACTTCGGTTAGGAAATCGGACTGAAGAGGCTTTAGAACTTAAACTTCATGGTTCTCATTTGGTTGCACTTTATTCTTCCCGTACTAAATATAACGGATGATTGTGTTGCCATGTTTGTCATACCCTAGTCTTTGCATTATGTTTTATATCTTTTTAGTGTTATGACATATGTATCTTTTGTATCACATTTTTCATTTAATTGAATCTTATTTGAAAAAAAAAAGATTTTGTTTTTGAGAAAATTTTGAGAAAAATTCAAAAATATTTTGCTTTTATTTGAGTCAAAATATGTTGAAAAACAAAAAAGATTTTCTGTTAGTTTTTGTTTTTGAGTTTACATGTTTGACGTGGCATATTGGTGTGCTTGGACCCCCATACTTTCATTATCCACGTGGCTAGGAAATTTGTTCATAATTATTGATGCTTATAATGATCTTAACCATTGTATTATAGGGTTGTTTCGAAGTTGATATGCATTTTGGTTCGAGTTTGTATATATACCATCTGTTCACACATGAATGATTTTATATGAATGTTTGACATCTCATTCATATTTTGAGAACACACTATATATTGACTCACTTGAGTCTGCCTATATAGGAGTTCCAACTAGTTTGGATATATAGATAAAATAGGATAGTATAGTTTCAGAACTCCATCTCCTCAAATGTACATACTGCATGAAGAAATTCTGTCCAAGAGAAATTTCAAAGGAAAGTAAATTCTAAACCCTAAAAACCATAATTAGGACACTTGCACTTCATCATACATATCATCTATTGTGTTAATGATTTTTTCAACACTTCACATCTTTGTAAATTTAATTTAATTCTATTGAAAATCATTTTATATATTTTAAAGGATTTTTGAATTAATTAAAATTTGGTTTTTAAAAGTTTTGTGGGTTAAAGTGGAATTTAAGAAACTTGATTTCTTTGCTGATTTTTAGCTGGGTAAATTCCAAAAGCGCTAGAGAGTTTTCAGATCTAGTGAGTTGTGTTTCTATGTTTTATTTCATATTTTATGAAATACTAGTGTTAAAAAATAATATAAACACAAAAGAACTCGTGCTAAAGTTTTAAGGTGTACAAATCTAAAAATAAGTTTTATATATCAAAACTTTTTGAATCAATCCTTGCATGTTAAGTCTGAATCTGTTTTATTAAATTAGACTTCTAGTCTAGTTTGGATCTCAATTGGAGGTTTACAATTTTAAAAATATTTTCAAAACCCTGAAATTGTTTAAGACCTTAAACCATCTTTCGAACAAGGTATCCTTGAGATCTATGGTTTAATTAAAGATCAAGAAGTCTTTGCTTGATAATCAAGATTCAGGAATAACTTTCATATTATAACTACTATAATTTGTTAGGATTGTTTGTATTAATTCTTGAAAGGGTGAGTAGCATGTTTGCATGTAGTAGCACATCACAAGCACTATATCACACGAACACTTAGACACTGCGGTTCTATCTTAGAATCTTGAATTTGAAAGAGTTGCTGGAATCTGAATTCAAACAGATGGAGATCAAGGAAAAGATAAATAAACATCAAGAAAAGATCAAGTTCCAAGTCAAAATACCTTTGGAGTGGAGAATCTCGTGTAGGTACATTCTGAACTTAGGTTGGGATCTTTGTGGTTGTCTTAAGTGTTGTAACTTGATTTTTATTCTAGTGGATTTTTGTTTAGTGGCGTAGAGGTCACCGTGGATGTTTCCCTTGCTTAAGGGTTTTACCGTGTTTAAAATTCCTTTGTCTACTTCTGTGAATCTTCTTAACTATTATTGTGATTGAGACTCCATGATAATTTTAGTAGATGTCTATTTGATTTAAAAAATGAAGGTAATCAACTATCAAATGTAATCCATATACATTCAGAAATAGATTTTACAACATATTTTGTGCTTTTCGAAAAGAGTTTTGCCCAAAAAGTTTATTCGGAGTTTACACAACCATAACATTTTGTTATCAACTTTGTAAAGAAAAGGCTTTTAGTATTAAGGTTGTTTTTCAACTCGTATGAGAGCAGGAACACCTTTTGTGATCCTGAAACTTGAGAAATTATTTTCGAAACTTCTTTCTGAAATTTTTTTGAATATGTAAGAAAAATTTGAGAAGTTGGGTAACCTATCCAGACCACCGCTCTTTGATTGAAATATTTTTTGTACTGGAAAGTGCGAATGACTACTTTCATTCAAGGAATCCTGGGTGATGAAGTCTGGGAAATGATTGAAACTGGATATGAACATCCTACTAAATCTACTTCTGAAACCAATCCAACAAGGATTAAGAAACTTCTATGTGAACTTACTAATGAAGAGAAAAAATTATCTCTTTATAATAACAAAGGAAAGAATGCCACCTTTATGGTCATTAATCAATATGAATTAAAAAGAATATCCATATGTTCTACTTCTAAAGAGGCATGGGTCACTTTAGTCATTGCTCATGAGGGTGAATAATATAATACCCTGATTATGAATGACATTGAATCCTTTGACGATTTCTACATAAGGTTAACTGATATTTTTACAAAACTTCATGCAAATGGTATAACCTACAGTAGAAAGGAAATTGTGTCAAAGATTCTTAGGTCATTGCCATCTAAATTTTACAGCAAGAGATATGCTATTGAGGAAACGAATGACCCTATATGTCTCTTAATTACTTAGCAATAAACTGAGGACGGTAGAATTAGAACTGGACTTCAAAAAATAATTGACCAGATAGACCAGTAGAGCCTCTAGTTCTAATGCTGTATTTTCATCTAAATTACCAGTGCCTAAATTGAACTCTATAGACCTTGACTGTCTTGGAAACTGTGATTTAGAAAACCTTAACAATGAAAAGGCTCTTATGAGTAAGAATTTCAAAAAGATTTTGAAATTTATAAATGTTGTAGCCTCTGAACAAGGCAAATCAAATTATCAAGGTAATCAATCTCACATACCTCATGATAAAGAGAACACGAAACACATTTATGACAATAGGAGGAATTATGTCACAAACAGACCTAAAACTGACATAAAAGATGTCAAGTGTCACCGTTGTGGTAAACTAGGTCTCTATGCTAGTAAATGTACAACTAGTTTTAGCAACAATAACAAGGCCAATATGTGTAAAACATGGGACGAATCTAATGATTTTGATGAGGATGAAACTGAGTCAACCCAAATGAATGAGAACTGCATGGCTTTCTTTGCTAAGATAATATATAATGATGATGCATGCTTGCCTGTTCATGAACCTACTATTCCTATTGGTGTTGTTAATTATATTAATGAAAATTTTGTTGCTATTACCACTGAAAGATTGTGTGTGAGTCAAAGTGAGAATATTGATGACGAAATGAATGTGTGCATGAGTAAAGAACCTAACCAAATTATAGGGGAAAATTCACATGATGCACATAGTGAGTCTGATGATGACCTGCCTGATTTACATGAATTATATACTAAAACGGGTAAAAAGAGTGCTCGACTAGAAAAGATGATAAAAACTTTAAGTGAGCATATCTATTTTCTTAACCAAACCATTAGGAAGAACACTGAAGATTATACTATCCAATGTGTTGCTCACGAGACTGAGATCGAGAATTACAGCTTGAGAATAAATTCCATGATTCAAAAGAACCATGAATTTGAACAGAAATACAAGGCAACCCTTATTGAACTAGAATACTCAAAGCAAAAGGTTTCAAATGTTTTTAAAAAATGTCAACATTTTAAAACACAAACCAAGACTTATGAAAAAAAATTTACTAGAGGAAAATTTGACTTTGAAGATAAGTCTGGCCTAGGTTTTGGAGAAATAGTGAACATAAGTCAGACCAATGTTTCTCCCAAAAATGTTGCTTTTGTAAAACAAGGCCAAACTTCTTAGAATATTAAAAAAGGTGAACCTAAGATCAATGTCTCTCAAACAACACATAATCAGTATAATCAACAGTTAAAACCAAACTGTCAAACCAAATATGTTTGTCCTTTTGCCAGAGACAAAGGACAGAAACCTAAACCCAATAATGACTGGACTACAGTACCCATTAGATCTAAGCCAATATTCAAAGACTTTAGTGAGAAAGTCAAGTCCTATACACATCAGTACTGTTCCTACTGCGATATTTTTGTACATACTCTAGATGAGTGTTTCTAAAAAAGGACATACACTCCTACCTGCAAGAACTTTAACTATTCTAGGAAATCGAGAAAAACTTATATACTTCGTACACAGGCCACAAACAACTCTAACTCTAAAAAGAAAAAGGGAGGGTCTAAGACGAAGAATAAATTATTTAGAAAGACTCCTCAAATCTTTTCAAAGTCAAAAGGCCACAAATTTTTTAAAACTAAGACTATTTGGATAAGAAAAGATGATTTACTACCCCAACTCAAGTGCAACATTGTCATTTCTTCTTTAAAGGCACGTAGCACTTCAACTGGATGATATTTAGACTCTGGATGTTCTAAACATATTACCGGGGACGAAACAAAATTTAAAAACAAGACAGACTTCCTTGGAGGTAGTGTCATGTTTAGAAATGGTGTTTCATCTCAGATCATAGGTAAGGGAACATTGAGTGAGCAAGGGCTTCCTGAACTGAATGATGTTTTATTAGTTAAAGGCCTTAAAGCCAATCTCTGAAATATATCACAATTTTGGGACTCCAATCACTCAGTTACCTTTTCTAAAAATAATTGAAAAATTATAGATGAAAAGGGCAATTGTATTTTGACAGGAAACAGAACCCCGAAAAACTGCTACACAGTAGTTCCTAATTCTGAATCTTACAATATTGCCAGATTAGAGGATTATGATATATGTCACAATAGATTGGGACACACAAATTATGATAACCTTAGAAGACTGAGTTCCCAAGAGATAGTTAGAGGCTTACCAAAAATTAAAAATTCTTTTAATCATGTATGTGGACCTTATCAAGAAGGGGAAATAAGTAAATACCCACACAAGAAGGTTAAATATATACTTACCACTAAGCCCCTATAACTTATCCACATGGACCTCATGGGTCCCTCTAGAACTGTTAGCTTCTATGGAAACTCTTAGATCCTAGTTATAGTGGATGACTATACGAGATATACATGGGTAGCTTTTATGAAGCATAAATCAGAAACCTTAAATGAATTCTTAATAATCCTCTTGAAAATTGAGAATGAGAAGGATAGCCAAGTATGTCGAATTAGGAGCAATAGAGGTGGAGAGTTTAATGACTCTGGAATTTTCGAGTATTATGTAGCTAATGGCTATAAACATGAGTTTAGCGCTCCCCAAACCCCGAAACAGAATGGTATAGCTGAATGAAAGAATAAGACTTTACAAGAAATGTCTAGGGTTATGTTACATGCTAAGAATCTCCCTAGATACTTTTGGGTAAAAGCTGTCCAAACCGCGTGTCACATTATTAATCGTATCTACCTCAGAAAAAATTCCAAAGAAACATCTTATGAGTTATGGTTCCACAAAAAGCCTAATCTCAAATATTTTAAAACCTTCGATAGTATCTTATATATCTGTAAAAACAGAGAGCATCATCTTTCAAAATTCAATACTCGAGGAGAAAATGGATTTTTTCTTGGCTATTTCGAAAATAGTAGGGCTTTGCGTGTTTTTAATAATAGAACCAAAACTATTATGGAATTAATTAATGTAATTGTATATGACACAAGTGCTAGGAGTAGTGACAGTCAACCAGTAACATTTGATGAGGACGATCCGGTTTTATCCCCTGATCCTCAAGATGACACTGATTCACTGCCACCTGATAATCCTTATGTACCTACTTGGGTTTCTAAAGATCATCCCATTGAAACCATTATCGATAATCCTTTGAAACCAGTTCGAACTAGATCCCAACTTTATCAAGTGGCACAATATTCTTATTGTGTTTCTCTTGAAGAACCTTAAAATGTTAATGATGCCCTTAATGACTCATTTTTGGTAAATTCTATGAAAGAAGAGCTAATCCAATTTAAGAGTCACGATGTTTGGAATCTGGTTCCTAGACCTAAAGATTCGAAGGTTATTGGCATAAGGTGGATTTTAAAAAAAAAACTGAAGAAAATGGGGAGGTCTTTAGAAATAAAGCTAGGATGGTTGCACAAGGTTACTCTCAGATTGAGGTAATTGATTTTGAAGAGACTTTTGCACCCGTTACTCATCTAGAATCAGTTCGTGTCCTTCTAGCAATTTCATGTCATATACAATTCAAATTATTTCAAATGGATGTTAAATCCACTTTTTTAAATGGAATTTGGTCTGAAGAAGTTTACGTAGAACAACCCAAAGGATTTGTTGATATTATACACCCGGACCACGTCTTTAAGCATAAGAAATCTTTATACGATTTGAAACAAGAACCTATAGATTGGTATGAACGGTTGCCTACCTTCTCAATGTCTCATAATGTTGTATGTGGTGAAAACGATAAAACTTTATTCATTAGAAAGGAAAATCAACGTGTCTTAATCGTGAAAGTATAATTGGAGGATACTATTTCCGGATCAACTTGTCCTAAACAAGTAGATAATTTTTCTGATATCATGCATACTGAATTTCAGATGTCTCTAATGGGTGAACTACAATATTTTTTTGGTTTACAAGTTAAACAGTGCAGTAATGGTCTTTTTATTTCCCAATACAAGTATGCTATATACTTAGTTAAAAAATTTGGCTTAGAAAATGCTAAACCATATAGAACCCCCATGAGTACTTCAATTAAACTATCCAATGATGATAATGGGAAAAATGTAGATCCCACTCTTTATAGAAGTATGATAGGGAGTTTACTATATCTTACCGTGTCTCGACATCCTTTGCCATGTGTATATGTTCTAGATATCAAAGTAACCCTAAAGAGTCTCACTTACAAAGTGTAAAAAGGATTATTACATATGTTAAGGGTACTCTAAAAGTTGGTATTTGGTACACAAAAGATACAACTAGTTGTATTATTGGATATACCAATGCCGATTGGGCCAGTTGTACTGATGGTTGTACGAGCACTTCTGGTGCTTGCTACTAAGTAGGCAATAATCTTGTAGGTTGGTAGTGTAAGAAACATAATTGTATTTCATTATTTAGCGCCGAATCTGAATATATAGCAGCTGGTAGCTGTTGTGCTAAATTACTATGGATTATACAAATGCTTAGTTATTATGGTCTCACAGAAAAATAATTAACCATATTTTGTGATAATCAAAGTGCTATTAACATTTCCAAAAATCCTGTTTTGCACTCAAGAACTAAGCACAATAAGATTAGACATCACTTTATCCGTGACCTTGTCGAATACAAAGACCTCATTATTGAATATCTAAACACTCAAAAACAGCTCGTAGATCTCTTTACAAAACCAAAATATAACATTTGTTTTGATTATTTGCGTACAGCTATAGGCATGATAACTCTCAATTAATCTCTATGTTTTTGTGATTTATACCCCTTGTATAATTGAGAAACATTGGGGGAGAACATCTTGAGTATTGCCTAGAGTTTTTACCATAAATTCCTATTCTAACTCAACTAATAAACGAAATTTAGTGTTTATCTTATTACAGTCATTACAGACCCATTGTACATCTGCTTTATATTTTGTAGGGTATTGGTCTGTATATAATTGAGTAATGTATTTTTTACCTTATTTTCGATTATAGGATGGAAAAGGGTAGTTCGAATTTTTGTATAGGACACATAGGATTTCTTTTTATTTTTGACCCAAGAGTACAAAATACTCACTTGAATTTTGTCTCTAATATAAACATGGGGAGATTGAGAACAAACTATATATTGACTCACTTGAGTCTGCATATATAGGAGTTCTAACTAGTTTGGATGTATAGACAAAATAGGTTAGTATAGTTTGAGAATTCCACCTCCTCAAAGGTACATACTTCATGAAAAAATTCCGTCCAAGAGAACCTTCAAAGGGAAGTAAATTCTAAACCCTAAAAACCACAATTAGGACACTTGCAATGAATCATACATATCATCTATTGCGTTAATAGTTTTTTCAACACTTCACATCTTTGTAAATTTAATTTAATTCAATTGAAAATCATTTTATATATTTTAAATAATTTTTAGGGATTTTTTAATTAATTAAAATTTGTTTTTTAAATGTTTTGTGGGTTAAAGTGGAATTTCAAAAACTTGATTTATTTGCTGATTGTTTGGCTGGGTAGAATCCGAAAGCGCTAGAGAGTTGGAGGTGTGCCTTGTAATTATTTTCAAAACACGCCTTTTAAATCCCATCTAGTGAGTACACGTTTTGCCTTTCCAATGATGCGATTTGTGTTTTCTCTTAGGCACAAAACACGTATACCATCTCATCCCTTGGATCAACGATCTGCATTCGATAAGAGTCAATCCGCGTGACCCAAGCCTTAACCAATCAATGTTAGTTTAATCCACCGCTTTTGATGAAGCATTAGATCTTAGTCAACTCAAATAGACTTAATCTCAGCCATTGGCTTGATGTCAATGTTCTCGATCCTTCATTGCTCGGTATAAAAAGAGACCAAGTCTCAGCATTTTGAGACTTTTGCCAATTCGTTAAATCTAAGAGAAAAAAAGAGTAGAGAGGAGAGAGAGAAAGGATAAGAGAGAAAAAAGAGAGAGAAATTAGAAGAGGAAACCATAGTTTCTTCGTAGATCCAAACCTCAGTGAGATTTCTCCCTAACCGAAGACCAAAACCTAAAAATCCCATCATTAGAAAACCCACCTCTTGAGAGTTGGATCCTTCTAGGGTTTCTGTGTTGTTTGTTTTGTGTTTGTCGTTTGAAGACCTCTTAAAAAAATTTATTCTCTCAGAACTCATCTCTAAGAGAGATTTAAGTTTCATTATTGAAACTGAGTCTTTCTAAAAGAGAAAATTTAACGATTGTTGTTTTCTGTTTCTCTTTTCAGAACTAGCATCTTAAATTTATTTTGTTTCAACGAGTTTTTGAAATAAAAAACTTCTGTTTTCAAAAATAGGTTTGCAAATCTAGTGAGTTGTGTGTTTTTGAGTTTTATTTCTTATTTTATGCAATACTACTGTTAAAAAATAATAGGAACACAAAAAAACTCGTGCTAAAGTTTTAATGTGTACAGATTTGAAAATAAGTTTTATATATTAAAACTTGTTGATTCAATCCTTGCATGTTAAGTCTGAATCTGTTTTATTAAAGTTCACTTCTAGTCTAGTTTGGATCTCAATTGGAGGTTTACAATTTCAAAAAAAAATTCAAAACCCTGAAAATATTTAAGACCTTGAACCGTCTTTCGCGCAAGGTATCCTTGAGATCTGTTGTTTAATTAAAGATCAAGAAGTCTTTGCCTGAAAAATCAAGATTCAGAAAAAACTTTCATATTAGAACTATTGTAATTTGTTAAGATTGTTTGTATTAATTCTTGAGAGGTTGAGTAGCATGTTTGCATGTAGTATCAAATCACAAACACTATCTCATGCATATTTTGAGAACACACTATATATTGACTCACTTGAGTCTGCATATATAGGAGTTCCAACTAGTTTGGATATATAGACAAAATAGGTTAGTATAGTTTGATAACTCAATCTCCTGAAATGTACATACTTCATGAAGAAATTCAGTCCAAGAGAACCTTCAAAGGAAGGTAAATTCTAATCCCTAAAAACCATAATTAGGACACTTGCACTGCATCATACATATCATCTATTGTGTTAATGATTTTTTCAACACTTCACATATTTGGAAATTTAATTTAATTCAATTGAAAAATCATTTTATATATTTTAAATAATTTTCAAGGATTTTTGAATTAATTAAAATTTGGTTTTTAAAAGTTTGGTGGGTCAAAGTGGAATTTCAAAAACTTGATTTCTTTGCTGATTGTTTAGCTAGATAAATTCCGAAAACGCTAGAGAGTTAGAGGTGTGCCTTTTAATTATTTTCAAAGCATACGTTTTAAATCCCATCTGGTGCGTACACATGTCAGCTTCCCAACGATGCGATTTGTGTTTTCTCTTAGACACAAAATTCGTTTACCAAAGTAGCCCTTGGATCAACTTCATCAACGATCTGCATGCAATAAGAGTCAATCCGCATGACCCAAGCCTTAACCAGTCAGTGTTAGTTTAATCCACCGCTTGTGATGAACCGTTGGATCTTAGTCAACTCAAATAGACTCAATCTCAACCATTGGATTGATGTCAATGTTCTTTATCCTTCGTTGCTCAGTATAAAAGGAGACCAAGTCTCAGCATTTTGAGACTTTTGCCAATTCGTTAAATCTGACAGAAAAAAGAGAGTAGAGAGAAGAGAGAAAAAATGAGAGAAATTTGAAGAGGAAACCCTAGTTTCTTCGTAGATCCAAACCTATTTGAGATTTCTCCCTAACCAAAAACCAAAACCTAAAAGTCCCATACATCAGAAAACCAACCTTTTGAGAGTTAGATCCTTCTAGGGTTTCTGTGTTGTTGGTTTTGTGTTTGTCGTTTGAAGACCTCTTAAAAAAATTTATTCTCTCAGAACTCATCTCTAAGAGAAAGTTTCATTATTGAAACTGGGTCTTTCTGAAAGAGAAAATCTCATGATTATAGTTTTTTGTTTCTCTTTTCAGATCCAGTATCTTAGATCTATTTTGTTTCAACGAGTATTTGAAATAAAAAACTTCTTTTTTCAAAAATAAGTTTTCAGATCTAGTGAGTTGTGTGTTTCTAACTTTTATTTCATATTTTATGAAATACTAGTGTTAAAAAATAAGAGAAACACAAAAGAACCCATGATAAAGTTTTAAGGTGTACATATCTGAAAATATGTTTTATATATCAAAACTTGTTGAATCAATCCTTGCATGTTAAGTCTGAATCTGTTTTATTAAAGTAGACTTCTAGTCCAGTTTGGATCTCAATTGGAGTTTTACAATTTCAAAAATATTTTCAAAACCCTGAAATTGTTTAAGACCTTGAACCGTCTTTCGAACAAGATATCCTTGAGATCTGTGGTTTAATTAAAGATCAAGAAGTATTTGCTTGAAAAATCAAGATTCTGAAATAACTTTCATATTAAAACTATTATAATTTGTTAGGATTGTTTGTATTAATTCTTGAGAGGGTGAATAACATGTTTGCATGTAGTAGCACATCACAAACACTATGTCACACGAACACTTAGACACTGTGATTCTGTCTGAGAATCTTAAATTTGAAAGAGTTGCTGGAATCTGAATTCAAAGAGATGGAGATTAAGGAAAAGAAAAAGAAGCATCAAGAAAATATCAAGTTCCAAGTCAGAATACCTTTGGAGTGGAGAATCTCGTGTAGGTACATTCTAAACTTAGGTTAGGATCTTTGTGGTTTGCTTAAGTGTTGTAACTTGATTTTTATTCTAGTGGATTTTTGTTTTGTGGCGTAGAGGTCACCGTGGATGTTTCCCTTGCTTAAGGGTTTTACCACATTAAAAATTCACGTGTCTATTTCTGTGAATGTTCTTAACTATTGTTGTGATTGGGACTGCATGATAATTTTAGTAGATGTTTGTTAGATTTTAAAAAAGAAGGTACTCAAATATCAAATTTAATCCATACATTCAGAAATAAATTTTACAACCTATCTTGTGTTTTTCGAAAAGAGTTTTGCCCAAAAAGTTTATTCGGAGTTTACTGACCCATAACATTTTGTTATCAACTTTGTAAACAAAAGACTTTTAGTATTAAGGATGTTTTTCATATTTGAGTTTTTTGAGACGTTCTTATCTCAATCTTATCATTTATGCATAAGCAGACTTAGGATGAGGTGTGCATGTAAGAATCGTTTACCATGAGGAATGGAAATTGAAAATATGATGAGTGTCTAAGGAAAGGGCTACGAGAGTGAAAAATTGACTCATCGTGAACTGAAAGCCACTGTTTAAAAGAGCCCAAAATAAAATCAAGGCAATAAAAAGAAATATATGCCAAAAATAAGGGCAATAGGATTTTCTCTAAGTTGAGAATGATAGACCTCAAAAGAACATGAAAAAGTAAATATATATATGAGGGAGTTTAGTTGGAGAAAATTTAAACGAGTTTGCACCACAAATCCTAACGTTGAAAAATCATGTTATGATGCTATTATTTGTAGAATCGTTCAAATATCGAATTTGTGTGCATGTTTTATTGTTTAGTTCATTTAGCTCACACTTTAATTGTCACATACGGCTAAAATAAAGTTTGATGATTTATAGATATCAACTAGAGCTTCTTGATCATATCTATATGTTAGAATTGTGATTCATTTGTTGTAGTTCATGCCCATACATTCAATGGTCATGTTTGAGCACATCGGTCATATGTTAGCATGTAATTCACATTGTTTTATTTGTTAGCTTTTTGTTTTGTAGTTTTTGCTCTTTCCAATTAACTTTTTTAGGAAATTTTTTCACTTGAAAAAATTACATGATTTATAGAACTGAAATTGAGTTTTTTATTTTTCTCGTTCAAACGAGATATTGATGTCACACGAACACTTCAAGAGACAAGCCTATGTCGTTTAAACTACAAGGTTGTGTCATTCGAGCGATAGTATGGGAATTTTTTTCTTTCTGTTTCTGTTCCTTGGTTCATATTATCATATTTTTAGTGTTGCTGGGTTGCTTCTAGACAACTTTTATATGCAGATTCTCATTGGTTACATCTATTACTGCATTGTGTTCATTTAATCACACCTGATTAGATTGTTGATTCATGTTGTGTGATTATTGTTTTCTAGCTATAGATTTGATATGCTTGATATTTATTAACTAGTTGTTTCATGTTTATCTAGATACACTTCATTGGTTATCTCATACTAGATATGTTTATATTGTCTAATAAAGACAAAAAGGGGGAGACATGTATGTGATGTAGGGGGAGATTTTTTTGTTGATCACATAAATTTTGTTGCATTACGCATTGATATCATATGCGTTCATGCTTATTTATTGGTATCCTGATGAGTTTGCACAAATTGGTATCCTAATTTTGTTGTTGTTTACAAATTGATATCCATATTTTTTCTCACACGTTTTATATCATTTGTTCCTCCATACTTAACTAGGTATTTGTATGTTTCATGTGTGTAGATATGCTTAAAGAGATTCAAGATTTCAAGTCTACATCACATTTAGATAGTTCATAATTGTTGGACCATTATTTACTAGTCTTGTCCTGTATTTTTAGATTTTGGGTTTATGGGATGTGATTTACGCGTCATAGGGCTTGATGGGTCAACTTAGGCATTTCACTATTGATTTTGTCCCAGAATACTCAAAGGGGGATATTTATAAGGAAAAAATTTCCAATTGAATCCGTTGTATGTTTATTTCAATTATTCCCGAAACAAAACACGTTTTAGTCATAGGTCTTTTTTTTTATTGTCATGATCCAACACGGACTATGATGTATTAAAGTTTATTGAACACGTTGCGACAATGCTTCAAAGATTTATCATACCAATTATATGGTGCATATTTCGCCTTCAGTCAAATTGCATTCTGAGATCACTCAGGTATGAATGCATAGTGTTAATGGGACTCAAAATATATTTTTTATATGTTTAAGGATGTTATTTTATTAAGAAAATATTTTTAAATTCTTTTGAAGTGTTTTAATATGTTTACACTTCGTTTTATTCTGATAAGGATGATTAGAGTTGTATGTTATATAAATCTATTTCTCTATGTCGTTCAGATGACATCAAACGACATAGCCATCTCATTTGAGTGACAACTAACTGTTGTTCGAGTGAGCTGCAGCCTCAAGAAAATTATGTAAGGCGTGGTTTCCTCAGAATTTCGTAACTATGCAATTTGAAAAACAGTTTACAAACCTATAAGTATTCTTGACATGTTTTTTTAAGGTTTTCTAAGTCCAAAACATCCTTAAAGTTTCAAAGATATGAGTTTTCATTCACATATGCTATTGTGATCTTTGTTTGCACCAATAGAAGGTTTGTTCTATACTTGAATATTTCATTTTACGGTGAAGAAGTGAAGGAGTTCGCGTTCAACATCATTGACGACACAAAGCCATATCGGTCGACGAGACATACTTGGATTCATGTGTTGTGGACGAGCATCATGGAAGAAGGAATTTTTTCATGGGCATTGTGGAGGAGTTGTTGAAGATCATAAGAGCGCCAAGTCTCATGGGTATCGAGTCGTTGAGTAAGACTTGTGTTTGTTCCTTGTAATTACACAACATAGTGATTATCTGGCTTGGGTCGTCTGAGGTTTTTTCCCTTAGTGGTTTCCTCGTACATCCGACATTGTGAGCATTCTTTTCCTTACTTTACTTGCTTTAATCATTAGATGTATGTTTAGGATTAATCAAGATAAAATTTGATTAACTTATAATTTATGCACAACTTAGTGTGGCTTAAATTTGAAAAGATTTTTTTTTTCATAAAAAGAGAAATTGTTTTATCATTCTTAAAACACTTCCACATTAAAAAGGGGCCTACATGTTTCACTATTTGATATTATATAATGATCAGTCTTTAATAACTATTCTTCTCACAAAGGTATGTCTATATGGTGTTTTTAATTAACCCTCTATTGAATCAATGACAAATTTGGTGTTTCTCGTCTATTTTATAAAAAAATATTTTGATGAGACACTTTTTCCGCTATTTGGGGGAGGGGAGAATGTACTTGAAGTACAAATTATTCCTGAAGAAATGTCCATTCCTGAAGAATGGTGATAATTATCCGAGACTATGTCTACTTTGTCTCATCAAATCCACCATATCACTTAATGTGAAAATGAAGTGAATAATGAAGTTGCAAGATCAGTTTATTAAAAAACAAAAATCTCACATGTTGCAAATGTTCGGTAGAAAAAATGAATTTAGGGCATGCCAGAAGGGTGGAAAACCAATAGGTACTAACTACTTAACTCCATACTAATGGAGGTTAAATAAAATCATGCCGAAATATTGCTCCAAGAGAGATTATACATAACTCTTAATAAGATGTTATGAATAAACGATCCAATTTATCTAAAATCCCAGAAGAGGTTATTATATATGAAAAGACACAAGTCCCTGAAGTGACTATAAAGCCCCTGAAGTAGGAAAAGGTACCTAATATTAAATGAGATCTCTATGTTTTATACATATACAAGAGAAACGTGGGATTGCAAAAAATGATAATCGATGACATAATTATATATGTTGTAGCTAAAAAAAATTTAAAAAAATGATACAAATCCACATACTATAATAAATGTCGACAAAGAATATATTGGCCAAAAATGAGAAAATTCCAGGATAGCATAATTTGAGTCTCTAAATAAACATGGTTTATTCGGACCTACAATACAAATTATGTGAGGCATTAACCCTAGAGGTTTCGAATGGGTTCCTATAAGAAAGAGAAGTGACAAACTCTCTCAGAAGTGCATTACCTATGGCATAAGTTTTCCCGAAGAAATCGAAAAATTGATTATATATGATAATACCATCGTGTTATGGATGTAAAAACATTTCAGATATCTAATTAACTTAAAAGTTTTTGAGATATATTATATATCAGACTCGTGATATAACTGCTCATTTGTACGCAGCTCAGACAAATAATGCTTATACAAATCCCTGAAGAATTTTATTTGCCTGAAGGAAAGTCAATGAGTATTTACTCAATTTGAATAAGACATACATTGTACAACTTAAACCAATCCGAAAGGATATAGGTACTGATGTCTTAACAAATACTTGTCCAAAGAAGGGTATGAAAAGAATTGTATCTGTTAATGTGCAATTATATAAATATCTTTAAAATAATGTTTTCCTGAAGAGTTCAATTGAAATTAAAAATACCCAATTATAAGGAATTTAAAAATGATTGATCTTATGGTATTTAGATATTATAGTATCTTGTACTTCGAGAATAATATTGATTAAACACTGATTCATCAATTAAATGAATTAAAAATTCCTGCAATGCTTTGGCATATATCAAGTACACCATTTTAATATTCTCATGATGTTCAATTTTTGAATATTAAAATATTCATACCATCCTAAGGAGGATGAAATTTGTAAATTCAGTCCAATACTACCATATTTCATGTCATTATAGCATTGTCAATTTTGGTCCAGAAGAAGCATACATGAATATTATTAGTATATTACTATATATAGTACAATGCATGAGATTGGATATAGTGTTCACAGTTAATCTTATGGAAATAAATAATTACCATTGACTTTCAAGCATGGAACTAATATCACTCACATTATGTGATATGTTTGTGGAATTATTGGTGTGATACTTTTATATCTAACGATCCACGTAGAGTTTGATATAGTTTCGAACCAACCAAACGACGTTAGGCTAGTGTCTAGCATATATCTACATGGAACCACTAATATGGGTTTATTTTATTCTTATAAGTCAAATAGTTCCAAGTTAATTGGAATATGCAGATTCTAGATATCTTTTCGATACTTATAAGGGTCGATCTTAGACATATTATATACTTCTCAATGGTAATACTTCTATTTCTTAGCATTCTACTAAAAAAATTTAGTATCTACTTCTATTAACCACTCTGAAATTTTAGATTTCATGAAGCTAGCCATGGATGCGTATGACTAAGCAGCTTATTTATAGTTATTGTCAATTGCCTTCCACTACATATGTTCCAAGTGTCATATATGAAGACAATGCATCATGTAAAACACAAATCAAATAATATTCATTAATGGATAAAGTACCAAGAATGTAAATCCCTGTCTTGGATTTATGGGTGACCTGTGGTCAACCTAGTCCGATCCGAGCATCATGTGTGAAGTGCAGTAGAACAACCTACATAATGTTGCTAAAACAGTTTTATTTAATTCACATTTCACTTGTTTAGCATGCGATTTCTATTTAAATCAAGTTACGTGAGGGACCTGTGGGAAGCGTTCCCGAAATCCTATTATACAAAACCACAAATGTAAAATAAAAA
This sequence comes from Sambucus nigra, assembly GCA_949130495.1. NCBI lineage: Eukaryota > Viridiplantae > Streptophyta > Magnoliopsida > Dipsacales > Adoxaceae > Sambucus > Sambucus nigra. The sequence goes on from OX422208.1 coordinate 531,273,594, forward strand.
GAATACTTACTTGTGCAACACTTTCAAAATATGGAACCCCACCCAACCTTCCATAACAAAGATGAGGGCATGAGTCTAATGCCCAGTGAGAAATTACAACAATGCAATATAGAATCGTTTTTACTACAATGCAATATATTATTATTTTAAAAACCTTTCATAAACACACCCTTGTATTAATTATAGGTTAAAACTCTTTAGGTTGCTTAACTACCCATTTAGCCAACACCATTTACCATTCCTTTACTTCATGAACATTAATCAATTTTCACATTTACTTGCCATGTTATCCTTTACCGGAACATTTAATAATTCATTCAAGTTAGGTTGACTTTTCTCATATTCACCACACAACTCAATTCTTGACATGTTCCACTTTCAAATTTTTTTCATAATCTTTTAATATCCACATACTTTAACGGGCTCCACACTGTCGGCTATGCTACCATATGCTTTGGCGAGTGATTTTGGATCTTTCAACCCAGGGCTCCTAGCCCTCCTTAATTATCCCGGTGTCATTCGAGCGCATATTAATGTATTTTAACATTTTTTTAATGTCCACATTATTTGACTTTTCCTTTACTATCCGAAGCCAAAACTTGAGGTTCCATCTGAACTTGTGCTACACTTTAAAATCATCAAATCTTGCCATTTTTACTCTAGCATTAATTTTATCACAAAAATCATGTTCATTTAAGATCATTTTATGTACTAGCGTTTTCAACTTTTTTTATTTCATACAAATATTCCACATTACCCTAAATTACAATTTTACCCATTTATTTCCAAACTTGTCTTTTCCTCCATATTCAGAAGTATTATATCTAAAAACATCATTAAGTTAGCCATACTAACTTCTTAAGTGTTTTTAACTCATTAACAATTATTTTATACTTTGGAGTAATATAATTCTCAAATTTAAAACCTCTTTATTTCATTACTTTATTTCTCTACAAATCATTGAACATTTAATGACTACTTTATAAGAAAAATACCATTTCCTTTATTACAAACATAAAGTCGTGAAACGTTACACTTATCACATTTCTAACAACTTTTTACACATTTTATGGGCAAAAATTTATATTTTCATTATTTCTTGGTAAACCTAGTAAAACCTTCATCAAAATTGTTTACAAGTTCATCATCAATATACTACAAGTTTATATGCATGAGACTACGAATTTTAAGTCCAAAAATCCTATTAAAAGGGTGTGACATATAATTTACTCTAGAAATTTCATAATATTTGCACAAAATACTTTTCAAGGCAAAAGACATTTTTTTGTTTCTTCAAAACTTGAATAAGTGTCCATTTACATAAAAATCGCAATTTTCACAAGAAAATTTTGAAACATTATTTCATAAATTACTCCCAACAAAGTGACATTCTTCCAATATTTTTATTCCATAAAAATGTTTAATACCAAGTTTTCTTGACATATATTATTTTAATCAAAACTATTAAAACCCTTTGTAAATACATTTTTACAAATCATAAGAAATGTTATTCTTATATCATAAATCCATCATACTCTTATAATTCTAGCTACAAGACCACTAATATGCAAAATAGAGTTTTAAACTAAAAGTTTAGTTTCCCACCTCACATGGAGCTCCAAAAATGGTTGGATGAGGAAGAAGGTGATGGCAACCCACCAACTCCTATGGTTGCCTCATGGAGGTTCTCTATCTCCACAAGCATGATCCCTGAAATCTCCAAGAAAAACTCCCTTCGAACTTCATTCATCTTCTATTTTTGTTCCTTAAAAGCTCCCAATAGCATCCCCAATTTCGTAGCTCAACATAACAATGGCGAAATAGTGTGTATAAGGCTTATTTATGGTGAAATACGAGCAAAATATGGTGGTAGGTGGATATATGGTGGTGCCATAGTGGAAGAGACTTTGGGGAGATGAAATATCCTTGAAATTAGAGAGAGAGAGAGAGAGAGAGAGAGAGAGAGAGAGGAAATCTAATGGATTTTGGTGGGGAAAGAACCTCCCGCCTCTCTTCCTCCTCTCACACAAATAAACCCAAAAATACACTTAAAAATCAATCCCCCGATTTTTGGTCATCTGGATTCACTAGGATTCGACATGTCATTGATCCAAGGGCCCACAATGTGATAGCACACAAGATCATTTCGATTTAAATAATTTTTGAACAGGTCGTTCAAACGAGAATGGGAGCTTATTTGAATGTGATTGGAGTCTCATTCGATATGTCTTTAAAGCTACCTTGTAACAAGGTTGTGTACCTATATAGTAGTGGGTTGTTCGATCGTAGTTAGATGTTCATGTAATACCCCGTACTTTTGGCTATATTTATTTTTGGGTTTAATTAATTAAATGCGTATTAATTGGAAATTAATCCGGGTTATAAATACTAATGAGATGCGAGTTGGTATTTGATTATGTGCATACGTGTTTTGATATATGTATTTGGTATTATAAAAGTTGTCGTGAGATTTATATACGACATTTTATAAATTTTGTTGAGACGCGTTGGACCGCCGCGTCACGATGAAATATTTTGATAATAAAAGTGAATTTAAAATCTATAATCCGTATGGTCATTTTGAGTGCGCCAACGCGTCCGGAAGGGTCGAGATAGTCTGAAAACACTAGCCGGGGGTATAGTTTGGGTCCCGGGATATTTTTAGGCCATACCGGCAACTTAAAGGGTATTTTGGTAATTTTACATTTTGAGGAATTAAAAGTGACGAAAATTGGTTAATTAAATCTGATGTGGATTTGACCCACTAAGCCCATAACCAACCCATATTAACCTAGAAGGCTACGTAGGTTATCATTTAGGTTTTCTAAGTTCCCCAAATCAAACCCTAGCCACCTTAAGCCACCATTGGAGAAGGAGCTTGGAGAGAGGAATTTCTGCAAAAAACTTCATCAAACCTACACCAAAATCAGAAATCAAACCAAGGCAAGTGACTTTATTCCATTTAAATTCAGAGAATGTCTTTTCCATGTTAGAAATTGAAGAATTTTGATTGTTCTTGAAAGATTAAATGAAAACCCATGTAGTTGGAGTTTAGAACTTGAAAATTTGGAAGAGAATTGCATGTAGTATGATAGGTAGATGATTTCCCTCGTAATAACTATGATTAGAAGAAATTAAAATGAATTAAATTCTGGGATTTGATGATGATATAAAGTTAGGGTTCATGTTCTTGAGATATTGGGAAAAAGTGTAGAAATTTGTAAATTTAATTGATGTTAGGATGGATTGATCCCTTAAAAACATGTTAGGATGTGACTATATATGTTTAGTATTGATTATGGACCTTTAAATGATTGGTTGGGACTTAGTTTAGAAGATTTGAGGTGTTAAAATGGATGAAAAATGAATTGGGGAAAATCTGGGCCGAAACTGGTCAGTCGTTAGAAGCAGTCCCCAGGTCGTTTGAACGAACTCGTTCGAACGAGCTTCTAACGAGTTGACCAGTCGTTGCTAACGAGTAGTGATTTCGTTCGATATCTCATTCGAACGAGATATCGTTAGAAGGGACAGTTCGTTCGAACGAACTGGATCTCGTTCGAACAGCCTCGTTCGAACGAGACTTCTAACGAGCTGACAGTCCAAACTCGTTCGAACAGTCTCGTTCGAACGAGACTTCTAACGAGCTGGCAGTTTGGGCCATTTTGGACTGTTTTGATTTTTGGAGTTCCGTAAACTTATTCGAGGATATAGATATCATTTCGTAGATGTAGTAATGATAGAATCGGGACATTTGGGTATTTATAAGAAGGAATTTACATACGAGAGTTGTATTACATGGACGATTTGGGTTGAGACGTGAGTGTCTACTACGACGTGAGAAATTATGGCGCGTATGATTACAAACCGGAATAGTACAAATTGTAATAATTATAGTTAGTACGAGAGTGCAATATGTACTACGATTAAAATACGGTATTACTAAGATGTGTGTTTACTTAGTATTGGTATATGAATTGTTTGTATGACATACCTACCATACTTGCTATCACGGGAGGTTGCGTTCGCTTAGGACCCTCTAATCCTTGTGTGCCTACGGGGGGGATATAGACTGGTACCTCGATGAACATAGGTCAGAGAAAGACTTATTGGGATGTTAATAAGTCTGCTGATCGTGGGAGCGTAGGTATGTGCGTGACCCATGTGATGTGACTGTGTTCGCCTCCACTATTTGTGATTTGTGTTATCTGAACTATTCCTGAGAGATTAGGAATGTGTGATCCTTATGTACGTGATGTACCGGGATGGATAGCAGAGTATGTGTGCACCGCAGCTTAGTTCTCAGGGTGCTTGTATTGTATATTTATGATGTGAATAATATACACTTAATTAATGAGAACATTCATGTTAATGTTGTATAAATAATTACGGTATTGTTCCGAGAAACATAATGAGTTAGCTGATAGAGAAATATATTGCATATTGAGCATTTGAGTTTACATTAAATCCCTATCGAATTACGAGCGTTATATGTTAATAGGACCGGGTAATAAGGGTAGCAACTATTACAGTCTAGCTGGTTATGATGTCACTTAGCTAGTGGTTTATATCATTGTAGATGGGTACTTACGTTAGGAGTGCACAGTTAGACGAGAGGTGAGAATATCATGTGAGTGTACGTCCTAACATGTACTTTGCATTTAATGTTTTAAATGTTTTTAAAGCACTTGCAGGTTTTTAAAAATATAACTCCACATTCGGGCTCTGACCCGTTTGCTTTTCAAATCTTTTTCTTGTAAAACCATTTTAGGTGCCCAGCCACAGGGACACCAAGCATAGGATACTCATTCAGGTGACGAGCTGTAGCTGGTTGTGGAAGCTACAGGGATTTGCATGTAGACGCTTCTATCTTTTGGAATCCAGAGTCACTATCTATCAGTTGTAGGGCATGTTGCCCATTTCTATTTAGAGACATCTTTTACATTTCAGTTCTCAGACTTTAGCATGTATTATTTCAGTATTCGGTTATTCATTTCAGTTATGGGATTGTAGTGAGGAGTTTTCCTCCAGACTTTATTTACTCTATTGTGATGGTTATTCGTTTTACTTCAGTATGGTGAATGGTGTTATTTATTTCTTCTTTACACTTGTTGCATGTTAATCAGACTTAAATTAAAATTTGGCAACTTACTTTTTAAATACTAGGTGGTTAGTAATCTTTAAAAGGTTTTCGACAGTGATGCTATTAACTGAGCCAACTTGGCATTTTGAATTAATTTAATAAAGGAGTATCTACCCGGTATTTAATTAGTCGGGGTGTCACAGTTCATTTCGAACGAGGTGGGCTTATCGTTAGAACCATTAGTATTCTTATTCGAACATCCTTTAAGATAGTTTGATCTACCCAGATTCCTTAAATCTCTAATATTGCCCAATAACCTCCAAAGAGGAAAAGCCCATACTAATGATCCAAATCCCACATGTTTCATATTATTACAATTTACACAGGAAAAATAATAAAATATTGGTCACGGGTATTACATTCTTTCCTCCTTAGGAAACTTCAACCCCGAAATGATCGATCCGTCAATTACTCAAGCTCCTAGGATTTATCAATTCTTCCAGGGTTTATAGATTCTTACTCTAAGTCATAAAATTCCTCAAAGACTAGATGATTGAAGTCCACAATTGATAAGATAAAATCATACGCTCTATCACAATGGTTCTCATCAAACGTTCAACATGCAACATGCTCTAACACTCACCATCATGCTAAGCATCAATGTCAACCATCCTCGAGTTTTTACTCACTTGATGATCATGCACAATCAAGTTCTAGTACTAACTTTTCTAATACACAAAGCACACTCGCGCCTTTACTTGTCCAGTCTATATAGTGATTGATATTCACCCAAGATCAAAACAACGTATGATTAACACCCAGTTTGATTCATCATGAAGAATGACCTTTAATCTTAGAAATGCACATCCTGAGTTTCGTCAAATTCTCGGGTCACCATGACCATGTAATCTTATATCACAATTCACTCAACCCATGGTGCTATATATATACCGAGTTATAATTCATTCGCCCAACTAACACCCTCCACAAGATCTTTTCATGAATCCAGGATCACTCTAGGCATCTAACTGTGGAACACACACTTGAGTTTTATGCCAATGCACCCACTATGGAAAAAATATACTATGTTCTAAGTTTCTTCAAGTTCTAACACTATACGATGTCCTCAAGTCATCATCATGCTGTTTATAACCAGAGGTACTGACTCCATGTTGCCCAATTATAAGGTTGCTAACGCTAAGGTAGATGGATATCATAAGCAATTCGTCGGTTGAAGGCACAACCACCCGTACACTGCACTTTATGCAATAGAAAAGATACCTTGGATAAGGGTGCTTCCTATTACTAAGTTGTATTGACAATGCTAGGCCCACCCGCACTCTAATAGGTCAAACCACACCGTACCATGACATGGTATAAATTCGAGCTACCACGATCATGGTAATATCAATCCTTGCTTACTGGAACTCAAAGGAATGCATAAAAATCAGAAGGAAAGACAACCGTTCCAAGAAAATCCCACCCGCACACAATGGACTATGGTCTGCGAATGGAAAACCCATGCCACATACTTAGAAGTCTATGACTCCTCCCAAATGTCCTCATTAGGTAACAACCTAGCCACACACCCTGTCTCGAGTCACTAACCGTGATGAATTATATCACAAACCATCCATCCCCATAGACGAAGCAACATACAAACCTATTATCCTGCTTAACACTGGACATCCCTCCTTAAGGGTAAGGATTAGCATTTTGACCTCCTTGACATATACGAACCACTTCGGTTGGATAATGCCTGATACCTCTATTGATGTTGACCTTGTCAACCTCTCTAATGACATCGTGACCAACCCAATGCACCCAGTTTGTTGTTGATAAAACCTTACCATGATCATGTTCCTAATTCTCTTTAGGAAGTACCCTGTTAAGAGAAGCATTCACCTTATTATAACCTCTAATTACACAAGGTTGTCACTAAACTTATTTTCAGGTTTCACCAAATCTGAACTCATGTGATAGCCACATAAATTGTCATTAGAAATCTAAGGGTAGTAAGTACCACATAGGTCTACATCTTCTAATCCGTACCATCTTGGCAAGACGTGCCAAAGACTAGTCCCTACCTTGCTAAGGCTCCTAACTTATGCCGTCCACACATGCCAATATTCTGATCATTCTTTGATATCCTCCTTGGTGTCATTTTTAAGTCCCTAACATAACATCATTAACCTAATTCCCAAATGCATTTCCTATTCCTCTTCAAAATTGAGTATTACTTGCCTACAATAGTCATCCCATGACACCCAAGCATCACGCCCAAACACAACACGAGCTCCCAATATCTCCTAGAAGGTTACATCACCCATTTGTGACAATTAGAATGAGAGTACTTGGCACGTAAACCGATATCTTGAGATCATCACATGACTCTCAATACTATTATCATTGGAATTTTAATACTCTATGAGATCTAATTTAATTCATTTTCTAAGGACTCCAAGCATACCCTACATGAAATACATTAAAACCTAACAATAGGTGCACTCTATAAATTTCTTAATACATACATCATGACTATCAAGCACTTACAAAGACATTAGTCTACAAGCCTCTACGCATGGCGCACTTTAACCTTTGAACACCTCAGGGCATCACAACAAGATGACATCCTTAAATTACACTCACACTGAAACAACCTCACATGTAGCCATTACTTAGGCCACTAAAATAGGTAATGGTGTTTAGACAAACAATCTCATTTCCCTTTTTGGCTGAAACATCAACATTGGTATGAGCTACGAACCTCTTCTCGAGATCCAATAAAGGTCTGAAAACCTCCTTCCAAATGGATGTTGCTCTAAACTATGCAACAAACTATGGATTGACACCACTAAGGATTCTGGTAGGATACATGACATCATATACAATCTATAAGACTCTATGCCTACCTCATCGACATCACTAAGGATCCTATTCCTCAAAATTGCATTATATTTTTTAAAACCCTATCATGGAAGACTATAAAGGTTTCACTCGTACATCACTTTAATCATCGTTTTTGCATATGTAACATACTTACCACGATTTTCCCCTAACTCTCATCATATCTTGTTGGGTATAACTTTCAATCAACATCCAACAAGGCACTTACTTACAATAATAGTATCTTACCAACTAAAATCGAGTATAGATCCCCAAGTGTTTACTAACAAGGTTCCGCATGCCTATCGAATCATCAATTACCTACGACATAACACTACCCCAAGGATCGAGTTCGCCTAATCACATTATCATTACTAATTACTTGTAAGTACCTAACCAAGGAACTTCACGTGTCCATATTCAATAGTCAATACCGTTTATATATGGCACCCTATTCACTTAATCTCTATAGTTAACTTTAAATAACTAACGTGTCGAATTCGATGGACGTTATTCACCTTTATTAACATCTTAATAGACATCTCACATAGTAAAGAGTTGATACAAAAGCACCTCACTCTAAAAATCGCTATCTCACCACTATCGGCTTGCACAAATACTTGAAAATCACTAACATGTCTAATCAAAAGTGAGGAATTGATTAATGACAACGAACTTGGTCGTATGCGACTTGGCAATAAATTACCCATCGTGTTAATTGCTTTGAATCCACCATCAATAACCTGAAGTGAAACCATCACCAATCTAGCGTGGCTAGCCCAAAATCAACATCGACATTGAAAGATTCGTTACTGATGCAACAACCTACTCTAAATATACAATTAGTCCTCCTAGAAGGTAAAAATCCCAAATAAACCCTATGATTTTTTCAAATTATCAAAATACCCTGAAAGTAAGAATTAAGTCAACTTACACTGGTATATACCAATTAAAACCCAACGTTTACTCAAAGTTTGACCAAATGACTTATATTTTATAAGAATATCATAACTAACTCGATTAAGTTTGAATAATTGTACATAATCCCCTAAACTTTTATAAAGTAACTTTAAAACCCTAAATTCTATACAAAAATAATCCATGGACCTAAATCAAAGCCCGAACATATCTAAACTTACTTCCCTGCTAACATGGGCCCAACTGGACTGCCAGCATGGCATATGCCATGGGGAGTACCATGCGTACCCATTCATCATCCACATAATCTTTGATAAAACTTATGCAAATTCAGTCCCATCTTCACCTCCAAAACTACTAATCAAATCCTCTACACGAACCTTGTAAAAACCCTTTTTCACCTCAGCAAAAACTCATCCTAGCTAAAAGCTTTTTGAATGTAAAATTTTGAGAGTTTTTGCATTTATATTATGTAATGCTTTAATGTTTTTTTTCAACTTGGTTATCTTTTTGCATGCATATATAATAAAATTACGCGTTTACATGTGTTAGTAAACGTGTGTATGCACTAAAATAGCTCAAAAACAAGAAAAATCCGTTAAAGCTTGAGCAACAATGGGGGATTCTACTTCCTTAACCAGTTTTAAAGTGAGGTAAGTAAATATTAGTTTCTCAGGAACCTAGGTTCAAGGTTTCATTGAACCAAGAGCAGGTTTTGATACCTCAAATCAAAGCCTGAAGTTTTCGAGCACGAAATTTTTAGAAAACAAATTCAAGAGTTTTACTCGACCAAAATCTTTTCAAGGAAGCTTGTTTTGCTACTTTTTCAATATTGAACAAAATCCTGATAATGAAAGAATGAGAATCTTATCTTTCATTCACTTATATTTAGTCAAAATTTTGCCATTTTTATAGAAATGCAATAGATCAGTTTAGCCCACAAAAATTCTTGAAATCAATATGGTTGGATTCCTCTTCAAAAATTATTCAATTTTCATTCAGGAACCAACTCAAATGGATTCCAAAAATTTCTCAAAATTAAGGTCAAAGTTATGAAACCCTAAATTTAAATAGTCAAAGGTTCAAGACAAGTGGGTTACAAGTGCATGAGTGAGAGTCAAACCAGGCACGTTAATTATAAAACCTAATGCGTGAGGGCGTCTTCAGTTAGAAAAATAAGATTTTTCTCCAAAAAATTTATTTTTTAATTATGAATAAAATGGCATATTACATCACCTTGTTTGGATCCTATGAAAGCATTTTATCGAGAAAAGCAATTTTAAATCTTAAACATAGTTTTTAATTTAACACATAATCCCCCGGCCAATTTTTCAACTACTTCAAAACACTGTTAATTTTTTTTCAAATTCTTTAGTTCAAATAAAACTATTATGTGTCTTGTCATTAAATCCAAATTCAACCAGAAATAAAGAAAGATACTATTCTAAAAACTTTTAAAAATTATATATTTTACCCTTTTAGTTATTTTTACACTAAAACTTCTTATAATTTAGTATCTTACTCCATCATATAATAATTATTTTAGACCTATATGACATACTTATATGCTCCATGTTTTCAGACTATCTAGTCACCCCTAGTGAATTAGATGCACAAACTCGAAATTCAAAAATTCAATGTAAGTGATTTTAATTTCAATATTAAAAAAATTGAACTTATGCCTTTCAAAATTACTTATTGTTAGATCACTCTGTGATAATTTTGAACACATGTTTCAGTTACGAACTCGTTTGAATAGTTCATATTTATTTCGTATATTGATTTTCTCAATATTTTAGTTATCCCTAAGACCGATAAATCGTTATATCCTGCAACTTTAGTAAAAGTCACGAAACTATTTTTACCCTCAATTGTCATATTTCCTTACAACCTACTACCATAATTTCATATTACCCTGCAATTTATGACCATTCTCAATGAAACCCCTAGTAGCATACCTTACAATTCAGGCATTAGACCCCGATATACCACGGTTGTTCTAATTGGTTTATAGGATTCCTATGTTGAGTGCCTAGTCCTCACTGGCTACATATGTATGAGTGCAACTATAACTAAGTGTGTTAAGCCTTTATTATTATTATTATTATTATTATTATTATTTTTCTCCAAATAATTTTGGGATGTCCTATCCAAATGAATTATATGCACCGGACGATATTGTAATGGTATGTTTATGCAATTGAAGCCCCTATAACCTATAATTTATGGGTTATCTTGTTATAGCCTAAACCCTTATCTTGATAACTTGATACACAACTTATCCAGTTACACTCCACCATAGTATTCATTTACATATCAATAGACTCTAATATACCCATGGCAGTTCTATGATATTTTATTTTGTCTCTAGATTTTTAGGATATCAATATTAAATCCAGTTACTCTTTAACAATACAATTTCTCCCATACCTTGTATAGAAATACAAATTGTCTAATTGGCATGTTTGCTTAATTGTTTTCCTTTCAGATGGATGACGAACCTTAGGAAAATGAGATACCGCCTGCACATTTGGACTTTCATTCAATATTACCTTGAAAAATCTTTTCGGTTGCATATGTATGGGTGGTAGGAGACAAGGATGGTAGGACTCGTAGGAATATCTACACTGCAACATATCAAATCTTATGATTCCCGAATGTTTTCTATAAGTTTTACCCTATATATGGCATGTACGAATAATTATTTATTTCAAGACTCCGATATGTAATAAGATGCTAGGCATCCAAAAGTAAAAATCTTTTAATTTTTGTTGCCTTTAATTTATTTATTATATTTATTTCACTCCTTACTTACCATTAAAAGCATAAAATTTGTGGATGCGATATCATGGTATCGGAGCATCACCGAGTTTTATTCCTATACGGGACTAAATACAAGAATCTTTCACCTACAACTTTTACGACTATTACTATGAATATTTCCTTTGTAACATTTTGTTACTCATACTGTTTTGCAGTAATGAATATTTTGGATTGTATCTACCTTGATATTCGTGATACGACTCATGAAAGATATGAACGAGCAATTAAAGAGTTCGGATATGCAAAGATTTATCAACACATAATGAGCATTAATCGTGAGAGAGGCTCAAGCAACCCGACAGACAAAGAGATTCCCTGAAGACCGTGACACTCTGCAACAAGCAATTCATCTCACATGGGATTTCATACGACCCAATGAAGTCAAAGTTACTCCCCCTAAATCACCCATCGACTATGGTTATCATTCTCCCACCACTACTATCTTTACCCCGACTACTATTAGTACTTCCCCAGATGATTCAGATCCATCCGAAGATGAACCAGATCCCGACTTTGACCGAACGATTCCTCAAATGTCTTAAAGATTATCATTGAGATATGGTCGTAAATAAGTAAATCTACAGGTGTGCATGTGCAAGTAGATGAAACCCATATTCCCAAATGACTCCAGCAGTTTAAACTAATAGTTATTTTGTATTATTTAAGAGTTCTTTGGTTGTAAAATAGGTTAATGACTAGGCAAACCTCTTTGTTTTTTTCTACTGTGCAATGCTATGTAACCCAATTTGATATAATATAACATGTATGTTGCTATATCTCTACTTGTAATTTATCTTCTGATAAATTTTTTGTATAGGATGGTTAATACTCAAGAAACTACTAGTGGAACTCAGGAGGAACAATATATTCCACAAAGGCCTAATCCAACTACCACCAATGAAGTAATTTTACGTTGTCTATAAGAATTAACTACACTAACCTAGTGATAAAAATATATGCCCCTGCCCCTCGTTAATAATGACCCATCAGAAGAGACTTGGAGAATGAACACCCATAAGGAATTTTTGAGGAAAAACCCCCAATCCTTCTTTGGGAAGCCCGCTGCGGTTGAAGCAGAAAGAAAGATCTATCAAACACTTAAAGTACTTAACGGGGTAGTAATTAACCCTGAACTTAGGGTAAGATTGGCTTCATACCTATTCAGAGGAGAAGAAGATTTTTGGTGGCAGACTATTTTATGTTCTTGAAACTTGAATGAACTAACCTTGGAGCAGTTTGAAGAAATCTTCTTTAACAAGTACTTTTTCAAATCCGTAAGAAATCAAATGACCATATAATTCCTAATACTACAATAGCAACAAATTACTCTAGCCTAGTATGAGTCTAAGTTCACCGAAGACTGAACCCAAATGGTGAAAGCATTTTGAACGAGGTTTACGACTGAACATCAAATCCTCCATCATTCCTTTACAAGTTCGAGAATTTAACTGACTGATTGAAATAATTTCCCTTATATAAAGACACCCTGCCTCTACTAACAAAACTCGAATCTCTACTCCTTCTCGAAATCCCTATGTTATTAGCTACCAGTCTAATCAACTAGATCATCCCTATAGCAAGACCAAGTATGGTCGAGTATTCAGTTAAATTCATCACAGCCATAATAGACCTTTTATGCATTGTTATGAATGTAACGAAGTTGCCCAAATGTCCTATTATACACATGTATCCTCTTCCTACCTCCCCCAAATTTATCCAATCTCCTATCAATAATCAAACCATTAACTCTAACCATTAACCACAATAAAATCCCTATAAAATAATGCAAGAACCACTTAATAGGAACCAACGTCGAAATTCCTCATTTCTCGTAGTGAAAATCCAAAATGACCATGGTGTGGTTGAAGGTAATCTTCTTGTTTATAATATTTTTGCATATATATTATTCGATTTTGGATCTACACATTGTTTCATTATTCATTCATGTATGCATCGTCTGTAATTATCCCATAATCCATTACCTCACCATTTTACTATAGGAATGCCAACCGAAAAGATGGACATTACCGATAGGATTTGTAATTGTCACACATTACATTTTGGAACCAGAATACTAACCATAGATTTAATTGTCCTCGATTTATTGCAGTTCTATTTAATAATAGGTTTCAAATACATGAAAAAGTAACCTCCTCCCTTTTTAACATCTTGACTTGTTATAAACATGTGTTTCCCAAAGATTTACCCGGAATATCCCCGCCTCGAGAAATTGAATTATTTATCAATTTATTTCCAAATACCTCCCGTATATCAGTACTCCTTTATCGTATGGACCCTTTAGAATTGTGAAAATTTTGAACACAATTGGACGAACACTCAATAAAGGATTTATATGCCCCAGTACATCACCTTGGGGAGCTCCAATTTTATTCATGCAAAAGGAAGATGGTTCTTTTTGGTTATATATTGATTACGAATTTTGAACCAAGTTATCATCAAGAATAAATATCTATTGCCCAAAATAAGTGATTTGTTTGACCAATTATGAGGGTCAAAGATACTTTCAAAGATTGATTTAAGATTGGGATCTCACCAACTTCGTGTTAAGGAAGAAGTCATACCCCAAACCTCTTTTCGAACAAAATATGGCCATTTTGAATTATTAGTCATGCCTTTTTGATTAACCAATGCACCCCCCCTTTCATAGACCTAATGCATAAAATATTTTGTCCTTTCCTAAATCAGTTTCTAATCATCTTTATGGATGACATATTCATTTATTCCATGACTTGGACAAAACATGAAAAACACATATGTGTAGTGTTAGAAACCCTTCATAAACATCAACGTTATGCAAAATAGAGTAAATGCAATTTCCTAATAAAAGAGGTAAAGTTCCTTAGACATTTACTCACTGAAGTAGTTATACATCTGGACCTAGACAAAACCACAACAGTACTTGAACGGACTCAACCCACCACCATTATTGAGTTACGTAGATTTATAGAACATTTCAAATATTATCGGTGCTTTGGGGAAAGATTTTGCTGAATTGCCCTACCATTAATGGATTTGACCCGAAAGGACATTAAATTTATATGGATCTTTGAATGCTAACAAGCCTTTTGTACCTTAAAGGAAAAACTAACCACTGCCCCTGCCCTAACCATTCTTTTTTGTAATAAAAGATACGATATTTGTACCGATGCTTCTTTATAAGGACTCAAATATGTATTAATGCAACAAGGGAAAGTGATCGATTATGGATCCTGACAATTGAAAATTTATGAGGGAAACTATCCACTACATTACTTGAAATTAGCAGCAGTAGTCTTTGCCCAAAAAATTGGAGATGTTATCTATATGCAGAATAATTTCTGGCATTTTCCGATAATAAAAGTTTTAAGTACATTTTCACGCAAAATGATCTCAACCGTCGACAAAGGTGATGAATAAAATTCTTAGAGGATTATAAATTTAACTTACTCAACTATCCCAAAAAAGGTAATTTAGTCACTGATTACTTAAGATCCAAATCCCAGGGAAGCCTCCATAGTATGCTTATATTCTTAGAAACCAATGGAGATTAGAATCTACAACGAGACCCCTCTAAGAGCCAAATTTTTCAATAAAATATTCTTGCTCGACCCGTTATATATAATAAAATCATTAACCTCCAAGACTAGGATGAATTTTTGCATTCCCATAAGCAAAAACTTTAAACCAACCTCCCCAATAAAGATTGAACTTTTCACCCTGAGCGTATTTTGAAATTCAAAAATCGAGTATGTGTTCCTATCATAGCCTCAGTACGAGAAAAAATCGTGTAGGAAGCTCACCATTCTAAATTCATGATTCACCCTGGAAGTACTAAAATGTATTAAACCCTCAAGCAATATTATCGGTATCCCGATATGAAGAAAGATATTGTACACTTCCTAGTAAAGTGTCTAACTTGCCAACAAGTGATGATTCAACATTAAGACGCCAACGGTTTACTCTAACCACTCTCATCCCTGAATGGAAATTGTATCATATAACCATGGACTTTGTCCGTGGATTCCCTCGAATGATATGGTTTATTGTCGATCATCTTAAAAAATATTCCCATTTTCTACCAACCAGATCCACTGATTCTTTCCGACGACAAGTGAACTTTACATCGAGGAAATTATTAGACTTTATGGTGTACAAATTTCCATGGTGTATGATCGAGACCACAGTTTATCGAAAGATTTTGTAAAGCCTTACAAATCTCCTTAGAAACTAAGCTCTACCTAAGAACTGCTTTTTATCCTCAGACTGATGGACAATCTGAACGAGTAATTCAAACTTTGGAAGATATTCTACAAGCCTACACGTTAGATTTTTTGTGTTCGTGGAATAATTTTCTTGCCTTGATTAAATTCTCCTAAAATAACAATTATCACACAAGAATTTAGGCAACTCCCTATGAAACCATCTATGGAAGACCCTGTCGTTCTCCCTTGTGCTGGAATGAATCAGTAAAAAATCACACACTCAGTCCCAATATCATCATCAAAGTCACAGAAAAGATACGTCTTATTCGGGAAATATTACATTCAACCCAAAGTCAACAAACGAGGTACGCCGACACTCGCTGAAACCCATAGAATTTTAAATAAATAACGAAGTTTTCTTACGAGTATCTCCAAGGAAGTGAATAATTCAATTTGGAAAATGAGGAAAATTAGCACCTTGCTACATTGGTCCCTTTAGAATCATCGAACGTATTGGACTAATATCATTTCGTCTAGAATTACTTCCCCAGCTATCCAATCTCCATAGCGTGCTTCATGTTTCGCAATTGCAAAAATATATCTCTGACCCGAGTCACATCATTACT
Organism: Sambucus nigra; assembly: GCA_949130495.1. Classification (NCBI taxonomy): domain Eukaryota; kingdom Viridiplantae; phylum Streptophyta; class Magnoliopsida; order Dipsacales; family Adoxaceae; genus Sambucus; species Sambucus nigra. The sequence continues at coordinate 531,290,129 of OX422208.1, forward strand.
TGGAAGGATATGACAGTTGAATCCAACCACGAATTTGAGGAAATTCCTACTCAAATTCTTAACCGGCAAGAAATGGTTCTCCGACGTAAATCCATCCCACTAGTAAAAGTTCTTGGGCAACACCACGAAGCTGAAGAAGCAACATGGGAAACAAAAGGCTTTGGGGAGATGGATTACCCTTGAAATTAAAAAGAGAGAGAAAGATAGAGAGAGAGAGAGAGAGGGGAGGGGAGGAAACCTAATGGTTATTTGGTGGGGGAGGACCTCCCCACCTCTCTCTTCCTCACCCAAATAAACCCACAAACCCATTTAAAATCCATGCCTCATCTTGATGATGTTTGAGGCTTGGTTTTTGAATGGGTTTGTGGGTTTAATTGGGTGAATAAGAGAGAGGTGGGGAGGTTCTCCCCCAACAAAAACCCATTAGGTTTCCTCTCTCTCTCTCTCTCTCTCTAATTTCAAGGGTAATCCATCTTCCCAAAGCCTTTTTCACCAATCCTACACCATACCCCTACCGTGTGCCACCATATATTACTAGTGTTTCACCATAAATAAGGCTTGTGCTTGTGGATCTACGTAACCCTCTTCAGGCCACATTAGCAGGGGTGTTTGAGTGTATGGGGGGGGGGGGGTTGCCATCATCTTCTTCCTGGTCCAATATTTTTGGAGCTCTATTTGAGGTGAAAAAACTCTACTCTCAGTTTGAGACTCTATTTTACACATCAGTAGTCTTGTAGCTAGAATTGCTAGAGTAGAATGCATACATGAGTTAAGAATATGATTTCTTAAGGTTTGTGTAAATGGTTTATAAATGATTTTATTGGTTTTGAGAAAAAAACAATGATTCAAGAATGTTTAATAAATGATGTATTTTAATAAGTTTGATATCAAACATTTTATGGAATAAAATGTCTGAAAAATGATATTCATCTTCCTCAAGATATTTTAAGTCAACTATGTTTTAAAGTTTCTTGCAAAAATGAAGATTTTTATAAAATTGGACACTTGTTAAATCGTGAAGAATAAAAACATTCTTTAGTCTTGAAAAGTGTATCTTTGCATGTATTTTGAAATTTCTAGAGTAAATCACATGTTAGACCCACTTGATAGGATTTTTGGACTTCAAATCCATGTTCTCATGAATATAAAATTCAAGTATTTGAGGTTGAACATATAAACAAGTTTAATGAGGGTTTTATTGGGTTTTAACATGAAATAATGAAATTATACATTTTATCCCTTAAAATGTGTGAAAAAGGTACTGAAAAGGTGAAAAATGTATGCTTTTAAGACTACATAAAATAATAAAGAAAATGGCATTTTCCTTATAAAGTAGTAGTAGATGTTCAATGATTTCTTGGAAAAGAAATTAATGGAATAAATATGTTTCCAACTTGATAAGAATGTTACTCCAAAAGTGTGAAACAAGTGTTAATGTGTCAAAATACTTAAGAAGTTAGTGTGGGTAACTGAATGGTGTTTTGAAAAATAACACTTGTGAAAATGGAGGAAAGGAAGTTTGGAAACGAATGGGTGAACCATACTCTCATTGGAACTGTCTCGCATCAAGAATAATAAAATATAGCAATAAAAGTCCATACTAACAATTCAAATACTAACAGTTTCATACTACTATAATTTGCTAAAAAAATAATAAATTATTGGGCATGGGTATTACATTCTTCCCTCCTTGAGAAATTTTGTCCTTAAAATTATCGATTTGCTAATTTCTTAAGTCCATGGGGTTTATTAACTCTTATACTAAGTCATAGGAATCCTCCAAGACTAAATCATCAAATTACTTAATAGTTAAGATCACATCACATGCTCGTACATATGGGTTATCACCAAAAGCTCAACATGTGACATGCTTTAACATTCATCGCCATGCTAACTATCAACGTCACATAACCATCTCGAATCTTTACTCAGATGAGGATAATGCACAAACAAGTCCTAGGACTACGTTTGCTAATACTCAGAGCATACTGGTTCCTCTATTGGGCAACCCTCTTTAGTGATCTATATTTACCCAATAGTGAACCGTAATATAAATAATCGTCCAATTTATCATCAAGGACCATATCGAATGTAAGGACTACACATTCCAAGATTCCTAAAATCCTCAGGTCATCATGACAACTTCATATCTTAAGTAACTCAATCATGGAGCTACACACCTAATAAATCATCATCATGCACTCACTGAAACTTTTTTTTGCGTCACTCTGATGACCCTAGTATTAATCTAGGCTACGAACTTCGGATCTCACACCTAAGTATTATGTCAATCCACTCATCGTGGTAAAATAACAATATGTGATAATTTTTCTCAAGTTTTAACACTATGTAATGTCTTAATTTCACCATCTTTATCTTTACAACTAGAGCCGCTGACTACCTTACCAGCCAATCCTAAGGTTATTAATCCTAAGGAAAGAGAATACTATGAGCACTATGTAGTAGCCGAAAGTGCAACCACCCAGGAGCAAAACTTTCTGCAATAGAAAGGATACCTAAAATAAGGGCATGCCTAGTTATCGAGCAACATGGACCAGGCTATGTCCACTCGCACTCTACTGGGCCAAACTGCATTGTACCATGACATGGTACAAACCTGAGCTACCATAGTCGTGAGAATACCAGTACTCAATTATCAAAATCTAAAGGTACACATAAGAATTTATGGGAACAAATAACTATTCTAAGGAAATCCCATTCGTACATGTCGGACTATGGCTTACAAGAAGAGAACCTAAGTACAATTCCTTTTACACGTTCTCACTGGGTACTAACCTAGCCACACCCTGGCTCGAATCGCCAATCGTGATGAATATGATCATAATCATTCATCCATACCTGACAAAAGAAACATATGAACCTATCCTCCTTTTAGAAGTCCAATACTAGACTTCCCCCCTTAAGGGTAAGGCTCACTCTTTACATCCTCGGTGAACGTGAGCCATTTTGATTGATGAATGCTAATGCCTTTATATATGTTGACTTTGTCCACCTTTCTAGTGATGTTGTAACCACCCTAATACATATAAATCATTGTCGATATCATCACACCATGGTCATATCCCAATGTCTCTTTAGTAAGAACCCCATTAAGCAAAACTTTTACCTTATAGTAACCTTTACCTACACGAGATCATCACCAAGCTTACCTCTAAGTTCTACCCAAACTGAACTTATGTAGCCGTCATACTGATCACCATTGGTATTCTAAGGGTAGTAAATACCACACAGGACTACATTTTGTAATCTATATTGACTTGGCAAGACGTGCAAAGAACTCGAACCTACCTTGCTAAGGTTATTATAACTCCTACCGTCGACCACGCTAACACTCTATTCATGCTTTGATATCCTCCTTAGGGTTCCATTTTCAAGTCTTTATTATGACATCATCAATCTAGGTCCCAATTGCATTTCCTAACACCCATCAGATTAGGCACTACACTTCCTACATTAGCCATCTTATGACCAAGGCATTATTTCCGATGGTAATAATATTCAATTATCCTTTTGAGTTTATCTCATCTTCTTATATCAAATTGAATTACCTCACTAAGAACTTACACGATTTAATTCATTTGTTTGGCCAACAACATGAGATCACTACCTGACCTTCAATATGATCATCATGAAGACACTTAGCACTTCTTAATATCGGACTCAACTGGTACCCTGAGGATGTTAAACATACTCGACATAAAAGTCCTGAAAACCTGGCAAGATTTTTCACCTATGGCTCCCTCATCGTAGGCACATTTTACAAATTCCTCAATATCCACATTGAAACTATTAGGTTCTCACATGGACAATAGAAACGAGCTTTTACATATGGCTCACCACAACCATTGAATACCTTAATACGTTACAACAAGTCGATTTTTATTCCCCAATGATTACACACACAATTAGTCTTGCAAACACTCCAAGACGCCCTTAAACCATACTCTCACTGGAACTATCTCGTGTCTATCCATTACTTAGGCTGCTAAAATGGGACCTGAGACTTAGATAATAATATTATCACCCTTCCAAATGTTTGTACCCATAAGTCACGCACCAAGTCACAAATTGACACTAAAAAGGATTTTAACAGGATATAGGACATTGTATACAACCTACAAACCTCTAGGTCTACACCACCGGCATCACTAAAGATCATATCCCTTAAAATAGCATCAATGTTTCTAAAACTCTGACATAGAAGACTATCTATAGTTATCTCCTAAGTTTCATCACCAGTCATCGCTGCACACGTAACATACCTATCGTAATTTTCCCGTAGCTCTCATCATACCTTATGATTTTCAAACTTTAAGCAACAATCACTAAGACACTTACTACCAACCATAGTATATTACTGACTCTAACTGAGTATATCTCCGAATGTTGACCAACACGATTTCTCACGTCTATCGAATCACCAATGACCTTACAATGTGATACTACTCCAAGGATCGAATTTTCCCAATTACATCACCATTATTATCTACATGAAAGTACCAACCCTCGAAACTTAATGTATTCTTATCACAGCCAACACCGCTTAGGCATAATGCTCTAGTAACCTAATCCCTAAGATTGACTTTACAGAATTCATGCCTTTAATTCAATGGAGGCCATTAAACTCTATCAACATCTCAACAGACCTATCATATCATCAAGGGTTAACACACAAGTACCTTACACTAAAAATCTCAATGTCGTCAGTATTTATAAGACCCCATATTTTTTTAAATAAAATAATGCGACATAATTTAATTAAACAAATTCGAGAAAAAATTTAAATTGGTATAACTTAAATTAAATTAGTGGAATATAATTTGAGAATAAATTGATTAATCGTGATTTCACATTGATTTGAACTCAATCAAGCATAATGGTCTCACTCGTGAAAACAAATTGAACGTTATTTAACATATGGCCATGTAGTGATTAAGCGTAATTAAAATGTGTATGTTGGGTAAATATTATTTGCTCGTTTAGGTGTTTTAGACCTTTAGAAATTGTCCCGGGATATAGGTACACTAGTTATGAGGTTATTGTTTTATTTAAATTATGAATTTGGGCTCATTTAGGGATCCAGAAAAGGGGGCTTTTGCTTAACTCGGGATTTGGAGTAATATAAGTTAAGGAGGGAGGTTAAGAGACTCCCCACATTTGATAAAAACAAAACCTAGCAGTCAGAGGATACCAAAAGTGAAAGGGAAGAGGATATTAAAAATCAAAGGGGAAGAAGTCAAGTAGGAGGCTAAGGGATTCAACTAAAGATCATTCAACGAATTTATCCACAAGATAATTTTCTTTCTCAATTTAATATTGAATTTGCTTCTTGATTCATCATAGTAAACCCCATATGATATCTGTTTTTTAATTTGGAATTTGATGATTTAATGTTAGGAATTTATCTTATGAATGTAGAGGATTAATTGGAACATAGGGTTTTAACCCAGAAAACTAGGATAATAAAATTCTTGAATTTGGCTATAGATGCCTTAGGGTTCTTAGGATAAATTTGAAGAAAATTGGACTCATATGTATAGGTTTTGATGCATATTTATGTTATGGAAATTTGAAACTTTGAACTCATGTTACATGCCCCAAAAACATGATTGATATATGGTTAATGTTGCAGTAGAAAATTTGGACAAAAGGTCATGGTTTAATCACATGAATTCTAGGAATTAGGGAAAGAAATCAATGTAATTATATGAAATTAATGACTCTAAGATGAGTAACTAAGTTGCAGGGAATCTATTATATGGTTACGTAAAGGAATGAACAATTGGAAGAAATCTTTGGAAAGAATTGAGAAATCTCGAAATAAAGAAACTACCAGATCTGGGTTGTTTTGTTATTTCGAATCGATTCGAGCTTGGAGGGAATTGATTCGGTCTGGCAACGAATCAATTCGTCCGAGAAACTGAATCTATTCAGTCCTAGGGACAGATTGAGTTGGGATCGAGGTTAGGTTCATGGTATTTTAAGAAGTCCATATGAGTTTGTGGGATGGTTCTTGGGTTAATGATGAATCTATTAAAAATGCAAATATGGCACATATAATTATTGAGAAACTATATTTAACTAGATGATTATATAATCTTTTAAAGAAGAAGGAATTAATAATTACCTATATGGTCAATTATTAATGGTTGAATATTTTTTAACATCAAGGGAAATACTTTAGGTAATTATAGAGTAATTACTTACATGTATTATATGCAAATAATAATATGTATTTATATTTATTTGTGTGGACATACCAATATTCGTGGACGGTCCTATCGGCATAGGGTCTTGTGCGTTCGGGACCGTAACATGATAGGAAGCTTTTTTGGGCATATCGTTATCGTGCAAAAACCACTCTCAAAATTCCCTTGAGTACCTACAAAACTTGTCTAAAAATAACTCATATTGCGGTAAGTACGGGTATCAATCCAACTTTCAAGGTGAAACAATTAATGTGAAAATGTGCAATTCCAATTATTTTATGAAAATATTTTTTTATTTTTTTTATTTTTAAAAACAATTTCAAAGGAAAATTAACTAACAAATGCTAAAAATTATAAAATGACTAAATAATGAAAGAAATGTGCAACCGAGTGTGAAATAATGTGAGAAGGTCAAGAGATGGAATTACACTGCATTTTCAATTATTTCAAAATTCTCAATTTATTAATTTGAAATATTTCGAGATAATATTAAATCGATAATCTAACTCTCGTTAAAATTATAAATTTAATAAAATCTTTTTCAGAAAATTAATTAAAAAATGTCACACGATGAAAAATTAGGACTTATACTATTTTCAGAAAATTACCCGCTAGGATCAATTTAAAGAAAATAATATCACTCCTCAAATTTCAATACCGAATTAATATTCAAATATCGAAAAAACCTATCTCTAGTTCGATTCCTAAATTCAAATATTCATTCGTTCAATTAATTTACTAACTCTCGTTACATAAATTAATTGGTGACAATTAAAATTAATTTACCTAGAAATATAAAATTAAAGAAACCAATTAATTAAACTAACATCATACGCAGTGTATCCCACCCCTTGAACGAGGTGTTTAGCGAAACATTCTCATGTGTCCATAAACAACAATAGATAATATGTCAAGAAGGAAATAAATTGAAAAGAGAAGGTAGAAATACAATACGCAATTTTTTTTTCCAAATTTGTCTTGAAAAACGCCTTGACACGCGTCCAACTTTTTCACAATTTTCAACACTTGATTACAAAAACAAGACTAAAAACTAAACCTAAAAATTATTCTAAAGCTAAACTATTTTTTTTGTATTTTTTTGGAATATTTTTATGAACCTAAACCGTACGTAATATATAGTGTCTTTTTCTCTCTCTACGTATCTCTTCTTTTTTTTGCTGCTGAGAGTCTTTTTTTTATATGAGATGCCCTTTTCTTTTGATTGACCCATGATATTTGTTTTGGTGTAGATTTTTTTGGGATCTTGAGTTTGCCAATTCAAATAAGACAAATGGAGTGGAATTGATTTCATCCAATTTTTTTGGAAATAATGGCAAGTGGTTTGGGAGTGGATCGGAGCTAGAAATGGATCGGGTTGAACCCGGGTCTCGATAATCGCGCTGGGTTTGGGTTTCTGCGCGGGTCGGCTGGGAAAATGGGTTGGGTGGACAGGTGATAGGGGGTAGGAGCTGGGACGCTGCCGGAGGGGGTTAAAGATGGTCGTCACCGGGTCGACGCCCAGGTGGTTTCGCCGGGGCATTAGGTTGCTGCGCGCCGGAGGGGGGACGCCGGATTGAGATCCGGGTATGGTGGCGGGTCAGAGGGTAAAGGGGTCGAGATCGGGTTTGTAGTGGGCTGGGTTGGTTGAGTTTGGAAGAATGGTAGGTGAGAAAGGGTATGAGGTAGGAGAGAGAAAGTGAGGGTGTGTGATGGACGTAGGAGATGATGAATAGTGTATGGAGGGTAATTTGGTATGTGAGGGTGTAGAGTAATATGGTGTGGGTGAGGGGAGGTGTTAGGGTGTGTTTGTGGTGTAGGATGTGTGTGTGTGTTTTTTAAATTTGTAACCCTAAAATAAAATAACACAACTAAAATTAATAAACCTAAAAATAAAAAATAAAATCTAACCAAAAATAAAACAAACTATAAAAAATATTAAAACTAAAAAAAATAAAATCCTAAGCTTATATAAAAACTAAAATAAAACAAAAGAAATAAAAATTTAAAATCTAAATGAAAACTAAAGTCCAAAAAAAATATATATGAAATATAATAAACTAAAAATAAACTCCTAATAAAACTAAAACTAATAAAAATCAAAATAAAATAAACTAATAAAAATAAAATATAAAAATATGCAAATAAATTCTAAAAATCCTAAATAATTCTAAAATAAATCCTAAAAATAAAAAGCGATACATTTTTCTTTTCATAACACAAATGAAGAAAATTTACATGGAAAATTTCAAACACTCTTTTTCTCAAAAACGATGGCAACGATGGATGGTATTTGGGACATATGGATAAGGGTAATATGGAAAATGATAATGTGATAGGAAAAATGGTATGTGTATGGAAAAATCAGTTTAGTGCTCGGAACAAACTACAAGACACATGTTTCTTACAACTCGAAAGTAATGTCATTCTCAGTGATTAAACCAAATTTCAAAAAATTAATGAAATCATGCAATGACTAAATGCGGTACCCAAAGAAAGTTGAGTCAACTTGTGACTCGGAGATACGTAAAAACCCTCAAAAAGGTGAAAATCTCAAATCTTTTAAGGGTTTAAGTCGCCAGAAGTGATCTTTTAAGGTTCTCTTGAGAATATATTTACTCTTCAACTTTTGATTATAGACGTGACAGTGTAAAATTTGCCGACTTTAGGAATTCATGGTGCAAGTACGCTTAAATAGGTATTAATTAATTTATTTGTAAAAAGTGTAATTTTAGGGTCGAACACTGGTATTTCGAGATTTCTAAAAGAGGGAGGATAGACAAATCATGTCATAAAAATTAAATTTAACTATACAAAAAGTTTAAAATCACTTGTTTATGAAATTTTCAAAAGAGGTACGATTTTGATAAATTTCTTACCCCCAAACAAAAGAGAACATCGTCCTCGATGTTTAAAACCATATATAAAAATGAAAAGCACAAGGGAGGAAAGATATTACCATAATGAACCACTAGTGAAATATACCGCATTCTGGTGGATAGAAGAAACCTGAAGAACATAGGCGATACAAAAGTATGCACAAGTCTATAAAGCATGTGAAAATCATTGGGTGGTGTGAAACACCACCCCCAAACAGGATAAGACTCATACTCAGAAATAATGTACGACGGGCTGCCTCCCGGTAGCGCTAAGTTTAACGTCTTCAGCCAGACCGAACCAATCTCACCTTAAAGATAAGATCTATGAAAATGCGGGGCGGCAGAAAAATTGGGTGATGAGAGTCACCCCCAAACAAGACTGAAGCGTCAGTCTTGTTGGATAAAGGATAAAAGAGGTCAATGCACTTGTATAGCAAAGTGCATCACTCGATGCAAAGCATCGGTGGACTAGGGGTGGGTGGGTAGGAGGGTAGGTAGAAGGGTACGACAAAGATGGGCAAGGGTTAGGGTGAACATGCATATGTCACGGGACTTATTGAGAGTAAACGTGAGGGAAACAAGGGCCCTCTAAGTATGGTGCTCAAGTTGGTAGGGGAGGAAGAATGGTTTGGCAATAATGATGGGACGGGCCTCATAAAAAGTGCATGACTGTTCTATAAATGGACGGTGATAATGGTCGCGCCGTGACACCCCAGGGAGCGGTAGATGAAAAATTACAACACCACAAGGAAGTGGTGTGCACAGAGTAACACGCTCGGTGTCACGGATGAGGAGAGTAGCATGAATACTCACATGGATGGTGGGGTCGAGGAAAAGTGCACAAATGGAATCGTGGAGCACTAGGGTTGAGGATGGTTATAGGTGAGGATCTAAATGCGTATATGGGAACAGGTGAGTTGCAATAACAAGGTCCAAACTAGGCGGTAGGGTAGAAGGGACAGTGGGTGGATCAGGTGGGACAAAGGGTGGGAGAAGATGATCTAACTCACGAGTAGGAGAGACACACTCCTCACGAGTCACGGAGTGATCCTCAAGGGCACTCGCAAGAGGAAGTGTGGAAATAAACGAGGGAGTGATCAACGTATCCACCATTACGTCACCATCTAAGGTGGTGAAAGAGTCTAACGAGGCTTTAAGATTCGAGGTAGATTAATCTACATAAATATTCGTCTCAATGGGAGTCAAGCATGGTGGGGTAGGAGCCATATCCAGAGAGGTAAAAACCATCTCAGATTCAATCTCAAGAGGACAGTGGGTAGCACTCGTAGCCGGAGCTAACCTATAAAAAATGGGTGTCTCGTGAACACACATAAAAGGGTCAAAAGGTGTAGACTCGGGCAAAAGTATGGATTCGGTGGAAGGGGAAGGCGAAACTCAATGGTAGGTTTGAAAGGAAAAGGCGGTGCGGGGTCAGTCTCATAAATAAATGGATATGTCAACATAATTGTCAGCTTGGGGCTCGGACCACAGGGTTGTCTCAACTTCAAGATTCTCAAGAGTAGAAGGTTGGTCACACTCAAAATCAGTGGCATAAGATGACACATCATTGTCCCACGCGGGGTCAATAATGGATTGATTTGAGGTGAAATTTGACTCATTCCCACACTCAAATGCAGTAAATCTGTGTTCAAACCGTTGAAGGGCTTCATTTTGAGATTTAAGAGTGTGCGCGAACTTTTGCAAGAGGCTTTCGAGAGCGGATGTGCAAGGTGGTGGTGAAGTGTCGGTGGGTGGCGGGTGAGGTGGACACAACTCGCTAGAAATACTCACATGTGGAGAATACTCATATGAAGTGTGTGGAGCAGGGTTAAGTGTAGCATTCACGGGAGAAGCATCTCCGTGAGGGACAAAAGTGTGATCAACATGAGGAGCATATGAAGGGGACTGATAGATATGAGGTGCACGAGGTGGCGAGGACGACTGTTGGAGACCGTAAGGATCCACAACATGGCGTTGGGATTCATATTGCATGGAAGGATGATCAGGCCTCCATGAATAGCTCGGGTACTCATACCCCTCAACATTAGATATGTCGTGACAATACGTCGAGGGTGGGTCCAAAACAGTGTCATAGGTATACACATGTTCCAAGGTGGATTCAGATGGAGAGAATATAAATGGACACTCATGGGACAAGTGATCTCTAAGAATGCAGTGTGTGCACGATGAAGTATGTGATGGTTAACACTCGTCACGAGAGGCGGTGGAAAATGAGATGTGTGCATGGACGACACAGGAGTATCAACGGTGTGCGTTTGAGAGTTAAAGCCCTGAATTAATGAATTAAGGGTCGCTTCGGACTTATCATCAAACAAACTGCGAGAGAATGTGAAATGGCCAAAGTATTCCCGTAAAGGATGTTCTTCGGCCATGACAAGAGGAATATTTTTTTGGTTTTTAACTATTTTTCAAAAGAAAAGAAAATCTTTTTGTGATTTTTGAAAATAAGAAAAGGAAAATCTTTTTGGTATTTTAAATATGGAAAAAAAATATTTTTGGGATTTTTGAAAATATTTTAAAAAAAGGAAAATATTTTTGGGATTTTTTGAAAAAGGGGAGAAAATGGACTCTTGATTTGGGTGAACTAACGAAACCCGACTACCGAAATAATGGAATTCGACACACACGAGTCAAGAAAAAATCCAAACGAGCACGTAGCGAATTAGTATCTTTAAAATTAGTGAAATGAGTAGTCAAATTTTAATTAAGTCCGCGGGCGACAAAATGCACGGAAATTATCTTTGTGATCGCCTGTTGCAAAAATGTGTTCCTACGGCGCTACTTAGTTTATTGATTTTAAATTTAATGATAGCCAGAGTAGCACACAATGGATAAGCGAGTGAGTCGGGTGATGAAATCCCTTCTCGTTGCAATGACCGGGTCCAAGTCTTAGGTAAATTAATTCATCAAACCATTCAATTTAAGTGCGATGCATAAATTAAAAGCACATAGGAGCAACTAATCACACAAAAAATGAACTCACTGGTAGGAGAGTCGCGAGGGATAAAAAAATTGTACTTCCCACGGTTTTAACACGCGTGGGGTGAAGACCGAGTTGAGTCTACCGGGGGGAGATTTCACCTACCTCAGTCGCCCCCGGGAGTTCTACCGACCCAAAGTAGAGAGGCTTCAAAATCCTCGCCTTGGACACCCTCTCTCTACCTTGTCAGGTTTCCCTTTTCTCTTTTTTTTTTTTCTTTTTTTTTTATGAATAATTATTACAAAATAAACTGGTGTCTAAAGGCACCCCAAATAAATACAAAATAGTAAAAAATCCTATACAACCAGTCTAAGGAGGAGGGAGGAGGAAGAACTACACTAAAAAAATGATAAATAAAATTACAAGTCTTCAATCATGTCTCGGCGTCAAGAAATCGACAACGGCGCCATTTGATAGGAAGCTTTTTTAGGTATATCGTTGTCGTGCAAAACCCACTCTAAAATTTCCCTTGAGTACCTACAAAACTTGTCTAAAAATAACTCATATTGCGATAAGTACGGGTATCAATCCAACTTTCAAGGTGAAACAATTAATGTGAAAATGTGCAACTCCAATTTTTTTTATGAAAATATTTTTTTGTTTTTATTTTTTTTAAAAACAATTTCAACGGAAAAATTAACTAGCAAATGCTAAAAATTATAAAATGACTAAATAATGAAAAAAATGTGCAATCGAGTTTGAAATAATGTGAGAAGGTCAAGAGATGGGATTACACTGCATTTTCAATTATTTTAAATTCTCAGTTTATTAATTTGAAATATTTCGAGATAATATTAAATCGATAATCTAACTCTCGTTAAAATTATAAATTTAATAAAATCTTTTTCAGAAAATTAATTAAAAAATGTCACACGATGAAAAATTATGACTTATACTATTTTCAGAAAATTACCCGCTAGGATCAATTTAAAGAAAACAATATCACTCCTCAAATTTCAATACCGAATTAATATTCAAATATCAGAAAAACCTATCTCTAGTTCGATTCCTAAATTCAAATATTCATTTGTTCAATTAATTTACTAACTCTCGTTACATAAATTAATTGGTGACAATTAAAATTAACTTACCTACAAATATAAAATTAAAGAAACTAATTAATTAAACTAACATCATACGTAATGTATCCCACCCTTTGAACGGGGTGTTTAGCCAAACATTCTCATGTGTGCATAAATAACAATAGATAATATGTGAAGAAGGAAATAAATTGAAAAGAGAAAGTAGAAATACAATACGCAATTTGTTTTCCAAATTTGGCTTGAAAAGCGCTTTGACACGCGTCCAACTTCTTCGCAATTTTCAGCGATTTATTACAAAAAGAAGACTAAAAAACAACCCTAAAAATTATTCTAAAGCTAAACTATTTTTTTTGTATTTTTTTGGAATATTTTTATGAACCTAAACCGTACATAATATATACTGTCTTTTTCTCTCTCTACGTATCTCTTCTTTTTTTTGCTGCTGAGAGTCTTTTTTTTATATGAGATGCCCTTTTCTTTTGATTGACCCATGATATTTGTTTTGGTGTAGATTTTTTTGGGATCTTGAGTTTGCCAATTCAAATAAGACAAATGGAGTGGAATTGATTTCATCCAATTTTTTTGGAAATAATGGCAAGTGGTTTGGGAGTGGATCGGAGCTAGAAATGGATCGGGTTGAACCCGGGTCTCGATAATCGCGCTGGGTTTGGGTTTCTGCGCGGGTCGGCTGGGAAAATGGGTTGGGTGGACAGGTGATAGGGGGTAGGAGCTGGGACGCTGCCGGAGGGGGTTAAAGATGGTCGTCACCGGGTCGACGCCCAGGTGGTTTCGCCGGGGCATTAGGTTGCTGCGCGCCGGAGGGGGGACGCCGGATTGAGATCCGGGTATGGTGGCGGGTCAGAGGGTAAAGGGGTCGAGATCGGGTTTGTAGTGGGCTGGGTTGGTTGAGTTTGGAAGAATGGTAGGTGAGAAAGGGTATGAGGTAGGAGAGAGAAAGTGAGGGTGTGTGATGGACGTAGGAGATGATGAATAGTGTATGGAGGGTAATTTGGTATGTGAGGGTGTAGAGTAATATGGTGTGGGTGAGGGGAGGTGTTAGGGTATGTTTGTGGTGTACGATGTTTGTGTGTGTGTGTTTTAAATTTGTAACCCTAAAATAAAATAACACAACTAAAATTAATAAACGTAAAAATAAAAAATAAAATCTAACTAAAAATAAAACAAACTAAAAAAATATATATTAAAACTAAAAAAAATAAAATCCTAAGCTTATATAAAAACTAAAATAAAAATTTAAAATCTAAATGAAAACTAAAGTCCAAAAAATATATATATATATATAAAATATAATAAACTAAAAATAAACTCCTAAAAACTAATCCTAATAAAACTAAAACTAATAAAAATCAAAATAAAATAAACTAATAAAAATAAAATATAAAAATATGCAAATAAATTCTAAAAATCCTAAATAATTCTAAAATAAATCCTAAAAATAAAACGACTCAAACTAAAAATTTACAAAAATAATAAAGGTACAAACTCAACATACACGGGACTCGGGGAACGGTGTAGGCTTAGGTTTGGGTTACGGGACTGTTTTGGGGCATCAGATCACATCTCGGCATGCTCAAATTGGACTTCAGACTTCACGATCTCTTTGGATTTTTTTGATGCACGCTTTTGATCGCAATTGAGTTGTAATTGACTGGATTTAACATGGTTTAATACTGCAACTGCGTATTGACCTGCAAAATAATAAAATATGACATAAGGCCAATTTTAATTAAAAAGAGGGACTAAAATGCACATATTTTGTGTATAAATTATACACTTTTGGGTGCTTATCATAACACATGTCGCCGCAGGTGGGCTAGGCATTGTATATGTCATTTTAGGTACTACGTAGCAGCGTCGTCTACGAGAGGTAGATGTTGATGCTAGGATCCTTTGTCACCACTGGGTATGGGCCATGAACTGGTGTATTGCATGGGGACCGCCCAACTTATGTATGTTTTGTGATGTCTAACTTGGATTTTTCTTTCGGACTTGTTGATAAAGCACGAACGAGACACCACTGGTAGATTCCTTTGCATGTAGTATATATGAAAAGGGCATATACATATAAATTACCGGAATTAAATGAGATTAATCAATTTGTCTAAGAATACAGACAATAAATTATAGGCCCCACACTATATAGTGTACATAATATATGTTTATGTCAGTTTTATGAGTAACACTAGGATACTCTGGAAAGTGGTATCATTAATCTAAATGATTATAATTCCATTTAATAAATTAACTTAGATTAATTTATCTAAGAATGTAGACAATCAATTACATACCCATACTATATTGTGCATATTAGACGGTTATGTCACCTTCAAGAGATATTTGAGACTGGCATACTTGGGGCATGGATAATATGAATGTAAAGGATTATATTTTATCATGTTAACTATAGTTAATATATTTGTTATTGATTGACATGGTTGTCATATATTATTTCGAGACTTTTTTGGATGTGGGCAATATCGCACTTAGCTGAAGGGTGAGATCTTAATCGAATGTGAGTGACGATGATGGATACTTACTTTGAATGGACTGTATTAATTGCAATTTAACTTGAATAACTTAATAATTTCAACTCTAGGGCACTGACACAAGTTATAAAATTCCCCCCAGGTTTATGTAGACAGGGATGATAGGACTGACAGGAGATCAGACTTGCAGTCATATTTGCACAGTGATTACTTCTGTTTATTTGATTCTAGCATAGGTTGCTATTTTCACTTTAGTAAGTTTAGATTCTTTCAGATTATTGTATTGTGATAAGCCTGAGTTTATTATTCCGTTATTTGGGACATTTTGTATTATTGGTTGGATTTTATGACTAATTGAATGTGGAATTAATTTTATTTATTTACTATTACTTATTGTTTAAATGGTTTATTTTGTTTCTCTTCTTTAAAAAATATATAAATGTAAATATTTTATTGTAGTTTGATGCTGAGAATTATACATATTGTATAACAAGCTCCATCTTCGGCATACTCTGTCTGGTCAATCTTTACGTGAGAAATGGGGGTTGTTACAGTTAGTATCAGAGCATCCAGTTTCTAGTGTCCTTAGGATCTATGTTGCGTTTGTTTCATTTTTTGCTGAGCGTTCTTTGATGTTTTTGGATCCCGTTATAGGATTTGGTAATCTGGTGTCACGATGACATGTGTGATGATATCGTTCGCGATAAGAGTTAGCAAGACTACTATAATATTTTAGCTTAGAAAAGCTTGAGAATGAGGACTGTTGCGAGATAGTGGTCAAGCGTGGAACGAGTGGTTGGACAAGGGAGTTAACTACAGTTATGAAAATTATTGTGCAAAATTATATTATTTGGAGGTAAAGTCTATAACTTAAAGACTCCTGGGGCCACAAGTTCACGGATGTCATTCATGTTGAGTCCATTTGGAAATATTAAGGGGATTTTATTTGTTAAGGAACTTATTGGAGTTTTGGGTTTTACTTAAGTTAATATGGATTGTGATAGAAATTTATCCTAGTAGAATGAATTTATGAATATTTTTGTGCACGTAAGACAGAAGGCGTATGGTTGTTGTATTATAGCCAAATATAAGGATTTTGACGAAAATCTTAAATGAGGATTAATTTTAATTTCAAGGTTAATTGGTGTTACGTTCAGATTTGAGCAATGCTCATTTATGTGGTGAAATAGCTTGTGGTCTCGATGATGATAAAATGAGAATGTTTGGACTTAGTAGTAGGTATATCGTGTGGTCACGTAATAGGGGTTGGAGAATTGTTAGATAATTTGTAATACACCTATGTGGGTGGAAATTGAAAAGGAGAGCATTGATTTTCCATGTGATTTCAGTTGAGATAAACTGATTAGATAATTGTATAAGGATAGAGTTACGTGGGCACTATAGGCATGCATTTTATTAGTGTATCAGTTATAAATAAGATTGAGGAACATATGGGTTCCAAGAAACTTGAGGAAAGAAGATGTTTTGGTTATAAATTATAATTGCGAAGGAGGCATTGAGAGTAACCTTATTAGAGAAAATTAGGGAAAAACGAAAGATGATGTTACAGAATGGTGAGTTGAGCTGAGATGGAGGACTCCAAAGGTGAATTGAGATTTCAATATCACGACGTGTGATGCATGGTAACATGTTTGCTAGTAGTCCGAATGCGAATTATGGTTATAGTAGAGTAGAACCAAGGATGGTTAGAATTAAGGTTTTATAGATTTTATATGGTGGACATTTCAACAAAACATTGGGGTTAGATGTGTGTTTCGCATGATTAGGGAAGTAGCGTCTGGTTGAGAGTGTGTGCGATGATATATTGA
This sequence comes from Sambucus nigra, assembly GCA_949130495.1. Classification (NCBI taxonomy): domain Eukaryota; kingdom Viridiplantae; phylum Streptophyta; class Magnoliopsida; order Dipsacales; family Adoxaceae; genus Sambucus; species Sambucus nigra. Next base: position 531,307,615 of record OX422208.1, read on the forward strand.
TTTTGGGTTGGCTATTGAAGAAGTTCTTAGAGTATAAATATAATAGAGTATGATGTTCATGATATCAATGCATTTTATGGTGATGTATCTTATTTGGGAATGATGGTCTTTGTGAAAATTATCCTTTTATAGGTGGATCGACTGCTGACGCAACCACTTTGCTTATGTATTAGTGTCCACTAGGAATTTGTGTCGTGGGTGGGAGACCCCATTCCATATGGAAGTCGCTATGCGATTTATCATGTATGGGTACATTGTATGTATATTCTCTTCAAGACATTGGGTAGTAGTGGGCATGTTAGTGTCCCCTAAGTTGTCATTATTTATTTCTATGTTGGGAAACGGCCTAATGGTTGATGGGTTTCATAAACACATTATGGGTTCCAGTAATTATTCTTGGGCAGTAGTGATACCCTACAACGTATTTCCATAGTGAATATGATGATAAAATTTATTTTTGTCTTACGATATAAATGTGTCTACTGCAGGTGATTTTTGAGTTTGAAGTATTGATATGAGCTATATGTTGACTGCGGTATACATTATGGGATGCCTACATGGTATGGTTAGCCGATGACGTATGTATTTTCGTATTTAAGATATGAGTGAAAAGAAGTAATTATTTGGTAATACGGTTGGATATGAAAACTTTGAATTGGCATGATGATTTTAATACAGTTTAGAGATAACTGTGTAGTGATATGATTATGAGAATTTTGAGGAAAGATTTTGAGGGCAGACAAATTCAATATAGAGATCATTAAATTTATGATGTACTCAGATTGAGAAAGATTTATTATGTTATAACATCATTCGTGATTTTGATGAAAATCAAGTGTGAGTGTTTGGGACTAGGAATAGGGTAACTATGTAGTTTTGGAAATATAAAGGGTGACGACTCATAATTTTTTTTGGATGGTGTGAATTGTGCATTGTACGCAGGTGTTTCATGGATGGAGTAATGGTAGATAAAGTTTATGAATAAGCAAGTGTCCAAAAATAAAATATGGAGAGAGTATCTTAGGACCAATGATGGTTCGAAGGAGTTATAAGCCCTATATAGTGAGAGTTCATACGGGTAGTGGGCTTATAGTCGTGGGATTCGCATAAACTGAGAAAAGTTTCCTTATCGATAGTAAGCACAACAATGTGAAGATTTCAGGATGGAAAACTAATAAATTTATCAAATTAGGGATAGACTGAATGTTCAACCCCAGATTGTGGAAATAGACTAGATGCTAATGATGACATACATTAAAGGGTGAATAAATGCGATAGTTATCTAGAGACGAATTTATTTTCCCATAAAGGGGTATGCAAAACGAGAATCATTCGTATGGTAAAAAGTATTTGGTAATTTGGGGAAAACTTTATGACTACATATAGTCTTGATTACATAAAGATGTGTACGGTCACGAATAGTGTTATAATAACAACGATGTCATATAAAATGGGCAGTAATAGCACTTACGAGAATTAGTGGGTCTTTGGAGGCTTTGAAGTAATTAAGCACTCTACTAGAATTAATAATGAACGTCTTATCGTACGAATAAAAAGGAATATGATGTTCTTGGAATTATAGAATCGATAAGTTTATCGGGATTTAGTGTATTCCTTGGAAGTGATGAGCCTTTTGTCGAAAGTAGCACAAGTAAAAATCTATGTGATTAGTGTAAAATATTTTCCTCTTTTTCTTTAAGTGTTGGACTGACGGATCTTAATAACTAATGAAGCGACACAGTATTATATCGGTGGGGTTCATTGTTTCGATTTCTCTTGCAAGACGTCCCACACATGAACTTGGCTAAGGTCGGGAGTTGAGAGATGTTAGGTTCTAGGATGTTTTGTTACTATGTTTTACATATTTGGATATATAGCGCATCGGGTAGTGATATATTATATGAGTTAAGGCCAGGAAGGCTGAGGAGTGCATTGATAAAAGCATTTAGTACTGTTTACACCACTAGTGGAATAAGTGGGACAATCTCTAGACTAATTAAGTCACAGTAGACAGGTTATTTGCATATGTTTTTCTTTATATATATACATGGTATGTATGGTTCAAGTTGGATGTATAGGTGTCATCCATATTTGATGTTTGTATGTGTGTGTACATGTACTATGTGATTTATGGACATCCCAGTAATATTCATGTAGGCGTAGATGAACCATTTCTTTCATCTCGATGAGATACGAGTACAAACTAATTTAGTATAAAAATTATGATAAATGTGTGGATTAAAATATGATGTTATGCATCAGTGAATTAAAAGGAAGAAATTCCATTACGAGAGGGGAAGAATGCAATACCTTATTTTTTTGGAATAAAATAGTGTGACGGAATTTTAATTAAACAAATTCGAGAACAAATTTAAATTGGTGGAATATAATTTCAGAATAAATTGATTAATCGTGATTTCACCTTGATTTGAACTAAATCGAGCATAATGGTCTCACTCGTTAAAACAAATTGAACGTTACTTAACTTATGGTCATGTAGTGATTAAGTGTAACGAAAATGTGTATGTTGGGTAAATATTATTTGGGATGCATTTTGGTGAACTTTATGAACCAGTTTAGGTGTTTTAGACCTTTAAAAATGGTCCCAGGATATAGGGATACTATTTATGAGGTTATTGTTCTATTTAGATTATGAATTTGGGCTCATTTAGGGATCCAAAAAAGGGGGCTTTTTCTTAACTCGGGATTTTGAGTAATATAAGTTAAGGAGGGAGGTTAAGAGACTCCCCACATTTAATAAAACCAAAACCTAGTAGTCAGAGGATACCAAAAGTGAAAGGGAATAGGACATTATAAATCAAAGGGGAAGAACTCAAGGAGGAGGCTAAGGGATTCAACTAAAGATCATTCAACCAATTAATCCAGACAAGAATTTTCTTGCTCAATTTAATGTTCAATTTGCTTCTTGATTCATCGTAGTAAACCCATTTTTATTTCCATGTTTTAATTTGGAACGTGATGTATTTATGTTAGTAATTAATCTTATGCATGTAGAGGATTGATTGGAACATAGGGTGTTAACCCAGAAATCTAGGATAAGCGAATTCTTGAATTTGGTGATAGATGCCTAAGGGTTCTTGGGATAAATTTGTAGAAAATCGGACTCAAGTGTAGAGGTTTTGATTCATCTTTATGGTCTGAAAATTTGTAACTTTGAACTCATCTTACATGCCCCAAAAATCTTATCGATATATTGTTAATATTGTAGTAGAAAATCTGAACTAAAGGTCGTGGTTTAATCACATGAATTCTGGGAATTGGGGAAGAAATCAATGTAAATATATGAATTAATGGCTCTAAGATGGGTAAATGAGTGGCAGGGACTCGATTATACAGTTATGTAAAGGAATGAACAATTGGAAGAAATCTTGGGAAATAATTGAGAAATACTGTAATAAAGGAAGTACCCGATCTGGGGTGCTATGCAATTTCCAATCGGTTCGGCCTTGGGGCGAATCGATTTGGTCTGGTGGCAAATCGATTCGGATGATAAACTGAATCGATTCGATCCTAGGGTCAGGTTGAGTTGGACTGGAGTTAGTTTTGGGGTATGTTTATAAGTTCATACAAGTTGGTGGAATGGTGTTTGGGTCAACTATGAATTTATTAAAAATGCAAATATGGCACTATAATTATTGAGAAATTATATTTAACTAGATGGTTAAATAATATTTTAATGAATAAGAATTAATAATTAACAAAATGGTATATTATTAATGAATGAATATTTGTGGACATCATGTGGAATACTTTAGGTAATTATAGTTTAATTACCTACACATATTATATGGGAATTATAATATGTATTTTTATTTATCAGTGTGGACATACCAATATTCGTCGACGATCCCATCGGCTTGGGGTTTCGCATGTTCGAGACCGTAGCACATGTCAGCATAGGTGGGCTAGGCATTGTATAGGTAATTTTAGGTACTTTGTAACAGTGCCATCTACAAGAGGTGGGTGTTGATGCAAGGATCCTTCGTCACCGTTGGGTCTGGGACATAAACTGGTGTACTGCATAGGGATCACCCCATTTATGTTTGTTTTGTGATATCTGACTTGGGTAGAGATGTCCTTCGTACTTACCGATAGAGCACGAATGAGACGCCACTGGTAGATGACTTTACGTTTCGCATATATCAAGGTATATATATAAATTTCCCTAATTAAATGAGATCAATTCATTTGTCTAAGAATGCAGACAATGAATTATAGTCCCCACACTATGTAGTGTACATAATCGTTATTTTTGTCACTTTTATGAGTAAAATCACTGGGATACTCTAGGAAGTGGTATCATGAATGTAAATGGTTATAATTTGATTAAATAAATTAACTGAGATTAATTAATTTGTCTATATTGTACATAATAGATGGATATATCACTTTCACGATATATATGATATTGGGATACCTGGGGCATGGATAATATGAATGTAAAGGATTAAATTTTATCATTTTGACAATAATTATAAATTTATTGGGTATTGATTGACACGGTTGTCATATATTATTTCAAGACTTGTTTGGATACAAGAAATATCACACTTAGCTGAGAGGTGAGATGTTGATCGTATGTGAATGACGATGGGAGATATTTACTTTGAATAGACTGTATTTATTTCACTTTAAATTAAATAAGTTAATTCTTGCAACTTTAGGGCACTGATTCAAATCATAAAATATTCCCTCCGGGTTTATGTAGACAGGGACATCAGGACTGACAAAAGTTCAGAGTTGCGATAATATATGCAGTACGATTACCGCATGCTAGATTCTTTCGGATTATTGTATGGGCATAAGCCCGAGTTTATTATTTAGTTCTTTGGGACATTTTATATTTTTGTTTGGATTTTATGACTAGCTCAGTGTGGAATTACTTTTATTTATTTATTTATTTATTTATTATTAGTTACTATTTAAATGGTTTGATGTGTTTGTCTTCTTTAGAAAAATAAATATAAACATTTTATTGTTATTTGATATGAGAATGATATATATTGTATAACAAGCCCCATCGTCGGCGTACTATGTCTGGCAAACCTTGATGTGGTAACATGAGGGTTGTTACACTAATGGCTCGCATAGACACTCACAAATCAATAACATATCTAAATTAGAAGCGCGGAAGAAATTAATGACAACTAACTTTGTTGTATGCCAATTGGAAATAACTTACCCATCATGCTAATCTCTTTGACTCCACCTTCGAGAACATGAACCAAAATCGTCACCAATCTTGGGTGACTGGTCCGTAACAAACACCAATGTCGAAAGATCCACTATCGAACTCATCACATCACTCCCCAAAGGAACCTTCAACCAAAATCTATGATACCATTTGTAACGCCCCGAACCGTATTTATTAGTTATCCGTGGTCAACCCGGTCCAACCCGAGAATTACATGTGAAGTGAAATGAAACAACCTACGTAATGTCACTAGTCCAATTTTATTTAATTAACATTTCAGTTGTTTAGCATGCGATTTACATTTAAATCAGGCTATGTGAGGGACCCATGGGAAGCGTTACAAAAATCCAAGCATACAGAGCTACTAACGCAAAATAAAAAGAATACTTACATGTACAATACTTTCAAAATACAACGACACAACCAACCTACCGTAACGAAGATAAGGTAATGAGACGAATGCCCAGTGGGAAATTATGACAATGCAATATAGAATCGAATGGCAGAAAGGAGACTCTAACATGTTATAACTATGTGCGCATGAAACTATTATATATACACCCCCCTTAATGGATGAAACTATTTATATTCTGAAAACGTTACTTGTCTCAATTAAATCACCTTAATCTGATAAAAGAACTCCCTTTTACTTAACTTGACATTCATTCCATGATTTAGCACACCCGGTTAAATACTTAAAACAAATACACTTTATTTAAGGAAAAAATAATTTCTTTCACTGAAATTGCCCCTTTATTAATATCAATCCACGTTAGCATTTTTATCGAAAATCACCCATTCAATGCACGCAAATATTGTGCTAGAAAATACTTATTTTTCTTTGAAAACCTTTCATAAACACGCCATTGTGTTAATTATGGGTTAAACCTCTTTAGGTTGCTTAACTACCTATTTAATCCATTCACTTTACCTTTTCTTTACGTTATGGACATTAATCAATTTAACATTACTTGTTCACTTTATCCTTTATTGGAACAATTATTAATTTATTCAAGTGAGGTTGTATTTTTATATTTTCATCACAAAACTTCCATTTTTCATTATCTTTTTCTCGAAATATTTCAATATCTACATACTTTGAAGGGCTCTACACCACCGGCTATGTTACCCTATGCTCTAGCCGGTGATTTTGGATCGTTCACCCCAGGGCTTTGGGCCCTTCTTAAATATTCTAATCTCATCCTATTCCTTATTGATGTGTTTTAACATTTTTCAAATGTCCAAATTATTCCACTTATCCTTTTTCTGGCCGAATAAAAAAACACTGTGTTTCACCCCAACTTGTGTTACACTTTCAAATCATCATTTCTTACCCTATTTACTCTCATATTAATTTTATCCCAAAATCATGTTCATTAAGGACCATTTTGTGTAACACCTTTTTTCAACCTTTTTATTTCATAAAAATGTTCCACTTTACGTAAAATTACAATTTTTCCCATTTGTTTTCAAACTTGTCATTCCCTCCATTTTCACAAGTGTTATTCTCCAAAACACCATTAAGTTATCCACAATAACTTTTTAAGTGTTTTGACACATTAACACTTATTTCACACTTTTGGAGTAACATTCTTCTCAAGTTGGAAACATATTTATTTCATAACTTTCTTTTACAAGTAATCATTGAATCGAGAAAAATAATATTTTCTTTATTGATTCATGCAGTCTTAAAAGCATACACTTACTACGTTTTCAACACCTTTTTCACACACTTTAAGGGCTGAAAATTCTAATTCTTTATTTCATGTTTAAACCTAATAAAAAACCTCATTAAACTTGTTTATATGTTCAACGTCAAATACCACAAGTTTATATGCATGAGAAGGTGGGTTATAAGTCCAAAAATCCTATCAAATGGGTCTAACAAGTGCTTAATACTTTCAAAAATAGATTTTTTAAGACTAATGGACATTTTTATTCTTCAAGCTTTATAAAATGTCCAATTTTATAGAAATATTCATTTTTGCAAGAAACTTTAAAACATAGTTCACTAAAAATATCTTTAGCAAGACAAATATCATTTTTAAACATTTTATTCCATAAAAATATTTTATACCAAACTTCTTAAAATACATAACTTCTTCAACATTCTTGAATTATAGTTTTTTTTTTCGAAATACCTTTTAAATCATTGATATACCATTTATATAAACCTTAAGAAATCATCTTCTTAACTCATGTATGCATTCTACTCTAGCAATTCTAGATACAAGGCTACTATTTTGCAAAATAGAGTCTTAAACTAAAAGTAGAGTTTTTTCACCTCAAAATGGAGCTCAAATAATGTTGTATTAAGAAGAAGATGATGACAATCCCCCCACCACCAGGAGGTTGCCTAGCTCCACAATCATGTTTCAAGCAAAACTCCCATTCAAGACACTATATATTTCTACTCTTATTATTTTCTAAACCCCCAACAACACCTCCAAAATTCTTCGCTCTACCAAACAGTGGAGGAAATGGGTGCATACATCTTAGTTATGGTAAAATACTAGTAATATATGGTGGCATATTATAGGGATGTGGTGTAGCAATGGTGGAAAAGGCTTTGGGGAGATGGAATGCCGTTGAAATTATATATATATATATATATATATATATATATATATATATATATATATATATACACCTCCAAAATTTTTCACTCTACCCAACAATGGAGGAAATGGGAGCATAAATCTTAGTTATGGTAAAATACCAGTAATATATGGTGTCATAATATGGGGATGTGGTGTAGCAATGGTGGAAAAGGCTTTGTGGATATATATATATATATATATATATATATATATATATAGAGAGAGAGAGAGAGAGAGAGAGTAAATCTGATGGATTTTTGGTGGGGGAGAAACTCCCCATCTCTCTCTTCTTCTCACCCAAATAAGTCCACAAACCCATTTAGAAACCAAGCCTCAGATATAAAACCCATTTTTATCCTGTAAGGACACAAATTTCCAATTGAGTCATTTGTAGTTTTGGCTCAATTCCGGACAAAAGAATTTGAGTCATAGGATAGAGTTCTTAACTGCCCTTCAAGCCTATGACATACTCAAGTTGAAGACGTAGCGGTCAAGTTCATAAAGCTTCATTAAATGTCGTGTTTGTAGTGCCTCGTTTATACATCATCAACAATGTTCCAATGCTCCTAAGGTATGAATGCATTTGGTGTATATATATATATATATATATATATATATATATATATATATATATATATATAGGAGCTTGGAAATTTATTGGGTGTAATTTATAATTTTTATAAATTAATTTTAACGACTTTGTTTTACTCAGAAAAATATTTTTAAGAACTTTCCATAAAATCTCGTTCGAACCACACTGGAATCTCGTTCGAACGAGATTGCTAGGTCGTCCGAACGAACTGGCATCTCGCTTGAATGAGATTGCCAGGTCGTTCGAACGAGATTTATGACAATTTTTTATTTTTCATTCTGGAACCTCATTAGTAAAACCGTTCAAACGAAAAGTTGTTCGAACAAAATTTGGCGGGAACAGTTATTTTGGGCATTTTTTTTTACAGTTTTCCCACTTTTTCCACTTATTTTCCCCACTATCTTTTGACAGAACTTCTTAGTGCGAAAACCAACTATTTTGAACCAACTTTTTCACTATCCTCCATCTCTTAAAGAGAGTTTTGAGAGTTCAATCTTCCAAGAAAAAGTTCATGTTTATGAGTGTCTATTTTTCAAGAAAAATTTATTAAACACTCTTGTTTTCACCCATATTGTTTATTCCAAGTTCAATCTTCCATAGTGTTTGGCACATGGTTTTCTCTACCGCATTGAAAATATTGTTTGGGTTTACTTCTAAATCCCTTAAAGAAGAAGAGTTTGTTTTACTGCGTCATTCTCACATGGTGAAAGGAACCATGTGTGGTTGACGGTGTTCTTAAAGTCTCATTAGTGAAGACCAAGTTTCCAGTGGAGCTCCGGGGTTATTGACTAGGCGGAGGTGTTTACAAGAAGACGCATCAAGGCTTGAAAGGGGTCGAGTCGAGGAAGTAAGTCATCTATCTTGTAATTGTAAAACCATACTTCGTGGGCTTAGGGCTAGGGTCGTCCGAGGTTTTTGCCCCTTGTGGGTTTTTCCTCGTACATCGTAGCGTAGTGATTTATTTGTTTATTTTATCTTTTGTGAAATACGCCTAGAACGCATGCTTAGGTAAAAAGGTAAAATTTGGTTCATATCACTACTTGTTTAATTAGGTGCTAAATTAATTTGGGTAATGTTTATGTTAATTTAATTCAAGTCATCACTTAATTTGATAAAATTGGTTTGGCCTAATTTGATAATATTGAAAATATGACTTAGGCAAATTTCTAGGACTTGGATTGAATTAAGTTGGTTTGAGTGAAATTAAAATTTGTGTGGATTTAATCTTATTTCACTTGTTTTATTTTAATTTGAAAAGAAATTAAAATTTGGTGTTTGTGTGTGTTTAATTGAACCATCTTTAGCTTTCGCATCTAATAGAAGGAAATTACTTTGTGTAGTAAGAATTTAAAAATTGGGGGTCTCTCCTTTTCAAATTGGTATCAGAGCCAAAACGATAAATTACTTCGTTAAGATCTTTTAAATATTTTTGGCTAAAATGAAATTTTCTCCATTTTCTAAATTTCCTATTTTCGATGGTTCTAACTACGTGTATTGGAAAGAGTGAATGAAATCGGCACTAAAATCTATCGACGAGAGAGTTTGGTTATCTTTCGTTAACGGGTGGTCCCCACCTACACATTTAGTAGATAATGAGCGTGTTCCCAAACCCGCCGATAGATGGAGTGAGAATGAATTTAAACTTTCTAATTTTAATTCCCGAGGTTTAAATACCTTGTTTAGCGCTGTCACACCGGATGAATTCCGACACATTATGACATGTGAAACCGCTAAAGAAGCTTGGGAAATTTTACAACTCACTCATAAAGGTACTAGTGTCGTTAAAGCTTGAAAACTCCAAAACCTCACCACTCAATTTGAAACCATCAAAATGAATGAAAAAGAAACCTTTGATGAATTTTATGCTAGACTTTCCAATATTATTAATTCATCTTTTAATTTGGGAGAGAAAATACCCGACAACCGAGTAGTAAAGAAAATTTTAAGGTCCCTACCCAATAGATTTATTCCAAAAGTGACCGTTTTAAATTCTTTACCAACTTTAGCCTCTACGAAATTAGAAGAGCTCGTAGGTGATTTACAAACCTATGAACTCGACATGTTTCCCTCTAAAACTCAAAAATAAAATGCAAAAGGGAATTACTTTAAAAGCCCGAAAAGAGGAAAAACAAGTAGTAGAGTGTGAAGTTGATAGTGACTTGGAAGATATGGCCTTGTTTTCTAGGAAATTTCAAAAATTTATTAAATTTAAGAAAGATAAATTCAAAAATGATTTTAAGAAATTTGAAATTTCTAAGCATAACAAAGTCGAGAATATCCCTAAAACTATTAATGAAAATTTAAATAGGAACAAGTCAAATAGGTGTTTTGGTTGTGAAGGGTATAACCATAAGGCTTTTGAGTACCCCACTAAACTAAGGAGAGAGGGTAAGCAACCAATGTCTTTTAATTCATCCCTTGGTAATAGTGATAATGAAGAGGGACCCGATTCCTCCTCTAAGCCCAACATTATGTATTTTATGGCTAATCATGTGAGTGATAGTGAGCATTCTTCTATTGATGAAATTTTAACACATGACACTTCCAAGGTTAAAGTTTATGATTCCCTTGTTTTTTATGGTAGTGAAAGTGGAGAAGAAAGAGAGAGTGAAAGTGAAAATGGGGTTGATGTGAGTGAACTTCAAAATATTTTTGAAGAACTTTATGAAGAATCTATTAAATTAAAAAGAGAAAATTTGAAGTTAGAAGCGATTTTAAGAGAGCGTGTCAAGGTCGTTGATGATTGTGTGTTGGTTCAAGACCTTAGGACACGTGAGAGATCTCTTCATGAGAAGATTGAATATTTATAAGGCGAGAGAGATAGCCTAAAGGATTTAATGAAACCCTTGAAAAAGGAACTTCTCGCATTTGAAGAGCGAAATTTTTTATTAGAGTCTAACATTTTAGAATTAGAAAATAAATTAAAAGACTCTAGTAAAGTCAAATTTGATTTGGAGTGTAGGTCCGAAAAACTGGATAAAATCCTAGGTACGGTCCAAATAAAAAATGACACTTGTGGTTTAGGCTTTGATACTTGTATTGAATCTACTCATAAAGTCAAAACCCATGTTTTAGGAGAATCACCTAGGAAAGCCTTTAGAGATCATTCCTTAGGTACCAATTTTCGACGTGTTTTTACTTGTGCACATTGTGGTCGAAAAGGTCATCTTAGGGAATTTTTTTTTTATCTTAAACGAGGTCCTAGAAAATCCTTATGTAAGGCAACCGAGTTAGCCAAGATTCTTACTTCCCGAGATCGTCATTCATCATTAAATTGGGTTAGGAGATCCGACCTGGTAGCTTTATAAGATAGGGTATATGATTCTCATTTTCTTTCACATGATTCCCCCCTTGCAAAATCTAAAGGTTGAATGTGTTAGTTTTGTTTGCATACTTTAGCTTTTGTACTGGATGCTATATTATCATGCTAAATGTATGCCTGTTTAGTCATTTTCTAGTCTATGCTTCATGCTAGAATAATGATTTTTGTTTATCTTTTGTATTATATTTCCTTAATTTTTGCTTGCATTAAATGAAAAATGCAAAAAAAAAATTTGTTTATCATTTGTGTTTTATCCTTTTCGTAATATATTCTTAATGAAAAATACAAATGATTTTTGTGTGTCTTTGAGTAAATATTTCTATTTTTGGTTAAAATTTTGAAAAACTCAAAAAGATTTTTATGTGTGTTATTTTAGTTTGACACACTCTATGTGGCCTATACTTGTGTTAGAATCCCTTCTTTTTCGCTTTCATGTGTCTAGAACTTTTGGTTTAGATTGTCAATTCTTATTATGTTCTTTACCATGCTTACATGGAGTAGTTGGATTTTGTGTTGATTTAAATGCATTCTATTTTTATATGCCTCTATTCACACATGCACGAGCTCTTTTGAAATTTAATCGTCACATGTTATATTTGAGCTTGGTGAGGTATTCTCTTACCAATCTTGTCATCTACATACTTATAACCTAGGAGGGCTAGTGCATGTCAAAATACGTTGCACTTGAGATTTGTGAGATATAAATATGTTTTATAAATGTGCACGGGGAAGGGCTCCGAAAGGAATTATTATCCTTTGCGAGTAATCCACCGTTTATTTAGACCTAAAATAAATACGTGGTCCATAGGACTAAAAATAAAATATGGCATTAAAAAGAAAATTAATTGCCAAAGTCTATTTTTGTTTGATATATTCATTCAAATATATATGCTTATTGAGGGAGATTGGATGGTATATCAACGGTTTGCACAATGTTTGTTTATCCTAGTTGTATTTTCAATGTCATGACTCTATTGGTTTGTAGAATCATCAAAAGTCTAGGCTTCTATGCATTGTGTATGTTTGTTCATTGATTTCAATCTATATTGTCACATGAGGTTATATTCAAATTTGATGAAGTTTGCAAGCAATTAAGAACTCCGTGAACATGTTTTAAGTGATTGGGTCTAAATTTAATTGTTTCTAGTGCACACCCCAACACTTCCGTTTCGATATGACACATTTTTGCCATACGAGTGTGAAAAGCTTATCTTATTTTGTGTCATTTGTGTGTTTATATCTATATATATATGTGCGTGTGCATCTTTGATATATCTAAAGTATGTATATATATGATATTTTTTTTGGTCTTTGCCTTGCTTTCTAGTCCATCTATGCTTTACTTCATAATTGGTATCTATCTTGTTGCATTATTTGTTGACATCACATTCTTAATACTTTATGTATCATATTGGTATCATTTTTTTGCATCTTAGTTGGTATCCGTTATTATTCGTTGGATTATTTATGCTTTTGTTTCCTATATGCTTTCATGCTCATCTCACTCTAAGCATCATGTTTAAATTAGTTTGTTATCCTTTGTCTATTCCCGAAAAAAAAGGGGGAGAAATGATGTATATTCCTATAGTACTCATATCTTAGTTTGGGGGAGATTTAACTTGGGGGAGTCGCGACCTTATTAGGTAGATAATAGTTGATAAAGGGAGAATTAATTTAGGGGGGCTATTTATTTTATGCATTTAATATTCTTGATATAACCTATGCATTTGATAGTTTGCTTAAGTGTGCAGGAATTCTTCTAAGTAGAAACTTTAATCATCGGAAAAGATATTGATCCTTAGGTTGATTGAGTCAAGAATTGTATTTTTATTTTGGGTGGGACATTTTTATTAGTCTAGTAGAGCTTGACGGCCCTTTAGGATTTTTGTTGGTTTTTGTCCCGGAATAGCCAAAGGGGGAGATTTCTAAGGACACAAATTTTCAATTGAGTCCTTTGTAGTTTTGGCTCAATTACGGACAAAAACGTTTGAGTCATAGGATAGAGTTCTTGACCATCCTTTGAGCCTATGACATACTAAAGTTGAAGACGTAGCGGCCAAGTTCATAAACCTTCATCAAATGCCGTATTTGTAGCTCCTCGTTTCTACGTCATCAACAATGTTCCAATGCTCCTAAGGTGTGAATGAATTTGATTTATATATATAGGAGCTTGGAGATTTATTGGGTGTAATTTATAATTTTTATAAATTAATTTAAACGAATTTTTTTTACTCAGAAAAATATTTTATAGAACTTTCCATAAAATCTCGTTCGAACCACACTAGAATCTTGTTCGAACGAGATTGCCAGTTCGTTCGAACGAGATTTATGACAATTTTCCTTTTTTCATTCCGGAACCTCGTTAGTAAAACCGTTCTAACGAAAAGTCATTCGAACCAAATTTGGCGGGAATAGTTATTTTGGGTGTTTTTCACAGTTTTCCCATTTTTTCCACTAGCTTTTTACAGAACTACTTAGTGCGAAAACCAACTATTTTGAAGCAACTTTTTCACTATCCTCCATCTCCTAGAGAGCGTTTTGAGAGTTCAATCTTCCAAGAAAAGGTTCATGTTTATGAGTGTCTATTTTTCAAGAAAAATTTATTAAACACTCTTGTTTTCACCCATACTATTTATTCCAAGTTTCAATATATATACATCTTGCTTGGAGTGTTTGGCACCGAGTTTTCTCTACCGCATTGAAGAAATTGTTTGGGTTTACTTCTAAATCCCTCAAAGAAGAAGAGTTTGTTTTGCTGCGGCATTCTCACATGGTGAAAGGCACCATATGTGGTTGACGGTGTTCCTAAAGTCTCATTGGTGAAGACTAAGGTTCCGGTGGAGCTCCGGGGTTGTCGACTAGGCGGAGGTGTTTACAAGAAGACGCATCAAGTCTTGAAAGGGGTCGAGTCGAGGAAGTAAGTCATCTGTCTTGTAATTGTAAAACCACAATTAGTGGACTTAAGGCTAGGGTCGTCCGAGGTTTTTTCCCGTTGTGGGTTTTTCCCCGTACATCGCGGCGTAGTGATTTATTTGTTTATTTTATCTTTTGCAAAATACACCTAGAATGCATGCTTAGGTAAAAAGGTAAAAAAAAAAATTATATCACTACTTATTTAATTTAGTGGTAATTTAATTTGGGTAATTTTTATGTTAATTTAATTCAAGGCATCACTTAATTCGATAAAATTGGTTTGGACTAATTTGATAATATTGAAAATATGACTTAGGCAAATTTTTAGGACTTGGATTGAATTATGTTGGTTTGAGTGAAATTAAAATTTGTGTGGATTTAATCTTATTTCTCTTATTTTATTTTAATTTGAAAAGAAATTAAAATTTGGCGTTTGTGTGTGTTTAATTGAACCATCTTTCGCTTCTGCATATAATAAAAGGAAATTACTTTGTTTAGTAAGAATTTAAAAATTGGGGGCCTCTCAATTTCATATCCATCTACGTGCACTAGGACTCAACACGTCATCGATCCAATGGTCTAAAATATGACAGCACACAAAGGCAATCTGATTTAAAATTTTCTATACAGGTTGTTCGAACAAGAGCTATACCTCGTTCAAACGAGAATGGGTTCTCTTTCGATTAACCATTCGCACGACCTTCTAATGAGTCCGTTGAGTGACATATCGTTAGATCCTATTTAGAAACCAACTTCGAACAACATTGGATTCTCGTTTGAACCACTTAATTTTCATTTGAACCACTTCTAATGACTTTCAAGTTCATTCGATCTTGCCAGATTTCTTAAATCTTCAATTCCACCAAATAACTTCCAAAAATTATCATCAAGGCCTAAAGAAATTCAAATATAGCAATAAACGTCCACACTAATAATTCAAATCCAAAGGGTTTCATATTATTATAAGCTGCAAAAAAAAATATTGGGCACGGGTATTACATCACCAATAGTACTTCATTTGGTGACAAATTGGCCAAATATTTTTTCTTTAATCACAAAATAACTATATTTCATCACAAAAGGTGTGATGATAGGTAAAATTTGCTTCGGTGTGTGACAAAAAAATAATATTTTTTGCTGACGAAGAATTATTGTCACAAAAAAGCAAGTATATTTTGTGATTAAATATAATTGTCATATTGTCACCAAATGGTATATTTACACATCAAACCTTATTTTTTCACTTAAACCTGATTTTTTTTAAAGCCTCTCCCTCGCGTATATAAATCGTCACAATGTATTTTTATTGACGACATATATCATTTGGAAAGAAAAGCTCTTGATATTAATTTATTTTTATTTACATCTTGTAGTTAATCAAATATCTTTCAACAAAATGAATCAATAAACTAGACACTCAAAATTAAAGTTAAAAGAATCATATAATTAATAACTACCATCTATGCAAATATCTCAAAACCATTGGTCAATTATAAAAATATTCCACATCACTTTTATACAAGATTCATAAAATCCAAAATATGCAAAAATAATTCCCCAAAAGGATCGCCAAAACTTCTCCCCCCATAAACATCACAAGTTGGAATTATTTTCCAAAAACAAATTCCAAATGAAGTCGCCTCACCTATGACACCAATCTGTAATTCAAAAAGTGAAAATGGATTAGTTAACTTTATAATACTACGAGTTTATTAATATTTGATTATGTAAATAACAACAACTTCTTTTAACAATAATAACATCCAATCAAAGGTCAAGTAACATGCACACCAATGCGGCAAACCATAAAAACTACCAAATTGATTATCACTAAACTATAAACCATTTAAATATGTGTTTTGAAAACTCTTAACTTTTTTTGAAAATTTTGGCATAGTTGCCTTTATTTATAGATGAAAACCAACCTATTAAATAATAAAAAAAATGTTCAGCGAACCAACAATTATTCACCAATTAAATCCCTTCCACCAATTAAACAAATTAGATGACAGCATTGGCATAGTAGCATCAAAGCATCCACCAACACCAAGTGGGAATAAGTACAAGTGAAATTATTTGAACATTTAATTTTAAGACACGATCTATGTATTTTTTTGTCACAAGCGTCACTTATGTATTTAAATTAGTCATTTGATGTGATTTATTGGGATAATATTACAAACCAATGTAATTTAAGCAAACCCCGCATATTAAAGTTGGTTAAAGGTGACCACATAGTAAACGTGGAAGGAAGAAAACCTGATGCCTTTAAATTCTCAAACATCTTGTCAAATCCATCTTGATGAGCTTCTAAACGCTCCATACGCTCATCACGGGCCTGTAGTTGTTTCGTTATCTTACGATTAAATTCAGTGGCTTCCCTAAGGGCTTCCTCCAACTCTGCACCATAGCGTGTCATTTTTTATTTAGTTGGATTTGGTCCATTCCATGGTCCTATTACATATCCTGATTTAGTACCAAGTGCTCGATCATCCATCTCATCGGTAGTGAAAGATGACTGCCCTTTGGAATAGGCTCAACTTGCAATCGTTTCGTCTCATTCTGTAATAAAAATTAGTATATATCAATTTATTATGATACAATAAAAAAATTGTCTAAAATAAATTATATTCTTACATATAGTTCTTCGGCTTTAGGAGATGACCACTTCTCATTGGTGCAATGTTTTTTTATAGAAATCAATTTGATCCAGATCCTCATTATCCACCTCACTCTACATAATATTAGTAAAGAAAATCATTACTAATAAGAATTTTAAAAGACAAGATAATTAAAAAAAAATAAGAATATACCAAGTAATAATGAGCCGATACAAATTCCCTCGACCATTGTGTTTGATAGTCTGCTTCGCTTGATTATTCTTGTTAACATCACACCAATGCTTCATTAAGTGTTAAGGCATAATTAGCATGTATAATTTATATTTAAAGTAATAGAATATAACCACTATATTTTACAAACTAGTTTCTACTTGATTTTCAACATTAGAGAACAAATCGAAAAGGGTATTCCAATTTTCTGCACTCATATTTTTTAGAATATTATGTCGTGCCTCTTCAATTGATTTTTGTTTAACCTTAGTCTATGTCAACATCTGGTGCCCCTTATTCGACTTATCAATAATTTTTTTACATTGTCTCTAACATATTGATCTTCCGTTTTTACGTCAAATCTGGATTGAAATTCGTGTGTGTGTGTGTGTGTGTGTCCATCTAATAAAGGAGGATGGTTTTTGAAATCTCAAAAATGTAAAAGCACAATAACGCTCCTAATTTATCCACATCTTCCACCCACCAAATCAATGGTTGAGATTAACACCCAAATTTATTTTGCTGCCCAAACATTTGAGAAATCCTGCCCAAACGGAAACACACCCATATATTCTCTATTTTCCTATAATGTTATCTGACACACTCGATCCCCCTCTATAAACTCTCTTTTTTCTCTCCCTCCAAATGCACGACCATTCCTCCACCACTCATCTCTCTCTCTCTCTCTTTGTGTGTCTGTGTGTGTTCCTTGATATTTGTACCTCCTCCGTTTTAGCCTTTTTTTTGTGGTCTAATCATCTTTATACAGTTTCAATCAAGGATTTGTTTTCTAGGTTTTAAAAATGTGTATTTTGGTGCGATTTTGTTTTTCTCATATGTAGTGGTTTATTTTGGTTGTTTTGTAGATATAATCAAATCCTTGGTAATTATTCATATATCAGGTATGTATAATCTCTAGCTTGCGTTCAAATCAATTTATTGTATTCTTTGGTACTAACATGTGTATCTCGGTTTCATATTATTGGAGCTTCAAAAGACGTTATTAAGTTTTCTTGGATTGATTACCAGGTATACTCTTTTATCTCCCTCCATGATCTGTGTTTTTATTATGCTAATTTATTGTTATTTTTTTCGTGGTGGTGATAATGGTGGTCTAAATGAGTAGATGGGTTCTGATTTTTTTTATTGATTATATAAAAATTAGGGGTTTCACTAAAATGTTGTTTGATTTTAGGATAAATCTACTGCTTCAGAAATAAGGATATAACTAACAGAAAAATTGAGCATTGTTGCTTCAAGTTAAGATTACTAATAAGATAAAGATTTGTATTCTTGATGGTATGTTTTTACTTTTTAAAACTGATTTGTATTGCGTTTACAAAATTTTCTAACAATCTTAATATGATAAGTTATGGAAGTATATCATGTTAGTTGAAATTACTTCTTATATTGCATTACTTAAGGGCTTGAACTTCTAAATATATTAAGTTATATTCAGTATTTTGGTCTTTTTGAGTTTGGTTATCTTTGCTTTAATGTTAAACATTATTTCTTATGTTTTATAGTAATTATTTCTTATGTTTTTAATTTTTGATCAATATATAGTCGATTAACTAATTTTGTGTTGTATACAGAGCCAATAGTCTGTAAACTTGCATCATCTCCCTATTTTGTGGTAAGATCTCACCTCACACTATCGCTTTCTCTTGGTAAGATCTCCAACTTACATTATCTCACTATTTCTTAGGTAATTCAAAAGTTTGCATTTAAGTTTCTTTATTTGAAATCAACTATTCGATAGATTTTTCTGTCTCCATTTAATGTTCTTTTGATACAAATAACATTATTTGATTCATAAATTTTGCTCATTGGCTGATATCTTGGCTTAAGATTGGCTCGATTCAACCACATCTTGGGAGGCAAAAGGTAATATGCTTGGTACACAGATAGTTTATTTAAATTTTAGGCATTTTAGGCTTTTGTGTTCGGATTAAAACTTTTCTACTTCTTTTATAAACTCACACTATTATTTTATTTTTTATTCTCAGTTATAGTTTTCCTACTCGTTGATACTTACTTTTACATTGAAGTACCTTTATATGTTTATTTTTAGATCATTTTATCCGTCATTATGATACATGGCTGTAAAGACAGATGCATGAAAAAATTCTTTGATTCTTTAGTGTATTTTTATTTGTATTTAGATATATCTTTTAAATTAATTAGATGTCACTTAATATGCTTCATATGATATGTTTTCTATTAATGAATATTTGAAATCAGTATCCAAAACAACTTTGGGTAGTAAAAATTCAATAGGTATGTTCATGGTCACTAGGTTTGTTGTTTATTGTTGTTTGTTGAAAGATACAAAGTGTTTTAATATCATAGCGAGTCAATTCCCCAATATTCTCCATCAACTCCCTTCTTTTCATCACTTTTTTAGCCTGTCTGCCCGTGGGATAACCTCAGTGCATTTGAAAGTTTTTGATTTCCATATGCATTTATGTTCAGATGCTCACGCGTTGCTGAAAGATTCCGTGTGCAGTCTTGAACACCATCCGAGTTTATATTTTATAATGACATAAGAGTTTCATGACAATATGTATTGTGTGCAAAAATCATAAAGTTTGAGAGTACAACCATCAAATTGTAAGGATAGAATATATATTGTAAGGATGCAAGTTTCTTTTTAATATGTTTTCTTGATCAACAACTATTCTTTGTGTTGTATGCATTAAATCTTATAGTTGACAGACAATGCGTTTATTAAAATGGGTTGAATTTAGACAGTCTACACTGTCTAATATCTCATGTGCATGTATGTGTTATTTTCATAAACATCCTTTCCTACAGTCAAATTTTCATTTTCTACGGCAACCTTTTCAATTAAAGTTTTCTTCGGATTTTAATCTACAGAATACATGGATGGCATATGGGAAGATACATAGTTGAAGTTTTCTTCGGATTTGAGTCATATTTTCGTTAAAAGGATATTATTTCCATATATAGTTGGAAAATGTGGCAAGGTTTATGCAGCTCCTCTTTCTGAAATAGAGGCAGTTACATTGAACTTACATGTATAGGTAAAAGAATCATTTCTTTTTAACTTTTTATTTTTTATTATGTTTGTTTGACCCTTTTTTCAAGATAAAGGTGATTAATATGTCTAATACTCTCTTTACTGCATTCTTCAATTTATCTACTATTTTCCATAGTTTCCCAAGTTTTGAAAGCTCAAGACATTGTATATGATATAGAGGGTAATGATGCACACAGCCTCATTTCTTGCATGCAATTATTAACAGTGTGTTTAGTTTGTATCTTTCTATATGCTCGTACTCGTATATAGATATTGTTTTTCTTTTTCATTTTTGTTATAATGTTAAACTCGTATGAGGTCTTAAACAAGTATAACCAACATTCGTTGATTAGGTTTGTACGAAGCTATTAAAATGTCTGGAGAAGAAGAAGAAGAAAATGATGTTGAGATAAAAATTAGAGATGAGTTTTTGAAGGCCGGGTATTTAATCAATTATGAGGTTTCCTTAATTCTTGAACACAAGTATGAACAACTTCAGCAGATGTCTGAGGATACAATGAATCAAGTTTCTCAAGTATTTGAGAAGTCATTGCAATATGTGAAGATCTTTAGTAGCTATAAAAACCCTGATGCTGTAAGACAAGTTCAAGAAAACCTGAGGGATTACCGATTGGAAAAATTTAAGCTTTGTGTTTTAGGAAATCTTTTTCGTGAAACTGCGTGGAAAGATATTGTTATGGTTCCATCTATCAAGTTGAGAGGGCATGGCCATGATGACAAGGCAATTGAGAAAATGTGGAATGAACTATCTTTGATAAAGAAGTTTAAATAGCTTTACTTAAGATATTAAAGACTACGGTGTTTGATTAACAATTTATGTGTAAATGTTTTGAGCCATGAATCTTTAGTACCATAATTCTAAAATTTCTTTAGTACTCTGATTTTGGGGGGTGAGTCGGTATTAGTCACATACTCTAAGAAATCCCTATGTCTCAAATATGTATGCATAACTATCTACCTTTTTGAAAAAAAAAATTGAAAATATTTGCATATCCGTTTTTAGGACATCCAATTGCAGGCATTACAAAGAAGTTTTCCAAGCTTCTATGTTATTCATTTCTCTATGTTAAGGTATTCTATTGTTTTCATGCTGCCTTCTTTTTTGATTATACATTTCAAGTATACCTGAATCGATTATCCATTTAAGACATATTTAATAACTTTCAAGTGAAGTTTGAGATTTGATACAAATTATTATTCAAACTTATTTTCTTCGATTAAATTCATTTCAGGGTGTTGATGTAGTGCCATCGGAAAAAGAATGTCATATCATAACATGTGAAATTCATAAGTCCCTCATACTAGAATGATAAATAAACATTTAATTGACACAAAGCATGGATGGCGAATTATATGATTGTGAAGTTTCGATTTCACAAATGGGCAGTGGCCTATTTTTTCTATGCATAGTGAAATATTGGTATCACAATACCGTTTTAATAATACAGGACATTCAGCTACCTTCAGCGTTCCCAAATTGTCTTTTGTACTTTATGGACTAATTGGTTATTTTTCTTCCAGCAACAAGTTTCCTACTGGATACTTAGATGACAACACTTGGAGGGGGACCTTTTTAGAATGTTTGGAGTATAGGCACTAGACAATTAAGGAAAATGAATGACAAAATAATATTATGGAAACGTCTTTCTGCAGTTGGTTTCACGTCAAAGGGTGTAAAAAAAAAATAGAAAAGTGAGTGCATGTGGATATCCAAATGCCAAATCAACGAATTTGTGACTCTATGCTCTCAATATCAAACATTGGTTTTTATTGGTGGACACCTCATTAAAAATGAGGCTTTGTAGACATAACACTTACTCTTCTATAAAATTCATTAATGTTATTTATCAACTGTTATTTAATTTTTTTTCTATGTGGGATGTTGACGCGATAAACATGGAAATATATTTTGTTGTGTGCATTTATTGGATTAATATTTGTATCATGAGAGGAATATTTTGTTATGTGCATTTTTGACATGATAAACAGGGTCTATGATAACAATCATTTCGCCACGACTGTTGTTACCACCACCGCACATTTAGTAATCATGTAGTTTATGTTTGAAAAATTCAACCATGTCTTCAGGCATGGGCATCCACTAGTGTATATATATAGCAAGTATAGGTATTTTGCAAAAAAATAAGAAATTCCAAAAATAGCAAGGCCCCCTAAATTATGTAAAAATAATATATGGAATAAATCAGTTACTCATGAATGTTTATAAAATACATTTTATATAAATATATAAAATATATCATTTTACTTACATTAAGACATTTGAGGGAAACTTCTTTGTCATTTTCAGACAAGTGATTCCATTTTGCAGGAATTGGGATGAGATTGCGTGCAATAATTCCAAGTTCAGTTCATAATTTAGAAGATTGCACAATGTTTATTGGCCTTCCATTTCCTCTGGTTAGACCATGAACCTTTTTTTATCATGGTGGAAGTTGTAATTGTGGGATATATATTGCAATTGAAACATTTAAATAATGAAGTATTGTGCTAATAATCATTTACACACTACTAGAAAGTTTTGTTGCAATTATGGGACATGTTAATGGGTTTGAACTAGGAAAACATAGTCACGGTGCTGTAGTAGTAATGATTTGTGTTCTTGTATATAAAATCGCAATGTCAGCTAAGTGAACTACCTACATAACACACCCATAAGATGCCATACTAATCTAAAGCATAAAATGAGCTACTAAGTACTACCTTTTGTCATTAGTTGTGTCATTGTGTTATTTAAACGCTTTGTGTCTTTAATTTTTTTTCATAAAAAGAGTGGATTGCTTCTCGCATAGAAAGTGCCATTAAGTATGATAAAAAACAATGGAGTCACAGACTATCCAAACTTCATAATTCAACGTATTTCATTACGGAACCGTTACAAAAAATTATCCATCTATGTGGACCATTCAGATACTGACACGTGTTGTACAATGGCATATTAATCCTAGTCATCAAGGATGAAATACCGACCCATACCAGGGATACCGACCAACACTAGGGATGCCAACCAACGATGACAGGAAAACACCAACAGTTGTATACATTAATGATTGTGCAAATGTAAATGTCTATGATATAAAGACATTCCATCCTTTGATATTCCAACTCTTGTATACCCCCTGATGGCTATAAATACAATGTAAACCCTACATCCAAGGGACACGAAAAGAGAGGCAATTGAACAATACCAAAAACAATACGCAACAGTGGATGTAGGCTCCTCCCTTAAGTCGAACCACTTTAAAATTCTCTTATCTCTTTTATTTCTATTTATTTATGTTAAATTAATTAGCATAGTCAAGTTTTTTGCATCAACAGATTGGCGTCGTCTGTGGGAATAAAATTTTCTAATCGATCTCATTCAATTAAACATCTAAATGGATGATATTCCGGAATCCAGTATCAGTAACGAAGGTATTTTGCCTACCCCTTCTGTTCCCCCATCTGCAAATGATTTAACTAGGACACTCTCGCCAGTCTTGCAAGAGGCCAAGAGGCTATGCAAGATACTATCAGGTAACTTGTACAAACTCTTCAAGCTTGGGAACCTGCTCTATCTGCTTAAGGAAATATGACACCACCCCCACTAAGACGTGGTCGGTGCAGCCACTCGATATCGACAAGAGATGTCTCCTACCATCCAAGGTCAACTTCATTACTCTGGACATAGCAATCTTTCCACACGTAGTCTTATTATGCAGAGAGGCCAAGTGCCTTAGAGAGATTAAGTCGTGTTTCTCCCTTGGATCATTTGGGACCCAGCGGAACAGAAATGTTCCTAGGGTAAGATTTGGTAATACCCGATGACGATCTAATCAAAGGGAAAGCACAACTCAATCTAGATAAAATTCCCAACGAATTGCTACTTGAAGCGAGCAAGGGCTTCAGGAAGAAAGCTTACATATAATAAAGTTGCAATGCATAAATTTAGTGCTGCCAATGATGCATGGAAAGGTTCCATACAAAGATTGGAAGACAGATTAAGAGAAATGGCTAAGACAATAAACCCACCACAAAGAAGTTTTGTAAAAGGGTCTCCCTTTGTGCAAGCAATTGTGGATTTTATGACTCCAACAAAGTTCAAGGCTCCAGTAGTAACACCCAAATATAATGGAAAAACTGATCCAATCCTCCATATAGAATAATACCAGACAACTGCTGATATTCAAGTCGTCCTCGATGAAATGAGGTGTAGAGCATTTTCTGGAACCCTTACTGGATCTACCCAAATCTAGTACAACGGTCTTCCCCGGGGGCAAATTTCTAGCTTCAAGAAACTGGCCGAGCTATTCATTAACAACTTTTGCTTTGGATCAAAGCCTGTGAAAAAGGTGGCACACTTAATTAGTTTGAGATAGAAAGAAGGAGAGAGCACCAGAGATTACATCACTCATTTTAGTAACGAGAAACTAGAAGTTATAGATTATGAGGAAAAGACTATAATAACTGCCCTCATGAGTGCATTACTCCCTGAAAAACTGTATTACACTCTTTCCAAGGATCCCCCAAAGATAATGGAAGAATTGATGACTAAAGTAGAAAAGATCATAAATGTCGAGGAAGTAATGGTAGCCAAGCGTAGATCGGGCAAAAAAGTTGATCGCAAAAATGATAAGAAAGATCATAAAGACCCCATAGAACATAGGGGATCAAAACAGAAAAGTGTTTTGGAGCGACTCAAGAACTATAACAACTATAATTCGTTAACAATGGGAATTAACCATATTTTGGAAGAAATCAAGCATAATAAATAAGTATGTTGACCTGATAAGCTGATAAGTTCCCCGACCAAGAGAGATAAAACTAAGTACTGCGAATTACACATGGATCACGGTTACACGAAGGAACATTGCATAGCTCTTCAAAATGAGATTAAAACTCTCATCCGAAGAGGAAAGATGAATCAGTATGTTGATTGGTAGAAAAACGAAAGAATTTAACATAGATGAAAATTTCCTTGCAAGCCCAGAGAGGAGAAGAAAACAACTCATGAAGATTATCAAGATGATGAGCCCGATCTCCTTAAAAAACTCGACAACCAGAACATGATGTATTCTATATCAATTTTGGTTCTTTTGATTGCCAAATGATTATAGGTGGAGATGTAGGAGGAGGATATCATACATCTAAGCGAAAAGCTTAACTCCATGAAGCACAAGCTTGCTTGTACATACAGAGGATCTACCTTGCAGAGGAATATTGACCAAGGAAGGTTAACAAAGACAAGCTAGTAATTGGTTTCTCTAAAAATGACCTTTCAGGATTACTGTATCCTTACAATGACCCATTAGTAATCAAAGTGAGAAAGGAAGAAATCATTGTCTCCAGAGTAATAGTAGATAATGGAAGCTCGGTGGAGATCATATTCTATCCTTATTTCACCAACTTAGATTTTAAACTCAGCCAAGTAGATCCCTACCATCGACCACTAATAGGATTTTCTAGTACGATAGTCTTTCCTTTGGAAACCATTAAAATGGACTTGATGATAGGGACCTGGCCAACTAGCCGAACAGAGAAGATCCATTTCTTTGTAATGGATAAAAATTCCCATTCAGCTTACAATGTAATCATGGGAAGAGTATGGATAAAGAAGTTCTAAGCAGTTCCATCCAATGTTCATCAATGCCTAAAATTCCCTACTAAGTATGGTGTGATAATTGTGAAAGGTCATCAGAAATTATCTCGGGAATGTTACTGCTCTTCTGCTGAGCAAGAAGACTTGGAAGAAATAAAGAAGAAACCCACTACTTACCAAGTGGATACTCCTGAGCTTGATGAAGAATCTGAGGTTAAGACCTTAGACCCAAGAGAGGAAACGGAGTTGGTAAAGGGACAAATTGTGGAGGCAACTAAAATCATTGTGTTAGATGATGACAAATCAGAGAGCATCACTCAAATAGGGACAACATTGGATCATGTTATTAATCAGGAACTTGTGAGTTTCCTTAAATAGAGAAAGCATGTCTTTTCCTGGAGTCATGAAGATAAGCCTAGGATAGATCACAACCTCCTTTGCCATGAGCTCAATGTAGACAAATAAGTTAAACTAGTAAAATAAAGACGAAGAGTGTTCAGCCTAAAAAAGAACCAAGACATACAAGAAGAAGTCGAAAAGCTTCTAAAAGCATCTTTTATTAATGAAGTGAAATACCCAAAGTAGTTGGCCAATGTAGTTATGGTCAAAATGAAAAACAAAAAGTGGAAAATGTGTGTAGACTTCACATATTTAAATAAACCATGCCCGAATGATCATTTTCCTTTGCCCCGAATAGATCAACTCGTGGATGAAACATCAGGACATGAGTTACTTAGCCTTATGGATGCTTATTATAGTTATAACTAGATAAAAATGAAACCTGATGTTAGGGAAAACACTTCTTTCATCACTCCCCGAGGAACATACTGTTATAATGTTATGCCTTTTGGTTTGAAAAATACAGGTGGTACATATCAAAGGCTGGTCAACAAGGTGTTCGAGGAACAAATAGGCAATAATATGGAAGTCTACATGGACGATATGATAACAAAAAGCAAAAAGGCGTGCGATCATATTGCTGATCTCATCCAAACTTTTGATCAACTTGAGAAGAACCAAATGATGATGAATCCGACCAAATGCATTTTTGGTGTGCAAGAGGGATTGTTCATCGGGTATATAGTAAATCGGAGGAGAATTAAAGAAAATCCATATAAGATCAAAGAAATAATTCAAATGCAATCCCTAACTTGCAAGAAGGACATGCAAATGCTGACTGAACAAGTAGCAACCTTGAATAGATTCGTGTCTCGAGCTACAGATAGGTGCCTGTCACTCTTCAAGGTGCTCAGAAAAAGATTTGAATGGAACAAAGAATGTGAAAAATATTTTTAGGAGTTAAAAAATTATGTGGAGTCACCTCCATTACTCTCTCGACCAATCACAGGTGAAAAATTATACTTATACTTAGTTGTCCCTGAGTCAGCTGTGAGTTCTGCATTGATTCGAGAAGAGAACGAAGTTCAAAAACCCATCTACTATACCAGTAAGGCTTTTGGAGGAGCATAAATTATATACCCCCTCTTAGAAAAATTGGCATTAGCATTGATTGAAGCATCCAGATGCATGAAATCCTATTTTCATGCCCATACATTCATAGTTTACACTGATATGCCTTTAAGGCAGGCTTTGCATAAACTAGAGAAATATGGTAGATTAATATACTGGGCTGTGGAATTAGGGGAGTATGATATCATGTATGAGATAAGGAATTCTTTGAAAGGCCAAGTAGTAGTAGATTTCATAGCGGAGTTCACTTACTCTGAGGTCCCCGAGCAACAAAGTAAGCCGACAGAACATGAATTAGGAGAAAGTGATGTTAAGAAGAAAGCTCCCGAAGAATGTTCTTCAAAAGAAGCGTTTACAGACCTATAAAATTACTCTTCCAGAACACAGGAGATGACCAATAAGTATGAAGAAGCCTAAGGAAAAATATTCCACTATGGGAGTTTGATAGACCAAGCATTTGAAAATGACGTCCCAATATGGAACTTATATGTTAATGGATCATCATGTTCAATCGCAGTGGAGCAGGTATAATACTTAACATTCCTAATTGTATTGATATTGAGTATGCACTACATTTTTAATTCCAGGCTTTAAACAATGAAGCAGAATACGAAGCTCTTATCATGGGCCTAAATTTAGCCCAATCATTGAATGCCGAGAAAGTTATGATACACAGTGACTCTCAACTGGTAGTAAACCAAACACTGGGTTTATATGGAGCTAAAGGAGAATTGACAACATCCCTAAGTTAAAAAATGCCTGAGCTGATGCCCTTGCTCGGCTAGCCTCTTTTACCATAATTGAACTCCGACGAACTATCCCTGTTGAGATTTTGGCCAATAGGAGCATAGATGAAGATTTGATGATCAATTTTATTGCCATAGATACGGGGACATCATGGATGGACCCCATCAGAGCATACATTGAAGAAGGAGCACTACCAATAGATATGGTGGAATCAAAGAAGTTAAAATACAATGTAACTGAGTATGTATTAGATAAAGGTATTTTGTACAGGAGAGGACTAATAGTCAATTTGCAGTGATATGTGCATCCATTAGAGTTCCATGATCTAATTTAGGAGGTGCGTGAAAGATCATGTGGAGCTCACATAGTAGGGGGTACACTTCTGCATCAGTACTCAAGGGTATTACTGGCCAATAATGTGAGTAGACTGTGCAACTTTTGCCAAGTGTGATAAATGTCAAAGATTCTCTACCATTAGAAAAAACTCCACTGGGTGCTCTCACTCTAATCACTTCACCATGGCCATTTGCGATGTGGGGTATAGACTTGGTCGAGCCACTTCCAACCACCCGAGGAAGATTTAAATACTTAGTTGTCATCATGGATTATTTTACAAAATGGATTGATTCAAAGCCTATAATAGACATGCCTTACGAAAAGGTCTAGTAGTTCATATGGAAGAACATTATTTGTAGGTGTGGGATGCCATATGCTTTCATTACCTACCATGAAACACAGTTTGATAATGATGAATTCGTAAATTATTGTGCTCAATCCAATGTTCAAAAATATCATTCAGCTCTAGGACATCCTCAGAGTAATGGAAAAATTGAAGTTACGAACAGAACCTTGCTCAACGGGTTGAAGAAAAGTCTTAATGATGCCAAGGGAAATTGGATAAACGAGCTACACTCTGTCTTCTGGGCATACAGAACAACACCAAGAATAGAAACCAAAGAATCCCCATATATGTTAGCATTTGAGAGTGAAGTTGACATTATTGTCGAGCTAGGCTTACCATCCCATAGAGTTTTAAGTTTTTACTCTCCTGTAAGTGACATAATTAGAAGATTGGATTTGGACATGCTGGAAGAAGTAAGAGAAGATGCTACAGAGCGTCTCAGAAAATATTATTAGTGATGTTGTAATCAGTTTGAAATCAATTTACAGTATTAATAAAATCTTCAGTTCTTTCCATTTTTGTTAATTTTTTTTTGCGAGTACTAGTGCTATGCACTACTCTTGATAATTGACAAAAGTTATAAATTGTTGCTCGGCTTAGAAAATTGTTACTCGTCTCAAAAAATATTTCCTTAAAAATTTCTCGACAAAAGTAATAAATTGCTCGGAGCAGCCATAAACTTGATCGTTGACACACATAGACTAAGTCAACAGGATGTTAAATCCTCAAGAAACATGGTCCACAAACATAAGGATAAAACAAGATCTTTATCATACTGGGAAAATTATAGGAAGAACATTGTAAAGATTAGTCAAAAGGAATATAAGCCCATATTCCACAAATGCTTGGTCACATCACTGGTATCTAATGCAAAAACCCTAACATTTGGGTGCATTAATAAAACCTTTGGAGACACTAGGGTACCTAGCTCTAAATTTTGATTTTAATCTATATATGCTAGTAAAACCTATATATTTATCTAACTAGCTCTAAATTTACATTTTAATCTAAGTATGCTAGTATAACATCTGCACTCATTGGTTATTGATACTCAAATTAATAAAAGTGTATCAATAGAACTAATGATAAAGAAATGGTTAACATTCAACATAAGACAAGTTGATCAAATTTTGATTTTATTCAAACCAAATTAATTACATGACTGTGTTAGCAAAACAAAATATAGAGCTTCATTCTGCAGGACGTTTTCCTTCATCTTTTAAAATAGGATTCATTCCAGCGGGAGGATCATCTAAAGACAAAAGAGAATTAATGAAGTTAAAATCCTGAAGCATTCTAGTATTGCTTCTACTGAACCATTAAGAACGTGATGAGGTCGGACGATTTATAGTTCATCATGAAGTTCATAATCCCCAAGTATTTTGAAATCAATCATTGGGGAATTCGATGGACTGGAATCTAATTGACATCTAATTTAAAGGGGGGATTGTCAAGATTAAGCAAGCCTGGATCATACCAATCCCATAATGAGCTATTTTGATCCACCTTCATCACGGTCAAAGCATTCATCCAACCCCATTTATAGCTCTCATTCTTAGCCCGTTGAAGCTTATCATCAAAATTCCCCAGAGCTTCATTGTACCCATCCATCTAGACTTTTCTTGGTTATTTATGGAATTGAAAATTCAATTAGTGAACTTGGTAATGAAATTTATTCAACATTCCATCCTTAGCTTGTAACTGAGAATATTTAGTGAAAATTTGTTCAGACAAGGCGTGTAGCTTTTGGGACATCTCAGCAATGGCTTTATTTTTTGCCTTTAAATGTGCAGCTTGATTGGTAAGGGTCTATTGGGTCCTTAGTTTATCTATAGTACCGTAGCCATGTTTGATTCTAGCTCGGGAAGAGGAAGAAGTAGGTTTTAATTTCTCTAGATCCTCTAACTCCTCACTCAACCTTGCATTTTCAACCTCCAAGAAGGAATGACCCTCATCTGTAGTAGTAGTAGTAGTAGTAGCAATAGCAGTGTATGAATTTAGAGCATCAAGTTCATCTCTCAAGTTGCTATTCGTTTTCTCCAGAAGCATTGCAATGTCCTTTGCTTCATCCACTTCACATTTTAGCAGGAATTCTTGTCTTAAAAAATGAGCAGTAAATTTCTCCAATTTTTGCTCAAAGCCCCAACCTTCACTAAGGGCATAGAATTTCTTCTCATAATCCTCATGCAAAAACCTTCACTAAGGGCATAGAATTTCTTCTCATAATCCTCATGCAAAAATTCCCTAGCTTTATTATGCTCCTCCTACAGATCTTCAATCATTTCATAGTAAGCAACATTATTGGCCACTTCCCGATCAGTAAGACACTTTAAGTAAACACAAGCCTCTTTGGCTTGTTCGGATACCTCGTCTCCGAGCAACTTCAGTAGGTCAACATCAGTCAGAGATAAGTGGTCAACTTTGAACAGCTCATTACACCTCTAGAGTAACTCGGAGTCAGTAGATGGGAAGTATTTGAATTTATCCATAAACTATTAAGAAGAAGAAAGTCATCAATCAACAATGTGCAAAGTATTGGAAAACACAAGCAAAGGAACAAATATATTTTTCTTTTCATTAATAAAAAAGGGAAGTACAGATACATCTTCACAACATAAAAAGTACAACTTCTGAAAAATGAAAACAAAAAGTTTCTCGGATCTACATCTTCTTCTTATCTTCCTCAGGATTAGCTGAAGTAAAAGTAAGAGTAGAAGGAGGAGGAGAACTAACTTTGGAGGGCGCAGTAGAATAAATATCCTGGTGTTGATCGGTAGAGTCCACCTTTATCAAGGATTAACTGGAACCTTCATCATCAACTTCCTCGTCCAAGTTTGGAGAGGCCTCAGGATCATGTCGTAAGAATAGATTGAAATATTTTGGATTGATGACCTCCACCAGAATAGCAGATCAGCCATCCTTGAACCATTTCTTCTTCATAAACTCGATTTACAAATAAGTTGCCCCACTGGATCTATACCAACCTCTATTGAAGCCAACCTCTATACCCTTATCCCTCTTCACCTTCTCAGCACCCAAATCCTTTTATAGTTTGGAAGACTTGACTTTCTTAGCATCTAAGACTTTTTACAACTTGTCAGCCAGCCCCCGAGCAGTTTCAGTATCTCTTTCAGGAGCTTTCATCTTATCCTTCGACTTATTTTGTTCATTAGGCAATGCTTGTTGGTAATCAAGCAATGACTTTTTCAGTGCATTGAAAGCTTCTTCAACTTGACCAGAGGAAAAAAATCTCAAAGCCTCGTCTTTCTCCAATATATTATTGAAATCAATGAGGAATTGCACAAGAACAATGAGGAGAGTCAGTATTATGAAAAACAAATCGAGAGACAGAAAACTAAAGAAAGCAAAAGAATATTCCAGGACAAGGATTTGAGTAGCCTTCTCAAGAACTTTTGAAACGAGGTAATGCATCTGTAGTACCCCTATGGTCTGTCAAAGTCCCAGACTTTATTGGTTGTCCTACCAATCCAAGGCCAATGACCACTGGAGAGGCAGAATAAGATATATCGACCAACTCACGTTGGTTAGGAAAAGCAGAAGAACCTTCTGCTAACTTAGAAGGTAGCCCTTTCTTTATTCTTTTTGAAGGGATCTCTTCAATTTTCTTGGTTGAGGACTTCTTCCCAGTCTCATCTTTATTTTTCACCCCTTGATCAACTTGTTTGGAAGGGGGGATTGGTAGCTATGTCTCCAAAAATGTTGAGAAACTTACTTTTTCCCATAGATATGGAAAGGGGAAAATTTGAATCTAAAAATGATGGGGAAAGGGCAGAAAGATCACCACTGCCAGATGCAGTAGCTGAGGAAGTAGAAGGAGGTTCTTGCTCAAGGTAAGTTATAGGGGAAGGAGTAGGACGAGCAACAAAGGAAGAAATTGTGTTCTTGTACTGCAGCAAATAAGATGCAGACCTGACATGCTCCTCGCGAATCCTCTGATGAAGTCCCCAAATGAATTTTAACTCCCTCAGATTCACTTCACTTTCCTTCGGGAACCTTCTCTTCTGATCAACTGCAATAAAAATTTACAGAGCAATAATTAGTGTTACATTTAAACAAATATGAACAAGGCAAAACAGTTAAATGAGGAATGACATAGCCCATTGCCAAAAGGAGGGAATCTAGGCCCCTGGTACTAAACATTTCCAGTCAAAGGCGCATATTGCCAATTTTTTATAACAACTTCATGCTCAAAATAATCCCTATTGGAGTCTGAAAGATTAAATACCAACGCTTTATTTACATCCCTATTCTTTCAATAAAAAGTGGTGTCACTAGTCACCCACTTATAGAAAAACATTATTTCTGGAATTCGTAGATGAGTTCCATGGATTTGATTCAACCTATACACCCCATTTACGACCCTCCAAGTATTGGGGGATAACTTAGCTGGGACAACGTCAAAGTAGTGAAAAAATTCAAGGCACAGTAGGTTGGGAGGAAAGGTAAACCCACACTCAGCTATAAAAATAGAGGAAAACCAGTGACCCTCGGCAAGTGGGAAAAAACTAGCAGGTAAAGTAGCGTGTTCCAAAACAACCCAAGAGGAAATCTTAAATTCATTTTTGAATTCATCAAGAGAATCAATAGAGTAATCCATGATGAAGAATAGAAGAGAAGAGAAAGAGTTCTTACAGGAACTAAAGATTCAACAAGAACTGGAGAACATAAAATGATTGCACAAGAGATAAAAAGAAAGCTTGAAGACACTGAGCAACAGCACTCAGAAAATTCGAGATAATGAAATTTTGTGGATTTTCTCGCTCTTTATAGGTTGCCTCGAAAATTGGAAAAATAATGATTAAAAGGCAGCGTCGATTGAACCGGTGGCGGATAAAGGTAGAAAAGACGGGTTTGCCCAAAAATGATTCGTTGAAGTTATGGATAATTTCAAAAATTCCATGCACATTAATTTTTCCATAATTAAACCATAATCTTTTAAAAGTATGGGAAGTCGGCAACCGATCAGGCCTAAAATTGTTGCCCGGACAACTTTAAGAGCCAAATGCTCCATATTCTTATGAAAACTTCAAGCAAGAAACATTGGGGGCTTCTGTTGATACCAAAAATTGTCCATTTACGTAAACCATTCAGCTACTTACACTTGTTGTACAGTGGAAGATTAATCCTAGTCATCAAGGATGAAATACCGCCCAACACCCGGGATACCAACTAACACCAAGGATACCGACCAATGATGACTGGAAAGCACCAACAGTTGTATACATTAATGATTCTACAGATGTAAATGTCTTTGATATAAAGACATTTCATTTCATCCAACAACTAATCAAGTATAAGTTGTTGTTTGAAAATTATTTATCACTTGGTTTTAAAAATATTTTTGGGGTGATCATAAGTTAAAAAAGACTTAAGCCCCTTGCTTGTCCCCAAGCCGAACTCGTGTTTAAAGAAATATCAGGGGTGCTTAGTATTTTTTAATACCCCAAGATTTTACTGCTGCCGACAAACAACATGGATGTTGCCGACCAACATTTAAGGATATCTCAAATTATAGAATATATGGTTGGATGACCAGAATATCTCGAATCTTTAGATCAAAAAATAACATTCAATGTAAAATTTAAGCCTTAAGAATGTTAATTAAATGAATAAATATATAACCCACTAGATCGTGTGATTTTGACAAAGAAACCTTGTGATGTGATGAACGAGGGGCCAACATATCAAATTTGTGCCCAGAGTCTTGATATGGTCATGATTATTTATTGATCCTCTTTTACAAGAGGTGGGTAATGATTTTTCAGGTGAGAGAAAATTATTTTTTATATTGATCCCTTCCTATTCCCAATTTGGAGAGATAAAAATATGGTGAATGATAGAAGTTATTACCAAATTTATATAAAAAAAAATCAATCAATGAGACTTTATTGACATAGATGGAAGATGAACCAAATTAAGTATATAGTTCATAAAAGTGAATGCAAAGAGACTCAAACTTGAAGAGAGAGAAAATAAATCTGGGTCATGATTTCCATGAGAAGACTTTTTATTGTCTTTAACCTTTTCCCATTCTTTTATTAAAAATATGATGGGAATTTGAATAGACATCAAAGATCTTACAAAATTTATTTCAAAATCAACAATGAAAATGATTAAATCTTATCATCGTCGTATATATTGGTATATGTAATCATTTAAAATATTTAATCCATGATATAAAATTGAAACTTGAGAATCAAGCAAAAATTTATGATTTATGAAATCCATTATTTTTCAGATTTCTAAATAAGAATTAATCTAATAGTTATGATTTAAAAATCATGATATGCAACATTTTGCAGATAAAAATTGGACAATTAATTTATGTATATAAACATAAAAATCATGATTGAATCAAAAGATGTATGTATAATTGATTATACATAGAGAAAATAAAACCTTAACTTTTGATAGAGAACAACGCTTGTAACACGTTCCCACAGACGGCGCCAATCTGTTGATGCAAAAAACTGGACCGAATCCCATTTTTATGATCACAGATAAATAGATAAAAGCAATCCAATCAAGCACATGAGAGACAAAGATTTTTAAAGTGGTTCGGCTATAAGGAAAAGCCTACGTCCACTATTATTTTATTCCCAGGGGTTTACAATAGCATAATGTGGTGTAGAGAGAGAAAAAGGTATG
Source organism: Sambucus nigra (assembly GCA_949130495.1). Lineage (NCBI taxonomy): Eukaryota > Viridiplantae > Streptophyta > Magnoliopsida > Dipsacales > Adoxaceae > Sambucus > Sambucus nigra. The sequence goes on from OX422208.1 coordinate 531,343,316, forward strand.
GATCTTGTGTATGGTGTCTCTCGGTTCTTGGATCTCTTGGATCTCTCGGATCTCTCTTTTCTTTTGGCTAAGGGAATACATGTATTTATAGTGGTGGGGGATAAAGAGATTCATTGTATGTAGACATTTATACATTATGTCTACATTCAACGAATCTAATTGTTGAATTGCTTGGTATGCTATGTGTTGTCATCTACAATATAAATGTACATTAATGATCATTAAATGCGTATTTATCCTTTGATCTTATTGGTTGGTATGCCGACCAACTCTCCTCGGGTGCCAACTAATACTCCTCGGGTGCCGACCAACTCTCCTCGGGTGTCGACTAACTCTCCTCGGGTACCGACCAACTCTCCTCGGGTGCCGACTAACACTCCTCGGGTGTCGACCAACTCTCCTCGGGTGTTGAATATTGCTACGTAGGATGACACGTGTCCTTTTCTAATTGGTCCTCGTAGATGGAGAATTTTTGTGTTAACAGAAGCCCCCAATGCTCCATGCTTGATGGTTTACTTGAAAGGATGGAGTGTTTATTCTGCAGTGTTGCTCGGTGCTCGTGAAATTCTTGATCTACCTTCTTGATTTGTTCAACATAAAGTGCATTATCTCCTGGACGACATATGATGCAGGCTGATCGATGGTTGCTAATCTTTTTTTTGAGGAACTCCGTGTGCTATGTATCACCCCTGGGAATTTGGATGCAGCCATGCCATAGTATGAAACTTGTAGCTTATCATAATCTTCAAGTATGTTGATTGGTTTGCCGGCCGACCAACTTCTTCCTGTGTCGAGCAACTGAGTGCTAACTTCACGTGCTTGGTTTTTCTGATGTATGCTCCTCTGAATACTTTGTCGATTAACATATTAGCTTTTGAACCCAACTCTTTCAATCTGATTAGTACCAAGCTAGTGGTGGACTTCGAAATATTTTCATACAACTTCTTCTTCATTATTGGTCGGGACAGTAGTAAAGATCTCAGTGCTGTAGATGCTGATTTTGACTTCTACCTCTGTTCGGGGATGAGCAAGAGGTTCTCGGGGACTAACAAGTGATTCTCAGGGACGAGCAAGAGCTTCTCGGGAATGAGCTAGTACTTCTCGGACAGATCATCTGTGATGAATATCAGAATGTTGAAAGATCTTAACTTCATAAACTCCCCTTATATTTTAGATGATCCTCTTGCTGACGAGGAACCTGTTTCAAAAGTAGAAGGAAAAGAAACCAATAGAATAGGAATCTCAATGTAATAGTTAGTATACATTTTCATTCTTAATGTATTTTGTTTTTTGAATTTAATGAAAGACTTTCATTTTTGTTCGCAATCTTAATTGCTATTGTCTTGTAAATATCAAACACTTTACATTTATGCAGATGTATCTGTTAAAAAGATAACAATATTGTGCTGTTCATCGACCAACTTAGTAATAAAAAAATTACAAGTATTAGTAATGTTTCTCGATCACTTAATAATAAAGTAATGAGTATAAAAATGTTTAAATTTTTTCCAACCAACCAAGGTTGTTAAATTGTGCTCATCGACCAATTATGGTTAGTGAGAGTTTATCCTCGACTAACCATACTTGGTAATTTTTTGTCTTTTTCATAAAATGTGTCTGACCAACCAAGGTCGATAAATTCTCCTCGTCGACCAACTACAATTAGTGGGTTTTTATCCCCGACCAACCATGCTTGGTTCAGTTTGGAATATTTTGTTCTTCGAGGAACTTTTATATTTTCTGTAATAATCTTACTTTCCGACCAACATAAGTTGGCATGTGAGAGCATATTCAAATCAACCGAGATTGGCATTTTTAAGAATGTTGTTCTTGCCCTTTTACCAACCGGAGTTGGTCATGGGTTCGAACTATCAGGTTCTTTCGAACTATCGAGTTCTTTCGAACTATCTGGTTCTTTCGAACTATCTGGTTCTTTCGAACTATCTGGTTTTTCGAACTATCTGTCCACTAGTTATCTTACCAACCGTAGTTGATCACGCTAGTGTACGCCTCCTAACCAAAGGAGTATATTTTTTGGTTCTTTCGAACTATCTGGTTCTTTCGAACTATCTGTCCACTAGTTATCTTACCAACCGTAGTTGGTCACGCTAGTGTACGCCTCCTAACCAAAGGAGTATATTTTTTGGTTCTTTCGAACTATCTGGTTCTTTCGAACTATCTATCCACTAGTTATCTTACCAACCGTAGTTGGTCACGCTAGTGTACGCCTCCTAACCAAAGGAGTATATTTTTTGGTTCTTTCGAACTATCTTACCAACCGAAGTTGATCGTGGGTTTGAACTATCGGTGTTTGCTTTTATTGCTGGGCAGTGTAGTGTTGCACACAATACTAACTGTAGCTCATTAATCCAATTAGCCTTATATAGCCTCTTTTTAAAACTATTTAGTAATGTTCTGCTCGTCACTTCAGTTTGTCCATTATTCTGAGGATGACCTGGTGTTGAATGAACCTTCAAAATGTTTGACTGATGACAATAAGCGGCAAACTCCTCGTTATCGAATTGTGTTCCGTAGTCTGTGATGATGGCAATGACGAGGTATTTGAATCTTCCTCGGGTCGTCGGCAGTGGTCCAACCAAATCAATTCCCACATGGCAAATGGCCAAAGAGAAGTGATGGGTGTCAATAATGTTTGTGGAGTTCTTCGGATGGAGGAAAAGCGTTGGCACTTGTCACATTTCTTGGCATAAGCTATACAATCAGCTCTCATCGTCGGCTAGTAGTATCCCTGCATCATCACCTTTTGCAAAAGTGTCCGACCTGCTACATGGGCTCCACAGGACCCTTCATGGATCTCTTTAATCAATTCTTTCACCTCAGAGGGATGTACACATCTTTGCAAACCTGCCATAATTCCTCGTCTATACAAAATACCATTAATTAGTACATACCGAGCAGCTTTGAACTTCCATTTCTTGGCAGCGAGCTTATCCTCCGGTAATTGTTCCTCCTCAATATATGCTCTGATGGGATCCATCCAAGATGGTCCTAAATCAAGGGTAATAATATTCATCTTCAGGTCTTCATCTATGCTTCGACTTTCTAATACTTCAATTGGTATCGTTCTTCGCAGCTCGGTACGAGTAGCTGATGCTAATCGGGCCAAGGCGTATGCTCTCACATTTTCCATTCTTGATATTCTTACTAGTTGAACAGCAGAAAACTCTGATACCAACTCCATCACCTTTGCTTGATACTTGATCATCAATTCTCCTTTGGCTGCATATATTCCCAACATTTGGTTTACGATCAATTGAGAATCACTGAAGACAATAACCTGCTGTGCCTCCATAGTATTTGACAAATTAAGACCTGCAATCATGGCCTCATACTCAACCTCATTATTAGAAGCTTTGAATTAGAAACGTAGGGCGTATTCCATGTCGACCTCGTTTGAGATGTTCAAAACAATCCCTGCCCCACAGCCTGTAGTGCAAGATGAGCCATCTACATATAGCCTCCATATAGGAAACTTGTCTTCTAATTTCTGGTCTGACAGAGTTCCTCGGTGGAATACTTGTCGCTTTCTTTCATCATGTCCTGATACTTCTGAATACACCTCTTGAATTTCAATATACCTCCTGAACTTCAATATTCCTCCTGAACTTCAATATACCTCCTGAACTTCAATATCAAAATTAATTCCTGAACTTCAATATACCTCCTGAACTTCAATATCAAAAGTATTTCCTGAGCAAGAAAAACAACTCCTGAATGATGATTAGTCGGGGCCCCGATCGTGTGAGTTTGTGGAGTTGAATTTGATGCTCGACTGCATGATGTTATAAGAATGTGCCACCAAATGAACAAATATATCTGTAATAGAAGCCCCCAACTGTGGAATGTGAACTTTGAATGAGATTTATCGACCAATACCAACCGGAGTTGGATTTTATCTACCAATTGGAGTTGGATTTTGTCTACCAACCGGAGTTGGATTTTATCTACCAATCGGAGTTGGTGGTAATTGATAATAAATGATGAAGACTTCCTCGGAGCTGACCAACGGATTGTTGGGAATAAGATAATATAAATGCTGGAGACCTCCTCGGCGCTCCTCGGCGATGACCAAAAGATTGTTGGGAATAAGATATAATAAATGCTTGAGACATCCTTGGAGCTGAATAAGATATAATAAATGCTGGAGACATCCTTGGAGCTGAATAAGATATAATAAATGCTGGAGACCTCCTCAACAGATTGTTGGGAATAAGATAATATAAATGTTGGAGATATCCTTGGGGCTGAATATATGATTATAAATATTTGTCGAGCTTCATGCTGAAATGAGAATAGAAAATGCATCCAAATAGATATAAAGAATAATTAAAAATAATAAAGTGCCTCGCCGATCAATCGAGGTAGAATCATATAATGCCGAACAAGAATAAGATCTTTCAGAACATAAGAATATGGCCGAGAACGTTGTTAGGCCTGAATATAAATAAGAATTATCCGAACGAATGTTGTAATTCTCCTTAAAGCTGAATAAGTATCTTGTCGAGGCATAATTGCAGAATGCCGAATAAGAATAATATTTTCCAGAACATAAGAATATGGCCGAGAACTTTGCTGGGCCTGCATATAAATAAGAATTACCCCGACCAACTATCCGTTGGGGGTGAAATATAATAAATGTTATAGTTCTCCTTAGAGCTGAATATAATAATAAGTATCTCGCCGTGCTCCATGTTGAGATGAATATAGAATATGAATCCCAATGGATATATAGAATCATTTGTGCTGGAGCAGATATCATAGCAATAATAAAATCAATAGTTCCTCGCTGAGGTGAAATTTCATACTGCCGAGCTATGATAATATTTTTCAGAAGAGTAAGATTATTTCCGAGCATTCGTCGGAGTTGAATCTTGTACCTGTAAAAATTAATATCTTGCTCTACCGTTTTGTAGGCTGAATTGATTAGTCATGAGAATAATTTACTCATCCAATCAATATATGATATGTATATGCTTGAGAAATAAAAATATTAATTTCAAAATATAAAATAATATGTTTTATGCCAAATGTGTGTGAGATGGACAAATTATTATCAAATATGCATCATAAATAAGACGTAAAGTTTTTTGTAAATTTATTTAATCTCCAACAACTAATCAGGTATAAGTTGTTGTTTGAAAATTATTTATCACTTGGTTTTAAAAATATTTTTGGGGTGATCATAAGTTAAAAAAGACTTAAGCCCCTTGCTTGTCCCCAAGTCGAACTCGTGTTTAAAGAAATATCAGGGGTGCTTAGTATTTTTTAATACCCCAAGATTCTACTGCTGCCGACAAACAACATGGATGTTGCCGACCAACATTTAAGGATATCTCAAATTATAGAATATATGGTTGGATGACCAGAATATCTCGAATCTTTAGATCAAAAAATAACATTCAATGTAAAATTTAAGCCTTAAGAATGTTAATTAAATGAATAAATATATAACCCACTAGATCGTGTGATTTTGACAAAGAAACCTTGTGATGTGATGAACGAGGGGCCAACATATCAAATTTGTGCCCAGAGTCTTGATATGGTCTTAATTATTTATTGATCCTCTTTTACAAGAGGTGGGTAATGATTTTTCAGGTGAGAGAAAATTATTTTTTATATTGATCCCTTCCTATTCCCAATTTGGAGAGATAAAAATATGGTGAATGATAGAAGTTATTACCAAATTTATATATAAAAAAATCAATCAATGAGACTTTATTGACATAGATGGAAGATGAACCAAATTAAGTATATAGTTCATAAAAGTGAATGCAAAGAGACTCAAACTTGAAGAGAGAGAAAATAGATCTGGGTCATGATTTCCATGAGAAGACTTTTTATTGTCTTTAACCTTTTCCCATTCTTTTATTAAAAATATGATGGGAATTTGAATAGACATCAAAGATCTTACAAAATTTATTTCAAAATCAACAATGAAAATGATTAAATCTTATCATCGTCATATATATTGGTATATGTAATCATTTAAAATATTTAATCCATGATATAAAATTGAAACTTGAGAATCAAGCAAAAATTTATGATTTATGAAATCCATTATTTTTCAGATTTCTAAATAAGAATTAATCTAATAGTTATGATTTAAAAATCATGATATGCAACATTTTGCAGATAAAAATTGGACAATTAATTTATGTATATAAACATAAAAATCATGATTGAATCAAAAGATGTATGTATAATTGATTATACGTAGAGAAAATAAAAACTTAACTTTTGATAGAGAACAACGCTTGTAACACGTTCCCACAGACGGCGCCAATCTGTTGATGCAAAAAACTGGACCGAATCCCATTTTTATGATCACAGATAAATAGATAAAAGCAATCCAATCAAGCACATGAGAGACAAAGATTTTTAAAGTGGTTCGGCTATAAGGAAAAGCCTACGTCCACTGTTATTTTATTCCCAGGGGTTTACAATAGCACAATGTGGTGTAGAGAGAGAAAAAGGTTTGGATCTTGTGTATGGTGTCTCTCGGTTCTTGGATCTCTTGGATCTCTCGGATCTCTCTTTTCTTTTGGCTAAGGGAATACATGTATTTATAGTGGTGGGGGATAAAGAGATTCATTGTATGTAGACATTTATACATTATGTCTACATTCAACGAATCTAATTGTTGAATTGCTTGGTATGCTATGTGTTGTCATCTACAATATAAATGTACATTAATGATCATTAAATGCGTATTTATCCTTTGATCTTATTGGTTGGTATGCTGACCAACTCTCCTCGGGTGCCAACTAATACTCCTCGGGTGCCGACCAACTCTCCTCGGGTGTCGACTAACTCTCCTCGGGTACCGACCAACTCTCCTCGGGTGCCGACTAACACTCCTCGGGTGCCGACCAACTCTCCTCGGGTGTTGAATATTGCCACGTAGGATGACACGTGTCCTTTTCTAATTGGTCCTCGTAGATGGAGAATTTTTGTGTTAACAGGTAGGAAGTGTTAATTACTAGATAAGTCATATGTTTATACATTCTTATTTAGAAAGAAACCTAATAGGTAGGCAGTGTTAATAAGTAGCAGCAGTCATATGTTCTTATCCAAAAAGAAAACTACTAGGTAGGCAATAATAGTTTTTTTGTAGAATAAATATGGAAATTTGCAAAATACAGAGGTAGGTAGGTAGGCAACAATAGTGTATATTGCCAAATACTGCAATGCTTTATTTCTTTATAATTTATTCTATATTTCTAGCTATTTATAATTCATTAAAACTGGAAAACAAAAACTAAGTGAGTGTGAAGGTAGGTAGGTAGGTAGGTAGGTAGGTAGGCAGCAGTAATGTGTGAAGGTAGGAACATACTTAATTTGAAAGATTGCCCTATGTCACATACTTTTATTCATTTCAATTGTTTTGAAATAGACCTCAAAATATTGATATGTATCAGTTAAATTATCAAGGGTTTTTATAAAAGGATTATAAGGAAATGATGGAGTGGAATTTGACATAATTGATGTCATTGGATTTGGTTGTTGCAATGCCACACTATCCACCCTGTTCCGCTTACATCCTGGTGCCATATCATATAAAGTACACGTACCTTTCATCCAACCAATTTTAGTCATCACCATAGGGATAATGAATATCAAACAAGAATTAATAACAAACATTACTTTCATTAGTGGAACATAATATGCATAATATATATATATATATATATATAATCTTCCCATCTCTTTGCATCGCTATAAATGTATAATTTTCTCTAGTAACACTAAAAAATAACATAGTTTCAACAAAAAGATGCAAAAAATCTAATTGCAAACATGGTAAATAAAGAATTACCAACAACCATAATGAGTAAAAGAAGGAATATTCTAATACATTAACTAAGGCAGCAAAAAAATCCAATTAAGTCCAAAAGAATAAAGCAATACATAGGATTATCCAAAAAAATAACACCCACAAAAAAATTGACATATTCAATCCATATCATTATCATCGTCGTTTGGCATGTGCTCATTTTCACTGTTGCAATATTAAACCAATGTTGCATCTTCCTCGTCGCTTTCATCAGCAATAAGATATTTTTTATCAGAAATTGTGTCTTTGTCTATGTAAACATTGACATCAACCTTTTTTAGACCTCAACAATCCTAACAACCTCTGATGACTCATTTTCTTGGTAAATGACGTCATTAGTGACCTCAGTGGTATATGTGTCAACTATTTCCATTTTTGGGTCAAATAAGTATCGTTGTTAGAACTGTTGCACGACTTTCCATTGTTGGGTCAAATAGCAATCGTGATTGAAAAGTTGCTCCAAAAAGGTATAAAGGATCCCTAGCAGTTCTGGAATGGCTATACCCAACACTTCTTATTGGCAGCGGTGGCATATTCCTTTGATTAAATTGTGCAGGAATGCCAGTTTGCAGAGTTTGGGCCAACTGTCGTATAGTATCCTGCATGGCCTCTTGACCCTTGGCCAAACTAGCTAAAATTCCTGTTAAATCATTGTTGTTTGGAGGGGTAGCGAGAATAGGCAAAATTCCCTCATTTCTGGTACTTGATTCTGGAATTTCATCGATGGATGATGAATTAGTGAAAACATTTAGCATTAAGTTCCCATAGACGGCACTAATCTGTTGATGCAAAAAACTAGACAGGCCTAATTAATTAATCACAGGTAAAATAAGTAAAACAATCAAGACACAAGAAATTTTAAAGTGGTTTGGCTCAATGGAATAGCCTACGTCCACTGTTATGTATTGATTTCCTTGAGCAAGTCTCGTAGCCGAGGAAGGAGCCCTAGACGCGGATCCCAAAGGATCGAGGAGCACTCATCAGGTGATGACTTACTCGAGCAATAGCAACCAGCTCGCCGTTGCAGGAGTCTGTCTCGAGGAAATGATGACATACGAAATTTGGTCAGAAGAGAAATGGACCATCACCTAGCGCGTCGGGGTGCCAGATCGGCCAGAGATCTAGCCTGATGATCTCTCAGGGCCCGGATGAAATCCCCTTTCTCAAAGGAGATAGACGAAGAGGAACCCCCAAGAAGTTCATGATTCCAAGATTCAAGATCTACGATGGTAAGAGTGACCCTATCAATCACGATAGGAAGTACAGGCAGACCATGACTCTCTAGAATCACAGGGATGCACTAATGTGCTGGATATTTCCCTCAAGCTTGCACGATGTGGCCCAGAAGTGGTTCAAGAGGCTCCCTCATAGATCCATCAGGAGCTTTGAGTCCCTGGCAGAGCTCTTCACGGCTCACTTCATCACCAGCAGCTCCCATCCAAAGAGGATGCATGCCTTACTAACAATGAAGAAGACACCCCAGGAGAGACTCCGATACTACACAAAAAGGTACTGTGATCTGTTTAATGAGGTCGAGGACTACTCGGAGCTGGTAGTAGTGGCATCTTTCAAGATTGTCCTGCCCAACTCTCGTCTCTTGCACCAATCCCTCACTAAGAAGGAGGCCACAACCATTGATGACCTGATGGCTCATATCGAGAAGTACGCCAAGGTTGAAGATGTGACCCACCTCAGTGCATGAGAAAATGGTCGAGCTAAGCTTGCTGCCAAGGGAAACGACAAAGCTAAAAACCAGAAGAAAGGGGGAAAGAATGGAGGCAAGGGTCGCTCCAAGAATAGAAACAAGAGCGATGCTTCGAAAGAATTTTGGGAAGTAAACACTGCCTTCAAGGAACCAATCTGCAATATCCTAGCAATGATCAAGGACAAGCCATTTATTAGGTGGACCAGAAAGATGGGAGGAGATCCCTTAAAAAGAAACAACGCGCTGAGATTCTCTTTTAACAAGGAAGGAGGACATAAGAATGAGCATTGCAGGTCTCTTAAGTCTCACCTTGAAGAGTTGGCCCATACCGGGCACCTAAACGAGTTTATGGAGAAGAAGGCAGATAAGGTCGCTCCCAACGGAGACAAAAGGCCCGATAACGTACTTGAGGATAATGCTGGCAATGAATTTATAGTAATTCATGAAGCATCTGATCTAAAGCAAATTCAAGGGAATTCATCCCGAATGGAAGTAAGAAAGCTTACAGCAGTAATACAAGCTTTTTATATCGATCCAGCGAACACACAGTCAGGAAAGTGTCGGCGAGCAGATGATGTCGACTACAACAAACACATCATGTTCAGGGATGAAGATCTAGTAGTAGTAAGAACCCCACATCACGACGCCTTGATTATTACCCTCAGGATAGCCAACTATGACGTCGACAAGTTTCTCTTCGACGTCGGAAGATCATATGAGGTAATGTATCTCGACCTATTTCAAAAATTGAAGTTGAGAATTGCCGACTTGAAGGAAGCCACCGTCCCTATAGTTGTCTTCGCTAGTAAAATAACTATCCCATTGGGAAAGATCGTGATGCCAGTGAGGGCAGGAAGTGTCTCCAAGATGATCGAGTTTCTGGTAGTCGACATAGACTCACCATACCAAGCTATCCTCGACAGAGGGTGGTTACATGCAATGAAGGCAGTCCCATCCACCTTACATCAGAAAATCAAGTACGTGACTGAGCGAGGAGTAATGGAGATGCACGGAGATAAAGCGATGGTAAAAAGGTGCTTTATAGCGGCCATCCTCCCAAAACCAGAGAAGAAGGTCGAGAAGGTTAAAGAGAAGGTTGAAGAACAAGAAGGTTTGATACCTTTAAAATAGCACTGAAAGTATGGAAGACCCGGAGTGGAGGAGACCAAGCTCCTCCCCTCTAAGGGAGTCATTGAGAACCTGGAAGAAGTCGCAGTCGGTGATAACAAAAAAGACAGGAGTGTATTGATAGGGACCACAATCATAGATAAAGAAAATAAATAATTGATGGTGCTATTGAGGAGCAATCTAGATGTTTTTGCGAGGGAACCGTGCGAGCTTCCTGAAATTTACCCTAGTGTGGTTTGTCATCGATTGCACGTCTACCCCACCTTTAGGCCTATCATGCAGAAGGTACGGTGAACTGCGCCCAAGAAGGACAAGGATGTAAAAAAGGAAGAAGAGAAGCTATTGGATGCAGGATCCATACGGGAAGTTTAGTTCCCTAAATGGTTGTCCAATCCAGCAGTGGTTCCGAAGAACAATGGAAAATGGAGAGTGTGTATCCACTTCACTGACCTAAAAAGGACATGCCCTAAGGATAGTTTCCCCCTCCCAATGATCGACCAGTTGGTGGACACCATAGCATCTCAAGAAAGAATGAGTTTCCTGGACTCGTACTCGGGGTATCACCAGATTCCCTTCTATGCACCGGACCAAGACAAGATAGCGTTCATCACCACCGTCGGGTTATACTGTTACAAATTTATGCCCTTTGGGCTAAAAAATTGCAGAAGCAACCTACCAGCGGATGGTCACCAAGATGTTTAAAGACCAAATGGGAGATACCATGGAAGTCTACATCGACGATATGATCATCAAGAGCAGGCGCAAAGAAGACCACCTCTCAGACCTATCAAGGACCTTCGAAATCCTCAGGAAATACCGAATGAAAGTCAACGCAAGCAAATGTTCCTTCGGTGTCCAGTCAGGAAAATTTCTCGGGTACTTGGTTAGAGAGAGAGGCATTGAAGCCAACCCGAACCAGATTGACGCTATGAGTGAGCTACAGCCTCCCCACACGATCACAGACTTACAGAAGCTCATAGGCATGCTCGCCACCTTGAATAGGTTCATCTCAAAGTCCTCTGAAAATTTCCAGCTATTTTTCCAGCTATTAAGAAGAAGTAAAATGGTAGAGTGGAACCAAGATTGCTCGAGAGCATTGGAAGATCTCAAATCTTATATCAGTACACCACCCTTGATCGTAATACCTCAAGATAATTATTCCATGTACTTATACCTTGCCGTCTCCACCACGCCGTCAGTTCTTCACTGGTATACGAAAAGACAGGAATCCAGCACCCAGTCTACTATACGAACAAGACCCTATTAGACGCTGAGCAGCGGTACCTACCACTGCAGAAGCTCTCCTTTGCACTAGTGGTAGCATCGAGGAAACTGAAGCACTACTTCAAAGCTCAAACTATCATCATCCTTACATCACACACCCTTAAAGCCGTACTGCGGAGAGCGGATCTGTCTGGAAGACTGTCGAAATGGTCAATCGAGCTCAGACGATTTGACATCCAATTACAACCAAGGAATGCAATAAAGGGGAAGGTCCTCTCCGATTTCATCGCAGAGTTCACAGGAGAACAGACTTGCGACCAACCTCAGTCCATAGACCATAGGGAAAATCACTCAACAGGAAGTGTATGGAGACTGTTTGTTGATGGAGTCTCCAACTCAAAGGGGGCAGGAGTAGGCATTGTGCTCGTTACCCCAAAAGATAGAATTCTTGAGCAGGGGATCAGAATTGGATTTAAAGCCTCCAATAACGAGGTAGATTATGAGGCTTTGATAGCAGGCCTGCAGAAGGCACATGCATTGGGTGCAAAACATCTACAGGTGTTCGATAACTCACAATTGGTCTCCAATCAGATAAGTGGGGACTTCAACGCGAGGGATGAAGCCTACCTCGCCTTAGCAAAAAATTTAATGTCCAACTTTGAGGAAGTCAGTGTCCAACAGTTTTTCAGAGGACAAAGTAGTCATGTCGATTTCCTAGCAGCCTTAAGTTCATCAATCGAATCTGACTAAAAGAGAATAATCCCTAAAGACTTCCTCGCCCAGTCGAGAATCATCTGGAATGAAGAGCTGCCAGACATGGGTCGTATTCTCCAGATTGAATCAGCACGTAGTTGGATGGACCCCCTGAGGGACTATTTTAAGGATGGTGTACTACCAAATGATAAGAAGGCCGATCATCAGATAAGAGTCAAAGCTACCCACTTTCACTTATCTCCTGAGGGCAAGCTATATAATAGATCATTCCCCGGCCCTTACCTCCAATGTGTTCACCCAAAGGACATCGAGCAAGTGCTGCGTGAGCTCCATAAAGGAATCTATGGGAGCCATATTAGAGGGAGATCGCTAGCTTTTCGAATAATGAAGAAAGGCTACTGGTGGCCATACATGCAGAGAGATTCTGGAGTATATGCTTAGAAGTGCGAAAAATGTTAGCTACATGCTCCTATGGTCCACCAACCTGCCAGCGACCTAAGATCACTTACCAGCCCTTGGCTTTTCGCCCAATGGGGAATGGACATCGTGGGCCCTCTTCCTACCGCTGTCGTTAATCGCAAGTATTTGTTGCTCGCCACAGTATACTTCACCAAATGGATTGAGGTAGAGCTGCTGGTGAACATCAGAGATGCGGATACGATGAGATTCATATGAAAAAAATATAATTACCCGATTTGGGATCCCCAGAACCATCATCACCGATAACGGAACATAGTTCGAGAGCGGCCCCTTCCAAAGTTTTTTTAAGGACCATAGGATTAGGCACCATTTTAGCTCGATTGCCTACCCTAGAGCAACGGCCAAGCTGAAGCTTCCAACAAAATAGTGATCGATGGACTGAAGAAATGACTTGAGCAAGCCAAAGGCGCATGGGTGAGTGAGCTGCCACATATTCTGTGGGCTTACCGCACTACCCCATATCGATCAACTGGGGAAACTCCATTCGCACTAACATATGGAATGGAATCAATCATTCCTCTAGAAGATGGCCTCCCAAACCTGAGATCCACCTTGCAGCATTACTCAATGAACTTGACTTAGCTGATGAACGCAGAGATCTAGCCCTAGTAAGACTAACGAGCTATCAACAATAGCTTGCGAAGTACTATAACAAAAAGGTCAATCCAAGGGCACTCCAGGTTGGAGATTACGTCATAAGGAAAGTCCTTGGCAGCGCAGTAAAACCATATGATGGAAAGCTGGGTCCAAACTGGGAGGGACCATTAGAGGTGACAAGAGACAATCTACAAGGAGCCTATCACTTAGAAACGCTAGAGGGCAGGTAGATACCCAAATCTTGGAATGCAGTCAACCTGAAGAAATTCTATTTTTAGTTTTTTCATTCATTTTTTATTATTGGAATTGGCGACTCATTTTTTATTATTTTTAATAAAAGCTTGTTCGACAGTGGCATTCTATGAAATGTTAATTTTATTTTGTGGACTTTATAACTTGCACACCCTTTCCAAGCGACAGGCACATTGCTCGGCATATAAAAGCAGGGAGTCACCCTCCTCAGGTTTTCGTTATGTAACACAAAAAACCTTTTAGCATTACCCCTAGAAATATATGAATCCCTGCAGGGGACATTTAGGCAGTTCGGCCAAATCGAATTGGTCACCAAATAATATTTTGTGGACTTTATAACTTGCACACCCTTTCCAAGCGACAGGAACATCGCTTGGGATATAAAATTAGGGAGTCTCCCTCCTCAGGTTTTCGTTATGTAACACGAAAAACCTCTTAGCATTACCACTAGAAATATATGAAGCCCTACAGGGGAACCTTAGGCAGTTCGACCAAATCGAATTGGTCACCAAATAATGTTTGGCTCAAAAAACCTGATTGGATAGAACATCGAACACCAGGTGTGTTTTCGCCATTTCCATACAAAGGCCTAAGGGAGTGTGACGACACGACCTAAAAGGTAAAGTGGGGCATAATGGTATCTCATAAGCATACTGGACTGGGAAGATACTCACACAATAAAACAACTCTACCCACATCAAATCTAGTCGGTTACACAGAGCCCAAGATAATCAAATGAACAATTAATGAAGTGAAAATACACAACACATGTTTAGTCAGAAAAATGCTCAAAACATAAATATTTTATTGCTTCGTTACATTTACAGAAAGTTACATTGATGTAAGAAAATCTTAATGAGGATTATGCCTCTAAGTAAGATCATCAGCCACTTGCGATCTTCGGTCGTCGTCCGGATGAGGGGCCAATTCTTCCTCAACTTCATTCTCATTTAGATCTAATAGCTGCCTGGGGATAACATATATAGGGACCCACTGGTCGTCCCTCGTGAAAGGATTAGGCCTCAGAGTTGAAGGAGAGATATCTTGATGATACCAGAGTACTCAGTTCCTAGGGACCTGCAGGTCCCTGAGGGAGCTCAACCATCCCCTATTAAAGTATATATCTTCAAACTATGTCAACCTCTTCGGAGCATCTATCCAACCCTGGTCATAACCATCAGCCCACACTCGTCGAGGTCCTTTCATGAACAAATGCCTCAGTCGCATGACATCTCTTTGAAGCCCAACAGTAATAATGTATGCTCGATGAATATCTTCTCGAAGCTCGTCCATCTCCCTAGTTGGACCCCCTGCATCTATACCAGCTCACGGACAGCCGATGAGGTAGAACCTCGCAAAACTTGAGGGGCGACGCTCGACCCTTTGCCAGCTTGCAGACCAGCCGATGAAGAGGAGCCTCGCCAAACTCGAGGTGCGATGATCGGCGCATGCTCCCTGAGTCACGACACCTCCCTCATTAGAGTTTCATTCTCCTGTTGAAGAACTTCTCCGACTTGATTGATTTCGGAGGCATCCAGAAGTTTAGCTCTCAGAGTGTTCACTTATTCTTGGACAGAGGCACCAACTTCTTCCATCTCCTTAAGTCTATCCTTCAGTTTGGCGACGAGCTCAGACTGGTCTTTGAAGCTCTTATTCCTCGACCTGAGAGACTTACAAATCCTTACAAAGGCTTGGCGAACTTAAGTGATCACCTTAGGATTGAGGATCCTTCCTAATTGAGAGGTAGTAGGTATATATTCATCCACATCAATCAACTATAAGCCATAAAAAGAATTAAAGAGCAGAGAAATTAATAGGCAGAGAGGGAAAGGATTTCATTTCATTAAAATAGAAGTTTCCAAGTACATCAGTGATAAAAAAAAGAACAAGTACAAATAAAGAAAAAATACAAAAGAAGTCCTCAGAATAGGCTATCTAACAACCTCAGTTGGTTCTGAGGTCGTTAGTTGCTCCCCCTTGTCAACAGCAACAGGATTACCTCCCTCAGATGAAGTAACCACTATTCCCTGAATAGGAGTATCAATAGGAATGGTCTCAGACATAGGAGCACCACCATCAATGGTCGGGCTGGTGCCTCATCCACAGTAGTCTTCGGTCCTGTATCATGATTATCGAATAGTGGAGAGTCAATGTCCACTCCAGCAGCCAGAAGAGCCTTATTCCAGCTCTTCTTGAAGTTCAGTCGAGTAATGTAGCCTATCTGAACCTCAGCATCCTCGTACGCAGCAGCCCACCCGACATTGTACGAGCTCTCCTCCGCCTTCTTCACATTCTATGCTAGCACCGTATTCTCCTCCACCACTGCTAACTTGCTCATCCAGACCAGGTCATAAGACTACCGTAGCCCGCTGAGCTCTTTGACCGCAACCTCCTTTACCCGATGGACATCAGTGAGGTCGAGATCAAAAGACCGCTGAGCATCATTGGAAGCCTTCAAACTAGCCTCCAGCTCGGCACCCTTCCTCTTCAGCTCAGCTTTCTACCTCTCCAAATTAGTATTCCTTTTTACCAGCTCGTCACGTGTGTGATAGAGGATGATGAAGTCAGTCACGAACTGCAAAAAACAGAGAACATTAAGAAAGAGAAGCATTGAATAGAATATCACAAGCATTAAAAGCGGAAATAAACTTACCAAGGCTAGCCTATGACTTGCTTGTAGGGCTAACTGGCCGATCCCCATTACCTTCTGACGATCTTCAGGTAAGATTTCTCTCTCGAGTAATGCTAGAGCCAGCTGAGGAGAGATTGCGACAGAGGCCCCTTAGGGAAACACGTACACAGGCACCAGAGCTTGACCTGCCTTCATACTCATCTCCTCTATCCTTCTCTCCTCTTCCCTCTCCTTCTTCTCCCTCTCAGACCTTCTCCTCTCCTCCAACTTCTTCCTCTATTCCACCTTCTTCTTCTCCTCTTCCTTCTTTCTCTCTCTCTCTCTCTCTCTCTCAACTGCTCTTCCTCCCTCCTCTTATTTTCCTACTCGTTGGCAGTAGGCTGATAACCAATGGAAACTTCCCCACTGCTAGACTTCTTCTTCTTTGAAGCCGAGAAAAAAGAACATCATCATCATCCCAAATCAGATTCTTCCTGGAAGGAGCCATATCCTCTTCGCTGGAACTGCTCGATTCAGTTGAAGACTCTTGAGCTTCTGAAACCTCTTCCGAGCTGGAAGATCCTTCACCACTGGAGATCTCCTCACTGGAACCACCTTGAGCACCGTCCCCATTATCACCTTCCCTATCCTCACCAGAGTTGCTCTCTTCCTCGACCAATTGGATAGGATCTGCAGAAACTTCTTCAGTGATGTCTAGCTCAGGGATGCTGTCTACAGGTCACGCAATAAAGTTAGACCCAACGTTCTTGTACTCCAAGAGGAAAGCTACTGATTGAGGATGTTCACCATCAGCCAAGAGATCCCTAATATTCCAGGCCTTAACCAACTCAGCAGCTCGTACCTCGCTGAAAGGAAAGAGAGAGAAATATCAAAGAAATCATACATTAATAAGAAGATCGAAGAGCAGAGCAAAAATTAAGCCTACCTATGAACTCCTCCCCATAAAGGGGGACCACGAACCTATCAAACCTTGACCCCTCTATATGGGGAGGAAGTTACCAATTTCTAGCAAAAAAACCCTCTTTCTAGTAATCCTTGTGGGAATCAGGTAGATTTACTACCAACACCCTATCAGGACTCCTGGCCTTAAGGTAAAGAAGACTAAAACTTGTTCGCGAGAAAGAATAACAGAAGAAAATCTCAGCAAGCCCCAGATTGGTGCCATAGAGCTGATTTATTCTATGGACACCATTAACAATCTTCTAAACATATGGCAAAAACTGTGCAGGGACAATATTGAAATAACCAAAGAAGTGAAAAAACAAATTGCTTGGAGGGAAAGTAAAACCCCCTTAGGACAGTAAGAGAATGTGAATCCAGTGAGCATCCTCTATTTATATAACACTTTTAGGGACAGGGGCACACTCAATGTCTACCTAATCTGGGATGTTATAATACTTCCAAAATTCAGTTACCGATCTAATGCCTGTTTTCGCCATTTACAAACCCTAACTACAAATGGGAAGAAATGTCAACAGAAAAAGCAAAGATAAAAGCAAGAGTGACTTATAAAGTGAGAAATTAGCTTGGGATGATGCAAAGTCATAAGCAAAGACAAGAACGGTGAAGTTGAAAGACGAAGACTTAAGAATGAGAAGCACAATAGTGGGAGCTTGGATAAGGGTAGAAAGTATGAAGAGACTTGAAATGACAATAGGGAAACACTGCTCCGAAGAATTTTTAAAGGTTTCAAATCATAACGCACGATAAATGAAGCGGGATGCCGCCTAAATTAGTTCAGAAGAAGCATTTCAATCTCGGAAAGTGTTGCACAATTTACAAAAACACCATTATGACAAATCATTTAAAATTATTGAGCCCAAATTCTGGCCCAACAATCTTAGGGGCAATTGTGGTATAATATAGATGGGACATATTTTTTTTTTATCTCATTTGGTATATTAAAAGCGGCGATCTTAAAGTTTCATCCTTTAAATTATATCAAATGGGACGCTTTTTAAAATCAATCCCTTATATTTTTTTTGAAAAAGGGGCTAAAAATTCAAGTCAACAAAAAGGGTCGATAATTATTGTTCGTCCCTTATAATATACCAAAAGGGATGGTTTGAAAGTCTATCCCTTTTGTGATTTATCAAAAGTGACGGTTTTATTAAATGTGTGGTATAAGTTATACCAAATGGGACGGTTTTTAAAATCCTTCCCTTCTATTTGCCTAGGAAAAAAAAGGCTAAAAATTCACCTCTACTTTAAGGGTTATTTTTTAATAATTGTCCCATATGGTATAACAAATGAGAGAAATTTTAAAAATCACCCCTTTTGTGATTTATCACAAGGGATGGTAATTAAAATCCATCACAAATGGTACTTTTAAGGGACAAAATGACACGACCATCCCAAATACTCATGTCCCTAATAACCATTTTTCTTGTAGTTGGGATATCTTCTTCTCTCCACCATCAATTGGCGTTATTTGACAATGGTCAAGTAATCACTATTCTTAGGGACGGAAATAATTCAGATGGTACCAACACTAGAAACCCAATACTAGAGATTTAGTATGGGGACAATGGCATATTTCTCTTAGGTTTTAAGATCGATCCACTTCCCATCCTAGTTGGGGACAATTTCAAAGACTGAGTCGGGAGAAAAACCCTCATAGGAATGTCAATGTAAATTATATGTTCAAAAACATGCACTTCATGCCCAGAAAAGGGGTTGGGTCAATGCCAATAGAGAATTCTTAGACCAATAGTCCTGTAGGAAGCCTTTCCCCCTTGCATCTTGGTCTAATAACCATCACCGACTGAACTCAAGGCACTCCGTTGACCATATTAGAAGTGAATCTTATAAAGTAAGAAGGCAATTTCGCTAGACCCCTTGAATGGGATGTTTTTTAAAGAAGGGGAAGACTTCCCCATTTGTGAATTTTTCGAACCGTGAAGAGAAATATGAACTGGGGCTAAAGATCTTTTTTGAAGATGAATTCGCTTAGGGTGAAGGTCAGAAGCATGAGGTAGAGCCTTTAATATCCAAAGTCATGGAAAGCATAAAAAAAATTCGAGGACAGTGATACTAATGAGTCGTTTGACCTACGTACACTAGGGTTGAATCTCTACATGATCCACCTAAAAGTTGAACTATTTGACCCGTTCGAGAATATCACCATTGTTGATGCACCCCTCCTCAAATGGCACACCATTCATGTCCATCATGTGCAAGTCAACTTAAACCCCGTTGTTCATTCCCTCCAAGAAACACCCGAATTTACTATTTTTTCTTCCATTTCTGATGTAATTATAAATGAGGCCTCCTTTGATTATGTTCTCACCATTGTATTCTCGAGAAATATTTTTAATGAAATAAAAAATGATTTTGAGTATCTTGTTATTCCTTACATTAATGGTCGTGATTTTAATCAAACTATTGATGAAGATGATTTAATAAATGAACAATTCTTTATTGGTCTCAATAAGGAAAAAATCAACAACATAATCACTTTAGAGCTAATGATGACGAGACTGTTGTTCTTAATCTTGGTTCTAGTATCCATCCGTGTAAGATCAGGATATGGTCCACCCTCGATGAGCATAAGCGGTCCTAGTTTGAAGAGCTTATAAAAGAGTTTGTGGATGTATTCGCATGGTCTACGGTGACTTGTTTGACATCGACTCGAAAATAACACATTATGAGATCCCTACCTTCCCAAAAAGCAAACCTGTCAAGAAGAACTGAGAAAAGTCCAGACATAGTGGTCCGTAAAAGTTAAAGACAACGTGTTGAAACAGTTAAACGTATGATTTACTAGTGTGGTGAAATATCCTACATGGATTATAAACATCGTCCTCATTCTGAAATCAGGATGGAAAGTTCGAATGTGCATCGACTATCTAGATTTGAATAAGGCATCCCCAAATTCATTTATCAACGATTTCGCCAAGTAAATCAGATTAAAATTCCTCTTAACCATAAAAAAAATACCAACTTCATCACCCCGTGGGGAACGTTTTGCTACAGAGTCATGTTGTTCGGTCTCAAGAATGTTAGGACTACCTACCAAAGGTCCGTTACAAACATTATACACGATATTATCCATAAGGAAGTCAAATTCTATGTCAAGGATATAATCATCAAGCCCAAGACTCGGGAAGGTCACATTCCTGCCCTGGGTAAATTCTTTGAGCGAATACGATAACACCAGATGTGACTCAACCCACATAAAAGTGTATTCGATGTCATAAGGGGAAAACTCCTCGGATTTATTATTAGTTAAAAAGGTATTTAGAAGGATTCAACTAAAGTTCTAATACATCAGTGGATTCCTAGGTAAGCTCCAATACACCAGTCGGTTCATTAACCAATTGACCTCTACTATGGGCCCATTTTCAAGCTTCTCTAAAAGGATTCAACTAAAGTTTGTAATTAGTCATTTCAATAAGCCTTCGATCAGATCAAGTGATATCTCATCGATCTTCGGTACCCATGCCTTCATAATAAGGTCTCCCCCTCCTCTTATATCTTACTTTCACAGACACCGCTACGGGGGTTGTGCTGGCCTAGTACATTCAAAAATCTAATAAAAAAAGAGCAATATACTACACTAGTCGAAATCTAGGTGGGTAAGAGGTAAACTAAACTGCATTAGAGAAGGCACGTGTCGCTTTAGTCTCGGTCATGCAAAAGTTTTGGCACTATATGCTTACATTTCCTATCAAATTGGTGTCCCGGATGGATCTAATGAAATACATGTTAGATAAGTTCTCCTTATCTAGACGTATGGCACTGTGGATGATGTTAGTGGTTAAATTTGATATCACATATGTCACAAAAAAGGCTATGAAAGGGAGAGCCATTTCCAATTACCTTACTGACAATCCCGCTTTAAAATTCTGAATTCCCAGAAGAAGACATCATTTACACCCCTCACGAGGATCTCAAATGCTATATGTTCTTCAATGGAGCCACTAATAAGAGGGGATATGGTATTGGGATACTCCCAATCATTTCTTATGATTCTCACACTCACATTGCCATCAAACTGGATTTCTCTTGCACCAACAACATGACTGAATACGAGGCATGCGCGGTAGGGCTTAAGATTAACCTTGAGAAAGGAATCAAATGCATAGATGTCTATTTAGAATCAACCCTCATCGTGGGGTAGATCTTTCGAAAATGAAAAGTCAAAGACGATAAGCTCATACCCTTCCATGCTCACCTAGAAGAGTTCGCCTCCTAATTCAAGGATATAACTTTCCATTGCCTTCCTCTCTCGAAGAACAACCTAGTTAACGTACTGGAGACCTTAACCTCTATGGTCGATATGCTTGAAGGGATAACAATAGCCACTTTTCTAGCCCAGAAACAAGCTATACACACTCACTGCTACCATATTGATCCCATTATTGAAAAAGATCCGCACATGGCAGGATTATGGTCTTATGGCATTTGGAACCTCCTCAAGAATTGTAGGTATCCTCAGTATGCTAACAAGAAAGACTGTGCGACCTTCCATAAGTTGGCTACTGAGTACATTATCTGCGATAAGGCACTCTTCAAGAGGAATTTCGACGGAACCCACTTACATTACATAACAAGGGTTGGGATCAGAGAAATGATACATAAGATGCCCTATGGAAAATATGGACCCCACATGAATGGTCATATTCTTGCCAAGTATATTATTCGTCAAGGATATTATTAGACCACCATGGTTTAAGACTACACATCTTACATTTGAAAATGCCTCAAATGTTAACAATTACTTCCTATAACATAGTAAGTATAACTTGCAATCTCTACTAAGATGAAAAACTCGTTTCAAATCATAAAAGATACATATTATCTCTATCATTATTAGTCCGAGTGTGAAACATGTAAAGAAACTTAATTTGTTTAAACAAATTAAAATATTAAATCTAAGAGAAATAAAATGGGATACAATAATATGATAATATAATGAGATAAATTGCTCACTACATTAATGTTTTCATGTAACAACACACCCATCGATAACATAATAATAAGTTGAGTGCATAACCGTGAGTTTTCTTCAGTAGTAATCGTGAAATATCAATTATATGATGCTTCTAGATTACTTTATTGGGTATAGTGTTATTTCATTAGATGTACATAATATTTGTGGACAACTTATTTTCAGATACTATAATAATGTATGTGATCTATGATGTTCATTCAATCACTCAAAATCGATTCCCTATAACGAATAACCTTGCTTGAAGAAATAAACTCAATATACCCCATTAATATCTTTAAAATTATAAGAATCACGAGTTACTACTACCATCATCTTTACATTTAATATTCATTTCCATTCTAATCGGGTAACTGTGGTGACTACCGAACATTTCATAATATGAATGTTACATTAAGTAAAGACTTACATACACAAGTCAATAAGTTTTTTACTTATGTTCATTAAATATCGCATGAGCAATAAACTAAATTATTCATGCTTATGTTTTCCATAAACTTAATTGGTGATATCATGATAAAAGAACTTGTGGCATCTGTGTTTGATGACTATTATTACCTTCCCAAAATATTTATCACCACTTATATTTTGTTCAATTATTATAATTGGACATGTAGGCTTTCGAATCACAACGATCGAATAAACAATAATATGTATGCAACATCATAAAGTATCATCATCCTAGCATTCAATATCATACATGGACCCTTAGGCAACCAAAATATTCATGCTATTAATGCATTAGTCCAATATTTATATCTTCTGGAATGGAGCACTTTAATGAACACCAAACCTTATATTATATAAATATTATAGATACGCATACATGTTTAAAATACCCGTAATACATGAATAAATTATGTTATTGTCTATTCCTTAATTTGAAATTCACGAAAAAGTAGACATAATGTGAAAATCAAATAGGCAAAGATTTTGCATGAGATATTACACAAATAATAGTAAATTAAAAACATGAATCATTTACTTTCGCTTCATCACTTATGTATGAGTAA
Source organism: Sambucus nigra (assembly GCA_949130495.1). NCBI lineage: Eukaryota > Viridiplantae > Streptophyta > Magnoliopsida > Dipsacales > Adoxaceae > Sambucus > Sambucus nigra. The sequence goes on from OX422208.1 coordinate 531,366,869, forward strand.
CAAATCAGAAATATTGACCCAATTCATTCATGGTCATACTAATACACAATACGATTATAATTACAATTATCATACTAGTGGCATATGTAAATATGACTATATAACATTGATGTTAATTATTTAATATTACAAAAATTCCAATGTTTATTTAATTCAAATTTGATCATGTGTTGCGCTTCAATTTAATCTTATAACAAACATTAGGATAATCTGAAATGATTACAAGTATAATATCTTCACATGTAATCTTTGCCTGTATATGGAATTTTATTAAAATGAATGAATACCTACTTATGAGTCTCAAATTTGCAAGTCATGCATTCAAATATACATGCATGTAGTGAAATCATAAATTTAGTATCCGCGCATATGAATTGTAGCCTATGTTTAGCATTTAATCCAACTTAATGGGAGTACTAGCATTAGAATAAATAATAATTATGATTTTCAACCACATGAATCATTAGCCTGTGTTTGGCAGGTGACTCATTAAAATAAGAATATCATAATATTCAATAGTATAAATCATCGGCCTGTGTTTGGCACGAGACTCATCAAAATATGAATATTAACAATAACGTGAGCCTAATATCCAACCATATGAAATATTTTGACATGTGTTTGGCACGAATATTCAACTAAAATAGGATCACTAGAACAAGATTTTATCAGAGTTCTAGATGAAACATACATAAAATATGAGAAAACTTAAATGTTTCCAAAAAACTGAGTTAGCATCATGTAATTGAAGAAAATTACTCCACAATCTCAAAACATTTGACGGAATTCAAATATAATTTTTCTACAAGTCGTAAACATTATTTATGTAAATTCAATGCCCCCATAAATATTATACTAAAAACTTTATGTATAATTAATGGTCCAAATTGAGATGCATACATAATAATCTAATGTTTACAATTATAGATTAAGACACTTTCATGTCTTCCCCATCCAACAACATATAAATATTATTGTCGAAACATCATTTCATAATTATATTAGGACCTTTGGGCTACCAAATATAGATTATGCACAATAACCTAATTTATTGAAATGTTATTGTCAAACACATAATTTTATATCTAATATTCAAAATTTTATAGCGAACATTTTTATCAATACCAAATAATATATAACATGAATATTAGAACAACCATGAACATAAAAAACAGTCCCCGTGGTGAAAAAATACATAATATTTGGGAAAATCGTTATTTTTGTCAAAAAAAAATTGAGTTAGTACCACAGGGATGTAGATAATTACTCGGGGATCTCAAAAAAACTTATGAAATTCAAAAAATAATTTTTTGGAGTGAGATATTAACGTCAACATTATTACCAAAAAGGACAAAAACTCAATTTTAAGGGTCTTAACAACGTCAAAACGCAAAAGTAAGGTGGTGTGCCCCTTGTATAAAATGGGTTTTGTTTATTTCAACGTTTCCAGTCGACCATGTCACTTTCGTAAAATTTCGAGCAAGTTTTGACCGTTCATTCTAACCAGTGAGTATTGGCGACAGAAGCAAAACATCACAGAAAGTGTCAGACACACTTTAAGATCAGATTCAATGGCATAAATTAAAACGTCGTAGAAAGTCTCAAGCATAAGAAGATTTAATGACATAAATAAAAACGTCGCAGAAAGTCTCAGGCACAGATTTCATTATAGGCAAACATCTATAAGGAAAATCATGAGATCTTAAACTTTAGCTCTGATACCACATGTAAAATCATTCTTAAGAACATCCTAATATTAATCATAAATACATTAATATGAATAAACTTTAGCATACAATTGTTCTTAATAAAAGGATCTTGGGTCTTCATGTTTTCACAAAATACATCTAATAGATAGAAAACAAGACTTACCTTGATCCAAATCATTGATCAATATTGATTAATTGTTCCTTGAATCTCCATTCTTGAAAAAATTACACTACAATGGAATCTCGGAATTTCTCTTCCACCTCAGAAATAGTGTGTTATGAGAGATACTAGATGGTGTAGGACTTCTCTATTTATAAGGGGAAGAGGGTCGATATCCTAGTCAAGGTGGGACTCTATTTCAGGTCTCCCACTAATGGCACTAACCATCATGTGACTAACGGATAAGATTGACCTAGTCCTTTATTATTTGTATTTATCACATGCCTAATTAATTATCAGATATTTATCAAGATCACATAATTGGAAAATTCATAATGTCGGAATTTAATAATATTGAAATTATATTATTAATTTCAGACTTAATTATTAATTTCCAACAATATGTTCTCTCACGTGCATTCCCCTCCTTGGAAAATATCCTACCTTTTTCATCTAATTAATTCTCTCTTTCGTTGTTTTTTGTCCTCTTATTTATGGATATGAGTTATGTATAACTATTGTAAAAGACATATATTTAACTTCACTTTATTTTTATTATAATTGTGTCAAGCAGAATACAGTCGATGCTTATAAATACTAAGATTTATTTTTTCAAAGTTTATGTGAACTAAATTATTATTCAATGTGTTGATGTATATGCATTGTTAGGCTGTGGAAAAATTTGTTGCTAGCAACTGGAAATGTGGTTAACTCATGTTTATTGAAAATGATTGGAGCTGCTATGTCGTTAGCTAGTTTTATATATTTATTATTTTTTTTTGCATAGATTTTTCTTTTATTGTCTAAGCCATGGAAACATCAATGATAGTGTTGTTTTCTAATAGTTGTGGTTACACAATAGGAGTATATAGATTTTGCTTTTGATTTTCTTCCTGGTCGTGGGTGATCATAGACATAGCGAGTGTGTTTGTTGTACTATGTTCATCATTACATTATCCCTATAGAATCGAGATCCTTTAGTTTTGAATCTTAATGAATAAAGTACTTTTGCATAACTGGTTATAGTGAAGGCTTAATGACAGATATCGATACACCCTCTCTATGTCTATGAGAGATATCGATACACCCCCCCTCCCCCTCCATTAGCAGGTTATAAAGAGGTGGGATGAAGAGAAGGTTAGATTGGCTCATTTAGTTAAAGGATTTATTCAAGCTTCAAAATAAAGAGTTGAGGTCAACTAAGAAGTGGTGAGAGGAGAAGAAAGACCAGGTAAAAGCATCCCACTTTTTTCACACTCTAATTTGAGTTAATTACTTTTTAGTTCTCACATACTTTTTTTCACACACTCAATTTTGTTGCCAAGTATTCCCAAACTGGTATGCAAATAGCCCACTCCCTCTCTTTTTTCTACCACCACTATGTTAACAAAACCACCATTGTATTATATAACCGCACTTTCCTTCACCACTAATACGAACCCTTCTCGCTATACAACCAATACTCCAATGTACAAATCAAACTCAACCCCCAACACTTCCTATGCCAGTCTTCCATCCCTTAACGCAATCAGCCCATTTTCAATATTCATAATTGGAAACCCATATATAAACAAATCAAAGTGTGATATAGATATTATGGTAGATGGAGAAGTATAGTGGGGTTGCGAGAGACAAAAAGCGATCAGTTGTGGCTTAGGGGCTCCAGTGAAGAATGAGTAAGGAGAGGTTGTGTCGATCGTGTCGTGGGGAAATTTGGTCGGTGGGCACGTGGAGAATGGGCAAAGGGTGTTGGATTAGGAAGGGAGACCGGATGGTTGAAGGGAATGGTTAAGGTGGGTGGGAAAGGCTGGGCGTTAGATTTTTGGAGAGGGGTTTAGGGTTTGGCGTAAGAGTTTTAGGGGGGGGGGGGGAGGATATGAGGAGGGTTGCATGGGGTGGCGGGGAAATGAGAAGGGATGGCTAGGGGTAGGTGTGAATGTGGGTTGGAGTGGATGGAAATACTGGTCATGTTAGTGGTGGCATCTGCGTGGTGAATAATTCCCTTCATACCCTTCTATACTAGGAACATGATTGGCACATTAGAGATTCTATAATTCTTAACTCTTTGTTTATTTTTGTATGAATTGCAAATGGGATGAAAGATAAGGGAACAAAATAAATACGTCATTTTGGAAAGAATAACTGGTTAAAGGAAAAGGCTCTAATAAATACCTTGCAAATACTAGAGGGATGGAAAAATTGCAAGTAATATATATTTTTTGGAGTTTAGATGACTCCTAATATTTGTATAAGGTCAAAGAAATAAATTTTGAGGTTTTTACACGAGAAATAATTTAGTATTTTTAATGAAGACGTAAAGGACAAATTGTTTTTTAGAAATGGTCTGGCATAATATGGAGAATACTAAGGAAAAGGAAGCCATTTGATGATATATTGAAGATCACATGGCTCTATCTATATAGAGTGGCATTACACAAATGTTAAGGGATGTATTTTAGAAATAGAAATCAAAATAAGAAGTAGGATGCTCCAAATGTAGGGGAGGTATACCCATTTTCATCATTGATAATCATACACAATACACATCCAAAATAAAAACGAGTGCACAAACACAATATGAACATAACAGTCACAATATCGATATTAATAAAATAACCACAAATGAAGAGCTTGTGGGAATCGATAAAAAACCCACCAAGACCATCGACGAAAATACAATTATCAACAACCATAGAAGGTATTACCGATATCAACAACCATAGAAGGCATAACCTATATTAACAACCATCGAAAGGATTACCAATATTCAATAACCATTGAAGGCATCATAGATATTCAACAACCATCGAAGGCATTGTTGATATTCAACAACCATCGAAGCCCAAAATACGTCCAATTACTAAAACTATCGATTCTCAATATAATGAGACACGAGTTAGGCAGAACCCATGGTAATGGGAAGCTTCATTCGATAGTCACTTGGTATTCTTAAGGGTACTGGTTTGGAGGCTGGAGAGTAGGGTTGTTAAGCTCCTGTCAACCAACCTAAAATGAGAGTAAAATATACTATCAACCCCAATAACCTTGATTTCCACATGAAAACTACACATTGCCATTTTCATACCCAATATACCCCAGTGCATTCTGTGACAAACTGACACATTCCACAACAAGCACCTGAGACTATCCATATAAGCGAACCGACAAATAACTTTTATCGAATATGCTATTAGATAATGTTGCATCATATTCTATCAATCCATTTAATACCCCCACGTATCATTAATGCTAGTTTACTTGCACCCCAAGCCTAACATCAAGAGGTGAGATGTTCCCAATATCCATTATATAAGACCACCTATGCTCATTACTTTGAAAGGTTGACCCCCTCACTTGCGTAGTAATCTCAGAGTATCATCTTTGAAAGCCCCACCTAAACAAATATTCTTTTTCTCTCCACGGGATACATTCATATCACCAATCATCCTCATCATTATCACAATATCACAACCATTATCTTTACTTACTAGTGAGCTTGTAATTCTTACCCTATGACCCTATGGTGTCTAGGTTGCTTCATAGTTTTACTCCCTAAAGAAGGTGCTTATTGTCTCACCCTCCGTCCCATCACACTCATGAGGTCCATTATTGACATTTATTAGTGTCATATTGCATGGTTATGTTATTACTATGTTGCTAACTGTTCACATCCCTTCACTCCTTTGGTCAAGACCTCTCATAAACCGGTTACAAAATTTCAATGCCACTTTTTCTATGGTGGCTACACAATAACCCACATCAATAACAACACCACCATTTCTCCCCAACCCGTTCTTTACAGCTTCATGGTAAAACTTCTTAGCCCGGGAGGTAGACTCTCTTTGATTCTCATTATCCCAATCGTAGTGGTGCAACATAATGCTTAAGGTCCTAACGCTACCAATTGATAAAACCACCAACCACATAATACCTAGAAATAATCCATAGATAGTCATTAAGACATCCAAGTCACACTGATGGCTATTAATGTTCCACTAGTGAGATCACCAATATCTCCCTTCGGCTAAGTGTCCGACCAAGATATGCAAAAATTCTTTATGAGCCAAGTTGCTAAATTCACATCAGACACTCCCTTCAAACATGACAAAGGGTTACCCCTAATAGTAAGTGTTTACACAGAACCATATTCGGTTGGATACGTGGCGTCGTTGAAATTTGACAGTATGATGGAAAGGGGACCCAAAGGAGAACGTGAGCAGTTGTAACTGTGGTGACAAATATTTCAACACAAATAATAATGAAAGACAATCACTAGGAAAAGAAGAAAAACAAAGATCACAATTACAACACAAAGATATACGTGGTTAAAAAAATTGCCTACGTATACGGAGCAGTCTATTATTATATTAGGTAACTCTCGAGAGAGGGTTTTCTGTATGCCCTTTGCCCCGAGCCAGGGGTATGATGTGACTAAGAATGTGTCTCTGAAGTGCGTACTCTCTAGGCTCAAGTGCAAGCCCATCGCGTTAGTAATAAACCTGATAAGTCGGGATCGTCTCCGTAGGGAAATATGACAAGAAAATCGTGACGACGGAAGGACAGACGGTTAACCCTAACTTGACTCTAAAAAGAAATAAAAAGATCATTGAGATGGAAAATAACTAATTAGCTACATGCAAATTAAATTACACTACTGTATTAACTATGTGTAATACCCCTTACTTTTAAAGAAGTTTAAATTACACCAGTGGGTGTAATTTGGTAATTTGAGGAATTACTGTGAATAGTAATTCTGGAATTTATGACGTGATTTGATAATTTGAGGAATTACTATGAATAGTAATTCTGGAATTTATGAGTAAAATTAAATAATTTTAAAATTATAAAGTGAATAGTAAATATTAGTTTTCGAGTGTCGGATTAATATTTACATGGATTATATTTTCTTACAAGACTAAGTATATGAGTATATTATTTTTATTACATGTCTCAGTTGGGTAAAGAGACAAAGGAAAATATTTTTATTGAAAAACACGTGTATTGGAATGTGTTGGGCTTAAGTAGTGAATTTTAGTTAAGTGACTCAAATGGAGATTTTGTGTGCGCAATTGGGTTCGGAATGGCCGAGATAGTCAAAATAGAGTATCCGGGGGTAGTGTGTAGGTCCCGGAGATTTTTGAACTAGTAGGGACTTGCAATTGAGTACATGAGTCAGTTTACAATTGAGTATACACCCAATTTCGGGTTTAATAAGAGGAGAGCCCTCATTTCTTCCCCAAATCTTCCCTCAGAGAGAGAAAGATAAGAGAGAAGGAAGAGAAGAAGGAAGAAGAGAAGAGAGGAAGTAAGAAAGGTGGATTTTCGGCAAAGCTTCGTGGGATTCGACTCGGGGTCTTCGAATTTTATCCACGAGTTAAGTGTTTAACTTGCTTTATGATTTAGTGTATTTATTTCTCATATCATAGTTGGTGTAAAACTATAAAGATTTTTGGGTTGGATTTTCGTGAATCAAACGGGTTTTCGAAAGATTAAACGGATAAAACTCGGTTAATACCCAATTTGAGAAACTTAAGAATTAATTAAAATTAGTTGTTGATTATTGGTTCTAGGATGATTACAACCATTTTATGTGTAGATATATTGTTGGCTGAGGTTGGATGATGATGGTAGAGAAGATAAAAATCTTGGAGGTGCATTAATGGAAATTTGTAATTTGGAGAATATAGTGAATAGTAACTCAACAGCTTGCGGGGTCGATTCGACTAGGAAACGAACTGATTCAGCTCTTGGTCAATACATGAAAGTTCTAGATTTTTTTGATAAGGTCGTGTGGGCGTTGACCGCGTATTTTTTTTATTGTTTTCAATTAGTTATGATTTTTCTAAGGAAGCAATTTCGGGGTTGAAATCGTTAGCTCGAAAATCAAACCAGAAATTGGAAAAATAAAGGCTAGAATTGTTTAGAGATAAATATTAGGGGTTCCTAAATAAGGTTTTTGGACTTCTAAATTACTTAAGGAAAAATAAAAAACCTTGTATTCGTACAAATAAATCTAGGATATATTTTCAAATGATTGTTTAGGATGGATAACATTCGAGAAAAGTTTTCGACAAGTGTGTTTATATAGTTATGCGTAGAGAATAACTATGGGCCAAGTACATTTGAGTAAATTATAGAATGCAAGTAGCATGGAATTTCATATATTGGCTAAAGTGGTTCAAGCTACTATCCGGTATGTCTTTAATGACAATTTTTATTATAGGTGATGCGGTACCTATGGAAATTAAATTAAGTAGTTAGTATACTTACTTAATTATTACGAATTGGTATATTCGGGTTTATATTATAATCCTTAAAAGTGAGTAAGGTGCGAGTTATATTTTAAGTAAGAGAATACATGTGGATTTATTATTTTAAGTGTATGAATACTCATAATATTACTAATGGGAACATTCGAAGTTATTGGCTATCGCTATAAAAGTTTGGACATTATAGCCATAATATATTAAGAAGTGATATAGATTATATATACGATGTCGTTAAAGTATATATATAATATGAGACGAATAAATATATCGGTGCTATTGGTATTATCATCTTACGGTGAGAAAAGCTCGAAAATAATATATTGAGGATTGGTCATAATCGATAAATGTGTAGGATATTCAAGATATAAATATACTATGTATGGGATTTATTATATGGGTTGGGCGTATGCCCTGATGTTATTATATATATATAGGTTAAATAAATACCTATGGAAATTATGTAAGGGTGAGATGAATACCCGTTGTTATTATTATATGTATAGGTGAGACGAATACCTATCGTTATGATATGGTTGTGGGGATACCTCAGTGATGTTATATTTATATAGGTGGAATGTGTACATATATTATTGTTTATTACGTGTATGACATACCTACAATACTTGCTATCACCGGGAGGTCGGATTTCGGAAGAGGACAATTTTATCTTGTGTGCCTTCGGGGGGATTTAGATTTGGTACCTCAAGAACATAGGACTGTGAAGAACTTATTTGTTAGTCAATAAGTCTGCTAACTATGGGAGCGTATCTATGTGCATGACCCATGGGTATGAGAACTATGGTCGCCTCCAATATGAGTGATTTGTACTGATACAGTTCTTGAGTGATTCGAAACGCGTGATCCTTGTGTACGTGATGTATTGGGATTTGATAGCAGAGTATGTGTGCACCGCAGCTTATCCTAGGGGTGAAATATGTGTATATATGTACTGAGAATAACATATATGTATACTTGTGATGTTCCACTGTTGCTTAGTAGATGGAAATGACACTACACCAAAATGGGTAAATGGGCACCCTTCCAACGGTCAGCCTTGTCACGGTCATTGATCGTGACAAAAAAACATGCATTTTTTGTCACGGTCAATGACCGTGATAAGGCCGTGACAAGTACTTGTCACGGTCATTGACCGTGACAATTCTTATAATATTGTCACGGTCAAGGACCGTGACACCTAACTGCACTTGTCACAGACTTGTCACGGTCATGACTAAGCTACTTATATTATAGCTCGGTGGATTGATTATTATACTTGTTGCGTATAGTATATTGTTTATATATGAGGTGAGATATCATATAACGTAACCTTGTATAAAAGGGAAAATAATGAATAAAGTGATATACTCCTTCCGGTAGATTTATATTCGAATTTATATGAATATGGATCATAGGTTCTAATGAGAACTAAATATATATATGTACGGGATGGTATAAGATGTGGTATGTATTGAGGGCCTAATCGATCATGACGATCAACATTGTCACGTCGTAGTGTATCGGGGGGTTTACTTGTTTGGATTTCGCTTCGCGAGACACCCCACACACGAACGTAACGTAATGTTAGGAATGGGGAGAAGTTTAGCCCTTAATACTCGGATTTATGAGGATTATTAGAAGATGGGTAAATACATTAGTTAGGCAGGGTAGCTTAACTTGGTTGTTTAAAAGGTATTCGATAGTGGTGCACTATTATATGCGGGGTGAGGTGTATCTCATGTGAGAGCGATACCAGTTTAAATATGAGAAATATCTTATTTTAAAATATGGATTTTAAGCACTTGCAAAAAACATTTTCAAAACTCGGGCTCTGACACATTTCTCTATTCCCCCCCCCCCTCTCTCTCTCTCTCTCTCTCTCTCTCTCTATATATATATATATATATATATATATATATATATATATATATATATAGGTGTCCAGACACAGTGACGCCTAGATGATGATTCCTTCTTGTTTGACGTATGCTGCAGTAGCTGTGGATGCAAGCAGGTTTATTGTAGACACTTCTATCATTGAGATCTAAATAGGAGGTATTGTAGAAACATTCGGGATGATGGCCCAACTATACTCGTTTATTCTTTTACCACCTTTTAGTGTGGCATTCGATTTGGTTGTATTATTTTGTACCGAGTGTTCATTTACTTTATTTCATTCAGTTATTGCATATAAACTGATGTGATTGTTTTATTTGAATGGTTTGATTAAAAAGATTAGTTAATTAAAATTTTGACGCCAGCCTAATAGGATATTAGTAATAAAATTAGTTTTCGACAGTGATGCTGAGAATGAACCATATGAGACTCCTATTTTAATTTGATATATGAGTGATATCCCGGTATTTTATTAGGAGGGTTTTCACAGGTGGTATCAGAGCATCTAGTTCTAGTGTCCTTAGGAATATGTACGGACATACTACGCTTTCAGTGTTACTTTTGATTTGATATAGAGCCTTATGATTTGGATTGTTGATATCCTCTTGTGAGATTTTGTTCTCCTACCATTATGTAAGATTATCATAAATCTTCTACGCGCTCGTTCAGGATTCGTGTGTTGATCAACGAAGGACGACCATGGAAGGCCATTGTGAGGGCAGTAGGAGGCGGGGCTTAGTTAGAGTTGTAACTCGATGTTGGGAATGAGGATCGCGGTAGAGGTCTCTTTCATTGTGGCATTGTCATGGATTGCTGCAATGACTACTAAAGTATAGTAGTTATAATTATCAAGTACTGTTGTAGTAGAGAATGGTGCTAAACTTGAATTACCTAGTGAAGTTAAATTGGGAAAAAGTTTAAAAGGTCTTTGATGAGGACCGTACGTTGAAGTTGAGCTAGACGAAAGTAGTGTAGCTTTATCCAAAGGAAGTAGAAGGTTCATAAGCTCTGGCTTAGAGTTGGGTATGGAAATACCCATATGTGAAAATTTGAGGAATTTTTTTTTCACTCGTAGAAGTAATGTTGAAATGGTGGGAACGATGGTCACCATATTTGGGGGATCATGACGTTTTGCTCATAAATGAATCTTATGAATGGTTTTAACTGCGAGTTCCTTTGATTTAGTAAGAATGAAGAGAATGCAGTTTCTAAGTTATTCAAATAAGGATCGGTCAGAGACCGACAGTGAATAAAGAGTGACATGGTTAAATGAACTTAGTACCGAAGTAAGGGAGGTACAATGGAGACAGAGGGTTCTTCAGTGGAATGATAGACTCACTAGTGATTGAATTTTTGTAGAGTGAGTTACAACTGTTTTAGTTTAAGGTGTGTAATTTTCCATAAATTAAAGTTGTGAGAATTGGTCATTTCTAAGGGTTCTTATGAGAAAAAGGACTCTTGGGATTCAAATAATAATTTCGGATGTAATTGGGATAAGAGATAGTTGTAATAAGCTTAATATTTATCTATATTATAAGTAAGTGAATACTTATGGGAATTAAAGCGAAGTTTATATTCGGGAAATACGGGTTAATGTTATGAGAGATATGTACGATTAGCCGGATTATATATATATATATGCGGGCATATTAAGACGTCTATATATGATATGTTTATAAATATATATGTGTGTGATTGGTATATTTATATGAAACATACCCCTCTAGTGCTATCATGGGAAGTTATGCGATTTGGGTGAGGCCCCTGACTTGAGGAGCAGGGAGTGTATAGTCCCCAGGTTATAGTGTCCATTTTATAGTGTGTGATTTTTATCAGGAGTGAGACGTGGTGGGTATGTTTTGTTCTCATTTTCGGTGAGGAACTATGATCGCTTCCCATACGTTGTGATTTGTTTTTTACCAAGTCGATGTGATAGTCCGACCACTGGTACCCAGAATGATATGTGAGTAATTTCCTGGAAGATGATAGCATTGAGAGAATGCATCCACTGAGTTATAGCACCGAGGTATGATTATTATACTTATATAGTGTATAATATATAAGTATGGATATACTTGATGTGTATAGTATATTGTATATATATTTATATGAGGTGTGAGGAATATATAGATACAGATATAATAAAGAATGGAATGCGAGATAAATTTTGGATGAGCTCGCCTTTATTATATGTTTAGATGGAACTTCGATGAGTAGATGCTTCATTTCCATGATTTTAGTGCATGGGGACCTTATAGGTATGATTTAAGGTATGCATCATTTAATGTTGAGCTGTGGGATTAAGATCATTGTTGTTTGTGCTAAGGACTTAGTGTTAATTCAAGCACTTGTGGTATAGTTCCTTGACAGAATTAGAAGTTCTGAACACACTTTTGTCGATAGGAGAGATGGGATTATCCCAGTGGCATATTTGAACTAGCGGACCTCCACGACTGACAAAGTTAAGTAGTAGTGTATAGGAGGGGCTCCTTGTTTGGATTCCTCTTGCGAGACGCTCCACGCACGAACCTTAATGACGTCGGGAGTGGAGAGATGTTATAAAATGCAAGGATGTTGGTTTTGACGATAAGTCACCTAGTGTAGAGAAAACACTATGGATTGAGAGCCGTTTGATGACTGTATAATTATATAGAGATATAAGTACTACGGAGAAGCACTGAAATTGTTCTCTCACTGCAAGTATGTGGGTGAGGTAAGGTAAAGGAAATTTATTTGAAAAATATATACAAGCCTTGAATAGAAGGAAAATTCAGAAGAAATATGTTTTGGGTATAATGTTCGTAACAGTTTTGCGGAGAGTAGGAACCCTGATTAGTTGGACATTCCATTTGGTCAATATGGAAGGATATAGTGACAATAGTACGTTATTAGGTTAACGAGGTAGGATTTAGAATGTCCCTTTGGTGTCCCTTAGACCGTTATATCTCAATGACCGATGAAGCGAGGGAGTAGTGTATCGGGAGGGTTTCTTGTTTGGATTTCGCTTTGCGAGACATCACACGCATGAAACTAAGCATATGTAGGAAGTTAAGAGAGGTCTTGGGCACTAGGGATATTGTTAGGATAGTACTCATATTAAATGTGTTGGAAACACCTTAATCTTAGGACTACCGCGAAGTAAGGCCAGTAAGACTAGTGGCGCTGATATAGGAAGACCATTGTGAGTTAACCACAAGAAGATCGGTGGGTTAACCTTAAGAAGGATTGAATTTCCAGGTATCGAAAGAATTGAATTTTGAATTATTCGGGTTAAGGGTACCCAAGTGTTAGTACCAGGCCGAGGAAATAAGGTCCATTATTTAGATAGAGTGTTACTTATCAGACATTTACAATGGTTGTGCAGATAGGCACATGTTAAAGAGTGTACGGGAACCTTGGTAAATTGATTTTATATACCGCCGAAATATAAGGGACGCAGTATATAAAGCTGGAGATTATACTGTAAGGCAGTTATAAATGGATTTAAACTGGATTTGATGGAACGTCGTAGGAAGTACGCAATGATCCAATTATATTTGTGCAATAAGAATTAGCACGCCTAAGATAAGCGAAAAGACTGACGGAAATAGTCGAGCGCTAGTGTGGTTTTCCTTTTTGAGGGAAATTAAAGGTCCTGATGTAAATGAGTGAATGCTTGGAGTAACGAATCTTCGATGGGACCAATAAGTTAGAGTAACGATTATAGGCTCATTTTCTTTATACGCACTTAAAGAAGCACTAGGTGCGATATGCCGTTAGAGTTGCCGAGGTAGCTTTGTAACAAACAGAGATTTGGTTAAGCTAGTGCATTAGAGCATACGTCTTGAGATAGGTGGAATATGGTGGGAGACCATTGTGTTAGTACCTTTCGACTTTGGGGTACTAGGATGTAGTGTATGTAGTGATCCTAGAGTAGTGGTGCAGGCTATATCTAAATTTCGAGGACGAAATTCTGTTATAAGGGAGGAAGATTGTAATACCCCTTACTTTTAAAGATATTTAAATTACACAAGTGGGCGTAATTTGGTAATTTCAGGAATTACTGTGAATAGTAATTCTGGAATTTATGACATGATTTAGTAATTTGAGGAATTACAATGAATAGTAATTCTAGAATTTATGAGTAAAATTAAATAAATTTCAAATTATAAAGTGAATAGTAAATATTACTTTTCGAGTGTCGGATTAATATTTGCATAAATTATATTTTCTTACAGGACTAATTATATGAGTGGATTATTTTTATTACATGTCCCAGTTGGGTAAAGAGACAAAGGAAAATATTTTAATTGAAAAACACGCGTATTGGAATGTGTTGGCTTTAATTAATGAATTTTAATTAAGTGACCCGGATGGAGATTTTGAGTGCGCGGTTGGGTTCCAAGTGGCTGATATAGTCAAAATAGAGTATCCAAGGGTAGTGTTTAGGTCCCGAAGATTTTTGGACTAGTAGGGACTCGCAATTGAGTACACGAGTCATTTTACGATTTGGTATACACCCAATATCGGGTTTAATAAGAGGAGAGCCCTCATTTCTTCCCTAAATCTGCCCTAAGAGAGAGAAAGAGAAGAGATAAGGAAGAGAAGAATGAAGAAGAGAAGAGAGGAAGGAAGAAAGGGGGATTTTCGGCTAAGCTCCTCGGGATTCAATTCGGGGTCGTCGGATTTTATTCACGAGGAAAGCGTTCAACTTGCTTTATGATTTAGTGTGTTTATTTCTCATATCATAGTTGATGTAAAACTATAAAGATTTCTGGTTTGGATTTTCGTGAATCAAACGGTTTTCGAAAGATTAAACGGACAAAACTTGGTTCATACCCAATTTGAGAAACTTAAGAATTAATTGAAATTATTTGTTGATTATTGGTTCTAGGATGATTATAACCATTATATGTGTGGATATATTATTGGTTGAGGTTGGATGATAATGGTAGAGAAGATAAAAAGCATGGAGGTGCATTAATGGAGATTTGTAATTTGGAGAAGACGGTCAATAGTAACTCAGTAGTTTGCGGAGTCGATTTGGCTAAGAAGCGAATTGATTCAGCTCTTGGTCAAAACATGAAAGTTCTAGATAATTTTGATACGGTCGCGTGGTCGCCAACCACGTATTTTTCTGATTTTTTTTAATTAGTTATGAATTTTCTAAGGAAGTAGTTCCGAGGTTGAAAGCGTTAGCTAGAAAATCAAACCGAAAATTGGAAAATTAAAGGCTAGAATTGTTTGGAGATAAATATTAGGGGTTCCTAAATAAGGTTTTTGGACTTCTAAATTACCTAAGGAAAAATAAAAAACCTTGGGTTCGTAGAAATAAATCCGGGCTATATTTTTAAATGATTGTTTAGGATGGATAACATTCGAGAAAAGTTTTCGACAAGTGTGTTTATATAGTTATGCGTAGAGAATAACTATGGGCCAAGTACATTTGAGTAAATTATAGAATGCAAGTAGCATGGAATTTCATATATTGGCTAAAGTGGTTCAAGCTACTATCCGGTATGTCTTTAATGACAATTTTTATTATAGGTGATGCGGTACCTATGGAAATTAAATTAAGTAGTTAGTATACTTACTTAATTATTACGAATTGGTATATTCGGGTTTATATTATAATCCTTAAAAGTGAGTAAGGTGCGAGTTATATTTTAAGTAAGAGAATACATGTGGATTTATTATTTTAAGTGTATGAATACTCATAATATTACTAATGGGAACATTCAAAGTTATTAGCTATCGCTATAAGAGTTTGGACATTATAGCCATAATATATTAAGAAGTGATATAGATTATATATACGATGTCGTTAAAGTATATATATAATATGAGACGAATAAATATATCGGAGCTATTGGTATTATCATCTTACGGTGAGAAAAGCTCGAAAATAATATATTGAGGATTGGTCATAATCGATAAATGTGTAGGATATTCAAGATATAAATATACTATGTATGGGATTTATTATATGGGTTGGGCGTATGCCCTGATGTTATTATATATATATATATAGGTTAAATAAATACCTATGGGGATTATGTAAGGGTGAGATGAATACCCGTTGTTATTATATATATAGGTGAGACGAATACCTATCGTTATGATATGGTTGTGGGGATACCTCAGTGATGTTATATTTATATAGGTGGAATGTGTACATATATTATTGTTTATTACGTGTATGACATACCTACAATACTTGCTATCACCGGGAGGTCGGATTTCGGAAGAGGACAATCTTATCTTGTGTGCCCTCGGGGGGATTTAGATTTGGTACCTCAAGAATATTGGACTGTGAAGGACTTATTTGTGAGTCGATAAGTCTGCTGACTATGGGAGTGTAGGTATGTGCGTGACCCATGGGTATGAGAACTACGTTCGCCTCCAATATGTGTGATTTGTATTGATATGATTCCTGAGTGATTCGGAATGCGTGATCCTTGTGTACGTGATGTACTTGGATTTGATAACAGAGTATGTGTGCAGTGCAGCTTAGCCTAGGGGTACAATATATGTATATATGTACCGAGAATAACATATATATATAGACTTGTGATGTTCCACCGTTGCTTAGTATATGAAAATGACTAAGCTACTTATATTATAGCTCGGTGGATTGATTATTATACTTGTTGCGTATAATATATTATTTATATCTAAGGTGAGATATCATATAACGTAACCTTGTATAAAAGGGAAAAGAATGAATAAAGTGATATACTCCTTCCGGTAGATTTATATCCGAATTTATATGAATATAGATCATAGGTTCTAATGAGAACTAAATATATATGTACAGGATGGTATAAGATGTGGTATGTACTAAGGGCCTAAAGGATCCCGACAATCAATATTGTTACGTAGTAGTGTATCGGGGGGTTCCTTGTTTGGATTTTGCTTTGTGAGACACCCCACGCATGAACGTAACATAATGTTGGGAATGGGAAGAAGTGTAGTCCTTAATACTCGGATTTAAGAGGATTATTAGAAGATGGCTAAATAGATTAGTTTGGCAGGGTCGCTTAACTAGGTTGTTTAAAAGGTATTCAGTAATGGTGCACTATTATAAGAGGGGTGAGGTGTATCTCATGTGAGAGCGATATCAGTTTAAATATGAGAAATATCATATTTTAAAATATGGATTTTAAGCACTTGCAAAAAACGTTTTCAAAACTCGGGTTTTGACCCGTTTTTCTATGTTTCCCCTCTTTCTCTCTTTCTCTCTCTCTCTCTCTCTCTATATATATATATATATATATAGGTGTCCAGACACAGTGACGCCTGGATGATGATTCCTTCTTGTCAGACGTATGCTGCAACAGCTCTGGATGCAAGCAGGTTTATTGTAGACACTTCTATCATTGAGATCTAAATAGGAGGTATTGTAGAAACATTCGGGATGATGGCCCAACTATACTCGTTTATTCTTTTACCACCTTTTAGTGTGGCATTCGATTTGGTTGTATTATTTTGTACCGAGTGTTCATTTACTTTATTTCATTCAGTTATTGCATATAAACTGATGTGATTGTTTTATTTGAATGGTTTGATTAAAAAGATTAGTTAATTAAAATTTTGACGCCAGCCTAATAGGATATTAGTAATAAAATTAGTTTTCGACAGTGATGCTGAGAATGAACCATATGAGACTCCTATTTTAACTTGATATATAAGTGATCGACCAGTATTTTATTAGGCGGGTTGTCACACTATGGGAGCGAAATTAACTAACTAAGATTGACTTAACAAGAGTGAAGGGAATAATAGGTTGGGAATACAATCCCCCAAACCCTAGTAAATTTACCGTATAAAATGCTAGAATTTTGAATTAGAAATTTAATTGAACCCGGTCTTTTGTACTCCCAAGCATTACATATATGAGGTTCAATCCCGCATCATACATAATCAAAGGATGAGTAAAGAAGTGTTGCAATAGCTATACGCGGATCAGATCCTTTAACAAAAGGTCTATGATGGTTGTGACAACTACACAACACGATTCATTCAAATTTCAATTCAAACCCTAGTTTCTATATGGCTAAATTACATCGGGTTGGGTTCATGCACACCAACCCTTAGAAAGCTACCTTAACATGTTGCTATTAATTAAAAACATGAATCCTACATTTCATGTAATTAAATCAATAAGAAAACTATCTCTAAGCATGTATAAACGAATTGGAAACCCATAAAATAAAGAAAGCATGTAAATAAATTAACTACAAGATTAAGAAAGAAAGGAACAAACTTTATTTAAAGAAAACTTGTAATTCAAACAATAAAAGTACATACTTGATGGAGAATTATTTTCTATGGTTCTAAGGTACTCTCCTACCTTCCTTTTTATGAAAAAACAAAAAAAAAACTATATTGTCTAAGTCATTATAAAGATACAAATACATTTGAGAAGATTTTGTAACATCTTAGAACTCTTTGGACCAATTAGCATTCAAGTGAAAATTCATGCATCAGTTACCTTGAACCGGTTCTGCTTGTACCCCGAACTGGTTCCCCCCCACCCCCGAACCGATTCATTATGTGGTTCTTAGGGACTTGCTAGAAATTCAACACTCAGAAATATTTTCATGCTTTCTTCTTTTCTTTCTTGGATTTTTTCTCTACTTCAAATGATCATAACTCCTTAACCGTAGCTCGGATTTGGGTGTCGTTTTCTTCAGTGTTATCGTTGTTGCGAGATATCCAACTTTCCAATTGGCCTCACCTCCGGTTTTAGGATGCAAAATTATGAAAGTTCCCTTGAACATGCCTTCTAGCCTTTCTTTCGTTGTTTCGATTTCTCATTTGCACCGCTTGCATACTTTACCTGTAAAACATATAAGAGAAACACAAAACACGAAATACTTGCCAACGAATGTTAGTAGCATAATTACGAGTTTAATCCATATCAATTTCACCACACGGGTTCAGAAAGGTACCGAAATTAAGGGGATAAATATACAATATTTATGCCCGATCAGGGTACAATATATATTCAGTAGAAGAGAGAGGGGCGCTGATAACTGCCCCGCTAACCCACTATCACCTGAATATCTATTCCGAGATTTTTGAGGATATAATGGGTCAAATCCTCAATCCGTTATTTAGAACATCCAATAATTTGGGCCTAACATCTTTTATTTTGAATTAGGCTTTGTCTGGCTACTCTCATGGGCCTAAAAGATAAAGACGGTACCCACAATTACCCTTAAAGTTTCAGGGTCACAACTTGGGCTCAAAATTTTTAAATATTGATTCTGGTTCTTTCGAAGTGGCATGTTGTGAATTGTAACAAATTCGGGGTGCGAAATGTCTCTATACAGGAGATTGAGGCAAAAAATCTTCTTTGATTCTTGTGCACTATCATTAAGAGTTTAAACCGAGATACTCAGACGGTTCATCTTACCACTTCTAATCTGCATTTTCTCTTATTTTCAAACAATCTCTAATTCTCAAGCTTCCTTTTGCTCTCAAGGTCATTCTTCATATCTTTGAAGCTATCTTTTGCCTCAATCGTCTTCATTTTCTCGTGGTTTCCATCGTTACAAGCTCCATTCCTTTCCCTGTAAATTCTCAGTCTTCCCTTTTTTGTGTATTTCCTCTCGACATTTTTAATTTTAATGTAGCTAGGGTTTTTCTCATGGTAAGGATAGATAATAAATCCTTAGTAGAATTTAAGAAATGTTATAACATCCCTAGTTGGGTAGACATCGAGTGTACCCCTATTCCTCTCAATGTTCGCGATGTTGACGATGGCCATTGGATTCACATTCTCTTATTGTCCTAATGGGGTTTAACTTTTCCTCCAAATCGTCTCTTTTTACATTTTTTTTAATATTTTGATATAAGCCCAGTTCAATGTTCACCGAATGTTTGGAAGATTATTAATGGTGTACATAGGATAAATCAACTATACGGCACTAAGTTGGGCCTGGTTGAAATTTATTTTTGCTACTCCTTTTCTCGCACCATTACTGGTATTTTTTATTTGAAAGCGAGGATTTCGGATAGGGTATTGGTAGTTAACCTACCTGATTCCCATAAAGATTATTGGTCTGAAGGACTCATTGCTAATAACTGGCAGTTCCCTCCTCGAATAGGAGGTGCGAGGTACACGGGGCCTCGAATTCCTACCTATGGAGAGGAATATATAGGTTCTTGCTCAATCTCTTTATCTTTTCATTGCTGCTATAATGTGTTCATTCTTTAATGGTTTCCTTCTTCCTTTGCAGCAAAGTCCAAGAATCGGGAGCCTGCTCTCCAAGAGATCCATGCTCCTGAGTTACTTAAGGATCGAAATATACTAGATTTCATTTTATAAGATGATATCCGAGATCGGTCGCCTTCTAACTGGGATATAAGAACAATACTTCCAGCTTCATCTCCCGCACAGTTGATTTTAATCCTCATATTGATGTCTCAGAGGAAGAAGAGGAGGAAGAAGGTTCTCCTCAACCTATTGACCTAGACGAAGAGGAGGGGAGCAATTCGGAGTATGGTGCTGCTAGTAGTGGTGAGATAGGATCTGGTGAGGGAACTTCCATCTCGGAATCAGATTCATAGAGATTGAGTAGGGAGGATATAGCTCCCCCAAGGAGGAAGAATATAATCATTGATGATGATGATGATGATGATGTTTTGATGTCGTGCAGGTTGAAGATATAGAAGCCTAGGTCTGGGGATACTGCCAGTGATTCCCAGATCGTAGCATATGAAAAGTAGATGAAGAAGAGATAAGATGAGTTGAGGAGAGAGAATAAGAGAAAAAGAGAAGAAGAGAGAAAGAGAAGGGAGGATGAGAAGAAGGAGAGAGAGGAAGAGATGAGGCGACGATGAAAAAGGCATAGGATGTTCTGGTCCCTGTGTCTGCCCCAACTGAGGGAGCCTCTATGGCTTTGATCCCTCGACTCGCTCCTGCAATGATCGAGAGGGTAGTTCTGCCAATGGACCACGAGCGGTCATAAAAATGGGACTTGACCAGTTAGACTTGAAGGCAAGTCAGGGGCTTGCATTGTTAAGTCTATTTATTCTTTCCTCTATTTGTTATAATTTCTCTTATATCCTTTTCACTTATATTCCAGCTTTCTCTGTAGTTCTTGTTTGACTACACCGTTCTTGATCGCAGTCGCGACAAGCTAGCGAGGAGGCATTCTGAGCTCGAGGAGAGCTTGAAAGTTGCCAGTGATTCTCAGAAGTCCTCTGAGCGTGATTTTATAGAGGCTAAGGCCTCTTTTGATAAGGAGATAGGAGCAATAATCAAGGAACTTCAGGAGTTGTAAGATTCTTATGGCCTGGTTGTGGCGAGCAAACTGGTTGTCACCGAGGAGAACAAGGCACTCGTCGAGGAGGTGTTAAAATTGAAGTTTGAAGATTTCTCCATCAAGGAGAGTGCTTACAACGATGGATGGGCAGTGGGGTACGATGATGTCGAAGTTCAAATTATTTACATTAGCCGTTCCAACTTCAAAAAGGGTTGGGATAAGTCTCTGCTTACTGCCAAGGTGGCTACTGATTCCCGTCTTTTTTGTCGAGCATGACCCATGTCCCAAACCGGTTATAGAGGATGTTTCTACTCATGTTATTGAGGAAGGGGTTCCCGATTCTCAAATTGGTGAAGGACCCATTGCTGCTGGTGCTCTTGTTGATCGAGGAGAGGCCCGTTCTCTAGTTGAGGGAGGTGCAAGTGGAACTAGGATGAGCGAGTCCGTTACTGATAAAGGAAAAGAGCCAGCCTCCTCGATTTTGCTGGCCTTATCTTTAATTATCTTCTACCCGATTAAGTATGACATAAAAGGGGTAATTGTTAGATAAATATCCCCCCCCCCCATTCCAATAAACTTCAATCATACCATTCTTCCTTACTTTACCGTTTAGGTTGTGTCGTCACATTACCTTAGGCCTAACTAGGGCAATGGTGAGGATATACCTGGTAAGCGGACAATCGATTCGAGTAGGGTTTTTTGGGCCAAACTATATCGGCGGCCAACTTTGGTTGGCCAGATTGCCTAAGGATCCCCTGTAAGGCTTTATTTAATGTCGAGGGCAAACTAGAAGGCCAATTGTGCTAGTAACAAAGGCCTGAGGAGGATTATTAAATGTTAACCTCATTAATGCTTTGACTAATGTGGTGCAGTGGTAAGGGACTAGATATAGGATTATTTGGATGGAGTAAGTTGACCAACTTACTGTAACCTGTGATCTAAATTATTCCTGTTAAGAGTGAATCCTGTAACTTGGAAAGGATGCCTATAGTAAAATATATCTGAGAAAATAAACACTCATAGAATGCCAAGGCTAATTAAATTTTATTAATCAAAGTCACGAACAGAGAGCAACATTAAGTTTGTAAAATAAAAATTTGCCTAAATTAATGGTGCACGAAAAGAGAAATCTAGTAGTAGAATTTCTTCAGGTTGGTCGCATCCCAAGCTCTTGGTATCTCCCTGACCTCAAGTGTTTCCAAGTGATAGGATCCTTGTAGGTCGTCCCTTACCACCTTGAATGGTCCCTCCTAGTTTGGTCCTAGCTTGCCATATGATGGCTTCACAACGCCGCTAAGGACTTTCTTTAGGACATAGTCCCCAACCTGGAATGTCCTTGGATTGAATTTCCTATTATATTTCTTGGCTAGCTGTTACTATTAGGCTGCTAGTTTCACTAGAGCCAATTCTCGTCATTCTTCGGCTAAGTCAAGTTTAGCGAGAAATGCTCCATCGTTCTAGCCTTGGTCGATCAGCGTGGACCTCATGGTAGGGATACCAGCTTCAATTGGAATAACTACCTCCATTCTATAGGTGAGTGCAAACGGTGTCTCTCTAGTTGCTTGCCTCATGGTTGTGCGATAGGCCCAGAGGATATGGGGTAGTTTGTTTACCCATGCTCCCTTGGCTCGCTCTAGGCGCTTATTTTGTCCATCGATCAGTATTTTGTTAGAAGCCTCAGCTTGACCATTGCTCTGAGGGTATGCCACAGAGTTGAAGTAGTGCCTAATTCCATGGTTGCTGCAAAAGCTTTGGAAGAGGCCACTCTCGAACTGGGTTTCTTTGTCAGTGATGATTGTCCTGGGTATTCCAAAGCGAGTAATGATATTTCTCCGCATGAACCTCATCATGTCCCCGTCTCTAATGTTTATCAGTGGTTCTTCCTCTATACACTTGGTGAAGTAGTCTGTGGTGACCAACAGATACTTTCGATTTTCGACCGTAGTTGGTAGAGGGCCTACGATGCCCAAACTCCACTAGGCGAAGGGCCACCGATTGGTGAGTGACTTTAGATCACTGGTGGGCTGGTGGACCATATTTGCGTGCATTTGGCATTTATCTCACTTTTGAGCATAGACTTCAGTGTCCTTATACATGTATGGCCACTAGTATCCTTCCTTTATTTCTCGAAAGGCTAGCCACCTTCCTCCTACATGACTTCCAAAAATTCCTTCATGAAGCTCATCTAAGACTTTCTCGACGTCCTGTTGATGAACACACTGGAGGTATGGACCTGTGAAGGATATTTTTATAGCTTACCCTCAAGAGATAAGTGAAAGGGGGAATCTTTGACTCTTATTTGATGGGCAATCTTCTTATCACTTGACAGTACATCACTTTGAAAGTAATCTACTATAGGGTCCATCCAACTAGGAGCTTTCTCTATACGGGGAACATGCTCGAGGTTTAGCGGTTTAGTTTTTTGGTTGATGCTCGGCTGTGTAAGGAAATCGATTTGAATTGTTCTCCTTAAGTCGAAGTCAATCGTTGAGCTTAGAGCTTCCTGGGCATATACATGGTTGTTTTATCCCCTGGGAAACTGATGAACACTAACTCGATCAAAGTTGGATATTAACCACTTTGTAGTGGCGAGATAGGCTACCATCCTTTCGTCTTTTTGCATTATAATCTCCACTTATTTGGTTGTTGTGAGTCATGAAAAACTTGAAGGTGTCTTTCCCCAAGCAACTGAGCCTTCTGTAGACCAGCCATCAGTGCTTCGTACTCTGCTTCGTTGTTGGAGGATTCAAATCCAAGCCTGATTCCTTGCTCGAGCACTTTTTCTTCGGGGGTAACTAGCACAAGGCCTACTCTTGCCCCTCTGGAATTGCTGGCTCTATTAACATATAACTTCCAGATGCCTGGATCTTATGGGACTTCTCTCAGATGACTGGTCTCGGACTGATCACGTGGTTGTTCTCCTGTGAATTCAGCAATAAAATTGATAAGGACCTGCCCCTTGATAGCAGTCATTGGTTGAAAATGAATATCAAATCTTTCGAGCTCAACCGGCCATTTTGACAGTCGCCCTGAGAGGTCTGCTTTCCTTAGTACAGCTTTGAAGGGGTGCGAAGTAACTAGGAAGATGGAGTGGGACTCAAAATAGTGCTTTAATTTTCTCGAGGTTACCACTAGTGCAAAGGTGAGGTTCTCTAATGGCAGGTACCGCTTCTCGGTGTCTAAAATAGTTTTTCATTTATAATAGACGGAATGTTGGCTTCCCTCTTTCTCACATACCAATGTGAAACTCATGGCATGATCTGATACTACCAGGTAGAGATATAAGGGATTATTTTCTCTAGGGATTAAAAGTAAAGGGGGCTTATTGAGGTAGGCCTTAAACTCTTCTAAAGCCCTCAAGTAACCCTCGTTCTATACCACGCTCTTAGTTTTCTTCAGCAGCTTAAAGAACATCTGGCATTTTTTTGAAGATTTAGAGATGAACTGGTTTAGGGAAGCTAGCATTCTTATAAGCTTCTATACATCTCTCATAGTTCAAGGGGATTGCACCCTATTGATAACATCGATTTGGTCGGGATTAGCTTTTATACCTTTCTCACTAACCAAGTATCCAATGAATTTTCTTGAGTGGACGCCAAAGGAACACTTAATTGAGTTAAGTTTCATTCAGTATTTCCTGAGAATTTCAAGGTCCTTGCTAGGTCGGAGAGGTGGTCATCTTTGTGCTTGCTCTTCATGAGCATATCATAGATATACACTTCCATGGTGTCTCCCTTTTGGTCCTTGAACATCGCAGTAACGAACCACTGATAAGTTGCTCATGCGTTCTTGAGTCCGAAAGGCATAACTTTATAACAAAATAAGCCAACAGTGGTGATGAAGGCGGTCTTATCTTGATCCGTCTTGTGTTGAGGGATCTGTTGATATTCAAAATATGTGTCCAAGAATCTTATTCTTTCATGAGCTATTGTTGTATCCACCAGCTGGTCGATCTTTAGAAGGGGGAAGTTGTCCTTGGGCCAATGCCTATTGAGATCGGTGAAGTCTATACAGACTCTCTACTTCCCATTTCTCTTAGGGACTACTACTGGGTTGGATAGACATTTAGTGAACTAAACTTCCCGTATGGACCCTGCATCTAATAACTTCTCCACTTCCTTCTCCACTGCCTTGGCCTTTTCTAGAGTTGTCCAGCGGGACTTCTATATAACTGGCTTGAAGGTTGGATCCACGTGTAGTCGGTGGCAAGTAATGGTGGGATTGATTTCGAGCAGCTCATAGGGCTCCCATGCGAAAATGTCCAAATTTCTTTGAAGGAGGGTGACCAATTCCTTCTTCTCACGATCAGTAAAGGATGTTCCAATCAAAAACGTTCTCTGAATCGAGACACTTTTGGCGACGACTTCTTTCAGGTCCTCGGTGACCCTCTCAGAGGCGAGGAGTACCTGGCCTCCTCCACTCCTGGTCTACCATATCTTAACTGCTATTTGGAGGGCATCAGACTCTCATGTTCTTCATCTTTGTTTCTCGCTTCCTCAAATTTTTTCTCCTGTTTGGGGTGTATGGCCTCTATGAGGAACTTTCTTGCCATTATTTGATCTTCACGAATTTCAACGACTCCGTGCTCTGTCACACATTTCAACTTTTGATGATAGGTCGATGAGACATCCTTCATCACGTGAAGCTATCCTTTGATGAGGATGGCTTGGTGAGGTGAATTAATATCAACCACAAGAAATTTAATCATCTTCGAGATGTTTCCTGCCCTTACCGGTAGGACGATCTTTCCTAAGGAGATTGTTATCTTTCCAGTGAAGCCAACCAAAGGAAAGGTGGCCTCCTTTAGGTCAGCAATGCTTAACTTCAGCTTTCTAAATAGCTCGAGGTACAGTACTTTGGATGATCTTCCTTGGTCAATGAGTAACCTGTCGACATCAAAGTTAGTTATCCTGAGTAATGCATCATGGTGTGGAGTTCTTACTCCCACCAAATCCACATATGTATACACTTTATGCTTGTTGTAGTTGATTTCCTCCTAACGTCGACGCTTCCTAGCTTGGGTTTTGGTTGTATCAATCTGAAAAGCTTGCATTACTACTATCAGCTTCTTCACTTCCATTCGAGCTGCGTTCCTTTAAATCTTCTTGAGGTCGAACACCCCAAGAATTACTGTGAACTGGTGGCCGACATCCTTTTCGAGAACATTATCGGGCTTCTGATTACCGTTTGTAGCTACCTTCACTGCCTTCTTTTCTACGAATTCATTTAAGTGTCCAGCTTGAGCTAGATCTTTGAGGTGGTACTTGATGGCCTTGCAGTTATCGATTTTGTGCCCTCCTTCCTTGTGAAATCCACATCTCAATGCATTATTTCACTTGGAGGGTTCTCCATCCTTCTTCTTGGGCCACTTCATGAATGGTTCGTCTTAGATTTTTACAATGATCTTATAGATCAGTTCTCTGAAGATGGTATTTACGCCTTGGAATGCCTTCGAGGCGTCAGCTTTATACCCACTTTTGGAGTCATTCTTATTCCCTTTCTTTTGATTATCAGTTTTTTTGCCCCTTGTCAGCAACCTTGGTGCCGCCATTTTCTCCTTCACTAGGGTGGGTCACGTCTTCGATTTTAGCATATTTCTCGATATGGTCCATCAAGTCATCGACGGTTATGGCCTCCTCTTAGTGAGGGACTGGTGTAGGAGACAGGAGTGGGGCAAGTCGATCTTGAAAGATGCAACATCGACCTTCTGTGAGAAATCCTCGGCTTTGTTGAATACCTCCCAGTATCTCTTCGAGTAGTCTCTGAGGTTCTCCTAAGGTTTTTTCTTTATTGTCAGCAAAGCATCCATCCTCTTCAGATGAGAGCTACTTATAATGAAGCGAGCAGTGAACAGCTCAGCTAAAGACTTAAAGTTCCCGATGGATCTGTGAGGGAGCTTCTCGAACCATTTTTGGGTGACATCGTGAAGGCTTACCGGGAACATCTGGCACATGAGTGCATCGTTATAGTTCCATAGGGTCATGGCCTACCTATATTATTTGATATGATCGATGAGATCAGTCTTTCCATCATAAATCTTAAATCTGGGAATCGAGAACTTCTTTGGGGCTTATTCATCTTCATTCGCCTTTGAAAAAGAGTAATTCATCTGAGTTTTGAGAGCTCCCCTGGCCAGCTCTCTTGTTGATTTGGCACCCCGATGAGCTAGGTGCTGGTCCATTTCTCTTCAAACTAAGCCTCGTATATCATCGTTCCTTTGGCTAGGGCTCCTATATCGGTGACCTGATTATTGTTGATCGGACTAGTTATCATTTGACCTGTGTCTCTCAGAATTTTGCGCTCATGATCCGAACTCCTTCCTCGGCTGCAAGGTTTGCTCGCCTGAGGGCTAGGAGTCTGATTGTAGCGTTGCCTCGTTTTATGATGGAGATCCCTTTCCATCTTCCCTAGTCGACTTTTGAGGTGAGCATCTTTAGCTTCCTATTTCAGAGTAACCTCCTCCTGTTCTTAAAGCCTGGCCTCGTAGACGTCTATCAGCCTAGAAATCTGTGTGGATCTAACTGGCACTTGGATCTCTTCGAAAAGCTGCCTCTCTCGGCGGAGCCTCTGGTTTGAATGGCGTACTTTAGACCTTACCCTAGGAGGGATAGGTTTCTCTTGAATATCTCCCTCTTGAGGGGCATTGCTGCTATGATCGGACATTTCAGGTCCCTGCTTGTGAAGATTCTTTTAAAGGAAAAACAACCCTTTCCCACAGACGACGCCAATTATGGTGACAAATATTTCAACACACAAATAATAATCAAATACAATCACCAAGAAAAGAAGAACATGAAAGATCACAATCACAACAAAAAGATATACGTAGTTTGGAAAATTTCCTTCATCCACGGAGAGGTCTATTGTTATATTAAGTAACTCTCGAGAGAGGTTTTTCTTTATGACCTTTGTCCCCGACTAGGGGTACAATATATATCAGTAGAAGAGAGAGTGGTGCAGATAACTACCCCGCTAGCCCACTATCCCCTGAATATCTTTTTCGAGATTTTTGGGGATAAAATGGGTCAAATCCTCAATCCGTTATTGAGAACATACCATAATTTGGTCCGGACATGTTTTATTTTTAGTTGGACTTTTTCTGAATTCTCTCATGGGCCTAAACGATAAAGAAGGTACCCACAGTAACAACCCCCCATTTTTCACGTACTCGTTGGCCATTCTAATACACCGAAGATAGGGAACGTTAAAAAATCTATATTATTCTCAACCTCAACATACAAGATAAAATAATTTGAGTTTAATTTAAAACTATCCACCTCATGCGATAACTAAACGATATATAAAACTGGAATATATAATATCTCAATATCCAACATAATAATTCAAATATTTTTAACTCCCAAATAAGCTGATTGAAATAAAATACTAGAACTTGAGGTTCATACAATCTCTGAAATTTATAATTAAACTGAAACTGAAAAAAAATAACAACCTATGCTAAGAATTAACTGAACGAAAAACTAGGATGCAAGTAGAGCTTCAAGTTTGAAATTCCTCATCTCGTGGATCCTGTCAATGAATGCCTGGAAAATAGTTTTATATGATTTGGATCAGCGCCCTAAAGTTTTAAAAAATATCTTCAATATCAACAGTAATAATTGTGCGACTCATTTACAATAAACATGACGTCCCATTGATAATCACATGCAATATATACCTCACCCCTTACCTAAATGAAATACTACGAGCATGTCCCGACCCAAGACATAAACTATACTAAAAGTCTTTATCACTAGAGTAATAATAAGTAGCAACATAATAAAATGCAATAGGAATGTAACTAACTACAAGTGTGAGAATACAACTCAAATACCAACCTTTGCAATGTCACCCACTAAGCAAGATATACACAATCTCATAATAACCACGCATAAATGTGACAGAGGATTTTCTTCTAATTAACCATCCATCACTGAACCGAAACCACTCCTTTATAGTTCTCAAATATATAACAAGAAGTTAACTACCTTCGGGGACCATCTCATGCTTCTATCAGTAAATTCGTAGTCGTTCCTCACCTAGTGGACTTAAACAAAAAAATACACACATATGAGAATGGGGGTGTAACGCCCCATGACCTTGGCCTATTAGTCTGCGGCGTTATATCACTTGTACTCACGGTTAAATTTTAAAACTTTAATCTTAGGAAAAACTTACATGCCGCGGCCTATAAAAATGTCCCGGCCTCGGCCTCATCATCAGAGTTGGAAGATAAATTAACTATAACAATTTAATAATGCATAAAAATAAAGAGATCATTGAACAAACATTAATTCTATTGAAACGATATAAAAGTCTCCAATACAAGCCCCGCTAATGTTTCTCCTCATACAATTTTAACATAAAACTATAAAGATGAATAATTATAACTAAGAGTGAATTATAAGTAAAACATTTTAAAATTTCTCTAGATCAATCTAGCCTCCACAACCCCTATGATCCTCCGCAGCCTAATTATCATCCGCGGCTTCTATCATAGGGATACAAGGAATATAGAAGGGATGAGCTCCAATATCCCCGCATGGGTTTAAATCAAATGTCCTCATCCATATTTCAATGTTATTAATTGCAGACACAATAGGTATAATAATAATGTTATGCAGAATGGTACAATTAAGATGAAGTGTGCAATAAAATAAAATAGGAAAGAAATAATGTAATTTGCTAACCCCTCAGATTAGCCCGATGACCTAAGGCTCAAACTCCCTTTGTTCACAACTCCTTAACTTCACCCAAGGCTCAATTTCCCTTAGTTCACGTCGGCTTCCCCCAAGGCCTAATCTCCCTTGGTTTTCCCTAGAGTCTGCAATATTTATTTTTTGCCTTCGACATCTCATTCTCCTCATCCTTATCCCAAGTGCCTTTGACCTAGTCATGCCATAGGTCGCGGCCTCCCCTCATGTCCAATTATAGAATGGAGGATCTGTAGTCTGTTATGAACTCCACAACCTTGATCGTGCTCTACTAAGGTGTTTGCGCCATAGTTAACCTAGGTTCAATCTCCCTAGGATAACTGTTTTGACCTTCAAGCACGCCGTACATTCATACCTCAGCCTAGTTATGCCACAGGCCACAGCCTTAAAACCTCAGTGAATAATAAATAGCTATGACCTCTAAACCCTATTAATAATGAATAGTAAATGCCCATATCCTAAACCTAGAAAACTTAGATTACATGCAAGGTCTCATCTCATTCAATAGGCAACATGGAAACTAGGGTTTTAAAAAGGGAGAAGAGGTTGAGGACAAGTCCCTTACCTCAATCGACTTGGTTTGATGAACAATACACGTCCTTCGCCTCTAGACCGCCTTTTCCCATCAGTTTATAGTAACTAGCCTCGACCTCTAATTTGGCAGCACCTTCTCCTCTCATAAAATCTCACTTTGTCTCTTTAAAGTGGAAAATTAGGGTTTTTAGCAGCTTTGGGAGGTGTTCCAAAGGTTACTATTTATAGGAATTAGTAGGGAACCTAGTATATTTACTCATGTCATCACCTTTTCACAAATACCACTCAAAAAGGCTTCTAAAACCTCCAAGACTTGTTTCTCACATTGTGACCTAAGTTGACGTAAACTACATATTAATGGCCAAAAAAATAAAACAAATACCAAGTTTAGATAAGGAAACTAAGAGCCTCTTATATTCAAAATCAAGTCTATTCTGAAATGAAGATTACATGGGATATTTAAAAAGGATTGCTTAGACTCTACGAAATGATTCTAATACCAATATATCCTTAATAGACTTTACTACACCCACCTCTAAATACTAAAGAAAAAATAAAATACAATCACATAACGAAATAAAATAAAATAAAATAAAATACTATAAAATCCTAAAATGGGACCCATTTCCATCATAATTAGGCCACTACATCTTCTCACTTGTTGAGTCTTCGTAATTCTATGTCATTAAACTACATGGCCTTTTCCTTAGGCTGTGGATTTCCTTTGTCTGCGCAACTTATAAATCCAAGGTCATGGTCTTACTTAAATTTCGTGGCCTAAAGTCTCGAGTCGTGACCTTTCTTACTATTCGCAGCCTTTTATCCAAGGTTGTGGATTTTTAAAACAAAACTTCACTTGTGGCCATTTTTCCCATATGGGTGCGTCCTTATATAGTTTTAGGGTTATTACAATCTCCCTAACTTAGGAAATTACGTCCTCAGAATTTAATAAATTAAAGGTAATAACTCAATCCATACCTCAGAATAAACATGGGTACTTTTCTTAGATATCTATCTCCAGTTCCCAAGTGGCCTCTTCCACGACCTGGTATCTCCAAAGTACTTTGATCTGAGATATTATCTTTGTCCCCATATATTTTTCCTTTCTCTCCTAACTTTCCACTAGGGTTCATTATAACTCAAATCTTTGCGGATATCAATAGGTTCATGGGTAATAATATGGTAACGGTCACTAAAATACTTCTGCAGCATGGAAATATGGAATAAATTGTGCACATGGGACGAGTTTGGGATATGAAAAGTCTATAGGAAGTCTTACCAATTCTTTCAAGTATCCCAAATGGTCTTATATATTATGGAGTCAAGTTTTCTTCCCAAATATCATAATTCCCTTTCGAGGAAAAACCTTAAGAAATGCATGGTCTCTGGACTCTAAGTCCACGTATCTTCTATTATTATTTACCCCCTCTTTTGTCTACTTTGTGAATTTTGCAACCTTTCATGAATCATTATTACTTTGGTCGTGTATGGATCCACCATATCAGGCCCCAATAGTTGTCTCTCCTACTTCATCCCAACATAAAGGGCTATGACAACTTCTCACATATAAGGCAGCGTAAGGGACCATCTTGATACTTGTCTAATAGTTATTATTGTGTACAAACTCTACTAAAGGTAGGAGTTCTTCCCAACTTTTGCGAAAGTCCAAAATACAAACCCTCAACATATCCTATAAGGTTTGATTGGTCCCCTCCATTTGTCCATCTGTCTGCAAATAGAAGGTTGTACTAAAGTCTAGCCGCAGCCCCATAGCTCGTTGAAAGCTTTTTCAAAATCTCCAGGTGAATATAGGGTCACGGTCAGACACTATTGTGACTGGAACTCCGCAGAGTGTTACAATCTCCTTGATGAAGAGATTGGACAACTGATTAACACTGGCCATGGTCTTGACAGCCAAAAAGTGTTCGATCTTATTTAGTCTATCCACAATAACCCAAATGGAATACATCCCTCTCTGTGTCCGCGATAATCCAACAATAAAGTCCATGAAAATATTTTTTCACTTCCATTCTAGGATATGCGAGGGCTGTGGTAGCCCATGTGTTCTTTGGAACTCGACCTTAACTTGTGGGCACGCTAAACATTTGAAAAAAAACTTCACGGACTCTCTCTACATGTTTTCCCCAAAAAAAAATTCTTTCAAGTATTGGTAAATTTTGGTGATTCGGAGGTACGTTGCAAAGGGTGAGGAATGACCTTCCAAAACCTCGACCTTAATCTCATTATTTCGCGAAACACATATCTTGGTCCTAAATTGCAATATGTCATGATCATATAATCTAAAGGTTAAACTCTCTCCTCCTTATCCTTGTCCGCGGATCTTCTGGAGATCAGTGCGACCCTTATCCTTTCAATCAAACTAGGTTCCACGATAAGGTCACTTAAATGTCCGCAACCTACGTGCCTTATGACCTCAATCCCTATAGTCTCTAAATATTTTAGGATGTTTTGTTGATTAGTAATCTGTCATTCATTAAGGTAACCCTTTTTACTTTGGGCATCAACCACTATATTAGCCATTCCGGGGTTATAATTAATCGAACAATCATAATTTTTTAGCAACTTGAACCCTCTCCTCTTTCTCATATTAAAAGGTGAAGATATAAGTCAAGCTCTGATGGTCCATGAAGATTTCACAAGTTTATTCATATAAATAATGTCTCCAAATTTTCAAGGTAAAGACCAGAACCAATAAATCTAAGTCATGCGTGGGGTTGTTTTTCTCACGTTGCCTCAGTTGTCTAAAAGCATAGGCAATAACCTTTTTTATTCTGCAGTAACACACATCCTAGGTCGTGGCCTAAATCATTATTATAGATCAAATAAACTACCAAGACCAAAATAGGCGTAACCAATAACTTTTCCTTTAACTTTTGGAAACTTTCTTCACACTCCGTGGACCGAATGAACTTTTTATCCTCGTGTGTTAATTAGGTAAATGGCACGACAATTTTGGAAAATCCCTCCATAAATCTCTAGTTGAGGAAACTTTTAACCTCGACCAAAGTGGTTGGTCTCTCCCAATCAACAATGGCCACGAACTTTTCTTGGGTCCATGGTCAACCCATCCTTTTTAACTATATGGTCGAGGAAGGCTATCTCCTTAAGACAAAATTAACACTTAGAAATGTTTACAGTCTTTGCTCCCCTGTACCTCAAATACGTCGCGGAGGTATTCCTCGTGCTCCTCCATGGACTTTCAATAAATTATTATATCATTAATGAAAAAAATCACATATTTATTTAGGAAGGTCCTAAACACTCTATTCATCAAATCCATAAAAGTAGTTGGGGCATTAGTTAGCCTAAAAGGAATTACCACAAACTCATAATGACCATACCTAGTTCTAAAGGTTGTTTTATCAATGTCCTCATCCCTTATATTAAGTTGGTGATATCGTGACCTCAAATCAGTCTTGAAAAATATCTAGCATCATTTAGTTGGTAAAAAAGTTCATCAATCATAGGCATAGGATACTTATTCTTTACGGTCATTTTATTTAATTCCCTATAGTCTATGAACATTCTTATAGGTCCATCCTTATTCTCTACAAACAACACTGCATCATCCCAAGGGGAACTGCTAGGCCTTAGAAAGTCGCGTCCTAACAAATCCTCTAACTTCTCCTTCAATTCCTTTAAGTCCATGGGATCCATCATATAGGGGGCCTTTGAATTGGGCGACCTCTAGTACAAGTTCAATGGTAAACTCAATTTCTCTATTCGGAAGAAATTCTGGAAGCGCCATTGGAAAAACATCACTAAACTTTGCAGCCACAGGAACATCTGCTAAGATGGATTAGGTATCCACGACACCCACCCTTTAACATCTAATTAGATGTCACTGTTGATATCATTAAAGGCTTCTTACTTAGTTTAGTGCCCTTAAAACTCACCGCGGCATCTCCGGGTTTACATAAGCTAATCTTATTATTAGCACAGTCTATCTTAACAAAGTGGGTGGATAATCAATCCATACCTAAGATAACCTCAAACTCTTACATTTCTAAGGGAATAAAGTTAACTTCAAAACACTTATATCCTATCTCCATTAAACATCCCCGAAAGATGGCCGCGATCTGTGAGGAAACTCTTACTGGTGTGCGATCACTGATGGAGGGTTCAAGGCCCAAGGCCTTATCTTTATCTTCCATGCAAATTTAGTGGATACAAAAAATGTGTTGCTCTAGAATAAAAAAGAGTGTAAGAATTTCTATTTTCTATACAAATAGTACATGTTATCACGTCCTCGGACTTCTCAACATCCTTAGCATTAAGGGCAAAGGCTCTATCCAGAGCTCGTGCTTTTTCACATCTTCCTTTGGCAGTCTGCCGTCCTTAACTTTATGGCCTAGTTTGCCACAATTGTAACAGCTCATTCCCAAAGGTAAAGCCTTGGCAACGTGCTCTTCATTTTTAGTTAAAGTAGGTAAATGTCGCGGTGTCCACCTTCTCTTGTTTGGCCTCGACTTATGAGCTTGATGCCTCTACTTATCTTCTTTATGTATTCCCTCTTCTCTACCCTTTTTTTTCTCCCTTAGCCTTCAATTCATCTTCAAAGCCTTACTCCATGATCTAAGCTACCTCAAATAACTTTGTATAAGTCTGCATCCTTAATCACATAACCCTTATTCGGATCCCACACTTTAATCCATTTCAAACTTCTTTCTTCTCATGAGTGTCAACCATATAAGGGGAAAAATGTGAAAACTCTACGAACTTCGTTTCATATTCGGCCACAAACATAGTTCCTTGAGTTAGTTCCCAGAATTACACTTTTAGATTCTCCTTCGTCGCAGTTAGGAAATACTTCACTAGAAAAACCTTTTGAATTTGGCCTACGAAATAGTTGTGGCCCCTCCTCCTAGTGGGTCCTTTTGACCATCGACCACCAGTAATTTTCCTCGGCCTCAAATATAAAGGAGGCAAAGGACACTTTTTGTTCCTCGGTGCCAGTAATAACATCAAAATCATTTTAATTTTCCTTAACTAGGCTTCGGACTTCAATGGATAGGCTCTCCCTTAAAGGGCTTAGGCACTAATTTCTTAAAGTAATCTATGGTGCGTCATAATATCACTTATATTTGCGATTGAATGTTATAACTTTAATCTTAGGTCAAACTTACATGCTGAGACCTATAAAAAAATCCTCGGCCTCATCATCAGAATTGGAAGATAAATTAACTATCATAGTTTAATAATGCACAAAATTAAAGAGATCATTGAACAACAACTAATTCCATTTAAAAGATATAAAAGTCTCTAATACAATCCACACTAATGTTTCTCCTCATACAACTATAACATACAACTATAAAGTTGAATAATTACAACTATGAATGAAATCTAAGTAAAACATCTTACAATCTCTCGAGATCATTCTAGTCTCCGCGGCCTCTATCTTCCTTCGCAACCTAATTACCCTCCGAGACTCCTATCTGAGGAAACACATAATACAGAAGGGATGAGCTTTATGTAACAATTCGCGTAATTTTTGGGCTATTTTAATTAATTTAGGAAAATGGAGGAAAATAAAGTTTTTGATAAAATTATTTTTATTGCTCAAATATGTTGGTTATTATTTTTAAAGGCGATAATGTCAAACGGTTTCAAAAACGGAGTTAAAACGGATTTTAAAATGATTTTTAATATTTTTAACTCTTGGAGTTGTTTTGACTTCCAACTCTTCATTTCTTTACCTTATTTAAAGGAGTCTTTTGGATTCCAACTCTTCATTTCTTTGCATTATAAAAGGAAGTCGGGGGAAAACCTTTTAACATACTTTTGTCACAAATTTTGACAGCAAATATATTTTATATTCCTCTTCTTTTTATATACACATTAGCCCTTGAGATTTGTGAGTTCCAACCTTAGATTAGAGGTGTTCTTGGGGCTATTTTGTTGGAGGTTCTTGGAGGAGGTTTCGTCGATCTTTTGTATTGATATTGAGGATGTGATCGTTGGTTTCTCATCATGGTTTGAGGTATGGGGTTTTACACAATATGCTCCTTAAATCTCGCGAGTGTCATTCTCTTTGAATTCTTGTTTAATTGAACTCATATTTGAATTGATAAATTCATTGAAATCTGGAAAATAATTGTTGAAATTATTTTGATTCATGTGATATCATTATATTGTTGATGAACACGTTGTCATGAGATTTTAATATGGCACGGATGTTGGGCACCCGCCAAAATTCCTGTTTCCCGGGCTATGGCTTTATAAAGGATATACGGATGTGGTGAGGCCTGGTGACCCGGTTAAAGTGTTGTTGAAAAAGTATAATGATGAAATGCTATTGAGATTTGCATTTTGATTTGAATATTCGTACTCGTGTTGTTATGTTTTATTCGTTGCTAATCCATATTTGTTGATCATCTTTCCTGTCGTATTGTGTACTTCCCCATATTTTCTTTTAGTGGGAGGTTAGCGTGGATTTGAGCGCTTTGAAATATTGGGATTATTTTAACGTGGAGTATTTGGGAAAGATTTGCATTATTTTGATGTATAGAGCTTTGAAGATTTGTATTTTTTTTCGAGTTAGATGTTGTATTTATTCGAGAGACTTGTTGTAATTGAAGAGATTGAGATTAGTGGATTTATATTATTGTGGGTTTATTTAAATGCTCTATACCTTGTCATTTGTGGATTTGGATTTATTTTGTCGCATTAGCGCTCCGTTCGCTCTCCCCGGACGGGCGGGGTGTTACACTTTAATAGCCCAACAAGGTTTTAAATCAAAAGTCCTTGACCAGTTGTCAATGTTAGTATTTATAGAAAAATTAGATATACTAACAAAGCTATGTAGAATAGTAAAACTAAGAAGTATGCATTAAAACTAAATAAGAAGAAAATAAAGTATTTTTCAATCCCTCGGATTACATCGATGACCTAAGGCTCAATATCCCTTAATTCACCACTCATCGGCTTCCCCCAAGGCTCAATCTCGCTTAGTACGCCCTATAGTCCACGACCTTTATTTATCGCCTTCGCCTTCGACATATCATTCTCCTCGGCCTTATCTCAGATGTCTTTGATCTAGTCATGCCACACACTACGGTCTCCCCTCCTTCCCAATTCCAGAATGGCAGATCTTCAATCTTTCGTAAACTCCATAACCTTGGATGAGCTCTGCCAAGGAGTAAGCCACATAGTTAACCTAGGCTTAATCTCCTTAGTCCAACTGTTTTGATGTTCAGGCACTACGTAGGATGCCCTCACGAGATAATGAAAGCTCTACATGGCCATATAGTGTCGCAGCCTCAACATCGAATCCCATCTCAAAAATCACTTAATCAAAACATAATACTGCCTAAAAATATATGGCCTTAAAGATGGAATTAAAACTCCTGATCTTCAAATAATAAGGGAATTTTAGTAAAATAAAGGTTTTAAACCCTAATTGTCTCATAATTCAAATCCTCAAAGATAAAAGGTAACATTCTAAACGAAATCTTATAAGAATGTCCACAAAACCTCATAGTAATAAACCCACAATCTCTAAATAAGAACCCTGGAATGAAAAACTTTAAAACATGAATTCAAGTGAATAGTATCAGTCCCTGGACTTAAAACCTTAATGAACACAAATTAGCCATGGCCATTTGATGAATAGTAAATATGGATGGCCTAAAATCCAAAAAACTCAAATTACATGCAAAGGCTTATCTCATTTAATAGGAAACACGAAAACTAGGGTTTTAACAAGGAAGAATGGGTTGAGGACCGATCCCTCACCTCAATGGACTTGGTTCGATGAACAATACACGCTTTTCACCTCTTCCCATCAGTGAACAGTACTATCTTTGGCCTCTAATCTGGCAGCACCTTCTCCTCTCATAAAATATCACTCTCTCTAATGTGGGAAATTAGGGCTTTTAGAAATTTTTAGAACTGTGCCAATGGTTTTTATTTATAAGGATTACTAGGGAACTTAGGGTTTCCACTAATGTCGTCACTTTTCCACAAATACCCCTAAAAAGGCTTCTAGAACCTCCAAGACTTGTTTATTAAGTTATGACCTAATTAGGCCATGTTACAATCTCATGTTCTGAGCCTTTGCAATTCTACGTCACTAAACTCCGCGGCCTTTACCTTAGGCCGTGGCGTTTCTTCGTCTCCACGACTTCTAAGTCCAAGTTCATGGCCTTACTTAAACTCTATGGCCTAAAGTATCCAATTATGATCTTTCTTAGTATCAACAAACTTGTCCCAGGACATGGATTTTCAAAATAGAACTTCACTTATAGTTGTGGTTGTGTCTACCCATATGGGCATGGCCATCTATAGTTTTGAGGTCATTACAGGGGGTTCAATACGCAATCACACCACAGGTAGTCCTGTACCAAAACTCAACTGATGGATCGGATCATTCGCCTCTCTCATCAGAAGCATAGATCGACTGAATGCATGATCAAAATATAAAACCTACGTAATGGCCTACATCAACAAGCATGTGTACGGAACATAATCATAACCTTAAAAGAAACCCCAACCGATTGTGATACGAATATGGGCCTTTTCGTAATTTTTTAGTATTTTTTTCTTTCTAGTATTGCATTACATTTTTCTTGTATTTTCGTTTGTTAGTATTTAGAGGAAGGAAGGTTGACGAGAATTAGAAAGTGTCTCTAATGTGCGTACTCTCTAGGCTCAAGTGCAAGCCTGTCGAATCAGTAACAAACCCGATAAGTCGGGATCGTATCCACAGGGAAATAGGAAAACAGAGTTGTGACGACGTTGGATAGATAAGGAAATCTTAACTCTAACTCTCAAGGAATAGAAAATATTATTGATTTGAGAATTAGTTACAACTAAATGCAATTTTGAAATTATGGAAGAAATGCAACTATTCTAGATTACCTAAAATGCTGATGAAGAATGATTTAAAAATTTAAACTATATGATGAGAAAAACAGGACGGGAATACAATCCCCCAACCCTAGTGTATTGATGTTATAAAACTAATCATAAATTTAAATGATTAATTAGACCCAGAATTTAGTACTCCCAAGCATTACGTATATGAGGTTCAAGCCCGCATCATACTTAATCTGAGGACGAGTAAATCGATATTTTAATAGTAACACTCGAATTGTTTTCTAAAGCATCACGATTACTCGAAAGCAAACGATATCTAAATATCTAAAATTATCGTGTTCCCACGTAATACGGTCGTAATAAATCACTAAGTTCAGAGGATTAATGTTATACACATGCAACTATCACATCAGGTTGGGTTCATGTATCCCGACCTTGAAAAGTCTAGCCTACCATGATGAAAGTAATGAAAACTATTTTCGAATTGAAAAAAACCATGATTAAACTAAGGAAGAATTGTAGAACGATGTAGAAAAGAAACTAAACGGAGGGAATTACTCACTAATCTTACCAAAGCACTAAAGGCATCAATTGAAATTACTTGTAAGTACAAAATTCTGAATAATCTTCACACTTGTAATTAAAATTGTAATCTACCTTCAAAACTAGGGTTTTAAAGAAATAATGGAAAATTATATTAATTCTCCATTCGAAGAATCATAATAACTCGGGTTTTTATACCCTACAAAACTTAAGAAGTTTTAGCTGCACTAGGACTCTCCATTTGAGAAGGATAACAAAATTAAAACTCGACATCCGGACCGGTTCTGGACTCCTGCGGATCGGTCTGCCTGGAATCCGGATCGGTTCTTTTATTTGTAGGGCGAATCGGTCCAATGCAGACAGGTTCTTTTATTTTGCTTCCACCTTCGGTTTGCCTTCGGTCTGGGGTTCTCTGGAATGTGGCACTATGGATCGGTCTGGTCTTCCTGTGGATCGGTCTGCCTTTTACTTTCTTTTCTCCAACTTTGACTATTCATATCTTTCTCACCGGGACTCCGATTGAGGTTTCGTTTCTTCCTATGTGCTCATGAACTTGATATCTTCAACTTATCTTTAGGTGCCTCATCCGAATGTTCGGTAGAAATTACACTTTTCCCTTTTGACTTTCTTCTTTTCTTTTATTAATTCTTTCGGTTTCTTTCTTTCGTTATTGACATAAAATCCCTACAAAATTAGTACGAAATACCATAAACTCGGTGTACTCGTTAGAATAAGTCAGTAGCAATATTATGAGATAAAATCAAATCGATTACGTTGTTCGAGGTGCTAAAAGTAACTAAATTCAAGGGATAAATTTGGAAGAATTTATGCCTGATCAAATCCCCCTAACTTAGAACTTTGCGCGTCCCGAGCAATATAAAAGAATCCTAGTAAGTCTTAACTCTTGAAAATCATTTTATTGGTATAGAATACCTTTTTTGTGGGAAAGCGATTGCATTTAGCATATACAAGAAGCCTTTAAACCCCCAGGTCACCCTAGTAGGACGAGTGGAGTCTCGTGAGGGTTTATAGAGAATATACCCACAAAATTTGACTCAAAGAAACTTCAAAAAACGCAAAAATTATATAATTCAAACTTTCCCAGAAAATAGTCATCATCAAATCATATTTACAAGTATCAAATCGTAGTGCGTGTGTGCGAAGCCAAAAATTTAACCGCGAATTTCCATTAAAAGACCATTACGTTACTTATCCGAAAATTCGTTTTGATTTTAAATTTTCACGGAATGCTCTCTCAAATGAATCACTCGGAATGTGGCTATTCTCTCAGTATGCGTGATATAAAGAGTAAATATAATGAACGCAAAGTCACGCACACAAGTAGAAAGACGAAAATTTCAAAGTGATAGGATCTCATCAACGGAATACGGTTTTAAAAACGGGAACATTGCCTCTTATTCACGCATTATCTCTTTTATTATCTTTTGGTGTATCAGCTCTCCAAGCGGTAACTAATTTCGCAATTTAGACTCGGTTAGGACTTTTTCGAGTTTTAAAGTATATGGGGTAAAATGATAATGGTAGGGAAGGGTGGAATTGAAAAAGTTATTTATGATGTCCATTCGTGCTTTTTTTCGGGCTATTGCTCATTTTTTTTCTTCTTTTTCTCTATTTTTTCTGTTTTTCACTTCTTTTCTTTTCTTGCTATTTTTGTTGAGCATATCTATTTTTTTCTTGCCCCTTTTAATGCACTTTTCGAACTTTATTGAATATTCTATTTTCGCAATTTCGGGCTACTTGGGTTTTTCGGGTTGTCAAACAAAAGGATAACTTTTATTCGGCTCAATTGGGTTATGAAAGGGATAATTTTTCACATCTTTTTATGGCTAATATTTTTGGGTGACAAACGAGGGCCTACTTCATTGTCTAAAATACTAATTGCATTACCATATGCGTCTTGAGATTAATTTAATTTTGAGATTTGTAGCGCGCTTTGTACGGAAATATCACACACATTTATCAAAAACGATCAAAATAAAAGGATTGAGATCCTCGACGACTTTTTAGACGCTGAAAAGAACTTTGAGTTAACAAATAACTCGGATTGATTTATAATTTTCACAAAGATGAAAGGCTCGAATCTCACCGGGTTTGTTAATCTCCACACTTATTCATTAAGTCGTCAATTTTCGCACAATTTCCATCTTTGGTCAATTTCGGCTTTGTGTATTTGAATTTTACAACTTGAGACTTCAATCCGACTTTTCATGATTTTTTTTTGAAAAATTTGAATTCCAATTTTTATTTATTTTGAAAAAA
Source organism: Sambucus nigra (assembly GCA_949130495.1). Taxonomy (NCBI): domain Eukaryota; kingdom Viridiplantae; phylum Streptophyta; class Magnoliopsida; order Dipsacales; family Adoxaceae; genus Sambucus; species Sambucus nigra. Next base: position 531,409,067 of record OX422208.1, read on the forward strand.
AATATTTTTGGTTTTTCAGAATTTTATGAAATTTTTGAAATTCTTGGGCATTTTTGAAAATTTGTGAAGTTTTAGAAATACGCACTTGTGACCCCCCTAACTTAGACTTTTTCATTGTCCTCAAGCAAAAAGGACTAAAATCTAAACAAGGCAAAATAAGAAGTGAGATAAACAAAACAAACAAATGCAGAAAATGCAGATTTTATATAAAACAAGATTGCGGTACAATAACAGGAAAAAAAACATACAACCATGTGAAACAGGGAAAACAAATAAATACTGCCACAACCAAATAAATCATCACTGGGGCGGGGGTTGGGAAGAGCTGGGCTCGTTGGGGCCATAGGGGTCATAGAAGTAGGATGTAAATGACTCGTTAGGATCCCCTTGGCGTCGGTATATGTCCGCTTGGAAGCGAAACATCATGCTGGTATCCCGACGGTAGTCGGGTCAAAAAGTTGTCGAATCTCGTCTCAAGGGCCGACATACGGTTCGTGAGGTCGCTACCCGCCCATTCAAAATTAGGGTCATCTTCTTCTTTCTTCGACTCTTCATCCGCACCCATGTCACCCATTTCCACATTAGTGCCGGTTGCTTCTTCTTCCTCTTATTCTCTCTCACTCAAGGTAGCATCATCCTCGCTATCACTTCCCCACTTCGCCCGAAGGATGGCTAGCTATCTGGCACTCTTAGTGCGGTTTACCTGTCCAAAAGGACCCAGGAGGCTAGTACTATCAAGTGGCGCCGCAATGCCAGCGTCCTTGAGGATGGAGGTAATCAATCATGCATATGGGAGTGGGGGTGCACCTTTTTTATCCAGGGTCGCGGTGATGATGTCGGCGTATAGGGTGCGGGCCAAGTTAATGAAAGTGGTAGGGTCGAAGAAGTGGTAGGTCAATGTGGCCTGACGGGGACGCATCGCTGAATCGTTGGACGTTTGCAAAATATTTTCACACACAATTAGGAATGTGAGGCGCGCTGTCTCATTAAGACGTCCAACAGCGACAGTTTGCCCAGTCCATGCAACATCGGGGGCACCGCGCCCCATAATCAGTTCTTTGGCGATCGGTGCAACATTCCTTGGGTAGGTGAATTCTTAAACATCGGGAACGTCGTATTCAACCAACTTGGCCGTGGGAAGGGCCAATGAAAAGGGAATGACGGTGCCATCCACGTATGCTTGAGATTCGAATTGTCCCTTCCGAATAAGGGTGCCATAGAAGGAGCGAACCTCGATTGCCCAAACCGCTTCATATGGTTCATTTAAGAATCGACACCAACCACTAGCCATGAAGAGGGAGGTGACGGAGTTGGTCAGACCTATCCATTGGATAGCGAGATCCATGTGGAGTTTGCGATCCGGATCAAAGAACCGATTGCACCAACGCTGCTCTTGGCGGGAGAGGAATTCTCCATGGTCGGAGGGGAGGATGTCAGTGGAGTCGTATTTGTGGGGGCAGGTCGTTGGGCTATGATAATAGGGAGAGGTTTTGCTGGAAAATTTGGGAGAGAGAAAAGAGGAGTGATGGTTGAAGGTGTGGAGAGAAAGGGAGGCTATGGGTGGTTATTTATAGGTGCAACGGTGTGGGTAGGGTTTGGGTTTGGAGGGAAAAAGGGCTGTATTTGGGAGGGAAATTAAAGGGTTGGGTATAGGGAGGACGAATTGGGAGGGAAGGGAGGGGATTGGGGAGAAGGGGGTGCACCTTGGGAAAGGGGGAAAATTTTCTACAGAGGGAGGACCGATCCTCATGGGGACTAGACCGACCCGGTCCTTTAATATTCAAACTCTTTAGTAGCCGGATCAATCCGACCCTAAAATAAAGGAACTGGTCCGAGGCGGAACGGTCCGGCCAAAAATTAAAGGAACTAGTTCGAGGCTTGGACTGAGATGGATTTCGTCCCCTAACTTAATTTCAATAGCTCTTCTCCGAAAATTTTCACTTTCACAACATACTCCCTATCAATTTGGACTAAAAACCTCTCGAAACCAATGGTCAACGCGATTTGACTCAATTCCCCAAAACATGTGAATGTTTTCCCGTTATTGTACCCGAATCCTATGGACTCTCACTAAGCACACGTCTCTCGTCTACTATACACAAGAATTCACTCCATACGCATCGGGGGTGCGACGACCTTACTGTAGTAGCTCACTCTACCCCGTAAATGGGGTCTGACAACCAAACGGTGTCGACTTTTTCAACACACGCCTCTAGATATGGCTTTAAGCGTTGTCCATTTACTTTGAATGTATTTCCCCCTTTCAAATCATCTAACTCAACAACTCCGTGAGGGAAAACATTCTTCACAACGAACGGTCTAGACCATCGTGACCGCAACTTGCCCGGAAGAGATGAAGCCGGGAGTTATAGAAAAGCACTTTTTGCCCGGGAAGGAACTCTTTGTGACGAATGATGTTATCGTGAGCGAGTTTCATCCTTTCTTCGGAAATTTTTGCATTCTCATACGCATCATTGCATAGCTCTTCTAACTCATTTAATTGAATCTTGAGAGCTTCACCGGCTTTATCCATGGCATAGTTCAACTGCTTGATTGCCCAATACGACTTTTGTTCTAACTCCACTGGAAGATGGCAAGGTTTTCCATACACAAAGTGGAAAGGGGACATGCCGAGCGGATTTTTAAATGCGGTACGATAGGCCAATAGCGAATCGTTCAATCTAAGTGACCAATATTTCCGGGTAGGATTGACAGTCTTTTCGAGAATGTTCTTAATTTGCCGATTTGCTAATTCGTCCTTCCCATTCTTTTGTGGATGATAAGTCGTTCCAACCTTGTGAACGACACCATACTTTCTCATGAGCTTCGCGAATGGCCTATAGCAAAAGTGCTTGCCATTATCACTAATTATCGCTTTCGAAGCACCGAAGCGGGAAAGTATGTGTTCCTGCAGGAACTTAATCACCACTTTGTTTTCATTCGTCTTGGAAGCTATAGCTTTGACCCATTTAGAAATGTAGTCTACCGCGATAAGGATGTATAGGAAACCAAAGGACGGGGGGAAAGGACCCCTGAAGTTAATACCCCAACAGTCAAAGATCTCAATAATGAGTATGGGGGTAAGAGGCATCATGTCTCGTCGGGTAATGGCGCCCATCCATTGGCACCTATTGTATGATTTACAAGCAGCATTCACATCCCGGAATATTATGGGCCAATAGAGGCCGCATTGCAGAATTTTAGTGGCCGTCTTTTTCGTCAAAAAATGGCCTCCATAAGCTTCCGAATGACAAAACTAGATAACTTTTGGGATCTCATCATCCGGTACACATCGTCGGATAATTTGGTCGGCGCAATATTTAAAAAGGATGGGATCATCATAGAAAAACATGTGCGACCAAATAATAAACCTATTCTTATCTTGCGGTGTCCAGTCGGGAGGGACGGCTCCCGTGATAAGGTAATTCACTATATCCGCAAACCAGGGCAAAGAAGAGGTAGCAAAGAGTTGCTCATCCAGAAAGTATTCGTCTACGGGTATGGGATCACTAGGTACGTCAGATGAAAGCCATAATAAGTGGTCGACAATGACGTTTTCTACCCTTTCGTATCTTTAATGGAAAGATTGAACTCTTGTAGGAGTAGGATCCACCTGATGAGGCGCGGCTTTGCATCTTTCTTTGCAAGTAGGTATTTCAATGCCGCGTGGTTGGTGAAGCAAGTAATAGGGGAACCGATAAGGTATGACCGAAATTTATCAAGGGCAAAGACTACCGCTAGAAACTCCTTCTCCGTGGTAGAGTAGTTGAGTTATGGTCCGATAAGAGTCCGGCTAGCGTAGTAGATGATGTGAGCCTTCTTATCTTTTCTTTGGCCCAAAACATCCCCAATCGCCTAATCGCTAGCATCACACATAAGTTCGAATGGTAAAGACCAATCCGGAACTTGCATGATGGGAGCGAACACAAGCATGTTTTTCAGTTTTTCAAAAGAGATTTGGCATGCTTCCGTCCACTCAAATGGGGTGTCCTTCATGAGTAGGGTGCTTAAGGTTCTAGCGATGGCGCTAAAGTCCTTAATGAACTTTCAATAAAACCCCGCGTGGCCCAAGAAGGAGCGCATGTCTTTGAGCGATTTTGGTGGGGGAAGATTCGCTAAGACATCTATTTTTGCCCTATCAACTTCTATCCCTTTTGATGATACTATATGGCCAATAACTATTCCCTCAGTGACCATGAAATGGAATTTCTCCCAATTCTGCACTAAGTTCTTTTCCATACACCAGACAAGTATTTTGTCTAATTTTTCTAAACAAAGATCGAAAGAGGTGCCAAAAATGCTGAAATCGTCCATGAACACTTCGAGTCCTCTCTTGACCATGTCGCTAAATAGGCTCAACATGCACCTTTGAAAGGTCGCGGGTGCATTACACAAGCCAAATGGCATAAGTTTATAGGCAAACATACCAAAAGGGCAAGTGAAAGTTATTTTCTCTTAGTCAAGTACATCTACCTCAATTTGGTTATATCCGGAATAACCATCAAGGAAGCAATAGTAAGGGCGGCCCGCTACTCTCTCCAGCATCTGATCAATAAATGGCAAGGGGAAATGGTATTTCCTAGTTCCCGCATTGAGTTTCCGGTAATCAATGCAAATGCGCCACTCGGTGGTGGTACATTGGGGAACTAGCTCTCCCTTAGCATTCTCAATCACTGTCATGCCTGCCTTCTTTGGGACAACTTGAATAGGTCTCACCCACTTGTTATCCGAGATTGGGTAGATAATCCCGGCATCCAATAACTTGATAATTTTAGTTCTCACTACTTCTTTCATATTAGGGTGTAGCCTTCTTTGCATTTCTCTCGAGGGCTTGATATCCTCTTCGAGATGGATCTTGTGAGTGCAAATCAAAGGACTTATCCCTTTCAAATCAGCAATGCACCAACCAAAAGCATTTTGATGCTTCCTCAGAATCTTTAGCAATTTATCCTCCTGCTCTTCGTCTAGGCTAGAGGAGACAACAACAGGAAATGTCTCATCCTCTCCTAGGTATGCATATTTAATATGGGATGGGAGTTTCTTCAATTCGAGGGTTGGAAATTTTTTTTTGGAGGGAACCATGCGTCTATCCCTCGGTGTTAACTCCTCGAATCTAGAAACCCAACTTACATCTCTCGCGTCCTCGTCCAACGCTTTCTCATCAAATAACTCTCTCAACTCCTCAACATCCCTCTCGAATGCGGTGTACGTCCCCACACTTCGTGACTCGACACTAAACAGGACCCTAAGGCATCTCCACAATAAGTTTCCTCGAAATAATCCTCTACAATCTCGTCTATTAGGCTCACCGCGTTAAGATCATTTTCTTCCCCCGTCTATTGGGAGATATGGAAGATGTTAGTCTCTAACGTCATGTTCCCAAAAGTGATTTGCATTTGCCCATTTCGAGTATTGATGATTGCGTTAGCTGTAGCTAATAACGGGCTCTCAATAATGATGGGAACATGGTTGCTCGAGGTGAAGGAGGGCTCTGTGTCCCAAATGACAAAGTCTACCAGGAAGTAGAATGTCAACTTGGATTATCACGTCCTCAACTACGACTCTTGGAATCTTCACGGTTCGATCCTCTAATTGGAGAGTGACCTTTGTGGGCTTAATGTTTCCCAAATGAAGTTTCCTATATATGGAGTAAGGGAGGATATTGACACTTGCTCCCAAATCAAGTAAGGCTTTCTCAATTTTATTTTCTCTAATGATGCAGGAAATGGTGGGTGCACCGGGATCTTTGAACTTGGGTGGGAGATCATTGAGTAGGATGGAGCTCACGTTCTGTGCTAGAAAGACGTTTTTCTTTACCTTCATCCTTCTTTTTACCGTCAACAAGTCTTTGATGACTTTTGCATAAGATGGAATTTTCTTTATAGCATCGAGGAAAGGTAAATTCAGCTTTACTTGCTTTAGCACGCCTAGCACTTCATCATGGGGGTTCTCTTTATGGGACGGAATCAACCTTTGAGGAAATGGTGCCGCGGTGGGTGGTTTCACTATTACCTCGGGCTCACTAGTGACCTCTTTCTCACTCTCATTCAAGGGGACATCTTCGGCCTCTTTCGTGCCAGGAGAAATCTCCTTGTCGTTAGTAGTATCGTGTGGGGGAGGTGATAAATCAACGACTCTCCCACTACGAAGAGTGGTCACATCTTAACATTGCTCCAGATGTTCTATCGAGGTGGAGCTAACACTAGTTTGACCTTGGGGTGATCTTTGGCCCTGGGCAGGAAACTTACCTTTCTCTTGGATACTCAATGATGATTGAAACTGTGAAATATTCGCATTCATGTCGTTAATCCTGCACTCATGCCTAGCATTAGTTGCAGTCTAGGTATTGATAAAGTGGTTGATCGTATCCTCAAGACTTCTCCGATGTGGAGGGATTTATGCTCTTTGAGGTGGTGGTGCTTGAACATGCCCTTGCATGTGTGGAGGTTGTTGAAAATGTGGTGATGAAGGAGGGGCAACATGTGAATTAGGATTCATCGCAGCATGTTGTTGTCCATAGCTAAAACCAAGGTGGTTTTTCCATGAAGGGTTGTAAGAATTACCGTGCGGGGCATCGAAATTACCCTTAAAGACTCCTATGCCACTGACTTGCTCTTGAAGCATCACTTTGTAGGCGGGTATAGTTGGGCATTCCTCAGTTGAATGACCCGCCTCACAAATCGCACACACCTTCTCAACAGGGTTAGGGATGGATCCAGTTGGTCCTCTTCCCAATACCTCATGTATGTCTTGCAGTCCTTTCTCAAGCATATAGAGTTGACTGTCCGCTATAGAATTCTTTCCTACATGAAATAGGTCGGACGCTGATGGAGTGGTGGTCACTTGACGATTTTGATTCTGATCGTTCGGGTCAGATGTATCCCAAGATTGGGTAGTCTCGGCTAAATACCTCAGGTGAAGCTCAACATCATGGGCGTCTAAGTCGACAAACAGACCACTACCCATGGTCTCAACGTGTTGCTTGGAGTTAATGTTCAGCCCATTATGGATAAAGGAAATGATTTGCATTTTATCAAAACCATGATGGGGACACGAAGAAATTTACTCATTGAAACGCTCGTAGCATCGTTCGAATGACTCATTTTCTAATTGTCGGAATGTTTGAATTTGAGCCTTGATGGAATTCATTTGATGTGGAGGAAAGGACTTCTTGAGAAATTTGGATTGTAGCTCGTTCCATGATGAAATCGAGTTTGGAGGTAAAGACCAAATCCAGGACTTAGCCTTATCCTTTAGCGAGAATGGGAAGAGTTTGAGGCGGAGCACATCTTTTGTGCAAGTTTGATCACTGAGCGTCTCGCACGCCTCCTCAAATTCCATAATTCGGGCATATGGCTATTCTGAATCCAGTCCATAATAAGTGGGAAGTATTTGGATCATCTCATTTTTGAAACGAAATTGCCCAGCATTGTACGGGAGTAACATGCATCCCGAAGTGACAGTGCGCTCAGGATATAAGACGTCTCTCAAAGGGCGATACGGGGCCTTTCCCTCGTTGGCAGCTGCACTACCGTGTTGCAACATCTCTCTCTCTCTCTCTCTCTCTCTCTCTCTCTCTCTCTCTCTCTCTCAAAGATTCGTTATCCTCACTTGGTATACTTGGAGTGCTCTCTGAAGTGTTTCCTAATAAGGAAAACGACATGTTATTTGAGATTGAGTGTGACGGTGTGGGAGGTGGAACCCAGAACTGTGGAGCGTTAGGAGTGTGGGGGCTATCAGGATCATACTCAACAATCGGGTTTTCATGAATGTAGGTTGGAGTATTATGAGGAGTTGGAGTGAGTTCATAATTTTGCATTAATAGTTTATGAGAGATGATGATGGATCTTTTTGTGCTTTTTGAATTTTTTTTTAATGTTTTTGGATTTTTGGAATTTTTTTTTTTGTCAAAGTTTTAGATTGACTCGATCTAATCCTAAGTCTACCTAAATCCCCGACAACGGCGCCAAAAACTTGACACGACTCAGAAAGTGTCTCTAATGTGTGTACTCTCTAGGCTCAAGTGCAAGCCTATCGCGTTAGTAATAAACCCGGTAAGTCGGGATCGTATCCACAGGGAAATAAGACAACAGAGTTGTGATGACATTGGATAGATAAGGAAATCCTAACTCTGACTCTCAAGGAACGAAAAAGATGATTGATTTGAGAATTGGTTACAACTAAATGCAATTTTGAAATTATGGAAGAAATGCAACTATTCTAGATTACCTAAAATGCTGATGAAGAATGATTTAAAACTTTAAACTATATGATGAGAAAAACAGGACGGGAATACAATCCCCCAACCCTCGTATATTGATGTTATTAAACTAATCGTAAATTTAAATGAGTAATTAGATCTAGAATTTAGTACTCACAAGCATTACATATATGGGGTTCAAGCCCGCATCGTACTTAATCTGAGGACGAGTAAATCGGTATTTCAATAGTTACACTCAAATTGTATTCTAAAGCATCCCGGTTACTCAAAAGCAAACGAGATATAAAGATCTACAATTTTCGTGTTCCTACGCAATACGGTCGTAATAAATCACTAAGTTCAGAGGATTAATGTTATACACATGCAACTATCACATCAGGTTGGGTTCATGTATCCCGACCTTGAAAAGTCTAGCCTACCATGATGAAAGTAATGAAAACTATTTTGGAATTGCAGAAAACCATGATTGAACTAAGGAATAATTGTATAACGATATTGAAAAGAAATTAAATGGAGGAAATTACTCACTAATATTACCAAAGCACTAAAGGCAGCAATTGAAATTACTTGTAACCACAGAATTCTGAATAATCTTCACTCTTGGAATTAAAATTGTAATCTACCTTCAAGACTAGGGTTTTAAAGAAAGAATGGAAAATTATATTAATTCTCCGTGCTAAGAATGATAATAACTTGGGTTTTTATACCCTACAAAACTTCAGGAGTTTTAGTTGCACTATGACTCTCCATTAGAGAAGGATAACAAAATTAAAACTCGACATCTGGACCGGTCCGGGACTCCTGCAGATCAGTCTGTCTGGAATCCGGATCGGTTATTTTATTTGTAGGGCGGATCGGTCCGGTGCGGACCGGTTCTTTTATTTTTCTTCCACCTTCGGTTTCCCTTCGGTCCAGGGTTCTCTGGAATGTGGCACTGTGGATCGGTCTGGTCTTCCTGTGGATCGGTTTGCCTTTAACTTTCTTTTCTCCAACTTTGATTGTTCATATCTTTACCGGGACTCCGATTGAGGTTCCGTTTCTTCCTATGTGCTCATGAACTTGATATCTTCAACTTCTCTTTATGTGCCTAATCTGAATTTTTGGTAGAAATGACACTTTTCCCTTTTGACTTTCTTCTTTTCTTTTCTTGATTCTTTTAGTTTCTTTCTTTCGTTATTGACATTAAATCCTTGCAAAATTAGTACAAAATACGAGAAACTTGGTATACTCTTTAGAATAAGTTAGTATCAAGATTATGAGATAAAATCAAATCGATTATGTTGTTCGAGCTATTAAAAGTAACTAAATTAAAGGGATAAATTTGGAAGAATTTATGCCTAATCAAATGTCAAGGGGCACCTAGGGTCATATTTGTAATTAGATTGATAGCTTAGAGCCCAAGTAACCTCTTACCTATAAATACTCTTTTGTAGCCTCATTTGAGCCATTCCTCCCTTTTGATATATATTGATTTGAGAGAGTTCAGACGAGAGTTATCTTCTTCTTGCTCCCATTTGACGTCATTTACGTCGTTGGTTTTACCTGTTGTTGTTTCTTGTAAAAAACTAAAAACTTGTAAGCAACTTCAAGATGGGTCCTAGAAGAAAGTACACCTTCGTGAAAACTTCTAACAAGCATCTCAAGGAGGTTATCAACCAGTTGATGGCTCATATGGAAAAAATTGACTCTCTTCATCCTCTACCGATAACCACCACTGGCCTCCCTCGTATTGCTCCGGCACCATATCAAAACCCTAACCCTAGTTCCCTAAATTTAGCCCACTGAACATCTCTACCCCTAAAAAATCAAAACCATAACCTAATTCACTCACCACCACATCAAGAACCACCATCCAACCACCCTCAGCCGCAACTTCCCTAGACCAGCAAGGGAATAATCCTTGCCCCTTTCTAGCAAACCCCTCAACCGCGACTTGCGAAAACAGACAGCAGGTCGGACGGGATCTCCGACCCTCTCCAGCGTCGGACACTGTAAAATATCCCTTAGCTATCATCCCACATGATCCCTTTACATCCATGACTTAAGAGACCCTTCCGGGTAGTCAGACCACCAATCGAGTGGTCGGCCATGACTTCCTGTTTATCTAGCATGGCCAGAAATTCCAGCAGCGACCATACATGACCAAAGAAGGTCAAATTCAATCTTTCACGAATTCAAGAACCCTAAGAGGTATAATCCGAAACCCTAAAGACCTTTCCAATAATATGCGTTCCACTCTACTCTGATCCGGATCTCCGGCCATATAATGTAGCCTACCGAGGGCTGTCCAAATCAGTTAGGGTCATCAACCCCCTTCCAACACAAAATACTCTAATTCGGGTGCAATCCACCCCTCCCATGGTTGAAAACCCATCTCCAACAATCTCCGACATCATTCGTGCTCTTCGATGACCAAAAGGAGTCATAAAACCTACCAATGGTGTCCAAGATTGTTCTAAGGTCAATATGGAATTAAGCCTCCCCAACCCACCGAGTGGCGTACCGATATGTCCCCTTTTAACTCATTGAGTCCGAAGGTTATCCCATATATGCTTATCACATAGAGACATTGATTTTTGTGCTATCGAAAAGGCCACCATATGGATCACTGTCCCTACCGCCAGCCTTTGACCCCCACTCCACCACGTCCCCCGCCTATGGAGGTTGTTCCACCCTATATTCCTCCCCCTTCACCAATCCCTCTAGTGGCACCCCCATGAGCTCCTGAGCCTCCTCTTCCACTGCATCAGAGATGGAGGCAAAGAGACCAGATTGTTGAGCCTCTGCTAGACAAGGATGACGTAGATCAAGGCAATGAGACCCTATTGAGTGGCGATGATATCACCCACTTAGCCCTCCAGTTGTTGTTGATGAGTCTGCAGGGTGATACTCGGGTGGATTTCCCGATGTTCGATGTCCACCTTCAGCCTAATTCCGTTATTGATTGGCTCGCGATGGAGATTTTTTTTTAGTATAAGCGACTAAAGGGTCATCGATGTGTTCTCCTAGATGTGACCAAGTTCCAGGGCTATGTCAATGTATAGTGGAATGATTTGGAGCAGCGTCGTGCCTTTGAGGACTTACCTCCTATCCAGTCTTGGGTCGAGCTTCCCACACTGTTGATGGTCTCATTTGTTCTCGCTACCTACGAGTGCCACCTCTTCATTCAAGTAAAGTCTCTCTAGTATCGATGAGAGTGAGGAACAGAGGATTAGTCATTATATCCACGGGTTGTGATAACTTTTCTTTTTGTGTGTCATTGTTGTTTAAAGCCAAGTTAATCAAAACCTTAAATTACCTATAAAATAATATCAAACTCAAGTGTAGATGTAAGTAAGGGTATCAATCCACATCAAGGGGGTAAGCCAGAGACACATTCAATTGTAATTCACTTTTTTATTTTCTTTTTCGGTTTTTTCTTTTTCTATTTTTTTTTATCTTTTCAAATATTAAAATAATTGGGTGAGGTGAGGTCAAATAACACTACACTAAAATGAAAGTTCAATTACAAACTAAAAAGTGACTAAAATGAAAAATAAAGTCTAACACTAAAAATATGAGATAAATGAGGTAAATAAATTTGAGAACAATCAAGGTGTGGGATTACACCACAAATTTTATCTATTCTAACTAATTAATTTAATTAATTAAATTCTCCCAAATTAATATCAAAATTACAAATCAACTCTCGTTGCAAATGTAATTTTAAGAGTAACCTTTTAGAAAATTAAGTTTAACACCCCACAACTCTAGAAAAATAGATCTACACTCCTTTCAATTAATCACCCGCTAGGATCGATCGATTAAAATTTATGTAAATCTTAGAAAATAAATTTAGAGTTGAAATTCAAGTAATAATACTCCACTTAAGAAACCCCTGTCTCTAGTTCGAATCTAAAATGGGTATTATAACTAGAATTTTGATTTTCTCTTGAAAATCATTTACCCTCTCTCGAGGCGTAAATTTAAGGGTGGGGGATAAAAATTAATATTCAAAGGAAATTTTTGAGTAATCAAACTAATTAAATTAAAATAACATCAAATAAGGGTTTCCCCCCACCCCTTGAAAGGAAATTTAGCCTAACATGGTATGAAATTTGAAAATTAATAATCAAAGGCATAAAATAAATGAGAAAAGAAGAGAACAATCAATCCTAATCTCTTGAAGTGAAATTGAACTCTTATTTCCTTGAAATCAAACACAATCCATCGAATATGAGCATCCAACAATAATCAATTCAACATAATACTCAATTGAATACTCACAATTTATCACTCAATAATCTCTAAAAAGAAAAATAAAAACTATTTACAAAAATAATTCCCTAATTTATTTTATAATCTAACCTATCTCTCTCTAGAATTCTCTCTCTAAAATTGATATGATAAAAGTCTCCTTACAAAATGGTCTTCTTCTCCTTAAATAGCAGGCATGGAGCATGGGGGTAATTTGGGTAGGTTTAATGTGTAATAGGTGTGTAAGGTGTTGAGGGGAGGGTATTTAGGGAATTATGCACACATGTGCATGGGAAAGGTGTGAGGTAAGGAAGGTACATGGGTGAGGGAATTTGGGTGACAAAATATGATATGGTTAGAGGGGTAGTTTTTAAAATTGGGGTAGAAGTGGTAGTTGGGGTTTTTTGGGTAAAATGGGTTAAAGGGGTTTATTAACACATGTGGCATTTTAGTTGTCTTTGGTTTTTGAACTTGGTAGGTTAGAAATCGTGGGAAGGTCTTTGAGAAATGAAATGGGTGGACATGGGAAATGGTTCTTGGACTTGGGTCGGAGGTAAGGAAATCGGGTCGAGATAAATGCGTTGGACTCGGGTTGGAGGGTTTGATGAAGGGATCGCCGGAGTTGGGAGCTGGGCAAGGGGGCGTCGGCGGTGATAGCGGGTTCGCGATTTCTAGGTTACGGCGAGTTCGGCTTTTGTAGGTCGTCGATGGGTTGGACAGGGTTGCTCCAGCGTTGGTTTTATGGGTATCGGTGTCTGGTTTCACTGGAGATGGGGGTTAGGTATATCATGTAGAAGGGTTGCTTGGCGGTGCCAATCTGGGTTGGCGTGGATCCGGGTTCGAGTTGTGTGGGTCAGCCAGATTTAGGGGTAAGGTTAGGCCGCGAGTTGGAGGGAGTTTTCGGGTTGAGAGATTTTGGGTAGCAGATGATAGTAAGGGAAGGTTCGGGTGGTCTCATAAATGGGTGTGCAGCAGGTTAGATATGGCAGCTGGCAGTTTAATGGGTGTGGGATGGTAGAGAGAGAGAGTGATGGAAGGGGTATGGCTATGGAGTTAATGGAGGGTTAAGGAGAGAGAGTGTGGATGGTGATGGGGGAAGAAGATGAGAGGGGTTGGTTTATGTGTGTGAGGGTGTATGGTAGTTAGGGTGTGAGGGTTGTGTGTGTGTGTGTGTAGCGTAATTAGATGAGGGTGAGTGAGTTAGATTGTGTCTATGTGAGTGTGTATGGTAGTAGAGTGTTTAGGGTGTGTGTGTTAATTTATAACCCTTAAAATAACACTAACTAATTAAAATAAAATTAATAAAATTAAATAAAAACCTAAAAAATTAAATCCTATTTCTAAAATAAGACAAATACTCAAATAAAAAATAATAAAAAAATAGAAATCTATTAAACTAAAGACTAAAATTCTACAAAAAAGTAAAATCTAATAAAACTAAAAAAATAAATGAAATCCTAAAAAAATCTAATCCTAATAAAAAGTAAAAACTCATAAAAATCAAAATCAAAATAAAATTATAATAATAAAGATAAAATAGAAAAAAATAGAAAACAAGACTTAGGAAATACTAAATAAATCAAACATAAATACTAAAAATAAAATGACTCAAACTAAAAATTAAAAATATAAAATAAAATACAAAAAGGAACAAATCAAACACACACGGCTCGGGATAGGTTTAAGGGTACGAGACTGGTAATTAGCTCCATAAAACGCGCATTTGCCTCAATATATAACTTTTGACACCGCAAACAGACATTTGACCTACAAGATAAACTTTTAAGCACATAAGACCCAAATTGTCGAGAATTAGCAACTAAAATACGTATATTCGGGGTATAAAAGGTACAGGTTTGGGTGCTTATCAGGTTGCACTGTTATATTCAGAGGGATCTTACTTTACGTGACGTCACCTCCTTGTGACACCCCGCCTAATTAAATACCGGGCGATCACTCCTTTATTAAATCAAAATCAAGGTGAACAGTTGGTTCATTCTTAGCATCACTGTCGTAAAAATAACTTTTTCCAAATTAACACCCTAATTAATTAAGCTAAGTGTCAAAACCATTTTTCAACATTTCTGACCAATTTTATTTTAAAAAGAAAAATTATTTATTTAATTAGTAACAACATTTTCAATAAGTAAGAATCATACAACAATTAACCTGGAACATAATCCAATTACTTTAAGCATTCAACATCCAAAATCCCAACATTAAAACTTAATGTAAATCATACATGCAGAATAAATCCCAAAGTAACTGTACTAGAAATAACTGAAATATAAATGTCCCAACAAAACAGATAAAAAGTTGAAAGGGCGACACATGCCCCAATAACTGAGAATCATAGGAGTGGAATCAAGTAAATGAAATCGTCTAAGCAAGTGGCCTGCAACTCCCACATAAGCTGCAGCACGTTCCTTCCAAGGGATCCTAAGCAAGACGCCCCTGTGGCTGGGCACCTGTAGTGCATACATATATATACAAAAGAGAGAGAGAGAGATAGAAAAACGGGTCAGATCCCGATAGTGTATATGATTTAAAAAATGTTTAGCAAGTATTTAAATTGATACAGGCCAATGCAACAACATATTAGTGCGACACTCTCTTGAGAAATTCTCACCTCTCTTCTAATGTGCACACCTATAGCACTAACCTTACCAATGGTCTATCTCATCATATATCACGCTATCTTCCCCCAATGATTAACTTATCTTAGGTTATTCGCAGGATTCAAAATTTAGCGATTTAATTGTTTGAAAAGAATATTTCAATTAGTAACCAAAATTCTCATTTTGACTTTATTAATCAATAAAGTTTTCCAATTTCATATTATACTTTCTCAAAACAAGTATTTACAATTTGAGTCATCAACCATGTCCTACAAATCAAATCACAGTAGGCAGTTCCAGATTTCAGAAATTCATATATATATATTAACTACTCGTAAAATATATATATATCATAACAGCATCCCAAATAAAAACTATGGTGCGGGCATACTCTACTATCCAATCCCCGTATCACTCATACTAAGGGAATACAAACTCGGAATCACTCTCGAACTGTATTAACACATACTCAAACAATATTGAGGCGAAGCATAGATTCCAAGTCTCTATGAGGATGGCATATGTCTGCGTCTCTTAGGACCGCCCGAACTATCACTGCGATAGCATGTACCAAGGATATCTACACACAAAACAATATGAGGCGAAGCATAGATTCCAAGTCTCTAAGAGGAAAGCACATACCCCACGTCTCTTAGGATCGTCCGAACTATCATTCCGATAGCCTGTACCAAGGATATCTATCTTCTAGGGTACGAGTCAATATCCCCCATAAGGCAACACATGATAAGATCGTCCCAGCACGGCAACCTCAGGGATAGCAAGTAGCGTGGGCATGATTTTCACACATAGATAGTATATGCATACACAATCATATAACTATACTAATATTATCATATCAATAATGGGTATATTCTCAATTCCCATAATTACGACATTTGTATTCATTTCTCATTATTTAGTTATCACGTATAACCATTCACATCTTACTTTAATTTGAGGAACTTTTTCACTTACTACATAACGCTCATGGATTCTATCCTCCCAAGTATAAAAATTCAGTAGGTATACACATTTGTCCCAAAGTAACTCTCTTACGTGTCTCTCTCTTTAAATCATAAACTCACCAACCCTTATGTAATTATCCCAAAATACAATCTTTTCCCGACATCAAGGGTCCCAAAATCTATTCACACGTCCTACTGGTCTTCCCTATCTCCCAAAACATTTTATTAAGGATGCCCAAGAATTATCTCACAATAAATTGAATTTAACTCATTTAAAAGGAAATAGGAGTCTGCCAGGAGGGGTCGATCGATCTAGGTCTGGGGCTCGATCGATCGAACCTTCGATCGATAGAAGCTCTGTGCTCGATCGATCGATCAAGCAGGTATTGCGATTTCTGCAGAATTGCAGTTACGGGTTCTAACACATTTCTTCATCCAAATCCATATTTTTCAATCCCAAACGTCTCAAAAATTGTACTACCAACATTATATCATCCTACTAGGTATTTCCAACGTGAAGCATGAGGAATTCTATCATTATACATGGATTAACCAACCAAAAATTATTATAATTATCAAGAACCCTAGAATTCTCTTAAACATGGTTCTAACAAGTATTTCCAGAAATTACCTTCTTGTAAACATCATAATTTCGTGGGTAATTCCTCTACATGGCAAGGGTTTCCAGAATTATCAATTTATTCATCACTACATGCAATTTCCTAACTCATATCTTAGGTTTCTTCCATAAAAACTCATTCTAATTACTCCTACACTAATATGAAAGATGCACCAACGAAATAATCAAGATAAACACTTGCGTTGGATTTTTGGTGTTCTGATTTGTAGATGATTTTGGTGTGGTTGCGTAGCCCGTCGCACGATCTACGCGTTGGTGGTGGTGGCGGTGCAAACGGATGGCTTTTGGGCCTTGGATTGCCTTGGAAGCTCTCTCCTTCCCTCTCCTATGGCCGTCACTTGTCTTTGGTTGTTCTAACCCTAGAAGACAACCTTAGACATCTGATATAACCCTTAGAATTTCGTGGGTTTAATTACCCAAAATTGTAAAATGTCCAAAACGCCCTCCCGGGGTACTAATTAAGCCTAAAAACGCCCCGAGACCCAAACTAAATCCCCGGGTACACTTTTATGACTATCTCGATCCTTCCGGACGCTTTGGAGCACTCAAAATGACCATACGAACGACTTATAAAATATTCACTTTTATTAATCAACATTTATTCCCGACGCGACACAGGCGCGCCCCGACTTAAATTTCCATAATTGCCATTTTATTCACACGTGATAATATTATAAAAATAAATATCATATATTACTATACTCATCCAGTAATATTCAACTAATATTATATTTCCAATAATTACTAACTCTCGTCACGCTAGTAAATATTTAAAACAACATTTCGGATAACAATTAAATTTGTTTATCTCAATTTAATTTAATAAATCCTTAAATTTAAAAGCCATGAAAATACGCGGTATTACATACTTCCCCCCTAATAACGGAATTTCGTCCCGAAATTCGGAAAATAAGGCCTACCAGGTAGCACAATTCTGGATATCCTTGTCAGTACGCAAACTATCTACATAGTACGGCGCTCAATCACTATAGCTTTTTCCTCACAACAACATTGTTTTACATTCTCATTGGAGACACTTCACATTGTGCTCCCACCTGACAAGATTCGCATAGGTCACGTCTATACGTTATGATTTCCTTATCTCACTATTATTAGGAGACCGCACCTCACTACATGACAAACTACTCGTATTTATTCATACACAAATATCCCATTCTGAGAAGATCATACAAACATTTGATCACTCCTGACTGCCTAAAACAGTCGTGGAATTCCACCATAGATATCGGATATTTTCTCGACCGATAAAAAATTCTGATTATCTACTCTCCTCTTAACAAACGGAAGGGGATTAGTCGAGGTTCTTCCATAGCAAAACCTTAATAAGTACCTCGTACGCGACAAACATGTTCGAGTGCTTCTATAGAGCATACTTGAAATCATCGTACCAAGATTCCAAAATTTCCTTCACGTGGCTCCACTAATCTTTAATCACCATGCGCTTATTCCCTGGCTAAGGGTGATACATCCTACTCGAAACGAAACCTTATCTCCGCCGGTTCCTGAAATTCCATATTAAAGGTGGGATTTATAAATCTCATCCCGATTTAGGAATTAATACCGCGCCAGACCATGCACTGGCGTGATCCTTCCTTTCAAAGGAAGTCTGGGGCTCACTAGTTAACATTGCCTTGATCTTGTTCTGAGGGTGGTAACCCATCCAAGAACTTTACCGGCTTTACCGACATCTTCCCACTTCAGGAATTGTCGATAAACACAAAATTCTCTGGTCTCTTTTCCTCTTCCAGCCGAACCCTACCCATGGGCGGTGAATTTTGGGACTACTTACTACGTCCGCTAAACATCGATCTTTCCTTGAATCGTCCCACATTAGTGACACGTAACATTCCCTTTTCTTCCTTGGTGTATGCCGAATGTTCCGACCCGTGCTCTTTTCCTCCACGAAGCGCACTTCTGAATTCTTTACACCATACTAACATCATCACTCTTTGCATGTGCGAGTTCGCTCTCACACTTTCTTAAATTTCTACTCTATCCAAGGGATACCCTTTCTTAAATGGCCTCCAACAGCCTTCCCGTCAAATTAGGTTGTGCTATTTTAATTGCACATTTACGTATGGATTATCGCCCCTCATGTGGAGTTTAATCCACTCTATCACTTCCATTTCGTTCTGTTTGCCCCACAAACACATTTTTTTTCCACACGTCCCTTGCCACGCCCCTTCATCTCGGACGAGTTTTAACATCAGTTAACCAGGATGTCGACACACCCTATAAATCGTGCATGTTAGCGTAAGTATCACATACGCTCCATACTAATAAACAAATTCTTTGTCTTCCCTGGTGCTTGCAGCGTGATTACAACACTTTAATCACCAAAAAAAAATCAAAATTTTAAATCTTCTTTATTATCATTCCCCCCCTTAACTCGTGGTGACAAAGTAAAACTTTCAATGCTATCTTACCACACAACCGGCTCCACTGGCTTTAAATCAAAATTTAACTTCCCACTTAAAGGTATAATTACTTGATCCCCTTTCGATTGGGGTTCCGAACTCATGGAATAGTGACCAAACGTCTCCCTATTTCCAACCTCACACTAAGTTTCACGCGTGGGATGTCTCGCAAAGAGAAATCTAAACAAGGAACCCTCCCGATACACTACTGCCTAGTATTGTCGGTTATCGAGATCCGTTAGGTCTTCCGTCCATAGCATTTACCCTTTTATTCCGTCTCTTGACATAAAAGTTATAATTTCTCCCGTAATTATGCTTAACAAAAAACGTTTCACTAATTGCACTATTGTTCAGTATAGGTTGGTGGTAATAGCATTCCATAAACCTCGAATACATATAATTGGAATTCTCAAAATTCCTTTCCCTAATAATAGGGGTATAAATATTAACTCCCATATCTCTAAAGGATAAATATAACAATGCAGTCTTCCTATCACTAAGTCTGGAGTGCTAAACATAATACCGAGTCAAGTCTTTTCGCTCAACGGTAAATCCCGATACATACTGAATCATACTGACAAAGTCTGTACATACATTGGTATCGAATATCTCGAGCCCACTATCTCCTCCGAAGTTTTTAGGATAGATAATATAGGTGTGAGTCCAACCTTCTTACAGGTAAAGCTTGCCACAACAAAACATGCTGCACCAATGCAACTACTCCGATAGCCTTGTAATAAATGCCCACTATTGTACTAACCATTTCTATAACGTTTTAACAAAGATAATATCATACTCGTGTATCGCATTACTACAACGAGTAACCTCAATAAAGTATGAAACACTGTTAATATAATCATTCATCCTCCGCGGATAGCACTAAAGAAAAATCCCGCTACACTAGGGAAAAATATTCACATAATGGTAACATTTATAATTATATGCATTAAGCTCATCCCACATGCTAATCTAGCAATGAACAAAATATGGTGACTCCCTCGTGTCACACAAACACACCGCATTCTCTAACGATACAACTTATACTTCCATCCTGGCAATCGTCTTAACTGTACAAATGGTTTTCAGACGTAAAACGTCTGCCCAATCCAAAACAAAATTTATTTTAATCGTTGCCTTACTAGGAACCGTATTCCTTTCCTTTTTCTCATTTTGGAACATATTATCGTGAGCGATCTCACTCCGCACAAAATACCTCAACACATAATCCACTTACCATTTGAAATACATTCGAAAGCTCACGAACTACTGGAATCGAATTTAGGAGAATTATAATTTCTTTAGAGGTATCCTCCTTTATATAAATAAAAGATAGGTGAAAGGTCCCCCTTCTGGGCGAGGTATTTCCACTCAAGCATTTCTTGCCCCGAAATGGTAAAGACATTACTCTCACCAAAGCAATCTATCATGGCTCTATAAGCTGCGAGCCAATCCATACTAATAATATTTCGTTTTCATGCATATTTAATACTAACATGTTTGCTAGTGATACTAAGCTACCAACCTCTACTCCCACTCCCCAGCATGTAAAGAAACTAAGCGACCCACTTCCCAATGGTGAGTCTACACACGTCACTGTGCCCTCTGCTTTGGCTAACAACGCTAAGGTCTTCGCAAAATGTATAGCTATAAAACCATGCGTCGCCCCTGTATCAAATAAAACTCGACCCATAGTACCATGGATAGGAAACATACCTTTTTTCTCGGTTGGGGCCTGAGATGCTGCTATCTGGTGGACGTTACAGACACGTCCATACTGTAACTGCCTCTGCTGAACTGAGGCTGTTGGAAAGGGTGGTGGAGTTGGCTTCTGGGTTTTATTACTATCACCTTCCTGCCGTGGGGCCCTATTCTTCTCTGGGCAATCCTGACGCTTATGGCCATTTCTACCACATTGGAAGCACTTTCCTCGAAACTTCTTCACTTCACTATGTTGTTGACTAGTCTCGCTTTTTCCCTGGTCTTGTTGGCCTTGGTGGGAAATTTGGGGGAAAACTATGTCAGGTTGAGGACAATCCCTCCACTTGTGACCCGACTTTACACATATATAGCAGAGTCCCGAAAGTTCTCGCTGGTTGATTTGAAGTTCCTTTTTAGACTGATCCGGACAAGTTTGACGTTCATGACCGTCCATTCCACCTCTGAAACACTCCTTCGTGACTTCACTCAGACCCTAGTTTTGTTGACCCTGACACCTTTGGGTTTCCCCCCACAATTTGTTACCTTCGTGACTTCTACGGGCCTGAGGAGCTTGTTGTTGTGATTTTTGTGTCTTCACACACTTGTTATTTCCAATCATGACAGACTGACTGTACTCTCTAGATCTTTTGCCCCCATGAGCTGTGTACTGCGTTCTTGATACTGCAAGACCGCAGTGGTAACTGCCTGTGCCACAATACCTGCTAACTCAGTGGTTGATATTCTCTCTGGAGATACCTGAGGTGTGAGTCGATCTTGCTCGTTGACTCCCCTAACCGTTTTAGCTAGTTCTTCTTGACGATCCATCTAAAAATTTAAATAAATTTGGATGAGTTCACCATTCATATAAACAAATCGCAGAATCACGAGTTCCCAATGTATAGAGATGAACACAACATTCCTAGTATTAGGGCTCTATATCAAACAAAGCAACGCTGAAAGCATAATAAGCCGTAAGCTGAAAGAGAAAATAAGTCGTACAGATCCTATGGACACTAGAACCTGATGCTCTGATACCACCTGTGACACCCAGCCTAATTAAATATCGGGTGATCACTCATTTATTAAATTAAAATCAAGGTGAACAGTTGGTTCATTCTTAGCATCACTGTCGTAAAAATAACTTTTTCCAAATTAACACCCTAATTAATTAAGCTAAGTATCAAAACCATTTTTCAACATTTCTGACCAATTTTATTTTAAAAAGAAAAATTATTTATTTAATTAGTAACAACATTTTCAATAAGTAAGAATCATACAACAATTAACTTGGAACATAATCCAATTACTTTAAACATTCAACATCCAAAATCCCAACATTAAAACTTAATGTAAATCATACATGCTGAATAAATCCCAAAGTAACAGTACTAGAAATAACTGAAATATAAATGTCCCAACAAAACAGATAAATAGTGGAAAGGGCGACACATGCCCCGATAACTGAGAATCATAGGAGTGGAATCAAGTAAATAAAATCGTCTAAGCAAGTGGCCTGTAACTCCCACCTAAGCTGCAGCACGTTCCTTCCAAGGGATCCTAAGCAAGACACCCCTGTCACTGGGCACCTGTAGTACATACATATATATACAAAAGAGAGAGAGAGAGAGAGAGAGAGAAACGGGTCAGATCCCGATAGTGTATATGATTTAAAAATTGTTTAGCAAGTATTTAAATTGATACAGGCCAATGCAACAACATATTAGTGCGACACTCTCTTGAGAAATTCTCACCTCTCTTCTAATGTGCACACCTATCGCACTAACCTTCCCAATGGTCTATCTCAACATATATCACGCTATCTTCCCCCAATGATTAACTTATCTTAGGTTATTCGCAGGATTCAAAATTTAGCGATTCAATTGTTTGAAAAGAATATTTCAATTAGTAACCAAAGTTATCATTTTGACTTTATTAATCAATAAAGTTTTCCAATTTCATATTATACTTTCTCAAAACAAGTATTTACAATTTGAGTCATCAACCATGTCCTACATATCAAATCACAGTAGGCAGTTCTAGATTTCAGAAGTTCATATATATATTAACTACTCGTAAAATATATATATATATATATATATATATATATATATATATATATATATATCATAACAGCATCCCAAATAAAAACTATGGTGCGGGCATACTCTACTATCCAATCCCCGTATCACTCGTACTAAGGGAATACAAATTCGAAATCACTCTCGAATTGTATTAACACATACTCAAACAATATTGAGGCGAAGCATAGATTCCAAGTCTCTATGAGGATGGCATATGTCTGTGTCTCTTAGGACCGTCCGAACTATCACTGCGATAGCATGTACCAAGGATATCTACACACAAACAATATGAGGCGAAGCATAGATTCCAAGTCTCTAAGAGGAAAGCACATACCCTGTGTCTCTTAGGACCGTCCGAACTATCATTCCGATAGCCTGTACCAAGGATATCTATCTTCTAGGGTACGAGTCAATATCCCCCATAAGGCAACACGGGATAAGATCGTCCCAGCCCGGCAACCTCAGGGATAGCAAGTAGCGTGGGAATGATTTTCACACATAGATAGTATATGCATACACAATAATACAACTATACTAATAGTATCATATCAATAATGGGTATATTCTTAATTCCCATAATTACGACATTTGTATTCATTTCTCATTATTTAGTTATCACGTATAACCATTCACATCTTACTTTAATTTGAGGAACTTTTTCCCTTACTACATAACGCTCATGGATTCTATCCTCCCAAGTATAAAAATTCAGTAGGTATACACATTTGTCCCAAAGTAACTCTCTTACGTGTCTCTCTCTTTAAATCATAAACTCACCGACCCTTATGTAATTATCCCAAAATACAATCTTTGCCCGACATCAAGGGTCCCAAAATCTATTCACACTTCCTACTGGTCTTCCCTATCTCCCAAAACATTTTATTAAGGATGCCCAAGAATTATCTCACAATAAATTGAATTTAACTCATTTAAAAGGAAATAGGAGTCTACCAGGAGGGGTCGATCGATCTAGGTCTGGGGCTCGATCGATCGAACCTTCGATCGATCGAAGCTCTGTGCTCGATCGATCGATCAAGCAGGTATTGCGATTTCTGCAGAATTGTAGTTACGGGTTCTAACACATTTCTTCATCCAAATCCATATTTTTCAATCCCAAACGTCTCAAAAATTGTACTACCAACATTATATCATCCTACTAGGTATTTCCAACGTGAAGCATGAGGAATTCTATCATTATACATGGATTAACCAACCAAAAATTATTATAATTATCAAGAACCCTAGAATTCTCTTAAACATGGTTCTAACAAGTATTTCCAGAAATTTCCTTCATGTAAACATCATAATTTTGTGGGTAATTCCTCTAAATGGAAAGGGTTTCCAGAATTATCAATTTATTCATCACTACATGCAATTTCCTAACTCATATCTTAGGTTTCTTCCATAAAAACTCAATCTAATTACTCCTACACTAATATGAAAGATGCACCAACGAAATAAGCAAGATAAACACTTGCCTGAGATTTTTGGTGTTATAATGTGTAGATGATTTTGGTGCGGTTGTGTAGCCCGTAGCGCGATCTACGCGTTGGTGGTGGTGGCAGTGCAAACGGATGGCTTTTAGGCATTGGATTGCCTTGGAAGCTCTCTCCTTCCCTCTCCTATGGCCGTCACTTGTCTTTGGTTGTTCTAACCCTAGAAGACAACCTTAGACATCTGATATAACCCTTATAATTTCGTGGGTTTAATTACCCAAAATTGTGAAATGTCCAAAACGCCCTCCCGGGGTACTAATTAAGCCTAAAAACCCCCGAGACCCAAACTAAATCCCCGGGTACACTTTTCTGACTATCTCGATCCTTTCGGATGCGTTGGCGCACTCAAAACGACCATACAAATGACTTCTAAAATATTCACTTTTATTAATCAATATGTATTCCCTACGCGACACAGGCGCGTCCCGACTTAAATTTCTATAATTGCCATTTTATTCATACGTGATAATATTATAAAAATAAATCTCATATATTACTATACTCATCCAGTAATATTCAATAAATATTATATTTCCAATAATTACTAACTCTCGTCACGCTAGTAAATATTTAAAGCAACATTTCGGATAACAATTAAATTAATTTATCTCAATTAAATTTAATAAATCCTTAAATTTAAAAGCCATGAAAATATGGGGTATTACACTCCTCTGCGATGACGGTCGAGTACACCACTAAAGTAGAGTCCTTCCATCATGCTGTCCCTCCACCTCGTGACCGCTCCACTCCAGCTCCTTCTGTCCCTATAATTTCTAGTGCTCCTGTGGCCACACATACTTCATTTGCTCTGGCATCCACTATCCCACCTCATGCACCTTCCCACCTTGGAACATTTAAATGATACCATTATGGGGTAATTGTCCATAGAGATTTGGATTTTTCCCTTCCACGGCATCACACTCCTCGAGCGTCTAGCGATCCTGAGTATCTCGAGGAGACGGATGAGGCTCCACCCCAGCATGCCCTCATTACTGTTCTCGATGGTGACACTGAAGGCCTTCCCCTTTGAGTTCAAGGATGAACTCTTTCCAGGGGGAGAGTGATGCGAGTATGGGACCTTTCATCCTTTTTTTAGTCTTTTATTCTTTATAATAGTGCATTGCATTTTTCTTCAGAGAGTTTAGATAAGAGTTATTTTCTTCATGCTTCCATTTGACGTCATTTACTTCAGATAGATTCACCACGAGCAACTCTTTATTCACACAAATAAGAATATATATATATATATATATATATATATATATATATATATATATATATATATATATATATATATATAAAAAGTAGCTTGGTTTCTAAATTGTCTACACATTTTAACGGTCAAGATGTGTGCCACCTCCTTACATAATTTAATGGTTGAGATTAGATCTACTTTCTCTTTTCCAAACATATCCTTTAATTATTTGATTTCCCCCTCTTTTTCTACTCATAATACTTTGATTATAATTCAAAAATTGGGGCATTTCGGTAAAGAACCCAAACTTACACTCTCTTTCATTGCTTATGCTTTATTTCATTACTCCTGACCCTCACAAACCCTCTTCGCCTCCTCTAAGAACCCAATCACTTGCTCACCTCTCAGTAGTTCACTTCTCACATGTCAATGTTAGGTTTGGGGTTTCTTGGCTTTGGATTTCATCGGTTTTGGATTTCTTTTCTGAGGTATTATGTTATTCATTACAGACTCATATTGTATATTCATTCTTAGGTTTTGGATTTCATGTTTTGGATTTCTTTGTTCAGGTATTGTCTTATTCATTACAAACTCAGGTGTTGGGTTTCATATTGGGATGCTTACTCAGTTTGCTTACATTTTTTACACATTGTTATTATTTAGGCTATTATCTAAAGATTTCTGCTATTATCTAAATTTGGGGCTTTTTAAATTTAGGGCTATTTGTTGATAAATTTAGGGCTTTGTCAATTTAGGGCTATTTGTTGATAAATTTAGGGCTCAGTGCCCACATCTTATGGCCATTATTAAGAACCCAAGTCTAAGAATCCTTAAATTTGATGAAGAATTAAATGATGTTATGGCCCTATCAAACCCTCTTTCAAGGTGATTTCAATGGTGAAACTCTTAGAGAGCAAGAGTATGAGTAAGATATCTTAGGTGCTTATTTTTTTTTGGACATTCCCTTACTAGGAGCATGATTAAGAGATATTTTGTTCTTATTTTCTTCTTCTGAATACATATCTCAAATATTATGTTCATTTGGTTTAAGATCTATTTATGTTCATGTTTATGTTCATATTTTCGGATCTAATTATTTTTTATTGTTTTTCTTTTTCAGATAAAGATCTATTTATGAAGGTTTCTATTTATATAAGGTATACACATTCTCTCTAATTTAAGACATTGGTTTGATACTGTTCACCAACACATGTAGTATATAGGTTATGATGTTGTTGGATAGATGTTCGACAAAATGCTTAAATGAATGTTAACATATGGTAACATACTTGTTCAGTCTCCTCAGTTATTTTTTCTAAGTTGTTTTTGGTTTTCTATTATAGCTCAACAATGAGTAGGCTTTGTTTCTCCCCATTTAGCAAGAGATCCCTCATTTAGAAGGCTTGGTATGAGTAAGCGCTTATGTCGACAAATATAATTTAGGTGTTTACTTCAAGTGTTAATCATGCACAAACATTAAGATTGAATGAGTTAATTATGCTTCGTCCCTTTACGTGTATCACATATCACATATCATGCACATCGTGAAATTACAGGAGCCTCAAACATTAAGATTGAAGTCTTAGTATGACTAATCTAATTCTTGCACATCTTGAAATTACTTATTATATCCATGTTCTGTCCCTTTACGTGTATCACATATCTTATTAATTGAATGAGTTGAAAAGATAAATGTGAATTTAACATTTGGGGGGTTAGAAAAGCATGAGACCTTATATGTGAATTTAACATTTGGGGGGTCAGAAAAGAACAAACACATAAACAAACAAGTTCGTAGTTTTACCAATGTAATTTTTGCCTTGAATTCTACTGTTACATAGTGCACCAGTAACGCTCATCTTAGATAGGATTTTGTATGTAGCGGCATGGTATATCTACTGTTGAATTCTACTATTGGTATATCTAATGTTTCACGTTATTCATTCTTAAGCATGGTGTACTTTGGGAGTCTCATATGCTTTACTCCTAAAGTCCTATGTCATTCATAATAACGTAGTCTAGCTCTGAGTTTTATTGTGTTTCCTGTTTTAAAGTTAAATATACTAACGCCGATTGAGCTTGCCGAGATTTTGATTAAGCATCTGAACAAAAATTGCTCAGTAATTCAACAACTTGCCCATAGCCTTTTCTTATAATATTCGATTAGTTAATAATGTATGAATAATATATTACTTTTGTGTTTTTTGTTGTTTCTTCCAATTTCGTATATAATTTATATTGAATAATTAATTTTCTTTTGACACATGTTTTATGTGTGGGTGAACTTCTTTAATTCTCTCAATTGACAACTTTCGAAATGACTAACTTTATTGATAACATTTATATTTTTAGTCGTCATTGCTTTTTATAATTTGAAATGAATGTTATGTGTCTTTTATAATTAATGTTCAATTGGGTATGCTTTAATGCTCAATCAGGTATGCTTTTTATAATTTTTAGTCGGTGTTGCCTTAATGTTCAATCGGGTATGCTCAAACTGAGTCTCAAACCGGTTAACACTGCTAATCGCATCCGTTTTCCTCGAACAGGTCCATGAATTGGAGGAGTCTTTAGGTTACATTTTCGGTAGATAAGCTTATGTAGATTAAATTCACTTAGCGAATGCTGCAGAGTACAACGAAGGCCGCAGGGTACACTACATCGGTGAGTGCTGAACTTATCCTAATTTTGTCATGGGATAGCTGTTTAGTTAGCAAATTAATATGTACAAGTATTTTGTTTTTTAGGTGGTGGTGTTGTTCACATCCCTTTAATGTTTTGAGTGTGTTTGTGTTCAACTTTTATTCCTTATTGAATATCCATTGATAGCGTGATTTTAGATTACGCCAAGCTATCCCACGATAGATGCATATATGCAATCTGCATATACGCAATGCATATATGCCATATTCATATACGGAATGCATATATGCAGCTGCATATATGAATATGCATATATGCATATTGCACACTAAATGAATCTGCATATATATTATTTATCTTCACAATCAATGAAAAAGAGGTATGTTTGAAAAGAAAGCTTGGGTAGTGTATTGGTAGGTAAATTTTCGTTAAAAAGTTTGAGACTTTGTTTAACCATACCATTTCTTGATTCCCCTCCCTCCTAACCTATAGTTACCACTATTCCTCATAAAAAACTTCATTTTGTGCTTTCCAGATTAGTTATATGACGTGTGACATATGGGCTCTTTATATTTTCACACTCTTATCTAAATAAGGCCCGTGGTTCTGCCATCTGTACAGGTTTTTAGTGAAGAAGGATTCCCTAAGATTGCAAGCTACTAAAATAGAAAATAAGATTGGGATGTGAATGGTTAAAAATGGATATATTCATCTAAAGATTGTTTTTGTCACCAATGAAGACAGATTTCCGCGTGTTAACTCTTTCAAGGACACAAACATGGTATAGCTATATGGCAATATGGGGGTTCCATTAATTAATTTTTCTTTTTTGGTCACTTGTATATTGTTTTGATGTTATGGTTTCCAGTTGATATGCAACAATTTATGATACAAACAGATTGTAATAAGTGGTTTTGAGTTTCATTTTTGAAAGTTTCATGGAAATAAATGTCCTTTCCCTTCTATCTGAAGGTCATCTTTTGGGTTCTTATTATTTGAGGTTTTACAATGAGACATGTTAGTGAGACAATGAACAATATGTTTTCTGGTATAAGGTATTTGAACTTCTGTCTAATATTTAATGGTATCCTTCTGATAAGGAATTGTATTAGCAAATTTTGGGTAGGCGTATGTTCTTTAAGATTCGATGAGACTTCTTTCCTCGTAGGGTTGAAATTTTCTTCTCCTTATCAAAATTTATCCTCTTTTCAATACTATGTGCAAAAAGTTGCAGTTCTTCTATGTAAGAAACTAATGTAGATATGTTTGCTACCTTATCCTCAGGTTAACAGTTCTTGACAACATTTTTAGGACTTCTCAAACACATAATTTATGCATCTTCTTGAGGCACTACCTGAATCTGCTTAGGATTATGTGCTCCCTACTTTTTGTGCATACATTGTGAACTTTCTTGGATTGATTAGAAAAACTAGGGTCTTTTAACTAAACCGTTATTAACATCATGACCTTTCTTAGAGCAATAAAAGTAGTATTTAGTATTGAGAGTTCATTGTGTACCCTTAAATTTGGTAACACTTGCTTCAATTTTCATCTTATTTTTTTCACTGCAAAACTCTTGTTTTAATGCTTCTCAATGTCATTTTTCTAATAGTATGATGCTATCGAGTGTTTTGACAAGATTTAAACTACTCCAGGATTATTTGAATTTAATGAATACAAACCGGTACAAGCGTGATACAACATGTTGAAAGAGATATTGGATGCAAAGCGATCTTTAGTGTTGTTTCAATTAAAGGGATACCTCCCTACTTCTCAAATCCAATGGTTGGCTGCAGATTTATATATGTTTTAGTTTAAAGAGTATGTGGGGGACAAAGCCACAACAGTTAAGCGGGTTCGTGGTTGAGAGGATGTCTCAAACAATTGTGGTGTCAACAACGATGGAGCTTATTTTGAGGTTAGTATCTTATGGAGATATAAATATCCATGAATATGGATATCACTCATATATCAGATACATGTTCATTTTACGATATCGCACCCTTTAGGACGAAGTTTATTTACACCTTACATATTTTACCCTAAATACATGGAACTTATGCACTGCATCATCTTGGTTTATTTAAAATTTGACATAGTTGGTCATCCGTGAGTCATATGCATGTCAATATAACTTATGTAAATGTATCTAAATGACATTAATTACATACATGGATGCAATTTCTGCCAAACGCGTGTTATTTACTCATTGATAATGCGTGAGAGTTGTTACAAATGGCCCTTACAAATGAAAAAAATGAACACTTATTTGTTTTCATTTATTTTACTTCTTTCATGGAAGAATTGTAGGCACGTGGCATAGGCACACATATACCCAATAAAAGTTTGACGCCGTGCCCTTTTCGATTAGCACAACATCAAGTTTAAGGGTATTGCTTTATTAAGTGAGCACATATTTATTATTTTGTTGGTTTATTTTTAGTTGTGTTAGGCGGCATGGACTAATGCTAGGTTATTTTCACCTCTGCTTTATGGGGGTGAGGGTAGGCTAATAATAAAAATTAAACTAATTGCTCTTGCATTTTTTTTCCGCCAACATGTTTACTCCTAATCTTAGTTTGCAAATATAATGTTTTTCGCTCTAATATTATAATTTTTATTTTTATTTACTATTCTAAAGTTCTCAATTATTTTTATAATTTTCAGCAAGACAAAGGTCATGGGGAGAGAGGACTCCCTGCCAAACACCACTGTTACAAGACTTTCATTGGCCATTTAATTGAATTTTAAATGCATAACACCTGTTTTGTAACTAATGCAGGTTCATTGGCCTTTCATTGGCCATCCACTATGCAATCAATTGCACTAAACTTCAGGTCAGGGGAGATGAATACTCCGACCACTATGTAGTCCATTGATTGTCTCTATCTTTCTTTGATTGTTGTGAATAGCTACTACGACCTTGATGCTATAAACACGTACTAGGATAGAACGGGTACATGGACTTAGAATTCCATTTGAAATGTCTATATGTTATACAAGTAGCTGCTATAGCTATATATGATATATGCTATACAAGTAGCTATATGCCTATATGCTATATTCTATACAAGGATCGTTAAAGGAGTTAGCTATATGCACTGTTCTGAAAAATCCGCCTAGGCTCCGCCTATGCACGCCTAGGCTTGAGGCTTAAGAGAAACGCCCCGCCTTAAGATTTTCACGCCTTATTCTTGGTAAAACCTTTAAGGCGCATTTTTTTTTCTAAAAACAATAATACTTTAGTAAAACGATATCGCCTTTTAAATAATTTTTTTACAAATCGGACCATTATCTCTTCCAAAATAATCAAATAGTATTTTAATTCACATATATTCAAACATATTTTTATGATATGTACAATTTTAGTATTTTAATAGCCTTTTATGGTTAAAAATATTAAAATATATTAAGAATGCCTAAACGCCTTTTTGCACCTTTTTACGCCTAAGACCCGCCTAGGCTTCTAAGGCTTAAGGCTTGGCCTCCACGCCTCGATCACGCCCCGCGTTTTTTAGAACCTTGTCTATATGCTATACGATATATGCTATAGCAGTAGCTATATGCTATGTGCCTATAAGACCAACTTCATGAAGCCCCACCTCTCACCACGCACCCTATGCTGCCCATTTCAACAGCTCCCAGACTTATTTCCCGCCCCACTACCACTACACAAACTAATGCAGTCGTACCTCATGGACCTGCACTTATGATTGATACCCATACCTCCCAATACATACACTCTACTGCTCTACAATTACCCACTGCTCTCCCTCCTCAAAACCATTCCCCATCTTTTCAATTTTGGATCTTTGTTTTTTTAAAATAAGAGTTTTTTGGGGGAAACTTTTTTATCTAAGTTGATTTGTTGGTTTGTTCGAAATTGGCACATATGTTCCAAATTTTCCCGTCACATATGTTCCAAATTGTTATTAAAATGGCACTTAATGTTTTGTTCTTAAGTTGATGTTCTAAGTAGAAACCACTACTTACTGTTTGAAATTTCCCTTCTTGATTTTGAATATGCAAATGGTTTTGTGCTTACACTCATCTTGGTTCAAAATTATTCAAATGGTTCTTATTTACCATCTTACGCTCATCACATATAGACCAACTAATATAAATACACAGTGCTCTCTTTTAATTAATATTTCCCGAATAGTTAGTTTTGTGAAACTCGATGAATGATTTCATTCATTTTTCTTAAATGCTAATTATTTCTCTAGATAAATTTGTTAATAATCATTACAACTAAGCTTAAGATGAAAGAAAGATTACTATCAATCTTCTTTTCCTTGGATGCAAGTAATATTAGGATAAAAAAAATCTATTGATTGTATATTTACTTACGTGATTGTATCTTGTTCGAGAAACTGATTGATTATGTTTATTGTTTGTCAAATCATACAGAAAACGGAGAGGGAGAGAGTGATAATGGCGAGAGGTGGGGAGAAGGATGGGAAGACATCAATAGTAGCACCTAATCCAGAAGCAGATGAGTGCAAAAGACTTAAAAGAATTGCAATTTCCAAAAGCATGCTCTCCGATGCTCTCGCAAAGGCCTGCTCAGTTTCTCTCACCCCATCCAAGATGGTGGTCAAACACCACGGCACAGAAATTTTGAGGAAGTCCCACAGAAAGAATAAATTCATATTCTTCTTTCCCGGCTTTCTAGCTCCCATTTTTGAATTTGGGATTTTTTTTTGTTGGATTTGTTGTTACCCCTTAAATAGGGTGGATAGTCTAATAAACAAAGCGGACTATGCCCAATTTTTTTTAACAATTGACACTTTGTTTTTTTTTAGACACAATGCATTTGATTGATGAATATTGTATATTTCGTATGATATGTGATTTTTTTTTGATGAATTTAGACTATTTGAATGTTATTGGACTATTTGTTGTTTGTTTAGCATAGTGAATAGTCCTATAAATAAAGGATATTATGGCCAATTGTTTTAAAATTACACTTCAAAATTTTTGTGTTTTGCTATTACGTACTTTTGAAAATTTTATCGTGCCTTCAGGCACGGGCATACGCTAGTGTGTGTGTGTGTGTGTGTGTGTGTGTGTGTGTGTATGTGTGTGTGTGTGTGTGTGTCACATCACTCTCACCTATACCCCAAATCATCCCATTCCCAACGCCGGATTTTACTATTAATTAAAGTCTTATTCGATCTCTAATCTTAGTTAAACTCAACATATTAAGTCACTTATTTTACCCACTTATAAGACTTACATTTTTCAATTTACCAATTATCACTCAAGTAAACAAAAATATCGGTACTCGAGTCAACAATGAAAACTCCAACAATCATCCCTATGGCTTGACCTCAGCCTGCTATAGGGTCGGATCGATTCGGTCCTCAAGCCGAATTGATTAAGTTCGGGGTAAAGGCGTAGTTTGTCCACCCAACCCGAAGTTTGACATCCTCAACCTCCATTAATGCTCTAACTAAGTGCTAAGACTACCTGAAACCTTATCTTCCAACACCAAAACATAATTAATCATTCTCCAAATTCGTTTCTAAGGGTCTTCACATCAATTAAGCATGATTACGGGTTCAATTCTAACAATCTCCAAACTAAACAAAGTTTTAATCTTTAACATGCAGTAGAATCATAATCACATAGTCTATAACTTAAATTGATATGGGGATTAAATCAACATACATAATTAAAGTTTAGGCATGAGTTCTAAACACAAAATCATATTCCAAAAACAACTCAATTTAAGGTTTCTCTTGAAAAAGCTTAAGTATTTCCAATCAAAATTAATTAACCTTAATCCTAATTAATCCATTAACAAAACATGATTAAGATATCAGATTTCAATCCCAAACATGCGTTCTAAATTCCAAAATTAATTACATACATGAATTATAAATAAGTTACAGATTATACGTAATAAAGCAAGGGATTTTTTCCTGAAAGTTTAAACGACGAATCTTTATGTGTGATCCTTGTTCTTCTTCTCCTAAAATCTCCTTAGGTTCTCCCAAATGTCTAAAATTTTCGGGGCTTAACTCTCTCAGGGGAGGACGAACATTGAGACATACAGGGGCGACCACCCCAATTAAATTAATAATTTTTTTTGGTAAAAATACAAACTTAAAGGTTACCTCATATTCTTTACAAAGATAAGGGGTAAGTGTGTAATTAATTAACAAAAAACAACAAACGTTTTATACCAACCAAACCAAGCCAAAACAACAAACGTTTCTAACCTATTTTATATTCTCACTTCTCTTCTCTCACACACCGGACCTCCCTTGCTCCCGGCCGCAACCATCCCTCCCTTCAACCTTAGCTCACCGGACCTCTCCTCCCTTCCCCTCCCCTCACCGGACCTTCCCTGCTCTCTCATCTCTTACTGCCGCACGCAGCCCCCTTTGCCAGAGACCTTCCCTGCGCATCTCACTTCTCTTCTCTCACACAACATGTATTTTTTTTATATGTTTCTTTTTTATATGTGCACATCTATTCTTTTTTGTGTGTATAATGTATTCCCCTCTAAATTTTGGTATTTTTTTATTTATGTATAATGTATTTCCCTAAATTGTGGTTTAATTTTTGTGTAAAATAAGTCTGAAATTATTGTAACGTAAAGTCACTAATGTTTAAACATTAGTAACTTACTAATGATTTTTATATGTGCATATTTAGGTATTTTTAAGATTGTTGTATTTTTACAAATGTCTCCACTCCAGATTAAGATTTAATTTAGCTATTTTTAGAAGGGGAAAGTACTCTTAAGTCCCTCGCAAACAAATTTTAAACACTAGAGGAATTTTGACAAATTTTAAACACCTAGGTCCACTAATTCTCTTCTTGTAGAAGTCCACGCTAGTGGCATAAGAAGTGAATCTAATAGAAATTGTCCTTAAGTGTTTAAAAATTGTTCGCGAGAGAGCTAATTGTAAATTGCCATTTTTAAAATAGGTATTTTTAAAATAGGTATTTTTAAAATAAAAATACCTATTTTAAGTTTATAATAACTCCTGCTTGATTGTATATTGTATTCCCCTAGATTGTGTCCGAAGCTGAGGTTCAATCATTTCTCAATGCGGGGTACGATAATCTTCTCTGTCAAGAAGTTAAACCCCAAATTTGGGTATTGTGAATATTTATAAAACGTTGTTTATTTCATTAAATTAATTAGGTATTGTTAATAAAGATTGAGGGTAGTTGTTTCGGCATTATAAAGTTATGATTTGTATAAAACTCAAAATAATACAAAAAATATTGCCCCAGGGGCTTCCGCCCTCGAACTCCCGGCACCACTCGAAACTTTTGCCCCTCGTGACCAAAAATCCTGAATCCAACACTAAACTCTCTGATGTGAAATATGTGATTAACGAGGTCTAACTCTCCCAATTAATCCTTAAAGTTGTAGATCTATATTAGGCCTATGTTTGGCCCTTCAAATGAGCCCAACATACTACCTAGAATGGTCCAAAACTTAGCCTACGAGTATACGTATCCCTCGGGGCCAACTTAAATAAATAAAACACATATTCGGGCCTCTATATCACTCTAAAGTCCGCTCCAAATGATAGTACCTCCTAACTCACGATAATACCTCATAACGTAAAATAAAACACATACAAATTTATTTTACACCTATATGCGTATAGTCCAACTTAATTAATTACGCCGATTAATTAAATATAGCGCGACACAAATAAATCACATAACAAAAAAATTTAATCATCATCTAAATATGCATTTTTATTATTATGAACTCACTCGAGTAATAATTAATGCCAATTTATTAATTTATTCTTATAATTAATAATCTTCAAATAAATACCAGAACTTCGTCAAAAAACTGGGAGTCCATAACTTGAAATTGAAAGAATTTCCAAAGTCGTTAAATCACAAAAGAACTTCTGTGAAGTTTGCGTTATACTGTTCCTTGATTGGAGATCGGGTAATGCTGCCCACCATTTGCAGAGAAAGGCAGGGCTGGTCTACAGGAACCTGAGGATGCTACGGCAAAAGAAAACCACTGGGAATAATACTAACACGTGCAGTCTTTTACTGATTCCATCGTTATACATACAAACACGACAAATTTTTTTACCGTCAGTAAAAAAAATTGTAGCGACATTTTTTAGCATCAGTTAAAAAGTGTTAGAAATCAATTGATAAGTAATATGCATATAGACTATCTTCTAGGCTCATGCAAATGATAAGTAATGGTAGTGCAGAATCAATTGAGAGGGAAGTGTTACTTGAGCTTGTTGACCCATGCTTCTGTCCCTTTAGTTGAGCATATGAGATCAACCTGTTATTAACCATACCAATCAATCACAACAGTTAGTGCAAGGCCATTGATTTAGGGACACCAAACACAACTATAAATCTTCTATTGCTAACAAGCGGTTGCAATAAACACATCCTTCTCAAATGTATGTTGCCAACCTTTTTTACTTCTCATGGCTTAAACTGCCGTTGTTTAGCCAGATAATTAAGCCATCCATTTAGTAAAAAACTGATATTCGTACCTGTCCATTGAATATGGTCACGTTAATGCCTCTAACTAGGAGCTTATCAACCTTCAAATCACAATGAAGTTAAAATTCTAGTTGACAAAAGAATTATAGATGTGAAAAACTCCTATATTAAGGCAGGTAAATAAAAGCTCAAGTGCAAATTATTATTCAAGATAACTGCAGTCGATTTGAATAACGTTTCAATAACACAATAATTTTCTTTAATATATAATATTTATTTAATATTTTAAAAGTCTAACTTTCCCTTTTAGATCATCTCCTAACTGGTAAAAAGCTTATTTGGAGTATTAGGAACTAATGATGAGATCTGTGGGACAAAATTAATCATCAACATTTCACAAAAAAATAATACTACAAGCTCCTTTAAGTTAATATAAAATACATTGTAAGATTTTAGAAAGTAAAATAATAATTTATATACTTGTATATTTGAAGTTACATTTTGATTCGTATCAAATTGTAAATAAGTGCACCCAACATAATTATGTGATAATAAAGAAATGAATTAACAAACTTAAATCAGAAAAATTGAAAATAGTTTCCATCATATTACTTTTCACCCGACACAAAACATAGCCTAATAGTTTTTACCTTTGCAATTCATGGTTTCATGAAATCTCGGGTCATGGCTGAAAATACAATGTTGCTCTGTCCTTCCCATCTACAATACAAATAATAATAATGGGAACTGCAATGATATACTTTTAGTTATAGGTGAAAGAACTCATAAAAATACCGAGTGCGAAAGTGTTAAGAATGACTCATTGCAGCTGTGATATTACTATTCCGTCCCTAGTTAGTTTTGGTTAGTTTTTCTGTTATGTTTCTTGGTGAGATTCAGTTGTAACAGATTTTGTAACCGACTCAATCTCTTTTCATCTATAAAGGGACTGAGCAAGCTATTGTAACAGATAGATCAGTGATTGATAAATGAATAAAATCATTCTTTTCTCTCTAAATTTTCTCCCTCTTTATCTTTCATTCTGAAACTTTCTTTATGGTATCAGAGCTGTAGAACGACACCTGATATTCATCTCCTTCTTCTGTCATTTCAAACCTCCATTAATGGCAATCATAGCTGGCCTAGATTTTCCACCTCAACTTATCTTCTTTGTCTCCAATCTTTCTTCATTAGTAACCATAAAGCTTGATTAGTCGAATTATATGATATGGAGTCTTTAAGTCAAGAATGCATTACGTGCCAATCATCTTCTTGGATATGTTGATGGTACCATACCTTGTCCAGATGCTGAAATTACTGATTCTGAAGGTAATCTGAATCCTAATCCTCAACATACAAGCTGGTATAACGTTGATTGTCGATTGGTGAGTTGTTTAACTGGGATAATATCACCTTCGATTTTGCCCCAAATTCTAGGGTTCAATCATTCATCTGAAATCTGGAATTATCTCTCAAAATGCTATGTCTCTGCTTCTAAATCCCATATACATGAATTAAAACTCAAATTGCTGAATGCATCCAAAGATCAAAACTCTATGGATGAGTATCTTGACAAAATTAAAGATTGTGTTGATAAACTGGCTGCATCTGGTGTTGAGATTGCTGAAGATGATATTGTCTTGTATATGTCTTGTATACTGTAAATGGTTTGTCTCATGAGTATTCATCCCTCAAAACCACACTTAGATCTGCATCTCAACTTGTCTCATTTACCGAGTTACAAACATTTCTTAGATCTAAAGAATTGCATGTTATAAGAGACTCCAAATTAAATTCTGTTACTAAAACCACAACCCTCACAGCAGCCACTTCTACATTTCAGCAACATAGTGCTCCATCCTCTTTTCAAACTTCACCACAGTATGCATTCTCCAATATGCAAAGTCCTGCAGGTCATTTACCTAACCAAATTGACTATTACAAAGGCAACAATACTAATAACAAAAATAAAAACAACAGAGGAAGGAATTTTGGGAGAAACATTAATTTCAGAGTTCAATGTCAGATATGTTGGAAGAATAATCACACTGCCTCTCAGTGCTATCACAGATTCAATAGCTCCTATCAACCACCATCTCCATGTAACCAAAACATTATAAATTCATCTCCCATGTCTACTCCACATCCACAAATTTCTTCTAGTTCTCAACAAGCCTACTTTGCACAATCATTTCCCTCAAATATATCATCTCCTTACTCTCCTACCATTCCTACACAGAACCCTCCCCTCCTCCCTACCCCTACTTATCCTCCTCTCTCTACAACTCCTTGTCCCACTTCATGGTACACTGATACCTCTCATTTCTCTCCAGATTCTATCCCCACCTCTTCTGATCAATCATCTCCACATGCCTTCATAGCTAATCTTGATTCTCCTAATACCATTCATTGGTTTTTTGATACAGGTGCCACTAGTCACCTTGCCAACACCTTAGCTCACTTTAAAAAATTTCAAGACTACCATGGCTCTGAATCTGTCACTGTGGGAAATGGAAACAAGCTACCTATCCTTCACATAGGAACTGGTTCACTCTCTACTTCATCTAAAGTTCTCATACTCTCCAACATGCTTCATGTTCCTGACCTCACTCACAACTTACTCTCTGTTCATCAGCTTGCTAGGGATAACAACTGTGTAGTCATTTTTTATTTCAATCAGTTCTTTATCTCGGACAAGGACACTCATCAAGTCATTCTTCAAGGTTCTTGTTCAAAAGGTTTGTACTCACTTACTACATCCTATTTTTCACCTACCTCTAAGGCTCTAGTCTCTGTCCATGCATTGAACTATCAGTGGAATTTTAGACTAGGACATCCCTCATCCCACATCCATTCTCACCTCTCTAAGTTCCATTTAATCCCATCCATCTCTGCACCTCCTGATTGTCATGCTTGTTCCACTTCTAAGAGTCACAAATTACCATTCTCTTTATCCACCTCAATCACTAAGCAACCATTTGATCTGGTACATAGTGATGTTTGGGGACCTGCCTCCAATATCTCTCCCACTGGTCTAAAATATTACATCATTTTCATAGATGACTTTACCAGATTCACATGGCTTTACCCCCTTAAAACAAAACGTGATGTCTTCCCTACCTTTGTTCAGTTTACACATATGGTTTGTACTCAATTTCAGCTTCCCATCAAAATCTTAAGACTTTTAGAACCTAATCCATTCACTTCCCTCGCTATTCCAACAACTGGATCGTTTGAATAGTCCAACATTAAGTTATAGAAGTTCTGCAACATACTCCACCAAATTAAATCTGACTCCATATTGTTTTGCACACGCGCAGAGACAGAGAATGAGACCACATCATTACTGTTGCTGGAGATAACACCCTCAAGTTCACTCCATGTATCGGTAGCAAACATCTTCATACTGTCTTGATGCAAGCTGTTGACTGTCTTTGCAAAGTGGGCTATATAGTTATGTCTAATTAATTGAATTTACTTTCTTTAACCTACATTTACTTGCGAGAGAATTATTTGTAAAACATGTTTGATGAGCTCAAAGCACTGTCACCAATGCGTAACATGTCCTTTAGAATGGTCCCTCATGAAAGTTGCATTTCAGTTCATAAATCCATACATTACGAAACTAGATTGTTAAAAATAAAATAACAATGAAAAAACACCATAAAATGTGGCATTGAGTTTCTAAACAGAGGAACCACTTACCACAAAATCTTCAGGAGAAATCCAACTATCTCCCAAAGCAACTCCTATATTCAGACACCAAAGCATATTTAGAATAAGTAATTATTAGGACTTTAGCATAAATACTCTTTTATGACGCTTTTCAGGATCTTTTTTTGACCTTTTATTTATTTATGTATTATTGACACTTTTTGGTGTCAAACTTATATTATGCAAACTTTTGGTTAAAATCACAATTCATATTATAAAAAGTGGCCAAAACAAAAATAACCCAAATAATAAATACCCCCCAATTGAAGCTTTGGTTCTCCTTTTTCAATTGCCTGAACAGCAGAGACTCCAAGAGTAACGACAAATTTCTCTCCATATGATTCTGCAAAAATGAATAAAGGACTCTTTTGAAGAGCCTCATTCCCATTGAAAAGGTCCTTCAACAATGTAGTTAAATCAGGTGTTGCATCCTCATCTATTTTAACAGCTAAATTCTTATTTTCTATGTAGCTAAAACCTGTACCAACTGGACTATCCTGAATTAAAGAGAACCAATTTGAAAATATTAAAAAATAATAAATGCTTATATAATTTTTTTATCAGGAAACATAAGTAAAGATTGGAAAACAAAAAATGTAGGAATTATAGCATATTTGATCACAAATTATCAACCAAAAAAAAATCACAAATAGGAGATCAGCTTTATGGAGCCAAGTTGTGTTTCGCGGCTCCAAATGTTCATCGAAGGGTCCAATTTCAAAGAAATTCCCAAACCCAACTCCG
The DNA here is from genome assembly GCA_949130495.1 of Sambucus nigra. Taxonomy (NCBI): domain Eukaryota; kingdom Viridiplantae; phylum Streptophyta; class Magnoliopsida; order Dipsacales; family Adoxaceae; genus Sambucus; species Sambucus nigra. The sequence continues at coordinate 531,450,216 of OX422208.1, forward strand.
GACCCCCCTTGAATTTACAAATGATAACACTCAACTCTAGATCAATTTTGTATATTTATGTGCGTCAACTTGTTAATTAAGATTTTACCGTTTCTAGTTATAGAACCTCTTTGGAGACATAGAAGTATCCGCCATGGGTTGGATGGGCCTTCAACTCTATGCGGACTCTTATAATGCCACCAAAACAAGTGGGTGGGCCTCTATGTTACACAATAATAAGAAAAACCATAATAGGTTTAATTAGGAATTGCATGTAACTAAAAGTGACCCTTTTTAATTTCATTTATTTTGCAATTGAGTTCATGCAATGTATGAGGCTGTTTGCATTCTTTAGATAAATTAAAATCTTATTAAGAGACAAAATGGATTGTTGATACAAGATAGTTTTTTTCTCTTCGTTCTTATCTAACAAATTCTTTTTGGGTGTATCTAAGGGCACTACAAATAATACTCCAAAATATCATAACTCCTTTTTTACTATAAAATACCACTTAATTTTAATAGTTACTTCCAAACACCACAAAAGGGCTACCACAAATTTAAAATTTAAAAAATCATTTTACCCACTTTCCCCCCTTCTCTCTACATATTCAAACCTCTCAACTTCTCATTCTTTCAACATCCAAACCTCTCAACTTCAACTACAAAATAATCACATTATCTAAATCTCCAAATCTTTAAAAATCTTCATCAAATCATCATCCAACACCATACAAGCAAGATTATAGTCATCAAAATATTTAATAAATATTGTTTGATATTGTTGATACAAAAATTAGTCAGCCGACATGGACCAGTTATGTAAAGACACGTGTCATCCAGCGTAGTATAAGTATATGTACCGAGCTACTCAGCATACCGAGCAACTTATTGGGAAGATTAAACGATCAAGACAGATTCAATGATTATTCCTTACCATGTACAGATGTATATGCATATTCAATAACAACATATTATCTATTCACACTGGCAGCCCAAGGGATATAAATATATTGTAATATCCTCATGGCAGGGTAAGCTATCATAAGCAAATGTAATTGAGATCAAGGCAAGACACTCAGTAATACAAGACAGTGGACGTAGGCCATTTCATTAAGGCTGAACTACTTTAAAAATCTCTTGTCTTATTTCTTTACTCATATTTATCTGTGATTAATTAATTATATCAAATCTAGTTTTTTACATCAACAGATTGGCGCCGTTTGTGGGAACCACTATACATAGCGATTTTCACTAAAAACTCATCATAAATGGCTGATATCCCAAAATGTAGCAACATGAATAATGAAGGGAATCCTCCTAACCCTTCTGCCCCTCCAAATGCAAACAAAATCACAGGAATCTTGGCAAACCTAGCGAGGTGACAAACGGCTATGCAGGAAACTACGTGACAGTTCATTCTGAAGCACCTTAAACTCTTGACTCACTTGAGTCTACATTGTATAAGTGCTCATCTAGTTTGGAAATAGTGACAAAATTGTGTCCTCTTCTAAAATACAAAGAGCCTCAGAGAATTGTCTACAATTGATTCCTCTTGTTTGATTGATCAAGGTATATTCACCAATCACTCACACACAATTAGGACTGCATACATGGGTCTTATATTGCATAAATTGGTTGCTTATATAGTGTGTGTATTAATTTCCCTCAAATTGATTTTTAATATTTTTTAGCAATTTTAATGGTTTTTAAAACAAGTTTTTCCTTAATTAAAATTGGTTTTATAAAGTGTTTGGGCCATTCTGTAATTTTGGATTGTTGGTTTTGTTGGCTGAAAGTTCATTTGGGTAGAAATCAAAAGCGCTGGAGACTTCAAGGTATCTGGGTAATTACTTTCAAACACGCGTATCAGAATCAATATTAGTCCTACACCTCTCGCTTATATATCGGTTTGATTTGTGTTTCTTCCAAAAGATAACGCCTGTGAACAATCTCAACCCTTGGATCGTGTTAATCGACGATCTTCATGTGTTCTAACTCTATCCTGGTGAAACTCTCATAAGCCAATCAAAAGTGTTTTAATCACCGCGTCTCTTTAGCCCTTAGATCTAAGTCAACTTGCTGAGACCAAATCGTAGCCCTTGATTTAGATATGCCTTCTCGATCCTTCTCAGCCCCCTATATAAGGAGACTTACCCTCAACCAAACGAGACTTTTGCCACTTCGTTTTATTCAAGTGAGAGGAGAGAGAGAGAGAGAGAGAGAGAGAAAGATAGAGAGAGAGAAACTAGAGTTAAAAAACCCTAACCCTAATTCGTTCAAACACTTTTTCAAACCCTAACCTCTTTAAAAAACCAGTTTATACCAAACACAACCTTGAGTGTTTGAGAGTTTTGAGTGTTGGTTTGATAGTTGTTTGATGTTGTAACCCCTTTGTTCCCAGATCTTGTTTTCAACTCAAACATTTAATTAGATCTGTGTTTCTACTTTTATAGAAATCTTAGATCTTGTCGTTGCATGTTATATTACACATAGATCTTCATCTATGGTTTCTCATCTTGAAAAAACTTTTGTTGATTTGTTTCTGTAAATGTTTTTAGCTTCAAAATCAACAAAATCATTTTCTGTTTCTAGTTCTTATGAAACAAGATCTTTGACCTAGTTGGAATCTCACTTGGTGATTTTCAATTTCAAAAATTGAGATTAATTAAGATCTTGAAACGTCTTCCGAGCAAGATAGCCGTGGATTCTGGGATTATAATAAAGGTCAAATAAGGTTTAAGTTTTCTAAGAAGAGAGAAATAGAAAATCACAACATATAGATCTTATATGTAATTTGATAAGACTGTTTGTATAAATAAGTGTGTGTGTGTGTGTGTGTGTGTCTGCATGAATGTGTTAGAAAGCACCCTCACAAACACTAGAACCCTACTATACTAAAAGTGTTGGTAATAAGATCTTAAGAACAAGAGTAGACGTAAAGAACTGGAACCAATTGGATGTTAGCAAACTGGAGAACAACATCAACAAACAGAACTGCAGAAAAGTTAAAAGGACACCAGTGGGTATATTCCTGAACTTGTATAGGTCTGATTTGTGTGCATGTGGGTTATATAGTTTGTAACTGTTATAATTTATTTTAGTGGAATTTTTTATTTACTCCGTAGAGAGATTCGTGGATGTTTCCTCAGTTGGGGTGAGGTTTTCCCACGTAAAAAATCCCTTGTCCTTATTCTTTCTACATCTCCTCATCTAATTCTTATGGTTGTGCTGAGTTTAAGTTTTTTAAACTGATTTACTAAACTTGTTAACCAATCTTGAACAAATCTCATACATATTTTGTTAAACACATCTTGTGATTAATTTGATTTGATTTTAAGACTAGAGTTTCTTCAAAAAACAGTTCGGAGTTACTTAAATAGTTTAATCTTGTATTAAATGGCTTTAGTAACAGTATTTTAATTGGTATCAAAGATTTGCAAAGTTCTTTTAAAAGATCCTGTGTTTCTGAAAATCAAACATGGACGAGAAAAATGAAAGATTTGATAACTTGACCAGACCTCCTCTCTTTGATGGAACCAATTTTTCTTACTGGAAAGTAAGGATGATTAATTTCATTCAAGAAACCTTGGGAGATGATGTCTGGGACATTGTTGAAAATGGATACAATTATCCTACTAAACCATCCACTGAAGGAAGTAATGAGATAATTAAGAAAGTGTTAAGTAAGTTCACACGAGAAGAGAAGCAAGTTTCTCGCAACAATAACAAAGGAAAGAATGCCATATTTATGTCCACAAATGAATATGAGTTCAAAAGGATCTCATCTTGTACCACTTCTAAGGAAGCTTGGGACACTTTGGTTACTGCTCATGAAGGTGATACTAGAGTTAAGGTTGCTAAAACACAAATGCTCATTCAACAATATAACTCTTTAATTATGTCTGACTCTAATCCATTTGATGACTTTTATATGAATTTGACTGATATTGTGACCAAATTGCATGCTAATGGGATAACATATGACATGCATGAAATTGTATCTAAAATTCTAAGATCATTACCATAGAAATTTGACAACAAAAGATATGCTATTGAGGAAATGTGTGACCAAAATCTCACTCCTGAATTACTCAATAGTAAACTAAGAACTGTGGAAATGGAATTAGAATTTAAGAAACAATTGACCCAGTCACTACACCAAAATGGCCAAATTGTCACCTTTCAGCCGGTCACCCTTGTCAAGGTCATTGACCATGACAAAAAACACACGTTTTATGTCACGGTCATTGACCTTGACACGACCGCGATAAGGAATTGTCACGGTCATTGATCGTGCCAAGGCCGTGACAAATTTACTTGTCACGGACTTTTCACGGTCATTGACCGTGACAATTCTTTAAATAATTGTCAAGGTCAATGACCGTGACACGACCGTGACAATGTTCGCAACAAAAACCCTTTTCCCCTTCTTTTTTCCCTTACCCCCGTTCCCTCCCTCTCTCTCTCTCTCTCGACGCTGCTCTCTCTCTCTCTCTCTCTCTTCCATTTATATATATGTTTGTGTGTATATATATGTGTGTATATGTGTATATATGTGCGTGTGTGTGTGCATGTGTGGGGGGGTGGGGCAGGGTGGGGGTAGGGTGGGGGAGGGTGGGGGGTAGGGGGTGGGTCAGGGTGGGGGTAGGGGATTAAAAATGTAAATAAATAAGTAATTTTCTATAAATTTCTAAAAATAATATCCAAAAATGTGGTGGGGGGAGGGGGTGGAATTTTCTAACTAAAAATATGATAATATTTTGTTATAATTTGTTAAAACTATGTAAACCTTAGTATGAATGCAAGGTTAGTGATAGTTAGAATTGTGTAAATGTTAGAAAAGTTCTAGAATTCACATGTTAAATTTAATTATATAAATATTTAAACTGATGATAGTTTTATTCGTGAAATTAATTCAATTAGGTAAAACCCTAGATAATTTTTTAACAGAATTTGATAATATTATATAAAGTTAAGTAAATTCACAAAATCTTGTCAATTGTATGTTTTTAGGAGTATCATTAGTTACTTTCGTGCCCAACTATGTAGAATCCATACACATGCATGTTGTTAGAAAGTCTTAAATTTAATTCTCACTTTAATTTGTAGAATCTCTATACTTGGTTGGATTTATCCCTTTATGATAATGAAATTTATGCTCCAATTATAATTATCCCATGTCATAATTTTATTGATAAACAATAAATGTAGTTGTCACGGTCGTGGTGGGAGGAGGGGGTGGGGGTGGGGTGGTGGGGGTGGGGTGTGTGTGTGTGTGCGTGGAGGGGGGAGGGGGGCAAGGGGTGTGGTGGGGGTGGGGGTGGGGTGTGGGGGGTGTGGAGGGGCAATTTTAACAATTGTATATCTTTAATTAAGGAATCGTATAGCTTTAATTGTAATTTTAATTGTATAGTTTTAGATGAAAGTAAATTAATAATTAGTGCCAATTTCATATGAAAGTAGGATTGTCCCTCATTGTAAATTAGAAAATTAATAATTGTATACATTAATTGTTAGTTTAATTGATGAAATGTTGGGTTGGTTAGTTTTAAAAGTGGCATGACGTGTGCGTGTGTGTGGTGGGGGTGGGGGTAGGGGTGTGTGTATGTGTACTATTAACATTTTTTTTTTATCTGTACTAATAACATTTTTTTTACAGCAAAAATGTCTCCTTCAGATATTAAGGCGAAGATGATGATGCTGTTTATGATGATGTCGTCTGGGCTCGGTGGTAGCGGAGGCGACGAGGGCTCCTCTGCCCCTAGGCTCCCCAAATATGGAAAATTTGGGATTACCATCGAGAACAAATCGGAGCTATTAGCGAGATCCCTCGAGCTGCTAAAGACGGTCATCGGGCCGGGTTTATGAGTTGGAAGGAGGTGCCATATGAGCTCAAGTTAGCTGTTTGGGTGGAACTACATGTAATATATTTATATGAATATTTATATTTCAATTTCAATTTCAATTTCAATTTCAATTTCGATTTCATATGTATATTTATATTTATATTTATATTTATATTCATATTTATATTTATATTTATATTTATATTTATATTTATATTTATATTTATATTTATTCGCAACTAACATTGTATTTGTTGGACAAGAACAATTCAACTTGGATCCAAAGCTACGCGATCCCGTGTTGGAGAAGATTAGGGAGCAACTCAAGTCGTGGAAAAAAATATGTGGGCACGGTACTTTGGGAAAACACGAGAGTCGATTATCCAATGGCGTGAATCTGTCCCCCCCAAGGAGCCGATCTCATTGGCACAATGGCAGAAGTTCATTGACAATGAGATCGAGGATCGATAATTGGCATCTCGCCAATCGGGGAGGGAAAATAGGGCAAAAAAGACGGACGTGCACTACTCCGGCCGGACCTCTTACGCCGAGGTGGAGCATAGGATGCAGGTAAGATTTAATTTTTCTATAACTACAGAAATATATTATTCTTCATTATTTTACTTTGCGGGGCCAATACTAATTTTACTTTACTTTATTTTATTTCAGGGGGTAGGGAGTGGGCCAGGGGGTAAGCCACATAGGCTCGATACTTATGTGGCTCTTCGAACGAAGAAGAGGAAGGACAAGGAGGTGTCCCCGAGCGTCGCGGCCACGATTGTAAGTAATCCGACAGTTTAATTTTTGTTAATTACGTTATAATTTTTTAGTTTACTTATTTTACTAATCATGTGCTTTTTGTCGTTTCAGGCAAAGCTTAAGGAAGTCCATGAGTCGCAATCTGATGCCGACAAGGCATCTTTGTCCACAGATGCACTCAGCCAAGTGCTTGGCTCTGATCGCAAGGGGAGGACAAGGGGGGTGAGCTCGCGGGTGGCCAAATCTAGGATCATCGGGTTGGAGACGAGCGACACCGGGTTGTCTCGAACGGTGGATTCACACGACGCGAAGCTGTCCCATTTGGAGGAGACGGTCCAAGATATGTACGCATTCATGAAGCGTACATTGGGCGGAGACCGTAAAGGGAAAGGGAAAGGGAAGGAGAAGGCGGTGGAGGAGGAGGTGCGAGAGGACGAGGCGCAGGATGACGAGGATGTGGACCTCGCTGCTTCATCACCAACACGTTCGTACTTCGATGATCCACTTCCCTATTTGGCGCCCTTCAACAGACCAATGTCGACACTTGGTTGGCCGAGCGTGTTCATATTGGACGTATTTGATGGCCAGAGGATAGGGCGGGGGTTGAGGGACCCGAATATCGTCGAGGGTGGAATAGTTCATGGACGTTCGCTTCAAGAAATGGAGTCCAGGTTGCTCGTCACGCATGCCCGGGAAGGAGAACTCCCTATTGTGGTTGCGTGAACAATGCGGCACGACGTATATTAGTGGGTGCATCAATTCGTATGTCGTGTGGCCTACTCACCTCCTCACTTTTACCCAAGACATGTAGTAACATTATTTTTAAGTTTGTCCATTTTAATTATATTTGGATTATATCGTCATGTATATTATTTCTATTTTGAATATTTGGATTATATCGTCATGAATATATATTTGCATTATCTTTAGTTTGTTTGGATATATGATGTTTGTTTGGATATATGATATTTGGAACAGGTACAACGTTGCTATAACAGGTACAAATATACTGCTGGGCAGTGGCAGTGGCCATACTGCCCATCAGATTTTTTTTAAATTCTTCCTAGAATTGTCACAGTCATTGACCGTGACAAGTCCGTGAAAAAAGTTATCACGGACGTGTCACGGTCATTGACCGTGACAATTTTTTTAAAAAGGGTCACGACTTTGTCACGGTTATAAACCGTAACAAACGTGTCACGGTCATTTATCACGACACGACCGTGACACAAAACGCGAGTTTTTTGTCAAGGTTAATGACCGTGACACGACCGTGACAAAAAAAGTTGTCTCGCCTCGAAATGTCACGGTCATTGACCTTGACAAGTTGGATTTGTCAGGGTCAATGACCTTGACAATAGTGCAGATTTGGTGTAGTGAGTCCCATAGGAAACAGACTAGTTCTTATCTGAGTTTTTCTTCTAAGATGATTAAGCCTGAGCTTAACATTCCCAATTACGACTCTGATGAGGAATGTAACATAGAGAGTTTGGACAATCAGATTGCCTTGATGTCAAAACAATTTAAGAAAATAGTAAAGTTTAGAAATAACATGGAAAACAAATAAGGCAAGTCCAATTATCGAACTCACTCTAATCACAAACCTCATGAGAGAGGTCAAGACAAACATCACAAGGACATTCATACTAGACCTAACAAAGACCTTAAGAAGATTGAATGCTTTAGATGTGGAAAACTAGGACACATAGCACAAGTCTGTAGAGTTAACTTGAACGCTCACAATAAGCATACTAGGGCAAACATTTACAAGATATGGGATGGTTCAAGCGACTCTGAAATGAGCAACCTGAGTCATCTGATGTTTTTGATCCTTGCATGTCTTTCTTTTCCAAGATAATCTATAATGATGATATGCCTGTGGCTGTTAGTGAGGATGAATTTAGTAATTCTACTTCTGTTGTTATGAATCATGTTGTTACTGGTTTAGATGCTTTAATTTCTGAGAACATTGCTAGTTCTACCACGGGGTGTGTGAGTCAAAGGGAAAACGATAATGACGTTGTCAATGGGTGTGTGAGTTCAAGAATTGAAGCCTTAGGGGTCACTTCACACACTACACTTAGTGACTCGGACACTGAAGACCTTCCTGATATTCACAGTCTTTATGTAAAAACTCTCAAGAAAAGCACTAGACTAGAAAAGACAGTGAAATATCTCACTAAGAAATTAGAAGATCTAAGCCTAATGCTCAAACTCAATGCTGAAGAGTATACTACCCAATGTCTAACTCATGAAAGAGAAGTCAAAATCTTTGATAAAAAATTAAAGAATTTGATTGATGAAAATGAAACTCTGGAAAAAAAAATATAAAGGGATATTATTAGAATTGGAACAAAGTAAAGAGAAGATAGCAACAGTTTTCAAAAAAATTACAAAATTTGAAAATAACTCAAACTGCTTTGATGGTTTTGTTGCTCATTCAAAAACCAGTTCTAATGATCGAACTGGAATAGGGTTTTGTCCCAATTTAAAGACATAAATAAAATCCTTTGAATCTATCAAGTTTGTGTCAGGAGGCAAAAGACCTATAGAAACTTGTCCAGACTTTCATTCTCTAAAAATTGAGTTTGATACAAAACAACAAAAGTTTGATATTGGGGAACCAAGTTACTCTAAGCATGAAAGTTCACCTAAGGCTAAATATGTCTGCCCCCAATTAGGAAGAGTGACTCTACCTTCAAAGCTGTTCTACCTAGGAATAAGGTTCAACTCCAAAATTCCTTAAAGCCTATGTTTAGAGACTTTCCTAAGGAGATACCCTCTTCGAGCAATCAATATTTCTCATAATGTGACTTGTATAGTCATTATTTTGATGGTTGCTACTCTAGATGTTTAGTTAACCCTGCCTATAATACCACTGTGTACCAAAACTTCAACTACTCTAGAACAAGTCGTAACAATTATGTTCTGGCTAGACAACCAGACAAAAACTCTAACTATAGGAAAAGAAAGACCAAACCTAAAAGAACATTTCCTAGAAGGATTCCTAAACACTTTCCTAAACCAAATGCCCATGTGTCTCATAAAATTCAAAATCACGCGCAAAACATTTTTCAACAAAAATTGAATGCTCACAAATTTTATCAAATGAGAGCAAATAAGCGCAAAATGAAAACAAGAGCAATTTGGGTTAGAAAAAATGATCTATTATCCAAGATGAAGTGTAACATTGTTATTACTGCTTTAAAAGCTAAACACACATCTTCTGGTTGGTATTTAGATTCTGGATATTCAAAACACATGACTGGTGATGATACAAAACTCTTAAACAAAACCAACTTTGCTGGAGGAAAAGTTATTTTTGGTGATGGAGTATCATCCCAAATCATAGGTAAAGGAACTCTCCAACAAGAAGGATTACATGTTCTTGAAAATGTTCTTATAGTCAAAGGTCTTAAGGCTAATCTACTTAGTATCTCGTAATTTTGTGACTCAGATCATACTGTTACCTTTTCAAAGAACAATTGCAAGATTTTAAATGAAAAGGGTGAATACATAATTACAGGATTTAGGACTCCTGATAATTTCTATACTGTCATGAATAATTTTGAAATATATAATGTTTCCAAAATGGATGACAATGAGATATGGCATGACAGGATGGGTTACATAAATTACGATAATCTTAGTAGATTGTCTTCTCAAGAAATAGTTAGAGGAATTCCAAAAATCAAACCCATTTCTAATATTGTCTTTGGATCATGTCAAGAAGCAAAAATTGTTAAGGCACCTCATAATAAAGTCAAAGATATCATTACCTATAACCCCTTGGAGCTCATCCATATGGATCTAATGGGTCCCTCTCAAACTGTTAGTCTATGTGGACACAGTTACATACTTGTTATGGTTGATGACTTCACCAGATTTACTTGGGTAGCCTTCTTAAAACAAAAGTATGACACTTTTCAAACTTTTTTAAAAATACTTCTTCAGATTGAAAATGAGAAGGACACTTAAGTAAATAGAATTCGTAGTGATAGAGGTGGAGAATTCAAAGACACCGGTATAATAGAGTATTGTGACTATAATGGTTACAAACATGAGTTTAGCGCCCCTAAGACTCCTCAACAAAATAGTATCGCTGAGAGAAAGAATCTTACTCTTCAAGAGATGGCACGTGTTATGATTCATGCCAAATGTTTACCAAAATATTTTTGGGTAGAATCTATTCGTACTACGTGTCATATTATTAATAGGGTCTATCTCAGAAATTTCTTACGAACTATGGTATGGTAAGAAACCCAATCTTAAGTACCTGAGAACCTTTGGTAGTACCTATTATGTCTGCAAAGAAAGAGAACACTTATCCAAATTTGAGAGTCGTGGAGATTAACCTATTTTTCTAGGATACTCGCCTAACAGTAGAGCGTACCGCGTTTATAATCTTTTCACTAAGACCATAATGGAATCCATAAATATAATTATAAGTGACACTACTGTAGAGAGTAAGACTGGAGAATCAACTATTGTGGAAGAGCCTGCAAATGCTTTAGAAAATGACTCTCCAGAAATAGATGATTCTTTATCAATTGAGACACATGAAGTACCTAACTGGGTCTCTAAATATCATCTCATCGATAATGTTGTTGGTAACCCTAGTGAGCCTGGGCGTATAAGATCTCAATTAAGAAATTATGCTCATTATGCATGTTTTGTTTCTCTTGTGGAACCAAATAATGTAAATGAGGCATTGAATGACCCTCATTGGATTTCTTCTATGCAAGAAGAACTTCTTTAATTTGTCATTCATGATGTATGGTATCTTATACCTAGGCCAGAACACAAAAAGGTTATTGGCACACGTTGGATATTTAAAAATAAATCTGATGAAAGTGGGATAATCATTAGAAATAAAGCTAGATTAGTTGCTCAAGGGTATTCTCAAATTGAAGGAATAGATTTTAACGAGACTTTTGCTCCTGTTGCTTGTTTATAATCTGTTCGTCTTCTCTTTGCCATAGCTTGCTACTTGCACTTTACACTTTACCAAATGGATGTCAAATCTGCATTCCTTAATGGAATATTGACTGAGGAGACCTATGTAGAAAAACCAAAAGGGTTCATTGACCCTCAATATCCAAATCATGTGTTTCGTCTTAGAAAGGCTTTGTATGGCCTAAAACAAGCGCCTAGAGCATGGTATGAGCGCCTTTCTAATTTTCTCTTAGATAAAGGCTTTAAGAGAGGAGGAAATGATCAAACTCTTTTTGTCAAATATTTTGACAAACACATCATTATAGCTCAAGTTTATGTTGACGATATCATCTTTGGATCAACTTCTCCCTCAGAAGTTAAATCTTTTTCTGAAATTATGCATGAAGAATTTCAAATGTCTCTTATGGGGGAGTTGCAATTTTTCTTGGGTCTTTATGTCAAACAAAATTCAGGAGGATTATTTGTTTCGCAATCTAAATATGCATTAGAGATTGTCATGAAATTAGGTATTGAGTGCGCTAAAGATGTTAAAACTCCCATGAGTACTACGGTCAAATTATCTAAAGATGAAACTGGAAAAACCATAGATCCAACTCTATATCGTAGTATAATAGGAACCTTGCTATACCTTACCACCTCGCATCCTGATATAATGTACGCTATTTGTGTGTGAGCTCATTATCAAAACAATCCTGATGAGAGCCATCTAACTTCTGTTAAAAAGAATTATTAAATATGTAAAAGGCACTCTGAATCTACGACTTTGGTACACTAGTGATACACCTAGCACTATAATTGGGTACACTGATGCTGATTGGGCTGGGTGTACTGATGATAGTAAAAGAACATCCGGAGCATGTTACTATATAGGTAATAATCTGGTAGGATGGAGTAGTAAGAAACAAAACTACACTTCTCTCTCAACAACAGAATCTGAATACATAGCAACTGGAAGCTGTTGTGCTCAATTACTTTGGCTTAAACAAATGCTAAGTGATTATGGTATTCAAGAAAAACAATTGCATCTCTATTGTGATAATCAAAGTGCGATCAATATCTCTAAAAATCATGTTCAACACTCGCGAACAAAACACATAAAAATAAGACATCACTTTATACGCGAATTGGTTGAAACTAAGGAATTAGAAATTAATTACCTTCCTACCGATTTGCAACTCGCAGATATGTTTACCAAACCTTTGGATTACAATATATTTATTTCTTTGCGTAAATCAATAGTTATGGTTTGTGCTGATTAAACTCTTTGGCCTACATATTTTTTCCCTTTGTCTATTTTAGACAAAATGGGGGAGAAATTTGAGTCTTATGGGTTCATTTTTTTACATATTTATAATAAGCTTGATCTTAGTTATTATTTGCAGGATTCTGTACAGTTATTCTCAAAAGTTGTATTAGGGTATTTGATTGTAATTAGTTGAGTTATGTACTTTTCTTTTCTAGGAAATGGGTAGATAGAATTTTTATAGGAATAGGTTTTTATTATTTTTTGCTACCCTACGAGTTCTAGATGACTCAAAGGAGATTTTATCTCATATTTATAAAGGGGGATATTGAAGCACCTTATACTCTTAACTCACTTGAGTCTACATTGTATAAGTGCTCATCTAGTTTGGAAATAGTGACAAAATTGTGTCCCCTCCTAGAATCCAAAGAACCTCAGAGAATTGTCTACAATTGATTCCTCTTGTTTGATTGATCAAGGTATATTCACCAATCACTCACACACAATTAGGACTGCATACATGGGTCTTATATTTCATAAATTGGTTGCATATATAATGTGTGTATTAATTTCCCTCAAATTGATTTTTAATATTTTTTAGGAATTTTAATGGTTTTTAAAACAAGTTTTTCCTTAATTAAAATTGGTTTCATAAAGTGTTGGGGTGCAATTTTGGATTATTGGTTTTATTGGCTAAAAGTTCATTTGGGTAGAAATCAAAAGCGATGGAGACTTCAAGGTATCTGGGTAATTACTTTCAAACACGCGTATCAGAATCAATCTTAGTCCTACACCTGTCGCTTATATATCGGTTTGATTTGTGTTTCTTCCAAAAGACAACGCCTGTGAACAATCTCAATCCTTGGATCATGTTAATCGACGATCTGCATGCGTTCTAACTCTATCCTGGTGAAACTCTCGTAAGCCAATCAAAAGCATTTTAATCACCGCGTCTCTTTAGCCCTTAGATCTAAGTCAACATGCTGAGACCAAATCGTAGCCCTTGATTTAGATTTGCCTTCTCGATCCTTCTCATCCCCATATATAAGGAGACTTACCCTCAACCAAACGAGACTTTTGCCACTTCGTTTTATTCAAGTAAGAGGAGAGATAGAGAGAGAGAGAGAAACCAGAGTTAAGAAACCCTAACCCTAATTCGTTCAAACACATTTTCAAACCCTAAACTCTTTAAAAAACCAGTTTATACCAAACACAACCTTGAGTGTTTGCTTGATAGTTGCTTGATGCTATAACCTCTTTGTACTCAGATCTTGTTTTTAACTTAAACATTTGATTAGATATGTGTTTCTACTTTTATAGAAATCTTAGATCTAGTCGTTGCATGTTATATTACACATAAATCTGCATATATAGTTTCTCGTCTTGAGAAAACTTTTGTTTATTTGTTTCTGTAAATGTTTTTAGCTTCAAAATCAACAAAATCATTTTCTGTTTCTAGTTCTTAGGAAACAAGACCTTTGACTTAGTTGGAATCGCACTTGGTGATTTTCAATCTCAAAAATATTTTCAAAACCGGAGATTGATTAAGATCTTGAAACATCTTCCGAGCAAGATAGCCATGGATTCTGGGATTATAATAAAGGTCAAATAAGGTTTAAGTTTTCTAAGAAGAGAGAAATAGAAAATCACATAATATAGATCTTATATGTAATTTGATAAGACTGTTTGTATAAATAAGTGTGTGTGTGTGTGTGTGTGTGTGTGTGTGTGTGTGCATGCATGTGTTAGAAATAACCCTCACAAATTGGATGTTAGCAAAATGGAGAACAACATCAACAAACAGAACAGCAGAAAAGTTAGAAGGACACCAGTGGGTACATTCCTAAACTTGTATAGGTCTGATTTGTGTGCATGTGTGTTATATAGTTTGTAACTGTTATAATTTATTTTAGTGAAATTTTTTGTTTACTCCGTAGAGGGAGTCGTGGATGTTTTCTCAGTTGGGTGAGGTTTTACCACGTAAAAAATCCCTTGTCCTTAATTTTTCTACATCTCCTCATCTTATTCTTATGGTTGTGCTGAGTTTAAATTTTTTAAACTGATTTATGAAACCTGTTAACCAATCTTGAATAGATCTCGTACATATTTTGTTAAACACATCTTGTAATTAATTTGATTTGATTTTAAGACTAGAGTTTCTTCAAAAAACAGTTCGAAGTTACTTAAATTGTTTAATCTTGTATTAAACGGCTTTAGTAACAGTATTTCACATTCAGACTGTTCAGAATGGAGTATCTGCTCAGTCAAGCCAACGAAGCATTCATAGAAGCATGTCTCTGCGGTCTTCACAATCAAGACGTACTCAATTTTGTTATACCGAGAATTCAAGTGATCCATCTTATCATCCTAGTTCGACTTCTTCTATAAAAAATTTGGATTCTCAAGAAAATGTCACTCTAACTCCAGAGCGAACGAGCGCTCTGGAAAGGTTGAGAAGAGTTTCTCCCTTTGACCGTTTGGGCCCCAGGAGGAATGGAAATCCTCCTCGGATTGCATCGAGAAATTTTCCTCGACGATGTGATTTAAGGTAAGGCTCAGCTCAATCACGTGCAAACCATAGACCCGCAACTCACAAATAAAGATCCCAAGAGGAGACTTCTACGCGATCTGTTGCTCAGGCAACCACAAATAAATTAGGGGCTGAAAATGACACATGGAAAGGATCTATTCAGAGATTAGAAGACAGGTTAGGGGAGATGGATAAGGAAAAAAACCCTCTCCAAAGAACCTTTATCAAAGGATCTCCATTTTTATAGGCAATTAAGGATTTTTCCACATCGTCAAAGTTCAAGGCTCCTGTGGTCACTCTGAAGTACGATGCAAAAACTGATCCTGTTCTCTATATAGAGAAGTACCAAGATGCAGCAGATATTTATGCAGTCCCAGATGAAATGAGGTGTAGATCATTCTCAATAACCATTACTGGATCTGCTCAGATATGGTACAACAACCTTACTTAGGGGAATATTGCGACCTTCCATCAACTGGTAGATCTCTTTATAGAAAATTTCTATTTTGGTGCAAAGCTAGTTAAAAGGGTAGCACATCTGTTGAGTGTCAGACAAAAAGCAGGGGAAAGTACCAGGGATTATATCACTCATTTTAACAATGAAAAACTGGAGGTCATAAACTATGAGGAGAAGACAACCATTACAACTTTCATGAGTGGTCTTTTGCTAGACAAGCTATACTACACTTTGGCTTAGGATCCCCCCAAATCTATGGATGAATTGATGGCTAAAGAAGCCAAAATTATGAATGCCGAGGAGGAAATGGCTGTGAAGAAGAATGCTGAGTCAAAGGCAGAAGCTAAATCTAAAGGTAAGTTGAAGAGAAAAGATCACAAACATAATGGTGGGAGCAAGCAGTCGAAAGGCAAAGAAATGTTCAAACACTTGAGGAAGTATACAAATTATACTCCCTTAAAGGTGGATATAAACCACGTTCTGGAGGAAATCAAGAACAACGGGGAACTGAACTGGCCAGAAAAACTGAGATTAGATCCCGAAAGAAGGGATAAATCCAAGTATTTTGAGTTCCATAAAGATCACGATCACACAACTAAGCAATGTGTAGCTCTCCAAAATGAAATTAAGGCACTCATTAGATGCAAAAAGTGGAACAAGTATGTTGATCTCAAGAATGGTAAGAAGACTAACACCAGAGCTCGACAGAGATCCAAATATCCTTGCCGACCAAGAAAAGATAAGAAAAGGGACCATGAAGATGATCCCAATCTCCAAAAAAGGCCAAGATAACCTGAATGTGAGGTATTTTCAATTCGTTTTGGTTCATTCAATTGTAACATGATTACAGGTGGAGACACGCGAGGGGGTGATCATACCGCTGAAAGGAAAGCTTACCTCAATAAGGCTCAAGCGTGTTCCTATATAAAGCGGATAAATCTTATAGAAGAAGATCGCCTGAGGAAGGTTAATAAAGATAAGATGGTCATTCGATTTTCTAAAAATGATCTGGAAGGCGTTTTGTATCCTCATGATGATCCTCTAGTGATCAAAATGAGACTGAAGGATGTAATCATTTTAAGAGTGTTGGTGGATAATGGTATCTCGGTAGACATCATGTTTTACCATTGCTTCGATAGTTAAACTTGAAACTTAGGCAACTGGAGCCGTATCACAGGCCCCTTATTGGGTTTTCTAGAGAAATTTTTTTTCCACTTGGAACGATCAAGTTAGACATGATGATTGGTACTGGGCTAGCTTACAGAACAGAGATGGTACGTTTCTTCGTGATGGATAAAAATTTTTAATCAGCCTACTATATAATCATGGGGAGATTAGGCTTGAAAAAGTTTGAAGCTATACGTCAGTGTTTAAAGTTCCCGACCAACTTTGGGGTTGGAATTGTAAAGGGCGATCAAAAAGTAGCTCAGGAATGCTACTACTCATCTGCCAAGTAAGAAGAATTGGAGAATGCTAGAAAATAAATAATCACTTATCGAGTGGATGAATCTGATGAGTCTGAGATTGAAACTTTAGACCCAAGAGATAAAACGGAACTCATTAAAGGCAAGTCATAGAGGCAACAAAAAGTATTATTCTAGATGACGAACAACCTGAAAGAATAACTCAGATTGGTTCTTCACTTGATCCAGTATTGAAGCTAGAGCTGGTGGCATTTTTGAAGCAAAAAAACAGGTGTTTGCATGGAGTTATGAGGACATGTAGGGAATAGACCCACCTTTCTTATGTCATGAACTCAACGTCAAAAAGGAGATCAAACCAGTGAAGCAAAGAATACGAGTCTTTAGCCCGGAGAAGAAAAAGGCTATTCAGGAAGAAGTTGAAAAGCTACAAAAAGCTTCATTCATAGAGGACGTAAAATATCCTAATTGGTTGGCTAATGTTGTGATGGTAAAGAAGAAGAACAATAAGTGGATAATGTGCGTAGACTCCATAAATCTGAATAAAGCGTTCCCGAAAGATCATTTTTCTTTGCCCAGAATAGACCAGTTAGTGGACGCAACTTCGGGGCATGAGTTGTTAAGCTTCATAGATACCTATTCTGGATATAATCAAATTAAAATAATGCTAGAAGACAGGGACCTCTTTCATTACCCCACGAGGAACATATTGTTTCAATATTTTGCCTTTTAGTCTTAAAAATGTAGGTGCTACATATCAGCGGCTGGTGAATAAAGTGTTTGCGAAGAAGATTGGCAAAATATATGAAAGTATACGTCGATGACATGTTGACCAAAAGCAAGAAAGTTGCTGACCATAGAGCTGATTTGAGCCAAATATTTGATCAGTTGGAAAAGTACCAAATGAAGTTGAATCCGACCAAGTGCGTTTTTGGCGTACAAAAAGGCATGTTTCTCGGGTACATTGTGAATCAAAAAGGCATTGAAGAAAATCCTGACAAAATAAAAGCCTTGCTGTAGTTACAATCTCCAACCACCAAGAAGGAAGTGTAGAGACTTATGGGGCGTGTTGCAGCTCTCAACGGATTTGTCTCCCGAGCAACTAATAGATGTCTTTCATTCTTCAAGGTGCTCAGAAAGTCCTTATAATGGAACAGCGGATGTGAGCAGGCATTCTTAGAGTTGAAGAGATACTTGGGGACACCCCCTTTATTGTCAAGGCCAGTGGCGGGAGAAAAATTATACTTATACCTAGCTGTTTCATAAAGTAAAATTTCTTCAGCATTGATAAGAATAAAAAGTGGAATGAAAATGCCAGTTTATTATACAAGCAAAGCATTCAGGGCCACAAAAATCAGGTATCCAAAACTGGAGAAGTTGGCATTGGCATTGATTGAAGCGAGCAGGAGAATGAAATCATATTTTTAAACCTATACAATAGTGGTATATGCTAACATGCCAATCAAACATGCTTTACATAAGCCATAAAAGTCTAGAAAATTGATGTATTGGGTAGTGGAGTTAGGGGAATACGACATTATCTATGAGTTAAGATCCTCTCTTAAAGGGCAGGCGTTGGCTGATTTCATTGCTGAGTTTACCTACCCAGATATCTCCGATCAACAGGGGGCTAATGAAGAGAAACTCCAGGATGTTAAAGGATCAAGTGAAAATATCGCCGAGCAACTCCCAACAGCAGAATTACCAAAAGGGATGACCATCGATCAACCAGAATCTTCTGATCAAAGACAAGAGTTAAAGAAGAAGTATGAAGAAAGGAAGGACAAGATATTCCATCAAGGGATTTTGTCAGACCAATGGTCTGATGATAATCTCACTATATGGAATTTATATGTCGATGGTTCTTCATGTGAAACATATTGCGTGTGACACCCCACCTAATAAAATATCGGGTGATCAATCTTATACCAAATTAAAACAGGAATCCCAGTTGGTTCATCTTTAGCATCACTGTCGAAAATATTTTTAAAACTTACTAACCACCTAGTATTCCAAAAAGCTGGTGCCAAATTTTATCTTATTAATTAAACGAAACATTACATGTGAAAAATAAATATAATCCATTCACACAACTGAATTAAATCAACTGAACATATAATAAAACGACATGCCGAATAAACCATCGGCCACCAAAGTAAATAGTCCAATACAAATATTTAAAAGTTGAATAAAGAAATCTGGAAACTACAACTAAAAAGTCTGGACGACATGCCCTAAGTAAACTAAAACTGATAGATGATTCCTACTCTAGGAAAGAATGAATAAGGCATGTAATTCAACGCCTTCTAGCATCCACATATGCCGTAGCTCTGTGTCCTTGGAATTGAATATCAATCCTGGCGTCCCTGTGGCTGGACACCAAAAGGTTTTGAAAATAGTTTTATAGCAAGGGTTAGAACCTAAAACATTTTGAAAATATTTAGCAAGTGAATTAACTGTAGTAATTTAAAATGCATGAATGAGCTTCATATATAAGTTAGTGTTGCACTCTCTTGAGGACATTCTTACCCCTCCACTATTATGCACACCTAACAATTACCTTAACCCCACCTAGTTCTACTACCCCGTCCAACTAGTCCTGGTATAATCTCTCCTTGCCATACTACTCTAACCCGAGTATAATAATTCCTGGATTAATAATTTATCTCACCGGTTAACTTAATTAATTTCCTTTAAATAATAATCATATAACTATGTCACAAGTTATATAAAACAATTACATCACACACTGTATTATTACCCGCATATAATATTTACTACCATTATATACGTACCTTTACCACAACATCCATACATATATATACACACATCCATCCCTCCAAGTATACCCTCACCAAATGATTCCCTCTAAAGTGCTATATTACTAAGTGGGCTTACATAACCTAGTTATCCGAGTTGGAAGCGCTCACCAACATGGACCAAAATATAAACGTAGTGGAGGCGGTCGTATTCCTTCCCTGAAAGTGAGATAAATCCCTTACCCATATACCAGATGCAATGACCTGGGGATATATTCACCCTACTCCTCAAGCTAGGGGATTCACCCACATCGCGCAACCTCGCTTGATAGCACTAGAGTATATAAATTAAATAAATATCTAGTTGTTGATATTTAATAGCACACACAATATATACATGTATATATATATTATCACTACACCATATATATATAATATAAATCCCGGCTTTACCGTGTACTCAAAATCCCGTAACACTAGCCTGTAATTTTCTGAGTCTGTGGCCCGACTCAACTTAATTAATTTTCTCACTTATTAATTCACACGTCAATTAATATAATATTTCCCTGAGTCTATGGTCCGACTCTTATATAAATACTTTACACATTGATTTATATAATATTTACCTGAGTCTCTGATTCGACTCTAATTTAATTAATTTACACATTAATTAATTAATACTAATTTGAGTTTATGGTCCGACTCTAATCAAATTAATTTATCCCTTAATTAATTTATTACTCTGGTGTCACTCAACCCGTATACCCGCTTACTTGGTTCGTAACCTAGTATTTTTCGAGTCCACATTTCCACTCCAAATTAACCTACTCCTCTCAGTAATTAATTTAACACCTTGGTGTCACTTAACCAACATACCCGGACTCGCTCACTTGGTCCATATTAAATAAAATCTCATAATTTAATTCCCAAATATTCGCCCTTAATGTGTCATGCATTCATCTCTCCCAAATTTCTCAATTATATATACCTACAATTGTTAGAAAGTATGCCTTGTATTTATTTGATGCTAAATAAACAAGTCTCAAAATAAATTAATTAATTTTTCCCCATAAAAGAAAAAAGGCAAACTGCCAGCTTTTCTCGACCATCGATCGATCGATCCTGTCAGCGTCTTCTCCGATTCAGTCTTTTCACCATTTATGAAAATTTCGAGGTTTCAACCTTAAATTCAGCCGCCAATCAAATCTTCCCACCATATATACATGTTTGACTTAGATCCTATACATCATATGAACCTTAAGATATAAAAATTTCTCAACCTATTTCACTATACCGAAATGGATTTTTCCATAAATCTCAATTAACTTTGTTCTACAATTCCAATTCCAAATTCAAATTCCACCATTTTATATTTCGGGTTTCTCATTCAAATCAGATATCTATAGTCAGAGATATATAACACACCTAAATTCTTTCTTTGAATCTCATTCAAGTTCTCCATTAACAGAACCCCATTTTTACCCAAAACGAATTTTAATTTACACATCACTAAATTATGAATTGGATATCACAATTTAAACATTACAGCAAGTTAACCACTTGCCTGGAATCATTCGTAGGGTCTGATCCATTGATGTAGTTAAGGTGTTGATGAAGAACACCCCGATTAGTCCCTTAATTTGGCTCCAAAAATCCCCAATTGGTTCTTGATTTTCTTTTGTCTGTGTCTCTCTCAAACCCTAGGTTTATAACTTGTTAACTGCCATTCAACTTTTTGCCCAATTAGTTTTAAAACCCCTAATCCCATTTTAGGACATACAGGCCTAATTAAAATAGCCCAAAATCACCCCGTGTGGGCCCGGCTATGACCAAAAATATCCCGAGACCCAATTACTACCCCCGGGCACTCTTTTCTGACTATCTCGACCCATCCGGACCCAATCGCGCACTCCAAATTATCATCCGAAATACTTTTTGACATTTCCAAATTTGACCTAAAAAATGCGACGCACATTAATTCGAACAATTTAACTTAAATTCGCCAATTAAAAATAATTCTTCCCACTCAATTAAATTCTCCAAATCATAAATTTAAGTTTCTCCAATTTAAATATTTCTATTTCTCCCAAAAATAATTAAATTTTAAATCCTTAAAATTGCGGGGTGTTACATTGCGGAGCTAGAATTATTCTCAACAGTCCAGATGGAATAGACATAGAATATGCTCTACGTTTGCAGTTCCATACTTCTAATAATGAAGCTGAGTACGAAGCCATGATTATGGGTCTCAACTTAGCTAAGTCATTGAATGCAGAGCAAGTTGTGGTGTTCATTGATTCGCAACTAGTGGTAAATCAGATGATAAGTCTTTACACAGCAAAAGGGGAGTTCATGTCAAGATTTTTAATAAAAGCTATGGAGATTGTATCCAATTTGGCAGTTGTTTTAGTGATTAGAATACCAAGGCTGGAGAATGAAAGGGCAGATGCACTTTTTTGGTTAGCCTCAGCTACACGCACCGAGCTACAAAAAACAATCCCCATTGAAGTACTTGCAAGCAGAAGCATTGTTGAAGATTTGATGGTGAATTTTATCGCCTTGGATATGGGACCATCCTGAATAGATCCCATCAGAGCTTATATTAAAGAAGTTACTTTACCAGTCGAACTACTTGCAGCCAAGCGCCTAAAGTATAAGGCTGCCAGATATGTTTTGAATAATGGAGTTCTGTACAAGAGAGGTGTGATAGCTGGTCTGCAAAGGTGTGTCCATCCGGTAGAGGTTAAAGACCTAATAGAGGAAATCCATGAAGGATCTTCTGGAGCTCACGTAGCAGGTAGAAGTCTTTTACAGAGAATAAATACGCAGGGATACTACTGGCCAACGATGCGCGCTGATTGTACAACTTATGCTAAGAAATACAACAAGTGTTAGTGATTTTCTACTATCAGAAGAACTCCTCAGGCGTTGTTAACACCAATCACTTAACCTTGTCCATTATCTATGTGGAGAATAGATTTAGTCGGGCCTCTGCCAATTATAAGAGGATGATTCAAATATTTGGTTGTAGCTATTGATTACTTCACAAAATGGGTGGAAGTTGAACCTCTTATCGATATGGCCTATGAAAGGGTCTACCAATTCGTTTGGAAGAATATTATTTGCAGATATGGTCTACCCCATGCTTTTATCACCGATTATGATACCCAATTTGATAATGATGAGTTCGTATCATGCTGTCTATATTTCAACATTCAAAAGATCCATTCAGCTCCAGGTCATCCCCAAAGTAATGGGCAAAGAGAGGTAGCGAATAGAACTCTACTAAATGGGTTACAAAGGAGATTGGATGATGCTAAAGGGAATTGGATCAATGAGTTGCATTCAGTGTTATGGGCTTACCGAATAACTCCTCGAACAGTAACTGGGGAATCTCCTTATATGTTGGGTTTTGGGAGTGAAACAGTGATACACGTCGAACTAGGATTAACTACTCATAGGGTGCTTAACTTCAATTCTCCCGTAAGTGATTTAATGAGACCCTTGGACTTGGACATGATCGACGAAGTTAGAGAAGACGCAGTGATTCGAAATGCAACTTATCAGCAAAGGACTGCCATGTTTTATAATAAAAAGTTATGTACTTAAGAAAGTAATTCAAAAGCACAATAAGTTGGAGGCTAATTGACATGGGCCCTATCATGTCACAACTGTAGTTCGACCTGGCACTTATAGAATAGAAACTCTTGATGGAGAAGAATTCAAAAATGCTTTGAATGATGAGCACCTGCGAAAATACTACCAGTAA
Organism: Sambucus nigra; assembly: GCA_949130495.1. Taxonomy (NCBI): domain Eukaryota; kingdom Viridiplantae; phylum Streptophyta; class Magnoliopsida; order Dipsacales; family Adoxaceae; genus Sambucus; species Sambucus nigra. Next base: position 531,473,938 of record OX422208.1, read on the forward strand.
TGTAGCTTCCCATGTACCCTATTATTCAGTATGAATGAAAATGATTATTTCCCCATTCGTTTGTTTTCTTCCCGGAGTACTAGCAATACACTACACTTAACTTTGCAGCAGAAAAAAATTCCACCAACAATTTTGGTCGGCATCATCAGAAACACCAACAAAGTTGGTCGGCATCAACAACCACCGACTAAAAGTTGGTAGGCATCAACATAAACACCAATAATGTTGGTAAAACAATCGATTAAGGCAAGGTCTGCTTGATTATGGGTGATCCAAAAGGCATATAAACTAGGCAAGAAGATGGGTAAAATATCCACTACCTAGGCACCAGGGTAATTATTTACTTAAATGATTGTCACAACTAAGCAAGAATATAGGATAAAATTCCATTGCTTATGGACTTATGGGTGATAAGTCACTACAACTAGACATACACATGGGGCAAAAGTTCCATTGTCTAGGCAATCAAATCAAAAAAGGGCAAAATGTCCATTCAAATATATATATATATATATATATATATATATATATATATACTCAATGACTAAAAAATACATCACTATTATAGTTGATCTCATGTTGTGCACAAGATTAGTAGAATAAATATATATCATGCAATTAATTTATTTTGAAGGAAACAAAATTACAAAAAGATGATTTTTTCACCAATAATTACTAACGAAATAAAAAAGGCCTATTCTATTGGTTTCTTTCCTTCAGATTTAGATACATGATCCATTCCAGCTGGAGGGTCATATAAAGCAAAAGAAAAATTGATAACATTCAAATCTTGCAGCATTCTGGTGTTACTGGTACTTAGTCGGTCAAGCAAATGTGGAGGTCGGGATATCTCAAAATCTTCATGAAGATTGTAATCACCAAAATTTTGGAAATCAAACACTGAGGAATGGACCTAACTAGAATTCAGCTAACATCTAGTTTCAGAAGGAGGTACTGGCAGATCAAGTAATCCAGGGTCTTACCAATCCCACAGTTCCGTTCCTTCCTCAACTTTCATCACAGTTAGAGAATTCATCCATCCATATTTATACCCTCTCATTGTTTGATTGCTTTAACCTGGCATTAAGATGATATAAATCTTCGTTATATCCCTATATCCAGAACTATCTATGTTGCTTGTGAAACTGATAAGTTAATCTCTCAACATGTTGATGAAGTCTTTTCAGCACACTTTCTTTATTTTGTAATGCAGAACTCTGATTGGATAGTTGCTCTGAAAGACTTTGAATTTTTTGGGACATCTTCGCCAGAGCTTGATTTTTTTCCTTCAGGTGAGCAGCTTGATTTGCTAAAGCTTAATGAGTTCTAGTCTCCAATGTTACTCCGACCAACTCTTACTTTACCTCGGGAAGTGGATGCAAGTCTGACTCTTTTTAAAGATTATAATACTTCTCTTAATGCAACATTTTCAACCTCCAAAAAGGAAATACCTTCATCATTAACTGGAATTAAAGCTCCAGAGAAGCACATTTAAATTATTTCAGTTCTTCTCTCAAAGAAATATTCTCCTCCTCCAGCAATTTGGTAATGTTCCTATGATCCTTAATCTCACATTTAAACACACTCTCTCTTTTATTATGGGCAGAGATAAATTTGTCATAGCCCCGATCAGCACTCAACTATTGGTACTTTTTTATAACCTTCATGCAGTAGAGAAGTGGCTTCCTTGTGTTGAAGTTGAAGTTCTTCAATCATTCCTTGAAGGTGTTCAATCATTTCATAATAAGGTACATTATTTCCAACTGCCCGATCAAGTAGACATTTTAAATACTAGTAAGCCTTAATTGCTCGTTTAGAGGCATCAGATCCAAGAATATCAATTATTTGTGCTTCAGTGAAATCTGCATGACCAACTTTGAAGTAATTTGTATATTTCTTCATCAACTCTATATCATGAGCTGACAACAGTTCCATCCTGGCAATAAACTAGCAAGGAAAAGTAAAAACAGATCAATAATAGCACAACTCTATTGAATAGTAAAGGAGAAATTCAGAATAAGTAACAAGTTCATTTTATTGATCATAATAGAGGAAGGTACAACCAAAATTACAAAACAAAGGGAAAACAGAGGAAAACAAAAAATTTCGAACAACATTACACCTTCTCCTTATTCCGTACAACATCTTCAGTTGATTTTGAAGAAGGGATTGGTTGCTCGATGGGCAGCTGACGTTGATCAAAAGAAGTTATTGTCTGCTGAACTTGCTCAGAAGATTAAGGGATAGTAGCAACATGTGTTGGCTCCATTATTATTGAAGAAGATCGACCATATCCATCTTCATCATCTTCTTCTTCTTCAATAGAAGGAGGAGGGATGTGAACATATCTTTGAAATAGTTCAGAGTCCTTAGCAACGTTCAACTCCTACAACGCTGTAACCCATCCATCCCTACAAAACTTTAAACTTGCGTACTCCATTTGAGCAGAGGCAGAAGTTATAGCTTTGTTCCACCCTTTGTCCCATCCATAGCTAAAGGACTTCTTCACATCAAACTTTCTCTTCGCCCTCTCCAAGGAAGCATTTTTCCTAAGAAGATTTTCAATAGATTTTACTTTCTATTCAAGATATTTATTATGCTATTCAGCCTCTTCAAGCTTGTTATCATCTTTCTACTTGCTGGAAGCGACGACCTTCAATTTCTCCTCTACCTCCTTGGAAGTATTTACAACTTATTGTCGAGCTAGATCATCCTCCTTGGCAGCTTCTACAGCTTTTTGTTGAGCTGTCTCAGCAGCCTTAATTTTATTTTTCCAAGAAGTTTTGTCATCCTCATACTTCTGTCGGGACTCCTCTAAAGATTTTGATAACCCAGTAAGGTTTTCTTCTACTTCACTCGAAGAGGAAGCACCTTTGGTAGCTACATCCTTCTCAAGGATATTATTAAAATATACCAAAAACTGCAAGAAGAAGGGAAACTCAAGTTAAAATATGAAAATTGAAAGCATAACTAAAATAACAGGTATAGTGACACATACTGATGCAAGATGTTGGGATCCTAAGTCAGTGACTTTCCCTCGAGGAGTAGAAGTCTCAGCAGCTCTGTGATCAGGAAGATTTTTAGACCAGATCAATTTCTTGACCAAGCCAGGAGTAATGAATGCTGGAGGACCTTCTCTCAAAGAAGGTATATCAACCCCAGTAGGTTGAGAAGTAACATCAACGGTCTTCTCAGCAAGACCCCTTCTTAATCTTTTCAAAGGAGCAGACTCTTCAATCAAAGTTGTTATCTCTTCTTAAAAAATAACAACCTTTCAATCAAAGGTGCTGACTCTTTTGGAGCAATATGGCCCTCTTGCTGACCCCCTTAATAGCTATGACTGCTCCCCGAGATGGAGAAATATCCTTTTTCTTAGTCCTTTCAGTTGGGATATCTTCTTTACTGATAATCTTGGCAAAGAGATCAAACATTCTTCTCTTCTTCGTCATCAAATCGGCAATGGAGGTGGAAAAATTAGAAGAAGATTCTTTAACAGCTAAAGAGGTTGCTGGAACCTGCTTAAGATCAATCACCACAGGAGGAGCAGTAGGACGAGAAATAAAAGAGGAAATGGTGTTCCTATATTGCAATAAATAGGAAGCAAATCTCACGTGCTCCCCAGCAACCGATTGATGCAAACCCCAGATAAATTTCAAATCTTTTAGATTGATATCACTCTCTTTGGGGGGGGTCTTTTACTATTAACTACAAGACAAAATTTCAAAATCAGAGACATATTTTATCAAGTAAAAACACAGCTAGTTTGAAAAAACAAAACAAACTATCCCATTGTCATAAGGTGGACATCTGGGACCTTGGTACACGTCCGTCTATTTAGTGGGTGTGTTTCTAATTTTTCATTACAACCCCATGTTCAAAGTAATCCCTATTAGAATCAGGGAGATTGACCAATAAGGCTCTGTTAGAATACCTAGTTTTTAAATAAAAAGTGGTGTCGCTGGTGATCCATTTGTAACAAAACATAATTTCAGGAATCCCTAGATGAGTTCCATGAATTTGATTCAACCTATGTACCCCATTAACTACCCTCTATGTATTTGAAACTACTTTTGCAGGTACAATATCAAAATATTGGCAGAATTCCAAACACAGGGAATTAGGCGGGAAAGTCAAACCACATTTCGTTATAAAATAGAGGGAAACCAGTGTCCCTCTGCTAAAGAAAATAAATCAAAAGGATAAGCAGGTTCTTCCAAGACAACCCAAAAAGGAATTATAAAATCGCCCCTAAATTTATCTAACGACTCGATAAGGTAAACCATGATGACTAAAACAAATAAAGAAGGAGGAAGAAAGAAGTTCTTACAGAAAATTAAGAAATCAGCTAAGGCAGATGACAGAAAGAATGATCGTAAGAAGAAAAGCTAGAAAACAAAGAGTTGGGGAGTCTAGATGGAAAAAGGTAGAAGACAATCTGATTTTACCCCCTTTATATACGCTACCTTGGAAAACGAGAAAAGTAATGATCATAAATGATGACGATTGCATTTCCGACGGCTAATCAATGGAAAAAGATGCAAATACCCAAGCGTTCGCCAAAAATTCGAAATATTTACAAATTTGCCATTTCGCACTCAAAACTCTTACACAAATTAGAAATTTTTACAAGTGTTGAAGGTCTATAATTAAGCAAGACATGAGAAATGTTCCTGAGCAGCTTTTGGGTATAATGTTCCACACTCTCACATCCAACCTCAACTGTGAAACATTGGGGGCTTCTGTTGATACAACAATTAGTTAGCCGACATGGACCAGTTATGTGAAGACACGTGTGATCCAGCGTGGTATAACTATATGTACTGAGCTACTCAGCATACCAAGCAACTTGTTGGAAAGATTAAACGACCAAGACAGATTCGATGATTATTCCTTACCATATACAAATGTATATGCCTATTCAATAATAGCATATTATATATTCACACTAACTGCCCAAGGGATATAAATACATTGTAATACCCTCATGGGAGGGTAAGCTATCATAAGCAAACATAATTGAGATGAAGGCAAGACACTCAGTAATACAAGATAGTGGACGTATGCCATTTCATTAAGGCTGAACCACTTTAAAAATCTCTTGTCTGATTTCTTTACTCAGATTTATCAGTGATTAATTAATTAGATCAAATCTAGTTTTTTCACATCAACATATATATTATTCGTTATGAAAAACATGTTAATGTAACACCCCCTGTAATTCTCACGTCGGCCGCCACCAAAATTATGATGGACATCACTAAATTAAATATCATTCTTAGCATGTGACAGATATGAGATATAAAAAATTTCATTGCACAAGATAATAATTAAATCTATCCCCATAAATAACATCCATTCATGCAATAAATATCCATCACCATGCTAACTCCAAAAATAATCCAACTCCATAATTTATTTAAAACTCCAAATGAAATAATCCAATAAAGTAATTGACTGAAACCGTAAACAACTTTGGAACTGAAATGCCCAATAAAATCCATAATAAAGTCCCATAATATAAAAACAACTTAATAACGAAAATCTATTCTAATAAAGCTAATAAATAAATAAATAAACTCTAGTTGCACCTCCAAAATGATCTATAATAATTTTTATTCTGCTACGCCTGCGCTAAACTTGAAATATTAGTCAACGTAATGGGTTAGAGCCCACCGCATGGATACCAACTACTCCTCTCAAATCAGGTCCTTGAACCCAGACAATGGCATTATATGCAATAAACACGACACTAGAATATTTTAAATTAAACGAGATATATTAATCGACAAATAAAAATAAATTATCATCTAACTAATTCTAAGCCACCCCGAGGTCCAAGACCAATTATGTACCTTTAACAACATCTAGTTATTTAATTTAATTCAATTAATCCGATGGTTTTTTTTTACTCATCATTAATATCAGTTGTGGGACTCTCGCTTAAACTCTTATATCACTTGGTTGCGGTAATCCCGCTAGTTCTACACTACACTCATTCCCCCCACTATGGCCAGTCAGTCCAGTTCACTGTCAGATCTTCACACACTCGTGGGTTCTATGCTCGACATGTCACTATAGCTCGTCAGCCCCTTTAACTGTCAGCCTGCACATACTCGTGATGCCACACACACCCACGTCGCTATGGCCAGTCGTCCCATTTAACTATCAGCCCTTCACATACTCGCGCCACCTATATATTTTAATACTCGTTTATTATCTTAGCATTAATTCTCAATTAATCAAGTTTTCTAATTTATCTCAAATTAGTCCCGCCCTTTTTATCGACATAAAATCGTCGAAACACACTTAATCCCATACCTCAAGGTCTCCAAGAAACCAATATTTCCTAGCCTATCATGTAGGAAGAAAACCAACAAACCAACACCACTTATCCTCACCTCTAGGTTCGCTAATCCAAGGATCAACGTACAAATCAATCCCACCCAAGAATATTTATCCGTAAATCGTCACCTCTATCTAGTCCCACACCTAGAAAGAGAAAACTATCCAAAGGTATACTAACTGGTATCATACCTAGAAAGAAACCTAAATAAAGTTTAGCACCCTATCTTTCCCATAACCCTGTTATTCCATCGGCGTTGCACATATTAAAAATAAATTACTATAATAAGGCTAAATTTCTATTCGTCACACTAATTTTACCACTTTAATCCCCGCATTAATAATTATTCAATTAATGTTTGTTTAATCATAATGTTAACTAAATCACACTTTCTCATGTGATTATTCAATTTATGGTCACATGCGTGCTATTGGATTTATACAATAAGAATTTACTATTATGTAACATCGACAAAATTTCCAAGTTTTAACATCATAAAATTTATTAACTGGCATCTCTATGTAAAAATCTACATGCGAACATCTTAACGTCTACGGAACCCAAATCTCTAGCCTAACATGCAAGATTTTGAGCCTTCATCCATATTAGAAATTTTCATAAAAACAATCTTGATTTGTCTTCCACTTTCCCTGATTAATATCACTTATTAATTTAAATAAACACATGTATTTAGTGTGCAGGCCATAATTACTACGCATAATACTAAGGGAAAGAATAGAGGTAACCATGCCTGAGATTTGTTTGAAGAAATCTAATTATGAAGATGCATTCCTTGAGAAAAGATGCCAAAGTTTCGTTCTTAGATCAACTTGAGAAAACACCAATTGAGCCTTCAAATCTTGAGTTAAAACTTTATAACTTTGGGGCTAGGGTTTGTAAGAGAAAGAAGATGAAAATTATAAGGGTCTACTGCTCTTAGAGGTTGTGAAAATATGTTTGAAAAGTCCTAACCCCATATTAATTTTAGTGGAGAAATACTAGACAATTTAAGTGGCGTTAGAATCCTATTAAAACTAAAATAGTTCGCTTGTTAGTCATGCTCCAAAACCATGACAAACAGTTAGTCACGCTTCAAAGCTGTGACAAATTATCTGAAGCGAAAATTTAATTTTGGCCCTATTTTTTTTTTGCCTAGAGAGTTTTATGTTATGAGGACTCTTCTAAATGACCAAGACTTATATATACTCATATTAGGAGTCTTTTAAACTATCTTTTTGAATTTCAAATTAATTTAATTAATTACGGGATAAAATTACGGGTTGTTACATACTTCTCTACTAGCACTGGAATTTCACCCTCGAAATTCAACGAAGCGTAAATTCCCAAAAATAAAATAAGGCTCACATATGCCTATCCATAAAATACCATAATTGGGCACCCATACTACAAGCATAAACCCCACGAAAAAATATACAATATAATCCTAACTATATATACGCATAACTATGAAATATCATCATTCCACGCTCTCTCCTGAATCACCACCCGATTTTATCTCCAAATGTCATCATAATATTTAATTCCTCAAATCAAATCACATCACTCCATTGATACACTATATACCCAAAATTTATACTAACAATATACCAAATAAATATCGTCTTCAAAATCAACTCTAAGGATCCTTACATCAATATTACTACTGCTAACATCAATGCCTACAACGTCCTCAACACAAAGGTCCTTATCTCCAAGAAACACAACTAACACGTGTGATAAACTCAATATCTTAGAGAGCCCGAATCAATAAAGGGAATCAAAGATCAATAAAGCGGAAGCTAAACGGACTCACAACCTACGAGATCTAAGATCATGCTCTGACACCATCTGTAACACCCCGCATAATTCAAGCATCGATCGCCGCCAAAACTATGTCGAGCGTCACTAAATAAAATACCATTCTTATCATGTGACAGATATGAGACATATAAAAATTTTATTCCACAATATAATAATTAAATTGATCCCCATAAATAATAGCCATTCATGCAATAAATATCCATCACCATTCTAACTCCAAAAATAATCCAACTCCATAATTTTTTTAAAACTCCAAATAATCCAATAAAGTGAGTGACTGAAACCGTAAATATCTTTGGAATTGAAAGGCCCAATAAAATGCATAATGAAATCTATTCCAATAAAGTGAAAAAATAAATGAACTCCAGCTCCACCTCCAAAATGATCTCCAATAATTTCATTGCAGTTACTCCATCGCTAAACCTGAAATATTAGTCAACGCAATAGGTCAGAGCTCACTGATAGTGCGCGAGAAGTGTGCACGTGTAAAGTGTACAGTCGTTGTTTTCTGTTTCTCCGCGACTATACAAGCAAACCTAAATTACTACTTCATTTGCGAGGCAAGCACAACGATAAGTCGGGTATCGAAAATCCACAGGGACAAATTTTTAGAATTTATATGATTTAAAATTTTGAATAAAAGTGTAAAAAGGTGATTACAAACTAAAAAGAAAAAGATGCATAAAAGGGAAATGGTTAACTTAGCAAGTGTAAATTAAACTAGATTAACAAAGCGATAAAACTATAGGTTGCGTCGAATATCCCTCACCCGGGTTAATTTGTATAAAATGGTTACATGGGTCGACGAGTTATTTAGAATGCGTCTTATTTCGACAGTTAATTGAACCAAGGGTTGTCACGCCCCTAAATCCGCATGAAAGCCTAATATGATTTTGGCGTCAATAAATATAATGGAAATTACGCGCGAAAGGTCATAAGCACGGGACATGCATGATATGCCCTGTCAAATCTCCTAGGCGTAATAACTAGGACAACGTACCCGAAATAAACCCGTAAATACCATCACCAAAGCAAAGCAACGCGTTAAGTTGAGTGAGTTTCATTCAAGCACAACCTAATTTAAATTACCTAGAAAGCATCGTAAAAACGCGGTAAATAAACGCAATAAAGAAACGCGGTAAATTTACACTAGAAAGCACGGGAAGAAAGCATGTAAACTAATTAGGAAAGCATGTAAATCTAATTAGAAAGCAAGAAAATAATGAAATACAACTATATTAATGGAAATGAAAGATGGTAGTAGAAATTACATAACAAATGGAGTGTCAATCCAAGAAGAAATGAAGAAATGAGCTTCCAAACCTCCAAAACCCTAACCTATCTAACCTAAAATCATCCACCTCTGTTTATTACAACAAAATTGGAATATATAATAAGTTGGAATTAATTTAGAAAAGAAAAGAGAAAAGAAAAGAAATGCCAAAATATCTCCTGAAAACAGGGGATCAATCGATCGACAAAAAGGGTCGATCGATCGATCAAGGCAAATTTTCAACTGCAGAGAAGGATCGATCGATCGACCAAAATCGTCGATCGATCGATCAAGCAGGGGTGAGCCAAGCAGCAGCTTTTGCATTATTCTCTTCCTCTTCTCCTCCTCTTTTGCTTTCCTTTTTTTTCCCTCCGTTAAAATTACCGTAACTTCTTCGTTATGAATCGGATTCGCGCACTGTTTATGACCACGTGAAGCTAGCGAGGAGGGCTACAAGTTTCGTGAGATGTCGGCCCTGATGCCCAAGATGTGAAAAGACTAAAATGCTCTTGAACGTGCGATTGCGTATGGAACTTCATCAGAATGCGTCCAAACTTCATACGTAGTACCTAAATACCTACAAAACCCCAATTATACCTCATATAGCATGTTAAAAATATAAACCGAGGTTTTCTGGTTAACGGGCTCAAATATAGAGATTATGGCACCCGAGGGGGCTAAAATAAGTAGGTTTGAGAGATGAAATACGCAATGTTTGCGTATTATCACCCACCGCATGGATACCATCTTCTCCTCTCAAATAAGGTCCTTGAACCCAATCAATAACAATATGCGCAATAAACACGACAGTAGAATTTTTTAAATTAAACGAGATATATTAATCGACGAATAAAAATAAATTATCATCTAACTACTTCTAAGCCACCCCCGAGGTCCAAGTCCAATTATGTACATTTAAAAATAGCCAGTTATTTAATTTAATTCCATTAATCCGATGGTAGTATTTATTTATCATTAATATCAGCTGCGGGACTCCCGCTTAAAGTCTTACATCATTTGGTTGCGGTGCTCCCGCTAGTTCTACACCACACCCATTCCCCCCCATAATGTCTAGTCAACGCGCTTCACGGTCAGCTCTGCTCACACTCATGAGATTCCACGCACAATATGTCACTATAGTCCATAAGCCCATAAGTCGGCACATACTCGTGACGCCGCACACACCCACGTCGCTATGGCTAGTTGATCCGTTTAACTGTCAGCCCTGCACATACTCATGCCGCCTATAAATTTTAATTCCAGTTTATTATCTTAGGCATTAATTCTCAATTTATTAAGTTTTCTCATTGATCTCAAATTAACCCCATCCTTTTTATCGACATAAAATCCTCAAAACACCCTTAGTCCCATGCCTAAAGGTCTCAAAGACACCGATATTTCCTAGGCTATTATGTAGAAACAAAACCAACTAACCAACACGACTTAGCTTCACCTCTAGCTTCGCTAATCCAACGAAGAACGTAAAACACAGTCCCACCCCAGAATATTTATTCGGAAATCGTCACCACTATTTAGTCTCATACCTAGAAAGAGATAACTATCGAAAGGTCTATTAACTAGTACTATACCTAGAAAGCAACCTAAATAAAGGTGAGCGCCCTATCTATTCCATAACACCGTCGTTCCTGCGGTGTCAAACATATTAAAATAAATAAATGGCATAAGGCTAAATTTCCATTCGGCACACTAATTTTACCAATTTAATCCACGCATCAATAATTATTCAATTGATGTCCATTTAATCATAATATTAATTAAACCATATTTTCCCGTGAGATTTTTTAATTTATGATTACATGCATGCTATACAACAAGAATTTACTATTATGCGACATCCACAAAATTTCCATGTTTTAACATCGTACAATTTATCAACTGGCATCTCTAAGTAAAAATCCATATGAGAACATCTTTGTAATACCCCGTATTTCTGAATATTCTATTTAATTAAATTGGAGAATTAAATGAGAAAATATGGCTTAATTGAAATTACGTAAGAGGAGAAATTTAATGAGATTTATTAGAAATTGTAATTATGGAATATTAATCGAGAGATAGATACCGATTTATATTGCCTCGTTATATTTACTTAGTGCGAGTGGTAAATAGTTACTTAATGCGTGTTGGAGTGAGAACGGGTAATTTTTTAAGTGACTCAAATGATAATTTAGAGGTCACAGATGAGTCCAGAAGGGTCAAATTAGTCAAAATAGTGTACCGGGGGTACTAGTTGAGTCTTGAGGTAATTTTGGACTAAACCGAGATCGTTCGGTGGCGTTTTGGTCTTTTAACATAAGAGGGTATGAAGACCTACGAATTTGAGAGTTTTTTACCAGCCGTATGGAAGATGGATTAGGGTTAGAAAACCCATGAAAACACCAATACCATTAGAGAGAAGGAGAAAATCATTCTCAAGGCTTAGAAGATGCTTTTGAGAAGGTTGGGTTTGGATCTTACACCCTAGGAGCCAAAGGAGGAAGGATTGAAGAATAGAAGCATCAATCCATCATCAACTCCACGAAATCAGATTCTCTCTATCAAGGCAAGTTGTTTATTGCAAAAATTATAAAGTTATAATACCCATGTGTAGGGTTTTCGAATAGTTTTGTTAAATCAACATCTTGATAGGAGAATAATGATAATTATACATGTTGGGATAGGAATCGCATGTAGAATGATTTAACATATGTAGAGGATTGATATTCAGAGTAGACTTAATGATTATTTCGGAATAAAATCTGGGTTTTGAATGAATGTATGGGAAGAACACCATAACTAGGGTTTTAAGAAATTTTGGGTTTAATTCACTATTTTTTTAAATGAATTGAGGTTTTGATGTATTTGATACGTTAGGTATTGTCCTAGTACATGTGGAAACATGTTAGGGTCATTGGGTCAATGTTTGGTGGAATATAATGAAGTTTGGAGATTTGTTAATGGAGGAAGAGATTAACAAAGAAGACGAACTGCGTCTGTCCCTGCTCGATCGATCTCGAATATCGATCGATCGAATAGGTCGACCGATCGAACCCTGTAGTCGATCGATCGACGTAAGCTATTTTTCCCGAATTTTTCCGTGTTTAAGTATCCTTTGATTTCTCGGAATGAATGGGTATCCTAGGGTTTATATTGTACTTATATGGGAGTGAGAATAAGACCACTAGGTATATTGTTGAGGTCCGATAAGGCCATTGGGTGTAAGGCTTGGATTATGGACCGACGAGAATAATTCGATTTAGTAGAGTATCGAGGAATTTGAAATTGAGTTACGAGGCGAGGTAACGTCAATTCAAGTAATAGACCAGTAGGGTAAGTAATAACTACTGAAATTATATGTGAGGGGTAACTAGGACCCTTAGAGTTGTGTGAATACTCAAATAAATGCGATTAATGAGATAAATCGTAAAGAGAATGTTGTACCGTAGATATAAAAGATTAAAATATTACGTACGAACATAATTAATAGGTCGGGCGTGTACCTATTGAATTATATGATCTTTTAGGTCGAGAGAAGTATACCTAAATTAACTATGTTAGGGTCCATGTGATATTACGAACTAACATAGGGTTATTATATGTTTGGGGTCAATGTAAAATGCCGAACCAAACCTTTGAACTGGTGGCGTGATGAAAGAGTCTGAGCCAGAATTTGTGTATATAAATAATTGGGGTCGATGTATCATTCCGAACCAATTCTTACTTGGGATCGATGAATCATTCCAAACCAAGAGTCCTTTACGTGTGTGAAAAGGACAAAATAGTAATACCTGATATTTAGTATATATTGTGTGTGAAATATATACTCGATGATATTCTACTTCTGTGTATTAGTAGATTGATATATATTATGTATTTAAAGATACATATCGAACTGGTAAGTTAAGTAGTGAAACTTAATTTACGAAACGTAACGTTAGATAAAGAATATCTATTTAGTAATTTAAGTAGTGAAACTTAATTGCAAAAGTGGGAAGATAGAAATTGTGATAATTGTAGAAATTTAGTAGTGAAACTAAATGAGAAGTTTTGAAACATAACATAGGTGAAATGTTACTTGAGTATTAATTAACCTCCGCGAGATGTTAATGAAATGGATGTACTGTGTGGGAGATACGAGAACTTAAGTATAGATAAGTTCAGATGATTACTTAGTCCTAGTTAGCTTGGAAGATATGGAGATGTAGGCTAAGTGTAGAACGTTAGGTGTGCACAAAAGATGAGGTGTGAGTAAACTCAAGAGAGTGTACAAGAACCTAGCATGTGTAATCAATAACCGCATTTTATATTGTGATAAACGCTTATTAAATATTTTCAAAATATTTTGAGTACTAACTCTTGCTATAAAATATTTTCAAAATCTTTTAGGTGTCCAGTCACAGGGACGCCATGTATGATGATTTCATTCCAGGGACTCGAAGCTGTAGCACAGTGGATGCTTACATGATTTTGATTAGACGATATTTCTCATTCAGTTCTAGTGCAGGATCTCACACTATTCTTTGTATGGACTTGTGGTCTGGTATCAGTCTCAGATGTTTAGTTTCATCCTAGTGGTTATTCTACTATTATTTTGGGATTTTAGCCGATGGTTTATTCGGTATTACTCTTATTCTTTTGTACTCACACTTTGTTGATTTGGTTTTAGTACATGGTTGTTTTTATACTTTGTTCCGCATGGTTCATTTATCTGTTTTAAGAAAGATAAAATTTAGCACCGGTCTAATTTTTACTTAGGGGATTAGTAACTAAAAAGTTTTCGACTGTGATGCTAAGAATGAACCATTTGAGAAACCTGTTTTAATTTAATAAAGGACTGATCACCCGATGTTTAATTAGGCAGGGTGTCACAGATGGTATCAGAGCATCAGGTTCTAGTGTCCATAGTATATGTACGGCTTACTACATTTTTAGCGTATCTTTTGATTGATATAGAGCCCTATCTTAGGATTGTTGTACTCCTCTACGTACGTAGTTTACGTTCTCCTGCTATTTAGTAGATGTAGTGTTATATAGACGAGTTCAATTGGGCATGGTACGTCGAACATGGCGTTAGGACCAGCATTAGCGTTGGAAGGACTGGAGGAGGGAGTAGCTCGGCATGAAGCATGGAGTGTTCGAGGATGGTAATCATGGGAGAGATGGCCGTTGTCGAGGTCACTCCTAGTGTGTAATGGAAGTAGATGTTGCAAGGACTGTTGGGGCATAGCAGGCATTTTCCAAGTACCGCGGCAGCAAGGAGTGATGCTAATCTAGACCCGCCCAATGCAGTGATAATGGGAGAAGGTCTGAAGGACCTTTGGAGAAAACGAACTCTGAAAGGTTTGATAAAACGTGGGTTGTGCATGTTAACCAATGGGTGTAGAATGTCCAGAGGTATTGGCATTAAGGATAGAGTAGAAATACACAAAAGTGAAAAATTTGGGTAAATTTTTTATAGAGGCAATGTGGTGGGGATACCAGTCACCACATTTGGACCGAGGGTCAGTATACAAATAGAGGGACTTTACGTATAGTTTAACCGCAAATTCCTCCAATGATGGTTCAGAAAAGAAGTAAATGGAAATTTAGGAACCCATCACGTGAAAGCCTGGTAGAGACCAACTGTGAGAAATAAATTTATCTGTTGAAGTGAACTTGTACCCGATGAGATAGGTACAAGGGAAAAAGATCCCTTGAGAGAATGGACTCTCGAGTTGTCGTTCGTAATTTTGGTAAAACTCTTCTTGGACGACTTATGTGTATGAAGGCAGTATGGTGCTTATTACAAGGTTGAGGTAAATACTCCTAGGTGGGAGGAGCTAAAAGAGTTTAAGGATTTATTCAAAGAGTAAGACTGAATGTAATGGAGATGGTGCAAGCCATAAGTGGAAACCTGCTAAGGGATTCATTGATTTGATCCTAAGTCGGGACTGTTAAGTCTAATAGTGCGTCACTTGGTCAGCGAAACTAAGGGAACTAAGTCCGAGAGGAGGAATACCCTAAACCAATCGATGTGGCCTAGAATAAGGGGATTTATGAAAATATGTCTTATGTGGGACGTAACCACGCGTGTTGATCTTGCCCGAAGTTATTTAAGGGAATAATAACTCCGATAAGTTTTTCATTTCTGTAAGGACAAGCGTTATATGTCCGGGAACCATTTGAACCACCAGTGCGATGGGAAAGAAAGTACATAAGTTTTAGCCTCAAGTGAATGAGGTATTTGATGATGCCTCACCTGAAAGAGGGTCGAGCTCGCATTATTCATCAGTATGTTAGAGACTTAAGAGATTATGGATGTCTCATAGTGATTGATCCCGGTGTATATGGACTTTAATGATGTGATTCAAGGTATATAGTATGACCGCTGAGCGGAGAGATCGAGCTCGTTGTTATGATTAGTGCTAAGGACTTAGTGATAGTATAAGTGCAGTTCCACTTGACTCCTTTAGATATATTGGAGTATGGTTGCACATATTGTCGAGGAATAGAATTTGAGTACCTCGACTATGTGTTGTTCCGAAAATGCTCCATAAGAATGCATGGGGAAAAGTCCCTTGTTTAAGTCCGGTTTGCGAAAAGGGGATACAATTGAATTTTTATGCACGTGAGGAAAAGAGTCGTTGTTAGATACTAGGACATCAGTGGAGCCGGTAGTGTTGTGGAGAAACACTAAAAGGCTTATTTCACCACGAAGGGATATGTGGGACTCTGTGGGTAAGAATTTGATTTTTGGTCTATAGGGGATTGAGAATACCCGCAAGATTGTAGTCACACCATGAAGACAAGGCGAGAGTGGAGGAAAAGCGTGTCACGAGTGCGACAGTTTCAATGTTTTTGTAAATGTTCACGGAGAAAAGGGTGTATGGGTGCCCTATTCAATTGGCTTTCTTAGTCATCCGAGATAGAGGGATGCGAAAAAGTATTTTGATAAGTACGCCGGTGGGGAAGCTATGAGGCAAGTCGTATTGATGAAATGTATTGAACGTCATGGGAAATAAACGCTAATCCACGCTTATTTGTGCTGAGAGTGCCAGCACACCCAATGGGATAAAAGTCGGTGGGAATCCGTTCAAAAGTGATCTCTTGATATGGGAGGCCTAACTATTGTGAAGAAGTAACGCAGGGTGATACTTGACTGACTGTTGACAGCGACTTACGCGTTACTAAAATGTTGATTCTCACAAGGTAACCAACCCTAAAGGCGCGCCAATTACGAAGAGCGCACAGATTGTAAAGTATAAAATACCCGGAGAGAAAAGGGAATAGAGTACCACTTGAGGAAAGATGACGTAAGTGGGAATCCGTGTTGCGTAAGAGGTATAGTGAGATTGTCTCCAGACGTACCACTAGTTGAAAGAGAAAGACAGTCTCGAAATGAGCAACCGAAATTCGGTGGTGAACCTACGGATCTAGTGATGGAATGCGTAGGCAGACTTATTATTTATGGATGGGTTGTGAACATCGTAACTAAGTCAACATTTTTTTTGGGTTAGCGAATGGGTTGACTGTGATGGACTAATGTGTCGTTAAAAAGGTAGAGTGCACAAGTGCAGGGTGCCCCTCTATATTGTTGTGAATCAGGATGATATCCTAAAATCCCACCCTGTGAGAGATGGTCAGGAAGGAATGGAGATAACGCTTTATTTTGGGTATGTTGTGTCTCCTATGACCCAATAATTGTGAGGAAGGAAGATACTACGTCCTAAAGATAGTGAAATTTTGGAAGAAACCACTGATCAATTCATAGGTTGAATGTATAACCGTATGAGCATATTTTATAGGTAGTGTGGGTGCCTATATGGACTGTACATAAGGTTTAGGTTCTTCGGTACCTCTTATGAACTTATATGTACTTTAAGGGTAGTTCGCGGAGACATTTCAAACTCTTAGTCCTTAATGCATGATATGAGGACATTCTATGGGAGTATGACATTTTAGAGTATATGAAATGGGTAATATAGGCCTCACAAACTATCTACTCCTGTGCGATGAGATATGTATACATATTTTGGTGCTCGAGATGTGATTTTGAGAAAAAATAATTAATCACTATTGGTGATCGAGGTGGGATTCCGAGCCAATAACCCCAAAAGTGTTATAGAAGGGGGGTGATTATAAAATAAGTGTTGATAGTATATGTTATGTGTAATATATATATATACCTATTGATTTTCCTACTTATGTGTGATAGTAAGTGTGCTTAATCTCTGTATTGGGGTCGATGATGTTCCGGACCAATACATGAGGGATTGATTTGGGGTCGATGATTTTTTCGAACCAAATCGATGATCAATATTGGTATAGACGGAAAGTCTGAACCAACATATGCATTACATTTACCTTGGGTCGAGGGATTTCCGGACCAATGTAAACGATAGGATTATTGGGGCCGATGATTTTGTCGGACCAATTTCCCTTAAAGTATATATTGTGTGTGAAATATATACCTTATAATATTCTACTTATGAGTGATAGTAGACACTTAGATGTTATATATAGAAATATACATAAAAAGGGTAAATTAAGTATGGAGAAACTTAATTTCAAGAGTGAACGTTAGATTGGGAAAATCTATGGAGAAATTAAGTAGTGAGACTTAATTATGATATATGCGGCATGGGTAACATGCGATAAGAGTTTATAACGAAGAAAGGCATGTACTTGGGGCGACCGTTAGGATGATATGATTTGATTCTGGGTATTAGAGGATGCAGTGATGTTTAAGGTCCTTAGTCTTAAAACTAGCCTTATCCAAATTTCGAGGACGAAATTTCTTTATAAGGGGGGAAGTATGTAATACCCCGTATTTCTAAATATTCTATTTAATTAAATTAGAGAATTAAATGAGAAAATACGTCTTAATTTAAATTACGTAAGAGGAGTAATTTAATGAAATTTATTAAAAATTGTAATTATGGAATATTAATCAAGAGATAGATACTGATTTATATTGCCTCATTATATTTACTTAGTGCGAGTGGTAAATAGTTACTTAACGCGTGTAGACCGTGTTGGGGTGAGAACGAGTAATATTTTTAAGTGACTCAAATGATAATTTAGAGGTCACAGATAAGTCTGGAAGGTTCAAATTAGTCAAAATAGTATACCCGGGGGTACTAGTTGAGTCTCGAGGTAATTTTGGACTAAACCGAGATCGTTCGGTGGCATTTTGGTCTTTTAACATAAGAGGATATGAAGACCTACGAATTTGAGAGCTTTTCACCAGCCGTATAAAAGATGGATTAGGGTTAGAAAACCCATGAAAACACCAATACCATTAGAGAGAAGGAGAAAACCATTCTCAAGGCTTAGAATATGCTTTTGAGAAGGTTGGGTTTGGATCTTACACCTTAGGAGCCAAAGGAGGAAGTATTGAAGAAGAGAAGCATCAATCCATCATCAACTCCACGAAATCAGATTCCCTCTGTCAAGGCAAGTTGTTTATTGCAAAAATTATAAAGTTATAATACCCATGTGTAGGGTTTTTGAATAGTTTTGTTAAATCAACATCTTGATAGGAAAATAATGATAATTATACATGTTGGGATAGGAATCGCATGTAGAATGATTTAACATGTGTAGAGGATTGATATTCAGATTAGACTTGATGATTATTTCGGAATAAAATTTGGGTTTTGAATGAATGTATGGGAAGAACACCATAACTAGGGTTTTAAGAAATTTTGGGTTTAATTCACTATTTCTTCAAATGAATTGAGGTTTTGATGTATTTGATAAGTTAGGAATTGTCCTAGTATATGTGGAAACATGTTAGGATCATTGGGTCGAAGTTTGGTGGACTATAATGAAGTTTGGAGATTTGTTAATGGAGGAAGAGATTAACGAAGAAGAAGAACTGCGTCTTTCCCTGCTCGATCGATCGATCGATCGAACCCAGAAGTCGATCGATCGACGTAAGCTGTTTTTCCCAATTTTTCCGTGTTTAAGTTTCCTTTGATTTTCGAGAATGAATGGGTATCCTAGGGTTTATATTATACTTATATGGGAGTGATAATAAGACCACTAGGTATATTGTTGAGGTCCGATAAGGCCATTGGGTGTACGGCTTGGATTATGGACCGACGAGAATAATCCGATTTAGTAGAGTATCGGGGAATTCGGAATTGAGTTACGAGGCGAGGTAAAGTCAATTCAAGTAATAGACTAGTAGGGTAAGTAATAACTACTGAAATTATATGTGAGGGGTAACTAGGACCCTTAGAGTTGTGTGAATACTCAAATAAATGCGATTAATGTGATAAATCGTAAAGCGAATATTGTACGATAGATATAAGAGATTAAAATATTACGTACGAACATAATTAATAGGTCGGGCGTGTACCTATTGAATTATATGATCTTTTAGGTCGAGAGAAGTATACCTAAATTAACTATGTTAGGGTCGATGAGATATTCCGAAGTAACATAGGGTTATTATATGTTTGGGGTCGATGTAAAATGCCGAACTAAACCTTTGAACTGGTGGCGTGATAAAAGAGTCTGAGCCAGAATTTGTGTATATAAATAATTGGGGTCGATGTATCATTCCGAACCAATTCTTACTTGGGGTCGATGAATCATTCCGAACCAAGAGTTCTTTACGTGTGTGAAAAGGACAAAATAGTAATGACTGATATTTAGTATTTATTGTGTGTGAAATATATACTTGATGATATTCTACTTCTGAGTATTAGTAGATTGATATATATTATGTATTTAAAGATACATACCGAACTGGTAAGTTAAGTAGTGAAACTTAATTTACGAAACGTAACATTAGATAGAGAATATATATTTAGTAATTTAAGTAGTGAAACTTAATTACAAAAGTGGAAAGATAGAAATTGTGATAATTGTAGAAATTTAGTAGTGAAACTAAATGAGAAGTTTTGAAACATAACATAGGTGAAATGTTACTTGAGTATTAATTAACCTTCGCGAGATGTTAATGAAATGGATGTACTGTGTGGGCGATACGAGAACTTAAGTATAGATAAGTTCAGATAATTACTTAGTCCTAGTTAGCTTGGAAGATATGGCTAGGTAGGCTAAGTGTAGAACGTTAGGTGTGCACAAAAGATGAGGGGTGAGTAAACTCAAGAGAGTGTACGAGAACCTAACATGTGTAATCAATAACCGCATTTTATATTGTGATAAACGCTTGTTAAATATCTTCAAAATGTTTTGAATACTAACTCTTGCTATAAAATATTTTCAAACCTTTTAGGTGTCCGGCCATAAGGACGTCATGTATGATATTTCATTCCAGGGACTCGAAGCTGTAGCACAGTGGATGCTTACATGATTTTGATTAGACGATATCTCTCATTCAGATCTAGTGCAGGATCTCACACTATTCTTTGTATGGACTTGTGGTCCGGTATCAGTCTCAGGTGTTTATTTTCATACTAGTGGTTGTTCTACTATTATTTTGGAATTTTTGCCGATGGTTTATTCGGTATTACTCTTATTCTTTTGTACTCACACTTTGATGATTGGTTTATAGTACATGGTTATTTTTATACTTTGTTCCACATGGTTGATTTATCTTTTTTAACAAAAAAAAAAATTGGCACCGGTCTAATTTTTACTTAGGGGATTAGTAATTAAAAAGTTTTCGACCGTGATGCTAAAAATGAACCATTTGAGAAACCTGTTTTAATTTAATAAAGGCCTGATCACTCGATGTTTAATTAGGCGGGGTGTCACAATCTTAATATCAATGGAACCCAAATCTCTACCCTAACATGCAAGATTTTGAGCCTTCATTCATATTAAAAAAAAATCATAAAAATAGTCTCAATTTAACTTCCACTTTTCCTAATTAATATCTCTAATTTATTTTAAGAAAACACATGTATTTAGTGTGTAGGCCATAATTAATACGCATAATACGAAGGGAAAGTAATAGAGGTAACCATGCCTGAGATTTGTTTGAAGAAATCTGATTATGAAGATGCATTCCTTACGAAAAGACGATAACGTTTCGTTCTTAGATCAAGTTGCCGAAACACCAATTGAGCCTTCAAATCGTGAATTAAAACTTGATAACTTTGGGGCTCGGGTTTGTCGGAGGAAGAAGATGAAAATTATAAGGGTCTAATGCTCTTAAAGGTTGTAAAAGTATGTTTGAAAACTCCTAATCATGTACTAATTTAAGTGGATAAAGATTAGAGAATTTAAGTGGTATTAAAATCCTATTAAAACTAAAACAGTTCACCTGTTAATCACACTCCAAAACCGTTAAAAACAGTTAGTCATGCTTTAAAGCCGTGACAAATTATCTGAAGCGGAATTTTTATTTTAGCCCTATTTTTTTGCCTAGAGAGTTTTATGCTACGAGGACTCTTCTAAACGACCCAATAATTATATATACTCATATTACGAGTTCTTTAAGCTAGCTTTCTGAATTCCAAATTAATTTAATTAATTACCGGATAAAATTACAGGTTATTATAGTTAAACCCTTGAGAAACATAGTAAACCTATGAAAAGCATGTTGAATAACAATAATTTGTTAATTTTTGCTGCAAAGAATATTTAATACCCCTCATATGTTCAGAAAATACCACATAATAAATAAATTCTAGCGTACAAAACCATAACTGATAACCCAGTGGTTCGGTATCCCGGCCCCAAGTAAAGGCCCAACATTCGTCATGTTTTCGCCGAACCAAATATGGTACGAAAATTGGATTCAAACATCATTCGATATAATTAGCCAAAGTATATTCGTTTAATTGGGCATAACTATCCCGAGTATATGTGTTTCAATCGATATAATTACCCTGAATGAGACTTTTCAACCCAAAAAATATATTTACATTTCATTCAACGTAATCACTCCGAATATATGCATTTAATTCGGCATAATCGTCCCGAATATATGCATTCTATTCGTCATAATTATCCGGAATGAAAATTTTTCTTAATTTTTTTTAACTCTGATTAGGGATAATCACCCTGAAAATCATCATCTTCTTCGGGACCCGACCCCAAACCACTGAACGATTTTTACGATTTTTCATATTTTCAATCCTTATATATATATATAGTACTGCTCTTGTGCAGATCAGTCCATATTTTAAGAATGCGGATTGAACATGTGTCACCTGACACTGAGCCTATAAATTATCGCCTAAATTATAGGTACTTTCTCTTTCTTTTCTAGGCTCACCGCCAGGTGACACGTGTCCGGTCTGAACTCTTAAAATGCGAATTGGTCCGCACAAGAGCAATACTATATATATATATATATTACACACTATTTTCAACACAATTTACCACACATTGTCTCTTTGCACTACACTTCAAAGTCTTCCTTTATCTTCTTCACAGAAGTCAAGAATTTTTTCTCTATTAATCCAACAAATCATCTTCCAACCAACTATCAACATTATTAAATAACTAGGATTTACACACTATTTTCAACACAATTTACCGTACATTCTCTCTCTACACTACTCTTCAAACTCTTCATTTATCTTCTTCACAAAAGTCAATAAGTTTTTCTCTATTAATCTAACAAACCATCTTCAACCAACTATCAACATTATTAAATAACTAAGGTTTGTTATTTAATTATTCAAATATCAATGGATAAGCCCCAAAAGACATCTATATATGTGATGTGATGACGTTTAGCAAAAAAATGTGTTTTTGATTGTGATATTTTGAAGTAAAAATTATGATGCCCTTAAAAACACCCTTCTTTTTTAGTTCTATATGTTTTACTCTAAACCAAGGTAATACATACGAGGGCGAACTTCAACGTATCCCCGTTCTTCAGAACCATCCTCAGTTCCCACAAAAACTATGGGGTTTGTATGAACCAGTCAAGTGAAAACTAGTAGAGAAAGTAAAATATGAGTACTTAGATTTTCCATAGTGGCTATTTTAGTGTACAATTGAAATGGCAGGGGGGAAAGTTATGTAAACGCGCTTTGATCTAGCATAAGAGTTGCAATAGAAAATTGCAATATTAGAACAAATATAGGTGAGAAATCCAAGAATGAGTATCTTCATTGTTCCATATGGGTTGTTTTCTCCGTGGCTGTTTTGGCAGGTCTTCTTGGATCATTTTCTTCCCTGTTTTTGGCTGTATTTTCTTGCAGTATGCCCCATGAATTGCTTGTATACCTCCTTCTTGCAATTTTAATTAGAAAAAAAGAAGAAAAAAGACTGTTGTATACGCTTCAATGGCTATCAACTGGATATAATTGTGTTTTATTCACTGTTGAAACAACCATATATGACGGTTACTTTGACTTCTTAATCTTCTGATCTTTTTATCGCTTAAAGAAAAAACATACACACGAGGCCACTACAAAACTAACACCACTAATCTTATACGCTTATAACTCTCCTATCAAGAAGCGTTCTCTACTTCAGGCCTATCTTAAGTAATGTCGTCTATGGTTACTTTCAATGTTTTAGCTAATAGGTTCGTACCATTCCTAGATAAAACTCTCCCCTTACAAAGATGGTTTCATACAGGGAAGGAAACTAGTTGCTAATCTGGTTCTTACCCACAAATCATGCACACATTAAAGAGGAAGAAAGGTAAAAGTGACCTCATTACAATCAACACTGTCATGTCCAAATGATAAGGTAGAATGGTCCCCTCTTCTTCTTCTTCCAAACAAAGCTCACAATGAGCGCTATATTAACATATTATAGAGATTACAAAAAAAACAATTATCCAAACTATAGGAACTAAGACCATTAGATTAAGATTTTTACAAAAAAAAATAATAACAATAATAATAATCCTAGAAGCATGATGGACCAAGTGATAATATCATCTAGGATGGCACTTCCACCGGAGATCATGACAAAAAAGCAACCTCCTGACAAACGGTAAGTAAAGGAAATTACAACTATGGAGGCAGAATGGATAACAACAAAAATTGTGATGTTGAAACAGGCGATTATGGAAGCTGAGTAGTCGGCTCTGTCCAAGAGGCTGTGAGCAAAAACCAAACACAACAGCAAATGCACCAACAAAAGACTGATTACTAACTTCTCCATATTATCCCATATATGGAGATGGTGTATATTAGGGGGAGCTATAAAAGGTGGCATAACGAAATTAACAAATTAAAAATGCTTGAGTCTGTAGTTGGGTAGTGAGAGCGCACTACGTGTTATTAATACTCGAAATGAAAGACCACACTAAACTAAAATTTTACATCTGAATTTTAATCGGTGCTAAAATAACGAGTACAACTTAAAGATCAATGTGAAAAGATTTACAAATAACTTAATTGACACATAAAAAAAATAATCTTCATTATGATGGATTAATTTCTATTTTGTGAAAACTATCACAAACAGGAACATTCATATTGAATTATCAAGAAATATAAATATTAATTTTGCGGAAGCGTACCTGAATTCATGACAGAAAGTTAAAATATTTTAGTCTGATGTCTTATGCTCTTCAAGATCAACATTTTTATTTCCTCTCTAAATTTCTCTCTGACGATGGGAATCAGAAGATTGATGCTGTGTGATCTGGGGACCATGACCCCTATTTATAACACAATCGTGTCTTTTCATATTTCGTATATTTCTATTTTAACCCATCATAAAAATAGAAATTACGCTTGTCTCTACACAATAAAACCCACACTTTAATAATACATTAGTAACGCCCCAAAACTTAAATTAATCACTTTAATTGGCCTACTTTTATTTGATAGCCTATAATTCATATTTATTTTATATATAAGCCCATATATTAAATTTTACTCACACATTAAGGATTTGAGATTTAAATCATGCGAAAAGTAAATCACGACACAAAACCGGATGTACAAGAAAAAAATATAATAATGGAAAAAATATCGGGCCAAAATAATAATCTCACTAAAAACATAGTAAATACTTACATAGGGGATACACATAATTCTTTCACCAATTCCTAATGAGTCGGAGACCTCTGTAATGTCGATGAAAAATCTCAACAAACCGATGTCATAACCAAACGATCAATAATGCTATCCGAACTAACTTCGAAGTTGTCTTGGTATCACTCTTGATGAAACCCATAAAGAACATGATCACAAAATCTTTCAAGGATTATATGTCCCATGTTTGAAAAGATTCAGATGAACAAAAGTATTTTGAAGGTTAAAAAAGTTTACTTCTTCTCATTTGATATTAATCAACCTAAGACAAGGTTGATCAAGTGCAAAGAGTACAAAGAAAGAAAATGAAGAAGGCATCTTATTTTTCTAAAAAAAAATTATGTTCTTGAAAGTGAAGAACATAGATACTTTTTCTTAAAAATTATTTCTCTTGAAAATATATTAAGCCTTATGAAAGAGAAACGCTAATGGGAGGTATATAAATTACGAAGCCAATTCTCCTACTTGAATTGGCAAAGAAGAAATGACTAGACCAGGAAGATTCCACAAGCAAAAGTGTTTTTTGGAAATACCTAACAAGGATCTTTTGATTTGTAGAAAAAATAAATTTTCTAATAACATTCGTTGACCCTTCCCTTCAGTGAAAGTCTCACTTCGCTTCAGTAAACCATCAGCGAAGACATGTCGCGATACCTTCTAGATATTTTCCAATGAGCTAAGAAATAATACAGACAACCAACGAGATATTTAGCCGGAGCAAAAGCCAGATTTGCTACAGCGAGATATCAATGAAGTCAAGTCGCGGGTACGTCCAACATTTAGCCAAAGAACCAAGAGATTTCACGACAAGTGAAAGTAGGCCTTCATTGTAGTAAAATCCTCTAGGACATCATCCTATTGACTTTTAAACATATATATTTATATTTTAAAAAATACTATAACATTTGGAGACTGCAAAAGCATTAAAACACGCTATTAGAATTGAAAGAATATTTCATCATCCTATGTTTTTGAATCTTGAAAGACGAGTCCGAAAGGTCATGCTTACCTTCATCCTAAAATGATTGATGTGAAAACATGATGAAAGAAGTCGACTTCACTGTCTTGAACATTAATAAAGCTATCCAGAAACCTCTAGGACACATTATGGTTTGGAAACTAGAATAAGACAATATATCTAAGCAAGAGCATCATGAGTATACTATACTCTTATAATTTCACCCTTTGTCCATTATATGATAAAACATAAAAACGAAAAACAAGTAAATAAATAATCCTAACACTTATGACAAACTCGGTAAAAGGCACATAAGGTAGATCACATTAACATGAATTTGAAAATATCAATGCACTCTTCAATCTTCAAAAGAATGCTTGAACATTGTTTTCCTACACGCCCTAGCAAAAGCTCATCAACACACAAATGTGTAATAAAAGCATTATGCTAAAGTTTGTACACTTAACAAGAGATATATGTAATAATGGAAGGTCATATTTATCTATCTAACTAGTATACTTTCATAAATACCCTTTAAATCTCCCATAAGATAATCTCTCCACTTCTCTAATATATTTCCCCATTTTTATCATGCAATAGACAAAGGAAAGAAATCAAGGAAAAAATTAAACAAATCATAAGGGAAGTGTGATCAAATTAGAGAATAAGTTGATATCAAAGTAAGATAATGAAAGTCTTACACAACCTAATATCTAAGCTAAAGATTTTATAAGGAGATATCCACAAAGATAAGCAATTAAAGACACTCCTAAACCATTTTTCCATAAAGAAACATCTAAGCATATTTTATTTTACTTACCAAAAGTTTTAGATAATTGGCAATGTTCATAATCAATTAAGTATTATCTTAAAGGCTAATAACTTGATGAGTTATATCAACCAATAACATAATATCATATCTTGTTTATGCGACAAAAAATGAACACCATTGAGAGAAAAATTTAAGATCAAGTTCAATTAAGATTAAAGAATTATAAAATAAAGAACGCAAAACATTGACTCTTGTGAAATCTCCAACATCCTTTTAAGAACATTTTTAACTGCCACTTTTTCCCATTTAATTTTTAACAATTTTTAGTTAAAACCTTCAATATCTCATATCCGTGGTGTAAACCAATTTTGGATAAATTTATATCTTTGAGACATTACTATGTTTAAATTTTATTTTATAAGCGGCATAAAACTACACCAAAAATAGTATTTTGGCACACCTTAATATTAAAAATTTGGCACACTTTAAAATCGTGTCAAATTCTTATCAGGTTTAATAAAAATCTGGTACCGTTTAAAACTGTGCCAAATTTTGGCACTGTTTAAAAGTGTGTCAAAATTGAGTACACCTAACTAAAGTATAAATAACCTAAAAAAAATAATCTCCTTCCAATTTTTTCATGTCTCGCACTCTTTCCTCTTTAATTATCAATCTTTCGCTTTCTCTCTTTCCCTCCAAAATTGATTCTTGCTTCTACAAAACCCTAAGCTAAAACATATTTCATTATTTTTGTCTCTTTCCCTCTCCCTCGTCTTAATCAATATCCCCATCTTGCAAAGCAACCCCTTAGTGTGTATTATGTGTTTAATATATGATTTTTATCTCCCTAATCTCTGTTCCCGATCTTCCAAAGCAAACCCTTAGAGATTATCTCTATAGATATGTTTAAAAAAAAGGTAAATAATCTGATTTTCGACATTTTCCCTTTTTAATATTTCTTATTGTTTCGAATACTATATGTGTTTGTTGTGGCTTAATATGCTTCGATCTATGTGTTTAATATAAGCTTATATATATATATATATATAAGAGGTGGAAGGTGTATAAATATTCATTTCCTTTTCTAATTACCATATTCTTTTATATATAAATGTTGCAGTCTCCACAATGGTATATATGCCTTAATTTAAACTAGGGCTCCAATCGAATCGAGATGAGCCGAACTTCACCATATTCTTATTTGGTTAATATGTTATAATCCCTGTTCAAACTCGGCTCTAGCTTGAATCGAGCTTCAGTTATTGTGTTCGTGTTCGGCTCGATAGATTGTGGGATTGTTCGAGCTCATCTCATATAAACTTTATATGACTGTTTATATAACATTTATATTAAAGTTATATAAACTTTATATAACTATTATATAAACTTTATATAACAGTTTATATAACTTTAATATAAATGTTACATAAACAGTTATATAACTTTTATATAACTACATATATAACAATTATATAAAAAGTTATATAAACTTTATATAATAGTTTATATAACTATTATATAAAAGTTTATAAAAAAGTTATATAAACTGACTAATACATTACTCACTAGTAAAGATGTCTTTCGACCTAAAAGTAGATTTTCTTAACAACTATCTTCATAAGTTTTCATAGCATACTTGGTTGAGCTTTGTACCGTGGGTTATTTTAAATAGATGCTATGTTTGTTGAAAAAATTTATGATGAGTTATCTATTGCATTCATCTGCCTAGGTACCTCCATCCTCTCTAGTACCTTGAGGTCTTTTCATCCTAGTTTTTATTACTCCTAGGTAGGTGGTGAAAAGACAGGTTGGTCCTGCTTGGTTTTAAAGGGAAAAGAAAAAAAATGATCGGTGGACTCTAAATCACTGATATATCAGGTAATTACTAAATCACCGCCGAATTGAAAATTATATAGGCCGAATGATTTCTAGATAGTATTCTTCCAATTTAACAAGGTTACTTTGAAGCATGAATCAATAACTAATTTTGTTGAACTCTTCTTAAATGTCACAATTTGTAGGAGTATTAAATATATTTTCAAGCTAATGAAGATAAGGAGTCTCTAATGCTCGAGGTAATTTTTAAGGCTGTGGAACTCAAAATCAAGCATACACAGATTCTTACTTCTGATTTTGTCACCGAATTGTATATAAACGTTCTGTAATTTTTTTTAATGTTGTTATTCTACACTGCATAACTTTCAGTAAGTCCACATAAATTTTAATGCATTTCCTTATATATGGTAATAGTAAGAACCAGAAAAGAAAGGTTAATTGAAGTGCCATGTGATATATTCTCTTTTGGTCATTGCAGCAACTATGCTTGCAGCACAGAGTAACTAGTTAAGCAGTAACGATGTTGTCTTGGATGGTGGCATGAAATGCATGTTTAATGTACATAAATACCTTGTAGAATGTGTATATTTGACAGGTATTTCCCTCTCGTGCTCATCTAAATCATTTTGGATTATTATGTATAACATTTTATTCAATAAAATTTGAGTAATAATATGTATATTTCTGGAGTTTTATAGTAGATATTCCAACTAGGTTTCATTCATGATGATCTTCGTCATTGTTTAATTTCATGTGCATATTTAGATCAAATTTGAATAATTCAACTAATATCTCTAGGAATTTGTAAATCGAAAGCTTTATAGGCACCACCGTTATACACTCCATGTAGACCGCCTCCTAATCAACGACCATTTGATTGATGTATTTGAATATGCTTGTTGTATTTGATATGGATTTCCCAAATTGCACCATGTATTGACATGAATTTCATATGTATTAAGATGAATTTTCAATTAACGAAATTTGAGCCATTAATTTTTATTGGGTTTATTGTTTGGATGTATTTATGTTATTGTACACTATTTGTGTTGTTGTTGTACTATTTTTACCTTGCGGACTTTGAATTATTATTGAAGTTTTGTTTTGGTAAAACAGTTGCAAAAAATAGTGGAAATGTTGGTGATTTTTTTGGGTAATATTATTTATAATTTTTTTTTTCATTTATCCAAAATTTTGGCCAAACCTTTGCCCAAAGTGTGCCATAAATGTCAAATTCTAGCACGGTTTAATAGTGTGCCAGAAGTGTTCATGTTTGCCTAAATTTTGCACACTTTTAAATCGTGCTAAGAAAAAGATGGCCTTTTTGGAGCACTTGATTCTGGCACAGGTCAAAACCTTACCAGATTTGATTTGGCACAGTTTCAAACCCTGCCATGTTGCTTTTTTTGGTGTAGTGTAATGAAAGCACAAAGATGGGATAATATTTCGAAATTTTAAATGTAGCATCACACAATAAAATTTGTAGACCTAACCGCTTCTTCACTCATGATTTTGATGTAACATAATACTTTCCAAAATTTTCAAAATAATGAAATCATAAACCTCACATACACATATTAGGAGTGTAGACACACCTTCACGAGTTTAATGAAGATTTGAAGGAGTTTTAGAAGACCGTACATCTTTATCAATCCTTGCAAAGTGGTATCAACTCAACGTGTAGTGCGATGTAAAGTATAGCAAGATATGAGCATGAGCTCCTAAGTATAATTATCAAAGTGTATAAGACTTAAAAGAAAAAATAATTTATCTTATTAAGCATATACAAGATTGTAACAAAAACTATTTTCATGGACATATAACACAATTAACTCATTAGAAATATGACATGGGATATATATTAAACAGGGATTTACAACTCTAAACCCTTGATATGTTATTAAGTAGTCAATCAATAATGAAAACACCTAATGAAGATCGAAGATATTTAGATATAGTCCAATAAATAAGTTTAGTTAAGATATCCACTAATTGATTCCCGGTGGAAACATAACTCAACTCCATCATCCTGTCTTTTACAAGATTTCTAATAAAATGATAAAGAATGTGCATATGTTTCTTGTGTGAATATTGAATTGGGTTTATTCACATTTAAATAGAACTAGTATTATCACAATAAATAGTCATTCAATCTTGATTAATACTACAATACTTCAACTTTTGTTTCATCCAAAGTAATTGAGTACAATTACTATACCCCATAATATATTTAGGTTCAACGGTGGACAAAGACACACAATTTTACTTATTGGCATGCAAAGAAACCAAACAACTTTCTAGATGGAAGTAGCCATCGGAGGTACACCTCCTACCGTCTACATCTCCTTCCCAATTGTCACTGGAATACACTTATAAACAGGTATTAGTATTGTGAGGGTACTAATTACAAATCACATTTTATCACCCACATATTTGATGATACAATTAATGATATGCAAATGGATTCCTTAGGACATGATTGGTAACTAACAAATCGGGATGACTAGCCTTAAGGTATAATAAACTATCTTCCGTGATTCGATATAATGTTTCGTCCACATCCTTTCCATCTACGTCCTTTCCAATATTTTCAGAAACACTCGGTGTGTTTATTCTTACAAATGCCGAGATCAAATTTCTTCACAAAATCTTATACATATTTAAATATGAAATAAATATTCCACTTTCCATTTATGGAACTTGTAGATCACGAAAAAAGTTGAGTTCCCCAACCATGCTCATTTTAAATTATTTTTGCATTAGCAATCCAAAGCTATGATCAAGGTTTTCCCAATTGGATCTAAACAAAATATCTTCTACATAGACTTGGGAAATAATAAGACTTATAAAAAAAAGTCTTGTCCACACTTCCTCTTTCAAAACCTTTTCCCATAATATGTGAGGTAATTCTCTAATACCAAGATCTCCGGGTATATAGAAGGCCATACAATTCATTTTTGAGGCGATAAACATTTATATGGAACTTGGGGTCCTCAATGCCTTTTAGTTATGACATATAGAATCCCTCTTTGAGAGTACCATTTAAAAATGCACAATTCGTGTACATTTGATGGAGATTTAAGTTTAAGGAAAATGTTATGGCCAAGGGTAGGTGAACCGACTCAAGTTGAGCAACCAGGGAAAAAGTCTCATCAAAGCCAACACCTTCAACTTGTGTGTATCCTTAAGCCACTAGTCTAGCCTTAGTATGCAACATTATACATTCTTGATCATATTTGTTATTGAAGATCCATTTCTTACCAATGATGTGAACATATTTAGGCGTATGAACTAGATTCCAAGCATCTTGTTTTGTGAATTTTTCTAATTCATCATGCATAGAATGGAACCAATATTTATCTAACAAGGAACCTTTAACCTTCTTGGGTTCAAGGCTAGGAGTGTAATAAAAACATTAACTTATTTATAGAGTTAAGAATGGGTCTTAACTCCAACATTAGAACTACCAATGATTTTATAAGGATCGTGATCCTTTTTTACCTAAGGAGGTGGTTCATCCATTTTAATGGTATTGACACCTTTACGCAATCATCCGTTTCTTCTTTGTTTCCTTCTTCTATATAAGGAAATATAAAAATTACGTTTTCATTGTCTTCCCCCATTGAATGTAAAGGAGTAGTTATCATCAATGAAAAAAAAATACTAAATCCATTATCTTTTTGAACTCCATAATTGTAAATTCGGTAGACACAACTATTTATGGAATAATAGAGAAAATTCCCAATGTCACTTATAGAGTCAAGATTAGTCAAATACCCTCAATCCTTGAGTATATAAAATCTCCTTCCAAAGAATCTAATATATTTGAGTGTGAACTTTTTTACTCATCCAATCTCATTGGGGGTTTTGTTGGTACCATACCTCAAATAGACTCAGTTCATGGTATGATAATGCTTATTTACCACCTCTGCCCAAATCCTCCAACGTACACCTTTTCCTATTAACATGGAAATTTCCATCTCTTGGATTGTTCAATTTTTCCATTCAATAATCTCATTTTTTTAGGTGGTTTAGGGACGAAAAATTCACTGTATATCCCTACATTACTATACCATTCCAGAATGTTAATTTATTCAAATTCACTCCCATGGTCATTTCGGACTCTAACGATAGTGATACCTTTCTCATTTTGGAGTTGTTTACACTTGGGAATAAGTAAGTCCTTAGCATCAAACTTACTACATAAAATTCCTACAAACTAAACCTAGAATAATCATCTACGATCATGACGATGCAATGCATATCACATACACTCTCTGTATGCATCGGACCCGTGAGGTCTATGTGTAAGAGATCTTGAAATAAATATGTAGGCATTATGTTTAACTTTGTATGTGGATTTCAGGTTTGGTTTACCAATTGAAATATACCCATATGAGAGAATAAGTCACTCAAAGTGAGGTAGGTCGTGAACTAGTTCATTCCTCCCAAGTTTTTCAAGATCTCTTAAGTTCGCATGACCCAGCCTCTTATAACAAACACATCCTCCTTATCATGATTTCAAATAACCTTTAGATATTTATTGACTACATAATAATTATCTATTGTTCTAGTGCCCTTCAAAATGCATTTACCTTTATGATAAATAACTTGACATTCATTCATGGTAAAAAGCATGTTGTGACGATCATCACACACTTAGATAATGTTAATCAAGTTAGCCTTCAAGACCTCAACCCAAAGGATGTTGTATAACCTAAGAAATCCATCTATTTCAATATTACCCTTTCTTAGAACATTCGATGTACTCCCATCCCCAAGTAACCATATCAATTTTGTCATCAATGAATTTTGAAACAACAACTTATCTACGGCCATATGCCTAGGTTACCCACTATCGAGGTACCAGT
This sequence comes from Sambucus nigra, assembly GCA_949130495.1. Classification (NCBI taxonomy): domain Eukaryota; kingdom Viridiplantae; phylum Streptophyta; class Magnoliopsida; order Dipsacales; family Adoxaceae; genus Sambucus; species Sambucus nigra. Next base: position 531,507,726 of record OX422208.1, read on the forward strand.
GTGATAGATTCTATGCAAATAAATAAGTGTGAATAAAAAGATAATTAACATTATTCTTTTGTGCCTAAAAAGGTTTTCCACTGGGCTTAGTCTCAATATTCATGCCCAAGTCCTTCACACTTTGCTCAACATTTCTTTTTCAATTTTTTTCTCAATGTTGTAAAATGATCCTAGACTTTTCAACAAGGGTCTAAAAATCATTCTTTAGTTTAGAAGTGTAATTACAATTTAAGACATCGGGTTTCTATGTCACTTTTAATTTATGAAGCTTATTGCTAAAATCCTTCAAAAGTCCCTTATTTTTTCATAATTTGCACTCGTACACAATGCGTTGAACATTTTTAGGATGCTTTATAACTCTTTTCTTCTCATGAACTTTTTTGAAATAAGAGTCTATTGATAAGGTTTAACAAATGTTGTATTAGGATTCACATTTGTTGTTGCGTCAAATTTGTCAAACCCAATACCACTTTTATCATTCGAAGATCGATTATGCAATAAAATGTAGGTGGTAAAATCCTACTGTTATGAATCTAGGATAATTAAGCCGAGCAAGGTAAAATAAATCTCAATCACACAATAACACAATATGAACATGGTTCGACATTGTCCCTATGTCCACGAGGTGTTTGTCTCTCTTTATTAATCAATTTTGAATAACAAAGATTGCGTATCCCTCTTGCCAGGGGCATGGTTTACATTTATAGAGTGTAGTAGGGTCTTATATGTTAGACCCTTACCTAGATACAAACCTTCTCATTAATAAACTAGATAATAAACTGGAGAAGGATTCATAAAATATTAGTGAGATATCACAAAGGAGTGTCAGGAGTCAACTAAGCTAATTCGGGATCAAGGGAAAGCAGGAGCTCAATGGAAGAATGATGAAGATGGTCAGAGGAAGCTAATTAAATTCACCATATATTTTATGAGTTTTTTTTATATATTTATGAGATGTATCGTAAATTAGTGTTATGTTATAATATTAATATGGGTTACTCGGTACCAAGGATACACTTGGTTTGGCAGGATCTGAGAGAGCTTTCATTCTTTATCGAGGAACCTCACTTTGGGAATCTTTGAGGGAACTTATTTGAATAATTCTGAATTAAGGCAACGTTAAGGCATGAATTAATTATTTTGGATACACTAGGTAAAACACCCATCATTTCTCAAGAGAGAACCTTCGAGCATTCTGGAGATTGTTCAGTTATCTACCATAAAGTTTTGGCACCAAATTGATTATCTTTAAACAAAATATCTGAGTGACATCATACCATACCAAGGCATGTCAAATAAAATTACCTTACACAATGGTGGTTTAGTGAGAAATTGGTTGGTTCTGTGCTGACACATTGTGGCGCCACCTGACATAATAACTGGTCACTCGAGATTTCACTGAACATTTAATGCATTTTACATGTTGGGTATGGTAGGCTGACATAGCATTTAATGGACTTATGCTTCCACGGGTGTATTTTTGAGTTTGTACATACTCCCAGCTACCATTTAAGAAAGGAGGACTCTTTGTGAAAGAGAGCATACATAAGTTTTGAGAAAAAAGATCACTTTGAAAGAGTTATTACAAACTATAGAGCATTTAGTTCCCAATATTAATACTTTACCCAGTTCTGCTCAAGAACATAATCATTTATTGATCTTTGACCATTTCTTCTTCATACCTTGGTGTTTAAGAGGCCTACCCAAGGTGTATCTAGAGTGCTTACTTTTATCTCCCTTTAGGTAGTTGTTTCAGAGGTTTATTTATCATTCTAAACATACTGTATTTATTACTTCTCATTAAGTTATACACGAGAGTTTATGAGTGATACATTTTAGTTTATTCCTTATTATTTGGGAGTGCATCTATTATTGTGTTATCATCATTAATACGGGTTATGCCTCAGTTTATCGTTAAACACCTATCACTTAGAGAACTTGTCTATTACATTTGAAAACTATGATGGGGATGTATTCGATTAACAATGACTAATGATAACATCCACCGTGTTCTCAACCTTTATAATGCTAAAAATCAGCAGGAACATGATGATAAGGTTCCTCCATTTAAAGTTCCTTCAGTTGCAGTTGTTACATGAACTGCCTACGTAGGGCAAGCTTTTACGAGTTTCATGATCGGGATTGTCCAAATGACCAACCTCATGAATAAGTCTATGTAGTTTTTACAAACTCAATCGGGGATGTTTATATTTGGGGAAACAATGGACCCCATCTCTTTCACCAAACCAGTGGCTCCACTTGTGATTCCTTTGGTGGTAACACACATTCTACCTGTAAGACCTGTTGGTCCCTATATGAACAATCTTGCCGTTGCACCAACCATGGCAGAACCTATTACTCTCAATGCCACATTTATGGTTTCTCTATCATAAGCCAAGCCAGTGGAACCTGACGCCACACCTTTTGCTTTCGTTGAGGAAGTCAACAAGGAGACTATCAAAATATTGGCATCATCCTCAAAAACTACTTGTGAGGTTGCCTCTATTTATGATTATTTCCCTACTCCTTAACCGGAGTAGTACAATGATGAACTTTACCAAGATAAGTATATTCCCATAGTTTTTAAGAAATTTAATTGGAAAGGGGGGAACCCGAAAAGGCACCTGAAGCGCTTTGTTGAGTATCTTGGTGATAAATGCAATAATAAGAAGCTATGTCTAAGGGAGTTCTCTAAATCCCTTACCATGAAAGCTTACACTTCTTACTCCCATCTAGACCCAATAAGCGTGGAAACTTGGGAGGATATGCACATCCAATTTCCCGAGAAATGTTTTCTAGCATAAGAAGAATTTACACGAACCTAGATTTCTCGAGAGAGGCAAAGCCTGGGGAAGATGTGATGGATTACATTCGAATATTTAGAGAAATATCTCTCAATTTAAGAGAACATGTCACAGATGGCAAACAGCTACAACTTTGGGCCAAGGGGTTGATACCGGAGTACATTTGTGAGTTGATAAATGAAACTCATGAGGGAACATTCAAAGCCTTCATGAGATCATCCAAAAACATCTCACAGGTTATCCCCCCAACCCTAATGTGATAAATATTACGTTCAAATAACCAATGATTCAAAATGAAAGGAGAGTCCAGGTTTCACAAGTTAACTACACAGAAGGTGGCGAGACATTTCAAGGTGGCGAAGAGCCAAAGAGGCAAAAAAAAGATGAATAATAAATGAAAGTTTAAAAGAGAAGATACACCATTATTGCCTTGTACTTTTGAGGAGACAATAAGTAGTTATAACACTATGGTCACAGATGACCTAGTTTATCCTCCAAAAAATGCACCGTAATACGCTCCCGACATAGACATTCAGACTCACCCCAAGTATTATCACACTCATTGTCATATTTGCCACCCAATAAATTCATGTTGGACTTTGAGAAAGATTATAAATAAGCATATATTGGTTGCAACATTGCAAATACCTCAATATAACATTAACAATAATTCGTTGTCAACACATGGAGCACACATGGTGGTGGTTTTTGAAAGTAAGATGCGAAGAGACAAAAGAGAAGAGGAAATTTTGAAAGTCTATACGGAAGTTGTATGGTAGGAATGGCCAACATGGTCCTTGACAATGATGAATAGAGATCATGTTCATCAGACGGACGATCATGAGGTTGATCCTAAATTAGAGTATCAAGTTGTTTTGAAATTACCAAAATTTGTGTGGTTCTTTGATTAGGTTGGGATGCCCCAAGCGAGCACAATGTATATCATAAGGAGATTTTAGACATAAGTAGGGAGAATATTTTTCCTTTGCTGAAATAGAAGGAGACCATGGATAGGCTAACACGAAAATTTATGTGTGAAATTACTTTTCAGACGCTGATAGAGCAATAAGGTTCCCCCATAATAGACCTTTATATATAATGGCAGCAACAACGAGGCCTATTTTTCTTGGGCCTTAATGGATAGAGGTGCCTCAATCAATATTATGCCAATTAGCTCATTTTATGCTACTAATAGTTTTTAGAGTAGATTGATCATAATATCGCTTTCGATTTTTGTCTATAATAACTCAATGTCTAAGTTTATTAGTTATGCAAATATTGGGATAACGATGGGGAATCTTACTTCAGATATCAAATTCCTTGTGATTCACTCTACCACTTCCTACCATCTATCGATAGGAAGAGTTTGGATGCATAATCATGGGTTGATACCTTCAACATATCACCAATGTGCTAAGGCCAATGTCAAAGGGACTAATATCTCCAATCGAGCAACCAAGAACCATTTTCCACACATGAAGATCATTTGGTAGATGACTCTTTTTACATTGAGCTCACTGAATACATGCACATTTTAACAAGGCACATCAAAGGCATTAGAGTTTCCACGCTCATGTGGAGATTGGGACCAGTGGTGGATCGAGGCATTAAAATGGATGAAATAGTACAAATTATGGAGGAAGTAAAAAAGTTTATTCACAACCCCCAAACTATCTCTAAATAACTAAAAGATGGAATGACGCCAAGGATCGATAGAATGATGCCAATGATCGATCTGATAGAGAACGACACAAGATATGAGAGTATGATGATTAAGTTTTTCAGAACTAAGATGCAAAAATCTAAGAATGCAAGGAAGGGGAAGGCACTTTCACCTTCCAAGAGACAATGCAAGAATGTGTTTCTTAAATATAGAAGGGTGGTGTACCACATTTGAAGGTGTGAGTGGGAAACAAATGAAGCCGAGGAAGTTGACCCAGAATATGAATTTTTTTAGTGTGTATTCAACGGGAATGCCTTGCTCATTGATATTTCCAATATTCAAGAGTTTGTTGAAGATATTAAAGAAGAACCTGAATGCATGCAAGACCAACCAAAGCCCTAAGTAGAAGAGTTAGAGCAAATAGATCTAGTTTATAGTGAGGAGGAACCAAGACTAATCTTCATATAGAAAGACCTAGAGGCTGTGAAGAAGCTGGAGTTGATCAAGCTCATTCGGGAATATAAAGATGTCTTAGCTTGGGAGTACACTTAGATACTTGGGGTGGAGCAAGATGTGAGCTTCCACAAACTCAATGTTATGCTCTCAGCCATTCCGATTTAGCATACCACTAGAATGTGACACCCCGCCCAATTAAATATAGGGTGATCAGTCCTTTACCAAATTTTAAAACAGGATACATGGTCGGTTCATTCTTAGCATCACTATAAAAAATAATGTAATCCATATTAATCACCTATAATATATTTAATCTAAGTGTCAAAACATTTTCCCTTTTTAATAAAACCATTTAACCACAACATTCCAAAAGTAAATTATAAACCATTCACCATACATAGGAATAATAAGTACTGAATAAGAATTTAATACTGAAAGTAAATAAGACTGGGTAAAAACTCCTAGTTCAAAACTCCAAACCATAAAAGAAATTAAATACAATATCTCTGAATAAAGACTAGAAGCGGGCGACACACGCCCTAAATAGGAAGTCTAAGAGAAACTAAATGAAAAGAATAGATTGCGTCTACTGCAAGGTCCTACAGCTTCCACAATAGCTGCAGCACGTCTAATAATCCAATCTCTAATTCTAGTACCCCTGCGGCTGAGCACCTGGAATATTATATATATATAGCAAAAGAGAGAAAAGATGCAATAAACGGGTCAGCGCCCGAGGTTTAAAAAATGATTTAGCAAGTATTTAAAACTTGTTCTTAAAATAAGTCATATACGCATGTTAGTTATCGAATTCTCACATGAGATTCTCACCTCTCATCTATAGTGCACACCTAACGTACATCTAATCTTCCTCCTTGTTATATCACCCAGTCTAACTAGTATGAAGTCATTCTAATAGTACCTATACTCACCAGTACTATACCCGTATCGCGCATACAATACACTTTTAAATTAGCCTATGCCAAACAGCTAGTTAATATGTTTTCTCGTTTTCATAATAAATCAATTATACTCTTAGTATTTATTTTATATATCAAAATTTTTATCTCTACTAACTAAACACAATAGAATGATTCTCCAGTTTACGTATATATACATATAGTCACATCTTCCTTATATATATATATTCTAATACTATGCCCCCGGGGTAAGACCCATTATCACAACTAACCATAATAATACTGCACCCCCGTATTATCATCCATTAGTGCACCTATAACAATAATCTTTTACACCCGCGTTATCACCCATTAGTACACTTATAATAATATTCTTGTACCCCCGGGTTATCACCCATTAGTACACATAAAAAAGAAATCCCTGCACCCCGAGTTATCACTCATTAGTGCGCCTAACAATAAGATTCTTGCACCCCCGAGTTATCACCCATTAGTGCTCTTAATAATTATATCACATAATGGGCATACACACATCCTATTATAATTTAAAGGTATTTCTCTAACCTACATATATACTTCTCATACGTATTTTAAATCTCAACATTACGTATAGTATAAATATTTAGATTACTATCTCTCTCGTAATCTCCAAGGTACATTCTCTCTATACCGAAATAATTAAAGTATTAAGTCTCACATACTTTTTTCAAAATTTTATTTTGTTTTAGTTTACTATTGGTCATTTTCTCTCACTCCAAGAAACCCGATAAATACAAAATTTGGACTCGAAGAAAAATCCCAGAAATTCCCTCCGTCGCTCGAACCAGATGGCATGTCGTTTGAACGACTGTCACGTGTCGTTCGAGCGACTTTGCACGAGATGCCTTCTCGCTCCAACGACTTCGCGCGAGATTGCACTATTCGTCTTCCTGCCGATATTTTCAGCGTTTCTCACCATTTTAGAACATAAAAACCTCTCAAATTAAAGTCCCAACAACTCATCATCAATACTCATAAACACATATCAGACTATAAGTCATTCCTAACATCCTAGGATCCTTAATTCGTCATTGATCATCATAATTATACAAAAACCCCAAATTAATTCACATGAACCCTAGTTTCCAGAATTTCAATTAAAGAACCTAACCAACTCAGATTCATTCATCAATACATGATTCAATTTCGTAGTTTAATCTCTACATACATGAAGGAATATCAGCAACTAATTACCCAACCTCGATTCATTATTTAAACTCAATTTTTCACCCAACTAACATGTAAATCAATGGTTAATTACACCCGCTCTAATATGAGTATGATTATTGCTAAAGAAAGAAAGTAATAAATACTTGCCTTAAATCGAAGTTCTGAATTCTTTGGTGATGTTGGTATAGACGCGTTCCTCTCTTCTCGATCTACGCGTTGGTAGTCACGATTGTGCAAGGTGGTACTAATTGAGCCTTCCCTCTTGGAAATTGGTTCTCCCTGACACCCTCTATGGCCGTTCTTGATTTTTGTATATCTTAACCCTAATGGAACTCCTGTAGATGATATAATTATTCTCTAATTTTCGTCCATTTAATTTTTCCAAAAGTCCAAATTACAAAACTCCCCCTACGGGGTGGTTTGGCCTAAAATCTCCTAGAGTCGAAATAAAATACACGGGTAGAGTTTTCTGACTCTTTCGACCCTCCCAGACTCAACGGCGCACTCGAAATCACCATACGATTTACATACAAATAATTTGTCTTTATATCCCATTCAATTAGTCCCGACACGACTCACACGCGTGTCAGACTTAAATTACCAAACTGTCGTATTATTCCCTCTCGACAATTTATTAAAGTGTATAGTTCCATATTACATATCACACGATAATATTAACTCAATCAGTATTAACCCTTGGCACGCTAGTTAATATTTATTTTTAATTTCGGATTAATTAAAGATTAAATTCTCACATTTTAATTCAATTAATCCCACTATAATAATTACTCCCATAATTATTTAAATCATAAAAAATATGGGGTATTACTCAGAACCTACAAACTCGAGTTAGATCTTAGAATAAAGGTTGAGGTCAAAAGATTATTAACTACTAGATTCATTAGTCCAATTCAACATCTAATTTGGTTCTCTAGCATTGTGACGGTAAGGAAGAAGGACGAAAGTCAAATTCGCATTTGCATTGAATTTAGAGAACTTAACAGAGCTTTCCCCAAATATGAGTTGCCTCTACCTTCCATTGATAGCTTGATTGATTCAATAGATGGTCATGAGATATACTACTTTATGGATGGTTATTTAGGCTATAATTAGATATATGTGAAATACATCTGACAAGGAAAAGATAACTTGTAGGACTTCTTTGGGTAACTTCATGTACGGTGTCATGCCTTTTGGTCTAAAAAATGTGGGGGAAACTTATTAATGAACGGTGATGGACATTTTTCATAACCTATTTCATGACATTTTGGAGTTCTATATGGATGATTTGGTGATCAAGTTGAAGAAGTAGGATTCACACTTGGTCAATTTGAGAAGATTTTTCAACAGGTGTAAGAAATATAAGCTAAATATGAACCCACTCTAATGTGCTTTTGATGTAACGAGTGGTAAATTCTTGAGCTTTGCGGTGGATGAAAACGAGATTCATATGGAACAAGATAAGAAGAAATCCATCCTTCACATGCCTTATTCAGGGACAGAGGAGAAGCTGAAAAGTTTCCTCGGTCAAACAGAGCCACCTATACTCTATTTTATGCCCCTCCTAGTCCAACCCCATGAGTTGATGCACATTTGTCTAGTGACCATCATCTCACCCATGCCCAATTAGAATATGTGGGTGGTGTCCCACTACCGTTCTCCTAGATCGCACAAAACCTTCGTTGACCACGATGTGTCATCCAGAGATTTAGCCTGGTAACCAAACCTAGTGACATCCACCATAAGTAGCACCTCCACATGGAGCTTCCCCTATACCTTCTTTATACCTATACCTGAAAGAGAAAAATCAATAGAGCGTTGTCTGTCTGGAAAATTCAAATAAAAAGGCATCAATCCATAGAGGCAAAATAAAATAAATAATTAAAAATAGATTAAAAAATTCAAAAATATATAAAATAAACATTACTTGCATAACCCTTTAGGTTATTCAATCTCGTAGAGTGGCGAAGCTCAGGCTCCCATAACAGAATCCTCTCATCACCCATAATCTTGTCGCCATAGTATGCATTCTCAACCCTCACTGACATAGCCCCGACATGACACCACTTGATGTTTGTTCAGTCGTCACTCTCCACGAAGCTGTTGTTATTAGCCATTTCTTAAAAAAAATAAAGAATCACTCTAAATTGTTTTCTAGAGAGAGAGAGAAGGATTTCATTTATTAAGTATAGAGAATAAGCTTCCTCAACCCCCTTCTATAAGGAGTCTAAGGGGTATGTTGGTCCACATCCCCCTAGGTGTGACTAGATGCAGTGACCCTTGAGAACCCCCAAAGCCCCTTAAAATTCCGTGTCTAGCCTACAAGCACCCTAGAGGCAATGCCTATCGGCACCCCCCTCAAATTTACTTACAAAAACTCTAAACAAATTGTCAAAAAATAACCGAAATTCCAAAAAATCCCCAAATGTCTCAAAACTCATATAAAATTAAAAAGTGCACACTTTTCATTAAAAAACATCAAAATTAAAAATTATACAAGCAAGCAAAAATTAGAAAACATTTTTAAAAAATTCAAAATTTCCTAATACATTCCCACTATATCTTACATGCATTCCAAAACTATTTAGGTCGGCATAATTGACCACTTCATACTTTAGGTACGGATAAGTGAGCACTTCGCTCTTTAGGTTAACATACTTGACCTATTCATCCTTTAAATGCACAAAATTAACAATTTCACCCTTTAGGTGTGCATAATTGAACTTTTCACACTTTAGATTTGCGGAATTGACATCATCATCCTTTAAGTCCACAAAATTGACCTCTTCTTTAGGTCTGAAAAATTGAACTTTTTGCCCCTTAGGTCCACAAAATTGACCTCCTCATCCCCCAGGTTCGCCAAATTGACCCTTTCACTCTTTAGGTGCTCAAAATCGACATTATCCCTCAAAATTAGCTCCGATCCTTTGAATTGGTCACATACACTCTTAGGTCCTGAAAATCGACCTTGGACCTCATAATTGACCGCAACCTCCGAATTGGTCGTATATCCCTTTAGGTCCTCAGAATTGACCTTGGCCTTCAGAATTAAACGTCATCTTCTAAATTGATTGCAGACTCCTTTGCCCCTAGTAATTGGCCCCAAATCTCTAAATTGGATGCATCCACTCTTTAGGTGCTTAGAATCTACCTTGGCCCTAAGAATTGATTGCGATACTCTAAATTGATCACATACATCCTTCAAGTCCTCATAATTGATCTTGGCTCTCAGAATTGGCCGCGATCCTTCAAATCAATCATATACACTCTTTAGGTCCTCAGAATCGACCTTGGCCCTCAGAATTGTCTGCAATCCTCCAAGTCAAATGCATACACTCTTTAGGTCCTCAAAATTGACTTTGTCCCGTAGAATTAGCCATGATCCTTTAAATTTATCTCATGTACTCTTTATGTCCTCATAATTTACCTTGTCCTTCAAAATTAGTCGCGATCCTTTAAATCACACATACACTCTCTAGGTCCTCAGAATTGACCTCCGCCCTCAAAATCGGTCTTGATCCTCCAAATTTATCACAAATATTCTTTAGGTCCTTAGAATCAACCTTAACCCTTAAAATTCGCCGCGGTCCTCCAAATCAATTGCATATACTCTTTAGGTCCTCAAATTGACCTTGCCCCTCAGAATCATCCGTCATCCTACGAATCGATCGTATACAATCTTTAGGTCCTCAGAATTGACCTTAACCCTCAAAATTATCCATGATCCTCCGAATCAGTCGCATACACATTTTAGGTCCTCATAATCAACCTCGACCCCCAAAAATGGCCACGATCCTCTGAATCGATCTCAGACACTCTTTGGGTCCTTAAAATTGACTTTGGCCCTCAGAATTGGACGTAATAATTTTAATTGGTGGCATACACTATTTAAGTCCTCAAAATTATCCTAGGCCATCAAAATTGGCCTCGACCATCTGAATTGGTCGTATACACTCTTTAGGTCCTCAGAATCGATTAAGGCCCTCTAAATTGGTCGTATCCACCCTTTAGGCCATTAGAATTGACCTAGGAACTCGAAATTAATTTTACATTCTTTAGGTCCTCAGAATAGACCTACACCCTTATAATTGACATTAACCTTCTGAATTAGTCACATCCACTCTTTAGTAAACCTTGGCCCTCAAAATTGGTCGAGATCCTTCAATACGATTGCATACACTCTTTAGGTCTTTAGAATTGACCTTGATCCTCATAATTGGCCTTGATCTTCAAATTCATTGCATACCCCATTTAGGTGATTATAATCAACATTGACCCTAATAATTGTTCGTAATCCTCTAAATTAGTTGCATTCCCCTTTGGCCCTCGAAATTGGAACCAACCCTCTAAAGAAGTCACATACAGTCTTTAGATCCTCAGAATTGGCCTCAACCCTATGAATCGGTCGTATATACCCCTTAGGTCCTTGGAATCAGACATTTATCCCTAGCATGATCGAAATATACTCACCCCAACCAAAACTCCCATTCATAAGAATCCAACACCCAAGGTGTATATATTTTGGCAACCTTAACCTACCCGAAGTTCTCCTACCGAGGGCCTTTGTAGACACCCCATTCTAGTACCCTCCATGCACCTCTAATGTAGTCCAAACCCTATCCCTTTAACCATAGGACCCCTGTTACTTCTTTAAATCTTAAACTATAGGTCAATATATTCTAACAGAGCTCTATTTGACTTTGTTCAACTCTTGTACGTGAGAGTATATCATGCACTTTCATATGTCTCTAAATACCCTTTCCAATGACCCATACTGTGTGCGAATCAGATCCCCGACTCGAATTTAGCACCCATTTTACCCGAGCGCTTTCCAAGCTCTTTTTTACTTTGTTCAAACCTCAAACTTGAGAATATCTCAACACGATTTCATATAGCTCTAAATCTCATTTCCAACAGTCCATATCGTTCACGAATCACACTCACAATTTATAAGTAACACCTCTTTTACCCGAAAGGTCACCAGATTCTTATCAAGCACTATTTGACTTTGGTAAATTCTTGGACCCAAGATTATCAACACACTTTCATAAATCTTTGAATCCTCTTTCCAACGGTCCTGGTCATGCGCCAAATAGGTTTATGATTTGTATTTTACAAACATCTCTACTAGAAAATCCTTTTTCATACTGTCTATAAGGCCTACCTGCAGGCAAGGGATACTTTACCTAACCGCCAAGTCTATAAGGCCTGCCTATCGGGAGGCTAGGGTACATGCCAACCGGAACCCCTAGGTAAGACTGGTCCTTTTCTCCCTTTAATGTTTCCTATTTAAGGAAATCTTGACCTCATTGTTCCAGACCTTTTTATCTCGAAATTAACGTGACAACCTTTCAATACATCACATTCCAATTATTCTATCAACATTACCTTACATCACTCACATCTCACCACCTTATCACCATTCTATCACCATTAAAATCACCTTACTTCACCGCAGAAAACAATAATTAAAACTATTTAGAAGATCTAAACTTTACTCATCCAATTTTATTGGCATAATGTCATCTCTTACATTTGATTATTTTTATCATTTTACTTATCTAATTCTTATTTTCTCACTACCTAATCACATTTTTTACTATTTATATACTCATAAACTATAAAAAAAAAAATCCAAAAAGAGGGTTTATTCTATAAACTCCAAATTAGAGTTTTTTCTAATTTTTCTTACACATTCAGCGCTTTAGCACACTTTTCCACAAACTAAAATAGAAAACTCTAGTTTTGGATTTATGGGTTAAAAACCACCTGTATTCTTCTCGAACTACATTTACGATTCCGGCTATGTAGGCATCCCAGGTTTACCTTGCAATTCGAGTTCTTTTTATCCCCATTTTTCTTCATTTTATTCTTCTCACTTAATTTTCACTAGTGTTATATATATATATATATATATATATATATATATATATATATATATATATATATATATATATTATTTTCTTGCCTTTTTACGATCCCGTTAGATACGGGTAGTCACCCTTTCATAGTGAATCATAATCTGGTTCATCGCTCATAGCCTATCTAGTATTATCTATTTTTTCTCTTTAATAGTCAAGTTAAACACGTGTTCTCACTCGTTCATAGTGAATCACGATTTGGCGTATCACTCATAGTCTTTATATTTTTATTTATTATTTGTAATTGTACCGTTAGACATGCGTAATCATTTATTCATAATGAACCACCATCCGCTGCACCTCTAATATTATAATTCTCTCTATATTCTTCCATTTCTTTTATTTTTGACACCCCGCCTATTCTAATCCTTGGTGATCAGTCAATTACTAAATTAAACAGGAATCATTAATGGTGTCATTCTTAGCATCACTGCCAAAATTCAATTTGATTACTAATATCATAATCTCCCAGTGTCAATTATTTTAAATTCTTATTATTAATATGCAGAAAATATAAATGGAATAAGATTTTATTCAGCATTTCCATGCACGTAACAATGAATAATGATATAACGACATAAATATATAAATGAATCTAAAATGATACTCGAAATAAAATCCCAATTCAAACATCCATAAGTAAAGTTGAAATCAAATACTGGAAATACAATGTCTTTGTAAATAATAACCACTAGGAATGGGAGACATGCCCGACTAAGATATGTAGTGATAAATAAGAACTGAATAAATATAGAGGCGTCTACTAGCAAGGTCCTGCAACTTCCACAACAGGTGCAACACGTCAAATGTAAGAACTCTTGTGCCTGGTGTCCCTATGGCTGGGCATCTAAAATTGTTTTTACCAAACGGATTTGTAACGGGTCAGAGCCCAAATAAAACAGTTTGAAAAAGTTTAGCAAGTATTTAAAGTGCTTCAAGATAAGATATTATATATATATTTTTGTATCTCGTGCTCTCACCTGAGATCCTCACCTCTCAGCTATTGTGCACGCCTAACGTACTACTCTAACCCACCTAGTTATGCTACCCACCTAACTAGTCTAGCTTAAATATCTTTGCGTCTAATAACTTATAGTGCCCACTCATTTTTCCCATTCAATACTAAACCACATTTCCAATTCTCTTTATTTATTATAAATCACCAGTTTATGAATAAGTTCTCATACACATAGAGTAATTTAAATTTAACTATTTATCTTATCTGCTAATACACCCGTATTAGAATCAATCACGTGAATATATATATATATATATATATATATATATATATATATAGACACACACACACACATCACTACCGTAATATATACGTATATGGCATCCCTAGGTGGAGGCCTGGGATGCGGGCATACATTGCTATCAAGTCCTGGTACATCACGTACTAAATAAGGACATTGGTCCGGATATCGCCCTCGAACTATAAATCAATTCACACATACTGGAGGAGAACATAGTTCCAAGTCTATGTGTCACACACACACCAAATATGCCCAATTTACCATCGAAACTATCATACACTCAGATAGCACGTACCTTGGTTCTATGTTCTTGGGGTACAAGTCAAAATCCCCCCACAATGGGCTCATTAGGATAAGATTGTCCACGATGCGAAAACCTCCCGTGAAAGAAAGTAGCCTAGGTATGTTTACACATAAGAGTTTACACAATAGGCATTCACACATCCTATGTGTGTGTATATATTAAGGTTCTAAAAAATGCGGGGCACGAACGAGGTGCCGAGGACAAGCCTTAAGCCTTAGAAGCCTAGGTGTAAAAAGGCATGAAAAGGCGTTTAGATATTTTTTAATATATTTTAATATTTTTTGACTATGACAAGGCTATAAAAAATACTAAAATGGTACATACCTTAAAAATATCTCTAAATATTTGTAAGTTAAAATAGAAGTTTTTTAAAATACTAAAAAAACAAAAAAAATTCGTATTTTTTAATGCCTTACTTCTGAAATACTCACGTTTTTCGCGCCTTACCCCCCCCCCCCCCCAAAATGCGTATTTTTCACACCTTACCCCAAAAAATATTGACCATCATTGACCATGCCTAGTGCCAAAACTTGGCGTATCTGAAAGGCCTCGCACCTTGGATCCACCTAAACATGTATATATATCTATAAAATAAAGTAGGAAACTTATGTATGTCATAAGCTTAAAACATGATGTCATCAATATGAGTTTTATTTGCATTTTCTATTTTATCCTTGAAAATTTTGATTTCCCCCTCTTTTCTTTCTCCATACTTAATTCCCCATCTTTCACTTTAATTAAAACACGGGGCTAATTTAGTAAATAGACACCAAAATGTACAACATCTCACCACACACTTGCACACCAAAATTCATTCTGGTGTCACAACACAAACCCATACCTCTTTTCACACGGCCTCTCGTGCTTTCTCTCTTACTTTAATTTGAAGTACACAATAACATATGGTAATCGCCATTTCTCATCCACACAAAGTTAGGCATAGAGATTCCACCTCGATTTTCAACCCATGATTTCTTAAAAGCCTTCCTTATCCTCTTCCCATTTGAAAAGATGCCTCTTTCTCTCTTTGTCTATTCATTTCTCGGGCCCTCTTCTATTCCTTTCTCAAACCCCCTTCTAATGGTTGCCATCAGTGCAAGAGAGAGAGGAGTTCAACGATATCAACCGTACCCAAGGATTGATTTCCTTTTTATATATGAGTTTTTGACTTATTTTGATCCAGAGGAACTTTTTTGTCTTTTTTTATTTAGTTGCGATCAGAAATGGGCTGCCATTAGTGCAAGAGAGAGGAGTTCGACGACCTCAATGGTACCCACGGTTTGATTTTTCTTTTTATATATGATTTTTCTGATTTATTTTCATCTGAGTCAACTTTTTTTGCTTATTTTTTTTAGTTGCGATAGAAAATGGGGGAGGTTTAGATCAAGTTGGTTTCAGATCAAGAAGATTCAGATCATTTCCCTTTTTGCATTTTTTGTTTTATTATTTTTTGTTCAGGTCAAGCTGGTTTCAGATCAATAATGTCCTAACAGAAACCTGGGTTTGATCCGATTTATAGTTATCTTTGTTGTATTCTCTTTGGTTTCGGATCAAAAATGTCCTAACAGATCAGAAATGGGCTGCCATCAGTTCAAGAGAGAGGAATTTGACGACCTCAATGGTACCCAATGTTTGATTTTCCTTTTTATATATGATTTTTCTGACTTATTTTCATATGAGTCAACTTTTTTTTCTTTTTTTAGTTGCGATAAAAAATGGTGGATGTTTAGATCAAGTTAGTTTTAGATCAAGAAGGTTCAAATCATTTCTGTTTTTGTATATTTTTTTGTTTTTGTATTTTTTTTTTAGGTCAAGTTGGTTTAGATCAAGAATGTCCTAACAGCCCTGGGTTTGATCTGAGTCACATCTCTCTTTGTTGTATTCTCTTTTGTTTCGGATCAAGAATGTCTTAACAAAAACCTGTGTTTGTTTTATTAGTTGATAAAATATGATGTATTCTCTTTGTTGTTTATATGTTTTTTCTAATATTATAGTTCAACAGTTAAAAGTTTATTTACAGCTATAAAATTAGTTCTCTTACCTTTTCTTGGAACAAGAAAAATTGAAACTGAGTCATTTTAGATTCTCAGTGATGTCTTTTTTACATTCAAACATAGTTTGATTGTGTAGGAATATGCTCTCTACAAATTTTTATATTTTGTACTAAAATATAGTAGTAAATGCGGCAAAATTGAGTAGGAATATGCTATCTACTCCATGTAATCAAATACCATATCTGTTGTAGTTGAAAACACATTAGGGAACATATATTTGAGTAGGTAGTGAGACATTAAGTGGACATACACACCGGTTATTTGATTAATTAAAAAACTAAAAGTTGAACAAAATTTATCAACTAAAATTTATTTTTTTATTATCAACTAAATTTATCAACTTAAAGTTGAACACCAGTTCAAAAATATGATTACATCTTCGTGACACAATACCTCTACGGCGGACCATAAGGCGCAATAAAAAAAGATTATCTTTTATTTTCAACTCATTTCACATCGAAAAAGAGTACAAAATCAATTACACCTACTCTGTGCCACAACCAATATATTTTTTCTCACACAACACGCAACCTCAATCTTGGCCTTACCATAACACGCAACCTAAATCTTGACCTTACCACAACATGCAACCTCAATATGTTTGAGAAGTCTGCTATTATGATTCAATGCACCCACAGTTTGAAAAGTTTTCCATTATGAAGAGGTGCATGGTGGGTCAATTAAACAACTTTAAAATACCATAATTTGAAAAACTGAACCAGATGCCCACGCCTAGAGTTAACTGTCGATATGATTCAATTCACTTCATAAGATAACACTATAATATAGTGCTATTTGTTATTAACTGACATTTGAATCTTTGTTCCACAAGTAAGAATACACTCAAATATTATTTTTTTAAATTATTCTATCTTTTCGATTTAACAAAACAGTATATATATATATATATATATATATATAATAGTATTTTTTTAAGAGTGCTTATTTTTAATGAATTCATTAATGTTATAAAATATCATTAATGAATTCTTCTATAAATGAATCAATTTATAACTTTGAAACAAAAGCGTTCAACAAATGCTTGATGTGACAACCTTATTTCTTCTTCGAGGAAAATGCTACTTCCGTTTTAAAATCTTATGGCAAGAAGGAACAAAACGGTGTTGAGTTACTATACGCTGATGGACCATTGTAAAGGCCATTTTAAGCTATTTCTATTGCGTTATTTTTATTTTGTGAAATTGATTATGTTGTTTATACAAGAATAATCACAATGACTATTGTTATTGTTTGAGTAAATTTATTGTTAACTTAAATTATGTTGCTTATAAGAGGTTCAAGATGGACTATTGTTATTGTTCCAATTCTTTAAAATTGTTTAGAATTAGATGTTGTAAAAAAATATTTTGAATTAATTATACAAGACTTAAAAATGGCCAAATTATTTAAACTAATAGATTCGTAACATAGGCCATTTCCAAAAATATTTATCTGTTGTGAACTAAATACGACGTATGGTCCTATCAACGACGTACACTTACGAAATTTTCATTGTAAACTAAATATGTTGTAAAAAATTGTACGACTTAAATTTATCCGATTCTATACTTTGATAGTTTACACTTATAACATATAAAATATTTGTTATTTATATTATACATGACTTTATGCTTTTCAAAATTATCAGCGTGCCTTCAGGCACGGGCATACCTTAATGTGTGTGTGTGTGTGTGTGTGTATATATATATATAATAAGGAGCAGAAGTCTTTTACTATTCAATAAAAGGATAAGTTAATTAGGGGTCATGATTGAGCCACATCCCCATGGATCCAACGGTTCAAAGTGTTTTGTATATACTAATGATGAAGGAGGGGTTAAATGGTAATTAACTTTAGACGGATTACAAGGCCCAAGAAATGATATGACACTGCCAACTACTATACAATCAGCTCCTGAATCAGCTCCTGAGTTGATATGACAATGCCAACTACTGCAACTTTCATCCAACCTTACCTACACTACACCTCTGTCTCCTATATTCGTACATCTCTCATTTAAGATCTCTCTCCAAGTGGTCATTTTCTGTAATTCTCTCTTATAATGGGTGAGTACCCAAATGAGATAAATGGGATACTCATGTCTTCTCCATCGCTCTACCTCACTATCGACCGAATGCCTTACTATATGAGGTGAGAGTGTTTGAGATTTTTGGGTTATGAATCTTTCATTGTTTACCTATGAGGGTTTTTAAAATATTTTTGAAAATTTTGGGTTATGTCATTTAGGTTTTATATTTTATTTTGAGTTTTGATGTTAATCTGAAGCTAATGATTGGTATTGATTTCTTATGTTTTGATTTTGTTTTACAGTTTACAAAGGGTCGAATTTCAGATGGGTTTCAACGAAGTGTTGATGGTATTTTGTGGTGGTCCGAAAGTGAGGAGATTATGAAATGGCTTTAGACTATATATGGTTTGTGTAAACTATAGAGGTTGTAGAAAGGATCAGAAGGTTTGTTGTGGTCTGTGTGGTGTGTTATAAAGTAGATAATTTGAATCAAAGCAAAAGGTAGGTCGTTATGTTTATGTACTGGAGGAAATATGAGATGTAATATTTTTTGGATCATCGTTTTATTTTTCATTTTTTGGATCAGAAAATATGAGATGTTATGATTTTTTTTGGATCTGTAAAGTTGATTATTCTTCAAGTGTTTGGTGTCCCTGCTAAAATTTTCAACTCATACCATAACAGAGGCCACCGCCGAAAATCTACACATTGGCAACTTAATAGTAGCTTTTTTTGTTCATAAGGTTACTCTGTTTGGGTTTCTGAAGTAATGCTTTAGCAAACTAGGGTCCAAACTACAATAGATTATTTCAATCGTTGGACCTCAAATGGCCCTTCATCACCTCGCCCAAGCTTGCTTGAGGTTGTTTAGGTTTACACAGTTTCTTTAGATTATCTAATTTATTTCTATACATTATAATGTTTTAAATGTGTCTCTGCAAGAGGTTAATGATATGTGTACTGTGACTTGGTTTTTATAGACGTGCACGCTTTCTGCTTGCGATACCCTTTTTTTTTTAAAGCAAATTGTTGTTTTGAGAACTAAGTTGTTTAACATTTTATACAAAACATTGCATTGAAGTGGATTTATAAATGATGTTGTGGAGGTTAAAAGGCCATAGGCTGATATAACTTTACTAACTATGGTATATGAAGTTTAAAGTTTTATAATGTTCCATGTGAAGCCTTCTCAATTCAAAAAAGAGATTAGAAGTTGAAATGGGTTGGCATGATGTTTTTGGAAAACACAGACAAAATATATCTAACCTCAATATAGGAGGGTAATTTAGAAGTTCATACTATACTGATACTATTTTTTGACATGTAGCAGAGCAAGCTCTGATTTTTTAACTTCTTATTGTTCAGGGTCTCGGGTTATTAATTTGGTTCCGGTAAATCCAGATTGGATCTTTAAGGTTGCTCAATTTTTTATTATTTATTTTATATAATGTTGGGGTTGTTTCACCCATAAACATGTACAACACATCAAAGCATTATGATTGTATATTTTCTTATTTCTCCCAAGTTTTCAATTGCTATATTTTTCATTATTTAACCCCAAATAAACTATTATTTTCATGGTTTTTTCACAAATAGAATCAAAAATATTAAAAAGTAAATTTTAATTTGAAAAAAAATTCATAAAAATTTGGAATTCTATTTATTGCTTCAAAATCACCCTTACATTTCTTTGTTTTCTCCTAATGAGGAGAAAATTTATGGTGTAATTTTGAAATTAAAAAATTCATAAAACGTAGGTGTCATTTTTCTATCCCTTTGGGTCTCACAAAGATTTTGTCAAAAGAAATCTTCATATGACAAGGGTTTGGTACAACCAAGGTGGCATAAAAAGAAATGGAATTGCAGAATTCAAATAAAGTACCAAACAATGAATGCAAAGTATGACAAGACAAGAAGGGTGGTTAAGAGAAATACTAAATTTTCTATCGGGACTTACAAAGATTTTGTCAAAACAAATATGCAATGAATTGAAAGTATGACAAGACAAGAAGGGAAATGGGCAGCAATAGTCAATGAAAAAATCTATGTGCACCGAGATTATTTAACCAAGATTTTTATATATATGATTAAAAGATAAAAAATAAAGAAAGAGTTAATGCATATTTTTATTGAGATTTGTCTACCTGATTTTTTTTTTAATAAAGATTACAAATTTGTATTTTTAATAAAAACTTTTTTTTAACTTAAAAAAAATGTTTTTGACCTTTTCTAACTATTTTAAAAAAGAAGAAAAATATTTAACTATATTTTTTAAAAATGACTTTTATTCAAAATTTGTATTTTCAATAAAAATCATTTTATTAAATGACGTGGGTTTGGGTCATCGGCAATAACCAATCGCAATAATGATGTGAGCCATGCTAGCAGCACTAATCAAACATTATGATGATGTGGATCAGCGCCAGCACTAGCGGCACTAACCAATCCCGATGATGGTGTGAGTCCACGTCACCGACACTATCCAATCGCGATGGTAATGTGGGTCTGCACCAGCTACACTAATCAAACGCGATGATTATATGAGTTTGCACTAGCGGCACTAACCAGTCATGATGATGATGTGTGTCCTTCACAACGGCACTAACTAATCGCGATGATGATGCGTGTCCGTCACTGTAGCACTAACCAATTGCGATGATGGTGTGGGTTCGTGCCAGTTTTAAAAAAAGAGCTTTTCATTTTTTTATAAGAAAATGCAATTTTTTTAAAGGGCAATTTTTCATATGCTTTTAACTTTTATAAATGTTTAAAAAATCATTACACTATTTTTAAAAAAAAATGACTTTTATTAAAAATTTGTATTTTCAATAAAGTCATTTTAAAAAATATAGTTTAAAAATGACTTGGGTCCGCTCCCAGTGTTTAAAAAATAATTTTTCATTGTTTGATTAATTTTTCTTTTTAAAAAAGAAACCTTTTTTTTATTGAAAATGCAATTTTTTTGTTTTTATTAAATAAAAAACAAGTTTTGCTTCTTCTTTTTTGGTTTAAATGGCACTTTATTTTAAAAAAAAAAAACAAAATGTTCATACTTGATTTAAAAAAATATTTTTTTTTGGTTTAAAACAAAAAAAATCTATTTCTTTTGTTTAAAAAAAGTATATTTTAAATTTTAATAAAAAACGGTTTACTTTCAATTAAAAAAACTATTTTTATATTAAGAGAAAAACTGTTTTTTTATATAAAAAATTCTTTTTATATCCATCGTTAAAAACAAAAGAATAAAAACCCTAAAAAAAAAGAAAGAAGCTATGTCGCCACCTAACTATGTACAACCTCGGTACAAAATTTTTCTGTGCAAATAGAAAATCTCATAATCAATTGCTATTTAGAAAATCTCACTTGAAACCAATAATTAATATTTAAGCACTCAGATCATATTTTGAAAATCAGCAAGTCAATGAGTGATAGAGTTTTTTAAGTAAATTATTATTAGATATTTAAAATTTAATTTCAACATTAAAGAAAGTTTTTAAATTATATAATTAGTTTAATTCGTTTTTATATTTAAGATGTAAAATGATTTATTATATCAGTGAATACATCATTCGTTTGATAACATTCATGCATAGTTGGGGTGTAGTACAACTCTAAAAGACCAAGTAAATCATTTGGTACATTTAGTGATAACATTTGTGCTTATTCGTTTGATAAGTTTAGTGAATAATCAACAAGTAAATCGTTCATTTTTAATTCGCTGTTATAATTACATATTTTATAACATCATTCTTTATCTAATACTTGACTTTCATGGCTTTGACGTTGTAATGCAACTCTAAAACATTCATGCTTATTTGGGATGGTACTTTGATGTATGGTCATGGCATGTGTCAAGACATACCAAAAATAGAATTATGTCATGCCATTGAAAAATTATTTACAATTATTTGTGTGATAAAGTTTTTTAAAACTAAAATTATTCAGGACTTAATACTTTGAAAAATTATCTTTACGCACGGATTATCCGTTATGTAAACTTATCTACGTATATGTAACTCAGTATAAAAAAATAAAGTCAATTATTACAATCGATGAGGAATATATAAAATGAACTTCTCTCCAAAGAAAAGGAAAAAACAAAGGCGCGGGGCCTGACGTAAGAGGACATACAATTGCCAAAGGATAAAATTTTAGTTTATCGGCTCAAGGCATTCAACTACCTAAAGCGATATAGGGAGTATGCATGGCTAAATATACTAGATATATATAAAGTGGTCAAAAATTTTCGTCGCAAATTTTGTGAGAAAAATATTTGGGTTGTTTGATAACATTAATTTTTCAGGTGGTAAAAGTGAAATGTTTGATACAATTAATGACAAAAATGAGAAATGTAAAACAAATTGATATATTAAAAAATTGACTTTTAGCCAAATAAAATTCTTTAAAAAAAAAGTAGTTTCTAAAAAATAATTTAAACACAAAAACAACCTACAATGAAAAAAATAGTTCTTAAAAAATAGTTTTTAACAATAAAATTAATTTATAATGAGGGAAAAAATAGTTTTTGTAGAAAAACAATTTGTAATGAAAATACATTTTAAAAAAAGTTTTTAGCCCAAAAATAAAATACTTTTTTTTTCATGAAAAACAACTTTTAGTAAAAAAAAAAAAAAATTGTCGATTTATCGTTGCATACTTTGAAATTTTTTGCCGTTTTGTGATTACATATTTTGAAAATTTTCATCGTGCCTTTAGGCACGGGCATTCCGCTAGTATACACACACACACACACACACACAACCTATAGTATATGTCTCATACGTAGTATATAAAACACCCAAATATGCTACGTATTCTCAATTCACCATTTAATTATTCATCGTATTTTTCCCGAGCGTCTTTCCCACTACTCGAAGAGTCATAACCACTCCATTAGATTACATCACTAGTTAAAATATTCTTCTATCACCGATCCGGTCTTATATTCACTCACACTTCCTTAGACCCATTCTAATTTACGAGAGATCGTTTAATGTCAAACTAAGCCTTGTGGTTCACTCGTATTCTCCAATACCAATCATAATTTTTTCTGAAATTAAATACTAAATATGTCACACACTTTGTTTTCCATAACTATCTTCATCAGAAATAAATCCCAACTCAAACCTACCAAAAATAAATTAAACCGAGACCCAGAAGTGTCAGGTCACCCAAATCGATCTCGGGGAACATGCGAACTAGTTCAAGTGAAAAGTCAAAATGATTTGGGGGAAATATGTGGACCGGTTCCCTGTACCTTGGACTTCATTTTCTTCACTGCTATGGGTCTTCACCATTATTAAACCTCCAAATCAATATTACACTATCCCAAACTCCCAACCAAAGGTCTCTAACATTATAGTAACATGTATCAACGATTTTTAATATAATAGAATCATTAAATGTTTACAGAACAACCTCAACTTGCATTTAATCAAGATTAATCTTTAAAAATCCTAGATTATTACTCTTATTCAATAACCTCAACATAATTCCAGATTTTCCCCCAAATTTCGTGATATTTCTCGTCAAATTCATCCTGCATGTATGAGGGATCACGTCTATCATCATTCCTACCCAAGAACATGATTTATATCTTCAATTTTAAGGCCAAAGTTCATAAATTTCATAAAGTAATCATCATATTCTAACATGGATGGTATATCAAATCATAAATAAGCTAGATAAACACTTGCCTTAATTTGGAAGTCTGAAATTTGCATAATTGACGATGAGATTTGTATTCTCCTCTTCCCGATCTACAATCCGATGGTGGTGGTGGTGATGGTGGTGGTGGTGCAAGAAGGTGGTTTTTTTAGCCTTGGAACCCTAGGAACACCACTCCTTCTCCATCATATGACTCTCCCTTTGGTTTGGTAACTGGTAACCCTAATTCCCTTTATGTGATAGCAGATATAACTCTTTAATTTTTGTAGGTTTAATTTTTTCCAAAATTTCAAAAGACTAAAATACCCCATTCGGGGTGCCAATTTGGCCTAAAGTGTCCCGGGACCCAAACTGAACCCCCGGGTAGACTTTTCTGACTATTTAGACCCTCCCATACACACTCGCACACTCAAAATGACCATATGAAATGTCAAAAGTGAAATTATATTTTATTTCCCAAATCAAGTCCCAACATGACTGACACGCACGTCCTAACTAAATTTATCGTAATTGTCGTATTTCTCGTTCACGACAATCATAATATTTTCTTATCATTAATATTACTTATTCACTAAGTAATTTCATTATAAATAAATATTAACCCTTATCTTGCTAATTAATATTTATTTTATCGGATTAATTTTACAAATATCATTTAATTAATTCTAATTAATTCCCAATATAAAAATTGATAAAATTACGGGGTGTTACATTAGTATTACTCCTTCAAATGATTCGTTCCCGTCTTTCCCATGATGCGGACAGGATAATTTTTCTACTCACTCACTTTTTGCGCACACACACACACACACACACACACACACACACATATATATATATATATATATATATATATATATATATATATCCTTTCACCCACATATATTATACACATATTTACATATTTTAGGAGATAAAGAACATTTTTATAGCCCATGAGAGACTAAAAGGGCAGAGTGGTGGAGTAACACCTTCCCACTCTGTAACTTAGTCCCCAGACCATGAACTATTTCGTTTCGTATGTATCAGTTAACTTTTTATTCCGTATCTTTGAGGACAGTTATATCTTTGTCCTATTTTGAGTAAAATAGGTTGGTGATTCCAATCTTTACATCTTCACATGCTCGACGAAGAATAATATTATGTCCTTTGGGAGTTTGTGAATGTCGCGTGAGTGGAGGAAAGCGGATTTTCTCCCTTGACCTTATTTTTATGGCCATAGTGGTGACTATGTTGGGTATAAATTTTTAAGGACTAGATTTTAAGGACTAGACTCTATTTTCATGGACTTTATTTTAGTTTCTTTCATTTCCTCCATATTTTTGTACATGTGTATATATGCTTATACTTATATATTCCAATTTTTAGTCTCATCTTCACATTTTATATATGCCATTCTTATGTCACATTATCCATGTGTACGCTTTTCCTTCACCATGCTCATGTATATACCATATTTTCTATCATATGGTTTATATAACTTCTACATATTCATGCTTTATTCACTTGTATATACTGAAGCTTTATTTACATATTTCACAATCACTTGTATATATTTACCATGTTTCACTTCACTTATCCACATATCACATGCTTCACATCACTTGTTTATACCACATACTTTATGTATATATTTCACGTCACATGAGCATATTCCCATGTTACTCCCACTTTTTATATATCTTTAAGCTACATCTCACTTGTGTGTATCCACATATTTCACACCTTGCACATATCACCTTGCACATTTCACACTTATCCACATATCACCAATCACTTATATTCTCATGCTTTATTCCATGCTTAGTAGTTGTACATATTCATCTTAGCATACATAAAAATTTACGTAAATATACTAAGTAAGACTCATGAATTTTGCACACTATTTCACTTGAGCACTATATTTTGACCCTATTTTGTCCCATACTAGGGAGCCACTTTGTGATGGATTCTCAGTCCTGCAGGGCATGATTACCCTATTCAATATGACTCCCACCTTCCATTTTCCAAGTACATTCAATGTATATAAAATGGTTCCCCTCGCATCGTACCGCTTGACCAAACTCACGATGGGAGGTACATAACAAGGAACTCTTTCACGTACGTTGAGTATATCAAATTTTCCTCACATGTACCATCACCATAAGGTATATATTGAGGTAATTCACGAACACTCGAGTATATATCAAATGAATTTTCCACACGTACTTATGAATGATTCCCCTTATAGGCAAGAGGTTCATCGTGGAAGTCATGACAAAGGGGGGAACCCTTACAGTAACCAACCGTGCATAAAACTCATATAGGCATTGGTAGACATGGGAGAAATCGAGTGTCCATGTTACCTATGGCAGTCATTGTTTTAGGCTCCAATGGCAATGCAAAAACCTAAACTCTGATTACATTCTTACAGGAGTATAACAACTAGTCCGAGTATCCACTCCATATGGAATGTTGCTAGACGTTAATAGACTTACTACTTCTCAACAAATGTGTAAAATGTGATAGTTTTGTAAAATATTAGCAACTATGCATTTATTTAAGTTAGGAATTATCCAAACGAGTAAAAAATATAGATTAAGAATAATATCCCTCACCTCGATTTAATTAGTATATATAACTAAATGGGAAGAGAAGCTTATATAGATTAAATATCATTTCATCAATTAATAAAATCTAGATTTGTCACCCCTTAAATTCTTATTAAAGCTTAACTGATTTTGGCATCAACAAATATCCTCAAGATTACAGGAAGTGATCTCTTCATACATCAATAAATTGATTTTGGCCTCAACAAGTATCTTCGCCCTAGAATCCATGATCTAAGAGATTGAAAGTGAGCCTCTCATACCTAGAACGTGACGCTTGCTTCAAAACATACAGGGGCTTCTTAAGATAAAAGATGTGTCCCGGGGCCTTTAGGTCTTCAAACCCATTTGGTTGTTCCACGTAATCTTCCTCCTGTAGTATTACATTAAGGAAGTAACTCTTGATATCCATTTGATATAACTTGAAGCCTAGATTACATGCTATAGCGAGTAGTAAGTGAATGGACTCAATCCTAGCAATATGATCGAATGTCTCGTCAAAGTCTACAACCTCATTCTATGTGTAGCCTTGAGCAACTAACCTACACTTATTGTGAATTATGTTACCATTATTATCCATCTTATTATTGTAAATACACTTCGTACCTATCATATTTGTCTCTCTAGGTCAGGAGAATAACTCCCAGACATCATTCTTCTAAAACTGAAGCGACTCTTCTTGTATAGAGGATATCCAATGCTCATCTTTGAGTGATTATTTCACATTCTTGGGCTCAAGTAAGGAGGTTTAGCAAAGATAAGTAATAACATTCTCAAGTTTAGCATGAGTCTTGACACCAATTGTGGGATCATAGAGTATAGCTGAAGGCTCATGACTCTTTCAAATCTAAGAGGGTGTATCCTCTAAATCAAGAGTTGGGTCCACCAAGGTAGTATGAGAAAGGATGGGATAGTCACCATGGGGTACACCATTCTTACACTTGGGGCCAGGGTCAATAGACATCGGTGACTTTTCATTTCTAATTGTGGCGATTATTGATTTGATAACCTTAGAGATTTCAAGACTAATCACCCAATAAGCCATACTCGATGATGAATAACCTAAAAATATCCCCTTATCGCTCAGGGAGTCAAATTTTCCTAAGTGCTCTCTATCTCCCAAGATGTTGAAAATACTCCCACATACACGAATATATGATTGGTTGGGCTTTTTCCCTGTCCATAACTCGTACGGTGTGTGTAGCATGCCTTTGACCAAAAACTTATAGGCACATTTCTCGTAAGAGGCATGGATATGGCCATTTCTTATATCTTTGGATTCTTCCTTTCAACTATCTCATTTTGTAAGGAATACGAACGACTAAAAACTCGTGTTTGATGACCACTCCATCACAATAGTTATCCACCCCGACTTTTTTATGTTTAGTGCCGTTGTCACTGTGCATTCGATTAATAGTGACCATGTGTTAGTTTTATGGGATACGACACTTGATTGTTAGGAACTTTACTGCATCCAACTTTTCTCTAAGAAATCACACAATATATTATCTAGAAAAGTCATCGAGCATCACGATAATGTATCTTTTACCACCTAAACACTCCATGTGAATTTACTCCAAAACACGTGTGGTGCTAATGGTATTTACCTTTTGATGGGGAGTTTAAATCTCTTTTCCTTGTTAGCAAGGCCCACAAACCGATGAAGTTGGTTTCCTAAGTGATGATAAGATATGAACTAGGTCCTTTTCACTAATCTCTCAAGATCTCTAAAGTATACTGTGGGTACCCGGAAATTAGTATTATAGGCCTGGACGAGTAGCCCAGCCCTAGCGGCCCAAAGTCCAGGCCCCTCATCTTTTGTATTGATCCAATTTCCCCACGACCCCATGAAGGGAAGTTATAGGGGAGCACGATCCCATGGAGGGAAGTTATAGGGAAGATGGCTAATAAGGAGGAACCCATCATCTCCACTAACTAACATACACATATATAAATTAAACCCTAGGTCCGGGGCAAAGGACAAGTTGTATTCTCTGTACTCATTCTCCAGAATATTGAGAAATAATACTGACTGCACCACCGTGGACGTAGGCACATCTTTGCTGAACCACGTACATCCGTTGTTGTGTGATTGGCGTTTTATTTTCTTTGTTCTTTCTTGGTCATTACTTCTCTCATATTTATTTGTGTCGCACAATCATTGTCTCCACAATTGGCGCCGTCTGTGAGAAACGTTCATCTTTCCCTGAGAAGAGCCCACGCCAAGAAAAGAATCTAAGATGTCTGGTCACAGCAGCAATGCTCCTCAAGCATGAAATATTCAAAACCCACATGCTCCTCGCAGGATTAGGTCTGAAGTCCGACGTTCAGATCGTGGGGCTCGCTTGGAAAGGCCAGCCTCATAAGAAGGTCAAGGACCAGCAAGATCCATGCAGATATCCAGATTGATTGATGCATACGAGGAAAGGCTCCACGAGCAGAGGGAGTCTTCTCGCAGATACGAGGCTGAGAATGCTCGCTTGAAAAGAAGACTGGAAAGACTGGAGAAGGAACTACGTCCTGATACCAGGAGACACCCCTATCGCACTCCTATCCCTCAGGCGAGAAAATATCGCAGTCGAGGAAGGATCCCTAGGCGGGAATATCAAGGGATCGAAGGTGGTGACTCAGACGACGACCTGCGCGAACAACTAAGAAGAGCTCGCCGCTACCAGAGCCCTACTCGCAGCGACGAAAACATACGGAACCTGGTCCACAGAGAAATGGACCAACATCCAGCTCACCGCGGCACCAGGTCGACCAGAGAACTCGCCAAGAGA
This sequence comes from Sambucus nigra, assembly GCA_949130495.1. NCBI lineage: Eukaryota > Viridiplantae > Streptophyta > Magnoliopsida > Dipsacales > Adoxaceae > Sambucus > Sambucus nigra. The sequence goes on from OX422208.1 coordinate 531,537,377, forward strand.
GCCCTCAAGACCCAGATGAAGTCACCCTTCATGAGGGAAATTGAAGAGGAAGAGGCTCCCAAGAAATTTTCCATTCCAAGGTTCAAGATTTACGACGGGAAAACTGATCCCATTGATCATGTCAGGCAGTACCGGCAGGCCATGACCCTCTGGAATCACCGTGATGCACTGATGTGCCGTATTTTCCCCTCGAGCCTCCATGACGTGGCTCAGAAATGGTTCAAAAAAATCCCTCACTGATCCATCAGAAATTTCAAATCCCTGGCCGAGCTCTTTACGGCCCGGTTCATCACCAGCAGCTCCCATCCCAAAAGGATGGATGCTCTATTAACAATGAAGAAAACGCCTCAAGAAACACTCTGAGACTATGCGAAGAGGTACTAGGAGTTATTCAACGAGATCGAGGACTGCGCGGAAGAGGTGGCAGTGGCTTCCTTCAAAATTGGGCTACCTAGCTCTTCCCTCCTTTACCAGTCCTTGACGAAGAAGGAAGCTATGACCATTGATGACCTGATGGCCCGGATTGAGAAATACGCAAAGGTGGAAGATGTCACCCGCCTTAATGTAGGAGAAAACGGTCGAGCCAAGCTCACTACCAAGGGAAGTGAGAAAGTTGAGAACCAGAAGAAAGGAGGAAAGAGTGGGGGCAAGAATGGCTCCAAAAATGGAGGGAACCCTGACGTAACAAAATCGTTCCAGGCGGTCAACACCGTCTTCAAAGAGCCAATTTACAAAATTCTCGCGAAGATCAACGATGAGCCGTTCATCAAATGGACCCAGAAAATGGGAGGAGACCCCTCGAAAAGAAACAATGCATTAAGATGCGCTTTCCACAAAGAGGGAGGGCATAAGATCGAGCACTGCAAGGCTCTTAAGTCCCACCTCGAGGAGTTGGCCCAGTTTGGACATTTGAATGACTTTGTGGAAAAGAAGGTAGAGAAAGTGGCTGCCCACAGAGAGGCGAAACCCGACAACGTGCTGGAGGATGATGTCGGACATGAATTCACAGTAATCCACGGAGTATCTGACGTCAAGCAAATACAAGGGAACTCAGCTCGAATGGAGGTAAAGAAACTGACAATGGTAATGCAAGCTTTTCAGATTGATCCAGCAAAATCACAGTCAGGAAAACGTCGGCGAGCAGAGGACATCAACTACAACAAGCATATTATTTTCATGGATGAAGACCTAGTGGGAGTAAGGACACCACATCATGATGCCTTGGTCATTACACTCAGGATAGCCAACTTTGACATCGATAGGCTGCTCGTCGATCAAGGAAGCTCATCCGAAGTAATGTATATCGACTTGTTCAGGAAATTGAAGTTGAGCGTCGCCGACCTAAAGGGAGCTACTGTCCCTCTGGTCGGCTTCGCTGGAAAAATGACCATGCCCCTGGGCAAAATAGTACTGCCAGTGCTCGCTGGAAATGTTTCCAAGATGATTGAGTTTTTGGTGGTCGACATTGATTCAATGTATCAGGCCATCATCGGCAGGGGATGGCTTCATGCGATGAAGGCAGTCTCCTCGACCTACCATCAGAAGCTCAAATATGTTACCGAGAGAGGAGTAATGGAGATACACGGTGACCAGGCGATGGCAAGGAAGTGCTTCATAGCGGCCATCCGACCAAAGCCAGAGAAAAAAGCTGATCAACCTAGTGAGAAAGTGGAGGAAGGTGCAATTCCTTCCAAAATAGCAATTAAAATACGGAAGGCCTGGAGTAGAAGAGACCAGGCTCCTCCCCTCCGAGCATGTCATCGAGGACCTAGTAGAAGTGGCGTCTAGGGAAGGCGACAATAGCAGAGTCTTCCTGATCGAAGCATCACTCACCGACCAAGAGCAAAAGGAGTTGTCAACCTTACTCAGAAGTAACATAGATGTTTTCGCCTGGGAGCCTTATGAGCTGCCAGGAAGCGATCCCAATATGGTCTGCCACCAGTTGCACGTTGATCCCATATTCAAGCCGATAGCCCAGAAGGCACGGCGAACTGCTCTCGAAAAGGTCAGAGCAATAGAAAAAGAAGTCGAAAAACTACTGGATGCAGGATCCATACAGGAAGTGCAATTCCCCAAATGGTTATCCAACCCAGTGGTAGTTCCAAAAAGCAACGGAAAGTGGAGAGTTTGCATAGACTTCACTGACCTCAACAAAGCCTGCCCCAAGGATAGCTTCCCTATTCCAAAAATAGACCAACTAGTAGACGCCACTGCAGCTCACGAATGAATGAGTTTTCTGGACGCATACTCAGGGTATCACCAAATTCCCTTGTATGCCATAGATCAGGACAAAATGGCGTTTATCATGACGGTTGGTTTATATTGTTACAAGGTCATGCCTTTTGGGCTCAAAAATGCAGGGGCAACCTATCAGCGGCTAGTTACTAAAATGTTCAAGAATCAAATGGGAGACACAATGGAGGTCTACATCGATGACATGCTCGTCAAGAGCAAGGAGAAGGAGAATCACCTCTCGGACCTGTCAAGTAACTTCGAAATCCTCAGGAAGTACCGAATGAAACATAATGCGAGCAAGTGTTCCTTCGGTGTCCAGTCAGGGAAGTTTCTTGGGTATTTGGTCAGTAAGCGAGGCATAGAGGCTAATCCGGACCAGATTGATGTAATCAACAGAGTGCAACCTCCTCGCACAATCCGGGATGTACAGAAGCTCACTGGAATGCTCGCTGCTCTAAATCGTTTCATTTCTAAATCCTTCGAGAGATGCAAGCATTTCTTCCAACTCTTAAAGGGCAGCAAAACAGTAGAGTGGAGCCCAGATTGCTCACGAGCATTGGACGAGCTCAAGTACTACCTAAACACTCCACCACTGCTTGTCATACCACAGTAAATGGACTCTTTATACCTCTACCTCTTTGTACCCAGTCATACTGTCAGCTCGACGCTAATGTACGAAGTTACAAGAATCCAACATCCCGTCTATTACGCGAGCAAAACCTTATTAGATGTCGAGCAGCGCTACCTACCATTGGAAAAGCTCGCATTCGCCCTAGTAATAGCCTCGAGAAAGCTGAAGCATTACTTCGAAGCTCATACGATCATCGTCCTTACATCAAACCCCCTCAAGGCTGTCCTAAGGAAGGTGGATTTGTCAGGTAGACTGTCTAAATGGTCAGTCGAGCTCGGCCAGTTTGACATCTAATTTCAACCAAAGACAGCTATCAAGGGTCAAATCCTCACTGATTTCATAGCTGAATTCACAGGCGAAGAACCCTCCGACCTGCCTAAGCCAACAGAGCAAAACAACCAAGCTACAGTGGAAAGCTGGAAACTATTCGTTGATGGAGCCACCAACTCAAAGGGGGCAGGGGTAGGAATTGTTCTCATCACTCCAGAAAACACAGTCCTTGAGAAAGGAATCAGGCTGGGATTTGCAGCCTCCAATAACAAAGCAGAATACGAAGCCCTAATAGCAGGTCTCCAAAAAGCGCAAACTCTGGGAGCAAAGCGTTTGCAGGTATTCAGCGATTCGCAACTAGTTTCCAACCAGATAAGTGGAGACTATAACGCAAAGGATGAAAGAATGGAAGCCTACCTCTCCTTGGTGAAAAACTTAATGACGATTTTTGAAGAGATCAACATCCAGCAGTTTCCCAGGGGGAAAAATAGCCACGCTGATGCGTTAGCAGCCCTGAGCTCGGCAATTGATTCTAGCCTTAAAAGGGTTATCCCTATCGATTTACTCAGTTGCCCAAGCATTTACCCCAACTGCGAGCTGCCAAACGTGGAACCAATACTCCAATTGGAATCAGCCCCCAGCTGGATGGATCCCTTGAAGGACTATTTAAAGCACGGAATGCTTCCAGAGGACAACAGAACTGCCCACTAGATAAGGGTCAAAGCTGCTCGCTTTCACTTATCCACAGGAGGCGACTTGTATAAAAGATCTTTCTCCAGTCCCTACCTTAGATGCGTCCACCCAGGCGATGTCAAGGCAGTGCTTCACGAGCTTCACGAAGGAATCTGTGAAAGTCATGTCGGAGGAAGGTCTCTAGCCTTCCGAGTAATGAAGGAAGGCTATTGGTGGCCATACATGCAAAAGGACTCCGCAGTATATGTCCGCAAATGCATGAAATGCCAACTTCATGCTCCTATGGTCCACCAGCCCGCCAGAGAATTAAAATCCCTGACCAGCCCCTGGCCTTCCGCCCAATGGGGAATGGACATCGTGGGACCACTGCCCACCGCTACCGGCAATCGCAAATACCTGTTGGTTGTAACTGACTACTTTACCAAGTGGATCGAGGCAGAACCACTAGCGAACATCCGAGATACTGACATGATAAGGTTCGTATGGAGGAATATAATCACTCGATTCGGAATCCCCAGAACCATCATCACTGAAAATGGAACACAGTTCGAGAGTGTCCCTTTTCAGGACTTCTGCAACGAACACGGTATCAGGCACCACTTCAGCTCGGTGGCCTACCCTCAAAGCAACGGACAAGCTGAAGCTTCCAGCAAAACAGTGATCACTGGATTGAAGAAGCGATTAGAGCGAGCCAAAGGCGCATGGGAAACCGAGCTACCGCATATCCTATGGGTATACAGAACGACTCCTAGGCGAGCAACAGGGGAAACGCCATTCTCACTAACATATGGTATGGAGGCAATCATCCCACTAGAAGCGAGATTGCCAACAATGAGATTCGACCTTGTGGAACAAGGCCACAACGATGAGGCTTTGCTCGCTGAACTCGACCTGGCCGACGAGCGCAGGGAACTTGCCCTAGAGAAACTAGCGAGCTATCAGCAACAGCTCGCAAAGCACTACAGCAAAAGGGTCAACCCGAGGAGATTCAAAGTTGGGGACTATGTTCTAAGAAAGGTCCTGGGCAACACAGTGAAGCCATCAGACGGTAAGCTGGGCCCAAACTGCAAGGTGCCTATCATTTGGAAACGATGGAGGGCAGGGAGATACCACGAGCATGGAACGCAGCTAATCTCAAGAAATTCTATTTTTAGGAATTCTATTATTAAATCTTTTATTGTATTCGTTATGTGAAAGGACAGTTCATATCCCATTTCACGAATGAAAATCTCTCAGTTGATCACTCCCTAATTAGTAACAGTTATATTTTATTACACATCCCTTCCAAATCACAGGCATAATGGTCGACATAGCAGGGGAACACCCCTCCTCAGGTCATCGTCATGAAGCACGACAGACCTCTTAGCATTGCCCCTGGCAATATATGAAGCCCTACAGAGTATTCTTAGGCATCAAACCTACTTTGGTTAAACAAAATCCTGATCGGATGAAGACATCCAATACCAGGTGTGTCCTCGCCAATTGCCCTACTTAGGCCTAAGGGAGTGTGACGACACAACCTAAAAGGTAAAGTGAGGGCACAATGGTATTCTTGCATTATACTGGACTGGGGGGACACTCGCATGACAAAATAAAAAGGATTATGAAGTAGCGAAAATATAAAAAGATTGGATGAACACGTTTAGTCGGCAAAATTGCCCAAAACGCGAACTTTTCGTTAATCCTTTATATTTACAAACAATGATAATACATGTTTAGTCGGCGAAGCTCGCCCAAAGTATTTACATTATCAAAAAGAAAAAGAATAACAAAATCTCAAGGAGGTGGAAGTCTCTGAGCAAGATAATCAGCAACTTTAGCTCTCCTTCCATCATCAGGAGTGAGGGCTAGCTCTTCCACGACCTCATTTGCGTCCAACTCCAATAGTTGCCGGGGAATAGCATCAATGGGGATCCATCGATCATCCCTCCTGAATGGATTGGGGATCAGAGTAGAGGAAGACATCTCGTGTCGATACCATAACACCGAGTTCCTCGGGACCTGCAGCTCTCTCAGGGCACTCAACCACCCTCTGATGAAAGAAAGTTCTTCGAACTCTGATAGTCTCGTGGGAGCATCCAGCCAGCCTTGATCGTAGCCATCAGACCACACTTGGCGAGGGCCCTTCTTGAATAGATGCCGTAGTCGGGAAACGTCCATCTGGAGCCCAATAGCAATTACATAAGCTCGTCGAACTTCATCGCGTAGCTCCCCAATCTCCCGCTGTTCGACGGCTTCCCTGTTCCTACCCCTGGCACTCCTGCCAGAACACGGAAGGGGAGGCCGAGCAGCTCGCGACGAAGAAGAGCCTTGCAGGACTATTGGAACGGTGCTCGGCGAATGCTCCTTAAGCTTCGAGACCTCCCACCTCAGGTCTTCGTTCTCCTACTGCAGGAACTCCCCAACTTGGTTAATCTCGGTGGCCTCCAGTAACTTTGCTCTCAGTGCACTAACTACTTCTTGTACTGAGGCACCGATTTCTTCCATTTCCTGGAGCCTATCCTTCAGCTTAGCCACCAACTCGGATTGCTCCTTATATTTCTGATTCCTAGATCTAAGTGACTTACAAAGTCTAACAAAGGCCTGGCGAATAGAAGGGCTTACATTAGGACCAAGAGTCCTACCCAGTTGGGAGGTAGCAGGAATATAGTCATCAACATCAACCAACTACAAGTAAAATAAAGAGAAGAGAAAGAGATCGGCATAAACAAAAATGAAGTCTTTTCATTAATAAGGAACGAGGTTACATCAGATTGAAAAAGAAAAAATTACAAAGCAGCCCTATCAATTAGCAACCTCGGGTGGCCCAGAGGTGGATGGTCCCTTGTCTTTATCAGCATCAGCAGGGGCATTACACCCCTGCAACCTCTACCTCATATTTTGATCCCTTTGTGTGAAGAGATACTGAAGTGACTTCTGATCTATGAATAATATAAACTACTTTCCTAAAAGATAATGTCTCCATATACTCAGAGAAAACACAATTGCTACAAACTCAAGGGCGTGTCTGGGATAATTCTTCTCATGGGGCTTAAGCTTTCGAGATGCATAAGCTATATCCCTTTCCTCATACTGTAATACACTCCTAAGTCCCTGCAAGGATGCATTCGTGTAGACCCGGTACTCCACCCCACTCCTGGGCATTGCAAGTACAGGTGTTAACGTTAATTTATTCGTCAACTCAATAAACGCTAACTGAAAGTGATCACTCCACACAAACAGTACCACCTTATAAGTCAAGTTCGTCAAAGGACCCACAATCTTCAAAAATCCCTTAATGCAGTGGCGATAATACTCGGTAAACCCCAGAAAGCTATAAATCTTTGTTCAGTGTCATGGGTTGTCCCCACTCCCTCACCGTCGATACTTTACTCGGATCAGTAGCAATACCCCTATCGGACACGATATGGCTAAGAAACTATACCTCTCGTAGAGAAAATCCACACTTCTTAAATTTTTCATACAACTAGTGGTTGCGGAGTGTCTGTAGAACCCTACACAAATGCTTTGCATGCTCCCCCTTACTGCGAGAGTAAACCAGAATTTAATCTATAAGCACGATCATGAACTTGTCCAAAAATTCCCTGAATACCCTGTTCATGAGTTCTATGAACATTGTTGGTGCATTAATGAGCTCAAACGGCATCACCCTCAACTCATACGACCCGTATCGCAATGGAAAAGCGGTCTTGGGAACATCCTCCTCTCGAATGCGCAACTATTGATACCTCGATCTCAAGTCAATCATGAAGAAGTACACAACCCCTCTCAACTGATCAAACATGTCAGTGATCCTTAGTAACAGATAATTATTCTGTATCGTGACCTCGTTCAGCTCCCTATAAACTACACACAAGCAAAGAAAGCCATGCACCCCATGACGATGTACTCCGCCGAATGAAACCCTGCCCTAATAGGTACTAAATTTGCGCCCTCAACTCTCGCACCTCTAAAGGGGCCATGCGATACGGTGCTCGGGAAATTTATCTTAGACTTGATTTTAGGTCGATAATGAACTCGATCTCTAGGATAGGTTGTAACCTGAAATACATCCTTGAAATATATCATTACTGGAATCGAGTCTATCGGGATAACTTCATCCTTTGAGGTCTCCTCCTCAATGTAGTATAGGTCGGTGCGCGACCCTCCCTTGTGAATAAGCATCATCACTAAGAACATCTCTTGAGCCGAAATGGAGAACACTATGATCCTATCGTAATAGTATATTATCACCCTATAACCCGCCAACCAATCCATACCTGGGATAACATCATATCCCTCTATGTCTAATACAAGAAAGTCCGCTGCTAAGCTCAAACTCCCAATAATAATGTCCACACCCCTACATACTGAGTGTATAAGTGACCCACTACCCAACAATAACTCTACACACATAAGGCGAGTGTTGGTTGACTATAAAAGACTGGTTTCTTGGGAAAATCAAGTGGAAATAAAAAAATGTGAAACCCTAGTATAAAAAAGAATCCTACCCTCATGCCTATGAATAGGAAATAGACCCTTGACTGCTAGCGATGCCTGAGGTGCTGGTGGCATGGGTACATCCTAGACGTTATACACATGCTCGCAGTGCATTTGTCCCTATTGCTACATTGGGGATGGGGGGTGCTTGTGCTGGTGATGGAGTTAACTGACCTTTCAGCCCTTGTTAGTCGCCCAATTATTGTGCCCTACCCAGCTATGGGGAATATTTTCTCTTATGACCTTATTGATTGCATATAAAGCACTGCCCCGAAAATGGCCTCTACCTCTAGCCCTCTCGAGGCTGGCCTTGACGCTGTCCCTAATAAACCTGGACCTGCTGGCCACTTACATTGTTCCCTCGGCCTTGACCGCCCTGAGGAACATACTGTTGCTGATTAGGTCCCTGTTGAATCGGTCTATATCCCTTGTCCTCTAGTTGGTACCATCTTGACCTGAACCTCTTGGCCTGATCCCCCTGCCAGGAATCCTGCGCCTGCTGTCTGCCTGTTATTGCGGTGCTCCACTGGTGCCATCGTCACTTACCTTACCCGACTGGCTAGGGTCACCTCCTCTATTACTTCCCTTCATGTGGAAGCGGTGGTCCTGGCAGTGTAATAACGTGTCATTAATGACATATGTGTATGTCACCAATGTGGGGTCACCGATCAAGTGTTGCTTGATCCTCTAGGCTAGTCCATCTATAAACTTTACTTTCTTTCATTCCTCATTGCTCACCTCCTCTAGAACAAAATTAGCCAAACGAGTGAACTCCTCCTCATACTCTGCCACGAAGTGGTCACCCTGAGTCACCTCACTGAATTTCTTTCGCATTTCGGTATCCACTGCTGGAGGAATTTACTTGTGGTCAAATCGCACCCAGAACTCGATAATCATCATTGTATCTCTCCAAGATGGTGATAACTGACTCCCACCACTATAATACTGCTCCAGCAAGTCTTAAAGTAGCCAATATTTGCTTTCATGTCTCACTACACTCCACCATGCGCAGGTGACGCTGTATATTCTTCTTTCATTGACACGCGTAACTACATCAGAGATACCCTAAAACTCGAGCGAGTGGCCCTTTTAGAATGTCTCCCTGACTCTTTACCAAGTAAATGGCCCTAACTGTGCCTGAATCACTAGCATCATTGATGACTGTGGCCGGGGCAATGGGAAATGAACTATCATGGCTATCATAGCTGCGTTGACTGCCTACGCCACTATCTCCGCCACCTGTGCCATAAAGTTCATCTTCGATGGGGGATATGGTGGCAGTACCTGTGGCTTCTGTTGGGCTTTCCTCACTTCTTCCCTAGTCACTTCTCTCGCTACTCTCTCTCCTTGGTGGCACCTAAAAATAGATCGAATTATATAAGTACACGGTCTATACATAATTTAATAGGAGAAGAATGATATTTCAACCATGTAAAGATAAAAGCAACATTCCTAATTATATAGAAATCTAAATAAAAAGAATGATACCCTGAAATAATAGTAACTAGTACAGGTACTATGGACACTGGAACTTGATTCTCTGATACCATTTGTGACACCTCACCTAATTAAATATCGGGTGATCGGTCCTAAATTAAATTAAAACAGGTTTATCATTTGGTTCATTCTCAGCGTCACTGTCAAAAAACATATTAATTACTAATCACATATTAGTTAATTAAGCCGACGCCAAAAAAATTATCTTTTATTAAACCATTTAATATAAAATGATGACAACTAAATTAAGACATTCACACAATTAATATATTCTCAACCATCACAATGAATAAATAAATAAATACTTTCTTGCCAAATAAATGATCGACTAAAAATCCAAATCCAAATAGGTCCAATAAATCGTAAATAAATCCCACTACAAGTCCAAAATGAATAACTGAAATAAATGAAGTCTAAATGCGGTAATATGCCCAACTGCAATACTGAAATGAAATCCTACAACAGGAGTAAAACATGAAAGCGTTTAATCAAGTCATCCAAGCCTCGAGAGTGCTGCAACAATTGTCCCTGGAATAGATCATCAAGTCTGGGGTCCCTATGGATGGACACCTAAAAGGTTTTGGAAAATATTTATAGCTAGGGTTAGAACCCAAAACATTTTAAAATAATTTTGCAAGTATTTATCACAATTTAAAAATCATTTATTGCTTAGACATATTAGGTTCACATACACTCTCATGAGTTTCCTCACCTATCAACTTTGGTGAATGCCTACCATTTTCTAATTAGCCCACCTAGCCATACTACCCAAGATAACTAGACGTAAGTATCTATCTGCACTATTAACACCTATAAGTCCCTGTATCGCTCATACAGTACGTTATCCGAATTAACATCTCTCGTATGTTATTGAGACCATAAGTAACGTTCCCCATATTTTATCATTTAATCGTTTAATTAAGTTTCACTACTTAATTCATTATTTGTATACGCACTATTAATCTGTCTACTACCACACGTAAGTCGAATTATTCGAACGATTATATATATATCAATCTCACTAATGTATATAATTACAGTGTCTCTCAAAAGGACCACTGTGAAAGTAGGCATACTCTGCTATCAGTCCATGTACCTCTCGTACTAAAATAAGGACTATTGGTTCGACATGTTTGCTCGAACCCAAAAATCAAACAATATGTAGTGGAGGCGAACATTGTTCTAAGCCTTTGGGATACGCATATACTTAACGTACCCAAACGACCTGTCAGTCTCACTAATACACGACCCATAGTGAGCCGCCCTAAGTTCTATATCCAGGGCACAAATCCAGACCACCCTTGGAATCGACAAGGTGGAATCACCCACTATGCAGGAACCTCTACGATAGCAGGAAACATAGGTATGTTCACATTTAATACTAGTCATATAATAGGTATACACAACCTATTTATATATCAAATCAGTAGGTATACAGACAACCTACTTATTATATTTTCAACGTAGTATTTTTCTCTTGAATACTTACCGTACCATCAGTTAACGATTTATCTTACTATCGTTTTAATATGAGTATTACTCTCTACTTTAAGGGTCCTAGTTACCCCTTAATGAGATTCCGTAGCTAGATCTATCATACAATATTGGTCTTTAACATAACTTCACTTAAATTCCCCTTAATTCATTCTCCTTCTCTCTCAAATTAGATACACCTTAATTTAAGTATATTAAAGCTTGCCTTAATCCTCCCATTAAGACTAAGTCATCATCCATTTCCTCGACCTAATTTTTTGGAGTTATGGGCTTAAAAAGGAAATTTCACATTTTATGGGAAAATGAATCAATTCTCCTCTGGATCAAATCGATTCAAAATTGTGCAGGTCGTCTTCTTCCTCAATACACAAATGCATTTTTCACCATTTTTCTCATTCAATTCTCCATAGTTCCTTCCAAAACTTAAAACCAATTGTCCTAACCATTATCTAGATGTATTAGGATGGTTTCCCATATGATATAATACTCAAAACATTAAACTTTATAATCAAACATGGATCATAACATCTATTCATCAAAACACTATATTTCATGCTCTTCATTTATACACAACATAAAATTCATATTTTTCTCATCTAGATTATCATTCATGAACTGATTTCATAACCTTTGCATGCATATAATCGGTTTACATGAAATCCTACCCATAACATGGTTTTAAATTATTCTTTTCTTCCAAGAACATAACTTTAATCAACATATTTCAAAACCCTATCAACATGGATATTATAACTTCAACAAAAAACTGTAAATAAACACTTTCCTTGTCTTATGTGATCTGATTTCATGATTTTGATGTTGGATGATGTGCTTTCTCTTCCATTCCTTACTCCAAGATCGATAATGGAGCAATATCACAATTCAATTTCTCAAAAACTCTCTCTTTGGCTTCACAAATGATCTCTCATCTTATCTAATGTCTTTTCTGAGTTTTCTAACCTCTAAACCCTAGCCTCTCCCATCTATATGTTGATAAAGAAGTTACAAATTCTAAGGTCTCCTAACCCTTAGTTACCAAATGACTAAAATGCCCCCATACGGTGTCAGTTCAGTTAAAAATTGCCCCGGGACCCAATCAACACCCCCGAGTATACTATTCTGACTATTTCTACCCTTTCGGAGTCATCCGTGACCTAGAAATCATCATCCAAGTCACTATAAACAATTATCCTATCTCGACCTCAATTTAGTCTACACACAACTCCCAGTTGGGATTAATTCAATTACGCCAATTTCACTCGTAATGATGCAAAATAATTTCCATTGATCATTTGCTATTCACTTAGTAAATTTAATACATAATATAAATCATTATATCTTACTCTTGATTAATATTTAATAATCACATTTTTATTTAATTCAATTAAATTACTTCACTCGCGTAATTTCAAATAAAACAAATAGTTTACTAAATCAATTAAATTATAAATATGAAAAAATACGGGGTTTTATAGATTTCTTTACTGCTAAATTGGTGATTCTCGAGGGAATTGCTTGCTGATGACTGTAGTCACTTGGGAATGCTTGATGGTGTTTCTTGATAAAGACAGAGCTGCAGTTCTTGTGAGTTTTATGGCCATCCCCGATCCCCGCCGCGGAGGAGAAGGATCCTTCGGGTCCCGCGCGTCCCTCTCGGGAGCGCTTCGGCCGACGTCATTTGAGATGTGGTGTAAAAATGTAGAGAAATTCATAGTCGACAGTCTATTTTACTCAAAACAGACAAAAGAAAAAGGGGAAGCCACCACTAAGGATGGATTCCAAAGACATACTGGTGCGTGCGAAACTATGATGATTCGAGAAGGGTTCGGAGGCTTAGTTAGGAAATGGGAAGGTGTTAGGCACCCATTCCTCCCTTTCGGTCTCTCATGAATATTTACTATTTTCCTTTTATTTCCCCCCGTGATATCTGTGCATGTGTATATATAGAATGGAGGTAGGAATCCTCGACTTATATAATGGAAAAGATAAAGCGAGTCATCCGTAGGAAGATATAAAAGTAATATTAGAAAAATAAGATTTACGCGATTACCCCTACGTTGATCGTTATAATGGAATGATAATGCATATTGAGCAATATGTTATTAAGGGAAAATATATAGAATATAAGGAAAATGGATTTAGAGAAAATAGAAAATAAGAGAAAAAAAGTGAGAAAAAGGACTCGAGTCTCGGGTTTTACCCTGAGACGCCTTCGTAGCCTATAAAGGCATCAAAGTCCACGTAGTTCGCATACAAAACGAGGGGTGGGGGTTATCCCATAAATCCAAATGGGGAATCTCTTATTTGTGAGTGTGTGTGTGTGTGTGTAGAAAAAGGGTTTTAGATTGTGAGAAAAGTGTGGAAAAAGTGTGAGAATCCCTACTCGGAATTTATGAGCAAACCCTCTTTTTCTTGTTTTTTGGGTTTTATGAAAATAAAAGAGGTACAATAATATTAAATAAAAAGTATATTAGGATGTGTGAGATGAGATAATAAAAAACTAAATAAGAAAACATGTTATGGGAATTTAAGAGAATTCAAGAGAGAGTTTGAGAAAGTTGGACCTTCTTGAAGATCTTGAGCTTGATCTTGAGTGTTGAATAGCAGCCCTTGACCTTGGATGATGATGGAGAGTGGTTAATTCACCAGTTTTGATGAAAAGGATGATGAAAAGTGGAAGTAAAAAAGGGATTTGGGAGTTGAAATCATGTTGCCTTCGAGAGAGGTTTCTGGGATTCGTTGAGAGAGACTTTTATCAGATCTAGATTCCCCTTGAAAATGAGGTGAAGGCCTCCTTTTATAGGCCCAGGTGAGTGCCGATAGTCATAGACCTGTTCCTGCCTATCGGCAGGTGCCGATAGGCAGGGTCTGGAACCTGCCATTTGGCAGTGCGCTTCAGGATTTTTTAAAAAATTGGTCGCCGAGGGAAAACCATTGGTCAGAATCGCACGTGGGGCATACCATTGGAAAGGTAATTCAGAGACCTTTGAAAGTCCCTTGGACTGCTCCCGAGTTCGGGAGTTGACTTTGGGTCAAATATGGCTCGGAAGAATTTGTCGGTCCATTGGACGGGGAATCGCTCGGACGCAAACGGATCGTTCGTCCGCATGGTAAGTCGGAATGGCGCATGGGGCGAACCATTAGAAATTTTAGGAGATTTACTTCGACATTCCAAACAGTTTGACCCGGTTTGGAGAGTTGACTTTGGTCAACCGGGCCCGAGAAGCGCTCGGTGGCCTCTTAGAGTCAAACGGATCGTTCGTCCGCATGGAAAGTCATAATCGTGCACGGGATGGACCGTTGGAAAGGGTATTCAGTGAATTTCAAAGATTCATTCAGCCTCGGTCGATCTGAAGAGTTGACTTAGGTCAAATAGAGCCCGGGAGCACCCAGTGGTCTTTGGGTCAAGTTTCGAATGCAAACGGATCGTTCGTCCTCATGGTAAGTCGGAATCGCGCATGGGGCAGACCATTGGAAAGGGTATTCAGTGACCTTTGAAGATTCATTGAGTCTCGATCGAGATGAAAAGTTTGACTTTTGGGTCAAACTGAGCCGGGGAGTGCCCGATGGCCTTCAGGTCAGTACTCGGGACGTGACCTGGGTTTACAGTGATGAAGGGAGGTACTAGGGACCTAAGGAGAGTTAGGGGTAATAGAATGGGGTGTCAATAGATCCCCTCGATGGGTGATTTTGGAATAAATAATCACCGTCAAATGGACACCATATGAAGCTTTTGAGGAGGAATGACCGATTCAGAGGGTCGAGATCGATTCTGAGGACCTAAGGAGTGTGCTGGGGATGACCAATTCTGCGGGTTAAGGCCGAATCTATGGGATTAGGGTAAAGGTCTACAGAGGTCAATTCTGACCTAAAGCATGGTGACGATCGAGGACCAAGGTCAATTCTGACCTAAATCAGGTGACGATCCAAGACTGGGGCCAATTGTGACCCAAGAGTGGTGACGACCGAGGATCGAGATCAATTCTGACCCAAGAGTGGTGACGACCAAGGACCGAGCTCAATTTTGACCTAACTCAGGTGACGATCCAAGATCGGGGCTAATTCTGATCCAAGAGTGGTGACGACCGAGGACCGAGGTCAATTCTGACCTAATTTAGGTGGAGATCTAAGACCGGGGCTAGTTCTGACCCAAGAGTGGTGACGACTGAGGAGCGAGGTCAATTCTGACCTAACTCAGGTGACGATCTAAGATAGGGGCCAATTTTGACCCAAGAGTGGTGACGACAGAGGATCGAGGTCAATTCTGACCCAAGAGTGGTGACGACCGAGGACTGAGGTCAATTCTGACCTAACTCAGGTGACGATCCAAGACCGGGGCCAATTCTAACCCAAGAGTGGTGATGACTGAGGACAGAGGTCAATTCTGACCTAACTCAGGCGATGATCCAAGACGGGGGCCAATTCTGACCCAAGAGTGGTAACGAGCGAGGACCGAGGTCAATTCTGACCTAACTCAGGTGATAATCCAAGACCGAGGCCAATTCTACCCCAAGAGTGTTGACGATCGAGGACCGAGGTCAATTCTGACCTAAATCAGGTGACGATCCAAGATCGGGGCCAATTCTGACCCAAGAGTGGTGACGATCGAGGATCGAGGTCAATTTTGACCTAACTCAGGTGACGATCCAAGATCGGGGCCAATTCTGACCCAAGAGTGGTGATGACCGAGGACCGAGGTCAATTCTGACCTAACTCAAGTGATGATCCAAGACCGGGGCCAATTCTGACCCAAGAGTGGTGACGAACGAGGACCGAGGTCAATTCTGACCTAACTCAGGTGACGATCCAAGACCGAGGCCAATTCTGACCCAAGAGTGGTGACAACCGAGGACCGAGGTCAATTCTGACCTAACTCAGGTGACGATCCAAGACCGAGGCCAATTCCCGACCCAAGAGTGGTGACGACCGAGGACCGAGGTCAATTCTGACCTAACTCAGGTGACAATCGAAGACCGTGGCCAATTCTGACCTAAGAGTGGTGACGACCGAGGATTGAGGTCAATTCTGACCTAACTCAGGTGACGAGCCAAGATCGGGGCCAATTCTGACCCAAGAGTGGTGACGACCGAGGACCGAGGTCAATTCTGACCTAACTCAGGTGACGATCCAAGACCGGGGCCAATTTTGACCCAAGAGTGGATAAAGATTGGATTTTGATTCTTCTAGAGAAAGTGCTTTGTGATTTTGACCTGAGTTGGGGAGCTGATAGCTGGGGAAGCTTTTAGGATACCTCGCAGGGGGGATAACCTATTTTGGGTGTTATAAGAGAATTCTGCTGGGGAAGTGATCAGTTGATCCTTAGGGATCCTCCGGAGATTTTCCGGGAGGAGTTTTCACTTGGTTTTTTGAGGATTCCGCTGGGGAAGAGGGGTTTCACTCGAGGGAATGCGAAATTTTCTTGGTAAAAAGGCTCTAAATCCTTATTGGGATTTTTAGGGATTTTTTGGGTACTTTTCAAGGCTTTATGGTATTTTTTGGGAATTTCTGTACGAAATTTGAGGTGGGGTGTCGGTCGACATGGTGTGAGAGGTGCCATTCGGCAGTGGCACTGACTTTTGGGTTGCCTCGGGAAGGTCAGGAGTCAGTGACGATCGGTATGGTAGGGGGAGATGTCGATCGGCATGGCACTTGGCATCCTATATAAAGGGGGTGAATCCCCTCACTTTTTCACAGCTTCTTTTTCTTTCTCTCTCTCTGCGATTCTTCTACAAATCGTTCTATCATTCCGATCTTCAAGAAATGGCCGCTTTCGTGAGCACTGCAGTCCACTGGGAGTGGTTGACCGTTGGTGATTGGGAGAATGTGGAGTGTAGGGCTAGAACGCCTCTTGCTTTTGGGAGTGAGAACTCCTTTGATGCGTTTGAGCCTGTCGCGGATGAGCGGACCTTGCTGCGGGAGCCATCGGGTCATCGCTCTTCGAGAGTGATCCCCGATGGTTATGTAAGTAACCCGACCTTTGGCATTCTTCTCTTTTTAGTGATCTTTCTTTCTTGATCTTTGATGAGACTTTTCTTTTTGCCAGTCTGATATTTCTTTGAAGAACATGCGTGCCCGTGGGACAACGGGGCTCAAGGATGTCTGGGAGCATATCCCACCTGTGGTGCGCTGGTTGGTCTCATCAGCGGGTTTTGGACGATTAGAATCGGCGCTGAATGAGACACCTCGTTCGATAGAGGTCTTGTGCGCTTTGGGAGAGAGGTGGTGGGATACTACCCACACCTTTAATTTTGGATTCGGGGAGATGACTGTGACTCCCATAGACGTGCAGCAGATGCTGGGACTGGATTGTGATGGAGAGAAGATAGAGGTGGATCGCTCTTATGGGTGAGACCGGAGGCAGTGCGAACGACACTTGGTGATGTAGGGTGGATAGTTTCTGGTGATTCTATCTGGTTGTCCCTGCTGAAGGATGTTCTGTTGGGTGGGGAGATCGATGTGGAGGACGGGCTGTAAGTGAGGCAGATGGCCCGGCTATTCATTCTTCTGGTGCTGGGAGGTTTCATGGTGGCGTCGAGCGGCGACGTCGTTAATTTGTGGTTTTTGCCGTACTTGAGGATGTTTTCGAACATCCCTTTCTATGATTGGGGGAGTGTGACCTTGGCAACCCTTTACTTTTCTCTGGATGCATTCAGCCGGTGATACCGGCAGACCTTTACTGGGGCCACGTACCTTCTTGAGGTATTCCTTAATTCTCGTATTTTCTTTTCATGCATTCTCATTTTCCTTTCATGCATTCGCATTGTCCTTATGCGTCTCTTTTTTGTTTATGAATTCAGACGTGGTTCTATGAGGTTATTGGGTGCAACACCCCGCTGATTGCTTTGAAGGATGACACTGTTGGGGATTTCTATCGATTGTATCGATGGCGTAAGGCCAATCGATAGTCGAAGGGATCACTTTCCCTAGAGGCGGTGCGTCAGGTCTTGAATGACCTGACGAGTGGTAGGGTAAGACTCTTTCCATTTCAGTCTTGGTTTTTGTTCCTTCTGGTCTTTTATTGATTTATTCTCAGTTGGAGATTTTCAGGTGACCTTTTACCCATGGGGGACAACCATTCAGGATGCGGGGGCGACCGGGGTGAACGCGCAGATGAGGCATTTGCTGGCGCATGAGTTCGGCCATTCCTGGTACCTCGGGGAGAGGGTGACTCGCCAAATTACTGAGGAGGAGGTGGTGGTGCCACCCGTGCAGCCTTCTAGGTCTATGAGGAGGGAGTGACTGATGTTAGAGGATGGGAGGATCGCAGCGATGATCGGCGAGTCCTACTTGCTATACACTGATACGGCTGTGCCGTATGACTATATGGATTTCATGATGAGCTGGTTGATGGCGCCCAGCGTATATGATGCATTGCCCTTCCCTCCGGTGGGTTTGAGTCGGGCGGTGGGATCTTCTCACAGCGGTGGAGGCCTGTCAGCATCTGCGGTGGCAGCGACCTCGGAGGTCTCTTTTGTACGGCTGCATACCCCTTCATATAACATTCGGCGAGCTGATGGAAGGATGGTGCCTATGTTGCACCATCCTCATGCGATGGATCCGGAGGAGTTGGGTTTGACAGAGGAGGTCCTTCGACCTGTGGTATACCTTTCTGCTCCTTTCTTTTTCTCTTTCTTTTTTTCTTTCTTTTCTTTTTTTGCCATTTTTGCTTTGATACTGATTTCGCCTTTCCTTGCAGCAAGTCCGGGTGTCGACCATTTGGCTAAGGGACATCAGAGACTGGATATCTTCAGCGACTGCCCATATTTGGGATGTGGTTCATGTTCCTTCTTGCTTGGTGCCTTATGCTTCGTCCAGAGAGGACTCTGGTTCGGGAAGTGGTGGTGCTTCGTCTCGCCGTAGGGGGAAGAGAGCGTGTCGCAGGGGTGGAAGCTCTTGAGAGAGAGAGAATGAAATGGGGGTTCGGGCTGAGTCACATTGTTTTTGGCTTTTCTTTTTATTTCCTGCAAAACTAATGTAATACAGAACAAAAATATATGCAATGCAATGGTGTTTTTTGATTATCTTTTATTAATGATGAATGAATGCATGCATGCACATGCGCTTTTTACTTTGCTGCTAAGACCGTAAAAAGGAATATTTTTGGAAAAAAAAATTAAGGAAAGTTTTTTATTAAAAAGGGAGAATTAAAAGGATTTTTAAATTCTATTGAGAATATCAATTTATTTTTATTTGAGTTTTCTGATTTGGCAAAAGAGGAAAAAAGGGAAATTTCTAAAAATGGGGGGGGGGGGGGGGTTGTCGATCGGCAAGCACACTGTCCTGCCTATTGGTAGTTCAATCCAGTCCCATCAATTGAAGGCTTTGATTGGTACCCTCTTCAGCCTTTGGTACCTTGTGGGGTAGGATTCCCTCCGATTTTTGCAGGGATTATGTCCCTTGTGAGGATTTTCTAGTATAAAAAGGGGGGAAGGGTGGAGTGTTTTCATCACACTTTTGCATTTTCACCTACTTGCCCACCATCTCTTATCCTTGTAAGATGGCTCTCCCTGGTAGCACCGAGTTTGCCAACTACCTCGAAGCCTTGGAAGCTATGTGCTCTTATAATGTCGACCACGATGCTTTCCACATGCGTCGGGTCTCCTTGTGGCGCAATCGGCCTTTTGAGTGGAATATGCTGATAGCGGCGGTACAATTCTGGTACCCCGAAGACCATGTATTTCGCTTTGGGTTGGAAGAGGTTTGTCCTACCTACGAGGAATTTTCTGCCATATTGGGTGTAAATCCCAGTGTTTCTGTGGCTTTGCCCGAATTTTCCCTTTCTCCTAGGGATTTGATGGTCGGGCTTCTTCATATTCTGCCTTCGGTGGCCAGATCATTGGTTGTTAAAGGAATGATCTCCCTGCCGGTGGTGCTGCAGTCTGTGCATTTGCAGGAAGTAGGTGATGATGGCTATGCTGGAGACGTTATTCTGGGTCTGGTTTCAAAATTATTACTGGTGACTGGGGAATTGCAGGTGGACCCATAACTTTCAGTCATTACTTCATGGATGTCATACCGTCGCAATCCCACTACGGTAATATTGGCGGAGACTCTGAATGGCCTGGATGCCTGGAGATAAGGTCGTTCTGACTTTTTGAGGGGTATCCCTATGATGTTGTTTATGTGGTTGTCTAAAATATTCCGCTTGTCGACTCCTCCAGAATATCCCTTGTCGGCCGTACCCAACTTCTTTTCTCCTTACTTCATCCGCGTTGGCCTATATGTTGAGAACTGGGAGAATTGGCTTGTGGAGCATGGGGCTTGTGGGTTGTATTGGTCAGTGCCTTGGTGGGGGCCGTTGCAACCCGTAATGGAGCTAGGAGAGTATTCATATGTACGGATGGTTGGTCTCAGACAGACCTCTTTTTATTTCCCTTGGCGACTTTTGCGCCAATTCGATTGGGCGCAGGTCGTGCCCCCTCGAACCTCAAATTTCTTTCTGGTTGAAGATTTGACTGAGCGCCTGCGTCTGTTGCTTGGGTCTCTGTAGGAAAATCGGCGTCCATCCACCCATCCTTCTCAGTCTGTTGGGAGGGTTTGCCATGTCCCCAAAGATTATATGAAGTGGTTGTAGAGGAAAGTAGTAAGCAAGATGTTGGCAGTAGAGATTGGACAAAGATGGTTTGTTTTATCTGACTTCATGGAAGGGGGTGGTGTGGTCTTTTCGAAGATGGTTAAGGCTCATCGATCCATGGAGTGTTTAAGGCACTCTATTCAAGTAGGGGAAACTTGGGGACCTCAGGATGTAGATGATAAGGGTGCAGGCTCCTCTGGTAGCTGTGGGTCGGACTCCTGGGGAGTTTATTTGTGTAACAGGTGTGGGGATTTTATTTGGCTTTTTATGGTAGTGGGGAAGGGAGTTATCCGTTCCTTTTTTTCTTATGTAATCCGTACTGTAATTTCTTATCAATGAAATAAACAAGTTTCTGATCATCCAGTTGTGCCTCTCGATGAATTTTGTATTTTTGAATTATCTATACTGATCGCTAAGGCATATATAATCCTTTTGTTCAAATAATTTTAGAATGAACCGCCGTTCTCGGAGGTAAGAAAAAAATAGTATTCTGTGAAAAAGAAAGGGCCGCACTCATGTGAGGAGTATGGGCTGCCTACGTACCTCTGGGGTTTTTTGAAAAGTTTTAAAAATAGTTTTTATAGAGGATCAGGCCCACGTAGTTCTGGGCAGAGGGAAATGAAGAGTTTTTTTTTTATTTAGAATAGAAGGGGGATGAGAAGAGTCATAGCGCGCCGAGATTTCGGACTAGGGGTAGAATTTCTTGAGATGGTCCAGATTGACTAAATAAGCCATCTCTTCCCCATCCAGGTCAGTGAGCATGGCGGCACCGCCGGATAAGATTTTCTCCACAATGTAGGGGCCGCTCCAATTGCCTTTGAATTTCCTTCTGGAGTCCCAGATGGGTTCTATTATCTCTTTGAGGGATAAATCCCCCTCCAAGACACTGCGATCCTTGACTCTCTTGTTGAATGATCGCGATATTTAGCGATGGTAGCTTTTAATATTCTTTCATCTAGGAGGGCTAGTTCATCAAGATGGCTTTGGCACCAGTCTTCTTCACTAACCTTGCTTTCGAGCATGACGCGTAACAAGGGTATTTCCAGCTCCACAGGTAGGACTGCTTCCATGCCGTAGACCAAGGAGTAAGGGATAGCCCCAGTAGAAGTTAGGATTGAGGTTCGATTGCCCCAGAGGGCGTACGGGATCCGGTCGGCCCAATCCCGATAACTTTCGGTCATCTTGCTAATGATGGCTTTGAGGTTCTTGTTGGCGGCTTCAACTGCACCATTGGTCTAAGGTCGGTAGGGAGAAGATTTGTGTCTTTAAATCCCATACTCGTTGACTACTTCTGTAACTTATGAATCGAAATGCAACCCATTATCTGACACTAGCTCATGCGGGACCCCATATCGGCATATGATATTCTTCTTGAGGAATTTGGCCACTTTCTTGGCGTTCAACACTGCGTATGACTTAGCCTCGACCCATTTGGTGAAATAATCGATGGCAACCAGGATGAACTCATGTCCGTTTGAAGCCTTTGGTGTAACCTTCCCTATGATGTCGATACCCCAGGTGGAGAACGGACAGGGAGAGGTCATGTTGTATAATTCTCACGGAGGTAGGTGTTGAAAATTGGAGAATTATTGGCATTTGAGGCACCTCCGGACATAGGCGGTGCAATCCTGGATCATGGTGGTCCAGTAGTAGCCCTGTCGAATGATCTTCTTGGCGAGCATGTGACCATTCATGTGGGGTCCGCATTCCCCGCTGTGGATTTTCTGCATTATTTTCTCAATCTTAGCCCCTGCGATGCAGTGTAGATGAGTTCCATCAAAGTTCCTCTTGAGTAGAGCTTTATGACAGATGATGTACTGGGCGGCTAATCTTCTAAGGGTTGTTTGATCTTTCTTAATGGAACCCTCGGGATACCTACCATGTTTGAGGAGGCACCAGATATCATAGTACCAGTAATCAGCTAGTTCGGGATCTTCGGTGGAGACAAGCTCCACGTGGTAGCAATGGGTCGGTTTGTCTTGCTTTTGAACTAGGAAGGGGGTCATTGTTATTCCTTCGGGCATGTCGACAATGGAGGCCAAGGTAGCGAAAGCGTCGACTAGGTTATTCTTTTCTCGGGGTAGGTAATTGAAGGTGATACCTCGGAATCGGGAGGCTAACTCTTCTAATTGGGCATGAAAGGGTTGGAGCTTTTTGTCTTTGACTTTCCATTTTCTGAGCACTTGACCGATGATGAGGGCAGAATCCCCGTAGACATCAAGGTATTGAATACCTTTCTCGAGAGCAACCTTGAGGCCCACTGTGCATGCCTCGTATTCTGTCATGTTATTGGTGCAAGGGAAATCCAATTTAATGGCGATGGGAGTGTGGGAGACATCTGGGGCGATCAGAAGGATCCCAATGCCGTATCCCTTTTTGTTGGTAGCACCATCAAAGAACATTTTCCATTGAAGGAGGTCTTGAGTGGTGCAGAGGATATTTTCATCTGGGAATTCGGAGATCCGAACATCTGCTTCTTCTACAGGGTAGTCAGTGAGGTAGTTAGAGATAGCTCTTCCTTTAGCATCTTTATGTGTAACGTACACGATATCGAACTCGGTTAGGAGCATCAACCATAGAGCCATTCGACTGGATAAGGCGGGTTTCTCAAGCAGGTATTTGATGGGGTTCATTCGGGATACAAGTTTGATGGGGAAGGCGAGCATGTAGTGTTGCAACTTTTGGGTGAACCAAATAAGTGCGACACATGCCTTTTCTAAAACAGTGTAGTTGACGTCGTACCCGGACAATTGGCGACTGGCGTAATAGATGGATCTTTCTTTGCGGGAGTCCTCAAGGTATTGGGCTAGCAAAGCTCCGGTTGCAGTGTCGGTTATGGTTAGGTATAGGAGAAAAGGGAGACCAGACTGTGATGGCATGAGCACTAGAGGTTGGGTTAGGTATTATTTGATTCGGTTAAAATCTTCTTGGCAGGCCTCATTCTAAATCCTGATTGAATCCTTTCGGAGGAGCTTGAAGATTAGTTCACAGATGGAGGTTAGTTGGCTGATGAACCAGCTGATGTATTGTAATTTACCAAGAAAACCTCGGACTTCTTTCTCTGTTCGGGGTGGTGGCATCTCAAGTATGGCCTTCAGCTTTGCAGGATCTGCTTCTATCCCTTTTTCACTGACCATAAATCCTAAGAGTTTTCCCTTTGTAATGCCGAAGACACACTTTTGTGGATTAAGTCGCATATGATACCGTTGTAGTCATTTGAAGAACTTCTAGAGAGCGGGAACATGACCTTCTCTAGTTTTGGACTTGATAATCATATCATCCACATAAACCTCGAACTCCTTGTGGATCAGATCATGCAGGATGGTTGTGGCAGCCCTTTGGTAGGTAGCCTCGGCATTCTTGAGACCGAATGGCATAACGGTGTAGCAAAAGGTTCCCCATGGGGTGATGAATGCAGTTTTTTCTTGGTGGTCGGGGTACATCTTGATTTGGTTGTATCCGGCAAACCCATCAACGAACGACTTGAGAGCATGACTGGCTGTGTTGTCCACGATCATGTCGATATTGGGTAGCGGATAATCATCCTTCGGAGAAGCTTTGTTTAAATCTCGGTAGTCTACACACATTCGAACCATCCCTCCTAATTTCGGCATAGGTACAATATTGGCTAGCCATGTGGGATATTCAATCACCTAAATGAAACCCATGTTTAACTGTTTGACCACCTCTTGTTTGACCTTGAGCGACCATTCGGTGCGGAGTTTTCTCATTTTTTGTTTAACTGGCTTGTAATATGGGAGAGTCGGGATCTCGTGCCGAGCTATTTCAGGATCAATGCCAGGCATATCATCATAGGACCATGCGAAGAGATCTACGAATCCTTCAGTAATTCTTCGAGTTATGCACGCTCATGCTCGTCAAGGGTCGCCCCTATCCTAATCTCGCGTCGTTGGCTACTAGAACTCAGATTAATAACAACAGTCTCTTCTTCATTAACTTGAACGCGATTATGTTATTTATTATTAACCTTATTTAGACCAGTTAAGAATTGTTCATGTGCAAAATCATCATCATCAAAAGTTCGATTAGAATTTAAACAATTAATGTAAGGCACAGCAAGATACTCAAAATCTTCATTTATTTCATTGATAGGAAAAATAGCATTGAGAACCTCATCAAAAGAGGTTTCGATTACATTTGAGCAAGGGTAGACAACAGAAGAAGAAATAGGGTAAGCATTGGGGTTAGGGGAGATTTCAAGGGGTAGAACTGGCACAGCATGCCAGTTGAGGAGAGGGGTATCAGCAGCTTTAATCAGACGGGATGGGTCCATTGATGTAGTGCCTGAATGAACTATACAGAGTGCCAGCCCCAGTGCCTATAAGTTGAAGAAATCTTTAGAATCACATTCCTCAATTTGTTCGGCATCTTTGATGAGCGATTTTACTTGGTGTGGGAAACTTTCGGCCCATGTGTAGCTGTCTTGGAAAAAGATCTCCATTCCCGGCCTCATCTTCTTGTCTGTGTGGTCATACCATGGTTCTAGAAAACCGCAAAAGGGGAAGTCCTCGCCTTCTTTGATGAATCGTCCATTCAAAGAGTCTCCTGAGATAGTTCGGATACAGTCTAGTCTTCTATTTGGTCGAGATTAGCATATCATTCTGAGCTCTTGTTCTGATGGTTGATACCCCAAGCCGCAAGGAGGGAAAGCTTTCTTTAGTTCGATGGGATCAAGTATCCCTTGCTGCCTTCGCCCTATCCCCTGTCCAGGCATGAAGTGCATATTTCTGAACATCTGAATCACATTGACATTGCCGTGAGGGTCATATTCTGAACAAACCCTTTCTTTGTAACCGTCCCCTGCCGAGAGTAGGAGTGGCTCAACTCAGAATCCAGATAGGAGCATATCATTTGACCCGTGTTGTATCTTAAGGATTTGACTGCTAGTGCTTGTACCCTCGATATTTTCGTTGTCACCCAAAATGCTGATGACTCACCCGTCGGTAAAGAACTTCAATTTCTGATGGAGTGAGGAAGACACACCCTTGATATTGTAGAGTTAGGGACGTCCGAGCAGTAGGTTGAAACAAGCTGGGATGTCTATGACTTGGAATTGGACGACAGGGTTTATTGGGCCAACCCCTATTGCAAGTTTTATGGACCCCATCACCTCGCGACGGGTATTATCGTAGGCAAGCACAGCGACGGAGGTTGGAGCGAGGTCGCTTTCTTTCAGGCCTAAACACTTGAAGGTTCTCAAAAGGCAAACGTTCAAGGCGGATCCGTTATCGACAAGAGACAGTGGCACGGCCTTTCCCATAACTTCGACGAAGATGTTGAGTGCATGATTGTGATTTGGCCCATTTTGGGGGATTTCTTCTTCAAAAAATGATATCATTCGGGTAGAGGTCAAGGATCCGACCAGATTTATCGCTTCTTCTGGTGTGGTAGAGGGGGGAACTGTGGGTTCAGTGAGTAATTTGATTAAAACATTTCTGTGTAGCTGGGAAGACATGAAAAGTCCCCAAAGAGTGATGTTAGCTTGAGTTTTCTTCAGTTGATCGAGGATCTTTCTCTCCTCGATGGTCATCTCTGGCATAGGAAGGTTTTTAAGGCCCTTCCCCTTGTCATTTTCTGGTAGTGAGCTGGGAACCTGGTAATGTCTCCCTGATCTGGTCATGTGATTTACTAAAGAAGGAAAGAACATGAATCATGTTTCCTCGTCAATCTCAGGTTGTTCTACCACCCTATTTATTTTTTCAAGCAGTTCTTCAAATGAGATCATCCCACATATGTCGGCTATTGGTCCAGCTCTTCCTGAAGCTTGTTCTTCGCTCGAGTCTTTGAATTCTTCCCCCCCCCCCCCCCCCCCATTCGGTGGAACCAATTTTATCTTTCCATGTAAAGTCAATGAATTCCAGAACTTCAACAACTTCTTCATACAAGTTCTCCCATTTTGTGGGGATATGTGTGATTGAAGGGACCAAGCGCCCTTGTAACTTCAAAGTGTTAAGTAACCCGGTGATACTACAAATGCTGTTGGTTTTCTTGAATAATCCTTCCATAGTCTGCACAACATCATCTAACCTGAATTCGTCGGTTGGTACCACCCACTTGTCTGAATCCCGGGCCCATTTCCGTGACTCCAAGAATAGTGTGCTGAACTTTTCGCAAACGATGACCATCTGTGAGGGTAATTTCACCCGAACTCTAGGAGTTGGTTTAACACCTCTGACAATTCCATGCTTCCATTTTCAGAACGGGCACGGACAGCGATGCATGCTCTGGTAAGGAGTGACAGTGCCTGATCAGCGAGGCTAGTAGGGTGTAGGAGGAAATATGGGGAAATTGGAAGTGGTTTAGGAGAGTATATGGGTGTGATTTGAGTTGAGGGATTGAAATCTTGGTTTTCTTCTAAGAAGATGGCATTAGTGTGATTCGAAAGTGGATTATGAGTAGTGTTTGGCTTAGGATTGGATGGTGGGGCGATGGTACCCCAGTTAATGAGATCTTGGATTACGTTCCGGAGGTGAAAGCATTGGTCGGTGGTATGATCAACAGTTTGGTGAAAGTCGCAGTGAGCATCGGTTTTGAAGTTTCTTGGGAGTGGATTTTGCAATGGACGTGGATCCAAGGGTTTGATGAGGTTTCGGCTTAACAGGGCTTGGTAAACTTTGGAGAGGGGAGCATGGAGCTCAGTGTATTCCCTTCTAATGGTAGTAGGGCGGCTTTCTGGTGCCCATGATGTGCTTGGTTGAGAGATGTTATTGATGGTCGAGATGGTAGCACCGGCAGGCTTGTCATACTTTCTAGGGGTGAACTGTCCAGACACCTTCTTTGGTTCAATCTCTGTTTTAATGAGGCTTTCCTCGATTTCCACTCCTGCTTCTCCGAGAGCTCAAAAGTGGGGATAGTATTATCCTCCCATCATCTCTCGGACATAGGGCAAGAAGTTCTTCTTCACTATATCGACCTGTTCTTCCTCGGATGACCGATTAGTCATGGTAGCTGCCTGCTCCCTCCACCGGGTTATGAAGTTACTGACTGATTCTCCAAGATTCTATTTGAGCAGCTCTAAATCACGATGGGTGACCTCAAGCTCTTCATTGTATTTGTACTTTGACATGAATTCTCGGGCTACATCCTCCCAGCTATGGATTCTGGATTCCTCAAGATATAAAACCCATCGGAGGGCACTATTCTTCCAAGTTTGCTGAAATAATTGGGCCATCACCTCCTCAGAAGCCCCTAATAGAGTCATGGAACGATGATAACTGCAAAGATGAACAATTGGGGGTCCATTCCCTCCAAACTTCTCGATATTTGGCATCCTGAACTTCTCGGGTAACCTTGCTTTAGGTTAAGGAGACATGTGGGTGTAGTCCATGTAATTCCCAGAGATCCTGACTTGGTCAAACTTCTTAGTGAGCATCCTAAGGTCCTCCTTGACTTTATTCAACTCCTCATCTTTTGGATCAGCGACCACATGCAGGTTAGCCATAGGGTGGGCAATGTTTGGCATTGGAAGGTGGGCAGGTGGCGGCCCATCGGCAGGAGGGGCACGTGGAGCATGCTGATATTCTTTCGGAACCCAGATAGGCTCGGGTGGACCCATAGCATGAGGGAATAGGGACTCAGGCTCTTGAGGAATAGGAACTTGGTTTCGTTTCATCTCTCGAACCTCGATTTGGAGGTTGTCAATCTTGGACACGAGCTGATCCAGGACTGTTGGCAGGTCCGACTGTATGACTGGTGTTTGATCTGTATTCTCCATGGAAGATGGATAGAGTCTGGACTCGGAAGAAGTAGTAGAATAACGGATGAAACTCTGGGGTGATTTGACTGAAGTCCGAAGGCAATAGGGAGCCAGGCCAAGGGCTTACGATCGACCTGAGAAGGCGTAGGATGAGATTTATTTTTGAGAAAAAATGAAGAACTATTTTTGGATTTTTGATAAAGAAGGGAGAAATGTTTTTGGATTTTTGATAAAGAAGGGAGAAATGTTTTTTGAGCCGGAACTCATCACGATTAATATGATTATTATGTTCACACTTGTATTTAATTCTCCTAAATGCAATACCGGACGGGACCGTCTTAATATATGCAAAGCTACGGTTTGGACTTGTAATCAGGCACACGAACAGGGCCCTATTTTAAAAATGCGTGAAAATTGGGCGGCAGGTCGACCCGAAATTTAGGCAGAGTTTCGGGTTGAAACCGACAATCTAAAGTGCGTGTCCTAGGTCTGACACCTATATGCGAGTATGCAGTTGGTTGGGTGAATCGGCATGGGTTCCCCCCTGTGGCATGACTTCCACGATATACGTCTTGCTCTTGCAGGCAATCGGTACGTGTGGACAAGCCATTTGATATACCTGAGTGTATATGAATTGCCTCATCATATACCTCGTGAGGATTGTACGTGTGAGAGACAATTCGATATACTCGACGTACGTGAACGAATTCCCTGCGATATACCTCCCGTCATGACTTCGGACAAGAGGTACGATGTGGTGGAACCGTTCAATATACATCGAAGGTACTTGGCCAATGGAACGTGAGAGTCATATCGCTTAGGCTAACTGCGACGTGTCGGACCAGCGCCCATCACGAAGTGACCCTCCAGTTACTGGGTAAAATTTGGTCAATAGCAATGCTCTTTGGTGATGTTGTGTGAATCATGCATGATCCTCTTATTAGTATCTTATGATGAGAATGCATTTCTTGATTATGCCAAATAGGGAGCAAAGTACAAGTACCCCAAAAGGTACACCAAGTATGGATGGGTGATGCGTGCAACATGGGGATATACATGTGATCCTAGGTGCACGTGGTGTGAAGTGTACGTGGAGAAATTTATACAAGTGTGTGAAAATAAGCATAAATGACACACCCCAACCCAGTTACTTATAATTAAGTTTCAAAGTCAAAGTGAGTCAAACCATGATTAATTTAACCAAACCATAAATAAGAGTTTCAATTTTAGAGTCATCATTGTAAATCCATATATCTGAAAACCTTTTTACAACATCAGAGTAGTCACACTTACACAATCTTGCTTGAAGGAAAATTTAACTTAATTACATCATTTACATTTAAACAAAATGTTTGTTTCTCCCATTCCTGGCTAACCCAACCCGACTTCCTAGATTTGGCAGTGACATTGCGTTACCTGAAAAATGTGAACATAGGAACCATGAGCAAAATATCCTAGTGAATGCATCACTACTATAGTACTGCATAAATTTAAATACAATAAATCATGTCCATATAATTATGTATTAACTTATCCGGCTCATTCATAATGAATGACCAACTTTTCCGAATCATGATTCACATATCCTGTTTAAATAGACAATTCTCCCCCATTCCTGGTCGAGGAGTAACCCCTGTCTTTAATAGACAAATCTCCCCCATTCCGGGTCAGGGAGTAACCTCCCATTTCGGTAAACCGGAATGAACAATTTCATATTCATTATATTTTTTTCATATCAACAACACGATACAAATATCTCTTTCTAGTGAGTACACTCACCTTGGTTGACAACTATGTATTCACGTTTCCTTCTGGCGGAGCTGAACTGGGTGGATTAGACCTTACACCTGTCAATCCAACTAAATCAGTACTGAACCTCAATCATAAATATTATCCTAACATAATTATGTAACTTTCCATGACTATACATCAACAATATAATTCCAATTAAGTCACATTCCATAAAACATAGGTAAAGGCAAAACAGTGATATACATGTTGATAAAGTTACGGACATTCAACCGTAGGAAATACCTTATGAGGACTTTAAAACCAAAGTCGAGTAAACATGAAATTATACTCCTCAATGTATATACACATGAAACATGTACTCAAAGTACCCTTTGTAAGGACAAAATACAAACATTCATTCAAGGGGTACCTAGTATGGCCTAAAATTATTGTCTTACATACTTAACCATCCTATATTCCTAAAATGTATAAATACAGGGGTCCAACCTTATCAATATGAAAACATATATGAATATATTATCCAGTACAAGTGACGGTGTAATGTTTCAAGCTTCCTAGGGCAAGTTATGACCATTTCTCTACAACAAAAGAAATCTGCCCTACAAGCTTCTCTATTGTTCCTTCGAATTCCCAGAATTTTCATAATTTTTCTACAGTATAACTTTCCATTATTTTCAACCCATTTTCATTAAACATACTTAATAGTACAGAATTAAAGTTTCATAATTTTTTGACTTCATTTGCTATCTCAAAAGCTCGACTAAACTTAGGGCATACCGAAATCAAGTATACAAATAGCAACCATGTACCAACTTGAAATCATTATTACGGACTAACCACAAGGAGATAAATTCTCATTTTCGGATATGATATGAATATATGAGTCTACTTTCATATCTAATTGTAATTTCTCAATTCAAGTAAGCACACAAAGAGATATGCAAGTTTGAATGCAAGGGTTTTTAATACAAAGCAATTTTAAGGGTTTCTACATTCAACTTAACATAAACTTGCATCTAACCATACATACATATAAAGTGATGAAACTTTCGTAAACCTATGATGATTTATATCATATAAATCAGTAATATAAGATGAATGACAAGATTTGCAATTAGGATTACCTTCGGGACTTTTACAAAATTTCCACGGATTTTTCTACACCTTTTCTCCTCACTTTTCCTTCCTAAACTCCCTAATTCTCTTTCCTCAAGGTGAAACCCTTTCATGGATGATTTTAGCTGAAGGATAAAGCTATTTCAAAGGTATAAGGTCGGCCAAGTCTGCCTCCCAAGCCAACCAATCAAATTAAACCATTTGGTTTAATAAAAGACAAATTACCACTTAAAGAGAATAGACAACTTTGCCCTTTGTTCATAAATTCGATATAACTCTTTATTCGGGCATCCATTTGATGATCTGTTTGTTGTGTTACAACCCTAACTCACATGTCTACAATCATATAGTGTTCACCTCAAGTCAACTATAATGTTATAAGGGTCAAAACTAGTCTTAAACGGGAACATTTCTATCAAAAATAACAAAATTTTGTGTTCGTACATAACTCGACATTTCATGATTTATGAAAGTAGGATTAGACTAAACATAAGCATTTAATATTAGATATACTAATAACAAATTCTTCACATCACATAAGGTAAGCATGATTTAAATATAATTTATCATAATTATATTCGGGTTGTCACAACTCACCCACCTTAGAAAATTTCGTCCTAGAAATTTAATATAAAGGTCACTTACATAACAAATGGGGATAGTGTTTCTTCATGCTATCCTTAGTTTCCCAAGTTGCTTATTTAACTCCATGGCTCATCCACATAACTTTAACTAAGTGGATAACTTTATTCCTCAATACCTTCTCCTTACAATCAATAACTTCCAATGGTTCCTCGATGTACGATAAGTCTTCCTGCAGTTCAATTGGTTGAGTTTTCAACTGATGAGATGGATCTGCCAAATACTTACGAAGCATCGATACGTGAAACACATCATGTAAACGGGATAAATCTGGAGGTAATGCTAATCTATATACAAGGTTGCCAATTCTTTCCAACACCTCATATGGCCAATGCATCTTGGACTTAGTTTCCCCTTTTTCCCAAACCTCATGACGCCTTTCCATGGTGAAATACGTAGGAATACAAAATTCCCCTTTTGAAATTCCAATGGATGCTTCCTCTTATCTGCATAAATTTTCTGCATGCTTTGCGTTATCTTTATCCGTTCCCGAATCATTTATATCTTTTCAGTTGTCATATCTATCAATTTTGGACCCAAAATTTTCCTTTGACCTACTTCATCCCAACATAAAGGCGTCCTACATATCCTCCCATATAAAGCTTCATAAGGAGCCATACCAATGGTAGACTGATAAATATTATTATACGAGAATTCCATCAATGGCAGATGATCATCCCAACTACCTTTGAAGTATATACACAAGCTCGTAACATGTCTTCTAATATTTGAATCGTCCTTTCAGATTACCCATCGGTTTGTGGATGAAATGCAGTGCTGAACTTCAAACTTGTGCCCATGGTGTTCTGTAAACGAGGCCAAAAATTAGAAGTGAATGTTGGATCTCTATTTGATACAATTGACACTGGTGCCCCATGTAAACGGATAATCTCATCAACGTACATACAAGCATACTTGTCAACAGTGTAGGTGGTCTTAACTGGAAGAAAATGGGCCGACTTCGTCAATCGGTTTACAATCACCCAAATAGAATCATGCCCCTTTGGTGACTGGGGTAATCATGTAACAAAGTCCATCGTTATCTGCTACCACTTCCATTCCGGAATAGGCAATGCCTATAATAATCCCCCCGGCTTCTGATGCTCCTCCTTTACTTGTTGGCATACTAAACATTTAGCTACGAACTCTGCAATCTCACGTTTCATATTGTTCCACCAGTAATACTCTTTCAAATCTCTATACATTTTGGTACCTCCCGGATGCATAGAGTAAATAGAACTATTTTTATAACACAACGATTCATCATTATTAATTTAAAAGTCACTCTCTTTACCATCCAAGACATCTTGTTTCTTCTTCTCAAGGAATGGATCACTCGTCTACAAATTTCGTATGCGTTCGGATAATAAAGGTCTCACTGTGACATGTGCTAATAATCCTCTGCTTTTTGAAAACTTCAATTCAATCCCCATCGATGCCAAGTCAAGAATATTTCCAGCACGGGCACACCGTATGCAACCAAGTATCCCTGATGATTTTCGACTCAAAGCATCTGCTACTACATTGGCCTTCCCAGGATGATGATGAATGGTACAGTCATAGTCTTTAATCAGCTCTATCCAACGCCTCTGTCTCAAATTCAGTTCTTTCTGTATAAACAAGTATTTCAAACTTTGATGATCTGTAAATATCTCACAAGTTTCTCCATACAAGTAATGTCTCCACAACTTTAAAGCAAAAATAATGGCTGCTAGCTCCAAATCATGCGTAAGGTAATTTCGTTCATGCGTCTTTAATTGTCTGGAAGCATATTTTATTACCTTCCCATTCTTCATAAGAACACACCCTAACCCCTGAAATGAAGCGTCTGTATAGATCACAAAAGACTCATTCCCACATGGAATAGTAAGTATAGGGGCTGAAACCAACCGATTCTTTAATTCTTTAAAACTCCTCTCACATTATTCATCCCATACAAACTTCACTTCTTTACGAGTCAATTTTGTCAGTGGTAATGCTATTGCTGAAAATCCCTTAATGAATCTGCGATAGTAACCTGCCAATCCTAGGAATCTCTAAATTTCTGTCACATTCTTAGGACTTCCCCATTCAACAATTGCTTCCACTTTCTTTGGATCAACATAAATCCCATTTCCCGAGGCCACGTGCCCTAAAAACACAATTTCATTCAACTAAAACTCACACTTGCTGAATTTAGAAAATAATTTCTTCTCTCTCAAAATCCGCAATACAAGTCTCAAATGTTTCTCGTGTTCCTCCATGCTACGCGAGTAAATCAACACATCGTCTATGAATACAATCACAAATGAATCAATGAAAGGGTGGAACACCCGGTTCATCAAATCCATAAAAACTGCTGGAGCATTAGTTAATCCAAATGGCATCACCAAAAACTCATAGTGCCCATATCGAGTCCGAAAAGCTATTTTGGAAATATCACTTTCCTTTACCTTCAATTGGTGGTAACCCGATCTCAAATCAATCTTCGAAAATACTGTGGCCCCCTGTAATTGGTCAAACAAGTCATCGATACAAGGTAGAGGGTACTTATTTCTAATGGTCACCTTATTTAACTGTCGATAATTAATACATAATCGCATTGTCCCATCTTTCTTTTTAACAAATAACACTGGGGCTCCCCATGGAAAAACACTAGGCTGAATGAACCCTCTGCTTATCAGATCTTGTAATTGCACTTTCAATTCCTTTAACTCTGTTGGTGCCATTCTATAAGGATCAAGGGAAATCGGATCAGTACCTGGAATTAATTCAATGGAAAACTCTACTTCCCTATCGGGTGGCAGTCCTGGCAATTCCTCTGGGAAGACATCAGAAAATTCTCTAACCACTGGTATATCTTCAACTTTAAGTTCTTGCTTACTAACATAAACCACATATGCTAAATACCCCGTACAACCCTTACTCAATAACTTTCTGCTCTTTATTTTTGAGATAAGACAATTAGGGACAACATTTCTTTCCCCTGTAAACTGGAACTCGGGTTCACCAGGAAGATGAAATGTAACTTCTTTTCGAAAACAATCAATGGAATCATGATAAGATGATAACCAATCCATCCCTAATATAATATCAAAATCCCGAATGGCCAACGGTATCAAATCAACATAGAAATCTCGCTCACCCATTCGTAAGACACAATCTTTATAAACACGCTCAACTAGAATTACACTTTCCATTGGGGTAGAAATATATAAGGCACAATTGAGGAATGAACATGGTCTACCCAAATATGAAACAATATGTAATTCCACAAATGAATGCGTAGATCCAGGATCAATGAGTGCATATAGATCTTTATTTGCAATAAAAAGTTTACCAGTAACCACTTCAGGTGTAGCATGGGCATCTTGCAATGTCATCGCAAACACTCTTCCTCCTGCCTTCGATCCACTTGTTTGTCCTGTATCCCTTCCCCTAGTTGCATTCCCTGGAGATGATCCTTTATGAGGCCCCACACTACTAACTGAAACTACTCTAGATATCATAGGATAATTCTTTCTCAGATGGCCCTTCTAATGACAGTTAAAACATTTTATATTCTGTAACTTTGGGCAATTTCTTTTCATATGGCCCGATGTACCACAAAAGAAACAAGCATTTGAATATCCTTGCGCTGAAGCTCCTGAGCCTCTTCCACTACTAACCTCACCCTTCTGTGAACCACGTCCCATACCTCTACCATGCTAAAATTTCTGCCCTCCAAGTCTTGAATATTTTGTATCACTACCTTTTTCATAACTTGGATTGAATCTGCTTCTCTTTACACCTCGTTCTCGATTCCCTCTTGCTTCATTCACGTCATTTTCTACCAGCAGGGCTTTATTCACCAAGGCTGAATAATTAACAGTCTCTAAAGCCGACAACCTTGATTTAATAACTAACTCAAGTCCGTCAAGAAATTATCTACACATGTCTTCCTCATTCCGGATAAACCTCGAAGCAAACCGAGATAAGGCTGTAAGTTTGGCTTCATATTCCCTAACAGTCATGCTTCCCTGATTCAACAGGAAATATTCTTTCTCGTTTTGTTTTCGATACATCGGAGGAAAATACTTATCATATAAGGCTTTAACAAAATAATTCCATGAGATCACATTACCACCTCCTGGAGTAATCAACAAATATTTGGTGGCATCCCACCAATATTTAGCTTCTACTTTCAGCATGTACATCACGAAGATCACTCGTTGATTTTAAGGCATTCTCATCACCCCGAAAATAAGTTCAATCTCTTTAACCCATTCTTCTGCCTCTGCTGGATCAACTACTCCTTCAAATGAGGGTGGGTTCATCTTAATAAATTTCTCATGTGAAGTACTGCTGGATCGACGTGCCGGACCAGCGCCCATCACGAAGTGACCCTCCAGTTACTGGGTAAAATTTGGTCAATAGCAATGCTCTTTGGTGATGTTGTGTGAATCATGCATGATCCTCTTATTAGTATCTTATGATGAGAATGCATTTCTTGATTATGCCAAATAGGGAGAAAAGTACAAGTACCCCAAAAGGTACACCAAGTATGGATGGGTGATGCGTGCAACATGGGGATATACATGTGATCCTAGGTGCACGTGGTGTGAAGTGTACGTGGAGAAATTTCTACAAGTGTGTGAAAATAAGCATAAATGACACACCCCAACCCAGTTACTTATAATTAAGTTTGAAAGTCAAATTGAGTCAAACCATGATTAATTTAACCAAACCATAAACAAGAGTTTTAATTTCAGAGTCATCATTTTAAATCCATATATCTGAAAACCTTTTAACAACATCAGAGTAGTCACACTTATAAAAACTTGCTTGAAGGAAAATTTAACTTAATTACATCATTTACAGTTAAACAAAATGTTTGTTTCTCCCATTCCTGGCTAACCCAACTCGACTTTCTAGATTTGGCAGTGACATCGCGTAATCTGAAAAATGTGAACATAGGAACCATGAGCAAAATAGCCCAGTGAATGCATCACTACTATACTACTGCATAAATTTAAATGCAATAAATCATGTCCATATAATTATGTATTAACTTATCCGGCTCATTCATAATGAATGACCAACTTTTCCGAATCATGATTCACATATCCTGTCTAAATAGACAATTCTCCCCCATTCCTGGTCGAGGAGTAACCCCTGTCTTTAATAGACAAATCTCCCCCATTCCGGGTCGGGGACTAACCTCCCATTTTGGTAAACCGAAATGAAAAATTTCATATTCATTATATTTTGATCATAACGATAACACGATACAAATATCTCTTTCCAGTGAGTACACTCACCTTGGTTGACAACTATGTATTCACGTTTCCTTCTGGCGGAGCTGAACTGGGTTGATTAGACCTTACACCTGTCAATCCAACTAAATTAGTACTTAACCTCAATCATAAATATTATCCTAACATAATTATGTAACTTTCCATGACTATACATCAACAATATAATTCCAATTAAGTCACATTCCATAAAACATAGGTAAAGGCAAAACAATGATATACATGTTGATAAAGTTACGGACATTCAATCGTAGAAAATACCTTATGAGGAATTTATAACCAAAGTAAAATAAACATGAAATTATACTCCTCAATGTATATACACATGAAACATGTACTCAAAGTACCCTTTGTAAGGACAAAATACAAACATTCATTCAAGGGGTACCCAGTATGGCCTAAAATTATTGTCTTACATACTTAACCATCCTATATTCCTAAATTGTACAAATACAGGGGTCCAAACTTATCAATATGAAAACATATATGAATATATTATCCGGTACAAGTGACGTTGTAATGTTTCAAGCTCCCTAGGGCAAGTTATGACCATTTCTCTACAACAAAAGAAATATGCCCTACAAGCTTCTCTATTGTTCCTTCGAATTCCCAGAATTTTCATAATTTTTCTACAGCATAACTTTCCATTATTTTCAACCCATTTTCATTAAACATACTTAATAGTACATAATTAAAGTTTCATAATTTTTTGACGTCATTTTCTATCTCAAAAGCTCGACTAAACTTAGGGCATACCGAAATCAAGTATACAAACAGCAACCATGTACCAACTTGAAATAATCATTACGGCCTAACCACAAGGAGATAAATTCTCATTTTTGGATATGATATGAATATCAGTCTACTTTCATATACAAATGGAATTTCTCAATTCAAGTAAGCACACAAAGAGATATGGAAGTTTGAATGCAAGGGTTTTCAATACAAAGCAATTTTAAGGGTTTCTACATTCAACTTAACATAAACTTGCATCTAACCATACATACATATAAAGGGCTGAAACTTTCGTAAACCTATGATGATTTATATCATATAAATCAGTAATATAAGATAAATGACAAGATTTGCAATTAGGATTACCTTCGGGACTTTTACGTAATTTCCACGGATTTTTCTACACCTTTTCTCCTCACTTTTCCTTCCTAAACTCCTTAATTATCTTTCCTCAAGGTGAAACCCTTTCATGGCTGATTTTGGATGAAGGATAAAGCTATTTCAAAGGTATAAGGTCGGCCAAGGCTGCCTCCCAAGCCAACCAATCAAATTAAACCATTTGGTTTAATAAAAGACAAATTACCACTTAAAGGGAATGGACAACTTTGCCCTTTGTTCGTAAATTCGGTATAACTCTTTACTCGGGCATCCATTTGATGATCCGTTTATTGTGTTACAACCCTAACTCACATGTCTACAATCATATAGTTTTCATCTCAAGTGAACGGTACTGTTATAAGGGTCAAAACTAGTCTTAAACAGGAACATTTCTATCGAAAATAACAAAATTTTGTGTTCGTACATAACTCGACATTTCATGATTTATGAAAGTAGGATTAGACTAAACAGAAGCATTTTATTTTAGATATACTAATAACACATTCCTCATATCACAGAAGATAAGCATGATTTAAATATAATTTATCATAATTATATTCGGGTTGTCACAATAAACATGGGACACACATGGAAAAAAGGGGAACATGCAGATATGGGGGGAGATATAAGCAAATATTGCATCCATGTAAATAAAGTCATGCCCTTAATATAAAAAATCATATCCCCAGCAGAGTCGCCACAGTGGCCATCCCCGATCCCCTCCGCGGAGGAGAAGGATCCTTCGGGTCCCGCGGGTCCCTCTCGGGAGTTCTTCGATCGGCGTCGTTTGAGATGCGGTGTAAAAATGTAGAGAGATTCAGAGTCTCCAGTCTATTTTACTCAAAACAGACAAAAAAAGGGGAAGCCACCTCGAAGGATGGCTTCCAAAGACATACTGGTGCGTGCAAAACCAAGATGATTCGAGAAGGGTTCGGAGGCTTAGTTATGAAATGGGAAGGTGTTAGGTACCCATTCCGCCCTTTCGGTCTCTCATGAATATTTACTATTTTCCTTTTGTTTCCCCCCGTGATATGTGTGCATGTGTATATATAGAATGGAGGTAGTAATCCTCGACTTATATCATGGAAAAGATAAAGCGAGTCATCTGTAGGAAGATATAAAGGTAATATTAGAAAAATAAGATTTACGCGATTACACCAACATTTATCGTTATAATGGAATGATAACGACTATGGAGCAATATGTTATTAAGGGAAAGTATATAGAATATAAGGAAAATTGATTTAGAGAAAATAGAAAATAATAGGAAAAAAGTGAGAAAAAGGACTCGAGTCTCGGGTTTTACCCCGAGACACCTACGTAGCCAATAAAGGCATCAAAGTCCACGTATTTCTCATACAAAACGAGGGGTGGGGTTTATCCCATAAATCCAAATGGGGAATCTCTTATTTGTGTGTGTGTGTGTGTGTGTGTGTGTGTGTGTGTGTAGAAAAAGGGTTTTAGATTGTAAGAAAAGTGCGGAAAAAGTGTGAGAATCCCTACTTGGAATTTATGAGCAAACCCTCTTTTTCTTGGTTTTTGGGTTTTATGAAAATAAAAGAGGTGCAATAATACTAAATAAAAAGTATATTAGGATGTGTGAGATGAGATAATAAAAAGCTAAATAAGAAAACAAGTTATGGGAATTTAAGAGAATTCAAGAGAGAGTTTGAGAAAGTTGGACCTTCTTGATGATCTTGAGCTTGATTTTGAGTGTTGAATAGCAACCCTTGAGCTTGGATGATGATGGAGAGTGGTTAATTCACCAAGTTTGATGAAAAGGATGATGAAAAGTGGAAGTAAAAAAGGGATTTCGGAGTTGAAATCACGCTACCTTCGAGAGAGGTTTATGGGATTCGTTGAGAGAGATTTTTATCAGATCTGGGCTCCCCTTGCAAATGAGGTGAAGGCCTCTTTTTATAGGCCCAGGTGAGTGTCGATCGACATAGACCTGTTCCTGCCTATTGGCAGGTGCCGATCGGCAGGGTCTGGAACCTGCCATTTGGCAGTTCGCTTCAGGCTTTTTTAAAAAATTGGTCGCCGAGGGAAAACCGTTGTTCAGAATCGCGCACGGGACATACCATTGGAAAGGTAATTCAGAGACCTTTGAAAGTCATTTGGACTACTCCCAGGTTCGGGAGTTAACTTTGGGTCAAATATGGCTCAGAAGCATTTGTCGATCCATTGGACGGGGAATCACTCGGACGCAAACGGATCGTTCGTCCGCATGGTAAGTCGGAATCGCGCACGGGGTGGACCGTTGGAAAGTTTAGGAGATGTACTTCGACATTACAAAGAGTTTGACCTAGTTTGGAGAGATGACTTTGGTCAACCGGGCCTGGGAAGTGCTCGGTGGCCTCCCGGAGTCAAACGGATCGTTCGTCCGCATGGAAAGTCAGAATCGCGCATGGGATAGACCGTTGGAAAGGGTATTCAGTGCCCTTCAAAGATTCATTCAGCCTCAGTCGAGATGAAGAGTTGACTTAGGTCAAATAGAGCCTGGGAGCGCCCAGTGACCTCTAGGTCAGGTTTAGAACGCAAACGGATCGTTCGTCCGCATGGTAAGTCGAAATCTCACACCGGGCAGATAGTTGGAAAGGGTATTCAGTGCCCTTTAAAGATTCATTGAGTCTCGATCGAGATGAAGAGTTTGACTTTTGGGTCAAACTGAGTCGGGGAGTGCTCGATGGACTTCAGGTCAATACTCGGGACGTGACCTGGGTTTACAGTGATGAAGGGAGGTACTAGGGACCTAAGGAGAGTTAGGGGGTAATAGAATGGGGTGTCTACAAGTTTTTTGTGATAAATTCATTGTTTCTTCTAGGTTGAGGCCTATGTGAGTGTTATGTCGAATATTCGTTGAAGATTTCATTGTGTATATGTATGTTGCGATTTACTCTTTATAGTGAAATAAAGGTTCTACCCGAAAGGATTTTTTCTTGAAATTTGTGTATCCAACAATTTATGTGTGCGATGGCATAATTAATTTATCCACATAGGAGAATGTGTTAGGGTTTAATTATTTTGAATCAAAAGTTGGCTTCTAATTAAATAAGTCTTAAATTGGAAATTTGTGAATACATAAATAGTCAATATCACACCGCATTCTCAAGCTCATAAAAGATCCCTATAAGTCAGCAAAGAAACATCAATCGATACTCAAAGGAAGACGAAATCAATAATTCACTAAGGGAAGCAAATGCTCACTCAAATCAGGCTTTGTCCAGGTCATGGGGGTCGTAAATAGGTGCCCCGTAAGGTCATTCTGCTCATCCTGCTCTCAACCCTCCCCCTTAATATAGAGAAAGTGTTGTCTCTAACCATAGTTGGATGAAGGGGTGGAGGCAACAAAACCTTCACCTTCGTACTGCAAGCAATGGTATACCATCTCCCTTAGGAGGTTGTCGGTTTATAAACAGTTAGCAGTCCAGTAACTGTCAAGGGATAACTGACCCCGAAAAAGTTGTAAAAGTGGACGATAGAGCCGATCAGGATTCTCCAGAGGTTTAGAATAAATTAGGAAGGGTCGAGATTAATGAAGTAAAGAACCTTCCAAATGAGCCTTAGGAGAGGGATATCGATTTCGACTTCAAAACAATGCTCATAAAAGAAGACTTCACCTTCATAGGTTATCGGGGACCGGTCGGTCTCATCAGTTATACGAATAGATAAGGACTTTGGGAGATCTAGTCTCCCTACCCACTCATTAGCTGCCTCTTAAATAAGTGGAAAATAGCCTCGTAGGGACCCAATGGTGTAAACGCAATCCCACTAGTCAAGGATGGTATTACAAAAAAAAAAGTCCATTTATTAGAATTTTCAAATTTTTAAAGATTAAAACTTTAAACAGACCCAATAATACTTTTTCACCAATTTTAATTCGAGTTATATCCATATTTTGATTTATCCAGTTTTATCTTTTTAACCTATGACATGCATCTAGGTGATAGCAGATAAAATATATAAACCAATTGCACAACACGCCAATGTAGGAGGAAAATCCAAAACGGGAAAAACCTCTGGAAGTTCAGCCATAAAATTCATTGTGATAAGGAATTACACAAGATGACAGATGACTTACTCAATGATTTGATCACCTCAAGCCTTAACGCATCTTCAATCTTTAATTACTCCTCCACAGTGACAATGTAGGAGTCCACCTACACAAGATTCTGTAATGTACTAGTCTACGTATGTCTTTATATCAACTGATCTAGGCTCAACAATAGTCTCTGGATTGGAACATCGAATCCACCACTTCTTGATAACAACACCACATATCGATTATGGAGTTCATTGCACGAAATAGTTATCACAAAGATGTAGATAATAAAGTTGGTGCCAAAAAATAGGATCTTTAAAGCATATGTAAGATAAAACTTAAATCATAAACATATTGGGTGAAAACTAGAGTTCTTGGAAAGTTTTTGGAAGAACTTCATCAAAAAGGAACTCTCAAAAGACACTTCCAAAAGTCTAATCCTGCATCTCTACTTATAGGGAACGTTGTCGCACAAGGATAGGAATTAAAGATTTGGAAAGATGTGTTTTAAAAAATAAAACACGCGTATTAGTTCGAACGAAGTACCCATTCTTGTTCGAACAGCTTCCAACGAAACTTCGAACGACATTTAAATTTCACTATTGATATAAAACGATTTCAATATGAACAAGCAATAATGTATGATACCAATTTGAAATTTCCAATATTAGATAAGAAATTTCAATGCCTCCAACGAGGAATATATATATGACCATATAACATGCAAAATAAAATTCAAAGATCAAGAATATGGCAAACATTGACTAAATGCAAACTGCAAAGACTCAAAATGATACCATATATACTATATGCAAACTTTATGAATGAAATGCCGACATATATATATATAT
This sequence comes from Sambucus nigra, assembly GCA_949130495.1. NCBI lineage: Eukaryota > Viridiplantae > Streptophyta > Magnoliopsida > Dipsacales > Adoxaceae > Sambucus > Sambucus nigra. The sequence goes on from OX422208.1 coordinate 531,580,756, forward strand.
ATATATATATATATATATATAAACAACCATAAAAACTCAAGACAAAACGCATAAGCTTTACACACTAGAATAGTATCGGTATGTCTAAATATACGGAATGGAATGTATAGGTATGAACTAAATACAAATGAATTATGACCCAATCACTCAAATATGTTCACGAAGATCTCATTGACCGCATAACTTTTTCAAACTAAGATTTAGCCTCGAGTGACAAGATAAAGTGAACTCTATGAACAAATAATCACTATACACACAAGCCTAGAATATTAACGATTATATGAATCAATAGTGTCATGAAAAAATAAGCATAACTAAGATTCATTTGCAAACCCGTTAATCTTCAACTAAACACCCTCAAAAGATAAACATATAATATATTTTCTTTTCACTCAATTCTTTTGAAGCTATTACTTTTAAAAATCAAACAATGTAAACATGTTGGTCTTGGAGATTTTTTTTGTTTTATTGTCTTTAATATTTTCATTAGTATCTTGTCAAATCTTTCCTCGAAAGGAGATTTTCTCCCTTCATAGCCCTTTCTTATGCACCATCATATATTTTTCGATACGATTCAAACATTCTCACGGCCAACAGTTCTTACATGCACAAATCGACCCATAGTCGCAAAATATGTAGATGACAAGATTGATGGGAGAACTACTCACATATCTCAAATATACATGTGAAGTTAAAGTTCAATATACTCAAGAGGGGGGTGAATTGAGATTGTGCAAACTTTTTGTGTCAAATTAATAATTCAGAAAAATATTAAATTTATAGCACTTAATCCAAATTTCAGATTAACAAAACTTAAATGATTATGACCGAGAATATCAAATAAATACAACCACTATTTAAATAACTTAAAATGCAGATTTTAACACCCAAAAAGTTTTTAAATTAATTTTCGTATTTAATAAAAATTAATATTCTAAAATAAATTAATTAATTCGAAAATAATTATTATATCCTTAAAATAAATTTATCTATTTTTAGAGTTAATATATTTGCAAGCTATTATGAAGAAAATATAAATTCAAACAAGCACAAATAAATTAGTAAATAAAGTACAGGAAAACAAATGACACCGAGTTTAACGTGGTTCAGCCAAAATTCGGTCTATGTCCACGTGCCTAGAGCTTCTGACTCCCTTGCGCTTCACTATCCCTGTCCACTTGACGGTAGGATCAACCACCAGTACAACAGTTAGCAAGCTAAAATCGAGCTTCAAACACTGTGGTCCAATTTGCTGGTAGGAACCAATCACTGGTACAACAACCACCGTCGCTAAAATCCAGCTACAAAATACAACCCAAAATTCTAACAAAGCTTCAAAGAAATATGATTTTTGTAGTACAATGTAGAATATTGAAACTCCTTAAAAAATAATTTACAATCTTAGTTTCTTCTTATTTTTAAGACTTCAATAAATGATGATAGTGTAGGCTCAAGTCTTCTTCCTAAATGATTGAGCAGAATGTAAAAATTAATTGCTCTCTTGAATGTAGCTGAGTAATAAATTCAAAAGTTCTCAATAAATTCTCTAGCTCTTGCTCGTATTCATAATCTTGTGTATTCAATGGAGCTCTCTAAATACTTAAGTAGAAACTTCAAAAACTACCTGTTAGGGATAACCATTGTGAGCATTAAATGCTCCTGATTTTGCTGAGAAAAAATATCTCCAAAGATGTTCTTCTAATCTCCATTAAACATCTCAAGACAAAATATAGTCATTGATGCTAAAAGACAAACCTCCAAAAAATAGTTTCTGAAAGTAGTTTGTTTAGATATCTCAAAACAAGCTCCTGCAAGATATTATTAGACCAAAAGAAGAAAAAGAAAAAAAAATATCATCTGAATAAATAATGTAGCTCAATAAAAATAGATATATGTTCGAACAGAATTATGATGTTTCAAAGATAAATTTTTTTGTATCAATTCATACTTGATGGTCACACTGCTTAAGGTAGATAAAGTCAGATGGTACAACATAAAAGATTTTCCAAAGAAGTTTAATGAGCTTATACACTAGGGTCCATAGAGTTTTCTATATAAGTTGAACAAGTCAGTTAGCTAATAGACGTTACACACAGGTACAAAAGAAATGATGGAAATTATACCTTTAATTTAAAGTGTATAAGTCAGTCAAAGGTAATAGCTAAATAGAGTAGCAGGTTAAGACAACACTACCTAAAGCAGTTGTTGAAAAAGCCAAAAATAATGCAATTGGTTCGCCAAGCTAGGATAGCTATAGAAGAGAAATTACGGCAACTTATGTTTGGTTGATTAGACAATTGCAGGTATGAAATGTGCTCAACACATATAGGTGTGCACTGAAGGCTTTACTAGACATCTGCCTATGCTATAAAAGAGATAGAACAAAGAATAATTTATGTATATCTCTACAAGAAATTTTGGATAAAACCGATGGACAATAAAACCAAAGGCTGATAAGAGATTAAATAAAAAAAAGAGCACTACATTATCAGAACACACAGCTCGAGGAACAAAGATCTAAGGGTTGTTCTTCTATCAAAAAAATAGGAACTGATGGTACTAATAGCACATAGTAGCTGTTAGAAATAGACATGGAATCAAAAAGGTTTACAACAATTCCTACGGGTAAATCAATCTATCAACAATATGTATAAGTTTATATGAGTATAGATATGAGAGATTTAAAAATATGATGACTTCATAAATAATTATTTCGCACATGAATCTAGACCATTATCATATATCAATTTATAAACTCATTGTGGGTACCCAAAATTTAGAACCATGGGCCCGGACGAGTAGCCCAGTCCTGGCAGCCCAAAGTCCGGACCCCTCATCTCTTATATTGATACGGTCTCCCCCACGTTTCCACAAATTGTAAGTTATACGGGAGATGGAAAACATGGAGAAACCCATCACCTCCACTTACCTACATGTACATGTATATATTAAACCCTAGGTTCGGGACAAAAGGACAAGTTGGATTCTCTGTAATTACTCTCCGGAGTATATAGAAATAATATCGACTGCACCACCGTGGACGTAGGCACATCCTTGTCGAACCACGTACATCCTTTGTTGTGGGATTGGCATCTTATATTCCTTATTTTTTTTCTTGATAATTGCTTCTCTCGTATTTATTTGTGTTGCATAACAATTGCCTCCACAAATGGCGCCGTCTGTGGGAAACGTTCATCTTTCCCTGAGAAGAGCCCACGTCAAGAAAGGAGTTTAAGATGCCTGGCCACAGCAGCAATGCTCCCCAAGCAGGAGATATTCAAGAGCCACCTGCTCCTCGCAGGATTAGGTCTGAAGTATGACGTTCAGATCAGAGAGCCCGCCTGGAAAGACCAGCCTCAGAAGAAAGTCAGGGACCAGCGAGGTCCACGCAGATATCCAGGTTGATTGATGCGTACAAGGCAAGGCTCCACGAGCAGAGGGAGTCTTCTCGCAGATACGAGGCTGATAATGCTCGCTTGAAAAGAAGACTGGAAATACTGGAGAGGGAGCTTCGCCCTGATAACAGGAGACGCCCATATCGCACTCCTAGCCCTCAGGCGAGCAAATCTCGCAGTCGAGGAAGGAGCCCTAGGCGGGACGAAGGAGGCGAGTCAGACGACGACCTCCACGAACAGCTGCGAAGAGCTCGCCGCTACCAGAGCCCTGCTCACAGCGACGAGAACATACGAAATATGGTCCGCGGAGAGATGGACCAGCATCCCGCTCACCACGGAACAAGATCAACCACAGAACTCGCGAGGAGAGCTCTCAAAACCCAGATGAAGTCACCTTTCACAAGAGAAATCGAAGAGGAGGAAGCTCCCAAGAAATTTTCCATTCCAAGGTTTAAGATTTACGACGAAAAAACTGATCCCATCGATCATGTTAGGCAATACCGACAGGCCATGACCCTCTGGAGTCACCGAGATGCCCTGATGTGCCAGATTTTTCCCTCGAGCCTTCATGATGTATCACAAAAGTGGTTCAAAAGGCTCCCCCACCGGTCGATCAAGAATTTCAAATCCCTAGCCAAACTTTTTACGGCCCGATTCCTTACGAGTAGCTCCCATCCCAAAAGGATGGATGCTCTACTAAAAATGAAGAAAATGCCTCAGGAGACCCTCCGAGAATATGCGAAGAGGTACTGGGAGTTATTCAATGAGATCGAGGACTGCGCGGAGGAAGTGACAGTGGCCTCCTTCAAAATTGGGCTCCCTAGTTCTTCTCTCCTCTACCAGTCCCTGATGAAGAAGGAAGCTATGACTATTGACGACCTAATGGCCCGAATTGAGAAATACGCAAAGGTGGAAGATGTCACCCGCCCTAATATAGGAGAAAACGGTCGAGCTAAGCTCACTACCAAGGTAGGTGAGAAAACTGAGAACCAGAGAAAAGGAGGAAAGAACGGAGGCAAAAATGGCTCCAAGAACGGAGGGAACCATGACGCGTCGAAAGTATTCCAGGCGGTCAACACCGCCTTCAAAGAACCAATTTACAAGATTCTCGCGAAGATCAAGGATGAGCCATTCATCAAGTGGCCCAGGAAAATGGGAGGAGATCCCTCGAAGAGGAACAATGCATTGAGATGCGCTTTTCACAAAGAGGGAGGACACAAGACCGAGCACTGCAAAGGTCTTAAGTCTCACCTCGAAGAGTTAGCCCAGTCCGGGCATTTGAACGACTTTATGGAAAAAAGGGCAGAGAAAGTGACTGCCAACAGAGAGGCGAGACCCGACAACGTGCTGGAGGATGATGCTGGACACGAGTTCGTAGTAATCCACGGAGTATCTGACGTCAAGAAGATATAAGGTAACTCAGCTCGAATGGAAATGAAAAAACTTACAGCGATAATGCAGGCTTTTCAAATCGATCCAGCAAACTTACAGTCAGGAAAGCGTCGACGAGCAGAGGACGTCAACTATAACAAGCATAATGTTTTCACGGATGAAGATTTGATGGGAGTAAGGACCCCACATCATGATGCCCTGGTCATTACACTCGTGATAGCCAACTTTGACATCGACAAGCTGCTCATCGATCAAGGAAGTTCATCCGAAGTAATGTACCTCGACCTATTCAGGAAATTGAAGTTGAGCGTCGCCGACCTAAAGGAAGCTACTGTTCCTTTGGTCGACTTCGCTGGAAAAATGACCATGCCCCTAGGCAAGATAGTGCTGCCAGTTCGTGCTGGGAACGTCTCCAAGATGATTGAGTTTTTGGTAGTTGACATCGAATCACCGTACCAAGCCATCCTCGGCAGAGGATGGCTTCATGCAATAAAGCGGTCTCCTCAACCTACCATCAGAAGCTCAAGTATGTAACCGAGCGAGGAGTAATGGAGATCCACGACGACCAAGCGATGGTGAGGAAGTGCTTCATAGCAGCCATCCGACCAAAGCCAGAGAAGAAGGCCGGTCAACCCAGCGAGAAAGTTGAAGAGGGTGTGATACCTTCTAAATAGCAATTAAAGTATGGAAGACCTGGAGTAGAGGAGACCAGGATCCTCCCCTCCTAGCGTGTCGTCGAGGACCTGGTAGAAGTTATAGTCGAAGTTGGTGACAGTAGCAGAGTTTTCTTGATTGGAGCATCTCTCACCGACCAAGAACAGAAGGAGTTGGCGACCTTGCTAAGACACAACGTAGATGTTTTCGTATGGGAACCATACGAGCTGCCTGGCATCGATCCTGATATGGTCTGTCATCAACTGCACGTCGACCCCACATTCAAGCCAGTCATGCAGAAGGCACGGAGAACTACACCTTAGAAGGCTAAAGAAGTCAAAAAACTGTTGGATACGGGATCCATACAGGAAGTGCAATTCCCCAAGTGGTTGTCCAACCCAGTAGTAGTTCCGAAGAATAATGGGAAGTGGAGAGTTTGTATCGACTTCACTGACCTCAATAAAGCATTCCCTAAGGATAGTTTCCCCCTCCTAAAGATAGACCAACTAGTAGATGACACTGTAGCTCACGAGCGAATGAGTTTCCTGGACGCATACTCAGGATATCACCAGATCCCCTTGTATGCCCCAGACCAGGACAAAACGGTGTTCATCACGATAGTTGGGTTATATTGCTATAAGGTCATGCCATTTGGGCTCAAGAATGCGGGGGCAACCTATCAGCGGCTGGTCAAAAAAATGTTCAAGGATCAAATGGGAGACACAATAGAGGTCTACATCGATGACATGCTCGTTAAGAGCAAGAAAAAGGAAAATCACCTCTCAGACCTGTCAAAGACCTTCGAAATCCTCAGGAAGTACCGAATGAAGCTTAATGCGAGCAAATGTTCCTTCGGTGTCTAATTAGAAAAATTTCTTGGATACTTGGTCAGTAAGAGAGGCATATAGAAGCTAATCCAGACTAGATCGATGCAATCAACAGGGTACAGCCCCCTCGAACAATTCGGGACGTGCAAAATCTCACTGGAATGCTCGCCGCCTTAAATCGCTTCATATCCAAATCCTCCGAGAAATGCAAACCTTTTTTCTAGCTTCTAAAGGGGAGTAAACTGATAGAATGGAGCCCGGACTGCTCGCGACCTTTGGACGAGCTCAAGGCCTACTTAAGCTCCCCACCGCTGCTTGTCATACCACAGTAAATGGATTCTTTATACCTATACCTCTAGGTATCTAATCACATAGTCAGCTCTGCGTTAATATGTGAGGTTATAGGAATCCAACACCCCATTCACTATGCGAGCAAGACCTTATTAGACGCCGAGCAAAGGTACCTGCCATTGGAGAAGCTCGCCTTTGCATTGGTAATATCCTCGAGGAAACTGAAGCATTATTTCGAAGCCCATACTGTCATCGTCCTTACATCGCATCCCCTTAAGGCTGTCCTAAGGAAAGAAAACTTATCGGGCATACTGTCTAAGTGGTCAATCGAGCTCTGCCGGTTTGACATCCAATTTCAACCAAGGACAGCTATCAAAGGTCAGATCCTTGCTGATTTCATAGCCGAATTCATGGGCGAGGAGCTCTCCGACTAACCTCAACCGACAAAGCAAAAGAAGAACCAAGCAACAGAAAGAACCTGGAAACTCTTTGTTGATGGAGCCTCCAACTCAAAGGGGGTAGGGGTAGGCATTGTCCTCATCACTCCAAAAAACACAATCCTCGAACAAGGAATCTGGCTTGGATTTGTAGCCTCCAACAACGAAGCAAAATACGAAGCCCTAATAGTCGGTCTCCAAAAGGAACAAACTCTAGGAGCAAAACGTTTACAGGTGTTCGGCGACTCTCAGTTAGTCTCCAATCAGATAAGTGGAGATTACAATGAAAAGGATAAAAGAATGGCAGCCTACCTCGCCTTAGTAAGAGAATTTATGTCAAGCTTTGAAGAGATCAACATCCAGCATTTTCCCAAGGGGCAAAACAGTCAAGCTGATGCCTTAGCAACCTTGAGTTCGGCAGTTGACTCTAACCTTAAGAGGGTCATCCCCATCGATTTCCTCATTTGTTCGAGCATTAACCGCAATAGCAAGTTACCAAACACGGAACAAGTACTTCAGGTGGGATCAGCCCCCAGATGGATGGACCCCTTAAGGGACTATTTAAAGGATGGCACGCTCCCAGATGACAAGAAAACTTCCCACCAGATAAGAGTCAAAGCTACTCTCTTTCACTTATCCACAGGAGGCGACTTGTATAAGAAATCCTTCTCCGCTCCCTACCTTAGATGCGTCCACCCAGGTGATGTCGAGCAAGTGCTACAAGAGCTTCACGAAGGAATCTGTGGAAGTCATATCGGAGGAAGGTCTCTAGCCTTTCGAGCAATGAAGGAAGGCTATTGGTGGCCATACATGTAAAAGGACTCCACAGTATATGTTCGCAAATGCCTGAAATGCCAATTCCACGCTCCTATAGTCCACCAACCCGCCAGCGATTTGAATTCCCTGTCTAGCCCATGGCCCTTCACCCAATGGGGAATGGACATCGTGGGACCACTGCCTACCGCCGTCGGCAATCGCAAATACCTATTGGTTGCGACTGACTACTTCACCAAATGGATCGAGGCTGAATCCCTGGCGAACATCCGAGATGATGATATGATAAGGTTCATATGGAGAAATATAATTACTCAGTTTAGAATCCCCAGAACCATCATCACCGACAATGGAACGCAGTTCGAAAGTGGCCCTTTTCAGAACTTCTATAACGAACATGGGATCAGACACCACTTCAGCTTTGTAGCCTACCCTTAGAGCAATGGCCAAGCCAAAGCTTCCAATAAAACTGTGATCGACGGATTAAAGAAGCGATTAGAGCGAGCCAAGGGCGCATGGGTAACAGAGCTACCCCATGTTCTATGGTCATACTGAACCACTCCTCGGCGAGCAACAGGAGAAACCCTATTTTCGCTGACATATGGCATGGAAGCAGTCATCCCATTAGAAGCAGGTTTGCCAACATGAGATCCAACCTTGTCGACCAAGGCCTGAATGAAGAAGCATTACTTGTCGAACTCGACCTAGCCGACGAGCGTAGAGAACTGGCCCTGGTGAAGCTTGCGAGCTATCAGCAACAGCTCGCAAAGCACTACCATAAAAGGGTTAAACCGAGAAGATTCCAAGTTGGGGACTATGTTCTAAGAAAAGTCCTGGTCAACGCAGTGAAGTCATCATATGGCAAGCTAGGCCCAAACTGGGAAGGACCCTTTAAAATAACTAAAGACGACCTGCAAGGTGCCTATTATTTTGAAATGATGGAGGGCAGAGAGATACCACGAGCATGGAACGCAGCTAATCTCAAGAAATTCTATTTTTAGATTCTCAAGGAATTCTATTATTGAATATTTTTCTTGTATTTGCTATGTGAAAGGACAGTTCATTTCTCTTATTACTAATAAATTCAGTAACAGTTGCATTTCATCACACATCTTTTCCAAATCACAGGCACGATGGTCGATATAGCAGGGGAATACCCCTCCTCAGGTCATCGTCATGAAACACGAGAGACCTCTTAGCATTGCCCCTGGCAATATATAAAGCCCTACAGAGGATTCTTAGGCAATGCGACCAGATTTTATACTGGCCATCAAACCTACTTTGGTTAAGAAAAATCCTGATCGGATGAAGACATCCAATACCAGGTGTGTCCTCGCCAATTGCCCTACTTAGGCCTAAGGGAGTGTGACGACACAACCTAAAAGGTAAAATGGGGCATTATGGTATTTTGGTATTATACTGGACTGGGGGGACACTTGCATGAAAAAACAAAAATGATTATGAAGCAGCAAGAATATAAAAAGATTGGATGAACACGTTTAGTCGGCAAAATTGCCCAAAACACGAACTTTTCATTAATCCCTTATATTTACAACAATGATAATACATGTTTAGTCGGCGAAGCTCGCCCAAAGCATTTACATTATCAAGGGTACAAAAGAATAACAACTTACAAAAACTCATGGGGGTGGAAGCCTCCGAGCAAGATAATCAGCCACTCTAGCTCTTCGTCCGTCGTCTGGAGCAGGGGCTAGCTCTTCCACAACCTCATTTGCGTCCAACTCCAATAATTGCCAAGGAATAGCATCGATGGGGATCCATCGATCGTCCATCCTTAATGGGTTGGGCATCAGAGTGGAGGAAGACATCTCGTGACGATACCATAACACCGAGTTCCTCGGGACCTGCAGCTCTTTCAAGGCACTTAACCACCCTTTGATGAAAGAAAGTTCCTCGAACTCAGATAGTCTTGTTGGAGCATCTAGCCAGCCTTGATCATAACCATCAGCCCACGCTTGCCGAGGACCTTTCTTGAATAAGTGCCGCAATCGGGTGACGTCCCTTTGAAGCCCAGCAGCAATTACATATGCTCGCCAGACATCATCGCGGAGCTCTTCCATCTCCTTATCACGCTGTTCTTCTACTTCCCTGCTCTTGCCCCTGGTGCTCTTGCCCCTGGTGCTCCTACCAGCTCGCGGGAGGGGAGGACGAGTGGAACCTCGCGGCATAGGAGGAGTATATCTAGCTCATGATGACGAGGAGCCTTGCAGAACTGCTAAAACATTGCTCGGCGCATTCTCCCTAAGTTGTAAGACTTCCATCCTCAGGTCTTCATTCTCCTGCTGTAAGCACTCCCCAACTTGGTTCATTTCGGTGGCCTCAAGTAACTTATCTCTCAATACATTGACTTCCTTTTTCACTGAGGCACCAATGTCTTCCATCTCCTAGAGCCTGTCCTTCAGCTTAGCCACTAGCTCGGAATGCTCCTTATATTTCTGATTTCTGGACCTAAGAGACTTGCAAAGTTTGACAAAGGCCTGGCGAACTTCAGGGCTCGCATTGGGACCGAGGGTCCTACCCAATTGGTAAGTAGTAGGAATGTAATCATCCACATCGACTAACTACAAATAAAAGAAAGATAGAGGAGAGAAAGAGATCAGCACAAGAAAAAATGAAGCTTTTTCATTAATAAGGGTCGAGGTTACATCAGATTGAAGAAAAAAATTTACAGACTAGAAAAAGCAAAAATTCAAGAATAGTCCTAAAAGTAGATTAACTAGCAACCTCAGGCTGCCCAAAGGTGGCTGGCTGCTTCCCCTTGTCAGAAGCAGCGGAGGCATCCCCCTCTGCAGGGATGCCCTCAGTCGCCTGGGCAGGACAAACACCGGTAGGAACTGTTTGAGAGGCAAGATCAACACCCTCGATTGGACTTCTGCTGAGAGCCCCTGACTTACAGAGCGGACTTCTGCTGCTCCAGCTTGCCATTCCTCCTCACTAACTCGTCGCGAGAGCGATAGAGCACGGCGAAGTCAGTCACAAACTGCTAGAAATAAAGAAGAGATGAAGAAGGGGAAACAACTAAAACTTGTTAAAGAATTGAAAGATGGATAGGATCTTACTAAGGCTAGCCTCTGGCTATCTTGTAGGGACAATTGATCAGACCCCAACGCCCTCTGGCGATCTGCAGGGAGAACTGCTCTCTCGAGCAGCGCAGGAGCCAGCTGAGGAGAAATGGAAACTGAGGCCCCCTCGGGCAAAGCAGACACCGGGACCAAGGCTTGCCTAGCCTTCTTCCTTGACTCCATCTTTCTCCTCTCTTCATCTATCTCCTTCTCCATTCTCTTCCTCTCCTCCATCCTCTTCTTTTCCTCCACCTTCTTTCTTTCCTCCTCCTTTTTTCTCTCCCTCTCTCTCACATGCTCTTTCTCTCTCCTCTTCCTCTCTTGCTCCTGAGTAGAATAACGAGAACCAGTAGCCACGGCCCCAGAAGTAGACTTTTGTTTCTTTGACCTTTGTGCAAGAAGCACGTGATCCTCCTCATCATCATCTCTAATCAAGTTCTTCCTTGGAGGCATCTCTTCACCTGAACTGCTGGAAGTGCTCGATGATCCTCGAGCTTCAGAATCCTCCTCACAGTCAGAGGAACTTCTACTGTCAAAGCTCCCTTCACCCAAATTACTCGCAGCTCCTGCAGGCTCATTTTCAGAGCTGCTCTCCTCTTCGTCCAACTGGATAGGCTCAGCAGTAGTCTCTTCGAAGGAATCGATCTCTGGTACACTATCCACAGGCGGTGCTATGAAGCTGGAGCTAACGTTCTTATACTCGAGCAAAAAGGCAGCAGACCTGGGATGCTCGCCGTCACCCAGAGGCTCCCTGATATTCCAAGCTTTTACCAACTTCGAGATACGAACCTCGCTGAGAGCAGGCTCCAAATTCTTTGACCTCACTGTGGAAGAAAAAGAAAAGAGGGGTTAGAAAAGTCACAAATTAGCAAAGGGTGAAACAAAAGTACAATGTCTACCTATATATTCTTCTCCGTAAAAAAGGAACAGTGAACCTCTCCGACCTCGACCCTTCAAATTGGGGAGAAAACTGCCAATTTCTAACAAGGAAACCTTCTTGTCAATAGTCCTTATGGGAATCAGGTAGGTTTACTACCAATACCCTGTCAGGGCTCCTAGCTTTGAGGTACAGGTTACCTGAACTAGTTCGAGAAAAGGAGTAACAAAATCAGACCTCGAAAAGTCCTAACCTAGTGCCATACAATTGATTTATCCTGTGTACACCATTCACTATTTTCCATACATTGGGTGAGCATTGTGCAGGAACAATATTAAAATAACCAAAAAAGTGCAAAAATAGATCATTAGGGAGAAAAGTAAGTCCCCCCTGGGAAAGTAACAAAACATGGATCCAGTGGGCATCCTCTATATCCCTAACATTCCTAGGGGGAGGCACAACACTCAATATCTACCCACTCAAGGATGTTGTAGAACTTCCTAAATTCAGAGATTGACCTATTTCCAATCTTCACCGTTGAAAAACTCAAGAAAAGCTACAAACCAAAGAGAAAGTGCAAAGAAAGGGCACGAGAAACTTACAAAACAGAAGATCGGTTCAAGTGATGCAGAAGAATGAGCTCAAGACGACTAAGAAGCAATGGGAATGGGGATTGAGAGAAGAAGGTACGAGGCGCTAGAGTTCTCAGAAGAAAGAAGAGTACTGGAAGGGCTGAAGCGACGGAAGAAAAAGTGGCTATCCCAACAAGCCTTCAATTCTAATCATAGCGCACAATAAGCGAAGCGGGTGCCGCCAAATCAACTTCACAGTTTTTGAAGAATCGCAAATCAGCCATAATGGCTGATCATTTAAATCCATTAAACCCATAAACATGGCCCAACAAATTTAGGGGCAATTGTAGGTACCCAAAATTTAGAACCATGGGCCCGGACGAGTAGCCCAGTCCTGGAAGTCCAAAGTCCGGACCCCTCATCTCTTCTATTGATCCGGTCTCCCCCACGTTTCCACAAATTGGAAGTTATACGGGAGATGGAAAATGTGGAGAAACCCATCACCTCCACTTACCTACATGTACATGTATATATTAAACCCTGGGTCCGAGGCAAAAGGACAAGTTGGATTCTCTGTAATTACTCTCCGGAGTATATAAAAATAATATCGACTGAACCACCGTGGACGTAGGCACATCCTTGCTGAACCACGTACATCCTTTGTTGTGTGATTGGCATCTCATATTCCTTATTTTTTTCTTGATAATTGCTTCTCTCGTATTTATTTGTGTTGCATAACAATTGCCTCCACACTCATATACATACATACGACAACAGTTAAAATAAAATTAACCGTCAAAGAAAATATGCAAGGATTGGATATTTGTAAATAAAGGGTAAATGCAACTTGACATGCTTTGTAAATATTTATAACAAACAGGAGGATGAACAAATACAAACTAGTGACTGTTATAAATCGAGGCTCTTATTGTGTACAACCATATAAAGGAGACAGTTATGTCCAGGGCCTTATTAGGCATGCATGCATATTGTTTATATATAAACTTATAATGGTGCATTATATAATGTAAAAAAATGGAGCATTATATATGTAAGGTGACACACTGACCAAGACTTAACATAATAATAGCAAAAAAAAATATATATATTCAACTATTTTCGTTCATGATAAATAGATTGCATCAAATATATGCTCAAGGTTCAACAAGATAAGCAGGCAAAACAAAAAGGAATAATACATAAGGATGGCGAGTCACCTCAACCTTGACATATGTGGCTTAGCGTGATTGTAGGACTACATAAGGCAATTATAGACCCCCAAACTATATGCTGAAAAGTTAGACATACATAAAAATCTAGAATGTATATATATATATATATATATATATATATATCCAAACAGTTAATATAAGTATCAATATCTAGTTATAATATTTTTTAGAAGATAAATTCTATTTGGCCCTTACGTCCCACTCAAGACAGTACACGCATGATATAAATAGTTTAAATGATATAAGTATACATGTAGGATATATATATGTATGTGTAAAGAGAAATGTTCTTTAAGATTTAAAATATGGAATATATATAAATTTATATTATATAAAATATTAATAACATGTGTTTAGAGTGAGAAAAGAGATAGCATATAAATAATAAAATTGTATGTGTAAATATAAAAAAAAATTCTCTTGAGTAATAAATATATACATTGTAAGTTATAAGATATTTTCATAATACTAATTAATTATATGTTTGAAATCATCAAAATCCATATGTTATATTAAATTAGAAAGTACATTAATAATAATTAAAGAGATTTAATGTTAATTAAAGGGATAATTACATTTTCGTTTAACAACGTCTCCCTTTTAGATGATGACAAACAATGATTCACCCTAATCCGTAAAATAAATAAAGTAAGTATAATTAGTGAATCATACATATTTATCTCCCTTTTGACATTATCAAAAAGAAATTTTCATATAAATCATGTGTCAAGGGTAAAATGTGAATCCCTCCCCTATCAAAAATAATCCATGCATGAGATTCAATCATAAATTATAAGAGGCATATATAAATATCACGAAATTTTCAATAGGCAAAAGTTCAACATAATATTCTCACATAGCACGTATTTGAACATTTGATAGTCATGAATATCATCAAATAATGCATAAGTCACCAAAATGATAAAATCAATTAATTCAAGTGCATAATGGTGAATATATCTCACAACTCAATGTTTTTATAATAATTTTAATAAAGCACATAATGAGATAAAATGTGGTGGTATAGATATAACGATACAAATTTTCGATTTGTTCGTGCTTTTACATTTTTAATATACGAGCTGAAATTCTCGGAATATATCAATAATATTGGAATATTCATAATGTTGCATCAAAGTCCATGATCAAGCAATTTTTCTACTAAAAAAAATCAATAATCATTTTATCTCCCCCTAAGGGATACCAATGAAGGCATATACTCATATAATAAATATGGTGCATCTTTTTGCTTCACTAAAATAATTTTTAACAAGTCTAAAAAATACTCACAAATCATAACAATTTCTATAATCATATGATTTTTGTATTTAAGCACAAAATATTATAAGTGTCATTTTCTATCTTCCAAAAAAAAATTAACATGAATGTCACAAATATTCAAATAATGGCACTAATCATGTAGCATGCAATAAAAACAACTCACTAAAATTAATATGTTCATATCATAAAATCAATAGACACGTATCACAAACTCAACTTGTAGCATAAATAACAAGAAAATTTCAAATATATAAATATACACATGACATTTTCGTTTCAAAACAATATACCATAAAATCATGAATTAATTCAATATTATTAACAACAAATATATGTCGAGATATAACACATGGAGATTATGAATTTCCATCTCAAAAAAATTTATCATCAAAATCAAATGTGTCTAAATATAGCTGATGAATCAAAATCTCAAAAATTTATTATCAAATACAAATGCATGTCTTATAACATAAAATCATCAAAATAAATATAAAAATTTACATGTGAATACAAAATTATCAACAAAAAACTCATATACATTAATAACTATTCTATGCATGGAAATAAATCAATTAAGATCAAAAAATTAATCATCAACAAACAAGATATGAAATTCAAATTGGTGTTTCTCAACACCTTACCAATACCAAATATATTTTCATGGAGTGTGGAATATTCATCTTTTGGCAAAGATGCTTGAAACAACAAATTTGTTTCCAATTATAAATCACATATTCTTTGAGAGTCCACATCCCATCTTAATATTCGACCTACACAACTTTGAAGATTTTTTCTTTTCCATCCAAGAATGTGTTAGGTCCATAAAGCAATATTAAAACACAAATATATCAAGCATGAACTTTTTAAATGAATAAATAAAGTCAATAATGATATACTATCATATAATTATCAATGTCAATTTTATCATATTGAAAAAAAGAATATTTCGCAAAACGTATTTAGAAATTAATTTTTTTTATCCTTAATATTCTTTGACGTAGACAAGAATAAATTTATTCACATATTCGTACAATAAACACATTTGTGAAAAATATTACTTTAATCAGATTATTATACATTAATAAGCATATAAATATGAAAGCAATATATCATGATATTTATCAAGTAAAGAATATGTTCAACTTAAACAAACATATAAACAAAAAAACAAAAAGTAAAAAGTAAAAAAATCTAACACTAACTTTATTCTCAGAAAATTGTGTTCAAGTGCTAATATCGGTTGTGCACATAAAAACTTTATCTTTTGGAACCCAATATGAGTGTGGTTTATAAGGGTTAGTGTGCATAGTTGTTTCTTTAGGAATGCAAGCTAGTTTAGTATTTTTATACTTTATTTTCCTAAAATGATAAAATTTGGAATAATTTGTATGTCTACCACAATGTGTGCATAAAGAGTTAGAATGACTAGATGAGGCTCCATTTTTTAAATAAATTGGAATAAGTTTTTTTCTCATGTTCTTCATCATATCCTATACCATTATTATTAAACCGAATTCTTTGATTTTTCATAATTTTATAAAAATAATCATTTCCTTTTGTAAATATGTGTATGGATTTCTTTAAATAATCAATTTCCTTTTTCAACTCAATATTTTCAGATTCAAGAGGGTTATGGAAACTAACATATTTTTCCTTTTTGAAAGATTTAATTTCATTTGTAAAAGATTCATTTTCTAATTTCAAATCATCAAAATCATTTGACATAAAATCATATTTAGTTGAAAGTGATGAATGAGACCTTTTAAGATCAATATATTTATTTTTAATTTAAAACTATCACATAATTCATCAAAAATATTTTACAATTCCTCCTAATCATCAATAATATCATCATCACTATCATTAGAGTTAGAGTTAGAGTTGGAGTGTACCTCCGTATTACGAATTGCCATGAGATAAGGAGTATTGGTCACTCAACTACTGGATTCATCAATATTAGCATATAGGAAAAGATTGAATTCTTCCTTTAAAATAAAGCTTGACATGCAAGGTTGAGTATGTGACCATTTTCTTCTCACACAATAAAACAATGAATAACTACAGGACATCAAATATTTTAGCATATGAATAATAAAAATGTAGAGTGCAACATTTAAAATAAATATAGAAAAAAATTTCATGATCTTTAACTCTAAGATTGTTAAATCTAAAAAATATAAGAAGAGCACTTGCTCTGATACCAATTGTTGCCCAGATTATACTCAAGAGGGGGGTAAATTGAGATTTTATAAACTTTTTGTGTCAAATTAATATTTCAGAAAAATATTAAATTTATAGCACTTAATCAAAATTTCAGATTAACAAACCTTAAATAATTATGACCAAGAATATCAAATAAATACAGTCAATATTTAAACAAGTTAAAATATAGATTTTAACACTCAATAAGTATTTAAGTTAATTTTCATATTTAATAAAAATTAATATTCTAAAATAAATTAATTAATTCAAAAAAAATTATTTTATCCTTAAAATAAATTTATCAATTTTCAGATTTAGTATATTAGCAAGTTCTTGTGCTAAAAATATAAATTCAAGAAAGCTTCAATAAATCAGCAAATAAAGTGTGAGAAAATAAATGACAACAAATTACGTGATTTGGACAAAACTCGGTCTACGTCCACGCACCTAGAGCTTCTGAATCCCTTGAGCTTCACTATCCCCGATCCACTTGACGGTAGGATCAAACCACCAGTACAACAGTTTGCAAGATGAAATCGAGCTTCAAACACTGTGGTCCAATTTGCGAGTAGGAACCAATCCTCGGTACAACAACCACCGTAGCTAAAATCGAGTTACTAAATACAACCCAAGCTTCTAACAAAGCTTCAAAGAAATCTATTTTTTATAGTACAATGTATAACATTGATACTCCTTAAAATACAACTTGCAATGTGAGTTTCTTCTTCTTTAACGAGACTTCAATAAATGATGGTAGCGTAGTCTCAAGTCTTCTTCTTCAATTATTGAGCAAAATGTAATAATGTAATACCCCTTATTTTTAATGATTTAAATAATTATGGGAGTAATTGTTATAGTAGGATTAATTGAATTAAAATGTGAGAATTTAATTGTTAATTAATCATTAATCCGAATTTAAAAAAATAAATATTAACTAGCGTGCCAAGGGTTAATACTTATTGATTTAATATTACCATCTGATATGTAATTTGGAACTATGCACTTTGATAAATTATCGAGAGTGAATAATACGATAAGTTGGTAATTTAAGTCTGACACGCATGTGAGTCATGTCGGGACTAATTGAATGGA
The DNA here is from genome assembly GCA_949130495.1 of Sambucus nigra. NCBI lineage: Eukaryota > Viridiplantae > Streptophyta > Magnoliopsida > Dipsacales > Adoxaceae > Sambucus > Sambucus nigra. The sequence continues at coordinate 531,598,865 of OX422208.1, forward strand.
ATATAAAGATAAATTATTTTTATGTAACTCGTATGGTAATTTTGATGCGTCGTTGAGTCCGAAAGGGTCAAAATAGTCAGAAAACTCTACCCGGGTGTTTTATTTGGACTCCGAGAAATTTTAGGCCAAACCGACACCCCGTGGGGGTAGTTTGGTAATTTGAACTTTTGAGAAAATTAAATGGACGAAAACTAGAGAATAATTATATCATCTATGGGAGTTCCATTGGGGTGAAGTTACACAAAAATCAAGAACGAACATTAGAGGGTGTTAGGGAGAACCCAATTCTAAGAGGGAAGGCCAAATTATCCTCACCTTACACAACCGTGACCACCAGCGCGTAGATCGAGAAGAGAGGAACGCGTCTATACCAACATCACTAAAGAATTCAGACCTTCGATTTAAGTCAAGTGTTTATTACTTGTTTTCTATAGTAATAATCATACTAATGTTAGAGTAGGTGAAATTAATCTTTGATTTACATGTTTATTGGGTGAAAATTGGAGTTTAAATGATGAATAGAGATTGGGCTAATTATTTGTTGATATCCCTTCTTCTATGTAGAGGTTAAACTATGAAATCGAATCATATATTGATGAATAAATGTGGGTTGATTACATTCTTTAATTAAATTTCTGGAAACTAGGGTTCATGTGAATTAATTAGGGGGTTTCATATAATTATGATGATTAATGATGAATTAAGGATCCTAGGATATTAGGAATGACTTATAATCTGTTATGTGTTGATGGGTATTGATGACGAGATGTTGGGTATTGAATCTTATAGGTTTTTAGGTTCAATAATTGTGAAAAATGCTGAAAATCTGGGCAGGAAGACGAACAGTGCAATCTCGCGCGAAGTCGTTCGAGCGACATGGCATCTGGCGCGAAGTCGCTCGAGCGACACGTGTCAGTCGTTCAAACGACATGCCATCTGGTTCGAGCGACAAAGGGAATTTTTGGAATTTTTCTTTGAGTCCAAATTTGGGTTTACCGGTTTCTTGGAATGAGAGAAAATGTCCGATAGTAAACTTAAACAAAACAGAATTTCGAGAAAAGTATGTGAGACTTAATACTTGAATTATTTCGGTATAGAGATAATGTAACTTGGGGATTATAAGAGAGATCGTAATCTAAATATGTATACTATACGTAATGTTGAAAATTAAATACTATGAGAAGTATATATATAGGTTGGATAAATATCTATAAATTATAATAGGATGTGTGTATGCCTATTATGTGATATTATTATTATTAAGAGCACTAATGGGTGATAACCCGGGGGTGCAAGAAGCTTATTATTACGTGCACTAATGAGTGATAACTCGGGGGTGCAGGGATCCTATCATAAGTGTACTAATGGGTTATAATCCGGGGGTACAAGAATATTATTATAAGTTTACTAATGGGTGATAACCCTCGGGTACAAGATTATTGTTATAAGTGTACTAATGGGTGATAACCAGGGGGTACATCATTATTATGGTTAGGTGAGCTAATGGGTCTTTGCCCGGGGGTGCAGTATTAGAATATATATATATATATATATATAGGGAAGATGTGACTATATGCATATATACATAATCTTGTGAACCAATCTACTGTGTATAGTTAGAAGAGATGAAAATGTTAATATATAACATAAATTTTAAGAGTATAATAGATTTATTATGAAAACGAGAAAACATATTAATTAGTTGTTCGACATGGGCTAATTTGAAAGCGTATTGTATGGGCGATACGAGTATACTACTGATGAGTACAGATATTAGTAGAATAACTTCAGACTAGTTAGAGTGGGTGGTATAACTAAAGGGAAAATTAGATGTACGTTAGGTTTGCACAATTGATGAGAGGTGAGGAGCTCACGTGAGAGTTCGATAACTAACATGCGAATAAGACTTATTTTAAGAACCAGTTTTAAATACTTGCTAAATCATTTTTAAACCTTGGGCCCGACCCGTTTATTGCATCTCTTCTCTCTTTTTCTATATATGCTCAGTCGTAGGGGTACCCGAATTAGATACTGGATTGTTAGACATGCTGCAGCTATTGTGGAAGCTATAGGTCCTTGTAGTAGACACAACCTATTCTTTTCATTCAGTTTCTCTTAGACTTCCTATTTAGGGCATGTGTCGCCCGCTTCTAGTGTTTTATCAGAGATATCGTATTTAGTTTCTTTTATGGTTTGGAGTTTTGGAACTGGGAGGTTTTAACCAGTCTTATTTAATTCCGTATTAAATTATTGTTCAGTACTTATTATTCCTATGTATGGTGAATGGTTTATAATTTACTTTCGGAATGTTTTGGTTAAATGGTTTTATTAAAAAGGGAAAATGTTTTGACACTTAGTATAATTATATTATAGGTGATTAATATGGATTATATAATTTTCGACAGTGATGCTAAGAATGAACTGACCTTATATCCTATTTTAAAATTGGTAAAGGACTGATCACCTTATATTTAATTAGGCGGGGTATCACAGGTGGTATCAGAGCATCAAGTTCAAGAGTCCTTTAGGATCTGTACGGCTCACTATGTTTTCATCTTTGCATCCTTTGATATAGAGCCCTATCTTTAGGATTGTTGTGATCTTAATTTTGCGATTACATCTTTAGCTATTTGAGATTTAGTAATAATTGTGGGCTATTAAAATTCTTTCTCGAGTCAGATGCGTCCTCGAGTGCACCAAGAGACAGACAGGCCCAGCCAGAGCAGCAGTCATGCAGGCTCAGGGGATAATAAATACAGCATAGGTTGCCGCGATAGTTACACAAGAGGTGAATGCATCCCTAGCGGTGGTGCAGAGGCCCCACCCCAGGTTCAGGCAGTAGCACCGGTTCTAGTGCATTCGTTTCCCACTGCATGGGAAAGAGTGAGAGAGTTCTTTCAGAGGGCATGTCCCCCAGAGTTCATGGGCAGTTCGGATGTGGTTATTTCTAGTCAATGGAAGAAGGACATACAACGACACCTTCGTATGTGTGAGTGCACTGAGGTTCAGAGGCAAGTTTTGGCTACCTTTAAGCTAAGAGGGGCAGTCTTATAGTGGTGGGAGTCCACTACTACTACCGAGGATCGAGAGTTGATGTCGATCAGTGATTTCTAGGTGCAGTTCAACCGCACTTACTTTCCTTCCGTCGTCAAGACTGAGATGAGGCGGAAACTTTTAGACCTTACCCAGGAAGGGAGAATAGTTGCGTAATACGAGGAGGAGTTCACGTGATTGACAAACATGGTATCTAATGAGGTGCCTACTGAGGAGAAGCGCATTTAGATGTTTATGGATGGCTTGACATAGAGGATACGCCATCATATTTTGGGTAACCTTTACCTACACTCATATACAAACGTTCTGAATGCAGCCTTATTGGATTGTCATGACAACCGTTTCTATGCTAAGGGAAGTAAGAGAGGGGGAGAGCCCAACCAGTTGGGCAAGAAGGGGGAGGTAATGCCAGTGGGGCACCAGTTGAGCAGAATCAGAGGTAGGGTGCCCAGCAAGGGGAGTCTGCTAAGAGGTTTCATTCTGAAGGCTTCAGACATGGTCATGGGGGTTGGAGGCAGGACCACCAGGGCCAGCAGCAGGGCCAACCGCAAGGCCAGTAGCGGGGCCAACAACAGGGAGGACAACAGGGCCACGGTAGGGGTGGTAACGGCCAGCAGGGACGATGCTATCAGGGATCGAGGGAAGGAAACTTCATCGGGAAATATTATACTTGTGGCAAGACTCGCCATAAGAACCAGGAATGCCCCGATAAGGATAGAGTTCCTCGGCATCATGTTCTCACCAGGAGCCCCAGATACCTATTTTTCCCACCGCCCTACTAGCACTAACTCTAGTTCTAGCTTTTCCCGTAGTTCCGATGCAGTAGGGGCAGTTGCAGTATGAACGTGTCTATAATAACGTCCACCAGGCCACAGTTCCATAGGCACCACCCGCAGTGGAGGGTAAGTTTTCTATCCATGATACTTTGGGTCGTATCTTATTTGACACGGGGGCATCACACTTCTTTATATTCACTAGCTTTTCACAGTCCACTGGGTTGTTAGGCACGACAGAGAGTACAATGACATGTCTAGACTCACCGTTAGGTAGTGGATCACTGATTTTCTTCATATACCGGGGAGTAGGCATAGAGATTGGCAGTTTGATTTTACCGTCTGATATGCTAGTCTTAGATATGTCTGAGTACAACGCCATTATTGGCATGGATTGGCTAGTCGAGTATAAGTCCATGATTGATTGCTTCAGTAGGAGTATTTTGTTCGCCATTCCGGGCCAAGAGATGTTCTGAGTGGCGATGCCTTGTTTCTGAGGGAGGGTTATCTACCCACTTATTTTATATAGAGGATGAGACCTATACAATAGTGGTTCCACTCGATTCAATTCCGGTCATCTGTGAGTTTGCTAATGTATTTCAGGATATACTGGGATTGCTTCTGAGTAGGGAGATCGAGTTTGTGATAGACTTAACACCGGGAACTCGTCTGATAGCACATGCGCCTTAATGTATGGCTTCAGTAGAGATGAGGGAGTTACGGGAGCAGATATAACAGTTGTTGGGATAGGGTTTCATCCGTATGAGTGCCTCGCCTTGGGGTGCCCCAGTTCTGTTTGTGAAGTAGAAGGATGGGTCCCTACGACTTTGTATTGATTATCGGGAGCTTAATAAAGTAACAATACATAATAAGTATCTTTTGCCTCGCATCAATGAATTATTCGACCAGTTGAGAGGAGCAGCCCACTTCTCGAAGATAGACTTGAGATCCGAGTATCATCAGCTACACATCAGGGACCAGGACGTGGCTAAGATTGCTTTTCTGACGAGGTATGGGTCGTATGAATTCATTGTTATGCCATTTGGGTTTACCAATGCCCCAACAGTATTTATGGACTTAATGAACAGAGTATTCAGAGAGTTCCTAGATCAGTCTATCATTGTCTTCATAAATGACATCCTGATTTATTACCGCACTGAGGAGGAGCATGCCAAGAATTTATGTATGGTTATATAGACCTTACGAGAGCATGATTTGTACGCCAAGTATGAGAAGTGTGAATTTTATCAGCGGTAGGTATAGTTTTAAGGACATAATGTATCAGAGAGAGGGATATATGTGGATCCTAGTAAGGTGTCAGCGGTGAGGGAGTGGGGACATTCTACGACACCGATGGAGGTGCGAAGTTTTTTGGGATTGGTCGGGTACTACAGATAGTTTATTCAGGAATTCTCAAAAATTACGAGTTTGATGACGAATCTGACTCGTAAGGGTGTGCCGTTTGTTTGAGATGATGCATGTCAGTTGGCGTTCGATGAGCTGAAGGATAAGATGACTTTAGCACCGGTACTAGCACTACCCAGGGCAGGGGTTGAGTACCTAGTTTATACGGACGCATCCTTACAAGGGCTTGGGGGAGTACTCCAGCAAGAGGAGAAGGCTATAGCTTTTGCTTCCCGAAAGCTTAAGACTCATGAGAAAAAATGCCCCACCCGCGACTTAGAGCTGGCAACAGTCATGTTTGCGCTTCGAATTTGGAGGCATTATTTATTGGGGGAACATTTTCGCTTATTTACAAACCATATGTAACCACAGTGCTTGTTCACGCAGAAAGAGTTGAATATGCGTCAACGCAGGTGGCTTGAGTTTGAAAAAGATTATCAGTTCAAGATAAACTATCACCCAGGGAAGGCTAATGTAGTAGATAATCAGTTGAGCCGTAGACCAGTAGATGAGACAGTAGAGGTGTGTAAAATGAAATGGAAGGAATTGGGGAACTAGGATGCAGTCGCTAGGTCCTTCATGTCAGTTATGACCATCACACCGCAAATAGTGACGAGGGTGGTTCAGGCACAGGCGACATATCCTTTTTGCCAGTAAAGGATTATATAACTTTTATCTGGTGGAGCCGCGTCATATTCGGTGAGCTCCGAGGGCAGTTTGCGCTTCAATGGGAGACTCATTATCCCAAAAAAGGAGGACCTTCGATATGCAGTGATGACGGATTCGCATGGGTCCCGATTTTCAGTACATCTAGGTGGGGACAAATTATACTAGGATATGAGGTGGTAGTATTGGTGGAGCGGAATGAAAAAGGATATAGCTGAGTTCGTATCTAAGTGTACCACTTGCCAGTTAGTAAAAGTGGACCACCAGAGACCACCAGGTTTGCTTCTTCCGTTAGAGATTCCTACATGGAAATGGGAAGGCATTTTCATGGATTTTATTACCCGGTTTCCCACTTCGCAGAGGGGGCATGATTCTATATGGGTTATTGTGGATCGGTTGATGAAAGTATCCCATTTTTTGCCCATTAGGACAGACTACACAGCGGGACAGTATGCTCAGCTATTTACTACAGAGATAGTAAGACTGCATGATGTGCCTCTTAATATCGTGTCAGATAGAGACAAGACGTTTGTATCTCATTTTTGGGAGAGCTTCCAGGAGGCTATGGGTACCGAGTTGCGGTTGAGTACGACGTATCACCCGCAGACCGATGTTTAGATTAAGCGCACTAATCAGATGCTCAAAGACATGTTGCGCATGTGTGTCCTTGATTTTGGTGGAGGATGGGTGCAGTAACTTCCATTGGTGGAGTTTGCTAATAATACCTCCTATCAGTTTATAATTGGCATGGCCCCGTTCGAGGCATTGTACGGTAGACCTTGTTGGCTAGAGGTGGGAGACAACAAACTACTCGAGCCAGAGGTGATTCAGGACACATCGAGTAGAATCGAGATGATTCGGGGTCATATATGGGTAACGCAGGGCAGGTAGAAAAGCTACGCCGATGCTAAGCGGTCCTTCAGTGAATTCCCCATAGGGGACCAGGTTCTATTGAGAGTATCTCCGATGAAAGGAGTAATGAGATTTGGGAAAAAGGGAAAATTGGCTCCGAGATATGTATGACCATTTCCTATTATCGAGAGGATCGGACCAGTGGCATATAGGCTTGGGTCGCCGCAACACTTGCATCGTATCCATGATGTGTTCCACATTTCGTCACTGAGGCGGTATCTTCGGAATGAGTTGGCACACACTCACATCGCGATTGAGGAGATTGAGTTACAACCCGAGAGTTCATATGAGGAGAGACCGGTGGCAATCCTAGATTATAGTGAGAGGAGGTTGAGGTCAAAGGTAGTTCCACTTGTTCGTGTGCAGTGGGAGCATCACAATGTGGAAGAGTCTACTTGGTAGCATGAGACGGATATGCGTGAGAAATATCCAGATTTATTCGTACTAGGTAAGCCTTATTTTTCTAATTTTGGGATGAAATTCCATTATTAGGGGGGAAGTATGTAATACCCCATATTTTTAATGATTTAAATAATTATGGGAGTAATTTTTATAGTAGGATTAATTGAATTAAAATGTGAGAATTTAATTGTTAATTAATCATTAATCCGGATTTACGAAAATAAATATTAACTAGCATGCCAAGGGTTAATACTTATTGATTTAATATTACCATGTGATTTGTAATATGGAACTATGCACTTTGATAAATTGTCGAGAGTGAATAACACGACGATTTGGTAATTTAAGTTTGACACGCGTGTGAGTCGTGTCGGGACTAAATTAATGGAATATAAAGATAAATTATTTTTGTGTAACTCATATGGTAATTTTGAGTGCGCCGTTGAGTTCGGGAGGGTCGAGATAGTCAGAAAACTCTACCCGAATATTTTATTTGGATTCCGAGAAATTTTAGGTCAAATCGGCACCCCGTGGGGGTAGTTTGGTAATTTGGAGTTTTGGGAAAATTAAAGGGACGAAAATTATAGAATAATTATATCATCTACGGGAGTTCTATTAGGGTGAAGTTACACAAAAATTAAGAACGATCATAAATGGTGTAAGGGTGAACCAAATTCCAAGAGGGAAGGCTAAATTATCTTCACCTTGCACAACCGTGACCACCAACGCATAGATCGAGAAGAGAGGAACGCGTCTATACCAACATCACTAAAGAATTCAGATCTTTTATTTAAGGCAAGTGTTTATTACTTGTATTCTTTATCAATAATCATACTCATGTTAAGATAGGTGAAATTAATTTTTGATTTACATGTTAATTGGGTGAAAATTGGAGTTTAAATGATGAATAGAGACTTGGCTAATTAGTTGTTGATATCCCTTCTTGTATGTAGAGGTTAAACTTTGAAATTGAATCATATATTGATGAATAAATGTGGGTTGAATAGATTCTTTAATTAAATTTCTGGAAACTAGGGTTTATGTGAATTAATTTGGAGGTTTCATATAATTATGATGATTAATGACGAATTAAGGATCCTAGGATGTTAGGAATGACTTATAATTTGTTATGTGTTGATGGGTATTGATGACGAGATGATGGGTATTGATGACGAGATGATGAAAATCTAGGCAGAAAGATGAACAATGCGATCTCGAGCGAAGTCGTTCGAGCGAGATGGCATCTCACGCGAAGTCACTCGAGCGATAGGTGTCAGTCGTTCAAACGACATGACATCTGGTTCGAGCCACAGAGGGAATTTCTCAAATTTTTCTTCGAGTCCAAATTTGGGTTTACCGATTTCTTGGAGTGACAGAAAATGTCCGATAGTAAACTTAAACAAAACAGAATTTCGAGAAAAGTACGTGACACTTAATAATTTAATTATTTCGGTATAAAGGGAATGTACCTTGGGGATTACAAGAGAGATAGTAATCTAAATATTTATACTATACGTAATGTTGAAAATTAAATACGTGTGAGAAGTTATATGTAGGTTGGAGAAATACCTATAAATTATAATAGGATGTGTGTATGCCTATTATGTGATATTATTACTAAGAGCATTAATGGGTGGTAACCCGGGGGTGAAAGAATCTTATTATTAGGTGCACTAATGTGTGATAAGATCCTATCGTAAGTGCATTAATGGGTGATAATCCGGGGGTACAAGAATATTATTATAAGTGTACTAATGGGTGATAACCTGGGGGAACAAGATTATTGTTATAAGTATACTAATGGGTGATAACCCGGGGGTACAACATTATTATGGTTAGGTGCTCTAATGGGTCTTAGCCCGGGGGTGCAGTATTATATATATATATATATATATATATATATATATATATATATATATGGAAGATGTGACTATATGTATATATATGTAAGCTTGTGAACCAATCTACTGTGCATAGTTAGTAGAGATGAAAATGTTAATATATAACATAAATCTTAAGAGTATAGTAGATTTATTATGAAAATGAGAAAACATATTAACTAGCTGTTCGACATAGGCTAATTTTAAAGCGTATTGTATGGGCGATACGGGTATACTACTGATGAGTATAGATACTAGTAGAATGACTTCAAACTAATTAGACTAGGTGGTATAACTAAAGGGAAAATTAGATGTACGTTAGGCGTGCACAATAGATGAGAGGTGATGAGTTCATGTGAGAGTTCGATAACTAACATGAGTATACGACTTATTTTAAGAACCAGTTTTAAATACTTGTTAAATTATTTTTAAACCTCGGGCCTGACCCGTTTATTGCATCTCTTCTCTCTTTTGCTATATATATATATATATATTGTACCAGGTGCGTAGCTGAAGGGGTACCCGAATTAGAGATTGGATTATTAGACATGTTGTAGCTATTGTGGAAGCTGTAGGTCCTTGCAATAGACGCAACCTATTCTTTTCATTCAGTTTCTCTTAGACTTCCTATTTAGTGCATGTGTCTCCCGCTTCTAGTCTTTTATCGGAGATATTGTATTTAGTTTCTTTTATGGTTTGGAGTTTTGGAACTGGGAGGTTTTAACCAGTCTTATTTAATTCCGTATTAAATTCTTGTTCAGTACTTATTATTCCTATGTATGGTGAATGGTTTATAATTTACTTTGGAATGTTATGGTTAAATGGTTTTATTAAACGGGGAAAATGTTTTGAAACTTATTATAATTATATTATAGGTGATTAATATGGATTATATTATTTTCGACAGTGATGCTAAGAATGAACTGACCGTATATCCGATTTTAAAATTTAATAAATGACTGATCACCCTATATTTAATTGGGCGGGGTGTCACAAAAACTAAATTTCTTTCTTGAATGTAGCTGAGTAATAAATTCAAATGATCTCAATAAATTCTCTTGCTTTTTCTCATAGTCTCATTCTCGTGTTTTCAATGCATCTCTTTAAATGCTTAAGTAGCAACTTCAAAAAGTAGTTGTTAGAGAAACCATTGAGAGCATTAAATGCTCCTAATTTTGCTGAGAGAAAATATCTTCAAAGCAATTCTGTAAAATCTCCATTGGAGATCTCAAGACAATATATAGCCGATGTTACTAAAAGATAAACCCTACAAAAAATATTTTCTGAAAGTAGCTTGTTTAGATATCTCAAAATAAGCTCCTCTAAGATATTATTAGACCATAAGAAGAAAGAGAAAAAATATCATCTGAATAAATAATATAACTCAATAAAATTAGACATATATATGAACAGAATTATGATGTTTCAAAGATAAAATTTTCTATATCAATTCATACTTGATGGTCACACTGATTATGGTGGATGAAGTCAGATGGTACAATATAAAAGATTGTCCAAAGAAGTTTAATGAGTTTATACACTACGATCCGTAGAGTTTTCTGTATAAGCTGAACAAGTCAGCTTGCTAATAGACGTGACATACGGGTACAAAAGAAATGATGGAAATTACACCTTTAATTTAAAGTGTATAAGTCAGTCAAAAGTAATAGCTGAATAGAGTAGCAGGTTGAGACAAACTCTAGCTAAAGCAGTTAGTTAAAAAGCCCAAAGAAATCTAATTGGTTGGCCAATCTAGGACAGCTATAGAAGAGAAATGACGGCACCTTATGTTTGGTTGATTAGACAATAGCAGGTATGAAATGTGCTCAGCACATATAGGCATGCAATGAAGGCTTTACTAGACATCTGCCTAAGCAATAAAAAAGATAGAACAAAGAATAATTTATGTATATCTCTACAAGAAATATCGAATAAAAATGATGGACCATAAAACTAAAGGTTGATAAGAGATTATATAAAAAAAAGAACACTGCATTATCAGAACACGCGGCTCACGGAACAAAGAGCCAAGGGTTGTTCTTCCATTAAAAAAAGGAAAACGATATTGGGACTGAATTTTTTACCGAAAGTGGAATTACCGAATGAGGTGGAGGGTTTCTATTGGTTCTTTTGTAGGGTCCACGTCAGTGACATCAGAGAATAAACCAATAACACGCCGCCACGTGTATTTTCGATCAAAAATTATATCAAAAATTCAGTTACAATAGAAGGACTCTTAAAAAAATAAGAACGGATAGGACTAACAGCAGTTAGTAGCTGTTAGAAATAGACATGGAATTAAAAAAGGTGTACAACATTTCGTACGGATAAATCAATCTATCAACAATATGTATAATTTTATATGAGTATAGATATGAGAGATTTAAAAAGATGATGACTTAATAAATAATTATCTGGCACAGAAATCAAGACTATTAGCATATATCAATTTATAAACGAATAGCGCTAAAAACACTCCAAAAATTCTTCCTACACTCCAAAATTTTTTTAAAGGACAATACTACCCCTCTATCCTTTATTTCTTTACCCTTACATCAAATCCCAATTAATAATTATAGATTATGTAATAATTAAATACAATTTAAGCAAAGAATTTTTTTTAATTTTAAATAACAATTATTAACAACTTAAGCATCAATTGATTTATACTTTAGTGCTTACTTATTTTTTTTCTAAATATGAACACGATTCAGTTAAAATGCCACAAAACACTAAAACTTATTCTTTATCTAACAAAAACACAACTCAAATAAAAGTGACACGACACAAAATCTTTTTTTCTAAATCTTAAACGAACACGAAATATTTTTTTAACCTAACACAAACACAATCCAAGTAAAAGAGACGAAATTACACGAAATATTATTTTAATTTATTTACAAAAACAGAAACACGACCGAATAAAAATGCGATACAATACGAAATATGTTTTTTACAAAACACAAATATGGCCAAGTAAAAGAGAGCTACAACATGATTTTTTTTCCAAACATAAATAATAATTTTTTGGTAATTTTTTTACCAAATACAAACACAATTAAAATGCGACACAATACAAAATCTTTTTTTTTTATCAATATGGCCAAGTAAAAGCAACACAACATAATTTTTTTTTACCAAACAAAAGCCCGATCCAATGTGGCGTGGTGTTTATGTTTTACTTCGATCGTGTTTGTATTTGTGCTCGGTAAAAAAATTGTGTTTTATTTGGTAAAAAAAATATTATTTGGGTTTGAAAAAAAAATCATGTTGTGTCGCTTTTACTTGGTCATATTTGTGTTTCGTAAAAAAACAGATTCCGTATTGTGTCGCATTTTAATTTTGTCGTGTTTGTATTTTTGTAAAAAAATTAAAATAATATTTTGTGTCATCTCGTGTCTCTTTTACTTGGATTGTGTTTTTGTTAGATAAAAAATAAGATTTCGTATAATTTTGTGTCGTGTCACATTTTAACTGGATTGTCCATTGTAATTAAACTGTGTTCGTTTTAGATAGAAAAGAGTAAAAAAAAAAAAAAAGACTTCACCAAGGCATTTTTTTGTTTTAAAAAATAAATATATGTTTCTTAACTTTTAAAAGAAAAAAAATACAAAATTACATTTTAATTAGATCGTGTTCATGTTAGATAAAAAAAAAAAAAATTCGTGTCGTGTCGAGTTCTTGAATCAAGTCATGTCACGATATATTTGCGTGTGTTCTTGTTAAGTTAAAAAAAATATTTTTCTTTTAGTTGTGTTTTAATTAGTTTGTGCTCATGTTAGGAAAAATATACGATTTATTGTCATGTCGCGTTTTATTTGGTTCGTGTTCTTTAAAAAAAAATAACTGTAGCAACGGGTTTACCAAACACGAATGCGACCCAATTGTCGTGTTGCGTTTTAAGTGAGTTGTGTTCATAATTGGTAAAAAAAAATGAGATTTCGTGTTGTGTCATATCACTTTTATAGGACTCGTGTTTCGTTTTAGGCAAAAATAAGATTTTGAGGGGGGTCGTGTCCTTTTTATTTCTGTCGGGTTCGTGTTTGGTTAAAAAAAATAACATAAATTGTGTGGTGTCACTTTTACTTGGGTCGTGTTCATGTTTGGTTAAAAAATAAAATCATGCCGTGCCGTGTTGAATTGTGTTGTTTTTATGTGTTGTGTCTCATTTTAATTGGCCATGTTTATGATTGGTTGGAAAATAAGATTTCGCGTGTCGAGTCGTTTGTATTATTTCATGTTCTGTCGTGTTCGTATTAGATTAAAAAAATAATATTTATTGTCATGTTATGTCGTATCGCGTTTTAATTAGGTCGTGCGTGTGTTTGATAAAATAAAATAAAAATAAATGGGTTCAAATTTAATATTCATAATTATTTTCATATGTTGTAAGGAAGTAATTTATATTTAGTTACTTAATGGGTATTAAATATATTAATTACATATGAAAAAGAGAATTAGATCTTTTTAATATTTTTTGTTTTCAAATAATGAATTGTTAAAACAATAACATACAAGTGAGAAGGACAATTTTGTATTTGTGTTAAAATTTGGAGTGTAGGCAGATTTGAAAGGAGCGGCAATAGCCGCTCCCTTTATAAACTCCCTTTATAAACTCATATACATACATATGACAACAGTTAAAAAAAATTAACTGCCAAAGAAAATTCAAGGATTGGATGTTTGTAAATAAAGGGTAAATGCAACTTGACATGCTTTGTAAATATTTAAAATAATCAGGGGCATGAACAAATTGTATGCGTGGCCCAAAGCTAACAAGCACAATCAATGCTTGAGATGGAACGAAATAAGATTGACAAAAGCTTCTATCACTTCAAATGTCAAGAATGCTCCAAAGACTTTTTCTTTGAATTATCAATCGTGGGACTCATGGATGTTCTCTAAGAGATATGACCCAATATGTAAACAAATACAAACTAGTGACTGTTACAAATCAAGGCTCTTATTGGGTACAACCATATAAAGAAGACAGATATGTTCAAGACTGGATAAGGCATGCGTGCATATTATGTATATGTAAACTTATAATGGTGCATTATATATTGTGAAAAAATGGAGCATTATATATCTAAGGTGAAGCACGGACCAAGACTTAACATAACAATAGGAAAACAAAATTACCAGTTTCATCCATGTTAAATAGAGTGCATCAAATATATGCTCACGGTTCAACAAGATAAGCGTGTAAAACAAATAGGAATAGTACATAAGGATGGGGAGTAACCTCAACCTAGACATATGTAGCTTAGTGTGATTGTAGGACTGCATAAGGCAGTTATAGAACCCCAAGCTATATGCTAAAAAGCTCAACATATATAAAAATCTAGAATATCTAATATATATATATACACACGTGTAAAGAGAAATGTTCTTTAAGATTTAAAATACAAAATATATATAATATATAAAATATTAATAACATGTGTTTACAGTGAGAAAAGAAATAGCATATAAATATTAAAATTGTATGTATAACTATAAAAAAATCTTTTGAGTAATAAATATATATTGTAAGTTATAAGATATTTACATAAAACTGAATTAATATATGTTTGGAATCATCAAAATCAATATATTATATTAAACTAAAATGTACATTAATAACAATTCAACAATTTATATGTTAATTAAAGGGATAATTACATTTTCCTTTAAAAAAAATCCATAAAGCAAATCAAAGTTGAAACAACTCCATGCAAGCATGATTAGGACTAATTTAAGTATTAACAATCATAACCAAATTTCCTAGTCTTATGGGTTGTTGATACCAAAATTAATATGCTGATGTGGACGAATCATACGAAGACACTTGTCAATCTACGTGGTACAATAACGACGAGGAAGTTCATTTCCCCGACCAACTCATGTTCTCTCCGAGCAACGAGGATACACCGAGGAACTCCAGCGCTCCGAGGTACTTTAGCGCTCCGAGGAACTCCTGAGCAACGAGCAACTAAGGCGGTCCGAGCTGCATCTCGGCCGTAGTATTAATTACCAGAATATCAACAGTTCAACCATTCATTGAATGTTTATCATCTTGACGCACACGCTGCATTAAATGTATTACCCTTTCATATGTATATCATTTAATGTATCAACCCATTCATGTACAGCCTAAGCGCTATAAATACCTTGTATCACCCTCATTCAAAGGGATCGGAATTTCTTGAATGAACTTGTAATCGAGAATTCTCAAACACTCAGCAATAACATAACAGTGGACGTAGGCCATTCTTATAAGGCTGAACCACTTTAAAAATCTTTGTCTCATTTTATTTATCTGTGATCGAATAATTAAAGTGATCTAATTTTTTACATCAACAGATTGGCGCCGTCTGTGGAAAACGACTGTTGCTATCGTTTTTCACCAAAAATCATTTATCATCAATGGCAGATAATCCAGAATCCAGTAATCGAAATGCTGGAAATATTGGAAATCCTCTAAATCCATCTGTACCTCCAGATCTGGCTGGAATTATGACGAATCTGGCTGAAGGACAAACCGGCATGCAAGAAACAATGAGGCAACTCATTCAAACTCTTCACGGCGGTGCACCTACCCATTCAAGGCAAAGGAGTGATCGTGGGCAATCGCGATCCAGGCGTACCGGGTCATATCGTAATGAAGAATCTAATGATTTTTCTTATCAACCTGGGCGAACTTCATCGATACGGGCTACGGATACAGATCAACATATCACCCTCTCTCCGGAGAGAACTAGCGCCTTGGAAAGATTAAGCAGGGCATCTCCTTTCAGTCGGTTAGGACCAAGGAGAAATATGAGCCCACCTAGAGCCCCATCGAGAAGCTTTCGACCATCATCAGGTTTGAGAGAAGGATCAGCACAATCAAGACCAGCTACTCGTCGAGATAGATCTCAGGAAGCTACGTCAGAGCAATCAATTGTTCGGACTAAGAAACCCGAGGAAGGAAATGAAGCATGGAAGGGTTCCATTCAGCGATTGGAGGATAGACTTGGAGAAATGGCTAAAGAAAGGAATCCCTTACAGAGAACTTTTGTTCAAGGGACACCTTTTGTGCAGGCCATTGTGAATTTTCCTACACCATCAAAATTCAAAGCACCTGTAGTGACCCCTAAGTATGATGGAAAGACAGATCCTGTTCTTCATATAGAACAATACCAAGCTGCTGCCGACATATATGTCGTCCCCGACGAGATGAGATGTAGAGCATTCTCGGGAACTCTTACCGGGTCTGCACAGATATGGTACAACAATCTTCTTCGGGGTAAGATTTCGACTTTTATTCAGTTAGCCGAGTTGTTCATTGGCAATTTCTGTTTTGGAGCAAAGCTGGTAAAGCGAGTAGCGCACTTGTTAAGTGTTAGACAAAAATCAGGTGAGAGTACTAGAGATTACATAACTCGTTTCAATAACGAGAAGTTGGAAGTCATAGATTACGAAGAAAAGACAGCGATCACTGCTTTGATGAGTGGCTTGTTGCCTAACAAGTTATACTACACTTTAGCCAAAGATCCACCTAAAACTATGTCGGAGTTGATGGCAAAAGCGGCCAAAGTCATGAATGCCGAGGAGGCTATGGCCGCGAAGAAGAATATGGATAAAGAAATCAAGGTGGAGGTTGACAAATCTAAGAAGAAAGAGCAAAAAGGTAATGGTGGTGACAAGCATTCCAAGAATAATAGGACGTCATGGGAAGTCCTGAAGAAATACGATAATTATACTCCATTGAAAATGGGTATTAATCATGTTTTGGAAGAAATCAAGAATAACGAAGAAATTAAGTGGCCAGATAAACTGAGGACCAATCCCGAACTGAGAAATAGGGCCAAATATTGCGAGTTCTATAAAGATCATGGCCATACGACCAAAAATTGCATAGCCCTTCAGAACGAGATTGAAACGCTCATCCGAAGAGGAAAGTTGTCAAAGAATGTAGATCGCAGAGGTGAAAGGAAGAATGATGATAGAACTAGAGATCGTTCCAGATCTCCTCGTCGGATGGAGGAGAAAAAGAAAAGAGATCATGAAGATGATCCGGAAGAAGACCCCGATCTTCCAAAGAAGCCAAGGCATCCTGAACGAGAGGTATTTTCCATACGTTTTGGGTCATTTGATTGTAATGTTATTACAGGAGGAGATGCTGGAGGAGGAGACCTTACTGCAGAAAGAAAGGCTTATCTCGGAGAGGCTCAAGCCTGCTCATATATTCAACGAATAAATCTTGCCGAGGATGATCGTCCGAGGAAGGTAAATAAAGAGAAGCTAGTTATTGGTTTTTCAAAAAACGATTTGGCAGGTGTCCTTTACCCTCACGACGATCCCTTGGTGATCAAAATGAGGATGAAAGATGTGGTGATTTCAAGGGTGTTGGTGGACAATGGTAGTTCAACAGACATCATGTACTATTCATGTTTTGATAGCTTGAATTTGAAATTATCTCAATTGGAACCTTATCACAGACCCCTTTTGGGTTTTGCTGGCGAGAAAGTTTTTCCACTTGGGACGATCAAGTTGGACATATTAATTGGAACTTGGCCTGCTTGTCGAACAGAAAGAATACGCTTCTTTGTGATGGATAAGAATGTGCAGTCAGCCTACAACATCATCATGGGAAGAGTTGGTTTGAAGAAGTTTGAAGCAGTTCCGTCTACAGTGCATCAGTGCTTAAAATTCCCAACAAACTTTGAAGTAGGAGTTGTGAAAGGTGATCAAAAAGTAGCTCGGGAATGCTATTATTCATCTGCCGAGCAAGAAAAGCTTGAGGAATCAGGGAAAAAGACTATCACCTACAAGGTGGAAGAAGGTACAGAAATTGAAACTCTTGATCCCAGGGATGAATCCCAACTTGTAAAAGGACAGGTGGTAGAATCTACAGAAAATGTTATTCTGGACGAGGAGCACCCTGAACGAGTAACTCAAATAGGTTCGTCGTTAGATGCTTCAATAAAGCAAGAATTGATAATGTTCTTGAGAAATAGGAAGAAAACTTTCACATGGAGTCATGAGGACATGCCAGGAATAGATCCAAACTTCTTATGTCATGAACTCAATGTGAATAAGGAGATCAAGCCTGTAAAGCAGAGAAGAAGGGTATTTAGCCCCGAGAAGAATCAAGCCATACAAGAGGAGGTCGAGAAGCTCCAGAAAGCCCAATTCATTGAAGATGTGAAATATCCAGACTGGCTGGCAATTGTGGTGATGGTAAAGAAGAAGAACAATAAATGGAGAATGTGTGTTGATTTCACTGATCTCAACAAGGCATGCCCAAAAGATCATTTTCCATTGCCCAGAATTGACCAACTAGTGGATGCTACCTCAGGACATGAGTTACTCAGCTTCATGGATGCGTATTCTGGTTACAACCAGATCAAAATGAAACCTGAAGACAGGGAAAGTACTTCTTTTATTACCCCTAGGGGAACTTATTGCTATAATGTTATGCCTTTTGGTTTGAAAAATGCAGGAGCGACATACCAGCGGCTGATGAACAAGGTTTTCACCGAACAAATCAGTTGCAACATGGAAGTCTATGTCGATGATATGCTGACAAAAAGCAAGAAAGCTGCAGATCATCTAGTTGACTTAGCTCAGACATTTGATTAACTGGATAAATACCAAATGAAGCTCAACCCGACGAAGTGCACATTTGGAGTACGAGAAGGAATGTTTCTCGGATACATTGTTAACCAGCGAGGTATTGAAGCAAATCCAGATAAGATCAAAGCTCTTTTAGGGTTGCGATCTCCAACAACAAAGAAAGAAGTGCAGAGTCTTACAGGACGAGTTGCAGCGCTCAATAGATTTGTGTCCCGAGCAACTGACAAATGCCTCCCATTCTTCAAAACACTTCGAAAAACTTTTGAGTGGACTGATGAATGTGAGAAAGCCTTTCAAGATTTGAAAAAGTATTTGGGAGCACCTCCATTGTTGTCTAGGCCAATAACAGAGGAGAAGTTTTATTTGTATCTGGCAGTATCAGAGAATGCAGTCAGTTCAGCATTGATTAGATTAGAGAATGGAGTCCAGAAACCAATCTATTACACAAGTAAGGCTTTCCAAGGTGCAGAAATCAGGTACCCAAAGCTGGAAAAATTGGCATTGACATTAATTGAAGCAAGTAGAAGAATGAGGCCATATTTCCAGGCTCATACAATCGTCGTATATACCGACATGCCATTGAGGCAAGCCCTTCATAAGCCAGAAAAATCAGGAAGACTAATGTACTGGGCAATAGAACTCGGTGAATATGATATTGTGTATGAACCCAGATCATCATTAAAAGGGCAAGCTGTAGCAGATTTTATTGCAGAGTTTACATACCCTGATACCCCCGAGGAGCAAAAGGTGCTCGCTGACCACCCTGTGGATGTTACAGGATCAACAGACATAAGTCCAGACCAACTCCGGTTGGTAAAAGGGCCTATGGATGTAGAAGGATCATCAACCTCAAATTCTGACCAGCCCCGGTTGATTGAAGAACGAGAAGAGATTGTCAACGAGGAACGAAAAGTGCCAGGGGAGGATGAAAAGAAGCAACAAATATTTCACCGAGGAACTCTGTCAGATAAGGAATTTGAAGACAGGTTACCCATATGGAGATTATATGTAGATGTCTCATCTTGCACAGCAGGTTGTGGGGCAGGAATTGTTTTGAACACCCCAGACGAGATTGACATGGAATATGCTTTGCGATTTCAATTCAAAGCTTCTAATAATGAAGCTGAGTATGAGGCCATGATAGCAGGTTTAAACTTAGCAAAAGTTATGGAAGCACAGCAAGTTATTGTATTCAGTGATTCTCAATTAATTGTAAATCAGGTGACAGGAACATATGCAGTTAAAGGAGATTTAATGGCAAAGTATCATGCAAAGGTGATGGAGTTACTGAAAGAATTTGATGCCATTCAATTGGTGAGAATACCGAGGATGGAGAATGTACAAGCAGACGCACTGGCCCGACTAGCATCAGCTACACGTACCAAGCTACGAAGAACAATACCGATTGAAGTACTGGAAAGTCAGAGCATAGAGGAAAACTTGACGATGAATGTTATTACCCTTAATTTAGGACCATCTTGGATGGATCCCATCAGGGTATATATTAAAGAGGGAGAACTGCCAGAGGATAAGCTCGCTGCCAAAAAATTGAAGTATAAAGCTGCTCGGTATGTGTTAACTAATGGTATTTTATATAGACGAGGAATTATAGAAGGTTTGCAGAGATGTGTACATCCCTCTGAAGTGAAAGAATTGATTGAAGAGATCCATGAAGGGTCTTGTGGAGCTCATGTAGCAGGACGAACGCTTTTACAAAGGGTAATGACTCAAGGATACTATTGGCCGACGATGAGGGCTGATTGTATAGCCTATGCTAAGAAATGTGACAAGTGCAAACGTTTTTCCTCTATCCGACGAAATCCACAAGCATTGTTGACACCCATAACTTCCCCTTGGCCATTCGCCATGTGGGGAATTGATTTGGTGGGACCACTGCCGACCACCCGAGGAAGATTCAAGTACCTCGTCGTCGCAGTAGACTATTTTACTAAGTGGGTAGAAGCTGAACCCCTCATCGACATGACGTACGAGAAGGTATACCAGTTCGTTTAGAAGAATATCATCTGTCGATATGGTCTCCCTCATGCCTTCATCACAGACCACGGAACCCAATTTGATAACGAGGAATTTGCTGCTTATTGTCATCAATCGAACATTTTGAAGGTCCATTCAGCACCAGGCCATCCTCAAAGCAATGGACAGACTGAAGTGACGAATAGAACACTGCTGAATGGTTTGAAGAAAAGGCTAAGTGAAGCTAAAGCTAACTGGATTAACGAGCTACAATCAGTATTGTGGGCTTACCGAACAACGCCCCGAGCAGCGACTGGAGAATCACCATATATGCTGGCATTTGGAAGTGAGGCTGTAATACCTGCCGAGTTAGGTCTCCCAACACACAGAGTGCTGAATTTCAATTCCCCCATCAGCGACTTGATGAGAAGACTGGATTTGGATATGCTCGAGGAAGTCAGAGAAGAGGCAGCCATTAGGAATGCTGCTTATCAACAACGAATAACTCTTTTATACAACAAAAGAGTGAAGAAATGCGATTTAAAAGAAGGAGATTATGTGCTAAAGAAGGTAATTCAGAAACAAAATAAATTGGAGGCAAACTGGCATGGGCCTTACCGAGTTACAGAAGTTGTTCGACCAGGAACTTACCGAATAGCAACTTTAGAAGGAGAAGAATTCAAGAATGCTTGGAATGCTGAACACCTTCGCAAGTGTTATCAATGATGTAAAATGTACAACGGATTCATCAATATGAATAAAACGATGATGTTTTCACCATTTTCCTCTCCTTTTTTTGAAAGTTTTTCGGGGAATACTAGTGTTGTACACTACGCTGCTCGACAGCAAAAAGAAGACAATAGTTCGAAAGAACCAAAAAATATACTCCTTTGGTTAGGAGGCGTACACTAGCGTGACCAACTAAGGTTGATAAGATAACTAGTGGACAAATAGTTCGAAAGAACCAAAAAATATACTCCTTTGGTTAGGAGGCGTACACTAGCGTGACCTACTAAGGTTGGTAAGATAACTAGTGGACAAATAGTTCGAAAGAACCAAAAAATATACTCCTTTGGTTAGGAGGCGTACACTAGCGTGACCAACTAAGGTTGGTAAGATAACTAGTGGACAAATAGTTCGAAAGAACCAAAAAATATAGTCCTTTAGTTAGGAGGCGTACACTAGCGTGACCAACTAAGGTTGGTAAGATAACTAGTGGACAAAATAGTTCGAAAGAACCTGATAGTTCAATAATCAACTACGGTTGGGGGAAGAATAATGTCATTTTCAAAATAGGCCAACAAGTTGGTCGGAAGGTAAAATCATTCCAGAAAATACGAAGAATTCCAAACTGAACCAAGTATAGTTGGTCGGTGATCAACTATACTTAGTCAACGAGGATAAATTATCGACCATGGTTGGTCGGGCACATTTTATGAAAAAGTTTACCAAGTATAGTTGATCGGGGATAAAAATCCATCAACTGTAGTTGGTCGACAAACACAATTTAACAACTTTGGTTGGTTGGAAATAGTTTTACTTTATTATTAAGTGATTGAGCAACATTGATACTTATAATTTTGATTGCTAAGTTGTTGATGAACAACACCATATTGTTATCTTTTTAACAGATACATATGCACAAATGTAAAAATGTTTTATAAACACAAGACAATCGCAATACAAATTTGCAAACAAAAAGTGAAATTCTTTCATTAAATTCAAAATAAATTACAGGTTCCATGAATGTACTAACTATTACATTGATATTCCTATTCTATTGGTTTCTTGCCCTTTGCTTTAGAAACAGGTTCCTCGCCAGCAGGAGGATCTTCTAAGCAAAGAGGATAATTGATGAAATTAATATCTCTGAGCATTCTGACGTTCATCACAGAAGGTGAATCCAAGAGATGCTCGGGACGAGATAATTCAGTCTGAGAATGAAGACTATAGTCGCCGAGATATTTCGAAATTAAACTCCGAGGAATAGAACGAGCTGGGATCCAGGCCATGTCCAATTTAAAAGGTGGCACAGGCAAGTCTAATAACCCTGGAGCATGATAATCCCATAAATAATGCCCTTGCTCCAATTTTAACACACCCAGTGCGTTCAACCACCCCTGCTTATAACCTTCATTATTGGAGTGTTCAATACGAGCATCCAAATGAACTAAAGCTTCATTGTATCCAGCCATCCATAATTCCCAGGGTTGCTTATGAAATTGGAAGGTTAATCTATCCAATTGTTCGAGAAGGTTTTTGGCAAAAAGGTCATTAGTATGTAGAGCAGACTTCGTTGCAGTAAGTTGATCTTCCAAGGATAGATTTTTCTTGGACATTTCAGATAAAGCCCGATCTTTGGCATTCAATTGGTATGCTTGAGTTTCCAATGTTGACAGAGTACGAGATTCTTCAACATT
This sequence comes from Sambucus nigra, assembly GCA_949130495.1. Taxonomy (NCBI): domain Eukaryota; kingdom Viridiplantae; phylum Streptophyta; class Magnoliopsida; order Dipsacales; family Adoxaceae; genus Sambucus; species Sambucus nigra. The sequence continues at coordinate 531,621,953 of OX422208.1, forward strand.
GCGACTAAGAACTCTTGATCGACTCCGAGCAGCGACTGGAGAACTTTGCTCCTCGGCAACATTTGAAACAGCTCTTCCTCGCCCACGAGAACCTCTTCCTCGTCCCCGAGCAGTCACAGGAATAGCAGATCTTCTTAAGTCATCCAGTTCTTGCCTTAATTTGGCATTCTCAACTTCTAAGAATGAGAAACCTTCATCGGTAACTTGTACTAAAGTAGTGGAAGATGACGCCGCAGATTCATACTGTGCCAATTTTTTCTGCAAATTATTGTTCTCTTGTTCCAGCAACTCAGTAATCTGCCTGCAAGCTTCGACTTCACCCTTTAAAGTTCTTTCCCTAACATCGTATCCAGCAAGGATCTTTTTATTGCCTGTTTCAGAAGAAAGTTGTTGATATCTATTTTCATATTCCTTGTGCAACAAAGCGATTGATTCATTGTGCTGACCTTGGAGATCTTCTAAGGAATAATGAAGTTCCTCAATCAAGCCATAGTAGGCCACATTGTTGGCCACAGCTCGGTCAAGTAAATCCTTCAAGTACCGATAAGCCTCAATTGCTTGTTCTGAGGCATCATGGCCAAGGATGTCAGCAATTTCTGATGTACTAAGGTCTGTATGACCAGCCTTATAATATCCGTGACATTGCTACATCAGCTTTGTATCATGTGCAGAGATCAGTTCCATTCTAGCAACAAACTAAGGATGAGAAAAAGACAACAATCAACAAAAACAAATCATCAACAACAGAGATGAACAAAGATGTATTTTATTAGATCACAAGAGGATTACATTGTTTGATTACAAATAATGAAAGATAGAAATGATACCGAACAACTTCACACCTTTTCCTTATCTCCCAAGACTTTCTCAGGAGGCTGGGATGAGGAGCTTGGTTGCTCGGTGGTAATAGCAACTTGATCTGCAGGAGTTGAAATTTTTTCAAGAGGAGGAGGCATGGAAGAAATGTCTTCGTTGGCAGAAGATAGAGATGCAGGGACTTGATCACCTATGGCCATAGAAGATTCATCAGAGACAGGATCATCTTCTTCTTCTTCCATAATTGGTGGAGGAGGACCAGGGAGGTGTAGCTGGAATAGCTCAGAATCATCCTTGATCTTCAATTCCTGTAGGGAAGCTACCCATCCATCTCGAAAGTATTTCAACTTCCCGTATTGAACCTGGGATGTCATCGCAGCAATCCCCTTGTCCCATCCTTTATCCCAGCCTGCGCTGAAGGATTTTTTAACTGCGAGCTTTCTTCTCAATTTCTCCGAGGAAAGCTTCGCATCCAATTCTTCCTTTTTACCTTTGATATCTCGCAGGGCAGACAACTCTTCCTCTGCCTTCTTCAGTTTATCCTCAAGCTCTCCAAAATTCTTGAGCTTGTTGTCATATTTCTTATGCTCGACCTCTAAACTTTTCACTTTATTCTCCAAATTCTTGGAGATCTCAGCCATCTTCACCTTCTCGGCCTCAACTGTAGATAATTTTTTCTCCCATTCGGCTTTGTCCTCGTCATACTGCTGACGAGAATCCTTCAAAGATTGGGTTAAACCCAGCAGAGCATCCTCTACACCAGACGAGGAGCTGGAAGCTTTAATTGCCTCGTCCTTCTTCACGATGTTATTGAAACAGTTCACCAGCTGAAAGATGAGAAAAACAGTAAAGTCAATACAAAAATGCAAGCATTCAGAGAAAGAAAGAAATTCAGAATGTGAGAAATTTACCGAAGCAAGGTGACGAGTAGCTAGGGATGTCAACATATCCCTAGAAATATTTTCATCAATTCCTCGGACCTCGGGTATGATCCAAGTTTTTACCGAGCTCATTGCAAAGCTCGGAGGAATGATGGTTGGAACACCAACAACACCAGATGGTGGAGAAGAGACAGTTTCAGCCAAATTGACTGAGGATGATTTCCTCAATCTTCTCAAAGGAACTTCAGCAGTTTCAACCAAGGAAGAACTCTTGGTCGGAGAGACAGTAATCACTTCTACTGGAGCAACTTTCTTGCTCGGAGCCACTGGGGGCTTCTCGGTAGCTTTGGAAGGTGCAACATCCACCTTCTTAGTCCCTTCTGGAACATCAACTTTGCTTTTCTTGGCCCCAACAGCAGAAGTAATGTCATCAAATAGAGCAGGAGGAGCTCTTTTCTTGCCCATTCTCTGACTTAAAGGAAGATGAGAATCTGAAGAAGAATCCTCTGGAGTTGAAGATGGCTCAACAGGGCGAGCAGTATAAGAGGTTGTATAACTCTTATACTGTAGCAAATGTGATGCAGACCTGATGTGCTCGTCTGCAACATTCTTATGCAAACCCCAGATAAGTTTCAGATGCTTAATATTAACATCTGATTCTTTTGGAGTTTTTCTTTTGCTATCAACTGCAAATAAATACATAATGAGATATCAGTCATACATTTTGTCAAACATGATGAAAGCATAATTTCATAAGTAAAATAAAATGAAAAATAAACCTATCCCATTGCCATATGGGGGGCATCTGGGACCGTTGTATACTCCATCTCCAACTAAAGGGGCATATTGCCAATTTTTAATAACCAACCCATGTTCAAAATAATCTCTATTTAAATCAGGGAGGTTAACTACAAGAGCTCTATTCAGAAACCTAGTTTTTAAGTAATAAATATTATCTAGAGTGGCCCATTTATGGCAATACATAATTTCAGGGATCCCTATACGAGTCCCATGAGTTAGATTTAATTTGTACACCCCATTAATTATTCTCCATGAATTGGGGGCTATTTTTGTAGGGACAAGATCAAAATACTGACAAAACTCAAGACACAATGGGTTTGGTGGAAAAGAAAATCCACATTCAGCAATGAATAGACTGGGGAACCAATGTCCCTCAGCCAATCGAAAATAATCTAAAGGTTCAGAAAGAACCTCCAGAGCTACCCAGGAAGGAATGGAAAAATCGGAACGAAATTTCTCAACAGACTCCACAATATAAACCATACTGAATAAAAGAAATACAGAAGAAAGGAAGAAGATCTTACAGGAAGAAAGGAGGTCTGTTGACAATGAACGAAAACAAGGATGAACGCACAAGAGAGAAAGAGAGAATAGAAAGCTTGAATGCAGAAAATTGGAAAAAGAAGAAGACGGTATGGTTATCTAAGAAGTTTAAATACTTTACCTAGGGAAGTGGTGAAGGAAATGATTACGCGAAAGAAACTATTGAACTTCCGGCGGCTAAAAGGACAAAAAGGGCACTAAGATCGAAGCGCTCTTAAAAGTTCGAAAAAAGGCGGATTCTTTGAATTTGGAAATAACTTCAAATATGATGCTCCTAAAACCCAAGAAGATCATTCAATATTGCCATAAACCGAGAAAAAATGTTCCATACTCCTCAAAGTTCGAAATATGAAACATTGGGGGCTTCTGTTGATACCAAAATTAATATGCTGATGTGAACGAATCATACGAAGACACTTGTCAATCTACGTGGTACAATAACGATGAGGAAGTTCATTTCCCCGACCAACTCATGTTCTCTCCGAGCAACGAGGATACACCGAGGAACTCCAGCGCTCCGAGGTACTCTAGCGCTCCGAGGAACTCCTGAGCAACGAGCAACTAAGGCGGTCCGAGCTGTATCTCGGTCGTAGTATTAATTGCCAGAATATCAACAGTTCAACCATTCATTGAATGTTTATCATCTTGACGCACACGCTACATTAAATGTATTACCCTTTCATATGTATATCATTAATGTATCAACCCATTCATGTACAGCCTAAGGGCTATAAATACCTTGTATCACCCTCATGCAAAGGGATCGAAATTTCTTGAATGAACTTGTAATCGAGAATTCCCAAACACTCAGCAATAACATAACAGTGGACGTAGGCCATTCTTATAAGGCTGAACCACTTTAAAAATCTTTGTCTCATTTTATTTATCTGTGATCGAATAATTAGAGTGGTCTAATTTTTTACATCAACATGGATATCACGAAATGAAACGGCTTCAAACACATTAATATACCATGCCAGATGTGTAAAACTAAAATACTCAAAAACCAAAAAATTTTGAGTTTTCATAAAAAAAAAAATCTAACTTAAAGTACAAACAAAATCTTTTTGTATTTTTCAATATGACTCAATGAAAGAAAAATAAAAATACAAAAGATATAAACAACGTACAACTATCAAGTACATATATCATAAAGCACAAACTAGTGTGTATAAATATGCGAACACAATCAATCATTAGATATAGCATGGAAAGTATCATGTGTAAGCAAACGAGAATCAATAAGTCTAATATGTAAAGCCTACAAATCTGATTTCCTAACCCATATAGCTGTAAAGTAACGCTCTCGAGTTTTAGGGACCTTGGTGACTCTATTCTTAGACTTTCTAGGACCCTTTTTAAGATCATATCAAAACCTCCTAAGGTGTCATTTCCTACCGCAATAAGTGCAAGTGTAAACATAGTGAGGGGTGTTACCTAGGTTTGACCTTTACTAACATTCCTAGTCGACTTTTGGAAATGCATTGTATTTTATTTGATAGAGGAAACATTATGTTCGTTGAAGATAATTCCACGCTTGTCATCTTTGAATTGGACCTGGATTCCAAATAAAATTTAACACGACTCAAGTCTCTCAAATTCTCATCAAGATCAATTATTCGAGACTCAAGTAAATGCCTAGACTTCTCAAATTATAGAAGATCATTCTTTATAATCTCCATCAAACCACGAAGACTCTCTCCCTCTCTCAGCCTCAACATACTCTAACTTCTCTCAAAAAGTCCTCTCATGTGCCTAGGATCCTCAATCAAAACACTATCGACATTCACTACGACACACTATTTCAATCTAGCTTCCAACTTCAAGATATCCTTCTTCAGCTTCAAACTTTCCACATATGACTCATGGAAGGAAGCTTAGAGTTAACTTTCCTCCTTATCTTCTTCAACCTCACTCTCATCTCCACTCCCTCGACCATAACTAACCTAGAATCGACAGACTATGGTCTCTAAAGTATCATGCAAAGAAATATCTACATGGGAAGATTTCTCATCAAAGCTCATATAGCCATGAATGCGGTGAAGTTTCACTCAATGGGGGAGTTGGATCCCTCTTTTGGATCACTATCACTAAGGGTGGCATTACATGTTATCAGTCGCTTGCCCTCCTTCCTTAGTTCAGTGGGGCACTCACTTACCCTATGTCCATAACCCTCATAACTAAAACATCTTTTCGACTCATCCCTCCTAAAGATATCATTTTGTTTCTTAGGTAAGTGATCGGCCTTGTTAAGAATATTTTTTTCAAACCTTTTTGCATCGTTCGATTTCTTTTAGAATTTGAGGAATTTATTGAATTTCTTTGTTAGCATGGCCAAATCCTTGGACTCGATGACAGACTCATCATCCGAAATGGGTGTTTTCTCTTTTCGGTATTTTAAAGAAATGCCCTCCCTTTATTCTTCACCTTCATGGAGATAGACATGTCAAGCTCGTTAGTTTATAATTCACTTACAAGCTCTTCAAGTTTTGTAGTTACTAAGTATCCCAAGAATTTAAACAGTCACTTTTGGATTAAATCTTTTAAGGAACGGCCTTAAGATTTTCTTGATTACTCGGTTGTCAGGTATCTTCCCTTCCAAGATAAATGATGAGTTAATTATGTCGAACAGTCTAGTTTAAAACTCGTTAAATATCTCACTCTCCGATATTTTAATCGTTTCAAACTGGGTGGTGATGCTTTAGAGTTTAAAATCTTTCACATCATTGATTCCTTAATAGGTGAGTTGGTTTATGTCCCAAGCCTCTTTTGACATTTCACATGTCATAATACGACGAAACTAATTTTGGATAACAGAACAAAACATAGCATTTAAATCTCGAGAATTAAAATTTGCTAACCTATTCTCAATCTCACTCCATGATTCTATGAGTTTTAAATGAATCACTTCAACTTCTCTAGTGACTAGTGGATACCACCCTTTAACTACTACTAACCAAATCCACTCATCTATAGCCTTAAGTGTTGATTTCATGCTCATTTTCCAGTATGTGTGGTTCAATCCATCAAACATAGGGGTTTTAATATAATCAAAACAACCAAAATTCATGCCTAACTTCACAGGATCTAAAAATAGAAATTAAGTGTTATAGATATGATACTAATTTGTAAATGCAGTTCCACTAAGCAAGGATAGTATTGTAAACAAAAAGTTCAATTTTAGATTTTTCAAAATTTTGAAGATTAAAACTTTAAACAGATTAACTTAATAAAATGTTTTCACCAATTTTAATTCGAGTTGTAGATATAAAATGATTTATTCAATGTTATTTTTTAAACTATAACATGCATCGAGGTGATCAGAGATAAAATAAATAAAAACCAATTACACAATATGCCAATTTACGAGGAAAACAAAAAATGGTAAAAACCTCGGACAACTCAGATATACAATTTACTATGATACGGAATTACATAAGATGACAGGTGACTTACTCAATGACTCGATCCCCACAAGCCTTGACACATCTTTAATCTTGAATCTCTCCTCTATGGTGATAATGCAGGAGTCCACATACACAAAATGCCACAACGCACGAGTCCATGCATGCCTCGGTATTCACCGATCTAGGCTCAATAATTGTCTACGAATTGGAACACGAAATCCATTGCTACTTCATCACAAAACCACAAATTGAGTACGGACTCCACTTCATGAAACAATTGTCATAAGGATGTAGAGAATAAACTTAGTGCCGAAAAACAAGATATTTATAGCATATGTAAGATGAATCTTGGATCCTAAACTTATTAGGTGAAAACAAGATGACATGCCCCAACCTAGGTACTTATAGTTAAATTTAAAAGTCAAAGTGAGTCAAAGCATAATTAAATGAACCAAACAATAAACAAGAGTAACAATTTTTAAATCATTAACATAAATCCATAAAACTAAAAACTTTTCACAATATTAAAATACTTATGCGTCTACAAACTTTCTTGAAGGATAAGTTGATTTAACTACATCATTTACATTTGAAACAAATAATTGTTTAACCATTCCTTGCGAAACCAACCCGACCTCCTTGATTTGACAGTGACATCATATTATGTGAGAAAAATAATCGATGAATGCATTACTACTACACTATTGTATAAAATTAAATTCAATAAATCATATCCATATAATAATGTACTAACTTATCTCGTACATTCATAATGAATGACCCAACTTTCCGAATCATGATTCACATTTCCTATCAGTAATAGTCAATTTCCCCCCATTCTTGGTCGAGGAGTAACCCCTTATCTGTAATAGACAATCCTCCCCCATTTCGGGTCGCGGAGTAACCTCCCATTTTTGTGAACCAAAATAAATAATTTCAAATTCATAATGATATGATCGCATCCATAACAATTACATATACATCTTTCCAGTGAGTACACTCACCTTGGGTGCTTAACTATATATTTACGTTTCCTTCGGGGGAGCTGAACTTGGTGGATTAACCTTAAACCTGTCAATCCAACTAAATCAGTACTGAATTCCAATCATAAGTATCATCATAATATATTTATTTAACGTTAAATGACTATACAACCACAATATAATTCCACTTAATTAGAAATCTATAAAACATGAGTAAAGACGATGCAATTGTATCTATGTTGATAAAGTAATGAACATTCAACCCTAGAAAATACCTCGTAAGGAATTTATAACTAAAACAAGGTAAACATAAAGTATAATTCTCAATATATATACATATGTAACATGTACTCAAAATACCATTTTAAAGGAGGAGATAACAACATTCTTCTATGGGGAATCTAGTATGACATCAAATTGTTGTCATCTATTCTTAACCATTTTAAATTCATAAATTGTACAAATACAGGTATCCAAATTTATCAATATGAAAACATATGTGAATATACGTTCCATTACAAGTGACGGTTGATTTTCCAAGCATCCTAGAGTAAGATATGACCATTTCTTTACAACATATTAAATATTTCCTACAAACTCCTCTAATGTTCAGTCAACTTCCAAGAATTTTCAAAAAAAATCTACTTCAAAGCTTTTTATGATTTTGTACCCATTTTTAACTACCATGCTGAATAATATAAAATTAATTGTTCATAATATTTAGAGTTCATTTTCTATGTCAAAAGATTTATCAAACTTAGGGTTTATTAAAACGCATTTATGCAAACAACAATTACATACCAAATTGCAACCATCACTAATGCCTAACCACAAGGAGTTTAGTTCTAATTTTTGGATATGCTATGAATACGTGAGTCTAATTTCATATCCAATTAGAAATTTTCAATTACGGTAAGTATACAAAAATATATACTAGTTTGAATACAAGAGAATTCTATACAAAGCAATACGACTTACCTATACCACTTATCTTACATATGAAGAGATACATACAATTACAAAGGAGGGTGTAATTTTAATTAATAATTGATGATTTTTATACTTTTAAATAAGTATAATCTAAGATTACAATAAGATTAACACATAATTATACCTAGGGAACACCTTATGCATTTTCTTGGAATTTTTCCTAGCTTTTCTTATAACCTTTCTTGCCCTAAGATCCTCCTTTCTCTCTCATCAAGCCAAATATTCTTCAAATTGAATCAAGGACTCAATTTTATGAAGAAGGATGTGATATTAAGAGGTTTAAGGCTACCAAACTATCCTCCCTCTCCAACCAATCAAATTAGAACATTTGGTGTACTAAAGGACAAAATACCATTTAAAATGATGGACAAATTTGCCCTTGGTTCATAATCTCGGTATAACTTCACGCTCGGACCTCCGTTTGATATGTCGTTTTTTATGTTAAAAACCTAAATCATATATACACAAGTATATAGCTTTTACCTTCAGTCAATTGTTATATTATCAAGGTCAAAACTAGTCTCTAACATGAACATTTCTACTAAAAACTTCAAAATTTTGTGCTTGTAACCAACTCGATGTTTCATGATTTTTGAAGGTTTGATTAGACTAAATACAATGACCTAACATTATATATATATATATATATATATATATATATATATATATATATATATTAATAACACATTATCCATATCACACAAGGTAAGTACGATTCAAACATAATTTATCATAATTATATTCGGGTTGTCACAAATTTCCCACATTAGAAAATTTCGTCCCCAAAATTTAGTATAAATGTCACTTACCAAACAAATGAGGATTTTATTTCTTTATGATGTCATCCCATTAACAAGTTGCTTATTCAATTCCATGGCTCATCCACATCACTATAACTAAGAAACCTTTGTTCTTTAATACTTTCTCCTTACGATCAAGAATTTCCACTGGTTCCTCGATATACTGTGACACCCCGCCCAATTAAATATCGGGTGATCAGTCCTTTATAAAATTTATAACAGAATGATCGGTTGGTTCATTCTTAGCACCACTGTCGAAAACTAAAATCCAATTAATTAACTAACATTTAATTAAGCTAGTGTTAAAATATTTTCCAATTAAACTTTAAACCAATTAATTTAATAAATTCTGAACATGTAAATATAAACCGTACACAAGAGTTAAATGCTGACTGAATCAAATACTGAATAGATAAGACTGGATAAAACCTTTCAGTTCACAGTTACAAACTAAACCATAATAAATACTCAAACCAACAAAGAAGAACTACAAGGGAAACTGAGTATAACTCTACTAATGAGAATGGGCGACACATGCCCTAACTGAGATATCTGAACTAGGAACTGAATGAAATGAGAGAAGCGTCTAATATCAAATAACCCGCAACTTCCAACAGCTGCAGCTCGGCAAACCATCCAAGTATCTAGAACCCGTGTCCCTTTGGCTGGGCACCTCTACTAATATATATATAGCAAAAGAGAGAAGAAATGCAAGAGACGGATCAGAGCCCTATGTGTAAAAATATTTGTTTTAGCAAGTATTTAAAACCACATTAAAGCAAGTATTATATGCATGTTAGTTCAAACTCTCACATGATATTATCACCTCTCGACTAGTGTGAACGCCTAACGTACATCTAATCTAACCTAGCTATCTGACACACTTCTAATTAAGTGAAATGCTTATCCATCTAATTACCCCTCGTAGTAGTATTCCGATTTTAGATCTCAATGCTTATCATTTTAAATAATTGTTGTCACCCTAAAGTCAAGTATTCACTGTTTATGTTACTGAAGATTTCACTATCTTAATAATCTGATATTTTCTCATTTTAGATATCCCTAAAGCATACATACATACATACATATATATATATATACATATATATATATATATATATATATATATATATATATATACATATATATATATATATATTTCACTATTATATATATATGTATTAACCCAATCTTAATGTCCTACAATTATCACATTGTAAGTATAACACAAGTATATATAAATAACCACCACTATTTATATATATACTAACACAGCACCCCAAGGCAATACATGTAGTGCATTGCATACTCCGCTATCATGTTTCGGTACATCTCATACTCAAATAAGGACTATCGGTTCAGAAATCTCCCACTAACCATATAAACAAATCACACATATTGGAGGCGAACATAGTCCACATACCTATGGGTCACGCATATACATATGCTCCCATAGTCAGTGACTTATCAACTCACAAATAAGTATTCACAGTCCTATATTCTGAGATACGAGTCAAATATCCCCCCGAAGGTCACTCAGGATAAGACTGTCTCTACACAACCCCCCGCTATAGCAAGCAGCTAGGTATGTCATACACATAATATCAAATATAGGTATACGCACAACCCATCAATTCAAACGATATACACACATCCAAATGTCATATTCCATACGTAGTATTTTCATCACTAAATACTATCAATGTATGTTTAAGTTACGATATTCCCTCTCTCGTAATATATTTATAAGGATAATATGTCACCTAAAAATCCTTAATACATAATCATAATAAGTCCCAAATGTAACCACTGATTTTTATTCTTATAAGTTCCATATCGTTAGAACTACTCTCGTAAGTGTTTATCACTTAATGCTCTCGACGCATTACAATTTCGATTATCTCTCTCTCTCGTAATCTTTAAGGTAAACTCACCATCCCTAATGTTTAAATCTTTATACCTAAACAACTCCCAATAATTCTGCACTGTTTTGGGTTCGTCGTATACTAATTCTCTCACTCAAGTTGACTATTTACACAATTAGGGGCAAAATAGGAAATTCTCTGAAAATTAGAAATCTTGCTCGAACCAGAATGGATCTCGCTCGAACGACTTCGACGTGTCGTTCGAACGACTTCGCGCGAAAACCAATCTAGCTCGAACGACTTCGAGCGAGATCTCGCGACCTGGACTATTTCGTCTTCGACCTTAGACAGCTTCATTTTTCACCATTTTTCAACCCTAAAACCTCTAAAATATCATCCCAAACTCCAATCAATTATTCCCAAATCGAATCCTAATGTTTGTAAATGAATTATAACAACCTAGAATCATTAAATCATCACCAATCATTCATATAATTCGAAATCCCCAATTTTATTGTCAAGAACCCTAGTTCTTAAATTAATATCCATAACTTCAAATTAAACTCAGATTAATTCATAGAAATCATCCAAATTTTGTAGGCATCATCCTATCTTCATATGGTATTCAAATCCTTATCAAATTAGCCCTAATTAATGATATAGTTCTCCAATTTCGCCCAAATTAATTTTCATCACAAGGTTTATTAACCTAGACTAACATGAACATAATTATCGCTAATGAAATCAAGCAATAAACACTTGACTCAATTTTGAAGGTCTGATCCATTGATGTTGTTGGTATGGATGTGTTCCTCGCGTTCCGATCTACACGATGGTGGTGATGGTTGTGCAAGGTGGTGAAAATGGCTTTTCCTCTTTTGGAATTTGTTCTCCCTCACCCACTATGGCTCTCTCTTGATTTTGGTTTAACCCAACCCTAATTGTCTCCAATTAGCTGATATAATATTCCTCTAACTTTTGTCCATTTAATTTCTCCAAAAATCTAAATTATAAAACTACCCCTACCAGGTGCCGGCTTGGCCTAAAAATATCCCAGAGTCCAAATAAAATACCCGGGTAGAGTTTTCTTACTACCTCGACCCTTACGGACTCAATGGTGTACTCGAAATGAACATACGAGTTACTTAAAAAATTACCTTTATATTCCACGTAACTAATCTTGACACGACTCACACGCGCGTCCCGACTTAATATATCAAACTGTTGTATTTCTCTTTAACGACAAGTTATATAAAAATCATCATTCCATATTACTTATTCTCACAGTAATATTAATAATTACTAACTTCTCATCATGCAAGTAAATATTCAAATTTAATCCGAATTAATAATTAATTCTCACATTTTAATTTAATCAATCCCACAATAATAATAAATCACATAATTATTTAAGTCTTCAAAAATACGTGGTATTACATACGTCCCCCCTAATAACGAAATTTCGTCCCGAAATTTGGAAAATAAGGCATTTCTGGTAAGGAAAACTTCGGGTATTTACCTCACATCTCATGAATCTTTGTAGTACCGCCCATACAGTACATTACCGAAATCCCTTAATAATGAACACCTCACTGATTAATTACTCTCCAAGCCTTACCATTTAAGTTTCACCACTTAACTTATATATAGTCACTATTTAGCCTCCTACTACTCGCACTAGTAGGTTAATTGATAATTAGATATATACAAATGTGTCTTACACACGATACATACTATAAATGTTAACACATTTTCGCCATACTACCTCCGCAAAGGACTATGGAACCTAAGCCTATATGCTATCGACTCAAACTTAACAATAATAGGAAAAGATCCCACATCACTCGGTACCAATTTCCTCATTCCAACATGCAATAATGCAACTCCCAATCATTTCCACCCTGGTTGACGGGCCCAAAAATTTCCCTGGACCTAGTAGATTATTGTCCTCCCTTCTATCCAATAAGCACAAGGATAACAAGGATTGATATATATAACGACTCAAATGGAATCCTATCGATCATAAGTTGAGGGGAGCGTCTTACACTAACTCCACCAGTGGAAGATATTACACTAAACTTTCCCATAATTACTAATACAACATACCCCCCAATGTGTAACCAGAACTTTCAGTTTGCCCGTCCGCCTGCGAGGGTGTTAGGCCGGATACATTCACATCGTGATGTTCATGGCCTCCCGAAAACCCTTTCCAATAGTCGAGTCATAACTCTCTTGACTCTAACGGACAAAAAATCTAATTGTACCCTAAATAACCTTACTATCCCAGGAATAAGGGTTGGGGTTTACTGTTACACATCATGATTTGTCCCAACTTGGCATAACATGGGTTATTCTAATTTCCTGACCCACTTTCACCCACAAAAGGTCGTGATCCCGTTACGAAGTAATTAACTCTGTAATGGTCCAGGGATTTACTCTCCCATTACTACCAAAGAATTCCTAATGCTCAAGGAACTCTATTATTACCTGATGGTCCACTTCCAATTGGAGCTCAGTACTATCTTACTTCGCTTATGTCATTACTACTACAGTTTTGACTCATGGTGCATTTTATAATTCTTATAACCACATCCACATCTATTGCTCAGGTGACGGTGTCATCGCTGCGTGTCTCCAGTCCTTTCCCTTCTCTTTAAACTTCAGATTCTTGTGAAACATGTTATCTCCATCTCCTAACAAGTAAGTTTCAACTTCCCCGAGTTAAACTTTATCGGATTCTTCCTATACTATCCTCGTGGAAAATCTGGAAATTAATGGTCCTAACTGCCCTAACCCATCAAACGGCTAAGTTCGGAAGTCACACACTTCTACATTCAGTTACATCTCGTAGTACGCAATGTAGCAAAATTCTCAATTATGGAAAATACTATAATTCAATTATCTAGGGAGCCCATACACCCTATGTTTTGTGCATTGCAGCACCACCATACTAGACGTTTTATATAAATAACAAATTATGCCCCACCTACTTGGCATGACTATATGATAAGGTCCTACTCAGTCACCCTACCTTTTCCACCCAATCATATCTTAGTTTGTCTCACCTGTCTACTCGTGGTGTCAACGATTGATAACATTATTACATATTAATCTTATACGTCCCCATCGGCCTTAGTTTGTAATATAACCAATATCTTACAGTTATAACCGCGTTTATGGGTAATCATTATGATACTAAATCCATGTACTAAGGGAAAACTTCTACCAACTTCCAACGTTCGCTAAGTTTCATGCGTGGGATGTTTCGCAAAGCGAAATCCAAACAAGGAACCCCCCCCGATACACTACTACATAACAGTGCTGGTCATCGAGATCTGTTAAGTCCTTCATCCATAACATATATCCCCGAATTTTTGTCTATGATCATAAAAGTCCACTCGTCCACTCTCATGTTACTAAGGACACTATAAAATACAAGGCTCTCACTATCACGAGTTATTAGCAATATATATTTTACGAGCTATATCTCTCCGCTCTACAATAATTCAATATATCCTGAATCACATCAGTAAAACATCCCTGCTCACCGGGATCAACATAGTAAGACAACATACACACTGAAGTCTACAATATAATACAACACATGTACAAACTCAACCGTCTTTCTAGTGATGCCTCGCTAAGACCATATATTTAAAATTTGAAATTTTTGGTACAATAGTCTTATCACACAATTTATAATGATAATATGCTCTACTATCATAACGGTAAATAATAACCATGCAATATAATGATAATATGCTCTACTATCATAACGTTCAAAGGAGCACGAATCGTTACATAATACCATATACAAATTTCTCTTAGTGTCCACACTTGCTCCTCCCCGCAGGTGGAATGAAAATATCGCTACCAAATGGTAGTCATTTACATAATAAGGCTTCTATCGCCAGTGTACCCACTAAAACGAATGCACACTCAAATTCTTAGCGTTAACTATTCAGATATGTTGTGACACACCCACGTCACTTGAACTCATCATTTATTCACAAGGATGAAGCAAAGATCCATCAATCTATCCTGATCGTAGGGTCCCCGTATGCACATTTTGCGACGACCCATAATTATCTACAATCGTTATACCTTTTGGATTCCATTCATTATATTTTTCCTTCCTTTTTGGTGGGTAAATGATTTTGTTTTACGTCTTACCCGCCCAAAATTGATACATTGGCCCCATATCCCTAGGCTTCAAATATGGCCTCACTGGACTTCCCTTGATTTCCATGGGCCCCGTCGACCCTGAAATACGGTATGCTACAGTTATTGAGGACTACGCTGGTCCTACCTAGACTTGATACCCTCGGGTTATTAGTTTCTTGGTCCAATTCTCTTCACCCAATTATCACACTGGATATTTCACTTCTCCAACTGTTATGCCTTACAGACATGGTTTATTATTCCCGATACTTATCAATTTCACTACTCACGTGAACACATTCCATGATGGTAACCCTTATCTCTATACATACAGGGTAATTTCCCTTTCACTGGTTCTCCTGGACTTGTTGGTATGTCTTTATCTCGGACCTGGCAGTCTTAACTCCCAGTTGTTATTTTCATTGTTCCTTGCGCTCTACAGGGTATACGGAACACATGGTCATCCCGTTGGTCTTGACTTAATCCATCACCATTATGTTAAGGTTTAATCATATCATTTAAATAGGTTTCCCCTCACTGGTTATACTTTCTGGTGATATTCTACTAACCCTATTGAATTTAACCTTGCCCTTCGGCTAGGTATCACGACTCTACTGGCTCCTTTTCTTCTTAGGCGTTGACACATTCTGTAAACATATACTTTTATGACATTGACACCAGTCACCTTTGTCGCACCTCCCATTCATGCTAGGGCATTCTAACCACGAGTCCATTTTCAACTTACGGACCCTTTTGTCTACCGTGACTCCTACTTCGGTTACGAAGTTAGCTTACCAAGTTAACTCATCTTTTACGGTCGGTCTCTACCCGACATACTGGTGATAAGTTCAACATCTCTTCCATATCTCTGTCTGACCAGAAGATGGAAAATTTTAAATGGTTAACCCGTACCCAATATCTCGGTCTCATTGACTATTTTTACTCTTTGCTGTTTCTCTTAGCCAAAAAAAAATTCTTATGAATTTAAAATTATGAATGTCACTACACTCTACTTTACATTATTTCCTTTGGATTATCTCCCTCCATTGGCCCATCATACTTAGATATTACTGTTGGTGACTTCTACCGCGATCACCGTTCCCCTAATGCTTCACAACTTCAATTGTTTTCCTCCTCCTGAAGTCCCGCTAACGTCCTTCGCTGGTCGTCCCATATTGCTCTGAGTATGAAGTCAAATCACTCTCCCATATGAATTGACTTCACTAAACTAAATCACAGGAGAGCGAAAATTGCATACACAGTGGAATACAACAATCCTAGAATAAGGCTATACATCAAAGAACACTAAGCTGAAACGTAATAAGCCGTACAGATCTTAAAGGACACTAGAACCTGATGCTCTGATACCACTTGTGACACCCCGCCCAATTAAATATCGGGTGATCAGTCCTTTATAAAATTTATAACAGAGTGTTCGGTTGGTTCATTCTTAGCATCACTGTCGAAAACTAAAATCCAATTAATTACCTAACATTTAATTAAGCTAATGTCAAAATATTTTCCAATTAAACTTTAAACCAATTAATTTAATAAATTCTGAACATGTAAATATAAACCGTGCATAAGAATCAAATGCTGACTGAATCAAATACCCTATAGATAAGACTGGACATAACCTTCCAGTTCACATTTATAAACTAAACCATAATAAATACTCAAACCAACTAAGAAGAACTACAAAGGAAACTGAGTATAACTCTGCTAATGAGAATGGGCGACATGCCCTAACTGAGTTATCTGAACTAGGAACTGAATGAAATGAGAGAAGCATCTAATATCAAATAACCCGCAACTTCCACAACAGCTGCAGCTCAGCAGACCATCCAAGTATCTAGAGTTGGTGTCCCTTTGGCTGGACACCTCTACTAATACATATATATATATATATATATATATATATATATATATATATATATATATATATAGCAAAAGAGAGGAGAAATGCAAAAGACGGGTCAGAGCCCGATGTGTAAAAATATTTATTTTAGCAAGTATTTAAAACTGCATTAAAGCAAGTATTATATGCATGTTAGTTCGAACTCTCACATGAGATTCTCACCTCTCGACTAGTGTGTATGCATAATGTACATCTAATCCAACTTAGCCATCTGACACACTTCTAACTAGGTGAAAGGCTTATCCATCTACTTACCCCTCGTAGTAGTATTCCGATTTTAGATCTCAACGCTTATCATTTTAAATAATTGTTATCACCCTAAAGTCAAGTATTCACTATTTATGTTACTGAAGATCTCACTATCTTAATAATCTGATATTTTCTCATTTTAGATATACCAAAAGCATATATATATATATATATATATCACTGTTATATATATGTATTAACCCAATCTTAATGGCCTACAATTATCACATTGTAAGTATAACACAAATAAGTCTTCACAGTCCTATGTTCTGAGAAACGAGTCAAATATCCCCCCGAAGGTCACTTAGGATAAGACTGTCTCTACACAACCCCCCGCGATAGCAAGAAGCTAGGTATCTCATACACATAATATCAAACATAGGTATATGCACAACCCATCAATTCAAACGGTATACACACAACCAAATGTCATATTCCATACGTAGTATTTTCATCACTAAATACTATCAACGTATTTTTAAGTTACTATATTCCCTCTCTCGTAATATATTTATAAGGATAATATGTCACCTGAAAATCCTTAATACATAATCATAATAAGTCCCAAACGTAACCACTGATTTTTATTCTTATAAGTTCCATATCGTTAGAACTACTATCATAAGTGTTTATCACTTAATGCTCTCGACGCATTACAATTTCGATTATCTCTCTCTCGTAATCTTCAAGGTAAACTCACCATACCTAATGTTTAAATCATTATACCTAAACAACTCCCAATAATTCTGCACTATTTTGGGTTCGGCGAATACTAATTCTCTCACTCAAGTTGACTGTTTACAAAATTAGGAGCAAAATCGAAAATTCTCGGAAAATTAGAAATCTTGCTCGCTCGAACGACTTCGATGTGTCATTCGAATGACTTCGCACGACAACCAATCTCGCTCGAACTACTTCAAGCGAGATCTCGCGACCTAGACTGTTTCGTCCTCAACCTTAGACAGTTTCATTTTTCAACCCTAAAACCTCTAAAATATCATCCCAAACTCCAATCAATTATTCCCAAATCGAATCCTAACATTTGTAGATGAATTTTAACAACATAGAATCATTAAATCATCACCAATCATTCATATAATTCGAAATCCCCATTTTGATTGTCAAGAACCCTAGTTCTTAAATTAATATGCATAACTTCAAATTAAATCCAGATTAGTTCATAGAAATCATTCAAATTTTGTAGGCATCATCCTATCTACATATGGTATTCAAATCCTTATCAAATCAGCCCTAATTAACGATATAGTTCTCCAATTTCGCCCAAATTAATTTTCATTACAAGTTTTATTAACCTAGACTAACATGAACATAATTATCGCTAATGAAAGAAAGCAATAAACACTTGCCTCGATTTTGAAGGTGTGATCCATTGATGTTGTTGGTATGGATGTGCTCCTCGCGTTCCGATCTACACGATGGTGGTGGTGGTTGTGCAAGGTGGTGAAAATGGCTTCTCCTCCTTTGGAATTTTCTCTCCCTCACCCATTGTGGATCTCTCTTGATTTTGGTTTAACCTAACCCTAATTGTCTCCAATTAGCTGATATAATATTCCTCTAATTTTCATCCATTTAATTCCTCCAAAAATCCAAACTACTTAACTACCCTATCGCGTGCCAGCTTGGCCTAAAAATGTCCCAGAGTCCAAATAAAATACCTGGGTAGAGTTTTCTGACTCCCTCAACCCTTATGGACTCAATGGGGCACTCAAAATGAATATACAAGTTAGTTAAAAATAATTTACCTTTATATTCCACTTAATTAATCCTAACACGACTCACACGCGTGTCCCGACTTAATATATCAAACTGTCGTATTTCTCTTTCACGACAAGTTATATAAAAATCATCATTCCATATTACGTATTCTCTTAGTAATATTAATAATTACTAACTTCTCGTCATGCTAGTAAATATTCAAATTTAATCCGGATTAATAATTAACTCTCACATTTTAATTAATCCTATAATAATAATAAATTATATAATTATTTAATTCTTCGAAAATACGGGGTATTACATATACGACAAGTCTTCTTTCAATTCAATAAGTTTTGTTTTCAATTGATGAGATGGATCGCCAAATACTTACAAATCACTGAAACATGAAACACACCGTGTAAACGAGACAACTCTGGAGGTAATATAATCTATATACCAGGGTCCCAATTATTTCCAACACTTCATATGGTCCAATGTATCTTGGACTTAACTTCCCCTTTTCCCCAAATCTCTTGACGCCTTTCCACGGTTAGGAACTCAAAATATCCCTTTTGAAATCCTAATGGATACGTTCTTTTAACTGCATAAATTATTTTCCTGCTTTGCACCATCTTTATCCATTCCCGAATCATTTTATTGTTTTTAGTTGTCATATCTATCAATTCAGGACCCAAAATTTTTCTTTCACTTACTATATCCCAAAACAAAGGCGTTCTACATCTCTTCACATATAAAGCTTTATAAGGATACATACCAATGGTGGACTGATAACTGTTATTATAAGATAATTCAATCAATGGCAAATGATCATCCTAACTACCCATGAAGTCAAATACACAAGCTCGTAATATGTCTTGTAATATTTGAATTGTCCTTTTTGAGTGCCCATCTATTTATGGATGAATGCATTATTGAACATCAAATTGTGCCAATGGAATTTTGTAAATGAGGCCAAAATTTAGAAATGAATGTTGAATCTCTATCTGATACAATTGACCCCGGTGCCCTATGTAAACGGATAATCTCATCAACGTACATAGGTGCATACTTGTCAATAGTGTAGGTGGAAATGGGTTGACTTCGTCAATCGGTCTACAATCACCCAAATAGTATAGTGACCCATTTGTGACCATGGTAATCCTATTAAAAAATCCATCGTTATATGCTCCCACTTCCATTCCGGAGTAGGCAATGGCTGCAATAATCCTACCGACTTCTAATGTTTTGTCTTCACATGTTGGCATACTAAACATTTAGCTATAAATTCTACAATATCACAGTTCATATTGTTCCAACAGTAATACTCATTCAAATCTATGTACATATTGGTACCTCCAGGATGCATAAAATATTTAGAACTATGCGCCTTTTCTAATATATCCTTCTTTAAGGATGGATCATTTAATACACAAATTCTATTTTTATAAAAAAAAATCATCATTCTTAATCTTAAAGTCACTCTCTTTACCATCTTGAAACTATTGTTTCTTCTTCTCAAGGAATGTGTCATTGATTTATAAATTCTGAATGTGTTCTGCCAATAAAGGTCTCACTGTAACACGTGCTAACAACTTTAATTCAATCCCCATTGGTGACAAGTCAAGAATATTTACAACACGTGCGCACTGTATGCAACCACGATTCCCTGATGAGTTTCGACTCAAAGCATTTGCTAATACATTGGCCTTCCCAAGATGATGATGGATGGTACAATCATAGTCTTTAATTATCTCTATCGAACATCTCTATCTCAAATTCAGTTATTTTTATGTAAACATATATTTTAAGCTTTGATGATTCGTAAATATCTCATAAGTTTCTCCATTCAAGTAATGTCACCACAACTTCAAAGAAAAAACGATGGCAGCTAGCTCCAAATAATGTGTAGGGTAATTTCGTTCATGTATCTTTAATTCTCTAGAAGCATATGCGATTACGTTTCCATTGTTCATAAGAACACCTCCTAACCCTTGAAATGAATCATATATATAGATTACAAAAGTCTCATTCCCAGATTGAATAGTAACTATAGGAGCTAAAAATTACTGATTCTTTAATTCTTTAAGATTAGTTAATTATTAGCATACTCCCTCTCTCTCCTCTCTCTCCCTTTATGGAGAATTCACCACCAATACATAAACCTCACGATCTTGATAGAAATAAGGCCAAAATCATTGCTTCATTACTATCGAATTCTTCTTCTGCAATGGCTATTAAACCCAAGATGCCAACATCTTTTAAGGGGGAACCTTCGATAAAATTCACTTGTGGAGAAATCGATAATCTTGTTGCACCATTAAAATACTAACCAATTGGTAGTTTATTATTTAGAAGACCCTCGATGAAAACTAAATGTAATGCATTCCATTTTTTTCTCTTAAAGCTACTTTCAATGTTGGTTTAATTGATGATCACCATGTTTTAATTTGATTGTATTGTAAGGAAGATTTTATGTTGTAAGAGGGTAGTTTAGATTAGATGGAGGCATAACCCCTTTTTTAGTACAGTAATGATGAGTTGACCCAACAAAACTATTGATTAATTATAGGACATGCAATCACAACGTAGTGAAGATAAAATCAGTTTGAATTCCCAAATCTCTCGTGTATAACTCAAAGGATAATAACGAACTCAAAAGTAGCTCATTTAAAGTGAGAGAGAAGTAAGCACCCTAGATACACCTTGGCAGGCAGCCAAACGCCCCAACCACCCTCAAGAATCTTTGTCAAGTAATTAAGATTAGTAATAAATGACAATGTAGGGTGAGTAAACTCTCTGGTTTGTAATAAATTTCTCTTTGATGTCTATTCTCTCTAGTAATAACTCCAGAACTCTAAAAAAGAACATCTTGTCCCTAAGGGTGGTTAGGGTCCTTAAATAGCCCTCACACCACTCCCGCGGTAACTCACTGATTAATAACTGTGAAATACATCCCTCATACATTATGTCACAAATGTTAAATGTCTGATGCCCTAGTTAGCTCCACATCATAAACATTAAATTCCAAGACATGCCTTTTGTCTAACCACTATATGTCAGGTGGCTGCCATCACAGAGGTGGATCACCAACTTTCGAACAACCCCAATTACCACGATGGTTTACTCAATTGTAGATTTGACATTGTCTAGATGGCTAGTGACATCACCTATAGTATATGTGACATTAAGTAGAGGGTTGTTTGGTCCACAACTCAACGCCCAATGGAACTCAAGGCTGCTCCGCCCGAGGTTCCACGGTCAGGGTCTTTTGGTGTTTTACCAGGTGTATCTAATATGGTCAGGACAAGCCCTAACGGCGCCTCAATTCTCAATCCTCCAAACCATGTCCCTCTATAGTTCCCATGACGAGGTCGTTTGATAGAGCATGAAAGCTCTCACAGGCCCTGCCAAGCATGGTCTCTTGTGAGTACCGTTCGACCTCACACTAAAAATCATTATAATTGTTACATAATTACAACCGTTATAGTCCACAGTCAATATAAACAAAGATATAATATGACTAAGTAACACAACAAGCTAATGTATGAGCTGCCACGCTAAGCTGCCTCGTTGAGCTGTCATGCTTGAGCTGCCACGCTGGGCTGCCTCGTTGAGCTGCCACGCTGAGATGCCATGCTGAGCTGCCTCTCTACCTTAATCCCAAACACTATTGTTAATGGGGGGGATTATCTCTAATCTCAGGATTACCTTCAAGCCCCCTCTACATATGCGATTATAATTGTGTGATCAACTGTATATTTTTAAGGCACCTTTGAAGGTTATGAATGGACTCTAGACTTTATCCCCAGTTATGATTGTCCCATATTTCCTATATGGGTTAATATACCACACTTACCAGTCCATTTATTTGCAAAGCCTGCTCTCTTTTCTATATGCAACAGATTTGGAAATGCACTAAAAATATATGAGTCTACATCTCATGTCACTAGACCCTGTCAAGTACGATTATGTGTTGAAGTGAACATTTTAAAACCTTTAACACACAGAATTTGGATTATTAATGGAAATAAAGGTTTCTGGAAAAGAATTCAATACGAGAATGTCCCAAGTTTTTTTGGTGCCTGCATGAAAACTGGCCATGCATCAAGAGATTGTGTTGGGATTGATTTAGAGTTAGAGGCCAATCATAAACAAACTGTTTCAATTCCCATTGCTTATCAAAACATTCCTGTCGAGAAGATTCCAACTATTCTGAAGATGGAGATTAATAAGTCTAGGCAAATGGCAACCACTTGGCAAGAAAAATGGAATAAATAAGTTGGAGTGGTTATTAATGATGATTTTTCGCTAAAAGATGCAAGTATTAGGGTTGTTTCAAATGCTGAGAGTAAACAGAAGATGACGTGTCCTACCCAACTCTACTCATTATTAGGGGGACCGAGAGAGATAACTCATAGCCAAAGCCCTGTCCAACTCTACTCACACTATCTAGAGCACTAGACTTGGGGGCTCACCCTCTGCCGCAGCTGCGTCGATCACCCCTCAGGCCACATCTAGGGCTCCTGCATAGCCAGCATCATGTATTCTCCCCCCTTCATTCTATTGTACGCCCATAAGTAAACTTATATCACAACATATGCATAATAAAATTAGATCACCAAAGTGGACGTAGGCCTATTTTAGAGGTTGACCCACTCTATATCTTGTCTTCTACTACTCTTTATGTTGGATTTGGTCATTGCATATTTTACACTTGATTTGTTGGTGCAAGAACGACTAGTGGACAATTTATCGTATCATCAATATGGAACCGTCTATGGGAACGAGACATTTCAATCTTGTTCCTCTGTAGTTCGAGTTCTTAAACACCTCAGTTTATTCGTGGGGATCCTTTGGATCATCATCTCATAAGTAAATTCTAGTTATTGAGCTATGTTTTATATTAACACCCTTAAATAGGTATTTCTTATAATCATATCTGTTCTTGGGTATTCATTTTAGGATCTTAGATCTATTTTATGTAACCCTGTGATATTATTTAATCCATATAGTGCTAAAAAGCCTGATGGGCATCAGTCTCGAAAGGATGAATTATTAGGGAAGGATTGTATTTACTCCCATTTTTTATGTTCTCCACCGATGATCTGGGGTTTGTAATTAAAACTGTGTCATTTTGTGCACCATGAGAATGTCCTCTCATTAACAGACCCTAGTAGGAATTCTCCCCACGTGTCGGGGGAGAAAAACTCAATCTAGGCTTAAGACTTTGGGATTTCTCCCTTTGCTGCCTAGGAGGGGATGCGGTCGGGCAGTTCAAATGCCGTATGGACATGACCTCTACTAGAAGGGTTATGTTACAGAAGCTTCAAAATATCAAGGAACGGACTCAGATGGTCTCCAACTCAACCTTGGTGAATACCATACAAAGGCCACGGCAGTGCACCTATGTGCCTTACAAGTCGCGGCCTCAACAACAATAACATGCAGCAGTGATAACACCGCACCCCCATTTCATACTTGATTACTCCAATATTCCTGGGATTACTCATTTTTGTTAGTTTTCTCTCAGATTGTATATACTTTCTAAAGACTAATAAAAGAAAAAAATGGAGGGAGAATCCAGCTAGAGCATAGAAGTTAAAGATGAGATCATGCAACTGTACAATCACCTCAACCATCTCTACGATAGTCATGCCTCACTCCAAACACAGGTCAACTATTTAACTCAGAGGTTCCTCATGCTAGAGTCTACGGCCTCTCCTAATATGGGTGCAGCACCTAGGATCATTGCTACCATAGCTCTAGTTCCATCTGAGGAGGTGCCCTAGCTAAAAGCACTGGCCATGGAAGGAACGGCCGCGGCTAAGTCCCTAAAGAGGAAATCAGAGAAGAGAGAAGGTATCTCTAAGGCCTACACTCCATTGGCCTTCACGATTGAAGACATCTTTGAGTTCATCAAAGAACACAAGTTACTGAGGTGGCCAGAAAAGCTCAGAGCTCCACCCCACAAGAGGAACAAAGTTACTTGGTGCAGATTCCATCAGGACCATGGCCATGACACTGAGCAATGCTATACTCTGAAGGATGAAATTGAAAGACTGATTGGGCAAGGTGTGTTGTAGACGTTCCTCAGAGATGCTTAGGGGATGTAGCCTAGCCTGATGGGCCATACTTAACTTATGATTTAGTTTATATCTCCTTCAGTTTATGTTCATAGTGAACATTATCTTTTATTTCATCCTGAATTTTTATGTCCATGCTTATGAGAATTAATGAATATAATACCATAATTTCTCGATTTCATTAAATGATATCTTATGAAAGACTTCTTGTTTAAAACAGATTTTACATGGATATATCGAATTATATCGGGAATAACTATATTCTCACAACACCCGCAATGACGCTTGGTTATATGAAGTCGAATGATACCTGAAAATATTAAAAGTGACTATTGGGATTAGCTATCTGAATTGGTCTGCTAAATAACTCTTAAAGGCTATATCCCAGCATATGATAACCACCATCTCGAAAGCAGTTATCAAAAAAGCGTTATTAGCAGCAAGGGTTTCCAATGCCCATTCTTCGCTTTCGGGATGCGTCCTTATCCCGGGGAGGTTAATCCCCCGATAAATATAATTAACTTGGTGATCTCATATTATCTTGGGAAATCTTCATAATACCTAGCCCAGTAAGGCCTGAAAATAACCCACAGGGGTCGAAGACTTTATTGTCTACAGATAACTCTATTATAGCCTGGGAAGGATTTATATATATCCACGTAAGCTTGGTAAAGCTTCATAATACCTAGCCCAGGGGGGGCTGATAATAAGCTAATCAAAGCGACTAAAGGAAAGCCATGAAAGGCAATCAAAGCGACTAAAGGAAAGCCATGAGAGGTAATCAAAGTGACTAAAGGAAAGCCATAAAAGGAAATCAAAGCGACTAAAGTAGGTTATGTTGTTGTGATTATGAGGCGTGCCAAAGCTATAAAAGGATGGTTATGGCCATTAAGTTGAATCATTCAGAAGAAGCGGCAGAAAAATAGGATTGTTAACCTTCTGCGGCCATGTTAAATGAAGTGACATTGTGATGAGGATCAAGTTATAAATCTACGATGTATTTAGAGACCGCGGACATGTATAAGAATTCAAGTGGAAGGGGTGTATGAAACAGGCCTCAACCTATGTGAAGAAACCATCCACACTACAGTATCGCGGCCTTAAGCTATATCACATTGGTTTATAAAGGTGTCCATGGCCTCACACATTCTTGATATCCCATATTAGTTATTGGATGATCATAAAATATGGTCGTAGCCTATGACCCATACGTTATTGTTAAACTGTGTTTTTTCAAGAAGTAAATGTATGGGTTAAGCAATAAAAGATGTATAGAGAAAGCATTCATTCAAGTGTTGCAATAAGCAAAATAAAAGAATAAAAAAGCTACTAGAAAAGAAAGCAGATAGTGAACATTAAATGTGGTTGCAGCCTTGATAATAAATATGGGTACCAAAAATCTTGACCACTTGCAATAAAAAGATTCCGCATTAATGTTAAAGATTACAGAAAACAAAAAGGTAAAGAGGGATGCAACCCTAAGATTCAGCATCATTGGCTTCATCTCCTTCTTCTCCTTCCGCGAACGCTGCCTTAGCCTCCGCCCTTAACCTGGCTTTTTCCTCGATCACGAACTTAAGCTCAGTTATACATTGTTAATGCTCAACATCACCAAGTCCCCAGGCCAGAACCGTCTCTTTAGTCTCAAGGAAGTTCTTTATGATTCTGTGCCTGAGATCTTGGTAACCACGGAGGTGGGCCCTTTTGTTAATAAGATAAAAAATCTTTGGATCCCTTGAATGGATCCACAGTACTATCGATGGCCAATTGGAGGGCTTCGCCATGATCCACCTCTATTTTCTTTATTATCGCAGCATGGGATTCTGCATCAAGAGTAGCCTTGGTCTCCAACTCCTCATACCTCTTTGGAAGGAGTATGAGCTTGTTATTGGAAGACTCGGAGACTTGGGCATCTTCCGCGTCTTGGGCTCAAGAGAACTTAAGAGATTCTGTGGCTTGGTTGAAATTTTCCTCCACTTCCTCGTTGGGTTTGATTGCAGCTTCAAAGTTCATCTGAGCTGCCTGAAGAGCCACGACAGTAGAATGTTTGCCAGCTTCGAAGGAAGAATTACTTACATTTTTCAAGTCAGTGGCGTGTACCCTTTTCGCAGCCTCTTTTAACTTTTACAAGGCCTCATACTTACTCTTTTGAGATATCATGACGTTCATAGCCTAAAAAGAAAAAGTTAGGAGCAAGGTATGGAATGCAAAATAAAAACTGAGAAAGTATTTTCACTTACCCTAAAAAAACTATGGACGCCATAATCCTCCAGGTCATCATGATCTTCGTCCACCAATCTATCAAGGTTCGCGGTGTCGGGGACCCTCTTCATTCAACGGGCTGCCCTCGTAGTAGTGTCCCATGAGGATTCGGAGTTTGGCTGTCTACGTTGTGGTCGCCGATGACTGTCAAAACCAACCCTAGCATGGCATTGAGGACGCACCAGGTTGGCATTAATTGCAATAATGGATGGCGGTGGGGGAGAAGTTGAACGAATAAGGGCATCAGACGTTGACATCAAAACTGTCGCGACCAAATTTGCCCCGATATCATCGTCGAACTCCTCAACTTGGAGTTGGTGTGCATCAAGGATAGTTTTTTTTTGCTGCCACATTCTAGGTCACGGCATGTGGATTTTGGTTGCTGGAAGGGACTGCGGTTAGAGCCTTGGTCTGGGGCCTCTTCCTTTTTTTGTGCCTTGCAGCGTTATTGAGAACGGTTGCGTCCTCATCCATATCTACCAATTGGGCAGCCAAAATCTCCCTATCAACTTCCTCTCCTGAAAGAGGAAAGGGAATAGTAAATATTTGAAGATTTGAATATAAATTGCCACAGAACAAAACTGTTGATCACGTTATTACCTTTCGCAACGTCGTTTGGTATGGATTTACTAGGAAGTAGCCTGCTTCAAATACAGTGGAAGAAGTTACAAGTACGCTGAATTTGTTTTTCTCAGCAGGAATAGCCATGGCCTTTGCAACTCTTTTCTCTTACCGCTTGCTCAATTGCAAGTTGCCAAGAACTGCAGAAAATATTTCGAAGGTTAGTACATACATAATAATAAATAATTATAAAGAGGGGACGCGGCTTTATTCAAATACCTAGCTTGGAGGGGCACCCCCACTATCGCGGCATCCTAAACGATTTCTCCCGCTCATTCTCCTGAGGGTGAATCTCCCACCCTTCTCCAGAGATGTAGAAATACTTACCCTTCCAGTTCTTTACACTGGTTGGCCTCCCAGAGTAAAGGGACTCATCCTTGTCGCGGACGGAGAAGAAGTAATAGCCAACAAACTTTACGGAGTTTTCCTTCAGGCGGTAGAAGTGGAAAAACTCTGCGGGAGTAATATCTTTTCTGAATTGATTCTCCTAAAACACGACGGCTGCAAGAATGGCCCTCCATCCATTGGGATCTAACTGGGCTGGTTTTAATTTTATTATTTGAAATTTTTTTCTGATGGGAACAGGAACGGGCAGCCGTAAATCGTAAATGAAAACATGTAAAGGGAAACATACCCCATCATCAGCAAGGGCCGTACAGGGTATTTGTTCCGCGGCAAGATCTGAGCACATCAATCCCTCAGTAAACTAGAAGGCCTCAGCAACTTGATCAACCCATTCTTGGGTCATGATGATGGTATGTCAATTGCATGAGAAGGCCTCTTAGCCCTCACAGATGGGCCAGCTAGTTCATCCTTAACATTGGTTACACCCCCTGCTGCGGTGTTATCTTCTACATCCATTGGTTAGTTACTAGATTTGTCTTCCTCTTCCATTGGCATGGTTTTAAAATCCTTCCTATAGGCAGAATCTGCGGAGTCTGAGTCTAGTACTATGCAGTTAGGGAAATTCTTCAGTTTATAAGGCCCTATTGACTTCAAAGGAGGCACGAAGGGAAGTTCAGGAGGGGATGATCCAAAATGTTTTGCCCAGAAGCCTCTTAGAAATTTGTCTGGGTCAAAGTTCATATGGCTGCAATAATACCTGAAAAGTAGAGTCCGCAGTTAGGCACCGCAACCAATATGGTTCTAAAAAGCCCCTAAGAAGCCGTGGCAGGACTAGTTATATGAAGATTAAAGTAAATAGAAGTGATCATCAAGGTTGGATAAACATGTCAAGTGTTGGGTTCTAGATCCCTAAAAGAAAATTGTCGCCGCGGCATATTGATTTAATATGCGTTATTTCCTTGCATACCGTAGTTACTATGGGCTAAAACACCATTGACTCTGATGTGAGAACCTAAGGTCGTAATCATCAATCTATGAGTTTAACTGCCACGGAGCCTTAATCTAAAAACCTAAGGGATTACCCTACCAAAAAGAAGCTACAGGCAGCAGTCGTGTCTTGCCACATGCATACCGTAGTATGGATGAAGCACAGCCCTAGGCTACTAAAAAAAGTATTTTATTACGTCGCGGACAGTCACTCAAACAGTTTAGTATCTTAATGTTGATTCATTTAAAGATCGAAGACTCAGAATACGAAGGGTTTATTCAAGAACAGAAATAACTGTTACACGATTTCAATACGATTCAACACAAATACAGTCCATATGATCTAAGTAATGGATGATTAGGAGTCCATTTCGTTATATGAAGATTGATTCAAAGAAAAAATTGGCAACTACTACAATTATTTATCATTCATATGTGTTCAATTCTTGGGAATTGGCAGATTATTCAATCAAAATCCTAAATATTTGTCAATCAATTAGGGTTTTTTCTCATAAACAGATATAAATCCAGAAAAATCTAATTCGAATTCAAAAAGCAACAGACATGATTCAAGAAGGGGAGATGCATAAATTTAGAAGTTATGAAGATGAATCATGAACTACAAAGCTATTAAAGAGGTTATTAGCTAGAAAATTACCTGGAAATGGAGAAATCGTCAATGATAAGCCTTAAACCGCCTTAGAACCACCTCACTCATCCTTGGAAAGTCGCTGAAAAAATAAAGAGGACAGACGAACAGAGTTCAACTTTTGATTTGCTCTCAAAGTTTTTGGAAACGTAATGACGTCCACTGCTGGAATAATGAAGGTGCGGGAAGATGAAACTTCACCTTGGAAATACCGCGGCACCTAGATCCTACTCAATCGCGGCCCCAATCATAATCTCTTGGCACCACGGCTTGGGGGCTTATTGATAATAAAAATATAGCACCCCTATCGTGGTACCCTTTTACATACAGCATAAGTTATAGGCCGCACACCTCATGGAAGTCTGCATACCTTATGACAGGCAACACGCCTTATGACAGGCTGCAGACCTTTTGACGGACCGTAGCCTTTACACAGGCATAACCACTTGACAGCTGTCCATCTTCTAGAAGGATTCCCTACTCATAAGATTCATCCATATGTCATATGACTTGAGCACGTGCCACACCTTTATACCTCCTATAAATAAAGTCACTCACCTCATTATTAGGGGGACCGAGAGAGAGAACTCGTAGGGAAAGCCCTGCCCAACTTTACTCACACTATCTAGAGCACTGAACTTGGGGGCTCAGCCCCTGCCATAGCTGCATCGATCACCCATCAAGCCACATCTAGGGATCCTGCTTATCCAGTATCATGAATTCTCTACCCTTCATTCTATTATACGCCTCTAATGGCATTGTAAATTTGTACCATAACATATGCATAATGAGAGTAGAGCACCAAAGTGGATGTAGGCCTATTTTAGAGGCTGAACCACTCTATATCTTGTCATCTACCACTCTTTATCAATTGTATTTTCTCATTACATATTTTACACTTGATTTGCTAGTGCGAGAATGACTAGTGGACGATTTCTCGTATCATCAATGAGGAACCAAAAAATTTAAAATCTCTAGCTCATGTGGATTATGGGGCATAAGAAATTACTCCATATGTCTTAACGTCCACCTCAAAAATAGGAAGTTCCATCTACTCATCCACTAAGCAACTTCAAACTGCTATACATGGTGCTAGAGAAGATGACAGTATTGAAGGTGATGATAGCAGTGACTATGATATAGCAGTTAAAGTTCTAACAGATTTGATGCTCTTATGGAAGATAAATACATGGATGTTTATGATTGTTCTTCTAAATTCGTACACTCTCGTTCTAAATCAGATGGTCATCTGATGTTCAACATCTGGAATCCTTCCCATTCTTGCTTACTCCCTTTATGGAACTCCACGGATGCTATAGGTAACTCTAACTACCAGCAATCATCTATAGAACAATTCCAACAAATTTATCTTCAATTGCAATAGAAATATGCATGATTGGGTAGCCGTAAATACTCAAATTGCTCCAGTATGGTGGATAAGTCTAAAGTATTGAATTCACAGGTGGTTAGCAAAGGCTTAACAATTGCCAAAAGAAAAAAGAAGAAGTTATCAAGACCAGGTATGCTACTAAACTTTTTCAAACTCAACCCAATTCCAGTTTAGATTATTAGTCTCCTATTTTGGAATATCAGAGGTGGGGGTAATGATTCATCAATTCATGGGATAAAAAGAATTATTTAAATGTTTAAAATATGTACGGTTGCAATTCAGGAGCCTAAAATTGAAGAAGGGAATATTAATGGTATTTTGAGGAAGATTGCCTTTTCTGGTGGTTTAGCAAATGCTGGAGGAAAAATCTAGATTTTATGGAATTTTAATTATAATTTTGATATCGTTCGTGATATGGAGCAAGTATTAACAATATCAGTTAAATTTCCCTAAATTCCTTAGCCTTACGTAGTCCCTTGTGTGTATGCTAAATGTAACAAGGAGGACAGACATATTTTATGGTATGAGATATACTCAATAGATAATCTTGGCTTTTAGTCTTGGTTTATAGGAGGTGACTTTAATATTGTAGCTAATCAAGAAGAAAAAATGGGTGGTAATTTGATTGATGGGTAGGCTATTATAGATTTCAATTCTACCATGATTAATATTGGTCTTTAAGAAGTTCCTTTTCTTTGATCTAACTTCACCTAGTGCTATAATAAAGATGGGGATGCCACTATTTGGGCTCGTTTAGATCGTGTGTTTGGGAATAATGGCTGGTTTAATCAATAATTCTCTTCATCAGTGGGGCATTTACATAGAACAAAATCTGATCATTCAACTCTTGTCTTAAAAATAAAGATTTAAAGTGATTTTGTTCCTAAACTATTTCGATTTCAAAACATGTGGGCTACTCATCATTCTTTCTTGGAAACTGTTGAAAAGGATTGGAATTGTGATGCTTCGGATTCTCCTATGGCCTTATTTGCCTCCAAATTAAGGTTAATGGAAGCTAAAATTAAAGAGTGGAATAAGAATGTTTTTAAAAATATTTTTTCTAGTGTCCAAAAAGCGAAAGAAGATGTTATTCTTAAGGAGTCTATGTTTGATATTAATCTATCTCCTTAAAATAGGGAATCTTGGCATTTTTCCAAAGCTAATTTAATAACGAGCTTAAAATTGAAGAGATAAATTGGCAACCGAAAGCTCGTTTGAAATGGATTAAATATGGGAATAAAAATTAAAAAAAAATTCACTTAGTGGTTAAAAAACGGAAAAATAAACTTATTATACACCAAATCCAAAAAGATGACGGTGTTTGGGTTAATAATCCGGATGAAGAGGAAAAGGAAGTTATTGATTATTTTCAAGCTTTAAATGGAAAGGATTCCATATGTCATGAACCTAATGATATCTTTGCTCACATTCCAAGGTTTATAAATGGAGATGATAATCAAACGCTAGCTATGATTCCTACCGAAAGATAAATCAAAGATGTTATATTTTCCATGGATAGTGATAGTTCAGTGGGTCCGGATGGGTTCAATGGTTTTTTCTACCAAAGTTGTTGGAATATAATTGCCAAAGATATTATTTCTGCCATTCAAGCATTCTTTGTTGGTGATGACATTCCAAAAAGCAGGACTTCAACTAATATTATCCTCATTCCTAAGGTGGGTCATCCTAAAACTTACTCAGATTTTAGGCCGATTAGTCTTTGTAATTTTTTGAATAAAATTATTTCAAAATTTTTGGCTAACCGTATTGGTTCTTTGCTCCCGAAGATTATATCTACTTCTCAAGTAGGTTTTATTAAAGGAATACCTATCACACACAATATTATGCTTGCCTAAGAATTAATGTTTCAACTAAAAAAAAGTCTAGAGGATCAAACGTGGTGGTCAAGCTATATATGACGAAGGCGTACGATCGTCTTTATTGGGTATTCATTCTCAAAGTGCTCTGTGCTTATGGGTTCTCAAAATCCTGGATTTATATGATTTGGGGAAATCATTCTAATTGTTGGTACTCTATCCTATTTAATGGGAAATCATGTGGCTTTTTTAATTCAAGGCGAGGTGTTCGCCAAGGTGATCCAATATTGCCAGCACTGTTTGTATTAGCAGCGGAAGTTTTAAATCGAGGTGTTCATAATCTAGTTTCCAATGGAATCCTTGACCATTTCATTATTCCAAGTGGGTGCCTAGTTATATCTTCACTCTCATTTGCTGATGATATTATCTTCTTTCTAAATAGCTCGTCTAAATCTATGCGCCATTTCATGAAATGGTTATCTATTTATGAAATCCATTCTGGATAGCATGTTAATGAGAACAAGAGTGGCATTCTGTTTTTAGCCCAATGCAACCACCATCAACGTAAGATTATCAGCAACATTACTGGGTTTAAGCATATTGTTACTCCTATGACTTATCTCGGAGTTTCGATATTTGTTGGTAGGAAGAAAAATCATTTTTTTCATGGAATTATTTCTAAAGTTGTTCATCATATTAAAAGTTGGAGCACTGGAAATATGAATGACGCAGGTAGACTCATTCTAATTAAATCAATTATTCACTCTATGGGACAACATATATTTTCTGCTTTAAAACCTACAAAATATTTTTTTAAAGATTTTCAGAAAATATGTTCCAACTTTTTCTAGGGAAATATTGATGACTCTCATAAACACCATTGGGTTTCTGGGGATGTAATTTCTCGCCCAAAAAATTAAGGAAGACTGGGTCTTTGGGATTTATCTAACATTTGTGATGCCTATGCTTGCAATATATGGATTCGATTCCTGCAAAATAACTCACTTTGGGCCAATTTTATGCATTGCAAATATAAAATTAGGCCTTATAAAGGCTTTTCTTCTAGATTCGTCCACTATTTTTTTGATGATTTTGGTATAACTATATTGCAGGCCCCAGAGAAAGGCTATTTTTCTCCATTAATTTAATAAAGCTAGGGTTGTATCCTCTTCTAAAAAAAAAATTCTTTAAAACTCCTCTCTTATTCTTCATCCCCCACAAATTTCACTTCTTTACGAGTCAACTTTGTTAATGGTAATGCTATTGATGAAAATCCCTTAATAAATCTACGACAGTAACTGCCAATCCTAGGAAACTCCTAATTTAAGACACATTCTTACGACTCTCCCATTCAACAATGGCTTCTACCTTCTTTGGATCAACATATATCCCAGTTCCCGAGACAACATGCCCTAAAACACAATTTCATTTAACCAAAACTCACACTTTTTGAATTTAGAAAATATTTTATTCTCTCCTAGAATCTACAATACAAGACTCAACTATTTTTCGTGTTCCTCCATACTACGCCAGTAAATCAACACATCATCTATGAATACAATCATAAATGAATCAATAAAATGGCGGAATACTCGGTTCATAGGATCCATAAAAACTACAAGAGCATTAGTTAATCCAAATGGCATCACCAAAAACTCATAGTGCCCATATCGAGTCCGAAAAGCTTCTTCGAAAATATCATTATCCTTTACTTTTAAATGGTGATAACCCGATCTCAAATAAATCTTCGAAATACTATGGCCCCTTGCAATTGATCAAATAAATCATCGATACGAGGTAGAGGTCACTTGTTTCTAATGGTCACCTTATTCAATTGCTGATAATCAATATGTAATCACATTATTTCATCTTTTTTTAATAAATAACATTGGGGATCCCCTTGGTGAAACACTAGACCGAATAAGACCTCCGCTTATCAGATCTTGTAATTTCACTTTCAATTTTTTAACTATGTTGGTGCCATTCTATGTGGACCAAAGGAGATTGTACTAGTACCTGGAACCAATTCAATGGAAAATTTTACTTCCCTATCGGGCGGCAGTCCTGGAAACTCCTCTAGGAAGACATTAGAAAATTCTCTAACCACTAGTGTATCTTCAATTTTGAGTGTCTCTTTACTAGTATCAATAACATAAGCTAAATATCATGTACAATCTTTACTCAGTAACCTCATACTCTTAATTTCCGATATAAGCAATTAGGAACAACATTCATTTCTCATGTAAATCGGAACTCGGGTTCACCTGGTAGGTGAAATGTAACTTCTTTTAAAAAATAATCAATGGAATCATGATACGATGATAACCAATCCATTTCCAATATAATATCAAAATCTTGAATGGCCAACGGTATCAAATCAACATATAAATCTCTCTGACCCATTCGTAAAACACCTTCTTTATAAACATTCTGAACCAAAATTCCACTTTCCATTGGGGTAGAAATATGTAAAACACAATTAAGAAATGAACATGGTCTAACCAAATGTGAAATAATAGGTAATGCTACGAATGAATGTGTAGATCCAGGGTCAGTGAGCAGATATAAGTCTTTATTATATAACAACTTCCGATGTAGCATCAGCATCTTATAATGTCATTTCAAACACTCGTCCTCCATCCTTCGATCCACTTGTTTGGCCTATACCTCTCCCTCTAGTTGCAGTACCTGGATATTATCCTTTATTAGACCCCACACTATTAGCTAAAACTATTATTTCTAACATAAGACAATTCTTTTTCAGATGACCCTTCTAATGACAGTTAAAACATGTTATATTTAGTAACTTTGGGTAATTTATCTACATTTGACCTAATGTCCCACAAAAGAAACAACCATTTGGATTTGTTTGTCCTGAAACTCTTGAACCTTTCCACTGCTAGACTCATCCCTTTGTGAATTACTTCCTATACCTCTACCATATTGAAAATTTTCAACTCTGAGCCTTGAATATTCTTTATCACTGCCCTTTTGATAATTCGGATTGAGTCTACTTCTCTTCCCACATTGTTCTCATTTCCCTTTTGCTTCATTCACATCCTTTTATACTAGCATGGATTTATTCACTGAGGCTGAATAATTAACGGTACCTAAAATCTGACAACCGTGATTTAAGGACCAACTATAGTCCATCGGGGAATCGACTACACATGTCTTCCTATTTCAGTATAAACCTCAAATAAAACCTAGATAAGGCTGTAAGTTTATCTTCATATTCTTTAACTGTTATGCTTCCCTGATTCAACATAAAATATTATTTATCCTTCTATTTTTGATACATTAGAGGAAAATACTTATCTTACAAACCTTTAACAAATGCATGCCATGAGATCATATTCCCACCCCTAGAGTAATCAATAAATGTTTGGTGGCCTCTCACCAAGACGTAGCTTCTCCTTTCAGCATGTACATTGCTAGGGACACTAGTTGATTTTCAAGCGTTCTCATTACCCCAAAAATAAATTCAATCTCTTTAACCCATACTTCTACCTATGTGGGATCAATTTCTCCTTCGAACCATGGTATATTCATCTTAATAAACTTCTCGTGTGAAGTATTCCTCTCTTCCCGGTGTATCACCTACTTAGCCCTAGACAATACTTGTGCCTCCAGTTGTCTGGCCTATTGTTATTCTATCTCACCCATAAACCTATCTTGTTGCACTATCACTAAAGTCAATAAATGTACTAAGTTTTGCATATCTATCAATTGTTTTGGCTCGAGTTCTACATTTACATGAATAGGTTGTTCAACCTCCACTTATACTAGCATATTAGAAGCCTCATCTTCTATTATCCCATTAACATTCCCTCGTTCCATTATTTTATATATGAAATGAATCAAAGATATAACAACATGCATATATACATATCTTCTCTAACATAATCATTAGTATGTAACAATTCGTCTTTCTTATATTCACTGCCAAATATGGACTCTTCTAACTCCAGAACCTATAAAACCTATGCTCTGATACTAAAAACTAACACATCCCAACCCAAACACTTATAATTAAGTTTGAAAGTCAAAGTGAGTCAAACCATAATTAAATTAACCAAACCATAAATATGAGTGTTGATGTAAAAAACTAGATTTGATTTAATTAATTAATCACAGATAAATATGAATAAAGAAATAAGACAAAGGATTTTTAAAGTGGTCCAGCCTTAATGAAATGGCCTACGTCCACTGTCTTGTATTGCTGGGTGTTTTGCCTTAATCTTGATTAGCTTTGCTTATGATAGCTTTGTTGGGTATTACAATGTATTTATAGCCCTTGGGCGGCCCATATAAACAAATGCTATGCCATTATTAAATAGGTATATACATCGGTACATAGTAAGAATATTCATTGAATCTGTCTTGGTCGTTTGGTCTTCCCAGATAGTTGATTGGTATACTGAGTATCTCGGCGCGTTAAGTTGCTTGATACATATATTCATGTCATGCTGGATGCCACGTGTCTTAACATAACAGGTCCACATCAGCTGACTAATTTTTGTATCAACAAAATCCCCCAATGTTTCATAGTTGAGGTTGGATGCGAGAGTATGGAATATTATACCCAAAAGATGCTCGGGCATATTTCCCATGTTTTGTTTGGTTACAGACCTCCAACACTTGTGAAATTTTCCCCTTAGCATAATAGTTTTGAGTACGAAGTGGCAAACTTGTAAATATTTTGAATTTTTAGCTGACGCTTGGGTTCTTGCGTCTTTTTCCTTAATTAACTGCCGGAAATGCATTTGTCGTTATCTGTGATCATTACTTTTCCCGTTTTCCAAAGCAACGTATATAAAGGCGGCAAAAGAAGATTGTCTTTTACCTTTTGCCATCTAGATTTCTAAACTCTTTGTCTTCTCGCTTTTCTTCTTACGATCATCTTCTCTATTATCTGCCTTAGCTGATTTCTTAATTTTTGTGTAAGAACTTCTTCCTTCCTTCTTCTTTCTTTGTTTTATCCATCATGATTTACCTTATCGAATCATTGGATAAGTTTATGGACGATTTTTGGATTCCTCTTGGGTTATTCTGGAAGAACCTTCTTGCCCTTCTGATTTATTTTCTTTATCTAAGGGACATTGGTTTCCTTTTATTTTTGTGGTCGAATATGGTTTTTCTTTCCCGCCTAATCCCCTATGTTTGGAATTTTGCCAATATTTTGATGATGTTCCTGGAAGAGTAGTTCCAAATACATGGAGGGTGGTTAATGGCATACATAGATTGAATCAAATTCATGGAACTCGTCTAGGGATTCCTGAAATTATGTATTGTTATAAATGGGTTACCAGCGACACCACCTTTTATTTAAAAGCTAGATTTTTCTAACAGAGCTTTAGTGGGCAATCTCCCTTATGCCAATAGGGATTATTTTGAACACAGGGTTGTGATGAAAAATTGGCAAAATCCCCCACTAAAGGGGAAAGACGTGTACCAAGGTCCCAGATGTCCACTTTCTGGAAATGGGATAGGTTTTTTTTTTCAAATTAACTTTATTTTTATTTGATAAATGTGTCACTAACATTTATTTTTTATGTTGCAGTTGACAGCAAGAGAAAATCCCCAAAAGAGAGTGATATTAATATAAAAGATTTGAAATTTATCTGGGGTTTGCATCAAGTAATAGCTGGGGAACACGTGAGGTCTGCCTCCTATTTTTTTAGATACAAGAACACCACTTCCTCTTTTATTGCTCGGCCTTCTCCTTTGGTAATTGATCTAGAGCAGGCTCCATCCTCCTCTTCAATTGTTAAAGAATCTTCCTCTGATTTGGGAACTTCTATTGCTGACCTGATGACGAAGAAGAGGAGAATGCCTGATCTTTTTGCCAAGGTTGCTTTCGGTACTGATGGGGCGAAGAAGAGAAAATAAGATGTCCCAGATGTGGGGACTAAGAAAAAAGATGTTGCTCCATCTAAGGGAGCAGTCACAATTGTCAAGGAAGTCATCAAGAAGCCCAAAGTTGCTCCAAAAGAGGCAGCACCTTTGATTGAAGGTGTTGTTGTTGTTCGAGAAGAGACAACACCTTTGATTAAAGTTGTTCCTCTGAAAAGATTGAGAAGGGGTCTTGCTGAGAAGACCATGGATGCGCTGCTCAACCTTCTGGGGTTGAGGTACCTTCTTTGAGAGTTAGTTCCCCAGAACTCATTTCTCATGGCATGGATAAGAAATTAATCAGGTCCGGGACTCTTCCTGATCGCCGAGCTGCTGAGACTTCCACTACCCGAGAGAAGTTCATTGACTTGGCAGCCCAACACCTTGCATCAGTAAGTGTCATTATACTTGTCATTTTTTATTCTTCATGCAACGTTCATTTTCTGATTTGGGCTTCTTTTTATCTTGTAGTTCTTGGTGTATTTTAATAATATCCTAGAGAATGATGAAGATATCAAATCTACAACTTTTTCTAGTGGAGTAGAAGAAGCCCTTGCTGGGTTATCAAAATTTTTGGAGGAATCTTGGCAGAAGTATAGGATGACAAAGCTGCTTAGGAAGATAAAATCAAGTCTGCTGAGACAGCTCAACAAAAAGTTATGAAAGCTTCCAAAGAGACTAATTTAGCTCGATAGACATCTGTAAATGTTGTATAAGAGGCTGTAATTGCTTCCAAGGATGCAGACGATAAATTGAAGATGGACGTTTCCAGCAAGGAGGAAGCTGAGGGAAAGCTTGAAGAGGCTAAACATCATAAGATAGATCTTGAACAAAAAGTACAATCTGTTGAAGAGATTCTTAGGGAAAATACTTCTTCGGAGAGGGTGAAGAGAAGAGTTGTTATGAAGAAGTCATTTAGCTCTGGATGGGAAAAAGGGTGGAACAAAGTTGTAGCGGCTGCCTCTACTCAAATGGAGTGTGCAAGTTTAAAGTTCTTTAGGGATGGTTGGGTTGCATCTTTGAAGGAGTTGAACGTTTCTCACAATTCTGAACTATTTCAGAGATATATTCATGGTCCTCCTCCTGCTATTAAGGAAGAAGAAGAAGATGAAGCTAGATTTGATGAATCTTCTTT
Source organism: Sambucus nigra (assembly GCA_949130495.1). Lineage (NCBI taxonomy): Eukaryota > Viridiplantae > Streptophyta > Magnoliopsida > Dipsacales > Adoxaceae > Sambucus > Sambucus nigra. The sequence goes on from OX422208.1 coordinate 531,662,270, forward strand.
ATTGATAGTATAATAAACACCTGTTTCCATTATCCCTCGGTTCTCCGAGAAAGTTCAGGAGGCAACAACCTCTACCCTACAACACCAGCTGCCTATCGAGCAACCAACTCCTTTGCCAAAATTCGTTGAGGATATTGTAGGGAATAAGGAGAAAGTGTAAAGTTGTGCAACCATTTGTTGCTTTTTTTTGTTTTCCCTTTTGTTTTATACCTTTGGTTGTAACCTTTCTCTTATGATCAATAAAATGGACTTTTTTATTTATTCTGAGCTTCTCCTTTATAGTTATGCTATTTGTTGATCTGTTTTTACTTTGACTCGCTAGTTTATTGTCAAGATGGAATTATTGTCACCTCATGATACAGAGTTGATGAAGAAGTGTACTGATTACTTCAAAGTTGGTCATGCAGACTTCTCTGAAGCACAAATAATTGATATTATTGGATCTGATGCCTCCGAGCAAAAAAATTATGCTTATCAAAATTTAAAATGTTCACTTGATCGGGTTGTAACGAATAACATGGCTTACTATGAGATGATTTAAGACCTTCAAGGAATGATTGAAGTACTTAAACTTCAACACAAGGAAACCACCGCTCTTATGCATAAAGATTATGAGAAGAATTAGCAACAGTTGAGCGTTGATCGGGGCTATGATAAATTTATCCCAGCCCATAATAAGAGAGAGTGTGCGTTAAAGTTTGAGGTTGAAGATCACAGAAATATTGACAAGTTGCTGGAGGAAGAAAATAATGATTTGAAAGAAGAATTGAGACAACAAAAATCTGCTTCTTCTGTAGCTTTGGTCCCATTCAATGATGAAGGTTTTTCCTTTTTGCAGACTGGAAATCTTCATTAAGAGAAAAATTAGAAGCTTTAAAGAGCGCCAGACCTACATCCTCTAACCGGGGTAGATCAAAAGTTGGTCGGAGCATCATCTAAGAGACTAGGACTCAACGGGCTTTAGAAAACCAGGCTGCTCAACTGAAGGAAAAAAATCAAGCTTTAATTGAGATGTCTCAAAAAATTCAGACTCTTAACAAGAAGCTTTCCAATTAGAGTCCTGCATTAGAGAATAAAGAAAGTTTGTTGAAGAGGATTCATCAGCATGTTGAATGATTAACTTATCAATTCCACAAGCAGCCCAGAGAGTTTTGGATGGGGGGATATGATGAAGCTTTGTGTCATCTTGATGCCAGGTTGAAGCAATCAAACAGTGATGGATACAAACAGGGATGGTTAAATGCGCTAACTGTGATGAAGGTTGAGGAAGGAACCGAGTTGTAGGATTGGTACGACCCTAGGCTACTTTATTTGCAAGCACCTCCTTTCAGGCTAGATGTTAGTTGGATTCCAGTTAGATCCATTCCTCAGTACTTGATTTCCAAATACCTTGGTGACTACAATGTTCACGAAGATTTAAAATATCCCAACCTCCTCATCTGCTTGACCGACCAAGTATGAGAAATTTCAGGATGCTACGAGATTTGAACTTTATTAACTCTTCATTTGCTTTAGATGATCCTCCAGCTGCAATGGATCCTGTACCAAAATCTGAAGGAAAGAATCCAGTAGAATAGGCTATTTATATTTCGTTAGTGATTGTGTAACTTAGAAAAATCATCTTTTGGTAATTTTATTTCCTTTGAAATAAATTAATTGTACGATGTTTATCTTTTCAATCTTTTTGAGGTCAACTATAATAATGTTGTACTTGTCAGTCACTATATATATATATATATATATATATATATATATATATATATATATATATGGTCAATTTGTCCTCTGTTGATTTGGTTGCCTAGACAATGGAACTTTGCCCCATATGTTTGCCTAGTTGTAGTGACTTATCACCCATAAGATCCTAAGTAATGGAATTATTTTTACCCCATGTTTTTGCTTAGTTGTAGCAATCATTTATGTGCATAATTTCCCTAGTGCCTAGGTAGTGGATATTTTACCCATCTTCTTGCCTAATTTAGATGCCACTTGGGTCACCCACAATCAAACAGGCCTTGCCTTTATCGATTTTTGTACCAACATTATTAGTTATGTTGATGTTAACCAACTTGTAGTTGGTGATTGTTGATGCCGACCAACTTTGTTGGTGTTTGTGCTGAGTTAAGTTAGTGTGTAGCATTAATACTCCGAAAAAAATAACACAAACGAATATCAGGAAATTTGCATTTTCATTCACACTGAAACAATGGGGTGCATGTACAGTTACATTAGTGGTAATACTTTCTCAGGTGCTCTGCATTCCAAGGATTCTTAAATTCTTCCCCTTCTAGCATTTCTATTCTGTAGGTGTCAGGTTGAACAACAGCTGTGATACGATAGGGCCCATGCCAGTTGGCTTCTAACTTATTATTCTTTTGAATTAATTTCTTGAGCACATAATCACCTTCCTTGAGATCGCACTTCTTGACCCTTTTATTGTAGAACATGACAGTCCTTTGCTGATAAGCTGCATTTTGGATTGTTGCTTCTTCCCTGACTTCTTCGAGCATATCCAAGTCTAAGCGTCTCATCAAATCACTCACCGGAGAATTGAAATTAAGCGCCCTATGAGTAGGTAATCCTAATTCAGTTATTATGACTCCTTCACTCCCAAAGGCCAATATATAAGGGGACCCCCCCAGTTACTGTTAGGGGCATTGTTCATTAGGCCTATAACACTGAGTGAAACTCATTGATCCAATTCCCTTTAGCATCATCCAACCTTTTCTTCAACCCTGTCAGTAGAGTTCTATTCGTCACCTCTATTTGTCCGTTACTTTGGGGATGACCTGGAGAGAAATGGATCTTTTGAATGTTGGACTACAGATAATATGCGACGAACTCATCATTGTCAAATTAGGTACCGTGATCATTGATAAAAGCATATGGCAGACCATATCTGTAAATAATATTCTTCCAGATGAATTGATAGACCCTTTCATAAGACATATCAATGAAAGGTTCAGCTTACACCCATTTGGTAAAGTAATCAACCGCTACCATAAAATATTTAAATCGTCCTCTTGTAATTGGTAGAGGCTCGACTAAGTCTATTCCCCACATAGAAAATGGCCAAGGTGAAGTGATTGGTGTTAACAGTGCCTAAGGAGTTCTTTGCATAGTAGAAAATTTTGGGATAAGTTGTACAATTAGCGCACATTTTTGGCCAATAGTATCCCAGTAACAGAGTTCTTCCTTTTACGTGAGCTCCACAGGATCCTTCATGAATTTCTTCAATTAGATCTTTGACTTTTGTTGGGTGAACACATCTTTGCAGACTAGCTATCACACTTCTTCTGTACAAAACTCCATTATTTAAGACGCATCTGGTAGCCTTAAACTTCAACCTCTTAGCTACAAGTTTATCGACTGGTAAAGTGCCTTCTTCGATATAAGCTATTATGGGATCCATCCAAGAAGGTCCCATATCCAAAGCAATAAAGTTCACCATTAAATCTTCATCAATACTTCTGCTTTCTAGTATCTCAATGGGAATTGTTCTTCGTATCTGGGTGCATGTAGCTGAAGCTAACCTAGCAAGTGCATCTGCCCTTGCATTCTCCAGTCTTGGTATTCTAATCACTTGGACAACTACCAAATTAGATACAATCTTAATAACTTTAGTTAAATACCTCGACATGAACTCCCATTTTACTGCGTAAAGACTGAGTATTTAATTTACCACTAATTGCGAATCGCGGAATACCATAACTTTTTCTGCATTTAATGACTTAGCTAAGTTGAGGCCCATAATTACTACTTTATACTGAGCCACATTATTGGAAGCCTTGAATTGGAAACGCAGAGCATATTCTATGTCTATTCCATTTGGACTGTTGAGAATAATTCTATCTCCGCAATCGATTGTACATGAAGAACCATCAACGTATAAATTCCATATAGGGATATTATTATCAAACCCTTGGTCTGACAAAATCCCTTGATGGAATATCTTGTCCTTCCTTTCTTTATCTCTCAACTCTGGCTACTTATCAAAAGATTCTGGTTGATCGGCTATAATCCCTTCTGGCAATTTTACTACTGGGAGTTGATCGAGAACAATTTCTATTGATCCCACATTATCCTTGAGTTTCTCTTCATTAGCTCCCTATTGATCGGAGATATCTAGATAGGTAAATTCAATAATGAAATCTGCCACTGCCTGCCCTTTGAGAGAAGATCTTGTCTTGTAGATAATGTCACATTCCCCTAATTCCAATGCCTAATACATTAATCTTCCAAACTTTTTCAACTTATATAGATTCTATCTGAGTGGCATGTCAGTGTATACCACTATCATATGGGCTTGAAAATATGGTCTCATCCTCCTGCTCGCCTCAATCAGTGCCAATGCTAACTTCTCCAGTTTTTGATACAATCAGCATGAGCAAATCAACAGTTGCGTTCGATTTTCTCCAAACATGAGAGACTTTCCTTATTCTCTCTAACAATTCATGAAGGAAGGTGGGAAAGGTGGTAGAGAATATTATTCAAAACAGTCCTCACGCGCCCCTTATTGAAAACTCAAGGAAATTTTATATATGTATTCTTTCGCGAAAGCATGCGAAGAAAGTCGGCCTTACCTTTAGCAACAAGGGCGTTTAGGCTTGACTAATATAATAGAATACATAGGGCTTTTCTCACTTGTTTGGTCATAGATTGCTGGGTCCAAATGCAGTTGGAACAAGGAACTCCGCAACGGGATCTATAAAACAAAGCGAGGGAAAGCTGCTACTAGCTATCCATAAGGCTTCTAGCTTTCCGGAGAATCTACCTCTCTCACCTTTCCCCCACCCTTCTCCCTTACTCCTCCTGCTTCCCCCTGAATCGACCTTTGCTTTCGATTTCGGGTCAATGGAACTACCTTTGGTTTTTCCCCTTTTCTTCTCTTTCTTCACCTTATCACCTGTCATCAAGCCTCCTACCTCGGATTTTGAAGTCAATTTTGAATAGACTCATCTCTAGGCTTTGCATCTTCATGAGAAAGACCCATGCCTCCGCTTATGTCTTTCATACCACCCATACGTGCTCTCCTTCTCTCGCCCCCCGCCATTGCCTTTGCATCAAAAATAGGAAGAAGGGTCTATGCCGAAAAATACAAGGGTGCTGCATGTATAAGTCCAAAAGAGCTATTATCCACTAGTCGAGGAAGAAAGCTAGGATTCTTGCCTTCTTACCCCGAATGGACTGTTTTGACTACTTTGACCCCGCCCCTAAACAAATCTATCTGCAAGTCGGTTTCCTTGGTCATTCAAGCTCTTTTTTTCTTCTTCCTTTTCAGTATGGGAGGAAGATTAGGGCGACATCGTGAGAAAAAAAAGACATTTTTTTAAGCGTTGATCGGCCAAAGTTCGCAGATTTTTCTTCTTCTTCTTCATTCCACCACCTTAGTTGGGATAAGGGTGCATCAGCAGTGGTAAGAGCAGTAGAACCGACCGCAATGGAAACAACTTGAGCAAATCCCTTTCTTATTATTCAACTACTTTCATTCGTCACGGGAAGAAGCCCAAGCAAAGGAACTACATCGAAAGACAAAGCATTTCCCTTCCTCACTACCATCTCGAGAACAGCACGAAGAAGAAAAAGACAGACGGAAAAAGAAAAAAAGCTTATCTTTCTTTGGTTTCACTTCCAACTAAGGCTAAGGGACTTGGATAGTCAACCTGGTAAAAATAAAAAGCCTCCCTAGTGAGGTGAAATGCTAAAACTGTTACCGGTAAACCCTACAGAAGTCGGAATGAGATCGGGTAGAGAACTAGTCCCTTACCCGACCGGGATTGGAGGGGGTCTATTAGCACAGGGACAGACCTGTTAGAAGAATCCCTAGGGCATCCTTAAGAGGCTCAAAGATCTTGAAAAAAGAATGAGTGTGGACGATTCGGCGGGAAGGGGGATTCGACGAGGCAACCAGATGGTCCGTCGAGTCAGGGAATGCTGTAATCCGATTGTGGTTGGACAGAAAACCCATCCTCCACATGGGAAAAGAAAGTCCTGCTAAATCTACTGTATTTTCTCCAGGACCGGTTGCTTCTGATCCCGCTTCAGAGTCTGTGTCGGTTGATGCGCCTGCTAAGAAAGTGGATTCCTATTATTATGGAATAACTTTGGATTCTTATCCTTAATTTGGAATCATTGTAAGGAGAGGGAAGGGGGCTATTTTGGGACGAGATTTCATAATATACATTTCCTTTCCGTCAACTAAAGTCTATTCCTTTCCTCCATAAACATGAAATGGCAATAACCCTTAAAGGCCTCGTTTTGTCGATCAAGAAATTTAACACTGGAGTGCAGTGCAGAGCTTCCACTCAAAGAGGAAGCTCCATCGGAACGGTCAACTAAGAGTGAATAATTAGAATTCACTAAAGAATCTAAAGGGGAACAGTCTTATCTTAAGAGTAGGTCGAATAAACGTGAACGAGTTGGTCGACTTGCTAATCGGCTTGATCGAGTAGGGCGATTATTCGAGTAGGTCCAATCGGCTTGACTTCTTTTCGTCAATAAATCACTCTTTGGCATCTGCCAAATAATCTATATACTTGCTGGAGTGACCAAAGTGCTTCCTGAAACAAGCACGAGGGAATGGTCAGGAAAGAACTTGTATCGGGAGAGGAGTAGGAGACAAACCGTATGAGCTTTTGTAGGAGTAAGCAGACCGAGTTTCAGATCTAGGGTAGGATTCCTTATTTATTGACCTTGAAGTTACGGCATACAAGTAAGCACGAACATTTTTTTCTCTTGGCCCCCTCTATCGGATATTGTTGTGATCTTATTCGTTGTGCCCAATTCTCCTCTTCTAGCGACTCGACACCAGAGACTCCGAAAGGGAACCAAGACTTGACTATACACCTGGGAAATAATATGGGTCCTCCCTATCGATTGGCGAGGCCTCACGTAGTACGCTTCTTTCCTTTCGAATTAGGAAAAGGCTGTTATGACATCACTTTGAGTTCTACACCACCTCACTGACTCAGAAGTAGTGGGAGTCAGGTGCCCCTCTTTCCAAGCTTTCACCACTCTTTTTTAATAGCTCCATCACTCGTCGATCGTCTAATAGGGAACGAGACTGAAGTGATACCGAGCGGAAGGGAGGACCCCTAATTCAGGGGTTGAGTTCGAATAATATGCACTGATAGAATAATATACACTGAGTACTCGAACATAGTAATAGAGAGGGGTAACGACTAGGAAGTTGGAAGATGAACATCTTAACAGTGATTTGGTTGGAAGACTTTTGTGCTAGTTCAGTTCTTCTGATTCAATAAATTACTCGTAATCATTTAGTAGAGTTGTTGACCGTAGATAAGGAATGGTACGTACGCATGTATAACATCATATCATGCTGCCTCTGGTTGAAAAAAACATGTAATTATTTGATGATCTCAAGCTCAAAGGAGCAGACAAGGCTGCAAATAGAGTGTGAAACCTCTTTTTAATGCTATTATCGATGATAGATGACATCTCTTAGGGATTTTGGGGTGCAGGATAGAGGGGCGATGCCCTACTCCTAACAAGCATCCGAAGCCGGGAAAGTATGCTACGGAATGAGCCTTGTCTACGAAACAAGTTCAGTCAGCGCATAAATAGTCAGTGAGTGTAGTTGATTATCCTTCGCGGCCGCCAATAGTTCTAATTCCTTCGCTATTGGAACTATAACTCCCGCCCCGTAAACTACACTCGCTGCCTCTCAGGTTTCGTCTCAAGCTGTGGTATAGACGGAGTCTCCTACCTCCCACCACAAATCCAGAAAAGGGTAGCTACTGTCCCTAATCGAATGACTTGAAACACTTCTCTATAGGAAGCATTATTAGATTGGCTGCCTACACACCTACTCCTAGTCTATTATTGACCTGGGCTTTTGAGGGATTCCCTAAAACCAGAGCGAGAACTGCTTTTATTTTTTATTATTATTATAGCTCCTCAGCTTTCAGTTGAAGCTCCTGGCCTATTGGTTGATGATAGGGTTCATGTTGGTCCTGTTGGTGGACTTCCTACCCTTGGCCTTGGTTCCAGTCTCGTCTCGCATGCCAGCAAGTATTCTATAAAGAATTACTTGGTTTCGTGTAGCTACTATAGCCCCTCTCGCCTTTCTAGCCTGCCTTGTGTTGCTAGGAAATGGCTAAGCCTTTTTCGAGGCTTTCACCCTGAAAACTGAACTAGACTCCGTTCCCTCTATGTCCATTCAATCTGAATATTGAATAGAAAAACACATGCGCGTGAGGCAAGTGGAGCCAGGGATCTGGGGCCCGATGGATCCCTCGCCTAATGATAGAGAGGGAGTGAGGTAACGTAGTGAACGAACGAGCTGGAAGAGAACTCTATAGGATCGAACTCCCCGGAGGGGAGGGAGAGACTAACAGCTCCAGAACCACAAAATGCAGGGGGACAAGGGGGACGTAGTCTCCCCTAGTCGAGTGGTTTATAAGCCCGAGAGCGCAGAGGCTACTCCCAGTAGTCGGGCGATGAGGCATAACCGAGCTCCCCCATTTATGGAGATGGAGCTGGGAGTCAAACCCGGACCAGAGGGGAGGGAAAGACTATAGAGAAGGAGGGGAGTGAGTTCACGTAGTGAACGAACGATCAATACGGGTGCATACGTGTGATACTTTAGTTATTGTATTTCTAGACGGATTGGAAGAACATACCATAAAGCCAAAAGGACACTTGGTCAGATCAACCAAACAGTGTACTATTCTCCGATCAGAGAAAAGATTATATTTAATTTTTATATTTCTAGAAGGAAGCGTAAAATCCGATCACATCTATCGAAGAAAAGATAAGATAAAAATAAACATCACCCCTTCGAAGACAAGAAGAGAACCAAGGGCAAGGGAAGGATCTGGGGTCAGAGCCTTACCGATATTACTTGTCTGTTGTTAAGGAAGCTCGAAAAAGACGAGAGGAAGTACTGGATTGATTGGCTTGGCAGAACATATGGTAATATTACCGATCGAAGAATCTACCAGTCAGTCTGTTGGGAGAGCCCCCGGCGATTGAGGGGACCCCTGTAACATACTGTGATCCCCCGGCGATTAAGGGGACAACCACCCGGCGACTGAGGGGTCTTCCCTTATTAGCTTGTCTTGTCTTTTACAAATAAGGTTTTAGAATCTGGAAATTATAATGCCTTGCTCGTGTAGTAAATTGGTATTTTCACTCCGCTTTCTATTCGTATCAAAGCCAAACTGACTGTACTTTCTAAAACGGATAAGTACAAATATAACTTTTCTCCCGCCACTGGCCTGGACAATAGAGGAGGTGTTCCCAAGTATCTCTTCAACTCTAAAAATGCCTTCTTGAATTCCTCATTCCACTCAAAGGTCTTTCTGAGCACCTTAAAGAATGGAAGACATCTATCAGTTGCTCGGGAGATGAATCTGTTGAGAGCTGCAACACGCCCTGTAAGACTTTTCACTTCCTTCTTGGTGGTTGGGGATTGTAATTCTAACAAGGCTTTTATCTTATCAGGATTTGATTTAATCCCTCTTTGATTCACAATATACCCGAGGATCATGCCTTCTTGTACGCAAAAAATGCACTTGGTCGGGTTCAGCTTCATCTGGTACTTCTCTAATTGGTCATATATTTGGCTCAAATCAGCTATATGGTCAGCTGCTTTCTTGCTTTTGGTCAACATGTCGTCGATGTACACCTCCATATTTTTGGCAATTTGCTTTGCAAACACCTTGTTCATCAGTCGCTAATATATGGCACCTGCATTCTTAAGACCAAAAGGCATAACATTATAATAATATGTTCCTCGTGGGGTAATGAAAGAGGTACTTTCCCTATCTTCTAGCTACATTTTAATTTTATTGTATCCGGAGTAAGCATCCATGAAGCTTAGTAATTATTGCCCCGAAGTTGCATCTACTAGCTGATCTATTCTGGGTAGAGGGAAATGATCTTTTGGGCAAGCTTTATTTAGGTTTGTGAAGTCCACACACATTCTTCATTTATTTTTCTTCTTCACCATCACAATATTAGCCAACCAATCAGGATATTTGACATCTTCGATGAAAGAAGCCTTTTGTAACTCTTCCACTTCCTCTTGAATAGCCTAATTCTTCTCCAGACTAAAGACTCTTCTTCATTGCTTCACTGGTTTGATCTCTTTATTGACGTTGAGTTCTTGACATGAGAAAGCTAGGTCTATCCCCGGTATATCTTCATGACTCCACGCGAATACCTATTTTTTGTGCTCTAGAAATGCCACCAGCTCTTGCTTCAATACTGGATCAAGTGAAGAACCAATATGAGTTGTTCTTTCTGGTTGCTCGTCATCTAAAATAATGTTTTTCGTTGCCTCCATGACTTGGGCTTTAACGAGCTCCATTTCATCTCTTGGGTCTAAGGTTTCAATCTCAGACTCATCAGATTCATCTAGTTGATAAGTAGTAGTTTTCTTCCTGGCGTCCTATGATTCCTCTTGCTCGACAGATGAGTAGTAGCATTCCCGAGCTACTTTTTAAAAGCCCTTCATAATCTAACCCCAAATTTGGTCGGGAACTTTAAACACTGATATACAGTGGATGGAACTGCTTCAAAAAATTTCAAGCCTACTCTCCCCATGATTATATTGTAGGTTGATTGGATGTTTTTATCTATCACGAAGAAGCGGACCTTTTCTGATCTGTAAGGAGTCCAGGTACCAATCAACATGTCTAACTTGATCGTCCGAAGTGGAAAAACTTTTTCTCCAGAGAACCCACTGAGGGGACTGTGATATGGCTCTAATAGACAAACTTTTAAGTTCAAACTATCGAAGCAAGTGTAGAACATGATGTGTGCCAAGCTACCATTATCCACTAATACTCTTAAGATGATTATATCCTTCATTCTCATTTTGATCACTAGAGGATAATCATGAGAATATAAAATGCCTTCCAGATCATTTTTGGAAAAACAAAGTTTATCTTTATGGTCCCTTTTCTTATCGTCTCTTGGTCGATAATGAGATTTGGACCTCTACTGAACTTTGTTGTTGGTCCTCCCACCATTCTAGAGATCAACGTAATTGTTCAACTTTCCTCGTCTAATGAGTGACTCTATCTCATTTTGGATAACTACACACTTCTTGGTCGTGTGACCATAATCCTTATGGAACTCGTAATAATTGGATTTATCCCTTCTTTCAGGAGCTGTCCTCACTTTTTTTGGTCAATTCAGTTCCTCGTTGTTCTTGATCTCATCCATAACGTGGTTTATATCTACCTTTAAGGGAGTATAATTTATAAACTCCCTCATGTGATCTAATGCTTCTTTGCCTTTCCACTCCTTGCTCCCAACATTATGCTTGTGATCTTTCCTCTTCGCTTTACCTTCATCTTTAGTTTCCGCCTTTGCCTCAGCATTCTTCTTCGCAGCCATACCTTCTTAGGCATTCATAATTTTGGCTGCTTTGGCCATCAATTCAGCCATGGATTTGGGGGGATCCTCAGCCAGGGTGTAGTACAGATTGTTTGGTAAAATACCACTCATAAGAATCGTGATGGTTGTCTTCTCCTCATATTTAATGACCTCCAGTTTCTCGTTGTTAAAATGGGTAATATAGTCCCTAGTTCTTTCTCCTTACTCCTGTCTAACGCTCAACAGATGTGCTACCCTTTTAACCAGCTTTGCACCAAAATAGAAATTTCCTATAAAGAGCTTGGTCAGTTGATGGAAGGACGCAATCTTTCCCCGAGGAAGGCTATTGTACCATATCTGAGCTGATCCAGTAATGGTTACTGAGAATTCTCTGCACCTTATTTCGTCTGTAACTGCATAAATATCTGTTACAGCTTGATATTGCTCTATGTGGAGGACAAGATCGATTTTGCCATCATACTTAGGTGTGATGATAGGAGCTTTGAACTTTGATAGTGTGGGGAAATCCATAATTGCTTGTTCAACTGGAGATCCTTTGATAAAGGTTCTTCGAAGAGGGTTTTTATCCTTAACCATTTCCCTTAATATGTCCTCTAGTCTCTCAATAGAAACTTTCCAAGCATCATTGCCAGCCTCTGATCTGTTTATGTTCACACGAGCAACAGATCGAGCATAATTCTCCTCTTGGGATCTTTCTGTATGAGCTACATGCTTGAGATTGGGATGTGACTGGGTTGAGACTTCCCTTAAATCATTTGGTCATTGATAATTTCTCGACGCAATCCGATGAGGATTTATGTTCCTCTTAGGGCCCAAACGATCGAGCGGAGAGACTCTATTCAACCTTTCCAAAGCGCTTGTTCGTTATGGAATTAGAGTCACATCTTCCTGAGAATCCAAAATTCTTATAGGTGAAGTTAAGCCAGGGTGATAGGATGCATCACTTGAATTCTCGACATAACGGAATTCAGCGTGTCTAGATCGCGAGGATGGTGGACGCAAGCTTTTACGAATGCTTCGTTGTCCTGACTGGGTAGATCCTCCATTTTGGATAGTCTTAATGAACTGTCGCATGGTTTCCTGCATAGTTATTTATCCCTTGGCTAAATTTACTAGGATCCCAGTGATATCATATGTATTTGGAGGAGCAAAAGGGTTTGGAGGATTCCCGTCGTTGTTCCTGTTGCTAGATTCTGGGATATCAGCCATTTGTGATAAGTTTTAGTGAAAAACTCTACGTATAGTCGTTTCCCACAAACGGCGCCAATCTGTTGATGTAAAAAACTAGATTTGATCTAATTAATTATCCACAGATAAATATGAATAAATAAATAAGATAAAGGATTTTTAATGTGGTTCAGCCTTAATGAAATGGCTTACGTCCACTGTCTTGTATTGCTGGGTGTTTTGCCTTAATCTTGATTAGATTTTCTTATGATAGCTTACCCTTCCATGAGGGTATTATAATGTATTTACAGCCCTTGGGCTGCCCATGTGAACAGATGTTATGTCGTTATTAAATAGGTATATACTGTAATACCCCGTACTTTTGGCTATATTTATTTTTGGGATTAATTAATTAAATGCGTATTAATTGGAAATTAATCCGGGTTATAAATACTAATGAGATGCGTATTGGTATTTGATTATGTGCATATATGATTATATATGAACTTGGTATTATAAAATTTGTCGTGAGATTTATATACGGCAATTTGGAAATATTATTGAGACGCGTGGGACCGCCGCGTCACGGTATAATATTTTATTTATAAAAAGTGAATTTAAAATCTATAATCCGTATGGTCGTTTTGAGTGCGCCAACGCGTCCGGAAGGGTCGAGATAGTCAGAAAACACTAGCCGGGGGTATAGTTTGGGTCCCGGGGTAATTTTAGACCATACCGGTAACTTAAAGGGTATTTTAGTAATTTAGTATTTTTGGGTAATTAAAAGTGACGAAAATTGAGAGTTGTAATCTGATAAGGATTGACCCTAACCAACCCTTATTAACCCAACAAGCTACGGAGGTTCATTAATTAGGTTTTCATAAATTCCCCAAAGCAAACCCTAGCCACCATAGCCTTTTGGAGAAGAAAGCTTGGAGAAGGAGAGAGAGAGAGAGGAAACTCTGCAGAAACTTCATCAAAACCAGAAATCAAACCAAGGCAAGTGTTTTAATCTTATTTAAACTCGTAGAATGTTTCCTCCATGTTAGAAATTGATGAATTTCAACTGTTCTTGGAAGATAATGAAAACCATGTAGTTTGAGGATTAGAACTTAAAAATTGTGAAGAGAATTGCATGTAGTATGATAGGTAAATGATTTCCCTTATTATAATTGTGATTAGAAGGAAAGAAAACGAATTAAATTCTGGGATTTGATGATGATATGTAGTTAGGGTTCATGTTCTTGAGATAATTGGGAAAAGTGTAGAAAGGTGTAAATTAAATTAATATTTGGATGGATTGATCCCTTAGAAACATGTTAGGATGTGACTATATATGTTTAGTATTGATTATAGACCCTAAAACGTTGTTAGGATGGACTTTGGGAGAGATTAGAAGTGTTATAAATGGTGAAAAACGATTTTTGGGAAATTCTGGGCCGAAACTGGCATCTCGTTAGAAGCAGCCCCCAGGTCGTTCGAACGAGCTCGTTCGAACGAGCTTCTAACGAGTTGACCAGTCGTTATTAACGAGTGGGATTTTCGTTCGATATCTCGTTCGAACGAGATATCGTTAGAAGGGTCAGTTCGTTCGAACGAACTGGGATCTCGTTCGAACAGCCTCGTTCGAACGAGACTTCTAACGACCTGACAGTCCAAACTCGTTCGAAGCCTCGTTCGAACGAGACTTCTAACGAGTTGGCAGTTTGACCCTTTTTGGACTGTTTTGACTTTTGGAGTTCCGGGAGATGGTTCAAGGGTAGAGTTAGCATCCCTTTGATGATATAGTGATTGATTTGGGACTTTTGGGTTGTTGGGATTAGCAAATCATATACGAGAGTTATATTCAATGAATCATTTGGGTTGAGACGTGAGTGACTACTACGATGTGAGGATGAATTATAGCGCGTATAATTATGAACCGGAATAAAATAAGTTGTGATAATTAGTTAGTACGAGAATGCGATATGTACTACGATTAAAATACGGTATTACTAAGATGTGTGTTTACTTAGTATTAGTATATGAATTGTTTGTATGACATACCTACCATACTTGCTATCACGGGAGGTTTCGTTCGCTTAGGACCCTCTAATCCTTGTGTGCCTACGGGGGGGATGTAGACTGGTACCTTGATGAACATAGGTCATAGAAAGACTTATTGTGATATTAATAAGTCCGCTGACCATGGGAGCGTAGGTATGTGCGTGACCCATGTGATGGTGACTATGTTCGCCTCCACTATTTGTGATTTGTGTTATCTGAACTATTCCTGAGAGATTCGGAATATGTGATCCTTATGTACGTGATGTACCGGGATGGATAGCAGAGTATGTGTGCACTACAGCTTAGATTGCGGGGTGCTTGTATTGTATATTTATGAGATGAATAATATACATTAAATTAATGGAAATCCTCATGTTAATGTTGTAAAAATATTACGGTATTATTTCGAGTTATTTAAGGAGTTGACTGATAGTTATATCATTGGCATATTTAGTAACTGTGTTCACAGTAAACCTCTACTTAATTACGAGCGTTGTTACGTTAAATGGAACCGAGTAATATGGGTAGAACCTTTGGCAGTCTAGCTAGTTATGTTGTCAGTTAGCTAGTAATATGGGTCGATATAGATGGGTACGTTAGGAGTGCACAGTTAGACGAGAGGTGAGAATATCATGCGAGTGTACGTCCTAACATGTACTTTGCATTTAATGTTTTAAATGTTTTTAAAGCACTTGCAGGTTTTTAAAATGATTTCCACTTTCGGGCTCTGACCCATTTGCTTTCAAATATATGTTCTTGTAAAACCTTTTTAGGTGCCCAGCCACAAGGACACCAAGCGTAGGTACTCATTCAGGTGACGTGCTGTAGCTGGTTGTGGAAGCTACAGGGATTTGCTCATAGACGCTTCTATCTTTTGGATTCCAGAGTCACTATCTATCAGTTGTAGGGCATGTTGCCCATTCCTATTTAGAGCATTTTTACATTTCAGTTTTCAGACTCTATCATGTATTGCTCAGTATTCAGTTTTAGTTATTTATTTCAGTTTACATATCAGTTGTGGGATTTGTATTGAGGAGTTTTTCCTCCAGGTTATATTTACATATTGTGATGGTTGTTCTTGTTACTTCAGTATGGTGAATGGTGTTATTTAGTTATTCATTACTCTTGTTGCATGTTAATCAGATTTAATAAAAATTTGGCACTTACTTTTTAAATACTAGGTGGTTAGTAATAATAAAACGTTTTCGACAGTGATGCTATTAACTGAGCCAACTTGGCATTTTGAATTAATTTTATAAAGGAGTAGCTACCCGGTGTTTAATTAGTCGGGGTGTCACATATACATCGGTACATAGTAAGAATATTCATTGAATCTGTATTGGTCCTTTCGTCTTCCCAGATAGTTGCTCAGTATACTGAGTAGCTCAGTACGCTGATTAGCTCAGGGCGTTAAGTTGCTCGGTACATATATTTATGCCATGCTAGATGCCACATGTCTTAACATAACTGGTCCACGTCAGCTGACTAATTTTTGTATCAACAGTGAGTATCAATTTTTGAATCATCAACGTAAATCCATAAAATTAAAAAAAGTCACAATCTTAAATTACTTATGCTTATACAAACTTGCTTGAAGGATATGTTGATCTAATTACATCATTTACATTTGAACTAAATCATTGTTTACCCATTCCTTTCCAACCCAACCCGACCTCCTAGATTTGACAGTGACATCACGTTACCTGAAAAACATAAACATAGGAACCATGAGAAAAATAGCTCAGTGACTACTAAACTATTGCATAAAATTATATGCAATAAATCATATCCATATAAAAATGTATTAACTTAACTGTTTCATTCATAATGAATGATTCAACTTTCCGAATCATGATTCAGATATCATGTTTATAATAGACAGTCCCCCCCCATTCTGATTCGGGGAGTAACCGCCCATTTAGATGAATGGGATGAACAATTTCATATTCATAATTATCTTCTCAAATCCATAAAAAATCACATATACATCTTTCGAGTGAGTATACTCACCATGGGTGCTCAATTATATATTTACATTTCCTTCGGGTGGAGATGAACTTGGAGGATTAAACGTTACACCTGTCAATCCAACTAAATTAGTACTGAATTCCAAGCATAAGTATCATGTTAATATATTTATTTAACTTTCAATTACTATACAACCACAATATAATTCCACTTAAGTATAATTCCAAGAAACATGAGTAAAGATGATGCCATGGTATCTATATTGATAAAATTATGAACATTCAACCCTAGAAAACACCTCCTAAGGAATTTATAACTAAAACCAAGAAAAATAAAAGTATACTTCTCAATATATATACACATGGAAAATGTACTCAAAATACCCTTTGGAAGGAGGAGATAAGAACATTCTTTTATGGGGTATCTACTATAGCATCAAATTATTGTCCTCTATTATTAACCATTGTAAATTCTTAAATTTTATAAATACAGGTGTCCAACCTTATCAATATGGAAAAAAAAATCTTAATATGCTTTCCATTGAAAGTGATGGTGTAATTTTCCAAGCTTCCTAGAGTAAGATATGACAATTTCTTTGCAACATATTAAATATGTCCTACAAGCTCCTCTATTGTTTAGTCAATTTCCAAAGATTTTCATAATTTTTCTACATCATAACTTTCTATGATTTTTTACTAATTTTCCATAAGCATGCTGAATAATATAAAATTAATTTTTCATAATTTTTCGAGTTCATTCGCTATGTCAAAAGCTTTATCAAACTTAGGATATATCTAAATGCATTTATGCAAACAACAACTATGTACCAAATTACAACCATCACTAAGGCTTAACCGCAAGGAGTTTAATTCTAATTTTTGAACTTTCTATCCATATATGAGTTTAGTTTCATAATCAACTAGAATATTTCAATTCCAGTAAGTATACAAAAATATATATAAGTTTTAATACAAGGGAATTCTATACAAAGCATACGACTTACATATACCACTTATCTTGCATATGAACAGATACATACAATTACAAAGGAGGATGTAATTTTAATCCATAATTGTTTATTTATATACTTTCAAATAAGTATAATCCATTATTAAAACAAGAGTAACAAATTATACCTTGGGAACACCTTAAGGATTTTTTTGGAATTTTTCCTAGCTTTTCTTATAACCTTTCCTTCCTTAAGCTCCTACTTTCTCTATCGTCAAGCCAAATATTCTTCAAACTGAACCAAGGAATATATTTTATGAATAAGGAAGTGATATTAAGTTGTTTAATTTCGCCAAACTAGCCTCCCTCTCCAATCAATTAAATTTTAACATTTGGTGTACTAAAGGACGAAATACTATTTAAAAGGATGGACAGATTTTCCCTTAGTTCGTAGTTTCGGTATAACTTCTTACTCGGAGGTCCGTTTGGTAAGTTGTTTATTGTGTTACAAACCTCACTCATATATATACAATTGTATAGTTTTTACCTTGAGTCAATTGTTATAATATAAGCATCACAACTAGTCTCTAACTTCAAAATTTTGCGTTCGTAACCAACTCGATATTTCATGATTTTTTAAGGTTGGATTACTAAATATAGTAACATAACATTATATATATTAATATAACATTATCTATATAATATATGGCAGGCATGATTCAAACATAATTTATCATAATTATATCTGGGTTATCACACTAGAGCTCTTAGAAAGTTTTCGGATGAATTTTATCACAAAAAGAACTCTTAAAATGCTCTTTTAAAGGTCTAATCCCGCATCTCTATTTGTAGGAAAAGTTGTTGCAAAAGAATATGTATTAAATATTTGGAAAGATATGTTTTGAAAAATAAACACACGCGTACTTGTTTGAACGAACTGACTTCTCACTCGAACAATGTACCCATTCTCATTCGAAGAGATTCCAATGAAACTTGGAATGACATTTCAGAGCGTACCCAAAATGCAACATTCCAGTTCTCATTCGAACGAAGGAACCTCATTCTAAAGACCAATGAAAACTCGTTGGAATGATATTTCAAGTTGTTCTAACGAAATAGCAAAATTTTCAAAAAAAAATTTTTTAAACATTTTGTAAAATTGTACCCGATAATAAAATATCCAGGGATCAAAATAAATACGCATTCATACCTAGGATCCTTGGAATTTGAAGATGAAAATAAGCACAAAACATGGCATGATGAAATAATTCTCTCAAGAATTTCCTTTATGTCTTCATTCAAACACGTCAAAGGCTTGAAGGTAAAACACCAACCCTAACCTATAACTCAAAGTGTTTTGTTCGAAATTGAGACAATTACAAACAAATTGACTTGATTGGAAATTTGTCCATATAAATGATTTGTCCCTGAATAAGATAACTGCAAAAAAGCTCGATGGGCCAGCATTAGGTTCTCATTAGTCAGGAGAATTACGAGCCCCATAAGGTTGGATAGGCCTAGAAGAATGGGATGAAGAGACCCCTGAGAAAAGTCCCTTCATTCATTATGTTCAGGATCAAAGGCCTCCATTATTTCCACCATGTTTGCTAAAGCCTTTTGGCACTAGAGCCTAGATTATGAATCTTGTTGTAGTGAGTGGCCAAATGGTGGGAGCCACTCCAAGTACTGGAATTGTGGTGAGTGGGAGGACAGAAAATTAGAAATATGGCGGTTACTATCTGGAAATTGGGAGATAAAGTTACTAATTCTAGTAAAATCGAAAGTGAAACCAAGGCTTAGATAAACTAGGACGAGAAATGAAAAGAGAAACAGAGGAAATGAAATGAAAAGTATACTAGAAGAATAAATAAAGAAGAGAGGTGTACCAATTAGAAATGGAGAGTACGGTAGAGAAAGTTCTTAAAATTGGAAAATGGTGGAGGAATAAACAGGAATGCCTTAGACGATGGGAGTTGAAAAAAATGAAAATGGAGAACTGAAAGTCGTATTATACTAAGATAAAAAAAACTGTATGAATTCAATTATTGGATCTTAACCAATCGTATAATCCATGAATAAAAGGTGAATGTCACGCACCATAAAGCACGTGAAATGGGTGAACACGTCAAAGTAGTGCCTTGAAAACACAAAGTGATTATTGAATTATGTCAGATGAAGTTTTTCTTGGGGGAAGGTTCGCGGCGTTTTAGTTGTTGATAAGTCATGATTAAGCCTTAAGCTATTACAATCATCTTGGGATAATACTAATTGATAGGAATGTGGTACGGATGAATTTAAACTATTAATAAGACTCTTTGGTTCGGCTCGACAAATGCAAAAAGTTTGGAAGATTACGGATAAGGGGGATTTTTGAATGATATAGGAACGGAGTATGAACGTCGATCTAACAACAACCAAAGGATTTGAACCCCTGGATAGGTGGACAAACAGTTCATCTCAACCGTTCGTCATTCACAAGCCACAAGGACCCTGTCAACAAACCATCAACAACCAAATGGATCTTCGGATCTAGTTGAAGGATCATTCATTAGATTTCCTGTACGATTGAATATTTGAAGACTTAATCAATGTTCATGCTCTAAATGTCTATCATGAGCCCGTTTATTATGGGCCAGTATCTCAGAGGATCCGAACACGTGTCCGGCCCAAATTTTGAAAATATCAAATGGATATGCTAAAAACTCAGAAGAACATTGTAACAAGGTTGTTTAATAAAGCCTCGTATAACGGTTGAAAGGGAATGTCAAAAAATAACTCTGCAACCTTGTATTGATTCCCCACCATTAAAAAGGACTCCCTCTCCTCATTCCCATGGATGTAGGTAAAATTTGACTGAACCACGTATATGCATTGTTCCTCTTTATCACTGTTGATACCAAAATTTACCATCCTACATGGACTAATTATAAGCCAGCATGTGTCATCCTATGTGGTATAAGTCTAAGTCAGCATGATAGAAAAGTCCGACCAACAAGGAAGCCCGACCAACATAATTACCTGACCAACTGGTTAGGCTAACCAACTGTTGAAAAGTCATTCTATACAGCCAACCAAGCACCAGCAGTATTACATCCTGAATTACCTGTGAAGCGACAACGTTTATATAATTAATTATCACTATCTATTGATGTAAATGCCTAAAAAATAAAGGCATTCCATCATTTCACATGACAACGATCAATACCCCCATTGGTCCATAAATACATTATATCACCCTCAATGCAAGGGATCAAAAAACAACTCAAGCCAGTTAATACATAACAGTGGATATAGGATATTCCATTGAGCCGAACCACCTTAAAAAGTTTTTTGTGTCTTGATTGTTTTACTTAATTTATATGTGATCAATTAATTAGGCTTACTCTAGTTTTTGCATCAACATATTGGCACCGTATGTGGGAAAGCATTGCTAAATGTTTTCACTCATTCATCATTTATTACCGCCGATATTCTAGAATCAAGCACTAGAAATGTGGGAATCCCACCTAATCCCTCTGCACCTCCTAACAATAACGATTTTACAGGAATTTTGGCTAGCCTGGGTAAGGGTCACGTGGCCATGCAGGATACTATACGACAGTTAGCCCAAACTTTGCAAGCTGGAGTGCTGGCACAATCTAATCACAGGAATATGCCACCGCCTCCAACAAGGAGTATTGGGCACAACCTTTCTATAACTTCTAGGGTTACTTCATATCTACCTGGGCCAACCTCTTCTATTAGGGTCACTAATTCCACTAATGGACAATCTCTCATCCCAGAAATATTAAGTCCCTTAGAAAGGCTAAGTAGGGCTTCTCCTTCCGATCGTTTGGGACCCCAGGGAAATGCCCTGCGAGTTACATTGAGAAATACTCGATGACCAAGTGATCTAAGGTAAGGTTTAGCCCATCCAAGATTATATACCCGACGAACTGAAAGGTCTAGTGAGAGAGAAATTTTACATAAAGAAAGTTCAGCAAGATCTGGAGGTCGGTATAAAAGAGTTATTATCCATGGCGCTCGCAGTGATTCTTAGAAAGGTTCCATTCAATGATTGGCAGATAGATTAGGTTAAATGGACAAAGCCAAGAATCCCCTTCAAAGAAGTTTTATTAAGGGGCCCCCTTTGTGCAAACCATCGTGGATTTACCTACACCGACTAAGTTTAAAGCTCCAGTAATCACTCGCAAATATGGTGGGAAGACTGGTCTAGTTCTCCATATAGAGCAGTACCAAGCAGCTGTCTATATCTATGTTGTTCCTGATGAGATGAGATGTAGGGCATTCTCATGAACAATCACTGGATCTGCTCAAATCTGGTACAACGGCCTTCCTCGAGGGCAGACTTCTTGCTTTCAATAACTTGTCGAGCTATTCATTTGTAATTTTTTCTTTGGAGCAAAACTAGTAAAACGAGTATCTCATTAAATCAGTGTAAGACAAAAGGAAGGAGAAAGTACCAAGGATTACATCACTTGTTTCAATAATAAGAAACTGGAATTAATTGATTATAAAGAGAACACAATAATCACTACTCTCATGAGTGGTTTGCTCCCTGATAAATTATATTATACTCTGGAAAAAGATCCACTAAAGACAATGACAAACTTGATGTCCAAGGCAGTGAAGATTATGAACGTCGAGGAAGCTATGGCTACTAAAAAGAATTCAGACGTAAAAGTGGAAGAAAAATCAGAAGGGAAGTCAAATAAGAAGGACAACAAGAATCATAATGAGCATAGGAGTTTGAATGGAAATGAAGGCCTAGATCGGCTCAGAAAATTCACTAATTACACTCCTTTGATGGTGGATATACATCATGTGTTTGAGGAAATCAAGCATAACAATGATTTGAGTTGGCCTAAAAAGTTAAGATCGTTTGCTGATAAAAGGGATAAGTCTAAGTATTGTGAGTTTCATAAAGATCATGGTCATACTACCAACAAATGCATTGCCCCTACATAATGAAATAGAAGCACTCATATAAAAAGGAAAGCTGAACAGATTTGTTGATCTGTAGAATGGTGGAAGAAATGGAGGAAGAGGTCGACAGAGATCTAAATTGCCAGTTAAGCCCAGAGAAGACAATAAGAGGAACCACGACGATGATCCAGAAGATGATATCGATCTCCCTAAGAAACCTAGACAATCAGAACGTGAGGTATTCACACTCAGTTTTGGATCTTTTGATTATCACATGATTATAGGTGGAGACGCCGGAGGAGGAGATCACACAGTTGAAAGGAAGGCATACCTCAATTAGCCTCAAACTTATTCCTATATCCAGTGTGTCAACCTCGTCGAGGAGGACTGGCCAAGAAAATTTAATATGGATAATATCGTAATTGGATTTTCCAAAAATGATTTATCAGGAGTTTTGTATCCTTATGATGATCCTTTAGGGATCAGAGCAAGGATGAAAGAAGTATTCGTAGAAAGAATATTGGTGGAAAACATTAGTTCGGCAAACATCATATTCAATCCCTGTTTTGATAGTTTGTGTTTAAAACTTAGTCAAACGGATCCATATCACATGCCACTAATTGTATTCTCAGGAGAAAAGGTGTTTCCTCTGGGAACTATCAAGTATGATGGGTTTATCGGGACTTAGCCAGTGAGCAGGACAGAGAAGGTAAGACTCTTTGTAATGGACAAAAATATTCATTCTACTTATAATATGATCATGGGAAGAGTTGGTCTAAAAAAGTTCGAAGTTGTACCCTTAATTGTTCATCAATACTTGAAATTCCTGACCAACTTTGGAGTCGGAGTAGTGAAAGGAGACCAGAAAGTAGCTCAGGAGTGTTACTATTACTTTGCCGAGGAAGAAGATATGTTGAAGGCCAAATGGAAAACAACCACTTATAAAGTGGCTACAGTTGAGTCGAACAACGAGTCTGAGGTTGAAACCTTATATCCATGAGATGAATTTGAGCTTGTAAAAGGTCAAGTGATGGAGGTAACAGAAAGTATTATTCTAGATGATGACAAACTAGAACAAACAACTCATATAGGAGCATTGCTGGAACCGGTTCTTAAGCAGGAGTTCACAGCTTCCTTGAGGCACAGAAAACAAGTGTTCGCTTGGAGTCATGAAGATATGACATGCATAGATCCAAACTTTCTATGTCATGAACTCGATGTCAATAGGGAAGTCAAACCTGTGAAGCAGCGAAGAAGAGTTTTCATCCCGGAGAAGAACCAGGCTATACAGGAAGCAGTGGAGAAACTTAAAAAATCTTCCTTTATTGAAGATGTGAAGTAACCTGATTGGTTGGCCAATGGAGTTATGATAAAAAGTAATAACAACAAGTTGAGGGTGTTTGTGGATTTTACTAACTTGAATAAAGCGTGCCTGAAGGATCACTTTCCTTTGCCACGAAATGATCAGTTGGTAGATGATACTTCATGGCATGAATTACTGAGTTTCATGGATGCATATTCTGGTTATAACCATATCAAAATGATGTTAGAAGATAAAGAAATCACTTCCTTTATAACTCCCCAAGGAATTTATTACTATAATGTTATGCCATTTGGTCTGAAAAATTGCAGGTGCTACTTATCAGAGACTGGTAAACAAAGTATTTGAGGAGCAGATAGGCAAGAATATGGAGGTGAATGTGGATAATATGCTCACTAAAAGAAAAAAAGTTGTTGATCATATTATCGACCTCAGTCGGACGTTTGATCAATTGGAAAAGCACCAAATGAAGTTAAACCCCACCAAATGCATCTTCGGAGTGCAGGAATGAAAGTTCCCTGGGTTTATAATGAAGCAAAGTTGTATTGTATCCAATCCAGATAAGATTAAACCTCTGGTCGAAATAAAGTCCCCGACCTATAAAAAATATGTTCAAAGATTAACTGGGCATGTAGCAGCACACAACAAGTTTATGCCAAGAGCAACACACAAATGCTTACCATTCTTCAAGGTACTTAGAAAAACCTTTGAATGGAACGATGAATGTGAAAAGGCATTCCTGGAGTTGAAGCAGTACCTGGGAGCACCATGAGAATGCACTATATATTGACTCACTTGAGTCTGCATATATAGGAGTTCCAACTAGTTTGGATATATAGACAAAATAGGTTAGTATAGTTTGAGAACTCCATCTCCTCAAAGGTACATACTTCATGAAGAAATTCAGTCCAAGAAGAACCTTCAAATGGAAGTTAATTTTAAACCCTAAAAACCACAATTAGGACACTTGCACTACATCTTACATACCATGTATTGTGTTAATGATTTTTTCAACACTTCACATCTTTGTAAAATAAATTTAATTTAATTCAATTCAAAATCATTTTATATTTAAAATAATTTTCAAGTATTTTTGAATTAATTAAAATTTGGTTTTTAAAATTTTTGGGGGTTAAAGTTGAATTTTTGAAACTTGTTTTCTTTGCTGATTATTTGGCAGAGTAGAATTTGAAAGCGCTAGAGAGCTGGAGGTGTGCTTTGTAATTATTTTTAAAACACGCGTTTTAAATCCCATATGGTGCGTACACGTATTGGCTTCCTAACGAGGCGATTAGTGTTTTTTCTTAGACAGAAACGCGTATACCATCTTAGCCCTTGGATCAACTTCATCAACAATATGCATGCGTTGAGAGTCAATCCGTGTGACCCAAGATTTAACCAATCATTGTTAGTTTAATCCACCACTTGTGATGAATCGTTGTATCTTACTCAACTTAAATAGACTCAATCTCAGCCATTGGATTTATATCAATGTTCTCGATCCTTCGTTGCTCAGCATAAAAAGAGGCCAAGTCTCAGCATTTTGAGACTTTTGCCATTTCGTTAAATCTGAGAGAAAACAGAGAAGAGAGGGAAAAAGAGAGAGAACTTAGAAGAGGAAACCCTAGTTTCTTCGTAGATCCAAACCTCTGTGAGATTTCTCCCTAACCAAACACCAAAACCTAAAAGTCGCATACATCAGAAAAACCCATCTTTTGAGAGTTAGATCCTTTTAGGGTTTCTATGTTATTGGTTTTGTGTTTTTCATTTGAAGACCTCTTCAAATTTTTGATTCTCTCAGAACTCATCTCTAAGAGAGATTTAAGTTTCATTATTGAAACTGAGTCTTTTTAAAAAGAGAACGTCTCACGATAATAGCTGCTTGTTTCTCTTTTCAGATCTAGCATTTTAGATCTATTTTGTTTTAACGAGTTTTTGAAATAAAAAACTTCTAATTTCAAAATTAAGTTTTCAGATCTAGTGATTTGTGTGTTTCTAATTTTTATTTTATATTTTATGAAATACTAGTGTTCAAAAATAAAAGAAACACAAAAGAACTCGTGCTAAAGTTTTAAGGTGTACAGATCTAAAAATAAGTTTTATATATCAAAACTTGTTGAATCGATCCTTGCATATTAAATCTGAATCTGTTTGGTTAAAGTAGACTTCTAGTCTAGTTCGGATCTCATTTGGAGGTTTAAAATTTCAAAAATATTTTCAAAACCCTGAAATTGTTTAAGACCTTGAACCGTCTTTTGATCAAGGTATCCTTGAGATCTGTGGTTTAATTAAAGATCAAGAAGTCTTTGCTTGAAAAATCAAGATTCAGAAATAACTTTCATATTAGAACTATTGTAATTTGTTAGGATTGTTTGTATAAATTCTTGAGAGGGTGAGTAGCATGTTTGCATGTGGTAGCAAATCACAAACACTATTTCACATGAACACTTAGACACTCTGGTTCTGTCTGAAATCTTGAATTTGAAAGAGTTGTTGGAATCTGAATTCAAAGAGAATGCGATCAAGGAAAAAGACAAATAAGCATCAAGAAAAGATCAAGTTTTAAGTCAGAATACCTTTGGAGTGGAGAATCTCATGTAGGTACATTATGAACTTAGGTTAGGATCTTTGTGGTTTTTTTAAGTGTTGTAACTTAATTTTTATTCTAATGGATTTTTGTTTTGTGGCGTAGAGGTCACCGTGGATGTTTCCCTTGATTAAGGGTTTTACCACGTTAAAAATTCATGTGTCTATTTTTGTTAATGTTCTTAACAGTTGTTATGATTGGGACTGCATGATAATTTTAGTAGATGTTTATTAGATTTAAAAAAAAAGTAATCAACTATCAAATTTAATCCATACATTCAGAAACACACTTTACAACACATCTTACGTTTTTTGAAAAGAGTTTTGCCCAAAAATTTTATTCGTAGTTTACACAACCATAACATTTTGTTATCAACTTTATAAACAATGCTTTTAGTTTTAAAGCGTTTCTTCAACTAGTATCAGACTAGGAACACATTTTTTTATCTTGAAACTTGTGAAATTTTTTTCGAAACTTCTTTCTGAAAATTTTCTGAAAATGGAAGAAAATTTTGAGAAGTTGGGTAACCTATCCTGACCACCACTCTTTGATGGAAACAATTTTGCGTACTGGGAAGTGCGAATGACTGCTTTCATTCAAGGAACCCTGGGTAATGAAGTCTGGGAAATGATTGAAACTAGATATGAAAATCCTACTAAACCTACTTTTGAAACCAATCCAACAAGGATTAAGAAACTTCTCAGTGAATTTACTAAGGAAGAGAAAAAAATGTCTCTTAATATTAACAAGGGAAAGAATGCCATCTTTATGTCAATAAACGAACATGAATTCAAAAGAATATCCATATGTTCTACTTCTAAAGAGGCATGGGAAACTTTAGTCATTGCTCATGAGGGTGATGAACGTGTCAAAGCTGGAAAAACTCAAATGCTCATACAGCAATATAATACCCTGATTATGAATGACAATGAATCTTTTGACAACTTCTACATAAGGTTAACTGAAATTTTTACAAAGCTTCATGCCAATGGTGTAACCTATAGTAGAAAGGAAATTGTTTCAAATATTCTTAGGTCATTGCCATCTAAATTTGATAACAAGAGATATGATATTGAAGAAATGAATGACCCTGACATGACTCATGAATTACTTAGCAGTAAACTGAGGACTGTAGAATTAGAACTGGACTTCAAAAAATAATTGACCACACAGACTAGTAGAGCCTCTAGTTCTAATGTTGTGTTTTCATCTAAACTACTAGTGCCTAAATTGAAATCTATAGGCTTGGTTACTGATTGTCTTGAAAACTGTGATTTAGAAAACCTTGACAATAAAATATCTCTTATGAGCAAGCATTTTAAAAAGATTTCGAAATTTAGAAATGTTGTAGCCTCTAAACAAGGCAAATAAAATTATCTAGGTAATAAATCTCACAGACCTCATGACAGAGAGAATACCAAACACACTTTTACGGTAGGAGGAATTATGACACCAACAGACCTAAAACTGACATAAAAGATGTCAAGTGTCACAGTTGTGGTAAACTAGGTCACTATGCTAGTAAATGTACAACTACTTTTAACAATAATAACAAGGCCAATATGTGTAAGACATGGGATAACTCTAGTGATTCTGATGAGGATGAAACTGAGTCAACTTAGATGAATGAGAACTGCATGTTTTTCTTTGCTAAGATAATTTATAATGATGATGCATGTTTGCTTGTTCATGAAACTGCTATGCCTGTTGATGTTGTTAATGATATTAATGATAATTATGTTCCTATTGCTCCTGAAAGACTGTGTGCGAGTCAAAGTGTTAATGTTGATGACAAATTGAATGTGTGCATGAGTAAAGAACCTAATCAAATCACAGGGGACAATTCACACGATGCACATAGTGAGTCTGATGATAACCTGCCTGATTTATATGAATTATACACTAAAACGGTTAAGAAGAGTGCTCGCCTAAAAAAGATGATAAAAACCTTATGTGAGCATATCGATTTGCTTAACCAAACCATTAGGAAGAACATTGAAAATTATACTGCCCAATGTGTTGCTCATGAGACTGAGATTGAGAATTACAACTTGAGAATAAATTCTTTGTTTCAAAAGAACTATCAATTTGAACAAAAATACAAGGCAACCCTTATTGAACTAGAAAAGTCAAAGCAAAAGGTTTCAAATGTTTTTAAAAAATGTCAAAATTTTGAAACACAAACCAAGACTTATGAAAAAATTGTTACTGGAAGAAAATTTGACTTTGAAGATAAGTCTAGCCTAGGTTTTGGAGAAATAGTGCACACAAGTAAGACCAAAGTTTCTCCTGAAAATGTTGATTTTGTAAAACAAAGCCAAACTTCTCAGAATGTTCAAAAAGGTGAACCTAAGCTCAGTGTCTCTCAAACAACACACAATCAGTATGATCAACAGTTGAAACCAAATTGTCAAACCAAATATGTTTGTCCTTTTTCCAGAGATCAAAGACAGAAACCTAAACCCAATAATAACTTGACTACTGTACCAAATAGATTCAATCCTATCTTCAAAGACTTTAGTAAGAAAGTCAAGTCCTATACACATCAGTATTGTTCCTACTGCGATATTTTTGGACATACTCTAGATGAGTGTTTGTAGAAAATGATATACACTCCTACCTACCAGAACTTTAACTATTATAGGAAATTGAGAAATACTTATATACTTCCTAGACATGCCACAAACAACTCTAACTCTAAAAAGAAATAGGGAGTCTCCAAGACTAAGAAGAAATCATTTAGAAAGAACCCTCAAACCTTTTCAAAGTCAAAAGGCCATAAAAATTTTAAAACTAAGACTATTTGGACTATAAAAGATGATTTACTACCCCAGCTCAAGTGCAACATTGTCATTTCTTCTTTAAAGGCACAAAGCACTTCAACTGGATTGTATTTAAACTCCGAATTTTCTAAACATATGATTGGGGATGAAACAAAATTAAAAAACAAGACATACTTCCTTGGAGGTAGTGTCATGTTTGGAGATAGTGTTTCATCTCAGATCATATGTAAGGGAACATCGAGTGAGCAAGGGCTTCCTGAACTGAATGATGTTTTATTATTTAAAGGCCTTAAAGACAATCTCTTAAGTATATCATAATTCTGTGACTCCAATCACTCAGTTACCTTTTCTAAAAATGATTGCCAAATTATAGATAAAAAAGGTAATTATATTTTGATAGGAAACAGAATCCCGGAAAACTGTTACACAGTAATTCCTAATTCTGAATCTTTTAGTATTTCCAGATGAGAGGATTCTGATCTTTGGCACAATATATTGGGACACATAAATTATGATAACCTTAGAAGATTGAGTTCCCAAGAGATAGTTAGAGGTTTACCAAAAATTAAAAATTCTTTTAATCCTGTATGTGGACCTTATCAAGAAGAGAACATAATTAAATCCCCACACAAGAATTTTAAAGATATCCTTACCACTAAGACCCTAGAACTTATCCACATGGACCTCATGGATCCCTCTAGAACTGTTAGTTTATGTGGAAACTCTTACATCCTAGTTATAGTGGACGACTATACGAGATATACATGGGTAGCTTTTGTGAAACATAAATTCGAAACCTTTAATGAATTCTTAAGAATCCTATTGAGAATTGAGAATAAGAAGGATACCCAAGTATGTCGAATTAGGAGTGATAGGGGTGGAGAGTTCAAGGACTCTGGAATCTCTGAGTATTGTGTAGATAATGGATATAAACATGAGTTTAGCGCTCCCAAAACCCCGCAATAGAATGGTATAGCTAAACGTAAGAATCAGACTTTACAAGAAATGGCTAGGGTTATGTTACACGCTAAGACTCTCCCTAGATAGTTTTGGGTAGAAGTTGTCCAAACCGTGTGTCATATTATTAATCCTATCTACCTCAGAAAAAATTCCAAAGAAGCATCTTATGAGTTATGGTTAAACAAAAAGTCAAACTTAAAATATTTTAAAAACTTCGGCAATATATGTTATACCTACAAAGATAGAGAGCACCTTTCAAAATTTCATACCCAAGGAGAAAAGGGAATCTTTCTTAGATATTCCTAAAATAGTAGGGCTTTGCATATTTTTAACTACAGAACCAAAACTATCATGGAATCAATTAATGTAATTGTAGATGACACTAGTGTAAGGAGTAGTGACAGTTAACCAGTAACATTTGATGAGGACGAATCGATTTTACTCACTGATCCTCACAATAATGTTGATTCATTACCACCTGAGAATCCTTATGTACCCACCTGGGTTTCTATAGATCATCCCATTGAAACCATTGTCGGTAAACCTTCGGAACCAGTTCGAACTAGATCCCAACTTCGACAAGTGGCACAATATTCATGTTTTGTTTCTCTTAAGGAACCTAAAAATATCAATGATGCCCTTAATGACTCATTTTGGATAAATGCTATGCAAGAAGAGCTAATCCAATTTAAGAGTCGGGATGTTTGGAATATGGTTCATAGACATAAAGATTCGAAGGTTATTGGCACAAGATGGATTTTTAAAAACAAAACTGATGAAAATGATGAGGTCATTAGAAATAAAGCTAGGTTGGTTGCACAACGTTACTCCAGATTGAGGAAATTGATTTTGACAAAACCTTTACACCCGTTACTCGCCTAGAATCAATTCGTCTCCTTCTAGCAATTTCGTGTCATGTGCAGTTCAAATTATTCCAAATGGATGTTAAATCCACTTTTTTAAATGGAATTTTATCTGAAGAAGTTTATGTAGAACAACCCAAAGGCTTTGTTGATTTTTTACACCCAGACCACGTCTTTAAGCTTAAGAAAGCCTTATATGGTTTGAAATAAGATCCTAGAGATTGGTATGAACGGCTGTCTACCTTCTTAGTGTCTCATAATTTTATTCGTGGAGGAATTGATCAAACATTATTTGTTAGAAGGAAAATCAACATATCTTAATTGCGCAAGTATATGTGGACAATATTATTTTCGGATCCACTTGTCCTAAACAAGTAGAGATTTTTTTTGATATCATGCATACTAAATTTCAGATGTCTCTAATGGGTGAGCTACAATATTTTTTGGGTTTACAAGTTAAACAATGAAGTGATGGTCTTGTTATTTCCCAATCCATGTATGCTGTAGATTTAGTTAAAAAATTCATCTTAGAAAATGCTAAACCTTCTAGAACCCCCATGAGTACTTCAACTAAACTATCTAAGGATGATAATGGGAAAATGTTGTTCCAACTGTTTATAGAAGTATGATAGGGAGTTTACTCTATCTTACCGCGTCTCGACCTGATATATCCTTTGACGTGTGTATCTGTTCTAGATATTAAAGTAACCCTAAAGAGTCTCACCTATTAAGTGTAAGAAGGATTATTTAATATGTTAAGAGTACTCTAAAATTTGGTATTTGGTACACAAAAGATACAACTAGTTCTATTGTTGGATATACCGGTGCCGATTAGGCTGGTTGTAATGATGATAGTAAGATCACTTCTAGTTCTTGCTACTACGTAGGCAATAATCTTGTAGGTTGGTCGTGTAAGAAACGAATTGTATTTCATTATCTAGCGCCGAATCTGAATATATAGCAGCTGGTAGCTATTGTGCTCAATTACTATGGATTAGAGAGATGCTTAGTGATTATGGTATCACCGAAAATCAATTAACCATGTTCTGTGATAACCAAAGTGCCATTAATATTTCAAAAAATCCTGTAATGCACTCTCGTACTAAGCACATTAAGATTAGACATCATTTTATCCGTGACCTTGTCGAATCCAAAGACCTCATTATTGCATATCTGAACACTCAAAAGCAGCTCGCATATCTTTTTACCAAACCTTTAGACAATATTCGATTTGAGTATTTGCGAACAGCCATAGGCATGATCACTCTCAATTAATCTCCATATTTTTGTGCTTTATACCCCTTGTATATTTGAGAAAAATTGGGGAAAAAGATCTTAAGCATTGTTTAGAAATTTTTCTATCTATTCCTGATTCTAACTCAACTAATATGCCAATTTAGTGTTTATCTTATTATAGGCACTTCACACCCATTCTACATCTTTTTTATATTTTGTAGGGTATTGGTCTGTACATAGTTGAGTAATGTATTTTCTTTATCTTATTTTCGATTCTAGGATGGGAATGGTTGGTTAGAATTTTTGTATAGGACACAAAGAATTTCTTTTCATTTTTGACCCAAGAGTACAGAGTACTCAAGGGAATTTTGTCTATAATATCCAAAGGGGTAGATTGAGAACACACCATATATTGAGTCACTTGAGTTTGGATGTATAGGAGTTCCAACTAGTTTGAATATATAGACAAAATAGGTTAGTATAGTTTGAGAACTCCATATCTTCAAAGGTACATACTCATGAAGAAATTCAATCCAAGAAGAACCTTCAAAGGGAATTTAATTCTAAACCGTAAAAACCATAATTAGGACACTTGCACTGCATCTTACATACCATTTATTATGTTAATGATTTTTTCAACACTTCACATCTTTGTAAAATCAATTTAATTCAATTCAAAATCATTTTATATTTTAAATAATTTTCAAGGATTTTTGAATTAATTAAAATTTGGTTTTTAAAATTTTGGTGGGTTAAAGTGGAATTTCAGAAACTTGTTTCCTTTGCTAATTATTTAGTTGGGTAGAATCCGAAAGCGCTAGAGAGTTGGAGGTTTGCCTTGTAATTATTTTCAAAACACGTGTTTTAAATCCAATCTGGTGCGTACACGTATTGGCTTCCCAACGAGGCGATTTGTATTTTCTCTTAGACACAAAATGCGTATACCATATCAGCCCTTGGATCAACTTCATCAATGATCTGCATGCGTTGAGAGTCAATCCGTGTGACCCAAGATTTAACCAATCATTGTTAGTTTAATCCACCACTTGTGATGAACCGTTATATCTTAGTCAACTTAAATAGACTCAATCTCAGCCATGGGATTAATGTCAATGTTCTCGATCCTTCGTTGCTCAGCATAAAAAGAGACCAAGTCTCAGCATTTTGAGACTTTTTCCATTTCGTTAAATCTGAGAGAAAACAGAGAAGAGAGAGAAGGAAGAAGAGAGGGAAAAAGAGAAAGAACTTAGAAGAGGGAACCCTAGTTTCTTCGTAGATCCAAACCTCTGTGAGATTTGTCCCTAACCAAACACCAAGACCTAAAAGACCCATACATCAGAAAAACCCACCTTTTAAGAGTTAGATCCTTCTAGGGTTTATGTGTTACTAGTTTTGTGTTTTTCATTTGAAGACCTCTTCAAATTTTTTATTCTCTTAGAACTCAACTCTAAGATATATTTAAGTTTCATTATTGAAACTGAGTCTTTTTAAAAAGAGAACATCTCACGATTATAGTTTTATATTTCTCTTTTTAGATCTAGCATTTTAGATCTATTTTGTTTCAACAAGTTTTTGAAAAAAAAACTTATATTTTCAAAAATAAGTTTTCAGATCTTGTGAGCTGTGTGTTTCTAATTTTTATTTCATATTTTATGAAATACTAGTGTTCAAAAATAAAAGAAACACAAAAGAACTCGTGCTAAAGTTTTAAGGTCTACAGATCTGAAAATAAGTTTTATATATCAAAACTTGTTGAATCAATCCTTGCATATTAAGTGTGAATCTATTTTGTTAAAGTAGACTTCTAGTCTAGTTTGGATCACAATTGGAGGTTTACAATTTCAAAAATATTTTCAAAACCCTAAAATTGTTTAAGACTTTGAATCTTCTTCCGACCAAGGTATCCTTGAGATCTGTGGTTTAATTAAAGATCAAGAAGTCTTTGTTTGAAAAATCAAGATTCAGAAATAACTTTTGTATTAGAACTATTGTAATTTGTTAGGATTTTTAGCATTAATTCTTGAGAGGGTGAGTAGCATATTTGCATGTATTATCACATCTCAAACACTATTTCACACAAACACTTAGACACTGTGGTTCTATTTGATAATCTTGAATTTGAAAGAGTTGTTGGAATCTGAATTCAAAGAGAATGGGATCAAGGAAAAGACAAAGAAGCATCAAGAAAAGATCAAGTTCCAAGTCAGAATACCTTTGGAGTGGAGAATCCCATGTAGGTACATTCTGAACTTAGGTTAGGATCTTTTTGGTTTGCTTAAGTGTTGTAACTTGATTTATTAACTAGTGGATTTTGTTTGTGGCGTAGAGGTCACCGTGGATGTTTCCCTTGATTAAGGGTTTTACCACGTTAAGAATTCCCATGTCTATTTTGTGAGTGTTCTTAACTGTTGTTGTGATTGGGAATGCATGATAATTTAAGTAGATTTATTAGATTTAAAAAAAAATTAATCAACTATCAAATTTAATCCATACATTCAGAAACAGACTTTACAACACATCTTGTGTTTTTCGAAAAGAGTTTTCCCCCAAAAGTTTATTTGGAGTTTACACAACCATAACATTTTGTTATCAACTTTGTAAATAAAGATTTTAGTTTTAAAGCATTTCTTCACACCACCATTACTTTCTGGCCCAATGTTGGGAGAAAAGTTATATCTATATCTAGCAGTATCTGAGTCCGCAGTTAGCTCTGCTTTGATCAGGGAGGAAAATGGAGTTCAAAAGCTTGTTTGTTACACCAGAAAAAGCTTTCCGAGGAACAGAAGTAAGATATCCTAGGCTGGAGAAATTTGCATTGGCTTTAATTGAAGCTAGTAGACGAATGAAGCCATACTTTCAAGACCACACTATAGTGATCTACATTGATATGACATTAAGGCAGGCTTTGCACAAGACAGAGAAATCAGGAAGAGTGATGAATTGGGTTGTGGAGTTTGGGTAGTATGACCTTGTGTATGAACCAAGAACTTCTTTAAAAGGCCAAGTTGTAGCTGATTTTATTGTAGAATTCACTTATCCATAGGTCCCCGAGCAACAAGGTACTTTAGTCGAGCAACACCCAAGAGTTAGTAGACCAACTGGATATACGCCCGACCAACTCCAAATAAGGGAAACTGTATAAAAACACCAACCAGTAATATGAGGAGATGAAGAAGAAATATGAGGAGGCGAAAGATAAAATCTTCCATCAAGGGACTCTAACAAACCAAACTTTTGATAAAAATATCCCTATATGGAGTTTGTATGTCGATGGGTCATCTTGCGTAACCGGATGTGGAGCTGGAATCATTTTTAATACTCCAGATGAGATAGACATAGAGTACACTACGTTTCCAATTTTAAGCCTCCAATAATAAAGCAGAGTATGAAGCTGTGATTGTTGGTCTAAATCTAGCTAAATCATTGAACACCGAGAAAGTTGTAGTGTACAGTGATTCGCAGTTAGTTGTAAATCATGTGTTGAGTTTATATGCAGTGAAAGGAGAACTGATGACCAGATATTTATCTAAAACTTTGGAAGTAATTTCCACCTTGCCAGCAGTTCATATGGTCAGGATTCCAAGATTAGAGAATGCCCAAGAAGATACACTTGCTCGGCTAGCTTCAGCAACTAGAATAGAAATGCGAAGAATTATTCTTATTGATCTACTTGCTATTAGGAGTATTGATGAAGATCTTATGGTCAAATTTATTGCAGTTGATATGGGGTCATATTAGATGGACCCCATAAGAGCATATATTGAAGATGGGATTCTTCCAACTGATCTACTTGAAGCTAAGAGGCTGAAATACAAAGCTGTAAGATACGTGCTAGATGGTGGTGTGTTATATAGAAGAGGATTAACTGATGGTCTACACCGGTGTGTGCATATAGTTGAGGTAAAGGGTTTAATTGAAGAAGTCCATGAAGGATCCAATGAGGGCCACGTAGCAGGAAGAATGTTCCTACAAAGAATACATAAGTAAGGGTACTACTGGCCAACCATAAGAGCAGATTATGTAGATTTTTCTAAGAAATGTGACAAGTGTCAGAGGTTTTCCAGTATACGCAAGGCTCCATAATCCCTCTTAACACCAATCACTTCACCCTGTCCTTTCGCCATGTGGGAAATTAACTTGGTCGGTCCCCTCCCAACCACCTGAGGAAGATTCAAGTACCTAGTTGTAGCTGTTGATTAATTTACAAAATGGGTGTAAGCTGAACCATTGATTAATATGTCTTACGAAAAGGTTTATCAATTAATCTGGAAAAGTATTATATGCAGGTATGGCTTACCTTATGCCTTTATAACTCATCATGGTACAGAGTTTGACAATAAATAATTCTTTGCTTACTGCACCCAATCTAATTTCCAAAAAATCCACTCTACTCATGGACATCCTCAAAGCAATGGCCAAACAGAGGTAAATAATAGAACTTTGTTGAACGAGTGAAGAAAAGGTTGGAAGATGCAAAAGAAAAATGGATTAATGAACTGCATTCGGTCCTGTGGGTTTACCGAACAACTTCCAGAACATCTACTCTAGAAACTCCCTATCTATTGGCATTTGGTACTGAAGCCGTAATCCCTGTTGAGATAGGTTTACCTACGCATAGAGTTCTTAACTTCAAAACCCCAATTAGCGATTTGATGAGAAGGTTAGATTTAGACATGCTGGAAGAAGTCCGTGAAGATGCAACTTTAAGGAATGCCACCTATCAACAAAGGACTGCAAGTTTCTACAATAAG
The DNA here is from genome assembly GCA_949130495.1 of Sambucus nigra. Taxonomy (NCBI): domain Eukaryota; kingdom Viridiplantae; phylum Streptophyta; class Magnoliopsida; order Dipsacales; family Adoxaceae; genus Sambucus; species Sambucus nigra. The sequence continues at coordinate 531,699,193 of OX422208.1, forward strand.
ATGGTTATGCTGAGAAAATTAAAAGGGGGAGATTATGTTTTGAAGAAGGTTATCCAGAAGAATAATAAGTTGGAAGCCAATTGGCATGGGTCTTATCGTGTTATTGCAGTTATCCGACCAGGCACATATAAGATTGAGACTTTAGAAGGTGAAGAGTTCAAGAACCCATGGAATGTAGAGCACTTGAATAAGTACTATCAGTAAACATAGTTGTGTTGTACTCAGTTCATTTCAATATTAATGAGAACATGACTTTCTGGAAAATTATTATTTTGTTGTTTTCTTTTTCGGAGTAGTAGTGCTATGCACTTGTAACATTATGATAGTAGTTCTAATTATGAAGACACCTACAAAGTTGGTCTGCATCAACAAATACCACCAACAAAGTTGGTCGGTATCAACCAAGGCTACCAATAAAGTTGGTCGGTAACTTTATGAAGACACCAACAAATACCACCAAAAAAGTTGGTCGGTATCCATAAAGGCCACCAATAAGGTTGGACGGTAACATTATAAAGCCACCAACAAAGTTGATCGTCTTCAACAAAAACCACCAACAAAGTTGGTCGGCCTGAATAATTGGACGGTATCAAACTTATTAAACCATGCAAGGCAAAATTGTAAGTCCTAAATGCTTGGTTAATAAAGACCTAGATGATAAATGTTCATCTAAACTTGGCTAAAAGATGGACAAATGTTCCACTCACGCCTGGGAACCTAGGTAACTAGTGCAATTACCATAAAATTCATGTACATTAGTAGAACCATGGTGAAGCATCAGTAATTGGTATAAAACTTAAGATAATCCTAAGAGTATCAATAGAACCGGTAAAAAAGTATAGATTAACTAAAACAGTTGATACATTCATAGTCAAAGACTAGAAAAACATTCATAGACATTCAAAGATTAACTAAAAGTTCATCCATTCATAAAATGAGATTTTTATTAAATTTAAATGATTACATATTATATGGAAAAACAAAATACCAAAATTTATTCTACAGGACGCTTTCCTTCAGCTTTAGAAATAGGATCCATGCCATCTGGAGGATCATCCAAAGTAAAAGGAGATTTGATGAAGTTAAGATCCCGAAGCATCCTGGTATTGCTACTACTAGGACGGTCAAGAAAATGAGGAGGATGAACAATCTCAATCTCGCATGCAGTTTGTAATCCCCCAATTACTTGGAAATCAAACATTTGGGAACACGGTGAATAGGTACCCAAATAACATCCAACTTAAATAGAGGATTGTCAAGCTGAAGCAATCCTGGATCATACCAATCCCTCAAGGAATTATTCCCATCCACCTTCAGAACAGTTAAAGCGTTAATCCAACCCCATTTGTTGGACTCATTTTGGGCATATTGGAGTCTATCATCATAATGTCCCAAAACTTCATTATAACCACCCATCCAAAATTCTCTAGGGTGCTTAAAGAATTGGAAAGTTAATCTATCAACTTGCGATTGTAGTTTCTTCAGTACCCCATCCTTAGCCTCTAATTAAGAAGATTGAGTAGATAACTGCTCAGATAAAGTCTATAATTTTTTAGACATCTCTGTAGTAGCTCGGTCCTTTGCTTTTAACTGTGCATCTTGGTTGGCAAGGGCCTACTGGGTCCTCAATTCCTCTGTAGTTCCTCAGTCAGCCCTATTTATAGCTCGGGAAGAAGAAGCGAACTCGATGTTTTTTAAGGCATCCAATTCATCTCTCAATGTGTCTTTCTCAGCTTCTAAAAAGGAATAACCTTCATCGACAGTAGTAACAACAACTCCAGAGGGAGATTTTAGAAGATTCAATTCATTCCTCAGATTACTATTCTCCTCTTCCAGGAGTTTGGCAATGGTATTAGTTTCTTCAATTTCAATCTTAAGTAAAGTTTCCTTCTTATTATAAACGGAGACAAACTTATCATAGCCCCGATCTACACTCAAAGTTTGATACTTATGCCCATAGTTATGATGCAGCAGCACAGTGGATTCCTTATACTATTCTTGAAGTTCTTCTATCATTTCATAATAGGCAAAATTATTTGCTACATCTCGATCAAGTAAGTACTTAAAATATTTGTAGGATTCTCTGACTCTGAAGCATCATCACCGAAAAACTGAGTAAGTTATTTATCGAACAAGTCTACATGGACAGCTTTGAAAAAACCATTGCATGTCCTTAGTAGCTCGGTATAATTAGAAGTTAATTGCTCCATCTTCACAATAAACTAGCAAGAAGAAATAATCACCAATCGACAACAAGAATGGAGAATATGTATAATCAATAGAAGATAGAAAGGAACAATAAAAGGTTCTTTTATTGATAATTGGAAATTCAAGTACAATCAAAACAAATTAAAAAGAAACAACAAAAGTAAAAGAGAAAAATGTCAAATAATATTACACCTTCTCCCTATCACTCTCAAACTTCTTGCTCTGCTCAGAAGAAAGGGTTGTAGGATGGAGTTGCTCAGTTTCCTCAGCTGGAGGAATAGAAGACTCGTGGACTTCAGGCTGTTAACCAGTAGATTCAGCCATAATTGAAGACTCATCAAAAGCATCTTCATATTCAACCTCTTCCTCAATGACTGGAATAGGCCCATGAATATATCTCTGAAAAAGTTCAGAGTCTCCATTTGTTTTCAACTCTTGAAGGGCAACAACCTAACTATCTCTGAAATATTTTTGCTTCACATACTCAATCTGAGCAGAAGTAATATAAATGGCTTTGTTCCAACCCTTGTCCCAACCAGCACTGAAGGAGGTCTTCACAACATCCCTTCTTTTAGCTCTGATAGAGGACACAAGTTCTTCAACAATCTTTTCCATGTCCTCAGCTTCTTCTGTCCTATGCTTAGCTTCTTCTTTCTCACGCTTAGCTTCCTCTTTCTCACACACATCTTCATCCTTCTAAAGCCAAGCCTCCTAAGCTATGTGCTCAGAGGTTTAACGAGTTGTTTCATTTGTCTTCAATTTCTCTACCCAAGAGATCCTCTCAGTCTCCAAGACTTGTTGAGACTCAAACAGAGACTTCTTCAAACCAAAAAAAGCTTCCTCCACCTCATTCGAAGAAGAAGAAGACTTGATTGCAGTATCCTTCTCCAGCATATTATTAAAGTGTACCAGGACCTGAAAAAAATAAAGATTAAAGTCAGCATATGAAGAATGTAAATGACAACTAAACAAAGACAATGGAAATTACTTACTAATGCAAGGCTCTGATCACCCAGTTCAGAAACGTTCGTTCTTGGGAGCTTGGCATCCACCATCCTGTGGTCTGGAAGAGGACCAGACTTGATCAACCTGTTGGAACAATAGGCCCTAATTTTAAAATTCTTTACTTCACAACAAGATAATTTCACTTAACCACAATTAATTTAACCTGAGTCCTCGAAATTTGCCTAAGTCATATTTTCAATATTTCCAAATTAGGCGAAACCAAATTTTATCAAATTAAATTAAGTTACTATAATTAAATTAACATAAACATTTCCCGAATTTAATTTAGCACCAAATTAAACAAGTAGTGATTTTAAAACAATTTTATCTTTTTACCTAAGCATGCGTTCTAGGTGAGTTTTGAAAAAGATAAAATAAATAATGAATCACTATGCCAGGATGTACGAGGAAAAACCCACAACGGGAAATAACCTCGGACGGCCCTATCCTTAAGTCCACTAAGTACGGAATTACAATTACAAGCAAGATGACTTACAACACTCGATTCGACTCCTACAAGCCCTGACGTGTCTTCTTGCAAATACCTCTGCTTAGTCGATAATCTCGGACTCCACCGGAACCTTAGAATCCACAAATGAGGAACTAGGAAGCAACCGTCAACCACCCATAGTACCTTTCACCATGTGAGAATGCCGCAGCCAAAAATGAACTTCTTCTTCTTTGAGGAATTTAGAAGAAAACTCAAATGAACTCTTCCAATGGTAGAGATAAACCGGTGCCAAAACTCCAAGCAAAGTATATATATAAAGAAACATGGATAAACATATGGGTGTATATGTGTTTTGAAAGTAATTTACTCCATAAAACTTAACACATAAAAAGGAACTTTTTCTTCAAAGTATTTTGCTCTAATGACTCTTGAAAATGTAAAAATGTTATCTTAGGAAATGTCTTTCCCGCACTATGTAAAGGTGGTAAAAGTTAGTGGGCAAAGTAATAAAAAAACTATCAAAAAAATGTCTCGAAACTAAAATTTCGTTAGAAGTTCATTCGAACGAGTTTGAGTTCGTTCAAACGAAACTTTTAACGAGAAAACATAAACAATTTCTGAATCTTGTTAGAAGTTCGTTCGAACGAGGTCATTTGAACGACTTTTCTAATGAGATTACAGGCCATGATTCTAGATAATTTCGATAGGAACGCGTGGCCGCCAGTTTCGTATTTTTTTTATTTTTTTTGGATTTGATATGATTTTTCTACGGAAAAGTGTTTGAGAACAAAATCTTTAGAACAATGAATTAAAAAAATTAACAAAAAAATACTAACACCCAAAATAAATTTCCAAGCTCCTATATATATATTAATACATTCATACCTTTTGGAGACTATGAAATCCTCATGTTGATGACGTGAAACGAGGCACTGAAACGCGACACAGATTTTTTTTAAACGCGAGACTTATGTCTTCAATTGTAACAAGTCATAGGCTTGAAGGATGCTCAAGAAATTTATCATATGACTCAAGTGTTTTTGTCCGGAATTAAGCCAAAATAAATATGGACTCAATTGGAAATTTGTGTCCTTACAAATCTCCCTCTTTGGCTATTCCGGGACAAAAACCAAACAAAAATCCTAAAGGACCGTCAAGCTCTACTAGACATAAAAGATCCCACCCAATACTTGACTCAAGACCCAAGGATCAATATCTTTACCGATGAAAGTTGCCGCTTAGAATAATTCCTGCACACTTAAAGCAAACTATCAAATGCACAGGTAATTTCAAAAGATTAAATGCAATTAAAATAATTATACTTAGAAAGACGTCTCCCGCTAAGATAAATCACCCTAAACTAAGATATGATTATAATAGGATTAGATACCATTTATAATGATAGGGGGGAATTAATTTAAGGGGAGTAATTATTTTAATTGAATTTAATCTTTTGATATTCCATATTCGTTTGATAGTTTGATTTAAGTGTGCAAGAATTATTCTAAGAGGCAACTTTCACAGGCAAAGATATTGATCCTTGGGTCTTGAGTCATGCATTGGTGGGATGTTTTATGTCTAGTAGAGCTTAACAACCCTTTAGAATTTTTTTTTGGTTTTTGTCCCGGAATAGCCAAAGGGAGAGATTTGTAAGGACACAAATTTTCAATTGAGTCCATTGTAGTTTTGGCTCATTTTCGGACAAAAACACTTGAGGCATATGATAAAGGTATTGAGCATCCTTCAAGCTTATGACTTGTTACAATTTAAGACATTGCGGCCTGCATTTCAGTGCCTCGTTTCACGTCATCAACATGAGGATTTCATAGTCTCCAAAAGGTATGATTGTATTAATATATATATAGGAGCTTGGAAATTTATTTTGGGTGTTAGTATATTTTTGTTAATTTTTTGAATTCATTGTTCTAAAGATTTTGTTCTATGATACCTTTCCGTAGAAAAATCATATCAAATCCAAAAAAAATTAGAAAAATACGAAACTGGCGGCCACGCATTCGTATCAAAATTATCTATAATCATGGCCTATAATCTCATTAGAAAAGTCATTTGAACGACCACGTTCGAGCGAACTTCTAACGAGATTCAGAAATTGTTTATGTTTTCTTATTAGAAGTTTTGTTCGAATGAACTTCTAACAAAATTTCAGTTTTGGTAGTTTTTTTTATAGTTTTTTATAACTTCCCACTTTTCCCACTAACTTTTACCACCTTCACATACTGCAGGAAAGATATTCTCTAAGACAACTTTTTCACATTTTCAAGAGTCATTAGAGCAAAATACTTTGAAGAAAAAGTTCCTTTTTATATGTTAAGTTTTATGGAGTAAATTCCTTTCAAAACACATATACACCCATATGTTTATCCAAGTTTCTTTATATATATATATATATATATATATATATATACTTTGCTTGGAGTTTTGGCACCGGTTTATCTCTACCATTGGAAGAGTTCGTTTGTGTTTTCTTCTTAATCCCTCAAAGAAAAAGAAGTTCGTTTTTGGCTGTGGCATTCTCACATTCCAAGGTTTTGGTGGAGCCCGAAATTATCGACTAAGCATAAGTATTTGCAAGAAGACGCGTCGGGGCTTGAAGGAGTCGAGTCGAGTATTGTAAGTCATCTTGCTTGTAATTATAATTCTGTACTTAGTGGACTTAAGGCTACGGTTGTTCGAGGTTGTTTCCCGTTGTGGGTTTTTTCTCGTACATCGCAGCGTAGTGATTCATTGTTTATTTTATCTTTTACAAAACTCACCTAGAACGCATGCTTAGGTAAAAATATAAAATTGGTTTAAAATCACTACTTGTTTAATTTGGTGCTAAATTAAATTCGGGTAATGTTTATGTTAATTTAATTCTAGTCATTTAATTTAATTTGATAAAATTTAGTTTGGCCTAATTTGGAAATATTGAAAATATGACTTAGGCAAATTTCTAGGACTTGGGTTAAATTAATTATGCTTAAGTGAAATTATCTTTTTGTGAAGTAAAGAATTTTAAAATTGGGGCCTATTGTTCCAACACAACCTCTTAGCCAAACCGGGAGTAATGGTTGTTGGAGGAACAACATGAGATGAGGGAAAATTGACCAAGGATAGTTGGTCGTTCACTTGATCGACTTGTTTCTCTGAAAGACCTTTCCTAAATATCTTCAGAGGAACTTCAACCTATTTGGGAGCTACACCCTTAGGAACCAAGTCCTTTGGGGCTGGATCTTTAGGGGACTGGACCTTTGGGGGATGGGGCTTTATAGCATCCCCTGTTTTATTCTTAGCTCCTTCAATATATGATTGGGAGCCAGAAGTAACACCACTACAGAGATTATGAAGCTTCCTCTTCTTCATAATTTTAGACAGAGGAGTGTCAGAATCAAAAGCAACCTCTTGGTCAAAATCAATTATCAGAGCAGGAGATGCAGCAGGTCTGGAAATAAAATAGGAAACAGTGTTCTTGTACTGGAGAAGATAAGAGGCAGACCTCACGTGCTCCTCAGCAACTACTTTGTGAAGTCCCCAGATAAACTTCAACTCTTTCAAATTTACTTCTCTCTATTTGGGGAACTTTCTTTTTTCCTCAACTGCAAAACAATTTATAAAACAACAGTCAGTATGACATTTTATCAAATATAAAGAGGGTAAATTTACTAAAACATAAAGCAACCTATTCCATTGCCAAAGAGTGGACATCTAGGTCTTTGGTATTTAGCACCTCCAACTAAAGGGGCTTCTTGCCAATTTTTTACAACGACCCTATGATCAAAATAATCCCAATTAGAATCAAGGAGATTAACTACCAAAACTTTACTAACAGCCCTAGTTTTTAAATAAAAAGTGGTATCACTAGTTACCCACTTATAAAAAAACATAATTTTTCAAATCCCTAGATGGGTTTAATTTAATTTATAAAGTCCATTTACAACTCTCCATGTGTTAGGAACCACTCTTACAGGTACAATGTTAAAATATTGATAAAACATCAAAAACAAGTGATTGGGAGGAAACGTGAAGCCAAATTCATCAACAAAGATAGAGGGGAACCAATGACCCTCAACAAGAGAGAAAAAATCAAAAGGAAAAATGGGATGTTCTAATACAACCCAAGATGGAATGTTAAAATCAGCTCTGAACTTATCAAGTGACTCGATAGAGTAAACCATGATGAAGAAAACAAAGAAGAAGAGAAGAAAGATTCTTACAAAGATTTAAGGATTCAGTAAGAACTGAAGGCAGAAAAGAAAGCGATCGCACGAAAGCAGAGAACACAACATCAGAATCAGAAGTAAGAGGTAAAGAATGATCGAAGTTTTTACCGCCCTTTTTATAAGACACATCAAAAACTGGGCCAAGTAATGATTAAAGCTAACGGTGGTTTGATTTATGACGGCTAATAGATGAAAAGACAAAGATACCCCAAAGTATTCGCTAAAATTTAAAATATTTATAAAATTCACATTCGCGCTCAAAAACTGTCAAGTGAATAAATTTTGCTAGTCTGGAAGCTCTGTAACTAACCAAATAGCCCAAGCTACTGCCAAATCATAATATTCCACACTTTCTCATATACTTCAAGTATTAAACATTAGGGCATTCTGTTGATACCAAAATTTACCATCCTACATGGACCAATTATAAGCCAGCATTTGTCATCCTATGTGGCACATGTCCAAGTTAGCATGATAGAAAAGCTCGGCCAACAAGGAAGACCAACTAAAATAATAACCTGAATAATAAGGAAGACCGACCAACATAGTTACCCGACCAACTGCCAAAAAGTCATTCTATACATCCAACCAAGTGCCAGCAGTCTTACAACCTGTATTTCCTGTGAAGCAACATCGTTCATATAATTAATTCTCACTATGTAATGATGTAAATGCCTAAAAAATAAAGGCATTCCATTCTTTCACATGAAAAAGATCAAGACCCCTATTGGGATATAAATACATTGTATCACCCTCATTGTAAGGGATCGAAAAACAACTCAAGGTAGTTAATACATAGAAGTGGACGTGGGCCATTCCATTGAACTGAATCACTTTAAAAAGTTTTCTTGTGTCTTGTTTGTTTTACTTAATTTATCTGTAATCAATTAATTAGGCTTAGTCTAGTATTTTGCATCAACAGTCACCCATCTTTTTTTTTTCATTTTGCTTATACATTTATTGTGTTGTGTGAGAATCACATTTTTTCACTAACACCTTGCAAAATAGATAATCATCCAGAAAAAAATGTTATCCAATATATGAGCTTAAATTTAGGAATAAAAGGACACAATCATGCTAAAACGCACAAGAATAAAGGATAATAAATGAAATATTCAAGATTAATCACACCCCCTAACTTACCTATTACTAGTCCCCAGTAATGAAACAAAAAGAAGAACAAAAAAAACAATGAGTGAAAAAAAATAGATATGTACAAAGGATAGAATGCCACTTTCATGGGCGCACGGTTTCATTTAGTGTATGCAGCAAGCCGTTAAACTCCTAGGTTACCCTAGTGGATGACTTTTGTCTTATGAGATTTTCAGGGATGAAACCCACAAACATCAAGTTTCCTCAAAAGCATGCCCAAATAACTTATAAGACAAGCTCAATAACAACGAAAAGGATTTCAACAAGTTATTAATAAAGAAAATGAAATTTACCCAATAGTCTATAATCATTAACATTATTAGAATAACATCATCACAACTGAAACCTTAAATGTGGGAGGAAGAGGGAGCACAAGAACATATTATAAGTTGTCAAAACTTTTATAATTAGGATAAAATTAAAGTCTGCATGACATCAAACCTCTCCGTTGATTACACTCAACAAATAAAACACTCAGAATGGGGTGTAACACACAGGGGACATGCATTCATAATGAGTATATGTAAGAGGAAGAAATGTCGTTCACACATCATCAATGAAGAAAGTAATATATAAAATGAAAAATTATAATCTCAATGAAAGGATATAGTTCATTAAATATGGTGAAATGCACTTTAAGAAATTATCAAAACTATTATGACTTTTGAATCAAATTCACCCTTGGATCATATTGGACATTATAGGGTTGTAATGTATGTTTGGCGTTGAGGTTATGAAATGAAAGGATATTTGCATATTCAAAGTGTTTGGGGACAACACTTGGGAAAATGGAATGTGTGGGCAAGTTAAAAATTGATAACAAGCAATGGAAATAACAAAAGAGAGTGACAAAGATTATTGCTCACTATATACAACATGTAAAACTTTCTCTTTTCTTTTTCATCGTTTTGTTTTGTTTTCTTTCCTTTTTCTTTTTATTTATTTTTCTTTTTCTTTTGTTTTCTTTTCTTTTTTCCACCCTCACATATTTAATTAAAACACCATAACAAGAATATCATAAAGTCCTATGTTCGTTCCAAACCAAGGGTGGAAATGTATATGTACGGTTTAAAACTCCAATGTGGATTAGGTTAAGGGATTTTGGGTTATGAAACGAATGGTTATATTTAAGCTCAAAGGGGGTTAACTAGGGAAAACATATGAGGTGAGGTTAGGGTTAATATGGGTGTAATAACAATGAGGGCCTATGATCCTTTTATGAGGTTTACATGATTCTCGATTAAAAAAAATGTTAAAAATCATGCTCAAGTAACACAATCGAAAATGAACTCAATTAATAAATGATCAAAGAAACAATAGTGAGATTATCGACGACTTTAATGCGTTCAAGAAGGAAAGAGTAATATATAAACAATCACAAATGAAGAAAGAGAAATGCTCACTTGGTATAAGTTTATACAATGCAACAAAAGATCAACGAGTTATTAAATCCTTAAAATAAATAACTAAACAAGAAAAGAGAATGTGCTCATGGACACAAAGTTCAATTCATGAAGTTTTTCATACTATCAATGATTCGAGAACTAATATCTAATAACTTCTAAAATTGAGAACATGTATCATTGCATTATCTAATTAATCGAGCATTTATTTGAATGATCACCGAAAATAAGCGCAAAATTACCAACAAAGGGGGAAAAGAAAGAAACATAATTTTAAAAAATTTCAAATTTTTACAACAAAAGCGTGCTTGGGAAGACTATGTTGTTAAATAAAAAAAACTACCAATGAATGGAAAGAATATCCCACACCCTATAACTTAAATGTTGCAATATTCTATATGTAAATCAATAAAACAAGTTAAAGAGAGGAAGAGAAAGATATTACCCACGGTGGTTCAATCCCAAGATAGATAAAGTTCATTAATTCTACAAAGCATAATAAAAAAAAAAGCAGAACAACAAATGTAACTAATCACACTAGAAAATAATTTAAAAGAGAAAACAAACTACCATGTACAACTAACAATTATAACTTATAACTAAATATAGACTATAAGATGAAATTTTTGAGAGTCCAACCAAAAAACGACTTGACTTTTAAAAATAGAAGTTCCATTTGCACAACGAAAGGCATGGCAAGGGCGGTGGGAAGGAACCATCGGCAATTAAAAGTTCTAAGCGGATGATGGAGGTTTGGATTCAACGGGGGACAAGTACTCCTGGGATCCAAAAAAATCTGAATTTCCTCGCAAAGGTTTTTCAGTTGGAATGGGAGGTGGGTGAAACACCCCGAAATTTTTTAGCCATAAAAATCTTTGATGAATTAAAAATTTTGGAAAAATTAATTTTTGGAATATACTTAATTTTGGTGTGTAAAAATGTTGGGTAAAATTCAGAAATTAGAACTTTTTGTATAAAAATTGGGGGAAGGATCCGACCTAAGGAGGATAAAAAAATATAAAAAATAAAAATTCAATCGTCTGATCGTGCTGAAGTTTTTATAGCAACCTCGCCTCGCCTTCAGCTACAACATACTTATGTTTTAGCCAATTTCAATTGTCCGATGACCCATACTAATTTTTTGAGTGTTTATGTTTGATTAGGCCTTAAACACTTTTTGGTATATAAACCTATAGTGACGGGTTTAGGACTTTTAAAATACATTTTAGCCTTATAAAAAATTAATACCCTCTTGTATTTTCATCTCCCTCTGTCTATAAACCCTAGCCCCAATTTTATTTAGTAATCAACCAATGATTTGAAGGCTTATTTGGTGTTTTCTCGTGTTTGGTCTAGAACGAGATTTTATTGTTTCGCGAGAGGAAGACAATGGTATGATCAGAATTTTAAGACAAAATCTTATGAGTTTTTCATGATGACTTTAAGGCACGAGGTTTATGCAATATGCTCCTTGAATCTCTCGAGGGTAGTCATTTTGTTCCTCATTTATTTGTACTTATATTGTTAACATCATGACGTTTATTGGAATCCAAAATATTGATTCGATTTGAGATATTGTATTTGTTGATGGGCATAGTGTCATAATATTTTAATATGGCATGGAGAATGATCACCCGCCAATAATCCAAAAGTCCAATAGTCAGGATGAAGCTTTACAAAGATTATGTGAGGTGAGGTGAGGCCTGGTGACCTATTGATGTGTTATTGAAAATTTAAATTGGTATACTGCTTGGATGTCGCATTGAACTTGAATTTAGATTCATATTGTTGCATTTTATTCACGGATATTATTTTGAGCATCTATTCTTGTCATATTGTGATTTTTTTTGTATTTTTCTTTTAGTGGTAGGTTAGCGTGGATTTGAACGCTACGGATTTTGGAGGAGTTTAGATCACGACATTTGGAGGATTTTATTTTGGTATAGCTTGGCAGTGTAATTTATTTGGACAACTTAGTATTATTTTTGAATGAAATTTAATTGTAATTATTTTGGAATTGTAAATTTTGGATTCATTATATTTATTTTGTGGAATATAGATGCTCTATACTAATTATTAAGGATTTAGTTTAGTTTTAATCATAGTAGTGCTTCGTGTTTTGCACAGGGTGTTACAGTAGGGCATATAGATATAAAATTGCCTTCATGGAGAGAAACTCAAGAAAGAAGTCTTCATCGGTGAAAGGATTACACATTATAAAGATTTAAAATGTTGTGCAAGTTGTGATGGCTGGATAATGGTGAATGGAAATGGAGAGGAAATAAATTCAATCTCGATAGATGACTCATCATCGCTCGAAAATTGAATTTCAAAGTCCAAAGATTCACTTTCAATTAAACCATCTTCTAAAATTGTTTGATGTGAAACAATAGTATCCACCTCTTCTTTATTTTTCAAAGAAGTTGTTATCTCATTACAAAGAGATTCAACTTCCATATCCTCTCAATTATCATTATCCATTATTCCTTCGGAGAAAAGTAGAATGATTTGTTCTAAAGTAGGCATCATTTAATCAAAATCATTAGATCCTCATTTGGTTAATAACGTTCTTCGTCTTCTAAAGTTGTAAGAGAATAATCATTGTTGGTTTCAAATAATACATCTAAATATTGTTCCCAACAATGGTTTTCCTCCTGCTAGTAGTTCTTAAATTCTTTTTAACTTCGCAAAAACGCACCAAATGATTTCGGTGATTTTGCAACTTCACCAAAAAGACTAATTCGAGACCTATTATCGTAACTTTAATATTATTAGTATAACAAGTTTGAGGGTTATTGTCATAATAGTTTGGAGAAATATTATCATAATAGTTTTCAAGAGTGTTGTTGTAAGAATATTATGGATTTTTGTCATGAGAATAATTTTCAGAAGTCCCCATATAATTTGTTTGATTTTCTAAATACTCGCTAAAAGTCATAGGATTTTTTCTTTCCCCTTTTTGTAAGTATTTACCAAAATTCATAGGCTTTGAGGAACTTCTAAAATTATTCTTAGCAAAAAAGTGTGAACCATTACAATCACCAAAAACTCCAGAGTAAGACATGCTTACCCAGAATAGCTCCTTGATGGAAATTCCACAATGTGATGTGCGACCGAGAATTCAATGTTTCTTGGAGCCCAAATGTTCATTTCTATAAAACAAATTAAAAAAATAATAATTAAAAAATTATATGAAGTACTAGATCAATGAAATTCTATAACTAAACATTCCCCGAAAATGATGACACTTTAATGAGGCAAAAACTCTGGCCCTTTTATATTCCGTAAATTATTTGATTATGTAAATTGGTTCATTGTGAATTAGTGAATTTAAAGGAGTGGATTTGAAATGAGTCTAAATCCAATTTTAGGCAATGTTTAGTAATCTGAAAATGATGTTAAGGTTCAATCTGAAAAAAGAACATAAAACGAATTGAGAGAGAGGAGCAATCACGTGCACTTTGTATGAATCCTATTTCAAATGGATGCATTTCATAATTTTTTTGTGAAATTATTCAATTTTCGATTAAACACAAGAGCTAAAATGGGGTAATTAATGAATCAGATCATTAATGAAAGAAAACATAATTAATTGGACAATTTCTAAATGAGTCAATTAATTAAAGAGCCAATTTACAATTTTGGGACACCCAAACGGGGCCCTTGTAAATGAATTTTTCATTGGGTGTTTACTGCCTACACAAAAATAACAACTTAGTAACTATGTCGTGTGACGACAAGTAGCGATCGAATACACATGGAACGGTTCTAGAATCCAACTGATTTGTTACTTCACAAATAATAGTGTATAAGATGATCTTTAGTTTTAAAACATTTTATACTACAATTAATCTATGCAAGTATTGAAACTAAATTTAATGACCAAAATGAATTAAAATCCCATCCCCACCACGAATAAACAAAACGTATAACGAAACTTAGTTCAAAAACAATTAACAAATCATATTCAATTGATTATAAACATCCCAAACAAAGAGACCAAATCCAAAAATGAGAGATAAAACTTTCAATAAAATATGGTAACAAATGGATTAGCAATGCAATACCGCTTTAAAAACTACTATTATGTGACAAAGGAAATTAAATGCAGAATATTCCAATATCAATACACAAGGTGTAACTTAAAAGTCATTGAAATCAAACCCTGGATTTCAAGAACAAATACCCAATATTGGTGGCAATATCATCCTAACCCACAAACTAGCTTCAAATCACGACAAAACAATTAAAGAAACTAATTAAAGAGATAAAGAAGGAATGAACTGAAAGAAAAATAATTGTATTAAACCAAAATTAAGTTGCAAAGTTATAAAATCAAGTCTTAAGAAATAGTTAAAAGAAGAAGACAATGAATAGTAAATGAAACTGATAAAACTATCAAACCCGATTCGAGATAAAGGAGACAAGCTCTCAAAAATGGCCAAAAACATCCTCAAATGAAATAAAAAAGAAGTCTCTGACTTGAAAGAATGTTTACATATACATACCAATGTAAAAAAAACCTAAAAATAGAGTTTTGCGTCTATGAAGAGTACCTGAATTGATTCGGTGTTTGACAAGACTGATTCGGGACCTTACACTTGGAAACTTTAAATGAACATAACTTTTCGTTCAAAATTAAATTGATGCATGGTCAGATGCCACCCCAAGATAATTCAATTATATAAATTTTTTTCTTTTTACACCCTCAATTTTTGCACTATAAAATTACAAAATTACCCTTGAAGTTGAAGCACATGTCGAAACTTTCTCGAAATGACCATTACTTCTTCATTCGGAACAAAAATAACGAACTGTGGGTGGACACGCAAAGATAATTTGATGATATAAATATTGGTACTTTTATACCATTCAAAATATATATTTTAAAATGACCAATTTGCCCTTGAAATTGCATCTTGCAATGAAACTTTCTCGAAACTCAACCAATTGCATCTTGCAATAAAATTTTCTCGAAACGCAACCAATTGCATCACTAAGCATTCCAATACCTACAAAAGTTAAATATACCTCGTAAAACATATCATTATCAAGATAATATGTCATTAATATAAGAGTCTAAATTTAAGAATAAAAGGACACAATCACGCTAGAACGTAAAAGAAGAAAGGTAATTAAATGCAATATTCAAGACTAATCACATCCCTAACTTACACACTACTAGTACTTAGTAATAAAACAAAAAGGAAAACCAACAAAACAATGAGAGAAAAATAAAATAGATATGTACAAAGGATAGAATGCCACTTTCGCAGGCGCATGATTTCATTTAGAGAATGTAGTAAGCCGTTAAACCCCTAGGCTACCCTAGTGGATGAGTATTGTCTCGTGAGGATTTTTAGAGATGAAACCCATAAAAATAATAAGTTTCCTTAAAAGTATGCCCAAATAATAAATTATACACGCTCAAGAACAACGAAAAGGATTTCAACAATTTATTAACAAAGCAGAAGGAATATACCCAAATAATTAATATTATTGGAATAACTTCATCACAACTGAAACCTTAATTGTGGGAGGAAGAGTGAGCAAAAGAACATAATATAATTTGTCAAAATTTATAATTTGAATAAACATTAAAGTGGGCATAACATCAAACCTCTCTGGTGCTTACCCTCAACAAATAAAACACTCTTAATGGGGCGTAACACCCGTGATATGTGTTAATAATGAGTATATGTAAAAGGAAACAAGGTCATACACATGTCATCAATGAAGAATACTATATATAGAATGGAAAATTATGTAAGGACATTTTTCTCATGTCCAACATGTTACATTTATGTATGTCGTACGCCGCTACATTTGGCACGTCACCTCACGATCTCACATGGCGGCCTCAATCCGAATTCCGGGAATCAAGCATTCAACATCTCGATTAATATGTCCCGCATCTTCCTCAACGACTTCACGGTCCACGATTTTAAGGACTTAATGCAAGTGGTACGCAAGGGAAGTCAAAACAGTAAAAAAGGCACGATAGGAGTGTTCAAGGGCATTTTCGTAATTTCACATCCATAGTTCGGAGGTCTGGTCAACTGGAAAGTTGAAGATCTTGCCGTAACGAAGATACTGGAAAAACGACACCTAAATCCGAGCTACGGTGAAGGAGTTATGACCTTTTGAAGATGGAGAAAATTTCTTAAAGAATGCTATTTTTTTTGTACGCTTAGAGTTTTAAGAACATGGGACTCTTCATCTTTTTTCCTATAAATACCAACTTCGGGGGAGTTGTTTTGCAAGACTTTAGAAGACGTTTTTGAGAGTCCAAATTACTCTAGTCTTCATATTTTTGAGTCCTAAGACTCATGTTTTGATTCACACAATTGCCAAACCTTTGTGAATCTTGTTGTGTAACCCAAGAACACAACTTTGGTTTGTTCAACCCTTGTGGAGAAGCCATTCTCTTCTTCATTGCTGCCCTCCTGGAAAGGGAAAATTTCAGCCGCCGACATAGGGACCGACACCTGCGGGTATTTCTGTGTCACACTGTTTCTAGCCGTTGCTTTGAAGGTTTACCGAAAACACCATGCGTTACACTTGTGGGCGATTATCAGGTTGTATGTAAGTCAATGGTCTTGTAAATTCTTTAAAGTTCTAGAAATAAAAGGTTTTACCCTTCGGGGATTTTTCCTTAACTTTGTGTCGCATGCTTTATATTTGATGGGTTGATTTAGATGCATGTTTAAGGGTTGAATTTATTTGGTTTAAAAGTAGACGCTAGTTAAATAAGGGTTACTTGGAAACTTGCGAAATTTAATTTAAATCGATATTACACGACGATTTCAAATTATAATCTCAGTGAAAGGATAACGTTCATTAATTGAGGTGAAATTCACATTAACAGATTATCGAAACTATTATGACTTTTGAATAAAATATACCCTCGAAACAAATAGGACATTATAGGTTTATAACGTAAGTTTGGGGTTAAGGTTATAAAATGAACATATATTTACATATTCAAAGTGTTCAGGTACGACACTTAGGAAAATGGAATGTGTGGGAAATTACAAAATTTGTAACAATTAATGGAAATAACAAAAGAGAGTGATGAAGACTATTGGTTACTGTATACAAAATGAAAAACTTTCACTTTTGTTTTCTTTCTTTTCTTTTCTTTCTTTTTTCTTTTGTTTTGTTTTCTTTTTGTTTTGTTATGTTTTATTTTTTCCACCTTCGCATGCTTAATTGCAACCACGTAATGAGAACATCATAAAGTCCCAGGTTACTTTCAAAACTAAAGGTGGGAAGGTTATATGTATGGTTAAAACTTTAATGTGGAGTAGGTTAAGGGATTTTGGGTTATGAAACGAATGGCCATATTTAGGCTCGAAGAGGGTTGACAAGGTAAAATATATAAGGTGAGGTCAAGGTTAATATGCGTGTAATAATAAAGAGGACATGTGGTCCTTTCCTAAGGTTTACTCGATTCTTGAATCAAAACAACGTTTAAAATCATGCACAAGAAAACAATTAAAAATGAACTCAATTAATGAATGATCAACAAAAGAATAGTGAGATTTGATGACTTTTTCAAGAAGAAAAGAGTAATGTATAAACACTCACAAATAAATAAAGTGAAACGCTCACTTGGTGTATGTATATACAATTCAACAAAAGATCAGTGAGTTATAAAATCCTTAAAACGAATCACTAAATACGAAAAGAGCATTTGTTCATGGGCACAAACTTCAATTCATGAAGTTTTTCATAATACCAATGATTCGATAACTAAATTATAGTAACTTATAAAATTGAGAGCATGCATCATTGAGTTATCTATTAGATCGAGCATTTATTTGAATGATCACTAAAAATAAGGGCAAAATGCCCAACAAAAGGGAAAAAGTAAAGAAAATGAAAATTATCAAAATTTTAAAATAAAATAAAATGATTAGTAAGAACATGTAGTCAAATTAAAGAGACTACTAATGAATGGTTAGAATATCCCAAAACCCCTAACATAAATGTTTCATTATCCTTAATGTGAGTCAAGAACACAAGTTAAAGAGGGAAGAGAAATATAACACCCATAGTGGAGAAATCCCAAGATAAATAAAGGCCATTAATTTTACAAAACATGTTAGAACAAAGCATAACAAAAAAGGTGAACACAATATTTAACTAATCACACTAGAAAATAATTAAAAAAAAAAAAAAAACTTCTATGTATAACTAACTATTTTAACATAACTAACTATACACTAGAAGTTAAAGTTTTTGAGTGTCCACCAAAAAATGATTTGACTTTGAGTGATTAACGGAGGACCCACATTCGGGTTAATGCCTTTCAAAAAATTGAAATGTTATTAGTACAACTGAAGAAATGGCAAGGGAGGTGGAAATGAACCATCACCAATTAAAAGTTTTAGGAGGGTAATGGGGTGTTTGGATTCAATGGGGGGCAAGTACAATTGGGTTCCAAAAAAATCTGAATTTTCTCGCAAAGGTTTTCCAATTCAAATGGGAGGTGGGGCATACGGAGGAAAAATCGCCTTCAATGAGAGCAACTCAAGAAAGAAGTCTTCATCAGTGAAAGGATTAAACATTTTAATGATTTCAACCGATGCTTAGGCAAGTTGTAATGGTGAACAAAAATAGGGAACAAATAAATTCAATCTCGATAAATGACTCATCATTGCTCGAAGATAGAATATCGAAGGAGGAAGATTCACTTTCAATTAAACCGTCTTCTAAAATTTTTTGATGTCAAACAAAAGTCTCCACCTCCTCTCTATTTTTTAAAGAAGATATCATCTCATTTCAAAGCGATTCAATTTCCATATCCTCCTACTTATTGTTCTCCATTATTCCTTGCCCGAAAAGGAGAATGATTTGTTCCAAAGTAGTTGTCATTTGATCAAAATCATTGTATTCCTCATTTGGTTAAAAATATTTTTCATATTCTAAAGTTTCAAGAGAAGAATCATTATTGGTTTCAAATAAGAAATCTAAATCATCCCAAGAAATGTTTTCCTCCAGATAGTAGTTGTTAAAGTTTTCTATTTTTTGACTTTGTAAAAATGAACCAAATGAATTTGACGGTTTTGCAACTTCACCAAAAAGACTAATTTTAATACCTATTATCGTAACTTTAAAATTATTAGTTTAACAAGTTTGAAGGTTATTGTCATAATAGTTTGGATAACTATTATCAAACTTGTTTTCACGATTGTTACTGTAATAATCTTGTAGCTTTTTATCGTGAGAATAATTTTCAGAAGTCCCCACATCAATTGTTTTATAATACTCGCCAAAAGTCATAGGATTTTTTCTTTTCTCCTTTTGTTAGTATTCACTAAAATCCATAGGATTTGAGGAACTTTCGAAATTATTCCTAGGAAAAAACTGTGAATAATTACAATCATAAAAAACTCTAGAGTAAGACATGCTTACCCAAAATAGCTCCTTGATGAAAATTCCACAACGTGGTGTTGGATGAGAATTTAATGTTTCTTAGCGCTCAAATGTTCACATCTGTGAAACCAATTAAACAAAAAAATAACAATACAAAAATATATACGAACTACTAAATCAATAAAATTCTATAACAAAACATTCCCTGGCAACGACACCATTTTGATAGGGAATAAACTATGTAAATTATTTGTCGTTCGGTGTCTTTCGACTATACAAAATCACAACTTGGTACACTATGGAGTGTATAGGTAAGTAGGGATCGAACAAACAAGTAACATTTCTAAAATCTAACTGATTTATTACTTAACGAATAAAAGGGTATAAGATGACCTTTGGTTTTAAAAAAATTTATACTACAATGAATTTATGCAAGTATTGAAACTAAATTAAATGACAGGAATGAATTAGGATCGCATCCCCACCATAGATAAACAAAATATACAAAGGAATTTTGTTCGAAAATGCAATTAAGCTAGCATGTTAATGTAATACCCCGTAATTTTACTGATTTTTAAGTGTGGGATTAATTGAGTTAATTATGAGAAATTTACTTAAATATAATCCGAATTTAAATAAATATTAACTAGCGAGACGAGGGTTACTATTTATTGATGCGAATCATATATAATATTACCGAGTGAATAGTATAATATGTGAATAGAAATTTAGTAAAAATTATCGCGAGTGAAAAATACGACAGTTTCGATAATTAAGTCAGGACACACGTGTCAGTCATGTCGAGAGTCAATTTTATGGAATAGAAAGGTAATTTATTTTTAATTCATCCAAATGGTCATTTAGAGTACCCCAAAGTATTTGAAAAGGTATATATAGTTAGAAAAGTCTACCCGGGAGTTTAGTTTGGGTTCCGGAGTAGTTTTAGGCCAAACCGACACCCCGGAAGGGCATTTTAGTCTTTTGAAATTTTAGAGGAAATAAACCCACGAATTTTATAAGGATAAATGAAATGGTGTGTCAAGGAAGTTAGGTTTATTATAATCAATAATTGAGAGAGGCTATCTAGGTAAGGAAGGAGGAGAATTCCAAAGGAGATTTAAGGTTGTCCTACACCAATTGCACCACTTTCACCACCAACGCGTATATCGGAAAAAGAGAATCACCCCTATACCATTTGCTTCATAGGATTAGAACTTTTGTTAGAGGCAAATATTTATCTTGCAAATATTTAGTGCATATATTGTCCATGGTAGTTTAGATTGAATGAAATAACCATAAATATTTTATATTTGATAAATTTGGAGAATTGAATCATGATTATAGGTAGGTTTTGCATGTAGATGAATTTCTGGAATCATTGGAAAAATGAAATTTTAATCTAAGTGTTAGAAATCACATATTAAATCTAAAAATTATGGTGTTCTTGAATACAGTTTAAGGAACTAGGGTTCTTAAGATATATTCAAGAATTAATCTAAGAAATCTATGCCCCATGATGATTTTATGGTTCTTATATGTTAGAGCTTGTGTAATTTTGTTAGTAAAAACTTTAGTATGATTTATTGGGAGTTTGGTATGATTAAATTTTGGATTTGAGGTTAAAATGGGAGAAACCCGTAAGAACAAATATGCAGATTTTCGATACCTGTACATACGAATCGATTCGAACCATGCCAAATCGATTTGGTTGCCCAGAATTTATTTCCTTTCCCATTTTGTTTAGGATTTTTGGGAGATGTTAGGGATTTAATCGTGGACTTTAATTTTAAACATATTAATGAGTAATTGGGAATACCAGTATCCGAGATTATAATTTGGGTTTAGTTCCAGGATAAGAAATTAAGGGTTAAACTTAATTAGGTTTAATCGAGAGAAATACATAAATCGGAGACTAAATATAATCCCAAAAATCCAAGGGATATGATGACTTAGACTAGTAGGATATAAATGAGTTAATTACTGATGTTATGATCGGAAATAAAGGAGACACTTTGAGTAACGAGAATTACTCGGGAGCATACGACAAGGGAAGTTGTATATTTCATTAACATGTAGGATATTCGTGAGATAGATATACTATGTATAAAACATATGATATAGGATGTGTGTACACCTATATTAAAGCTAGAGATTTATGCACTAAGGTTGTGTGAATACCTAATATATGATGGATTGATTGTGTGTATGACATACCTACCATACTTGTTATCACGAGAGGTCTTAGAAAGGGGATGGTTTTATCTAGATGAGCCTTCGGGGGGAGTTTAGATTAGTGCTTCAGAACATAGGTCTAAGAAAGACTTATTGGTGAGTTGATGAGTTTGCGGTCATGTAGGTGCGTTGGTATGTGCATATCCCATAGGGCTGGGAACTATGTTCGCCTTCAATATGTGTGTTTTGTATTGATACGGTTCTAGAGTGATTAGGAATTTATAATCTTTATGTTCGTGATGTACCAGGATTTGATAGTAGTGTATTTATGCACAACAGGTTTAGCCTTTTTGGGGTGTCGTATTAATGGATATATATAATAGTGATTTGTATATTTACACTTGTGATTATTCTACTATGTTGCTTAGTAGGTGAGAAAGATTATGACATTTTATATTAATCAAGAGTGTGGAAACTTGAATGAGTAATGGGACACTTGAATTCAATTTAATTAATATTGAACTTGCAAGTTGTATGTAATATCCCGTACTTTTAAAGGTATTTAAATTGCACGGTGGATGTAATTTGGCAATTTGAGGAATTATTGTGAATAGAAATTTTGGGATTAATGAGTGAAATTAAATAATTTTAATGTTATAAAGTGAATAGTAAATATTAGTTTTTGAGTGTCAGATTAATATTTACATGGATTATATTTTCTTACGAGACTAAGTATATGAGTGGATTATTTTTAATTACATGTCGCAAGTTGGGTAAAGCAACAAAGGAAATATTTTAAATTGAAAAATACGCGTATTGAACGTGTTGGGTTAAAATAGTGAATTTTAGTTAAGTGACTCGGATGGAGATTTTGACTGCGCCATTGGGTTTAGAATGGATGAGATAGTCAAAATAGAGTACCTGGGGGTAGTATTTGGGTTCCGGACATTTTTGGACTAGTAGGGACTCGTAAATGAGTACACGAGTCATTTAACAATTGGGTATATACCCAATTTCGGATTTGAAGAGGTGGAAACCCTCATTTCTCCCAAATATTATCCCTAAGAGAGAGAGTGGGAGAGAAGAGAGAAAGAAGAGAAGAAAAAAGAAGAAAGAAAAGAGAAGAAAAGAAGAGATTTCTGGCCAAAATTCGTGGGATTCGACTCGTGGTCGTCTGGTTTAATCCACGAAGCAAGTGTTTAACTTTCTTTACGATTTAGTGTGTTTAATTTCTCATATTGTAGTTGGTATAAAACTAAAGATTTTTGGGTTGAAATTTCATGGATCAAACGGGTTTTCGGAAGATTAATATGGATATAACTCGATTAATACCCAATTTGAGAAAGTTGGAATTTATTGAAATTAATTGTTGAATATGGGTTATAAGATGATTAGAACCCTTTATATATGTGTATTTATGGTTGTTTGAGGTTGGTTGATGATGAGAGAGGAGATAAAAAGCTTGGAGGTGTTTTAATGGAGGTTTGGATTTTTGGAGAAGAAGGTGAATAGTGACCAACATCACTTCCGGATTGTTTCGGAGAGGAAGACTGCCGATTCAGCTCTCGGTCAAAACACGAACATTGTATATCTTTTCGATACAGTCACGTAGGCGCTAACCGCATATTTTTTTTATTTTTCTTCGAATTGTTATGATTTTTATAAGATGGCAGTTCCGGGGTGAAATCACCAACTCGGAAATGCACTCGAATTTTGGAAAAATAAAAGCTAGAATTCTTTGGAGATAAATATTTGGGGTTCCTAAAAATAGTGTGGGGACTTCTAAATATTTTTTTAAGTAAGGTACGTATCTTGGGTTAGATGAAAGTAAACCCCAAGATTTACCCAAATAGGGGTGTTTGGGAGGAGTAACACTCGAGGTGATGTTTCGGTGAGCAAAATTTTATATAAGTAATTGTGCGCGTAGAAAATACACTTATATGCCAATTTTGGTTGAGTAAAATCCTATGAGGTGACTAGGATGAAATTTAGGATACGGGCTAAAGAGAATTGAGTAGTCATCCAATATGCCTATTTATGATAATTATTATGGGTGAGAGGATTGCCTATCGTTATTTATGGGACAAATAAATATATCGGTGTTGTTGGTATTGTCATCGTGCGGTGAGAAAAGCTCGGAAATAATATATTGAGGATTAGTCAAAATTGATAAATGCGTAAGATATTCGAGAGATAAATATACTACGTAGGAAATTTATTATACAAATTGTGCGTACGCCCGAATGTTATTATATACGTGGGTTAAATAATTACCTATAGGGAATTATGTATAGGTGAGAGAAATACCTATAATTATAATATGGTTGTGTGAATACCAAATTGATGATATATTTATGTAGGTTGAATGTGTACCTATATGATTATTTATTTTGTGTATGACATACCTACCATACTTGCTATCACGGGAGGTTGGCGTTCGTATGAAGACAATCTTATCCAGTGTTGACTTCGGGGGGATTTTAGATTTAGTACCTCAAGAACATAGGACTGTGAAGGGCTTATTTGTGAGTCGATAAGTCTGCTGACTATAGGAGCGTAGGTATGTGCGTGACCCATGGGTATGTGAACTATGTTTGCCTCCAATATATGTGGTTTGTATTGATACGGTTCCTGAGTGATCCGGAATGCGTGATCCTTATGTGCGTGATGTACAGGGATTTGATAGCAGAGTATGAGTGCACCGCAGCTGAGCCTAGGGGTGCCATATATGTATATATGTATTGTGATTAACATATATGTGTACTTGAAATAATCCACGGATGCTTAGTAAATGAGAATGACTAATCCACTTATATTATTGTTAGGTGGATGATTAATATACTTGTTGCGTATAGTGTATTGTTTATATATATGAGATGAGATATCATATAACCTAGCCTTGTATAAAGTGAAAAGAATGAATAAAGTGTGATGTTACTTCCGATAAATGAATATCCGAATTTATATGAATATGAATCTTAGGTTCTAATGAGAACTATTAATAAATACGGAATGGTATAAATATGGTATGTACTGAAGGCCTAATGGATCCCGATGATCAATATTGTCACGTAGTAGTGTATCGGGGGGGTTCCTTGTTTGGATTTCGCTTCGCGAGACACCCCACGCACGAACGTAACGTAAT
The DNA here is from genome assembly GCA_949130495.1 of Sambucus nigra. Taxonomy (NCBI): domain Eukaryota; kingdom Viridiplantae; phylum Streptophyta; class Magnoliopsida; order Dipsacales; family Adoxaceae; genus Sambucus; species Sambucus nigra. Next base: position 531,724,330 of record OX422208.1, read on the forward strand.
GTTGGGAATGGGGAGAAGTTTAGTCCTTAGTACTCGAATTGATGAAGATTATTAGAAGGTGGGTAATTACATTAGTTAGGCAGGGTAGCTTAACTAGGTTGTTTAAAAAGGTATGCAATAGTTGTGCACTATTAAAAGAGGGGTGAGGTGTATCTCATGTGAGAGAGATACCAGTTTAAATATGAGAAATAACATATTTTAAAATATGGATTTTAAGCACTCGCTAAAATGTTTTCAAAACTCGGGCTCTGACCCGTTTCTCTATTTTCCCCTCTCTTGCTATATCTATATATATAGGTGTTCAGATACAGGGACGCCTGGATGATAATTCTTTCGAGTCAGACGTTTGCTATAGCAGCTGTGGATGCAAGCAGGTTTATATTAGGTGCTTCTATCATTGAGATCTAGATAGGAAGTATTGTAGAAATATTCGGGCTTATGGACCAACTGTACTCATTTATTCTTTTATCGCCTTTTAGTGCGGCATTCGATTTGGTTGTATTATTGTATCGAGTGTTCGGTTATTTTATTTTATTTCATTTCAGTTGCTGCATGTAAACTGTTGTAATTATTTTATTTGAATGGTTTGGTTAAAAAGATTAGTTAATTAAAATTTTGACGCCGGCTTATTAGGATATTATTAATTAAATTGGTTTTTGATAGTGATGCTAAGAACGAACCATATGAGACTCCTATTTTAATTTGATATAGGAGTGATTGCCCGGTATTTTATTGGGGGGTGTCACAGGTGGTATCAGAGCATCAGGTTCTAGTGTCCTTATGAATCTGTGTGGACGTACTACGCTTTCAGCGTTGCTTTTGATTTGATATAGAGCCTTATGATTAGGATTGTTGATATCCTCTTGTGAGATTTCGTTCTCCTGTCATTATGTAAGATTATAGTAAATCTTTTGCGCACTCATTCAGGATTCGTGTGTTGATCGACGAAGGACGACCATGGAAGACCGTGGTGAGGGCAGCAGGAGGCGAGGCTTAGTTAGAGCTATAAGTTGATGTTAGAAATGAGGACCGCGGTAAAGGTCATTTTCCTTGTGGCATTATCATGGGTTGCTGCAACGACTACTAAAATATAGTAGTTAAAATTATCAAGAATTGTTGTACTTGAGAATGGTGCTAAACTTGAATTAACAAGTAGAAGGCTCAGAAGCTCTTGCTTACAGTTGGGTATGGAATTACACATATGTGAAAATTTGAGGAAATTTTTTTCACTCGTTGGAGCAATGTGAAATAGTGGGAACGAAGGTCACCATATTTAGAGGAGCGTGATATTTTGCTCATAAATTAATCTTACAAATGGTTTTAAATTATAAATTCTCTTGATTTAGAATAAAGTGAATGCAGTTTCTAGGTTATTCACATAAGAATTGGTCAGAGACCGACGGTGAATAAAGAATGATGTGGTTAAGTGAACTTAGTACCGGAGTAAGGTAGGTACAATAGAGAAAGAGGCTTCTCCAGTGGAATAATAGACTCACTAGTAAATTGGACTTACGTAGAGTGAGTTATAGTTGTTTTAGTGCAAGGTGTGAAATCTGTAATGAAAAATTAAAGTTGTGATACTTTGTGATTTTTAAGAGTCTAATGGGATAAAGACTCTTGGGCATCGAATTGGAATTTCGGATGTAATTGGGATACGAGCTAGTTGTGATAAGCTTAATATTCTGAATTTAAAAGAGATGATATAGCTATATTACGAGAGACATACATGATTAGCCGGATTATACTATATATATATATATATATATATATATATATATATATATATATATATATATATATATATATATATATATATATATATATATATATATATATATATATATATACGAGCATATTGAGAATATATATATGATGTGTTTAAATATATCTGTATGTGATTGGTATATTTGTATGAAACATACCCCTCGAGTGCTATCATAGGAAGTTATGCATTTTGGGTGAGGCCTCTGGCTTGAGGAGCAGAGAGCATATAGTCCCCAGGTCATAGTGTCCATTTTATATTGTGTGATATTTATCAGGAATGAGACATGGTGGGTATGTTTCGTTCTCATTTTCGGGGAGGAACTATGATCACTTCCCATTCATTGTGATTTGATTTTTACCAAGTCGGTGTGATAGTCTGACCACTGGTACCTAGGATGATGTGTAATTAATTCCCTAGAAGATGATAGCATTGAGAGACTGCATCCATTGAGTTATAGCTCTGAGGGATGGTTATTATACTTATATAGTGTATGATATACAAGTATGGATATACTTGATGTGTGTGTATATATATATATATATATATATATATATATATATATATATATATGTGGACATATTAAAGAATGGAATGCGAGATAAATTCTGAATGAGCTCGCCTAGATTATATGTTTAGATGGAACTTCGATGAGGAGATGTTTAACTTTAATGATTTGAGTGCATGTGGACATTATATATATTATTTGAAGTATACAGGAATTATAGTTAAACTGGGAGTTTAAGCTTGCTGTTGTTCGCGCGAAGGATTTACTGTTAGTGCAAGAGCTTGTGGTATAGCTCCTTGACAGAAGTGAGGGTTCTGACCATATTTTATTAATAGATGGGATGGGGTTATCCTGGTTGCATATTTGAAGCTAACAATACACTCCCCATACGAACCTTAATAACTCCGGGAGTGGACAGATGTAATAATATGCAAGGATGTTGGTTTTGACGATAAGTCACCTAGTGTAAAGGAAACACTATTGAGTGAGAACCATTTGATGACTGTATAATTATATAGAGATATAAGTTCTATGAAGAAGCATTGAAATTTTCCTCTCACCGCAAGTATGTGGGTGAGGTATGATAAAGGAAATTAATTTGAGACTTATAGACAGACTTTGAATAAAAGGGAAATTGAGAGGAAATACATTTTGGGTATGATGTTCATCATGCTTTTGCAGAGAGTAGGTGCCCTAATTAGTTGGACTTTCCATTTGGACAAGATGGAAGGATATAGTGGTAGAAGTAAATTAGTAAGTTAACGAGGTAGCATTTAGAACGTCTCATTGGTGTCCCTTAGACCGCTATATCTTGATGACCGATGAAGCGAGGGAGTAGTGTATCGGGAAGGTTCCTTGTTTGGATTTCGCTTTGCGAGACGTCCCACACACGAAACCAAGAAAATGTTTAAAGTCGAGAGAGGTCTTGGGCACTAGGGATATAGTTACAATAGTACTCATATTACGTGTGTTAGAAACACCTTAATCTTAGGGCTACCACGAAGTAAGGGTAATAAGACTATCAACACTGATATAGGAAGGCTATTGTGAGTTAACCACAAGAAGATCGATGAGATAATCTTGATAAGGATTGAATTTCCAGGCATCGGAAGAATTAAATTTTGAATTATTCAGGTTAAGGGATACCCAGGTGTTAGTACCAGGCCGATGAAATGATGCCCATTATTTAGATTAAGTGTAATGTATGAAAACATTTACAATGGTGGTGCATATATGCACGAATGATAGGGGGTATGGGTACCCTGGTTAGTTAATTCCAAAAATGTTCGAGATAGAAGGACGTAAAAAAAAAATAAAAAAAAAATGGGTAGAATATATGCCTGAGGGACACTTACAAACAAGGTTAAATGGTATGACGTATTGAATGTCGTGTGAGAATGACGATAATTCAAGCATTTATGTGCAACGAGAACTAGCACACCCGAGATGGGTTGAAAGGTTGAGGAAAATCATTTAAAAGGTACCTCTTAATGAAAAAGATACCAAATTACTGTGAGAAAGTAGAGCGAAATCTTACTCGAACGAGTGTTGAAGAGTGGCTTGCACATGATTGTATTGTTAGCATACTCCAAGGAAAGAAGGAGTGTATGTAGTACCAAATTCCAGAAGAGTATATGGGAGTTAATACTTTAATTATTCGGTATAGGGAATGTACCTTGGAGATTACGAGAGAGATTATAATTTAAATATTTATACAATACATAACGACGAGAATAAAATACGTATGAGAAGTGTATAATTAGGTTGGGAATATGCCTATGAATCTTAACAGGATGTGTGTATGCCTAGTAATTGATATTTTATTGAGAGCACTAATGTGTGATAATCCGGGGGTGCAAGAATTGATTAAGTGCGCTAATGGGTGTTAACCTGGGGGTGCATGATTAGTATATATATGTATACGGATGATGTGACTATATGTATATATATGGATTTGTGAATATTTCTACTATGTGAGACTAGTAGATATGGTATTAATAATAAATACTTTGCGTTAAGTGGTCTTACCAAAAGGGTGTAAGATTAGTGTAAATATATAGAGATGATGAGACTATATATATATGAGCATACGCCTTGAGATGGGTGGAATATAGTGGGAGACCATTGTGTTAGGCTTTATCTAAATTTGGTTAAGCTAGGATGTAATGTATATACCGATCCTAGAGTAGTGGTACAGGCTATATCTGAATTTCGAGTACGAAATTCTGTTGTAAGGGGGGAAGTATGTAATACCCCATACTTTTAAAGGTATTTAAATTGCACAGTGGATGTAATTTGGAAATTTGAGGAATTATTGTGAATAGTAATTTTGGGATTAATGAGTGAAATTAAATAATTTTAATGTTATAAAGTGAATAGTAAATATTAGTTTTCGAGTGTCAAATTAATATTTAAATGGATTATATTTTCTTACGAGACTAAGTATATGAGTGGATTATTTTTAATTACATGTCGCAAGTTGGGTAAAGCGACAAAGGAAATATTTTAAATTGAAAAATACACGTATTGAACGTAACGTGTTGGGTCAAAATAGTGAATTTTAGTTAAGTGACTCGGATGGAGATTTCGACTGCGTCATTGGGTTCGGAATGGCCGAGATAGTCAAAATAGAGTACCCGGGGGTAGTATTGGGTTCCGGACATTTTTGGACTAGTATGGACTCGTAAATGAGTACACGAGTCATTTAACAATTGGGTATATACCCAATTTCGGATTTAAAGAGGTGGCAACCCTCATTTCCCCCAAATATCAACCCTAAGAGAGAGAGAGAGAGAGAGACATAGAGAGAAGAGAAGAAAGAAAAGAGAAGAAAAGAAGAGATTTTCGGCCAAGATTTGCGGGATTCGACTCGTGATCGTCGGATTTAATCGACGAGGCAAGTGTTTAACTTGCTTTATGATTTAGTGTGTTTAATTTCTCATATTGTAGTTGGTATAAAACTAAATATTTTTGGGTTAAACTTTCGTCGATCAAACGAGTTTTCGGAAGATTAAAACGGATATAACTCGATTAATACCCAATTTGAGAATCTTGGAAATTATTGAAATTAATTGTTGAATATGGGTTCTAGGATGATTGGAACCCTTTCTATAAGTGTATTTATGGTTATTTGAGGTTGGTTGATGATGAGAGAGGAGATAAAAGATTGGAGGTTTTTTAACGGAGGTTTGAATTTTTGGAGAAGAAGGTGAATAGTGACCAACATCACTTCTGGACTCTTTCGGATAGGAAGACGGTCGATTCAGCTCTTGGTCAAAACACGAAAGTTGTAGATATTTTCGATACGGTCGCGTGGACACTATCCACGTATTTTTTTTATTTTTCTTCCAATTGTTATGATTTTTATAAGATGATAGTTCCGGGGTAAAATCACCAACTCGGAAATGCACTCGGACTTTGGAAAAATAAAAGCTAGAATTCTTTGGAGATAAATATTTGTGGTTCCTAAAAATAGTGTGGGGACTTCTAAATATTTTTTTAAGTAAGGTACGTATCTTGGGTTAGATGAAAGTAAACCCCAAGATTTATCCAAATAGGGGTGTTTGGGAGGAGTAACACTCGAGGTGATGTTTCGGTGAGCAAGATTTTATATAAGTAATTGTGCACGTAGAAAACACACTTATATGCCAATTTTGGTTGAGTAAAATCCTATGAGGTGACAAGGATGAAATTTAGGATACGGACTAAAGAGAATTGAGCAGTCATCTGATACGTCTATTTATGGCAATTATTACAGGTGAGAGGAATGTCTATCGTTATTTATGGGACGAATAAATATATCGGTGTTGTTGGTATTGTCATCGTGCGGTGAGAAAAGCTCAGAAATAATATATTGAGGATTACTCAAAATTGATAAATGTGTAGGATATTCGAGAGATAAATATACTACGTAGGAAATTTATTATACGAATTGTGCGTATGCCCGAATGTTATTATATACGTGGGTTAAATAATTACCTATGGGGAATTATGTATAGGTGAGAGAAATACCTATAATTATAATATGGTTGTGTGAATACCAAATTGATGATATATTTATGTAGGTTGAATGTGTACCTATATGATTGTTTATTATGTGTATGACATACCTACCATACTTGCTATCACGGGAGGTTAGCGTTCGTATGAGGACAATCTTATCCAGTGTTGCCTTCGGGGGATTTTAGATTTAGTACCTCAAGAACATAGGACTGTGAAGGGCTTATTTGTGAGTGGATAAGTCTGCTGACTATAGGAGCGTAGGTATGTGCGTGACCCATGGGTATGTGAACTATGTTTGCCTCCAATATATGTGGTTTGTATTGATACGGTTCCTGAGTGATGCGGAACGCGTGATCCTTATGTGCGTGATGTGCAGGGATTTGATAGCAGAGTATGAGTGCACCGCAGCTGAGCTTAGGGGTGCCATATATGTATATATGTATTGTGATTAACATATATGTGTACTTGAAATAATCCACGGATGCTTAGTAAATGAGAATGACTAATCCACTTATATTATTGTTAGGTGGATGATTAATATACTTGTTGCATATAGTATATTGTTTATATATATGAGATGAGATATCATATAACCTAGCCTTGTATAAAGTGAAAAGAATGAATAAAGTGTGACGTTACTTCCGATAAATGAATATCCGAATTTATATGAATATGAATCTTAGGTTCTAATGAGACTATTAATAAATACGGGATGGTATAAATATGGTGTGTACTGAAGGCCTAATGGATCCCGATGATCAATATTGTCACGTAGTAGTGTATCGGGGGGGTTCCTTGTTTGGATTTCGCTTCGCGAGACACCCCACGCACGAACATAACGTAATGTTGGGAATGGGGAGAAGTTTAGTCCTTAGTACTCGAATTGATGAGGATTATTAGAAGGTGGGTAATTACATTAGTTAGGCAGGGTAGCTTAACTAGGTTGTTTAAAAAGGTATGCGATAGTTGTGCACTGTTAGAAGAGGGGTGAGGTGTATCTTATGTGAGAGCGATACCAGTTTAAATATGAGAAATAACATATTTTAAAATATGGATTTTAAGCACTTGCTAAAATGTTTTCAAAACTCGGGCTCTGACCCGTTTCTCTATTTTCCCCTCTCTTGCTATATCTATATATATAGGTGTCCAGATACAGGGACGCCTGGATGATAATTCTTTCGAGTCAGACGTTTGCTATAGCAGCTGTGGATGCAAGCAGGTTTATATTAGGTGCTTCTATCATTGAGATCTATATAGGAAGTATTGTAGAAATATTCAGGCTTATGGCCCAACTGTACTCATTTATTCTTTTATCGCCTTTTAGTGCGGCATTCGATTTGGTTGTATTCTTGTATCGAATGTTCGGTTATTTTATTTTATTTCATTTCAGTTGCTGCATGTAAATTGTTGTAATTATTTTATTTGAACGGTTTGGTTAAAAAGATTAGTTAATTAAAATTTTGATGTCGGCCTAATATGATACTAGTATTTAAATTGGTTTTCGACAGTGATGCTAAGAATGAACCATATGAGACTCCTGTTTTAATTTGATATAGGAGTGATCGCCCGGTATTTTATTAGGGGGTGTCACATTGTATTTTCTGGTAATACGGGTGGGCATAATCACTTAGGCACTATAGTAAGAGACTCGATTTAAATTCGATAAGTGGGATAGTGTGGTGTGCACATTAGATGAGAGGTGAGCATCTCAAGTGAGATCACATATAACTAAAATGTATATAATATTTAGTGTTTAATGCATTTTAAACACTTGCTGATTTTAAACAAATTTTCAACTTGGGCTCTAACCCGTTTTCTTCCAAATATATTTTGCCTTTGTAAAAATCCTTTAGGTTCCTATCCACAGGGATGCCAAACATAGGAGTTCTTATCAGTTAAAGTGTTGTAGCTACTGTGAAAGTTACAGGACCTCAGTACTAGACGCATCCACGTCTATCTTTAATTATTTATCAATTATTTACTTTAGTCGAGCATATTTCCCATCATTATTCAGATGTATCCAGAGATAGAGATTGCAGACATTTATTTATATTTTAGTTGTTGGTTTTTGTTTCATTTCAGACTATTGCATTTGGGATTTAGACTGGAAATATTTATTCCAGACGAAACTACTTCTTTATGTCATTTTCTTGTTATGAGATTGTTTACTGAATGGTGAATATCTAGTTAATTATTTATTTGGTTGTATATTAATTTAAAAGATAAAATTTGACACCGGACTTTTTAACTACTAGGTGGTTCGTAATTAATAAATGTTTTTCGACAGTGATGCTAAGACTAAACCAACTGGATATTCGATTTTAAATTTAATAAAGGATTGATCACCCGATATTTAATTAGGCAGGGTGTCACAGTTAAACTGATTATAAGCATCTCACATGAAGAGACCAAACCCATCAATGAGAGATATAACTTTCAATCAAATAGGGTCACACATGGATTAACATTGAAATAGCACTTTAAACACTACCATTGTGTGACAAAGAAATTTAAACCTATACTATTACAATATCAATACACAAAGGTTTCAATTAAAAGACATTCAAACGAAACCCTAGATTTCAAGCACAAATACCCATTAATGGTGGAAATATAATCCTAAATGATAAACTAACTAAAAAGTATGGTAAAATAATTAAAACAACTAATTAAAAAGAGAAATAAATAGATAAATGAAAACAACCTAATTATATTAAATCCCAAATAAGTTACAAAGATATAGAATTAAATCTGAAGCAACAATTAAAGGAATAATACAATGAATAGTAAATTAATCTTACAAAACTACCAAACCCTACGAGAGAGAAAGGAGAGAAGATCCCAAAAATAGGTAAAAAAAATCCTCAAACAAACCTTAAATGAACTAAAAATGAAGTACCTAACATAAAAGAATGTTTACATATAATTAAAAACCAAAAAACCCCTAAAACCAGATTTTTATGTCTCTGAACAGCACCTGAATTGGTTTGGTGTTTGGAATAATTTATTTGGGACCTGACACGTGGAAAACTAAAATGGCCATAGTTTTTTCGTTTGAAATCAGATTGACATACGGTCAGAAATCACGCGAAGATAATTAAATTATCTACATTTTGGTATTTTGAAACGCTCAAATTTGTGCAGTATGAATTAGCAAATTACCCTTGAAGTTGAAATATATGTTAGAGCTTTCTCGAAATGACCATAACTTCCTCATTCGGGATTGAAATAACATACAATCGGTGGACATGCAGAGATAATTCGATGATATACACATTGGTATTTTAAACCATCCAAAATATAGAGTTTGAAATGACCAAATATATCTTAAAGTTGCCTCTTGCGATAAAACATTTCAAAAATGGAACCAATTGCACCACAAAGCACAATACCTACAAAAGCTCAAATATTCCTTACAAAATATATAATCATCAAGAAGAAGGGTTGTCCGATATAAGAGCTTAAATATAGGAATAAACGGACACAACCATGCTAGAATGCATAATTATAAAGGGTACAAAATACAATATTCAAGACTAATCAGTGACCAACCATTGGTAGGTCGTTCATGTATTCTTATATCCAAATGGCATAAGTATATCATAGTACAAGTCGAGGGTAGTGAGAAATGAAGTATTTTTTTGGTTGGGCCTGAATAAAGGGATTTTATGATACCTTGAATAAGTATCCAAGAAGCTCATGCATTCATGGTTGGCTATGATGTCGACCAACTGGTCAATCTATTGCAAAGGAAAGTTGTCTTTGGGATAAAATTCATTCAGGTCAGTAAAGTCTGTGCAGGCTCTCAACTTCCCATTAATCTTTTTAACTATCATTGGGTTTGAGATTCACTTTGGGAATTGAATTTCTTTAATGTACTTTGAATCCAGAATTTTTCCTACTTCTCCTCTATTACCTTCACATTTTATGGGGTTGTTCAGCGTGCCTTATGTGTGATCGTCAGAAATGCTATATCCACGTGAATTTGAAGACAGGTGACTTTTGAATCTATCGTGAGTGTTGATGTAAAAAATTAGATCACTCTAATAATTCAATCACAGATAAATAAATGAGACAAAATATTTTTAAAGTGGTTCAGCCTTATAAGAATGGCCTACGTCCACTGTTATTTTATTGCTGAGTGTTTGAGAATTCTCGATTATAAGAAATTCCGTTCTGGATCCCAAAGTTTGGATTCAGGATCCGGTCCCCTACAATGAGGATTGTACAACGTATTTATAGCCTTGACGCTGTCATATGAAAGGGTGATACATTAAATGATATACATGTGAAAGGGTAATACATTTAATGCCTCTTAAGCGTGTGCGTTTAAATGATAAGCATTTAATGAACCAGTTGAACTGTTGGTTATTCATCAATTAATTCTTTGTTCGAGATGCATCTCGGACCGCCTAAGCTTTCTGATATTCAAGAGTTCCTCGGAGAGGTCTGTTCCTCGGAGCGTATGAGTTCCTTGGAGGGTCTGAGTTCCTCGGAGAGAGCTGTTCCTCGGAGGGTATGAGTTCCTCGGAGTAACATGGTTCCTCGAAGTGTGTGATTATCTCGGAAGTGTATATTTTTGCCATGTAGATAGCCACGTGTCTTCATATGATTGATCCATGTCAGCAGATTAAATTTGGTATCAACAGAAGCCCCCAATGTTTCGTAGTTCGAAATTTGAGAAATATGGAACATTCTTTCTCGGAATACGGTAGCTTTAAATAGTTCTTCCTGATTTTTAGGATCATCTCCCTTGTATTTATTTCTCCATCTCAATTCGTAGAATCATGCTTTTTTGGACTTTTCTTCTCGCTTCGTTTCCCACGTCACTTTTTGCCTTTTTAGCCGCTGTTGTTCACTTTGATTCCCGCGCCAATATTTAATGCCTTTTTAGCCGCCGGTAATGTAATCATCCTTTTTGTAATCATTACTTTGCCAGTTCCTAAGGCAAGGTATTTAAACTTCACAGAGACTCCCATCGTCTTCTATCTTTTCAAATTTTCGTCTTCGAGTTTTTCATTGTCTTCTACTCTCTTATGCGTTCATCTCTTCCGTCGTTCATTGTCAACAACTTCAGTCTTTTTTCTGTAAGATCTTCTTTCTTCTTCTTCATTTCTTTTAATTCATCATCATGGTTTACCCAGTTGAGTCTCTTGACAAATTTCGATCTGATTTTTCCATTCCCTCTTGGGTTGTCTTGGAAGAGCTTTCTGAGCCTTCTAATTATTTCAATTTGGTTGAGGGACATTGGTTCCCCAGTTTCTTTTTTGCTGAGTGTGGATTTTCTTTTCCACCAAATCCTCTGTGTTTGGCATTCTGTCAGTACTTTGATGTTGTTCCTGCACGAATAGCCCCCAACATATGGAGAATAGTTAATGGGGTGCATAAATTAAATCAAGTGCATGGAACTCGAATAGGAATTCCAGAAATCATGTACTGCTATAGATGGGCAGTTAATGATAATATTTATTATTTGAAAACTAGGTTTATAAATAGAGCCTTAGTAGTCAATCTCCCTGATGCCAACAGGGATTATTTTGAACATGGGGTTGTTGTAAAAAATTGGCAACACCCTCCTTTAACCGGAGATGAGGTTTACCGGGGTCCCAGATGCCCTCCTTATGGCAATGGGATAGGTTATATTTATTTTATTTTATTTATCTTGAAATCATGTTTGTTTTATGTTTGATAAAATGTGTTACTAAGAACAATATATGTTTATTTGCAGTTGATAGTAAGAGAAAGTGCCCAAAAGAAACAGATGTCAATCTAAGGCATTTGGGAGTTATCTGGGGTCTACATCAAAGGGTTGATGATGAGCACATTCGATCAGCCTCCTATCTGCTCTAATACAAGAGCTATACAACTTCTTTCACTGCTCATCCAGTGATCAGTGAAGCAGAGCCAGTACCACCCTCTGCAAGTTCTTCGCCAGAATCTCACGTTCCGTGGAGCGAAAGGATGAAGAAGAGAAGGACTCCTGCTCTGTTTGAGAAAACTGCCTCCGGTTCTGGGGAGGTAAAAAGGATTAGGATTGACGTCCCAAGGGAGGGGATAAACAAAAATGTTGCAGCTCCTCCAGCTGCTCCTGCGAAGATTCCTGATAAGCCCGCAGTGGCTCCGAGCAGCTCCGCTGCTCATGGAGAGGTGATTGTGATATCACCGACCAAGGATTCTTCCTTGGTTGTACCTGTTCCCCCGAGGAGGCTGAAGAAGAGCTCCTCGGTCAATTTGGTTGACACCACCATTCAGCCCACTGCTGCTGAGACTGGGGTTCCCACTTCTGTTCCCCCAAGATCTGACATGAGCTCGGTAAAGTCCTTGACCATTCCCGAGGTGCAAGGTAAAGAAGATAACCTTACTCGGGATATGGTTACTTCTTTGGCTGCTCGTCATCTTGCTTCAGTAAGTACCTTTACTTTGAACTTTTCATATTTTTCTTTGTTATTTCTCATATTTGTTTCTGACTTTGCTTTCTTTTTCTGTATATAGTTGGCGAGATGCTTCAACATAATCCTTAAGAAGGATGAAGAAATCAAAGCTTCTTGCTCCTCGTCCAGTGTGGAGGGAGCTCTGGAAGAAGCTACCAAGTCCTTGAAGGAATCTCGCCAAAGGTACGATACTGATAAGGCAGTCTGGGAGAAGAAACTTGCTTCCTCCGAGTAGGAGAAAACTCGGGTTGCTGAGGCCTCCAGGGATTTGGAGAGGAAAGTGAATGCCTTGGAGAAGGCTAATAAAGAGCTCGATGTGAAGCTCAAGACTGCTGGGTAATTTGAAAATAAACTCAAGGCTGCTGAGGAGAGGTTGGTCCAACCCCAGGAAATAACTCGGCAGAAGGAGGAAGCTGAACAAAAACTGAAAGCTGCTGATGTTTTGCTGTCCGAGAAGTTTGCCTTGGAGAAGGCCAAAAGGAAAGCTGTCGTGAAGAAGTCCTTCAGCTCTGGCTGGGACAAAGGTTGGGATAAGGGATGTGCTGCCATGGTCTCTCAAGTGGATTATGGCAGTGTAAAGTATTTCAGGGACGGATGGGTTGCTGCCCTTCAGGAATTGAAGGTCGACGAGTCATCCGAGCTCTTCCAGAGACACATCCCTGGTCACCCTCCTACTCCAGAAGAATTAGAAGAGGACGAAGCTACCTCTGAGGAGTCTTCAATGGTAGTGGGAGAACATGCCCTAACCAGCCAGCTTGCTGCCGAGCAAGTAGTTTCTTCTTCCAAGCAACAGCAGGTGCTCTCCGAACAAGTCACAGTTCCCTCCGAGCAACCTGCCTCCTCTTCCCAACCTCCCGAGAAGGTTTTGGGAGATAAGGAAAAGGTGTAGTGTTGTTCGATTTTCTCTTTCTATTTTTCTTTTTTGTCAAATGTAACCAAGATCTTTGTAACTTTGCACTATGATCTAATAAAATTTGAGTTTTTTTCCATACGGTTGTCTCTTTTCTATTGGTATTCTGTCTTGATCTTCTTTTTTATGATTATCTTTTCTTTCTCTGATAGTTTATGGCCAGGATGGATCTGCTATCTGCCAATGATACAAAGCTGATGCAGCAATGTAATGAATATTATAAGGCTGGTCACATAGACCTGAGTGCATCAGAAGTTGCCGACATCATTGGTCATGATGCTTCAGAACAGGCAGTTGAAGCATATCAGTACTTGAAGTGTCTGCTTGATCGAGCGGTAGCCAATAATGTGGCCTACTATGAAATGATCGAGGATCTCCAGTGTACCCTTGAAGACCTTCAGAATCAGTACAAGGAATCAACTGCCCTGTTGGATGAGGGGTATGAGAAGAGGTATCAGCAACTTTCTGTCGAGAAGGGCTACGAGAAGCTCCTTGCTAGGTACGATGTCAGGGAGAGAACCTTAAGGCGTGAAGTTGAAGCATGTAGACAGATCATCGAGCTGTTGGAGCAAGAGAATAACAATTTGCAGAAGGAGCTAGCGCAGTGTGGCACCCCGACTAATTAAATACCGGGTAGCTACTCCTTTATTAAATTAAACCAAAATGCCAAGTTGGCTCAGTTAATAGCATCACTGTCGAAAACATTTTATTATTACTAACCACCTAATATTTAAAAAGTAAGTTGCCAAATTTTAATTAAAGTCTGATTAACATGCAGCAAGTGAAATGAAGAATAATAACACCATTCACAATAACGAAGTAAATAGAATAACCATCACATAATGTAAATAAAGTCTGGAGGAAAACTCCTCACTACAATACCACAAACTGAAATAACTAAACTGAATACTGAAACAATACATGCCAAAGTCTGAAAAACTGAAATGGAAAGATGTCTCTAATAGAAATGGGCAACATGCCCTACAACTGATAGATACTGAATCTGGAATCCAATTGATAGAAGCGTCTAAAAGCAAATCCCTGTAGCTTCCACAAACAGCTACATCTCGTCACCTGAATGAGTATCCTATGCATGGTGTCCTTGTGGCTGGGCACCTAAAATGGTTTTACAAAAAAAATAGATTTGAAAGCAAACGGGTCAGAGCCCGAATGTAGAGATATTTTAAAAACCTGCAAGTGCTTTAAAAACATTTAAAACATTAAATGCAAAGTACATGTTAGGACGTGCACTCACATGAAATTCTCACCTCTCGCCTAACTGTGCACTCCTAACGTAAGTACCCATCTAAAATAACACTATCCACTAGCTAAGTGACATCATATCTAGCTAGACTGATATAGGTTCTACCCTTATTACTCGGTTCCCATTACATAAAAACGATCTCAATTAAATAGGGGTTTAACGTAAACTCAGATGCTCAATATGCAATATATTTCACTATCAGTTAACCCGTTATGTTTTTCTCGAAACAATACCGTAATTATATTCAAAACATCATCATGAAGGTTCCCATTAATTAAGTGTATATTATTCACATCATAAATATACAATACAAGCACCCCGAGAACTAAGCTGCGGTGCACACATACTCTGCTATCCATCCCGGTACATCACGTACATAAGGATCACATATTCCGAATCTCTCAGGAATAGTTCACAGATAACAACATCACAAATAATGGAGGCGAACACAGTCACATCACATGGGTCACGCACATACCTACGCTCCCACGATCAGCGGACTTATCAACATCCCAATAAGTCTTTTTATGACCTATGTTCATCAAGGTAACCAGTCTAAATCCGGGCAACACAAGGATTAGAGGGCCCTAAGCGAACGCAAACCTCCCGTGATAGCAAGAATGGTAGGTATGTCATACACAAATCATATACCAATACTAAGTAAACACGCATCTTAGTAATCACTGTAGTTTAATTGTAGTACATATCGCATTCTTGTACCAACTTAATGTATATACAACTTATATAATCCCGGTCTATATTTATACGCGCCATAATTTATTCTCACGTCGTAGTAGGCACTCACGTCTCGACTCAAATGTCTATTTGATTTGATCCACACATGTATAATTTACTCCTCATTATATCCCAAATGTCCCAAGTATACTAATACACCATCAAAGGAATGTTATCTCTACCCTCGAACAAGTTTACGGGACTCCCAAAATCAAAACAGGCCAAAAAGGCCTAAACTGCTAGCTCGTTAGAAGTCTCGTTCGAATGAGGTTGTTCGAACGAGATTTCAGTTCGTTCGAACGAACTGTACCTTCTAACGAGATCTCGTTCGAACGAAGTTATCGAACGAAATTCCCATTCGTTAGAAGCGACTGGTCAACTCGTTAGAAGCTCGTTCGAACGAGCTCGTTCGAACGACTTGGAGAGGTCTTCTAACGAGGGACCAGTTTCGGCCCAGATTTTCTCCAATCTCGTTTTTC
This sequence comes from Sambucus nigra, assembly GCA_949130495.1. Taxonomy (NCBI): domain Eukaryota; kingdom Viridiplantae; phylum Streptophyta; class Magnoliopsida; order Dipsacales; family Adoxaceae; genus Sambucus; species Sambucus nigra. The sequence continues at coordinate 531,740,421 of OX422208.1, forward strand.
ATCCATTTTAACACCTCAAACCTCTTCTAAAGTTCGTCCCAACAACGTTTTAGGGTCTCTAATTCATCCTAAACATATTGAAGTCGCCTCCTAACATGTTTTAAGGAATTTATTCGTCCTAAACATCATTAAATCACAAGTCTCTACACTTTTCCCCAATTTTTTAAGGATATGAACCCTAAAATTTTTAGATCCTTAATTTATCCAATTAAATTCGTTTTTGTGTCTTACAAGATATATCAACATCAGATTAGTCCTCTAACTATGATTCTACATGCCATCCTTTCATCAAAATTTAGTATTCTACTTCCAAACTCATGGGTTTTTCATTATCTTCCAAGAACAAACATAAATTTGAATTATCTAACATGGAAGGAACATTCTCTGAAATTAAATGGAATTAAGTCACTTGCCTCGAGTGTCTCTGAATTTGTTGTTGATTTGGTAAATCTTTTCTGCAGAATTCCCTTCTATCTCTCTCTCTCCAAGCTTATCTCCAATGGTGGCTAGGGTTTTCTTTGGGAAGTTTTGGAAACCTAATTTGATAACTCCCGTAGCTTATTGGGTCATTAAGGGTTGGCTAGTGGGTTTAGTGGGTCTATTCCCAATCAGATAAAGACTCCTAATTTTCGTCATTATTAATTCCCAAAAATACAATATTACCAAACTACCCTTATAAGATGCCGGTATGGCCTAAAAATACCCCGGAACCCAAACTAAACCCCCGGCTAGTGTTTTCTGACTATCTCGACCCTTTCGGACGCGTTGGCGTACTCAAAACGACCATACGGTTAATAGAATTTAAATTTACTTTTACAATTAAAATAATTATATCCTGACGCGACTGTCACACGCGTCCCAATAAAATGACCAAATTGCCGTATATCAATCTCACGACAAATTTCATAATTTAATATTCATATAACATCATATATACTCAATATAGTCAAATACCAACTCACATCACGCTAGTATTTTACTCGGATTAATTTCCAATTAATTCTCATTTAATTAATTAATCCCAAAATAAATATCGCCAAAAATACGGGGTATTACACGCAGTTGAAGTCTGCAGCTTCTTCTTCAACAACCCTAATCCCAGTGACTGATGAGGGGTTTTCATTTTTAGAGGTTGAGAATGCCAAATTAAGGGAAGAGTTAGACACCTTGAGGAGGTCGGGCACTTCCACATCTCCTCGGGGACGAGCAAGAGCTTCTCGGGGTCGAGGAAGAGCAGTTCGAGTTCTTGTCGAGGAACAGAGGACAACATCTGCCTTAGAGAACCAGGCCTTCCAACTAAAGGTGAAGAACCAGGCGTTATCTGATATGTCAAAGAAGATTCGAGACCTGGAAAAACAACTCTCTGCAAAGATATCAGTGTTGGAGACTAATGAGCTTTTTGTCAATAGTCTCCACGAGAAGCTTGAAAGGCTAACATATCAATTCCACAAACAGCCCAGGGAGTTCTGGATGGCTGGATACAACGAAGCACTAGTTCATTTGGATGATCGTATCCAGAATGCCAATAATGAGGGCTACAAACAAGGCTGGCTGAATGCCTTAGGCGTGCTGAAGCTCGAACAAGGACACTATCTGTGGGACTACCATGATCCCGGGTTGCTCGACTTGCCTGTGCCACCGTATAATTTGGACATAGAATGGATCCCAGCTCATGCCATTCCTCGGAGCTTAATTGCAAAATACCTCGGTGACTACAATTTACATTCTCAATTTGAGGTATCTCGTCCCGAGCATCTTCTAGATTGGCCTTCTGTGATGAACGTCAAGATGCTGAAGGATTTGAACTTCATCAATTCTCCTCAGTCTTTAAATGATTCGCCTGCTGGCGAGGAACCTGTATCGAAAGCTGAGGGGAAAAGACCAATAGAATAGGAATTTTTAATGTAACAGTTAGTATACATATCAATGTAATTTTCATTTTATTATCAATGTAACTTGTAATTTATTTTGAATTTAATGAAAGACTTTCATTCTTGCTTGCAAATCTCATTTGCTATTATCTTGTAGTTATCAAATACTTTATATTCATGTATCTCTTGTTAAAAAGATAATAATATTGTGTTGTTCATCGACCAACTACAGTTAAAAAGATAATAATATTGTGTTGCTCGATCACTTAATAGTAAAGTAATGAGTATAAAAATGTTTAAATTTTTTCCAACCAACCAAGGTTGTTAAATTGAGCTCGTCGACCAATTATAGTTAGTGAGAGTTGATCCCCGACTAATCATACTTGGTAAATTTTTGTCTTTTTCATAATATGTGTCCGACTAACCAAAGTCGATAAATTCTCCTCGTCGACCAACTATGTTGGTACAGTTTGGAATATTTTCTCCTCGTCGACCAACTATGTTGGTACAGTTTGGAATATTTCGTTTCCTAGCCAAATAGGTTGGCATTTTTAGGAATATTTCTCCTCGTCGACCAACTAAGTTGGTACAGTTTGGAATATTTTCTCCTCGTCGACCAACTATGTTGGTACAGTTTGGAATATTTTCTGCTGACTTGGATCAATCATATGAAGACACGTGGCTATCTACATGGCAACAACATACACTTCTGAGATAATCACACACTCCGAGGAACCATGTTACTCCGAGGAACTCATACCCTCCGAGGAACAGACCTCTTCGAGGAACTCATACCCTCTAAGGAACAGACCTCTCCGAGGAACTCATACGCTCCGAGGAACAGACCTCTCCGAGGAACTCTTGAATATCAGAAAGCTTAGGGGGTCCGAGCTACTCAGGCGGTCCGAGATGCATCTCTAACAAAGCATTAATTGATGAATAACCAACAGTTCAACTGGTTCATTAAATGCTTATCATTTAGACACACACGCTTAAGAGGCATTAAATGTATTACCCTTTCACATGTATATCATTTAATATATCACCCTTTTATATGACAGCCTCAAGGCTATAAATAGGTTGTACAATCCTCATTGTAGGGGACCGGATCCTGAATCCAAACTTTGGGATTCAGAATGGAATTTCTTATAATCGAGAATTCCCAAACACTCAGCAATAAAATAACAGTGGACGTAGGTCATTCTTATAAGGCTGAACCACTTTAAAAATCTTTTGTCTCATTTATTTATCTGTGATTGAATTATTAGAGTGATCTAATTTTTTACATCAACAGATTGGCGCCGTCTGTGGGAAACGACTGGTAAAATCGTTTTCTCATAAAAAACAATCCATTACCAATGGCTGATATACCTGAATCCAGTAATCGAAACACTGGAACCCCTCCAAATCCATCTGCTCCACCAATTATTCCAGATCTGACTGGAATGATGGTGAATCTGGCTCAGGGCCAGACCGTCATGCAAGAAATGATGCGACAACTCATCCAAACCCTCCATGGCGGTGCGCCAGCCTATTTCGGATCACGAACCATTCAAAGAAATATCCGTGCGCTTTCTGTGCGTACTAGGCGTACTAGTTCATATTACAATGAAGAATCTGAAGATTTTTCTTATCAACCTGGATGAACTTCGTCAATGCGAGCCACAGATACTGAACAACGTGTCACCCTCTCCCCAGAAAGGGACAGTGGATTGGAAAGATTAAGTAGGGCTTCTCCTTTCGATCGATTAGGCCCTAGGAGGAACAAAAGTCCTCCTAATGCAGCGTCGAGGAGCTTTCGACGACCATCAGATTTAAGGGAAGGATCTGCCCAGTCGCGACCAGCTGCTTGTCAAGATGGATCCGACGACCGACCAGCTGCTCATCGAGATAAATCCCTGGAAGCCACTTCAACGCGATCAGTTGCTCGAATTAATAGGCCCGAGGAAGCGAATGATGCTTGGAAAGGATCTATTCAGAGGCTGGAGGATAGATTAGGGGAAATGACTAAGGCTAAGAACCCTCTACAACGAACCTTTGTTCGGGGAACACCTTTTGTCCAGGACATTATTGATTTTCCAACACCATCGAAGTTCAAAGCACCTATTGTGACTCCTAAGTATGACGGGAAGACTGACCCTGTCCTTCATATAGAACAATATCAAGTTGCTGCCGACATCTATGCTGTCCCCGATGAGATGAGATGCAGGGCATTCTCAGGAACTCTTACCGGATCTGGTCAGATATGGTATAATAATCTTCCTCGGGGTAAGATTTCAACTTTCCTTCAACTGGCCGAGTTATTCATTGGGAATTTCTGCTTTGGAGCAAAGCCAGTTAAACGAGTAGCACATTTGTTAAGTGTTAGACAAAAAGCTGGTGAAAGTATTAGAGACTATATAACTCGTTTTAATAACGAGAAGCTCGAAGTCATTGATTATGAGGAGAAGACAACGATTACTACTTTGATGAGTGGACTGCTGCCGAACAAGTTGTACTACACTTTGTCCAAAGATCCACCTCGAACCATGTCGGACCTGATGGGAAAAGCATCCAAGATTATGAATGCTGAGGAGGCTATGTCTGCGAAGAAGAATATGGATGCCAAAGAAACCAAGGTGGAAGGTGATAAAGCAAAGAAGAAAGAGCATAAGAACAATGGTGGTGACAAACATTCCAGAAGTAGGTCGTCATGGGAGGTCTTGAAGAAATTTGATAATTACACGCCTTTGAAGGAAAATATCAACCACGTCCTGGAGGAAATTAAGAACAGCGAGGAGTTAAACTGGCTAAAGAAAATGAAGTCAGACCCTGACACAAGGAATAGGGAGAAATACTGCGAGTTCCATAAGGATCATGGCCATATGACCAAAAATTGCATAGCTCTTCAGAACGAGATTAAAACACTCATCCTAAGAGGAAAGCTAGCAAAGTATGTTGATCGGGGAGGCGAAAGAAGAAACAACGACCGAACTAGAGAGAGGTCTAGATCTCCTCGTCGAGCAGAGGAGAAAAAGAAGAGAAACCATGAAGATGATCCAGAAGATGACCTCGATCTTCCCAAGAAACCAAGGCAGCCAGAACGAGAGGTATTTTCAATATGCTTTTGGTCATTTGATTGTAATGTTATTACAGGAGGAGATGCAGGAGGAGGATAACTTACTGCTGAAAGAAAAGCTTACCTCGGAGAGGCTCAAGCTTGCTCGTACATTCAGCGAATAAATTTAGCTGAGGAAGATCGCCCGAGAAAGGTGAACAAAGAAAAATTGGTCATTGGGTTTTCAAAGAATGATCTTGCAGGAGTTCTGTATCCTCATGACGACCCACTAGTGATCAAAATGATAATGAAGGAGGTAATGATTTCAAGAGTGTTGGTCGATAACGTTAGCTCGGCAGACATCATGTTCTACTCGTGTTTCGATAGTTTAAATTTAAAGCTATCTCAATTGGAGCCTTACCACAGACCCCTCATCGGTTCTTCTGGGGAGAAAGTATTTCCACTTGGGACGATCAAGTTGGATATATTCATTGGTACATGGCCTGATTTTTGGATAGAAAGAATATGATTCTTCGTGATGGATAAGAATGTCCAGTCATCGTACAATATCATCATGGGAAGGGTAGGATTGAAGAAGTTCGAGGCTATACCATCTACAGTGCATCAGTGTCTAAAATTTCCAACAAACTTTGGAGTAGGAGTTGTGAAAGGTGATCAGAAAGTAGCTCGGGAATGCTATTATTCATCCGCCGAGCAAGAAAACTGGAAGAATCAAAGAAAAAGACTACTACCTATCAAGTGGATGAAGGTGCAGAAATTTAAACATTGGATCCCCGAGATGAGTCACAACTCGTGAAGGGTCAAGTGGTGGAAGCTACTGAAAACATCATTCTGGACGACGAGAACCCTGAGCGAACTACTCAAATAGGTTCATCGTTGGAAGCCTCATTAAAACAAGAATTGATAACTTTCCTTAGAAGCAGAAGACAAACTTTTGCATGGAGTCATGAAGATATGCCTTGGATAGACCCAAACTTCTTATGTCATGAGCTCAATGTGAATAAGGAGATCAAACATGTGACACAGAGAAGAAGAGTATTCAGTCTTGAGAAGAATCAAGCCATACAGGAGGAAGTCGAGAAGCTCCAGAAAGCTTGTTTTATTGAAGATGTTAAATATCCAGATTTATTAGCCAATGTGGTGATGGTAAAGAAGAAAAACAACAAATGGAGGATGTGTGTGGACTTCATCGACCTCAACAAAGCATGCCCAAAGGATCACTTTCCATTGCCCCGAATTGATCAACTGGTGGACGCTACCTCGGGACTCGAGTTACTGAGCTTCATGGATGCTTATTCTGGCTACAATCAAATTAAAATGAAACCTGAAGACATGGAAAGTACTTCTTTTATTACCCCTAGGGGAACTTATTGTTATAATGTTATGCCTTTTGGTTTAAAAAATGTAGGTGCGACATATCAGAGGCTGATGAACAAGGTCTTTGCTGAACAAATCAGTGACAATATGGAAGTCTATATTGACGACATGCTGACAAAAAGCAAGAAAGTTGTCGATCATCTAGTTGACTTAAGCCAGACTTTTGATCAACTAGATAAATATCAAATGAAGCTGAACCCGATGAAGTGCATCTTTGGAGTACAAGAAGGCATGTTTCTCGGGTACATTGTCAATCAACGAGGCATTGAAGGAAATCCTGAAAATATCAAAGCTCTAATAGGGCTGTGATGTCCAACAACGAAGAAGGAAGTACAGAGTCTCACTGGACGAGTAGCTGCACTCAATAGATTTGTGTCACGAGCAACTGATAGATGTCTCCCATTCTTCAAGACACTCAGAAAGACTTTTGAGGGGAATAATGAATGTGAGAAGGCTTTTCAAGACTTAAAGAGAGACTTGGGAGCACCCCCACTGTTATCCAGGTCGGTGATGGGAGAAAAATTGTATTTGTACCTTGCAGTGTTCGAGAATGCAGTTAGCTCGGCGTTGATCAGAGTGGAGAGTGGAGTACAAAAGCCAATTTACTACACAAGGCCTTCCGAGGAGCAGAGATCAAATATCCAAGGCTGGAGAAATTGGCACTGACACTGATTGAGGCGAGTAGGAGAATGAGGCCATACTTTCAGGCTCATACTATAGTAGTATATACCGATATGCCATTGAGACAAGCCCTTCACAAGCCAGAAAAATCAGGGAGATTGATGTACTGGGAAATAGAGATTGGTGAATATGATATAACTTATGAACCCCGATCATCACTAAAAGGGCAAGCTGTAGCAGATTTCATAGCGGAGTTCACCTATCCTGATACCCCCGAGGAGCAAAAGTTGCTTGCTGGTCAACCTGTGGATGTTACAGGATCAACAAACACAAGCCCAGACCAATTCCGATTGGTAAAAGGGCGTGTGGATGTTACAGGATGTGATGCAGAGATAGTTAGGAGAACTCCGGACGAGGAACAAGAGTTGCTCGCGGATCAACCTGTGGATGTTACAGGATCAACAAACACTGGCTCAGACCAACTCCGGTTGGTAAAAGGGCAAGTGGATGGTACAGGATCATTAAATTCGAACCCGGACCAACTCCGGTTGGTGAAAGGACAAGAAGAAAGGATCGACGAGTAGCGAGAAAAATCTGGGGAGGATTAAAAGAAGCAGCAAATATTTCACCAAGGAACTCTGACTGATTCGACATTTGAAGACGAGTTACCTATATGGAGGCTATATGTAGATGTAATACCCCGTATTTTTATGATATTTATTTGTGGGATTAATTGAATTAAATGTGAATTAATTGAGAATTAATCCAAATAAAAATATTAACGAGATGTGAGTTAGTATTTGATTATAATGTGTATATATGGCAATATATGAATATTGGAACTATTGAAATTGTCGCAAGATTGAAATACGACAATTTGGGAAAATTTGTTGGGACGCGCGTGGCAGTCGCGTCAGGAATATATTTATTTGAATTAAAAAGTGAATTTTATTTTTATCACTCGTATGGTCATTTTGAGTGCGCCAACGAGTCCAGTAGGGTCGAAATAGTCAAAAAACACTAGCCGGGGGTTAAGTTTAGGTCCCGGGGCATTATTGGGCCATATCGGTAACTTATAAGGGCATTTTGGTAATTTCGTAAATTGGGTAATTAAAACCCACGAAAATTAGAGTTAAAAATCTGACTTATTCTTAATCCACTAAGCCATTTCCAACCCCAATTTAGGTAGTGGGCTACGGGAGAAGTTAGAAAGTTTAAAACTTGGCAAAAACCAACCCCACCTCCATTATCACCTTGAGAAGAACTTGTAGAGAGAGAGAGAAAGAGGAGAATTCTGCAGAGAGAGAGAGAGGACAGATTCAACCTTCAAGATTCAATCTCAAATTCAGAGAAAGATTAAGGCAAGTGGTTTAATTTCAACTGATTCAATGCTATGTTTTTCCATGTTTAGGAAATTATCAAAGTTATCTTGGAAGATTGATTAGACCCATGAATTTGAAGATGTAAAACTATGAACCATGTTAGGGAATGCATGTAGAAACATTCTGGACGAATTATGAATTCAGATTTATGACCCTTGATGATTTAAAAACGGATTTAAGAAGAGATTTATTAATGTTCTTGAAAGAAATAGGAAACTAGGGTTCTTGATGAAGTTTTGATCCAAGCCAAGCCCTTGGTTGATGAATTATTGGTTTTAGAACGTTAACAATGTTGTAGGATGGTTGTATGATGATACTATAATGTTATATTAGAGTTTCATGCATTAAAAGGATGTTTTGTGATGATTTGAAAACTGCAAAACGAAGCAGTCTGTAGCCATACCTGGTGCGTTCGATCGATCGATGTTCATCTGTCGATCGATCGACCACCATCGATCGATCGAAGGAAAAGGTTGATTGATCGACCTTCCCAGAATGAGTAAAGTTTTTCCTATTTAAATTTTTAATGATGTTAACCCTTGGAAAATATGATTGGAGACCTCATTAATACCCTTAAACTTAAGGAAGACCAGTAGGCATGGCTATAAAATTTGGACCTTAATTAGAATTCAATTTGAGGAATTATTCTAAATCTAATGGAATTCGATAAGTGAAATAATATTTGGGTTAAAAGTGTAAATTTGAATAATTTATGAAATGAGGTTCGGGGCAGAAGTAAGGACCTTAGGAATGATGAAGTTATATGTGGGGATAATAGGAACTTAATTATCTATTTAAGATAGGTTTTAAGTATAAGAAACTATGACTTGTGACGTGTCGAGGGTTTAAACTCTACATTATCGGGAGACTTAATATATATAAATTGGAATAATGGTATAAGGATGTAGATTATACCTTTATTAATATTGAGATATCTAAGATGTGTGAATGCTTAGCATATGATTTTATGTGTATAACATACCTTCCATACTTGCTATCACGGGAGGTTTACGTTCGCTTAGGGCCCTCTAATCCTTGTGTTTCCCGGATTCAGATTGGTACCTCGATGAACATAGGTCAGAGAAGGACTTATTGGTATGTTAATAAGTCTACTGATCGTGGGAGTGTAGGTATGTGCGTGACCCATGTGATGTGACTGTGTTCGCCTCCATTGTTTGTGATGTTGTTATCTGAGAACGATTCCCGAGAGATTCGGAATACGTGATCCTTATGTACGTGATGTACCGGGATGGATAGCAAAGTATGTGTGCACCGCATATTAGCCTCGGGGTGCTTTTATTGTATATTTATGATGTGAATAAAATACGGTTAAATGGAAAGGAATTTGCTATGTTAAATTGTGAGTATAGTTATGGTAACGTTATGAAAAGATAAAAAGGGGACAGTTATCATTAAATGGTTTTGTTAATAATTGGGAATCCGAGAATTAAAGTAGAACTCTCTATTTAATCGTTAAGGTTGGAATTAAAACGTGAACCGAGTAGAAGTGTTAGAAACTCTTTTGAACTAGATAGTTGTGAGAAAACACATGAATGGGTACAGGAACGTTAGGAGTGCACAGTTAGACGAGAGGTGAGTATTTCACGTGAGAGCACGTCCTAACATGTATTTTGCATTCATTATTTTAAATGTTATTAAAGCACTTGCTATTTTTAAAATACTCTCCACATTCGGGCTCTGACCCGTTTGCTTTCAAATCTATCTTTTTGTAAAACCCATTTTAGGTGCCCAGCCACAAGGACACCATGCTTAGGATCCTCATTCAGGTGACGAGCTGTAGCTGTTTGTGGAAGTTACAGGACTTTGCTTATAGACGCTTCATCTATCTTGACTCTATATTCAGCATTTATCAGTTGTAGGGCATGTCGCCCATTTCTTTTAGAGTCACTTCATTTATTTCAGTTATTCAGACTTCTGGCATGTAATTAATTCAGGATTTAGACTTGTCATATTATTTTCAGTTGTGGGATTATTGTGAGGAGTTTTCCTCCGGACTTATTACTATTTGTTGGTTATTTCATTACTTCGTTATGGTGAATGGATTATTTTGTTCTTCCATTATTCTTTTATTGCATGTTAATCAGACTTAACTTAAAATTGGCAACTTACTTTTTAAATACTAGACGGTTAGTAATCATTAAAATGTTTTCGACAGTGATGCTATTAACTGAACCAACTTGGTATTTTGTATTGATTTAATAAAGGAGTAGCTACCCGGTATTTAATTAGTCAGGGTATCACAGGTGGTATCAGAGCATCAGGTTCTAGTGTCCTTTAGGATCTGTACGGCTTATTATGTTTTCGCTGAGCTTTCTTTGATGTAGAGCCCTATATTTTAGGACTGTTGTATTCTTTTGTATATGCTACGTTCTTCAGCTATTTTTAGTTTATAACTGCGAACTTATAAACTTCATTCTTAGTTCAGATGCCTCCACGACGTGCACAAAGGATTCCCAGGGATGCAACGCCAGAACCACAGCCCGCACCAGTTCAGGGCACGATGAATGCCACCGAGGTTGCAGCCATTGTGGCCCAGACGGTAAATGCCCCACTTGCCGTAGTTCAGCAGGCACCACCTCAGGCACCGATAGCCGCGCCAGTTCAGGCACATGCATTCCCATCTACTTGGGAACTACGTGATGCTTTTAAGAAATCACACCCTCCGGAGTTCGCAGGTAGCTCCGATGTGGTGGTTTCGAGTCAGGGGAGGAAGGACATTCAGCGGCACCTAAGGATGTATGAGTGCACCGATGTCCAGAAGAAGATAATAGCTACCTTTAAGCTAGTGGGGTCTGCACTGCAGTGGTGGGAGTCTATTACCACCGTGGAAGAGAGAGATACTCTCACGATACAGGAGTTTTGGGTGCGGTTTGACCGCAAGTACTTTTCGTCAGCAGTTCACACGGAAATGAGGAGGAAGCTTATGAGCCTCAAGCAGGAAGGTAAGACTGTCGCCGAGTATGAGGCCGAATTTATAAATCTACTGAATATTGTCCCAGATGAGATACCGACAGAAGAGAAAAAGATTCAAAAATTCACCGATGGTTTGACATGGAGGATTCGTCAGCATTTGTTAGGGAACCTCTCGTTGGCCACTTATTCTGACGTGGTTAACGCTGCACTGTTACACTGCCAGGATCATCGCTTTCACATGGCTGAAGGCAAGAGGTCAGGAGAGTCCAGCCATCAGGGCAGGACTGGGGGAAATGGTGCCAGTGGGGCACATTCTGTTCAGGGGCAGAGGCAGGGTGATCAGGGTTCCCAGCAGGGGGATCACAAGAGGTTCAGGTCGGGAAATTTCAGGCACGGACAGGGAGGTTTCTGGCAGGGCCATCAGGGTCCGAACGGCCATCAGAACCAGCAGGGTCAGAATGGTCAACAGCAGTTTCAGCAAGGCCAGCAGGTTCAGTGGAGGAACGGTAACGGCCACCAGGGCCGGGGGCAGCAGGGACAGAGAGGGGGGAACTTCCTGGGGAAGTGTTTCGTTTATGGCAAGACTGGCCATAAACGCCAGGACTGTCCTGATAGGGGCAGGGCCCCGCAGCAGCAGCAGGGTGCTCGACATGAGTCACAGAGGCCACTTTTTCCACCTGCTCTCCCAGCTCCAGACCAGGTGCCAGCACTACCAGCCATTCCAGCAGTTCCTGTGCAGCAGGGACAGTTACTGTATGGACGTGTCTATAACGTCCACTAGGAAGCAGCTCCACAGGCACCACCCGCGATTGAGGGTATGTTTCCTATCCATGGTACTATGGGTCGGGTTTTGTTTGATACGGGGGCAATGCATTGTTTTATAGCTACACATTTTGCGAAAGCCTTAGGGTTGTTAGACACAGCAGAGAGCACAGTGACGTGTGTAGACTCACCACTGGGGAGTGGGTCACTTATTTTCTTTATATGCCGGGGAGTGGGGGTAGAGATTGGTAGTTTGGTATTACCTGCAAACATGTTGGTATTAGATATGCATGTGCACGCTGTGATTATCGGTATGGATTGGCTCGCTGATTATAGAGCCATGATTGATTGCTTCGGTAGGAGCATTGTTTTTGCCATTCTGGGGCAAGAGATGTTTGTAGTGGCGATGCCTCGCCCAGAGGGAGGCTCGACCGCTCATTTGTATTACCTAGAGGAGGATACCTCTAAGGAGGTTGTGATTCCTTTAGATTCGATTCCAGTTGTCAGGGAGTATTCTGATGTGTTTCAGGAGATACCAGGCCTACCCCCCAGTCGAGAGATAGACTTTGTCATAGACTTATTACCAGATACGAGACCTATAGCACGCGCACTGTACCGTATGGCTCAAGCAGAGATGCGAGAGCTACGAGATCAGATTGAGCAGTTGTTGGGTCAGGGGTTTATACGGAGGAGTACTTCGCCATGGGATGCCCCTGTGTTGTTCGTGAAGAAGATAGATGGTTCACTGAGATTATGTGTGGACTACCGGGAGTTGAACAAGGTCACGATACGGAATAAGTATCCGTTACCTCGAATCGATGACATATTCGACCAGTTGATAGGAGCTTCTTTCTTCTCAAAGATTGGTTTGCGATCGGGATACCATCAGTTGCATATCAGGGAGGAGGACGTCTCAAAGACAGCGTTCTTATCGAGATATGGTTCTTACGAGTTTCGGGTTATGCCTTTTGGTTTGACCAATGCTCCAGCCGTGTTTATGGACTTGATGAATAGGGTGTTCAGATATTTCCTAGATCAGTTTGTCATTGTCTTCATTGTTGATATTCTGGTTTACTCCCAGACAGAGGAGGAGCACGCCGAGCATTTGAGGCAAGTTTTGCAGACGCTACGTCAGAACGAGCTGTATACAAAATATGAGAAGTACGGGTTTTGGCTGAAGGAGGTCCAGTTTTTGGGACACATTATTTCCGACCGGGGGATATCTGTTGATCCGGGGAAGGTATCCGCGGTGAGGGAGTGGGGACAGCCCACGACACCGACAGAGATCCGTAGTTTCTTGGGTCTAGCAGGATACTACAGAATATTCATTCGAGGATTTTCGAAGATAGCGGGTCCTTTGACACATCTGACTCGTAAGGGTGTACCATTCATCTGGAGTGATGCCTGTCAGTTGGCATTCGATGAGTTGAAGGATAAGTTGACCTCAGCACCTGTGTTAGCATTGCCGAGACCAGGAGTTGAGTATCTAGTCTACACCGATGCGTCCTTACAAGGACTTGGAGGTGTATTGCAGCAGGAGAGTCAGGCCATAGCTTATGCTTCCCGTAAGCTTAAGCCTCACGAGAAGAATTACCCCACCCATGACTTGGAGTTGGCGGCAGTGGTATTTGCCCTTCGGATTTGGAGATATTATCTTTTGGGGGAAAAGTTTCGATTATTTACAGACCACAAGTCCCTACAGTACCTATTCACGCAGAAGGAGTTGAATATGCGACAGCGAAGGTGGCTTGAGTTTGTGAAGGATTATCAATTTGATATCCAGTATCACCCGGGGAAGGCTAACGTGGTAGCAGACGCGTTAAGCCGTAAGCCAGTAGATGAGGTGGCAGGGGTATGGAAGGCCAAATGGAAGGAGTTGGGACACCAGGATGCAGTGGCCCGATCATTCATGTCTGTGATGACCGTCACACCGCAGATTGTCACGAAGGTAGTAAGGGCACATGCAAATGACTCGTTCTGTCAGGAGTAGATAGTTCGATTATTGGCAGAGGGAGCTGAATCCTATACCGTTAGCTCAGACGGGGGATTATGCTTCAATGGGAGATTGGTAGTTCCGGAAGGGGAGGAATTACGGCACGAGGTGATGGCAGAGTCGCACGGCTCACGGTTCGCGGTACATCCTGATGGGGACAAAATGTACCAAGACATGAGACGACAGTATTGGTGGAGCGGGATGAATAGATATATTGCCGCGTTTGTTTCGAAATGCGCCACTTGTCAGCTAGTAAAAGTGGATCATCAGAGACCGGAAGGACTTCTACAGCCATTGGAGGTCCCGATGTGGATGTGGGAGAGCATATCCATGGACTTTATCACGGGGTTGCCTACGTCACAGAGAGGTCACGACTCCATTTGGGTAATTGTGGACAGGTTGACCAAAGTTGTATATTTTCTACCCGTAAGGACAGACTACACTACGGGACAGTATGCCCAGCTCTTTATTACAGAAATAGTGAGACTTCATGGTGTACCCCTAAATATCGTGTCTGACAGAGATAAGATATTCGTTTCAAGGTTTTGGGAAAGTTTTCAGGAGGCCATGGGCACGGAATTGCGGTTGATTACGACGTATCACCCGCAGACCGATGGGCAAACCGAGCGTACAAACCAGATGTTGGAGGACATGTTGCGTATGTGCATCATTGATTTTGAGGGTGGATGGGAGCAGTATCTTCCACTGGTGGAGTTTGCTTACAACAACTCCTACCAGTTCACCATTGGCATGCCTCCATTTGAGGCGTTGTACGGTAGACCTTGTCGTTCCCCAGCATGTTGGTTGGAAGTGGGGGATAACAAACTACTTGGTCCGAAAGTGATTCAGGATACTTCGGCGAGGATAGAAGTGATTCGGAGTCGCATTCGGGTAGCTCAGGATCGGTAGAAGAGCTATGCTGATGCGAAGAGGTTCTTCAGAGAGTTCCAAGTGGGGGACCAAGTTTTGCTCAGAGTATCTCCTATGAAGGGGATTATGCGTTTCGGGAAGAAAGGGAAGTTGACACCGAGATATGTGGGACCATTTCCTATTATTGAGCGGATTGTACCGGTTGCATATAGACTTGGTTTACCGGAGCATTTGCAAAGGATTCACGATGTATTTAATATTTCCTCGCTAAGGAAATATCTTAGAGACGATTTGGCTCATTCTCATATTGCTTTGGAGAACATCAATCTCTAGCCTGATAGCTCCTTCGAGGAGGGGCCGATTGCTATTTTGGACCGAAGTGAGAGCAAACTGCGGTCAAAGATAGTCCCGTTAGTGCGTGTTCAGTGGCGACATCATAATGTCGAGGAGTCCACATGGGAGTGCGAGGATGAGATGCGCGAATGTTATCCGGAGTTGTTCTTATTAGGTACTATTTAGTTCCGAATTTCGGGACGAAATTCTGTTATTAGGGGGGAAGTATGTAATACCCCGTATTTTTATGATATTTATTTATGGGATTAATTGAATTAAATGTGAATTAATTGAGAATTAATCCGGATAAAAATATTAACGAGATGTGAGTTAGTATTTGATTATAATGTGTATATATGGCAATATATGAATATTGGAACTATTGAAATTGTCGCGAGATTGAAATACGGCAATTTGGGAAAATTTGTTGGGACGCGCGTGACAGTCGCGTCAGGAATATATTTATTTGAATTAAAAAGTGAATTTTATTTTTATCACCCATATGGTCATTTTGAGTGCGCCAACGAGTCCGGAAGGTTCGAAATAGTCAGAAAACACTAGCCGGGGGTTAAGTTTAGGTCCCGGGGCATTATTGGGCCATACCGGTAACTTATAAGGGCATTTTGGTAATTTCGGAAATTGGATAATTAAAACCCAAGAAAATTAGAGTTAAAAATCTGACTTAGTCTTAACCCACTAAGCCATTTCCAACCCCAATTTAGGTAGTGGGCTACGCGAGAAGTTAGAAACTTTAAAACTTGGCAAAAACCAACCCCACCTCCATTATCACCTTGAGAAGAACTTGTAGAGAGAGAGAGAAAGAGGAGAATTCTGCAGAGAGAGAGAGAGGACTGATTCAACCTTCAAGATTCAACCTCAAATTCAGAGAAAGATTAAGGCAAGTGGTTTAATTCCAATTGATTCAATGCTATGCTTTTCCATGTTTAGGAAATTATCAAATTTATCTTGGAAGATTGATTAGACCCATGAATTTGAAGATGTAAAACTATGAACTATGTTAGGGACTGCATGTAGAAACATTCTGGACAAATTATGAATTCATAGTTATGACCCTTGATGATTTAAAAACGGATTTAAGAAGAGATTTATTAATGTTCTTGAAAGAAATAGGAAACTAGGGTTCTTGATGAAGTTTTGATCCAAACCAAGCCCTTAGTTGATGAATTATTGGTTTTAGAACGTAACAATGTTGTACGATGGTTGTATGATGATACTATAACGTTATATTAGAGTTTCATGCATTAAAAGGATGTTTTGTGATGATTTGAAAACTGCAAAACAAAACAGTCCGTAGCCATACCTGGTGCGTTCGATCGATCGATGTTCATCAGTCGATCGATCGACCACCATCGATCGATCGAAGGAAAAGGTCGATCGATCGACCTTCCCAGAATGAGTAAAGTTTTTCCTATTTAAATTTTTAATGATGTTAACCCTTGGAAAATATGATTGGAGACCTCATGAATACCCTTAAACTTAAGGAAGACCAGTAGGCATGGCTATAAAATTTGGACCTTAATTAGAATTCAATTTGAGGAATTATTCTAAATCTAATGGAATTCGATAAGTGAAATAATATTTGGGTTAAAAGTGTAAATTTTAATAATTGATGAAATGAGGTTCGGGGCAGAAGTAAGGACCTTAGGAATGATGAAGTTATATGTGGGAATAATAGGAACTTAATTATCTATTTAAGATAGGTTTTAAGTATAAGAAACTATGACTTGTGGCGTGTCAAGGGTTTAAACTCTACATTATCGGGAGACTTAATATATATAAATTGGAATAATGGTATAAGGATGTAGAGTATACCTTTATTAATATTGAGATATCTAATCCTTGTGTTGCCCGGATTCAGATTGGTACCTCGATGAACATAGGTCAGAGAAGGACTTATTGGGATGTTAATAAGTCTACTGATCGTGGGAGCATAGGTATGTGCGTGACCCATGTGATGTGACTGTGTTCGCCTCCATTGTTTGTGATGTTGTTATCTGAGAACGATTCCCGAGAGATTCGAAATACGTGATCCTTATGTACGTGATGTACCGGGATGGATAGCAAAGTATGTGTGCACCGCATCTTAGCCTCGGGGTGCTTTTATTGTATATTTATGATGTGAATAAAATACGGTTAAATGGAAAGGAATTTGCTATGTTAAATTGTGAGTATAGTTATGGTAACGTTATGAAAAGATAAAAAGGGGACAGTTATCATTAAATGGTTTTGTTAATAATTGGGAATCCGAGAATTAAAGTAGAACTCTCTATTTAATCGTTAAGGTTGGAATTAAAATGTGAACCGAGTAGAAGTGTTAGAAACTCTTTTGAACTAGATAGTTGTGAGAAAACACATGAATGGGTACAGGAACGTTAGGAGTGCACAGTTAGACGAGAGGTGAGTATTTCACGTGAGAGCACGTCCTAACATGTATTTTGCATTCATTATTTTAAATGTTATTAAAGCACTTGCTATTTTTAAAATACTCTCCACATTCGGGCTCTGACCCGTTTGCTTTCAAATCTATCTTTTTGTAAAAACCATTTTAGGTGCCCAGCCACAAGGACACCATGCTTAGGATCCTCATTCAGGTGACGAGCTGTAGCTGTTTGTGGAAGTTACAGGACTTTGCTTATAGACGCTTCATCTATCTTGACTCTATATTCAGCATTTATCAGTTGTAGGGCATGTCGCCCATTTCTTTTAGAGTCACTTCATTTATTTCAGTTGTTCAGACTTTTGGCATGTAATTAATTCAGGATTCAGACTTGTCATATTATTTTCAGTTGTGGGATTGTTGTGAGGAGTTTTCCTCCGGACTTATTACTATTTGTTGGTTATTTCATTACTTCGTTATGGTGAATGGATTATGTTGTTCTTCCATTATTCTTTTATTGCATGTTAATCAGACTTAACTTAAAATTGGCAACTTACTTTTTAAATACTAGGCGGTTAGTAATCATTAAAATGTTTTCGACAGTGATGCTATTAACTGAACCAACTTGGCATTTTGTATTGATTTAATAAAGGAGTAGCTACCCGGTATTTAATTAGTCGGGGTGTCACAGTAGATGGCTCATCTTGCAATACAGGATGTGGCGCGGGGATAGTTTTGAGCACTCCAGACGAGGTCGACATGGAATACGCTTTGCGTTTCCAATTCAAAGCTTCCAACAATGAGGCTGAATATGAGGCCATGATTGCAGGACTTAATTTGGCAAAAGTTATGGAGGCGCAGCAAGTTATGATCTTTAGTGACTCTCAACTGATTGTAAACCAAATGATAGGGGTATATGCAGTTAGAGGGGAATTAATGATCAGATATCATGCAAAGGCAAAGGAGCTGGTGTCAGAATTTGCCGCTATTCAACTGGTCAGAATACCAAGAATGGAGAATGTGAGAGCAGACGCCCTAGCTCGACTAGCGTCAGCTACTCGCACCGAGTTACGACGAACAATCCCAATTGAAGTGTTAGCTGGTCGGGGTATAGATGAAGATCTGACGATGAACTTTATCACCCTTGATTTGGGTCCATCTTGGATGGATCCCATCAGGGCGTATATCGAGGAGGGAGAATTACAATTTGACAAGCTCGCAGCCAAGAAATTGAAGTTTAAAGCTGCTCGGTATGTACTAACTAATGGTTTTTTATATAGACGAGGAATAATGGTAGGTTTGCAGAGATGTGTACATCCCTCCGAGGTGAAAGAATTAATTAAAGAGATCCACGAAGGCTCTTGTGGAGCACATGTAGCAGGTCGAACGCTTTTGCAAAGGGTGATGACACAAGGGTACTACTGGCCGACAATGAGGGTTGATTGTATAACTTATACCAAGAAATGTGACAAGTGCCAGCGTTTCTCCTCCATCCGAAGAACTCCACAAGCATTGTTGACACCCATAACTTCCCCTTGGCCATTTACCATGTGGGGAATTGATTTGGTTGGACCACTGCCAACGACCCGAGGAAGGTTCAAGTACCTCGTCATCGCAGTGGATTATTTTACTAAGTGGGTAGAAGCTGAGCCACTCATTGATATGACGTACGAGAAGGTGTACTAATTTGTTTGGAAGAACATCATTTGTCGATATGGTCTCCCTCATGCCTTCATCACAGACCATGGAACACAATTTGATAATGAGGAGTTTGCCGCCTATTGTCATCAATCAAACATTTTGAAGGTTCATTCAGCACCAGGCCATCCTCAAAGCAATGGATAAACTGAAGTGACAAACAGAACGCTGCTGAACGGTTTTGAAGAAATGATTGGATGATGCAAAAGCAAACTGGATCAACGAGCTACAATCAGTACTTTGGGCTTACAGAACTACTCCCCGAGTAACAACTGGAGAATCACCATACATGCTGGCGTTTGGAAGTGAATCCGTCATACCTGCCGAGTTGGGTCTCCCAACACACAGGGTACTGAATTTCAATTCCCCTGTCAACGACTTAATGAGAAGACTGGATTTAGACATGCTCGAGGAAGTTAGAGAAGAAACATCCATTAGAAATGCTGCTTACCAGCAGCGAACAACTTTGTTTTACAATAAGAGAGTGAAGAAGTGCGACCTGAAAGAAGGAGACTATGTGCTGAAGAAAGTAATTCAAAAACATAATAAACTGGAGGCAAACTGACATGGACCATACCGAGTTACAGAAGTTGTTCGACCAGGAACTTATCGAATAGCCACTTTAGAAGGCGAGGAGTTTAAGAATAAATGGAATGCAGAGCATCTGCGCAAGTATTATCAGTGATGTATATGTAACGCAGTTTCCATCAGTATGAATAAAATGAAAATATTCTGCAAGTCTCTCTGTTTATTGATAGTATCGATAAATATTTTTTATTAGTATAACATGGTTTCCATATATCTCCATTACCCCCTAATCGATAGTGCATTAGATCTTCTAATGGTAGGCGAACGGAATGACCTTCATAGAGTGGAACCATACTCACCCCAAGATCACATTGTAAGGTGAGTCGATGTCCTTTACTAGGAACTCTATCAACATAGAAACGTTTCATTTTACATTAGGAGTTCATTTTTTCCAGGGACATTATCATTATGTCAGTGAAGCCGAAAAAGGGATGGTCGCTTCCTTTATATCCTCCATCTTGAGGTTGAGTTTGTTGAAGAGCTTCAGTTACATCATTTTCGAAGAGATCCCCTAGTCAACTACTATCTTATTCGCATCCTGGTTGGAAAGTTTGAGAGTGATTACTAGAGTGTCATGATGTGGAGTTCTAATTTTGACCAGGTCTTCATCGATGAAAACTATGTGCTTGGCATAATTAATATCTTCTAGTTAGAGACGTATTCCCATTGAAATTTTGACGGAGTTAATCTCGAAAGCTTTAAACATTCCAAAAACTTTCTCTAGTTCTATTCACATAACATTTCCTTGAATCTTATTTAAACTTGAGGCTCTATGGATAACTGTAAACTCATGTCCAACCTCATCATCGTCTTGGACATTATCGAGATTTTAATCGCCTTCCACACGGGCCTTTGCCCTCTTATTGTTTAGGTGGCCTACATGGGCCAGGTCTTCTAGGTTTGGCTTGAGCATCTTATAATTCTTTTTTTTGTTCTCGCGTTCCTTGTGGTAGGACAATCTTAGGGTAGTTATCCTCTTTAATGAATCTCTTGTCATCTTCCTCGTCCACTTAAATTATTGTTAATCTTTTACCTTGTTCAAGATTTTATAAATCGTCTTTCTAAACACAGTATTTATGACAAGAGAGGCTTTAGTGGGGTTAGCTTTGCCATTTCCCTTTGACCTTCCATTTTGTCTTTTGCCACCCTTCTTGGTGGAATTATCTTTATCTCTACCCTTGCTAACCTTTGGCCAACTATTATTTTTTAGGTGCCAATCTCTACGTTTTCCACTTTTTCATACTTCCCACTCCTTAACATGATATTGTCGATGGTAGTGGACTCCTTCTTGGTGAGGGACTAGTGCAGCATAGAGCATCTTGAAAGGACGATCTTGAATGAGGACACAACCACTTGGTAAAAATAATCCTCCACTTTGTTATAGGTTTCTCAATATCATCGAGCGTATTCATACAAGGTTTTCTGGGGCTTCTTCTTCATCCTGAGGAGTGAATCCATTATCTTTGGGTGGGATTTGCTAGTGTTAAATCTAGGAGTAAGGGCTTCAGTGAGATGCTTGAAATTAGTGATTAATCTATGTGGTAACTTCTCAAACCAATTTTCTGCAATGTCTCCCAAACTAGAAGGGAAGATATAATATATAACAGCCTCGTTATTGATCAAAAAGGTCATGGCTTGTCGATACCGCTGAACATGGTCAATGGGATTATTCTTCCTATCATAGATTTTGAATTTAGGGATGAAATTTTTTTTGGATGCTCAAAATCCTCAATCGGCCTCTAAAATGATGATTTTATTTGACTAATGAGGGATCTCTTGGCCAGTTCTTTAGTGGATATGTCCCCTCGATGAGCAAGGTGTTCGTCCATTTCTCGGCGAATGAGATTCTCGAGATCTTTTTTGTTATGATGACCACCTTCTTGGTATATACTATATGAAGAGATACTGTGGCTAAAGTGATCTTGGTCTCTCTACGAACTCCTTACATAGTTGTGAGTTTTTCTTTCTAGAGGGATAGGGGTATGGGCTTAGCGTTTATATTTGTCCGCATGAACCCTTGATCCATTATTTCCAAATGGCGTTGAAGGCAAACGTTCTCTTTTTACTGGAGGTAGATGGTTCCCTCTTGTTGACGTAATCGGTGCTTCTAGACATATATTAGCCTTGAGATATGGTTGGACCATGGTGGTTCGTTTCTCTCCACGGTCTATTTTTCCTATGGTTGACAATGTGAACTAGGAGCATTATGACTCCTGTCAGGGTGGATTTCAAACATGACTTTGGGAGCTTCAAGTTCATTCTGGTTGTCTTGACGGCTGCCTCAAGATGGCATATGAGGGTTGTGTGAATGAAACATGGTTTCTCATTGTCTTTTTGTGGACGAGAAAAGGAATCATTTCCCAAAGATGGTGCCAATTATAGGTGGTAAAATCCTACTAGTATTGAGTCAACACAATTAAATCCGAGCAAAGTAAAAATAATCACAATCATACAATATGTATGTGGTTCGACAATGTGACAACGTCCATGAGGTGTTTTGCTCCTGTTATTGATCTTCTTTTGATAAAAAAGATTACATACCACTTTTCCAAGGGTTGTGGAGTACATTTATAGAGAGAATAAATTAGTCGAGTCATGTGGGACTCGACAACATTAGATAGCTATCAGGACTTGATTGGCTACATCTAAATCCGAGTTTTCTGCTGATCGGCCATAATTTGTCTTTATCCCTTTGATTTGTGATTGTTGATGGGCCCAACTAAGTTGAGTCTCTCCCATGTGCATGGTCGGGTGATTCCTCTAACAAGTATTTGGCCTAATTGAAAGATGATGTTTGAGTCAAACTGCGATTAATGTGCATATGGTTTAGTAACTTCTTATAAAATTGAGTTAGATTTATGTTATTCATAGTATTGCATTTGTTCTTTCTGTTGTTCTATTGGTAACCCCTATTGGACATTATCCCACCCTGTTTCCATTTTTACGAAAGGTTTATCAATATTCCATCTTTGGGATCGTTTTATAAGTAAGTATTTCCTAACTCTGGCATGAGTAGCTCTGATTATTTAACATCTAAGACAGTTACTAATGGGTCACACACTTATTAGTATTATTCTTAAATATCCTGGAAACGGAATTACATGCTTATATGGTAATTTTAATCAATTAAAATGGACTAGAAACCTTATTTAGGTTGTTTCATATCACTTAAAACTTAATGAGGCCTAACTGGGATTGGTTGACCCACAGGTGACCCCAACTTCTAGTATGGGGCGTTACAACTTAGTATTAGAGGTTTAAGTTCAAGTTCCTTTTGGGAATGACATTTAGTCGTTATATTGGGAATTAATCCTTCGACCTTGAACGTTCAGATTTTGGATTCATCCCTATGAGGCGAGTTTGGGAATTCTATTTATACGCGCACACGACTATGAAGTTGGAATTAAGAAGTTCGACATCATTAGAGGGTTCTTTTTTTTAGCAACACCAGACTGGGATTTTAGTTGTTGTATCATCTCTGATTCATATCCTTAGATGGATTAGTAATTAATCGAGTAAAATGTTAGTCCCGAAAGCGTGTATCGTTGTAAAGCAACTGACCAGGATCGGTTGAAATCATGTAACGTTTCATGGTATTTAGTAGTGATATATCCATGATAAGTTTGTATCATTCCACTTTGGGAATAAAAAATAATTATCGAGAAAGTACGGTAAGTGACGACCCCACTATTAGGAAACTGCAAGGCACACCCACCTTAGTATAAAAGCACCTTTAAAGTCGAGGAAGACTCAACATTGGATTGTGTCTTATCGCAATTTGTCATTATGATAAGAGCTCAAGGAACAAATAGTAACAATGTAAGACAAGTGGAAGTGTCCATTAAAGGTTGGTTTTAGTAAACAATGTGCGCTATGGAGCAATGCTCAGAAAGAGTTCAAATACCGATGCATAAAATATGATGGTTGTAATATTAAACTCTCATTTTCCAAGAAACACATGAATGATATCAAACCTTGGCGATGCATCCCTACATAGCAACAAGTATTAGAAGAACATTCGAAAGTTAATACATCATTCGTGGGGAACTTAAGTCTCGAAGTAGACAAAAGGTAAGCCAAATAATTGTAAATGGTTCTAACATGTGCAATCTTCAACACGAGGTTCATCACTCTTTTGGGTGATGAACAAGCCCTAAAAAGGTCCTCGACACTATGTCATTTTTCTTTCCCCAATATCTTTTAATGATGGCATCGTCTTTTGAAAATGTCAAGTCAAATATTAGTCTTAAGTGTGCATTGAAATGCACCGCATGGTAAGCAGTTCAAAATTTAATAAAAGTTTTGCTTCACCTTGAATGACAAAAACTACAAGGATGTAATGGTTCGACAATGGTGGCACCTACACAAAAGCCTTACACTGCATCCCCAGGAAAGGGTTTATAGTGACAGTGGTCACTCTATAATCGACCTTATTAGTTTAAGTCAATAGTGTCGTTCATGGATCATCGATAAACTTAGAGGTTGAATAACTGCACTAACTTCGTTAATGGGTCATGGATAAGAGTTCGCATTATGAGAAAAAACTAGTATAGTTCCTGTATTACCACTAATAACTTCGACATTCGAGTTCATCGAGCTACATGAAATTAACTTGGATATCAAACCTGTATTACCCAAGGTCTTTAGAGAGGATGGACACTATGGTGATACTTTATGGTGAAGTAGAAGGGGGTCCCCTTATGGTAAGGCCAACTAAGCATTGTCGTTACAATTTTATTTTTGCGAAACACCTTTGAAGACTTGGACTCATCCTAAGAGACTTTATTCCCAACCCTAAGCTAGTCTATGAGGCAAGAGATACTATATCCATTAGCCTGTGAAATAGGGTTCCTTGAGGAGCCCTTGTTGGTTAGGATAAGGTCTCTATTGTGTCCTTAAAACCTTTGTTATTATTGGGTAGAACTTACTTGTAATGGGAGGAGGTTATGAGAGGTCTGATGAACCTAGGCTTTTGTTATGTCAGCTCACCACACTACACTAAATCTGCCGAATTGTCACGGTCATTGACCTTGACAAGTTGGACTTGTCAAGGTCAATGACCGTGATAATTCTACGGGTGACAACGTTTGTTGTCACAGACTTGTCACGATCATTGACCGCGACAAGCTCATTAGACTTGTCACGGTCAATGACCGTGACAATATTAGTCAGGGTTATCAACCGTGACAAACCCGTGACATTTAATAAAAAATTATCACAGTCATTGACTGTGACAAGTCCGTGACAATTATCCTTTGTCACGAACTTGTCACGGTCAATGACCGTGACAATTCTGGGCAGCATTGGAAAAAAATTTACTGGGAAGTATGGCCACTGCCACTGCCCAACAGTATATTGGTACCTGTTATAGCAACGTTGTACCTGTTCAAACATCATATATCCAAATAAAATAGAGATAGTGCAAATTTACATTCAAAACAATATGCATCACGATATAATCCAAATATAATTCAAATGTAACAACTTAAGACAATTCAATTTAAATAATGTCACTACATGTCTGGGGTAGGTCTGAGGAGGTGAATAGGCCACACGATATACGAAATTAATACACCCAACAATGTGCATCGTGACGCATTATTCGCACAACCACAATGGGGAGTTCTCCTTATCAGGTATAGCATGCGTGACGAGCACCTTGGCCTCGATGTCTCGAAGCAAACGTCGATGAATTGGCATACCCTAGACGGTATTTGGGTCCCTCAACCCCTTCCCTATCCGCTGGCCATCAAATATGTCATGTATAAACACGCTTAGCCAACCAAGTGTGTACATCGGTCGGTCGAAGGGAGCTAAATAGGGGACGGGATCATCAAAGTTCGCACATGACGGCGATAGAGCAACGAGGTCCACATCCTCATCTTCCTGCACCTCCTCCTCCTGCACCACCACCTTCTCCTTCCCTTTCCCCTTATAATTTTTGCCTAATGAACGATTCATGAATGAGAACATATCTTGGACCGTCGCCTCCAAACGGGACGGTTTCGGGTTATGCGAGTCCACCGTTCGAGCTAACCCTTGTGTCGCTCGTCTCCGATTCGATGATTCTAGATTTTGTCACCGGCGAGCTCACCCCCTTGTCCTCCCCTTGCGATCAGCGCCAAGCACTTGGCTGAGTGAATTTGTGGACAAAGATGCCTTGTCGGCATCAGACTGCGACTCATGCACTTCCTTAAGCTAAAAAGCACATGATTAGTTATATAAGTAAATAAAAAAATTACAATGTAATTAACAGAAAGTAAACTGTCGGATTACTTACAATTGTGGCCGTGACGCTCGGGGACACCTCCTTATCCTTCCCCTTCTTCGTTCGAATAGCCATATAAGCATCGAGCCTATGTGGCCTACCCCCAGGGACACTCCCCGTCCCCTGAAATAAAATAATGCAAAATTAGTATTGGCCCCGCAAAGTAAAATAATACAGAATAATATATTTCTTTTATTATAGAAAAAATAAATCTTACCATCATCCTATGCTCCACCTCGGCGTAAGACGTCTGGTCGAAGTAGTGCACGTCCATCTTTTTGGCCCGATTTTCCCTCCTCGATTGGAGAGATGCCAATTGTTGCTCCCCGATCTCATTGTCAATGAACTTTCGCCATTGTGCCAATGAGATCAGCTCCTTCGACGAGATGGAGTCTCGTATTCAGATAACGGACTCTCGGGTCTTACTAAAGTACCGGGTCCGCATATTTTTCTTCCACGTCTTGTGTTGCTCCTTCAACTACTCCAAGATGGAATCGCGTAATTTTGGATCCAGGTTGAATTGTTCCTGTCCAACGAATACAATGTTAGTTGAGAATAAATATAAATATTAAATGAAATTAAAATTGAAATCGAAATTGAAATTGAAATATTCATGTAAATATAAATAGAAATACATTACCTGTAGTGCCACCCAAATAGCTAACTTGAGCTCATTTGGCACCTCCCTCTAACTAGTGTACCCCGGGCCAATAATCATCTTTACCAGCTCGAGGGATCTCGCTAATAGCCCCGCCTTGTTCTCGAAGGCCATCCCCAATTTGCTATATTTGGGGAGTCTAGGGGTCGAGGAGCCCTCGTCGCCTCCGCTATCACTGAACCCAGACGAGATCATCATAATCAACATCATCATCCTCGCCATAATACCTGAAGGAAACATTTTCTATAAAAAAATGTTGTTATTGGTACAAATCAAAATGAATTAGAAGAAGACATGCAAATATTTACAATTACTACAAATCCAAATGAATTATTACTGTTTAACACCTTAATTCTGAATTCCAAAACAACAGTATCTAACTCATAATATGTACAATTACTAAAAATTTGAAACATTCCCGCCCCCACCCCTACTGCCCCCACACGCGCACACTACACAAGAGTGAAAATGATAAAGTGCAAATCAATTAAAAGCATTAAAAATTGATTGATAAAGTACAAATTGGAATTTATTACGAATTGAAAAAAAAATCAAATTCGGGGTATCATAAAAAATGGATTAATATTCGGTAGGAGCAGCCAAGTCATTCACACTACTATTTAGACGCTTTTGGCTCATGTAGGACAGTTGACCATGGCTCGTTGTTGATATAATCCGAGTAAAACACTTGGTTGGCCTTTTGAAATGCACAAACAAACGGCTCATCCCTCACGTGGTCGTTGCTCTTCAACTTGGACAAGTCAACCATGATCAAATTGGTGCCAAGATCAACTTTACAACCATTTTTATCCTTAACTCTTACCCAGTCACAGTAAAATACAACCTCTTTGAAGCTTATATAATCCAATTCAAATATATTTCTAATTACACCATAGTAAGTCATTTTAGCTTTAACGAGGTTTTTATATTTTACGGTCGCTCGAAAGAAAGAAAGAGCCTTGTATGAAATGCCCGAGTTCTGTATATTTGTAGTTTCCTCGTACGCTTTTGGACTGAATACGTAACCGTTCAATCGATACTTTTTGTACTATTGTGCCATGAACAAGGGTCTAGTGCCTAGACGAGCAAACCTTGATGTCGCATCACCCGTTTTTAAGATCTGAGAATATAGATAAATTAATTAGATTAGTTGTAATGTTTGAGTGTAGTGTAACGTTATATAACGACCATTTTCATTATAATTACCTATTGTGACAATCACAGCATAAATTCGCTTCTGATTGTACCATTGTTTTTCATCTTTTATTGTTCTCACGGGCTTCATATTTTCTGCATATTACAAAATTAATCATGTATAAAATAATTTAAAATATTCTAAAATAATGTAAATCTTAAAATAATTTAAACTTACTTTTTCCATTCTTCGACATCTTCATGTGTGTCAAATAGATAACGAGCTACTTGTTCATGTTGCAAACTCGTTAATTTCACTCATTTTCCCATCACATGACCACCATCATCGCTGAACTCATCAATGTCATCAACGCTGGTTGAGTCAGGCATATATTCCCAAGTATAGATTGATGACTCCACGGTTATGTATTCCTTTGTAATTGATCCTGCAATATATCGCATATTCATGATGTAATCTTTAAAAACTTTCATCAATCTTTCAAACGGATACATCCATCGATATCTAACTAGACCACAATGAAGTGCCTCGTCGCATAGGTGTACTAACAAGTGAACACTTATGTCAAAGAATGCTGGGGGAATGTACTTCTCCAACACACAAATCGCTTCGGTCACCGCCAATTTTGCGGCCACTATGTGTTCTCGATTGACTACCTTCAATTCATTATGAAAACTCCAAAAATGACAAATATCTTGCATACCCCATCTTAACAAATGTAGTTCAACTCTTTTCCACTCAAACACCTTAACATTCTTACCCTAGCACACGGACACGGAAACTCTTCATCATTCTGACATCTCTTTGCGTATTTCAAAAATTCATTAGCACCTCTGCGAAACACATCCCCCATTCTATTTGTCTCACCCATCCACTCTGTGTATTTCAGATATCCCATCACAGCTACCACAACTAATCACCTATTAAAGGTAAGAAACGTATATTCATGGATTAGTAAAAACAAAACATAGATTTATAGTATTTTTCATTTAATTATGTCTTATTTATATTCGATTTTTAAATTTCAAATTCAAATTTAATTTATAATAGAAATTCCTATTTCCTCCATCTCCTCTATAGAGTGAGTGGTCATATCCCATTCAAGATCGCATATTTCAGTATATACATGACAACTCATGCACCTTGTTACGATTTGATAAAAATTCAACAGCACATCCCCGTAGTTCTCCAAGTATACGACGTAGATTGACAAGTGTGGCTGTTATTTCAATTGATCAATTGAAATAACAATCACACTTGTCAATCTAGTATGTACCCAGAGAACATTAGGATACGACTACAAAACTTCCTCCAAAAGTAACAACTTTAAGCTACTAAGAATATTATTATACAGAAATTATGCAGTCCCAAACTGTCCAAACTGGACAATTCGAGAGATCTCATTAGAGGGGTAATAACTCTCGAACGGGTCTAAGGGCTATTGAATGCCTACGCTTAAGAACTAGAAGGCTAGTATCTATGCACACTATATATAATTTCAAGTATGTTTCATTTTATTATCATGCTATATATATATATATATATATATATATATATATATATATATATATATATATATATATATATTGTTCGTGATACAAAGTAATTTAAAAAAAAAGTTGAAAAATCCCACCCCCATATGGACAATAATCCAGTGGTCATGCCACTTTTAAAATTAACCAACCGAACATCGATCCACTACAATCTAACCGCAATGGCAACAAAAAATGTCTATCCTGTACTCCTTCTAATTCATCTACTTAATTAATTCTTTTCATCAATTAAACTAACAATTAAAGTATACAATTATTAATTTACTAATTTACAATGAGGGGCAATCCTACTTGCATATGAAAAGGGCACTAATTATTAATTTACTAAAAGAATTAACAATCAATCAATTTTTTTACAAGGGGCACTACAATATGAGGGGCAGTATCTAATAAATCAATAAAAATTTAATTAAAAAAATACAAACACGCACATATGCACACACACAACCCCCCTGCCCACCCCCTCCCCCCTGCCACTGACCACCACACACGCACGCGCACACACACACACACATACACATATATACATTATTCGTGATATAAAGTAATTTTTAAAAAATGTTGAAAATCCCATTCCCATATGGACAATAATCCAGTGGTCATGCCACTTTTAAAATTAACCAACTAAACATCGATCCACTACAATCCAACCGCAATGGGAACAACAAATGTGTATCCCGTACTCCTTCTAATTCATCAACTCAATTAATTCTTTTCATCAATTAAACTAACAATGAAAGTATACAATTATTAATTTACTAATTTACAATGAGCGGCAATCCTACTTGCATATGAAAGGGGCACTAATTATTAATTTACTAAAAAAATTAACAACCAATCAATATTTAATCAATCAATTCTTTTACAAAGGTCACT